>OX459113.1:4183085-5577447 GCA_949775065.1 Brachyopa scutellaris
AACCTATTTTTTTGTTCATTATGCAATTTGATAGAAAATTGAAAGGGAAATATTAATAATATTGATAGAACATTTAGCATGCATTTTTGCTGGTTGGTAGTATTTGTGATTTATTTAGACAAATCTTGTAGGTTACATAATATGTACATATATGTAGGTATATTCAACGCGTGCTCAAATCCAAAAACATAACATTTGGGTTTTAAACTGGAAACAGTGTTCCCGTGATCGTGGAGGATAGCATGGCCTTATAAGTAACTAAGAAAAGCTATACGAATTAGAGATGTAACGGATATCCGGTTAGTATCCGATATCCGCCATAGTAAGCCGTTTTTTTATATCCGGCTGATTGCCGGATAGTAGTTTGTACTGCATGTTTACTAAGGAAAATTATGGTGAATGAAAACAGGTGTTTCTGCATTGAAAGGTAATGAACGATTACGTTTCTTTTCGTAAACAATGCCTGCTTCGGAAAATAGTCTCTAACAAAAGTGTTCACTAAATTTCCGAGACTACGCTCTACCAGTAAATTTATTTACTCATTTCATTCATCTGCTGCACATCCAGCTAACGGGATGGCACAGTTCTTTTTTACAAGTTTATTTTGATCTTTTTTTTTTTTGGGATAAAACATGAATGTATGCGTGGTGGAAGTGGAACGCATTTCATTCGGCCAGATATCCGCCCGCCGAATATCCTGCCATCCAGCTTTATTACATGCCGAATATCCGGTATTCGGCTAAATTATTATCTCTAATACGAATTGGGCCACATTCTTAGTTTAATAATGGTTTATTAAGTTTTGCGATTATTTCAATAGTTTGTATCTAACTGTTTGAAAAGTTATACCCGTAATAATGGCAACTGTCGCATTTGGAACTTCTGCCTACAACTCTCCTCTGAATCTAAGGTTTTTTGACACCAAATTTATCACAAAAGACATTTAGACTCTCGCTAGTTTGACTAACTTTAAATAAATTAAAAAATTGCAATATTTGGCAAAAATTTGGAATGAGGAAATGTCGCAAATTTAGGCAGTCCAACAGACATTCAGACAAAAAAAATCAGCACAAAGTTTTAGGATATGTGCACCGCGCCGCTACCGATTCTGTTTTCCTTTGATGTCTTGCTCGGGGAATTGTCTAATGTGCTGTAGAGATATGTATTTGTGCATCAAATTTGACGCCAGAAATATGTCTCTGGTAACATTTACCGAGTCTGGAGTTAAAAAATCATCGTCACTATCAACCAAGTACTGAAATTCACTTTCACTCGATATCGAAATTCTAATCGAACAAAATCGACTTTTGGTGTTTCACTGCTATCGAAATCAATTCCACTTTTTTCGAAGTGAATTCAAATCAAGCTACCGTGTTCTAGATTTCGATTACACTGTTTTGATGTCGAATCGGAATCACCAGAGATAGTGTGAGTTTGACGAATTGAATTTTTATTTTTGAGAATTTGTAAGAAATTGGTGAGAATTTGTTTCAATTTATTTACTGTTTTGTGATGAATTTGTGATTATTTCTAGGAATAATTTAGTCTTATTCAATGCCGACAAAGTTTTGCTTCCAACACTTTCAGTGTTTGTGACAAAACTTTAGACACCAATAATTGTACCAATTGATTTTTGGGAACGCTTTCAGCAAAGAACCTCAATGTTACTCCTAGATTTTACAACTCCACTTAGTGCTCGCTTCCTCGTTTTTTGATTAGCATCCTTTTTATTTCGTTGCACAATAAAATCGCTGAAATAACTCGCATAAATAAATGGTTTACGTAAAAAAAAAACTGCAACCAAATGCACATTTTCACATTTAGACGATTTAGAATTCGGTCGAAATCTAGAACACGAAAATCTATTCCACTGGACTTAGTAAATCGATATCGATTTGAATTCACTCGAATTCTGAAACCTGCCTATATGTATTGATCCCTTTATTTGGTTGAAAGAAATACAACTTAAACCATTGACCTTTAAGATGTCCTTAAGTTACCCTTCAAAAACTGTAAAACGCATAAAACAAAATAAATCTCAAAATGAAAAAAAAAGTTGAAAATTGAAAATATAAATGTTTTTTTTTTTCAGTTTTATTGTCCACATCATCCGTCTTTATCAAATATCATTTTCCATTATTTTATATCAACATCATTCTTTCCAATTGTTTAATATCGAAACAAGGACAACACTCTCTCGTACACGCTCTTTCCTATACATAATTACAACGTCTCTTTCACTTGCGATAAATCCATGTCGCTTCTTTTTCTTAACAATTGCGACTTAAATTCAAGACTTTCATTTCAAATTCATTTGGTTGTTCGCTTTGATATAATTTGTTTGATTTATTAAAAATAATATCTTTGAGATAAATTTGTATTTCCTAATTTAGGCTTTCTTCTCATTTTCATTTACACAACAATTTATTTTGTTTTTAATTTTATCCCCCCATCAATGCAATACGAAATGATAAAAATAAAATAATAATAAATTCGTTTAACAAAACACTTGATACAATACAAAAATTTGCTCAAAGCATTTTTCAATATAAGGTTTGCATTTTTTGGTTTCACCCTCACCGCGCGCTTTCGGTTTCGTCTAAATATAAATTAATTGTGTTTTTATAAATTCATAATATTTATAATATTTTTCAGCGGCTTTTTGATGTTTATTTGTTTAACAATCTTTTGCTTATACTCTGGAAACTGGAATATGTTCCAACAAAAACAAAAGTCAAGTGGAAGAGTGTGTGTATGAAATAAAATTAAAATAACACATTTTTTGTTTATACCTAAATTTTACAAATTAAATAGTTAATAATAATATAGTGGTTTAGTTTTTGTTTGAGAAGAAAAATCAATTGAAATTTATAATATATGGCGAATTGGTTTGTTTGTTTAGTTTAGTTTAGAAGTTTGCCTAGTTTCTTAGTTTTTTCTTTTTTTTTTTTTTGTTTTTTATTTGCCTATTCACTTGGAAAGCAATAAATATCAGCAAATTGAGTCGAGTGGTAATTGATTTTGTTTAATTGACAATCTTCGTGGCGCCGATTTGGATTTTGATTTTTCATTAATACTATTTATTGTTGCTCCGGTTGGCGGCAATAATGCTGCACTGGAGGAGTTATTATTATTGATATTGGAATTACCATCGGCATCGTCGGTGGGCAAGATACCATTTGGAATTGAATTCGCACGCATTTGCAAACGACCCGAGTCTAACGACTCGTCACTGGCAGGATCTAAAGAAGCAGCCGATGAGATCCTTGGCAAGAGACCGGCAGACAGGGCACGTTCTGAAAAGGAAGAGAATTTGGTTAAGTTTTCTTAGTAATTAATGGTGGATATTATGTGGAAGTTTGATCCAAAGAAGCCATTGTGTTGAAATATGTCGATGATTGATATTAAAGGGTTTCAATAGGAATTCATTCTCCTTTTTTAGGTGGCGCTACAGTTCGGGTGAGCCAGAGCAGGGCAACCATTTGTGTGTGCATGTTATATTTTTGCACGAATGGAAGGGAAGAGTTTTTTGCCAACTCCGACTTGCGAGTTGAAAACCTCATCATGACAAATAATACTCTTGTCAGACGTTTGAAAGAGCTGACACCGTGAATAAAATTAGGTGTTTGCTGGTATTGGACCCGGGCAGCATTGCGTAGTAGACCAACGCACTTACCACTAGGTACACCACGGTGCTCATTTTCAAAAGGAATATAGGTACCATATCGTATCCAAAATGTAACGGAAAATCCTAGCTTCGGAGACCGATCAGCGGCGGACAGTACAGCATAGTGTGAGTCCTAATAGAGTAAATTTCTTGCCTGGTAATCCATCTTTTCCGAGAATCTCTTCGGAAGATGGTAGGTCCATTTGGGTTTCAAGATAACACTGTTGTGGTCCTAAATTCCGAAAGAATTACATTTGCCGTAAAATCGAAGATCAATATAAAAGAACAGAGCTTGAAGACATTCCAGTCGAGACACCGACAACAGACATTTCTACATCCATGGCTTTTGACTCTACCACACAAATTTTCTCAAGCCTTACCTAATCCAGCCTTGCTGTTTTTACTAAACTCCGCCTTTACTTCATCTAATTGTTTAGCACTACACAGCGGTGTATCAACATCATAGGTGTTGTTGAATAGCGTGTAGTCAACCTCATACTCGCCGCTCTCTTTCCGGAAGGACACAACATTCACAAATCGGTGCCCCCACAGAATTTCCGACGGAAGGTAACTGGAACGTGCCTGCGTTGTCATACCAGTTGATTCAATCACACCCTCTAAAAATACAAGAAGGAAAATCCTTAAGTCCTTGTCCAAATATTTCTAGAATTGTATCCTTACCCAACATGACGACCACCTCGAAGCGTTCCTTTAGCATATCCGATGCGGACAATGTATAGAGTGGACTTTTCCGATCGATCTTATGTACAATTGTCGTTGGCCAAATGAACATTAGTCTGTCCTCGCCACCATCGGCGCCTACTGTCAGCTCCTGCTGATAGAATGGCATTATCTCTCCCTCTTTCGTAACCTAAAAGAGAATAAAAAAAATCGTAAGTGAAAGGCTTAAGAGTTTCCTTTTTTTCTGTAATTTACCTTTTTACGAATAATCTGCGCCCTCACATGAGCCTCAATGATGTGACTCTTTCTCATATCACCTACACGGAACATCAGACACGGTACGCCATCCCTATGACAGATTACCGCATTCCGTGAGAACAACAACGTCTGTGCACGTTTCTTTGGCCTCGAAAGTTTCGCAAAAACAATGCCAACCATAAATGCTTGAATGAAGACTCCCATGATGCACTGGAAGCACATCGTGAATATCGCCTCGGGGCACTCCTCCGTCACAAATCGATTGCCATACCCGATGGTGTGTTGCGTTTCAATGGAATACAGGAATGCTGATGTGAGACTTCTGATCTCGGTGACGCACATGGTGAAACTCATATTCTGAGCGGCTTCCGCGTTCGTCTCTCGCAGGCGGACAAAATCCAGATCACCATGTGCGTATGCTATCGTCCACCATATGAAACCGAACGCCGTCCACGACAGTAGAAAACTTAATGCAAATACCAACAGGGTCCAGCGCCACTGTGCGTCCACTAACGTCGTGAATATATCCTGGGAAAGGAAAAAGAGATTCTGAATGAATACATAGAATTCTTCTAGCAGCCGCCCACTCCAGTGGTCCTCCATAGAGAGCAAAACAAAATGTCATCTTTATCAAAAAAAAAATAAATAAATAAAAACTACAGGAGACATCCTTTTTGCATAATCCTTCCAAAAATACTCGTACAAAATTTTGCTTATGCAAAAAGGAGACCAATTGTACGCTATCTACCGTTAAGCAGCGGCACGAGTACGCGCATAAAGGAAATAAAAATAATGTTAGTTGGTTGGAGGTGTATGGACTGGGCGTGGGGAACAACATGCCGGGGGTAGAAGAAACTTATAATAATCCTGCGACTCACCTGTAGATACCTTCGTCTTCGTTTCGCAACATTTCCTTGAACGACATTACAGTCTCCATGCTTGAAAATAACACGTTTCCGTACACGCCGGGAAGAGAAACGTGTCTGACGGTACCTGCAATAAGAAAAAAAAGATACAACCTTGAGTATGTACGTAGATAGGATACAAATAAACTGTTTAAAACGGATTCACACGACGATTATAATTAGGTGGAAAAAAGGATATCTCGTTGCGAGTGGCTTTCTGTGTGTGTGTATGTAATTACGAGTACCCGTAGGTGTTGAGTTAATTGCTTATTTAAAAATGCATTGAAGTGTACAAACGTGTTTAAGCGCAGATTAGAGGGCGGACCGTTCTGTAATTATGGAATATTGTCTAGTAATTTGCATACGAGTATAGAAAGGATAAGTTAATCCAACCTCAAGAAAACCGCAATAGGTTTTCCCAAATGAGGTATGGATATAGATACATAGATGGGGAAACAAAGTCTCAAAAAAAAAAAACACACACTCACCACGTCATGTAGCTGACGAAAAGGCGCTTAGGCTGTTCTAGAGAAAATCTTCTTAAAACATTTACGGTCCAATCTGCGTGGATATCGAGATGATAGACCTGTGCGATTTGTATGGTAAAGTCAACATGGTCAATGGGATTTAGTGAATTCAATGGCTCCGGCATGGTTATCTATTCAAATGTATCTAAGATTGCCTCTGTATTCTATTGGATTCTCTGGAACATCAATCAGCATAGAAAGGATAAAATTAAAACAAAGCTACTCCCAACATGGTCATGAGTCGTAAGTTGCACATTTCAACGTATTCTAAGAAATGAATCTACGTACGTACGTATCGATGCGATATAAGCACAATTATACAATAATTGCACGATTAGTACAGAATTATACATTAATCTTATAAAAAGATCCGATCGTGTGATAACCCCCGCTGTTACTCTTTTTATTTTTGTTGCTAAAGTTCGTTTTTGTTTTATATCAAATTACTAATATTTTGCGATTTTATAACCTTTTTAACCCGGCGGTGCTGGCGGAATACTTAATATTTTTAACAATAAAACTTTTAGTGATCGATAACTGCAAATGACTTTGTGGGACCTCTCACATTAGATAAGTAATTTAATTGTTTTGTTTTGTTGATCTTTCTTTAATTTTATTTAAATTTGCTTTGCTAAACTAAATTGACCCCTGAAATTGAACTTAACTTAATTTTTCTGATAGCAAGATGAGGTTAATCGAATTATTTGACGCAGAATGGTTGGGGAGGCTATTTTTAGCATCAGTTGACATTTCAAGGTCGCTACACGTTTCGATTAATCGATATGAAAAGTCTGGTAGTAGTTTAACAACGGTCTTACAGCTTTCAGCCTGTTTATGATCATTCTTTCTGATCAGTTGATGAGGTTGAGTCTCTTTGGGAAAAGAATTCTTCTGAGGATTTATGGTCCAATTAGGACCTATAGTACTCGGTGACTGTCTATTGGGAGTCTGCCTGATTATATCCAGTTAAAGTAACAACATTTAAGAATTTAACTGGAATATCCCTCTTCCCGGTGGTCAGCAAACACTTAGACATATTGGGCAATTTTAGTTTGGTGAGAAAACCACCCGATTCTCTGGAAATCAGTAATAAGCTCAGATGCTGCTCTGAGCTTGCCTGTTAGCGTAGGATATAAGTTAGATTGAGCTGAAACATGGATTTACTTAAGAAAATCTTCCTGATGGCTGAATTCAGCTGTCTCCTCATCTTCTAGACACATCTAGCAAGGACTCGAGCTTCTACCAACCATAGTTGCAAGTGATCTTTTAGGGAAATGACTTTATACTTCTTAAGGTACAGAAAAATGGGTTTCTGAACAGATACATTTACGTATCAATCATTTCTATTGGATCACTGGAAACTTGAACTGTCTACCACTATCAAAACACTATAAAGTATTAGCAATAGCACCGATCGGTGCGTCCTCTAATAAGCGTTACATCTGTCTGGGTTTTCCCGGACACGAACTCTTTTCGCATATGCGGGGAACGTCTGGGATAGTTTTTCTGAAGTGTCAAGGTTTGTCCGGGTTTTCCATTATTCATCAATTAAAATATTTGGCTCATATTTAAAATTTATTACCAATAGAAAAAATCTATTAAGTAAAAATATGTGTCCCAAAATTCAAGCAAGATTTGAATTTTCCCCATTTATATGCGCTAAATTGTTGTCAACGAAAAAAAAAGCCAGCATGACAGCTGGCAGAATTATTGGAGTGCTACATGAAAGAACAACACGTTTTAATTGTTGAGCACTATTTTAAAAATAATGAAGGTTTAGCAACTATAGTTCGCAATTTTCGTACAAAATATGGTAGAAATAGTGATTTAACTTTGTCAGATATTAATTCAAATATTCTCTTCAACAAATCGTTCAATTCAAAACATTGAAGCAGTTTGCGAGAGCATTGCTGAGAGTCCAGGAACATAAATTCGGCACCGTGACTAAAAACTTTACATTTCGAGTAACTCTCTATAGCGTATTCTCACGAATGATTTGCGTCTTCAGTGCGTACTGACCGACCACGCACAGCGAAGAGAGTTCGTTGAATTGATTTTAGAACAACAATAAGGGGATGCTGATTTTCCAAACAAGAAAAGTTTAGTAGTTTAGAAAATCCACGAGTGATTGTTGAGAAATAACGTGTCACTGTTTGGTGCTGATTTTTTGGCTGAAGGCATTCGGACCATTCGGCTGGTCAGGCAATAACAGTTAATGGTGATTGCCATTGCGATATGAAGTACCGCTATAAGTATCTTTTTGTTTTGCGTTTTGGTCCTAGTTTCGTACTCCTTTTCTTCAAAATATTTCTGGCAAACCTACCTCTAATCATCTACTAAGTTCTGATGTCTTGAGTTTTTTATTTCACGATTTGTATGTTCTTCAAGATCAATATCTCTCGATCTTGAAACAGTGAGATGAATCCGATTTTTGCTCAAAAAGAAACTCTGTTCAAAAGCAATCTAGGATCTACAAACTTAGTACATGTCTATCAAGTAAGACGACCAATATTTCTTAGATGTAAAGGAAGATCAATCTTCAACAAAAGTGAGGTCATATCTGAGCCTTAGTCAGATATTTTATTGCGTTCTCAGACTTCCTCCCCCTTTATCCCTATCAAACGACCTTTCAAACCAAGGCTAACAAAAAATCTAAAAAGGTTCGCTTAAAACCCGAACATATTGAGATAGTAAATAATAAGAAAAAAATCATCTAAAGGATATATGCCAAAAATCACACTTCAATAAAAGATTGTAATTCACAAGTCACATCCCAAGCCCAAATTGTCACCTAAAACAAAAAAAAATATTTACCAAATCTTTGGACCTCATACTGAAGACATATTAATAAGTTAAGTTTTGTTTACATTTTGTAGGCCATAAAACGACGCAACCAAACACTTCCAAGAAACCCAAATCGGACGTCAATGGAATCCATTCAGAAAACTCGTATCTTCAAGTCACATGCACCAATAATTTGCAATGAAAAAAATAAGATGTCTCCATATCTACTTTGCATTTAAAATACTTTAAAACAGGTTAAGATAAATTTTTTCAATAACAAAACAATTTAGCACCCACAAACAAAGCCAATTAAAATGCAATAAACTATTCACCAGTAAATGCTTAAAATATGATAATAAAACTAGGTGCCGGTAAATTTAATGAAAAATAAATAAATTAAACTGTCTCGTACTTCAGTAGCCACTTTTTTTGGAATAGCTCAACAGTTTAAATGTCAAAACAACCAAAACAAATAAACAACAAATTATAATGTCACTTTTACGGATCACAGAAGACAGTTCAAAAAAATCAAACCGATCGAGATGTATTTTATTTTAAATCAATAATTTACCATAAAACTGTCTGCAGAACGCAACAAGCAAGTAACAACAACGCTAATATAATTAGAAATTCCATTTCGCCAGAAGGATAAACAAAACCAGAATTTGTCAGAAGGTTTTTGGCCGAGTTACGATGAAGATCGGTAGTTGATCTTTTTTTAAGCGATGAGCTACTCCAAGAAGGTATAAACAGAATCTCAAATTCCTTTCCCAAGCTATAGCACAGCCTCCGAGATTTAAGACTGATTTATGCGGATCTGATCGCAATTGAAAACTGATCGTGGACAGCCGGACATCACAGTCTATGATCATTCGCTTTGGTCGGGGAAATTCAAAAAAAAAATTCTTATCAGTGTTTTGACTTGCACTGCACACACGTTCAGAGATAAGAACTATTAAAACAAAAAAAAAACTGAATAATAAAGCGACAGCATGCCCAGGCGTGAGGTAGGAGATGGATCAAGATTGGATTTTAGTGACGTGTTTCACACAGCCGGCGTCTCCACGAGACATTATTCATGTCTACGCTCATGTCTTACTTACTTAGTTGGCGCTACAGCTCGAGGTGAACCTGGGCCTGCTTCTAGCAACCATTTGTGTGTGCGTGTTATATTTTTGCACGAATGGAAGGGACCTACAGTTTTTTGCCGACTCCGAACGGCGAGTTGAGAAGCTCAATCGTGACAAATGATACTCTTTGATGCTTGTCAGACATTCGAAAGAGGTGGGCACTGTGAAAAACTTTTAGGTGTTTGCTACGGGATTCGAACCCAAGACCGCTGGCTCAGTAGTCCGACGCACTAACCACTTGCGCTACGGTGCCCACTACGCTCATGTCGGGATAGGAAATGTCTAGTGGAGACCGCAATCGGTTAGACATATATTCTATCCTGCCATCTATGTCTGGATTTTTGGCCCGACATCTATGTCTGGACATGAACCGTCACTTCCGTCGAAATTTTTCATTCGATTGAAAATTTTGATAGTTACAGTTGTTTTCAAGAGATGAGTTTGCAAAGCATTTTTTTTATTATGAAAGTTGATAACTAATAAATAACCCAGATCAACCCAGAATTTGTTTCCTTTTTGTGCTAAATCTTTTTACATTTTAAGTGGTGTATTCATTTCTCGATTCGGCTATTGAAGAGTGAACTCGCATGGGAAGAAAACAAGATTAATTGAAACATGCTTCCACTATACAAGAGTGAGTTTGTATGAAGAAAATTAAAATTGGCCTCCAAAAATGTCCACTATCCAGGATCCGCAAGATTCTTTTTTTTTCAAGATTCCACTATACACAAGTTTTACTGTACATGTAGGTTGCGGCATCGACATCTCTTTGCAGTGAACTGACATGAAATGCCCACCAGACAAAATTTGACGTTCGATTAGCCATCTTGTTTTGATGCCAGATTTGCCAGATATGTCCGACATGAATAATGTCTCGTGGAGACGCCGCGCCGTGTCAAGACTGTGTTGTGGACATAAACCTGAAAGAGCAACACATGATGTGCCCTTTCTGTATGATTGTTGCTCGTGTAAACAAGGGAATTTTAAAATTGTTTAGCTTTTTTGTTTATATTTACGCAGTACCGGCGCCGTTGTGTCTCGCTTTAATAAATCCTGTCGATGATTGATGCGTTTACAATCCCGTAAATAAACGTTTGTTAGTATTAAATTTTTATTTTCGATACAATTTGTTTTCTATTTTTTTTTAACTCGGTCAGGGTTAATGTCTGTGGTAACAGAAACATATCGATATATCACAAATTACAAGCCCAATGTCAAATCTTAGACACAGTTTTGTCTGTGTTTTAGAAAACTGTAATTTGAGTACAGAAGAAGTACTACTTAAATGCTTGACATTTCTGTAAGACGGCTGCCGTCAAAATGTCATCCAGTCTTTGACGTTTCTATAGGAAATCTTATGTGGTGGTGATCCGATGGAAAGAAAATTGATAGTCAAAAAGCTTGCCTAGACCACGAGAAACTGGTCCATATCGATAATACGATAATTGATAATTTACAGCTAGCAATGCAACGATTCAAGTATACCCTGTCAAGATAGTCGCATCCACACGAACACTTGAACCATTGCAATCAATTTATACAAACGAATATCAGAAACTTCTTGATTAGCCTTTTGTTGATATAAATTTATTAAAATATCAATATTTGCATTGATACATTCAGACATTACACTCGTACTCATAGTATGTATTGTTTATTTTTTTCACGAATACAAGTCTGATAGCCAGCTAAACAAATTGAACCATAAGTCATTGTCAGAATAAAACAAAAATATCACAAAATGTTTTCGTTTTTGTCTTTCTCAACGCCATTTCTTTGGCTCATTTTTTGACAGCTAATTAATTATAGAAAAAGTGACATTGGCCTTTATGTAAAAATTACACTCGCTTTCACACTTAGAAATAGAAGGGAACGATAAAATCATTTTGCACAGATCGTCAGAAATGACGTGCGCCACACACATTCAATTGATCGACGCACAGGCTGTGGTTTCAACAACATGATGCTGCGAGTATGCAACGATTTGCAGTGCTCGCAGAGGTAGGCAAGAGGCTGGTGATACATTTTTGATAGTGTGCATACATATGTACGTCATTGAAATTTTTGACAGCAAGTGTTCGTGTCTAAACAGTTTGCGACTTTTTTTGATACAAAGTACGCAATAGCTCAGCGATGACTGTTGGGAAAAGTAAAAATAACGACTGTTTATTTGGGACAAAAAAGAAGGAGGAAAACTAGTTCTTTTGTTTATACACGTGTGGTACGGCAGCTTCCGCGCATGTTTATGAACGCACAGAGAAAAATATGGACTAGATAACTTTAAATTTAGTACGCTTCGTAGCACTCACAGCATTTCACAATACCGCTGCCTTTGAAACAATCGCTTTCAAATATGGCATCTGGTTTAGGGAGAGAAAAAAACCTACAATTCCAGACATAATCATTCACATACAATGCATCGTCGGTTTCCCTCGATGATGTCCACCGATTCATAGACTCCATATCCATACTTTGTACACTGTTAACTGGCCGAAAGCACTGATAAATGTTTAAATGCGTTTCATTATATTCCGGTAAGATTCTTATAAATGGTCTCTGTTCAAAACACGGTTCATCCATTTTGACAGAGCTTCAATGTTCTATATCGAACACGGTAACAATAGAAAAACCAACTAAATCGAGACGTGCTGTTTGGCAAACTGAAAAAAAGAAAACAACCAAAAAGCCTACCTACCTACCTACCCGAATATCTTCACCAGCTGGTGCGTGCTATTTTTGTGCTGCGAAAAAAACAAATAATAAGCATTGAATTTTCGTCAACTAATTTCCCCCTAAATATAGCAACAAAAAAACATTAAAAAAAAATTAGTTATTTATCTGGTAGATAAAACTGCCAATAGCTGAACTGAACCATCACCGTTGTCTGTTGGCAAAAATTACAATGGCCGCTGTGAAAAAATGTCATGCGTCAGATAGAATAATGTGTGGCCGAAAATTATACAGGGTTTCCCATTAAAAATTGATCATTTACGTACATTATGGATTTAATTTAATAAATGCTGTTAACTTGTTTGGTAAGCTCTTTTTCATTATGTTTTCTTTTTTTTTTTTTTTGTATTCAAAACAGGTTGGACAATTTTAGCTTTTAACTGTAAAATTAAACATTTCCCTTTTGAACAACACGCAAAAAAAAATTAAAAATTAAAATTTGATTGAAATGCTGGAATGTCGAACTAGTCGAAGACTTCTAGGTCGAATCACAAACTAGAGAACAAGCCAGAAGATTCGCAATAAAAGAATAATGGTCCCGACCCATAGAATCCGTTGATGCTTTGCTACGTCGTTTTAAACTGACATCTTATCTATTAGCATTATTATGGAAAGTAGGCCATAACTAACGGATTAAGTCGTTTTATTTTCTTATTTTTTAATCCGTTGATCCGTTGGCAGTTCACATATTCACGCATTGAAGTTCGCGCATTCACAAAGTAAGCACATTCATTGGTGGAAGCATTGAGAAACTGTCATCGCCGTTGACAATCGAAATTGGCATTTCCAAATTTAGTTAATTAAATTATTCTACGATTTGAAAAGAAAATTTTTGTTTATTGTTCGTGAGCCGAATTTCTTGTGAAAATAAAAAACACTTAATAGGTAGAAAATACACGTCTGTTTGGTAGCTTTTTTATGGACGATTCTGTCAAATCTGTCAAATAGTAAATAATTTGAAAAGTGTGGGAAAATCCTCTCAGAGAGTGGAATACTTACACAAAAGTAACCAAACGCAATTAAAGCACATTATGTGTAAACCGTCAATTTGTTTTTGTTTTCCACTCAACAATGAAGATTATTACATTTCACAAACTGTCAGCTGTCAGCTGGTTTGATAGCATTGGCAGAAAAATCTGGAAATTACAACTTTCTCAATTGAGTGGCAATTTTTGACACACCCATTTGGCCCTCTTGTTTGCGATTTGTTGTGATATTTTGGGTTCACAAACACAAATTCATGTGATTTTATAAAATTTTATGTGATTTAGCGAAAAATCACAAGTTACCAAACAGACTAAACCAGATGTTTGAGGAGCAGCTCATCGAGGGTTTGAAAGTCAATACTTGCCTATATGACAAACTAGCTGATGTACCCGCTTCGCTGCGCATACAAAAATATTCTCTTTGTATGTAGATACGTGTGATTGTAATAAACTGTCTACTGGAAGCTAAATGCCTCACTTGTGCTTGCACCTTAAAAGTTGCCATAAATCCTTGCTTCACAATTTGCTTAGCATCAAATGAAGTCATTTGAAAAGAATTATCATAGAGTCGTATAGATTAAACATTAAATGAATTGATTTGACAAAGGAGTTTCCAAATACTATTAAAGAATATTTCTTCAAATCTAACTTCTCTGCTTTCTTAAATATTACAGCACGTTCTTATCGCCAAATCGTCAAAACATAATACATACGTATCTGTATCTGCTCCAAGCCCTGCATCTTCCTATCATAAGAAAAATGCAACCAAATTTATCCAGTTATTGAATTAGAGTTGATCGAACAATTACAATACATATACGTTAGCATGAAGAAATCCTAATCACTTATACTATACGCCTACACGCATACCCGCTGATGCATTGACGATGGCAATGGTCTCCACTGATCGTTGTCGCGAAAGCAAACAAACAATATTTCTTTATGTTTTTACTTTTCTCAGAGAAAATGAACAAAGAAGATATACATATATATCAAAATCTTTGTTGTGAAATATTCTTAACAAATATGTAAATTTTATTTTAATACGTTATTTAAGAACTAAGATAGAGCGAGATAAATGCCCAAAAGTAAAATATAAACTTTTCTTTTTCTCATTTAGAAGTTTTTTATTGAAATATATTGATTTTTTTTATCCATTTTATAGATTTTATTTTTATAGACCAGAACCGATTGCAAAAAACCGCATTCAAATCCGTTCAGTAGTTCTATTGTTTTTGTGGCACATACTTTTCTTTAGATTTCATTTTATAAAAGTAGTGATGATCATCAGCTGTCATCTCTCAACGTAGGTATACGACGGATTTTATGGAATGGCTCTTTCCAGCAAAACGTGAACGTCAACATCAACGGAACGACGTCGATGGATTCTATGGGTCGGGGCCATAGTCCAGTCTGGGTTTTGACTGGAAATCTGCCTTTTCAAACGGCAAAATGTTTAAAACTTACACTAAAAGTCTTGCACTTATTTATTAGCAACAACAATTTTGGTGGGTCACCCTTTATGATTTATATGGAGAGTTTCAGTTGGACGCTATATTGGTAGTGAGTAATGATTTTATTTACTAAACGTCAGACCTGCCCAGATAAATCTTTTCGTTCCAAAAATGCATTCACCCTATAAATGTATGTCAAATACCTGGTACACTTCCGCAATGATCGACACGCTTATTTTGCGATGGAAATGATTAAGTCAGTCAAGAAATGATTATCATTTTTCGAAAAGGATAAAGCAATCTTTTGATTGATCGCTTAGTCAAAACGCTGTTCCTTTCAATTGCCTTCGCATTTGTTTTTTTTGCACTCCATGTTGTTTTATGCGCACTTAAGACCTCAAATTAATCAAAGGAAACCCACATTCAAGTTTACGCCTGAATGTGTGAAGCACACTATTTGTTGTTTTTTTTTTTTCTTTAATTACTCAAGTGGCATAATACTCGAGATTGTAAATTCACTGGTGACTTTTACTATTGCCACGAGTTATTTGAATAAGAGATACGAGTACCATCTGTAAATTAACATCTTCTTGAACTACACTCGAATTTTATCATCAAATAAATAATAATGTTATGACTGTGGATATCTGCACAGAAATTAATCTTTCCTTTCAAAATGAAATTAATATTAATATATTTTAAAGCCTTTCAAAGTTCAAACTGATCCCTGGTGAGTCATTGGATTTTCCCCAATAATTAAAATAATTTGTAGAAGCTAAGTTTTTTTTTTTCTATTTCCAAAAACTCGTGCTTATTTCTAGTTTTTTTAAGTTAATGTCCATCTGTCAGAAAATACAAAAACAAACTGCTATTAATCTTTCGCCATTTGATTAACTTAATATTTTCTCACGGCTAATATCGATAGAAGCAATTATGAGGTTGTTAACATTTTTTTTATTTGATTGACTGGTGTTTTGAATTTTTTTTTTACGATCTTTTTATTCATTGGTTCTGCAAACCAATATGTATACACTTATTTTAGCAATATGAAGAAAAAGAAAACCTATTTTTAGGTTTTCGAAAATACTGAAACTCTGCCGTCATTCTATTTGTTGTTTATTTTGTAGTAATCATGTTTTTCAGGATAGTGAACGGTCGCGCTACTTTTGACAAAAAAAATTGTTACCACCGAATATGTTTAGTGTATTTTTAGAATATCTATATCCGTGTGTACTTAGAACTGAACAAAACATATGTAGAAATTATCGGTTGTTCAAAAATCAGAAAGTTCACTCTCATTATGCGAAAATAAATGTTCATTTACATAACCTGGAAAACTGGTTCCATTTCGTGTGTTGCTCCATGTGTGAGTGTGAGATTTTAAAAATTTTACTTTCTAATTGAAACATATCAATAAGGCCCTGGTCTAGGCACAGGCGTTATTATTATATCGATACTTCAATTGGAAATTAGTGAATTTAAGATAGGGTTGTTAATAAATCAGTATAAAGAAACTTTAAGTAGCAGAATGAATATAATTTTGAAGGCTTCCACTTTTGAGTTTAAAGGAGTATTCCACCACACAAAACTATTCCATTGTGATGGACTGTGTTAGAATTTCGAAATGAAAATCGGGGATCAGCTATCAAAATATGTCAAACTTGGAAACAACTTCACCAATTCAGTAAAATAGAAAGTATACCTTAATATGGTTGCTTTATTAAGTGAAGGGTCGTCTACTTCCAAATACCTCCAGTAGTCGCACACTGAGAAAACAAGGCATTCAAACTGCGTGATTTTGCAAATTTTTAACTTTTACAAATTCTAAATTTTGCAACTTGCTCATTTAAAGTACAGTAAAACTTGTGAATAGTGGAATCTGCGAATAAAAGAATCTTGCGAAACCTGGATAGTGGACATTTTTGAATGCCAATTTGGATTTTCTTCATACAAACTCACTCTTGTATATAGTGGAAACCTGTGAAATCTGAATAATGGAACATTTTTCAATGATTTTTTTTTCTTCCATGCAAATTCACTCCTCAATAGCAGAATCAAGAAATGAATGAGCCAAAATTCATTAAAACTTTGTAAGCCTCGGTTCCTTTTCCGACAATTTTGACATTTCAAGGGTTTCTTTTCGTGTGTGTCTCATTCATTGATAGAAAAATAATAAAATAAAATAGGTCGATTGTGGAAAAAAATGCGAATAGTGGAAATGTTGCGAATAGTAGAAAAAAAATGTGCACCAAAGCATTCCACTATTCATAAGTTTTACTGTACAATGTGAAAAAATTAGACTTTTATATGAGGTTTCGATGATAATGGAAATTTAATTATCTTTAGTAAAACAAAACTGTTAAAGTATTGTGGAGGAAAAGTGAATTTATATGATAAAAGTGACGTGAGTAGCATTTTTCAGATGTTTTCTTAGATGTTATTGGTTTTATTCTATTTACGTACAAAATGTATCTTAAAACTCACAGCAAATAATATTTTCTGACTGTTCGAATAAAGGGAACTAATTTCTAAAGATCCCGGTCCATCCCGAACAGTTATGTTCGATTCTAAGTAACAACGAACATTTTTGTATATCTTTGTTTAAACCGTTTCTATTCCCCTCTATCCGACCTCCCTATTTAGCAACCTGGAGTTCTTTTTAGACAAACTAAGCAAACATTATCAAAATAACAGCGAATCCTCATAACCAGCGGCTTTAAAGGTGATCTGTAGCGGTGATATGAGCTTTCGCAAAGCAAGTACAGTGGAACCTCTATTGAACGGACACCAACGAAAATGTAAAAGTTGTCCTTTGAAGGGAGGTGTCCGGTGAAGGGAAATGAAATAATATCATAGAAATGAATAAATATTTATACGAAATTAGCCTGCAAAGGAACGGAAAAGCTTCTTCGATGCAGCCAGCCGAATTAGTTAGGACCAAACACACGAAATCAGGGAAAACCCCCCAATGCCAAACGAAGAAGAATGTTCTTTTGACTTAATAGAGGATATGTTCCAATTTGACCATCTTCTGAATCTCATGTTTAAAGTATGTTCCAGAGCTTCAGCTAGGCCCGTTCAAGGGAACATTTTGTATACTTTTGGTTCGTAATGTAGTGTCCGCATACTAAAATCGTCGGTCATGGATTTGATGTCCGTAGAAGGAAGGCGTCCGTTCATGGGAGGTGTCCGTTAGATGAGGTTCCACTGCATGGATTTTGGTATTCCTATAGCTATGATAGGATCCATGTTCAGAGTAGGGATAAACTGAAAAGAATCCTACTGCTGTGATCACAGAAAATGAGGAACTTAATTATATTGCTTATTGCGGATTCCCCCAAAAAGCAAACGCGCTCCTGGATGTGGCTAAAAAAAACAACTCAATTTAAAGATGATAGACCTTTTATTATTTTGTTTATTGGAACTTTTTATGAAAGCATTGCTGGAAATCAGGAAACTCAAAAGTCGGCTGGCGGAGACTAGTTTTCGACTACAAGGAAATAAGTTTTTTCTCAGCTTTTATGAATAGTTGGTTACAGCTGCCAAATTAATGTAAATAGTAGTGAAATATTTTTGAGAACATGTTGTGTAGTCAGTTGATATCACATCCGTACGTCTAACGCTTGCAGAAACTGATTCATCAACAAAACACAACTAAGTGTTCGTTAACTGGGGACTAACCAATTTCGTACTTGAATATCAGTAAAATAAATAAAATGGAATAAGTTCCTGGAATTGAAACCAACTGTCATGAGCTGACACTTAAGAGTACGTTTGCATGCTAAAAACAAAGAAAAAATTAAATTCCATATTTGACGAAATAAGACATCCCCCTGATCCGATAAATTTATATCTTGAGCTCTTTGAAGCGTTCGATTTCAAGTCTAATAGCACAAACAAAAAAAATTAACTTCATGTTACGTCCGTCAATCCATGTCTCTTGAAATCGTTGACATATCCGGCGTAAGCTTAAAAACAAACAAAAAAACTATTTGAATCGCATAGATACCGAGAGAAAAATCAAAACAAAACAATGACTAAGATTCCTTTGATGTGAACGAAGGTCATTGCTTCCGACCTCGGTTACATTTGCACGAAAAAAAAGTCCATGAACTAAACTTAGCTATTTGGCTGACTAATGTAAATTACTTGTCAATAGAGATACACTTACAGTTAGTGATTGAGTTACCACCTCTCGCAATATTTAAATTAATTTCCTCTACACTGAATTAATTAAATCACAATTATTCTAATAATATTTAATTTTAAAAATATTTCTCTGACAACGGGAAGCACGTTGTCCAACCGCAAATGTAAACATTAATAAAAAGTTTGCAACACATTCGCACGATCGCACGGTATCGTAGGGAAGGGACCTTGAGTTTTCAAGCGCTCACCGATCATATAACCACAACATGAAAAGTATGTATTTCGAATTAGAATTTTTTTTCTTTTGAGGTTTACTTAAATGATAAGTGAAGGAATGGCGTTTTTATTCATTTCTCCATTTTCAATTTTTTTTAAAACTTACTTCAAGCACTCCTCGCGCCATGATTGTTCGCTCGAATGTGTGGCACGAAACACAATCATTGACAGCTGACTGATGCAGCGTTTTATTTCCGACATTTTTGCAGGAAATTATGTTTAAATTTGTATACACCAAATATCACAATTTAAAAAAAAAAAATACTTAAACAATCACAAAAGGAAAACAACACAACACTCAGACCCCGTTTTTTAACATGGGAATATTCTAGTAATAAACATCGTATGCAATAGCTCAGACACCGAATGGCAACTTCGTAGGGCGTTTGACTGATTCATATTTTTATTCAAAAATTTATCTATTTTTTTCCGTTAGAATTGAATAAATAATCTTATCGCAGATGACACAGAGTAGGTGAACTACTTTCAACCGTCCGATGGTTTTTTTTTTTTGTACTTTTGCTAAAGAGATTTTCACTCCTCACTTATACGGATATTACGTCCGGCGGCGCGCGTAGCGAGTAGCGACCGACAGCAATGATTGCGACTTTTAATTAAGTACGAGTATGACTAGAAAACACAACTGCTTGAGAGGATTTGAAACAATTTACCGAGAATTGCATTATTTTTAAACTTAACAACGACACACAGAGCATGGTTGACATGTAAATTACAAATATACGTTGTACCTGTCGCCAGCACTATTTTCGTCCGAAAACTAAATTTAAAAAAAATGAACAAATGTTAAACAATTTCTTAGAGCTTTTTTGCGAATAGTATAAAAGTATATTTTCAAGCAGAAAGTTTCCCGTAGTAACTGCGTAGAATGCGACCACCCATGTGGCTTCAAATTAACAACTGAGAGGTTTTCAGTGTTTGAAAGTATTGAAGTACTTGTGGACTGAGGGGGCCGTTATTATCACAAAATAAAAAAAAATCATATCAGAAATTTGTGATAGCTCGTGATTGATTCACCGTACATTCGCAGACTGACAAGACATTTTGAAATAGTTAATAATAATTATAAATAGAATATGTACGAGTATCGTTAACGTGTTACTAAATGTTTTTTTTTTTTTTTCGTCATAAGAACAATGACGGTATTTTGAAAATGGCTGAGTTATCTTAGGCGGCAGCCCGTGCCTATTGTTGATAACTGAATTCGGCAAAACACATGCTTTAGAAATATATATATTAAACAATTTTATTGTTTTGCTTCCAAGTTACTAATTAGTAGAATAAACTTGAGTGAATCACCGCTACTGTTATGTTCCCTAATCATATTTGACAAGTCGCCTATAATCAATTGACTGGAACTGGAACTAACTAAACAATACAGTGTGAAGTGAGAACTTTTTTCAGATTTTTCGCACAAGGTTTACTGGAAGGTTTTCACGTGATAAAAATAAAATGAGTCTGTAGGTAAAGTTATTCAAAACGAAATATTGACACGTGGAGTTTTGACAGAAAGCACTTGATTATGGTCGATAAAAGTCGATACCTATTCCAACAAAAAATAAACCCAAAAGATTATCACGTGCATACATAAAAATACATATTTTTGTTCAGACCACAAAGACCCATCTCCGTCGTTTACGTCAATGGTCAAACTCGAACAAACCCAAGCTTTAGAATTTTTTTTATCAGAATTTTTAACAGTGCGATAAATTCATTCCCTCGCTTTTTATTTAAAATACAGTAGAATTCGCTTAAGACGCTCTTCAAGGGATCGACAAAAATGGTATCAAAAGCGTGAAAGCGTATTATGCAGGTTGAAGTTGAATAGTAAGAATAAATTGAATAAATTGAAAAATGATAAAAATTAATTTATCAATAAACGGAAAGTAAACAGAAACACACCGTTAATTTACAGAAACAAAACAAAGAGAGAGTAAACAATAATAAGAAAAAAAGTGCGAAAATTCAGGAGCTGTGTATCCTGGAAGTATATTTAGAGGAAAATACATAAAATGTATGCGATTTTTATTTCCTTACAATTCTAGTCACTCTTAAGTGAGCGGTTTAAGCGGATTCTACTGTATTTTATAAATAAAAACCATTCATTGGGAATGAGATAGCGCACAATTTTTGCACATTTTCCACACAACATAAATAGAAATGATAAAATTACATGGCAACAAGGAAGAAATAGGAACGTTTACGTCTCCTGAAAATGTGCCAGAATACTAATTAAAAACAAAAAATTCAAATTACGCGAGAATATATAAATGACAGATGAAAACTAGCGCAAAAATGATGACCATTTATTACCAAAACAAATTTATTCTTTATTTGTCTAATATTTATTTATTTTTCTTTTTTTGTAAGCAACAAAATGAATATAAAGAAAAATAACACTGGCACTTATTGTGACAAAATAATTATTGGAAAGTTTTTGTTATTATTAAAACGTCATTTATCTTTATGGTTTTATTTTAATTTCACTAAAAAGTACTATAAATTATTTGTTGTCAATGTCACATGTTTTTTTATTGGTACTTGAAACATTTGAAATTTATTGAAAAAATAAATAATTAATAGGTCTGTTTGGTATATTTTCTGTGTAATGCCCAACATCGCTGTCAAACCATAAATAATTTGAAAGGTGGGGAAACATCCTCTCAGCCAGTGGAAATTTGTTTTTGTTTTCCACTAAAATGAGGTTTGACAGTGTTGTTCAACCTTACCCAAAGAAAAAGACAGTGTAGGAATTCGTAAGGTGGGGAATTTTTTTACTCTCTCATTTTCCCCTCAGAAGACAGGAAATTCGTCAGAACTTACGCATTCGAACGAATTCGTGAGTTACCAAACAGACCTAATAGTACCTACCTACAGCTCTAATTGCATGCGGTTTTCATTTTTTTTTTAATAATTTTTCTGGCAGTCACTCCAAACTAGTTTTCCCTTTTTTTATTTCCTACTAAATACAGAATATATGTAAAAATGTACAAATGAGACAATTTCCTTCGGTTTTTTTTCCATAGAAAGACATCGAAATTGAATGAGGAGGTTTAATGGCTTCATAAAAAAACATAAGCTAAGAAATATCGTATGCCACATTGAGCCATTGAAAAATATGCAAAATCACATGGAATAAATGGACAGTAAGTGAATTAGGTCGTAAAGTAATTTATCTTAAAAGGTGTTAGGCAACGTTTACTATAACCTTTAAAACTTGATCCAAACGAAGTACATATGTATGTATTAGAATATTTTCAAGCCCGTTGGAAGACTTAAATGGAACTCATTTTGCCTTTTGCATATTTGGCAGAGCTCTATTGCATACTCTTTAATATTTCATAACGTCATAAAGCTCTCTTATATTACAATATAACAAAAAGCATTATGTTTACGTTTTTTCTTTTTTCTTTTGTTATGTAACGAATCCTGCCCGAAGGCTGATACTGCGACTTAAAAGATCTATTGTATTAGAGGATACTAAAATTAGTCCAAGAGGCAAATCACCTTTCTAATAAAGACAAGTATGTCCTTGGTTGGCGAATTTTTTAATTCATAAGGTCTAAGGAGTTCTTTGTGTAGGATACGCCGTCTAACCCCAAAGAGTGCCGGGCAATCACAAAGGACGTGCTCGGCTGTCTCGACCTTTTCTAAACAGAGTTGACAGTCGGTCTCGCTAGATAGACCTAACTTGGTGGTATCGCAACTGGCTAAGACCGGAGAGGAAATTTGTAAGATCCTTCTTGGGTAGGTTAAACACAAACTGTTAATAATAAAACGGTTAACAAAAAATATATATATCCAAACACTGTAAATATGTGTCTTCACTTTCAATTTCGGTTTTTCGATTTTAAAAAAAGGTTTAAGATTGCTCAACGAATAAATGTCAAAATAGTCTGGACAATCCAAAGATTCTGAATTTCACTGGACCATGGAAAATATTCGAATTACAGAGATTTCAGAGAAAAAAAATATATGCAATTTTTATTACATATTATACTTTTATTTTTATTATTTAACTATACATCAAATGAATGGTCAAAAGCATCTCTTCATGGCCTACTATCGTCACATACGCATTTCAACGAACAGTTGAGGAAAAACAAATAGACTTGATTTCGAAATATAGAGGTAAAAAAGCCATCACGCTCGAATTAGAGAGGTTTTCAAGTTATTTTGCACAATATAATAGATTCGAATTAACGAAAGGGACAAATTGCATAGGTTTTTATTCGATTAACATCGGATTTCTCATGGTTCTTCTATTTATAAAGGTTTACGAATTATCGAGAGTTCACTGACATGTAATATAATGATTCCTCTTTTGGTGAAATCACTAATTTCTGTATAAATCTGCTGAGTTATTGAATATTACTATCAATTTATTGCCATAAGGAGTTATATTTCTTTGAACAGCCGATACAAGAGTTCCAACAACGTGTATTTTCAAAAACCGGCTTCCTCTGTAATACCTTCGAGTTTATGTCATTGATTAAATATCTGCAAAAGAAAAAACCTGTAAAACTTTCCATCGTATTGAACACGTATCCCTATTCACAGCAATCTCTAAAGAATTTATGCAAATGTTCTCCGGATGACGCAACAATTATTGTAAATTTAAAAAAAGGGGGGAAACTATTCATGTCCCTTTTTATTTAGCACATCATCATATCTACGAGTTACATTTTTGCCGGCTGGTTTATAAGAAGTGAAGATACAAAACGTTGTGGTTACTTCCCTAGTTACATTCTTAGTTGATGGGATTTTGTTGTACAGAAAGAGAAATCAGGGAACTATTTTCCTTTCCTTGAAATCAAAACATGGAAGCCGAAAAAGGGGTTCTTTTAGAAAATAAAACCACGAGGTAAACACCGTCGGCAAACGATTGCAGACTCAGATCCTTGACTCTTAAAATCAAAATACTAAGTTTCCCTTTTCGCAAGTTATGTAAGTTTAAGTGGCAGCAGATGGTAAGCTATTTCCAGTCCTACATACATAGATGGCGCGCTATTTATCTAATAAAAGATTGTAACTCTAATAAACGTTTTCGTGCTCTTCCCTAAGTAATAGCACGTGTTTAAAAAAAAGCATTAATTTAATAACAAAAACAAAATGGTCGTTATACAAAGTTTTATCGGATTATTAAAAAAAACAAAAAAAAAAGTGACAACATTGTTTGCATTCACAAGGTTCGTTCCCCTATCCTACCCCACTCAAAAACTAGATAAACAATTTTTTATGTATTTTATTTATATTTGCATTAAACAAAAAATCACAGCAGATGTGTTTATGTATGTTTCGGCGCGATATCGAATCCAAGCAGTATAAAAACAAGCCAGTGGAATTCATAACAAAAACATTCTCGAGAGATATTCCTCAATATGACGAGCGTACGTAGTGATGTCCCATTGAATACACTTAATGTGATTAAAGAAACTCATTTCTAATTGCCATCCCCCACTGAGGCACGGCACTACACGCCATTATACCCCATCGTCATCGTCGTTGTCGTAGTCAGCGTAATGGAATTAAGATCAATGCATATTATCGTTGCTTCTGTGTGTGGCTATCAAAAGGATGTCCCATCCGTACCGATATTAGAGTATAATCTCTTAATTCAAGATCATAACGCAGGCGTATGATTGTCAATTTACAAACGCGAATTGAATGAAAGATATTGTATCTGCATGTAGAACACACTAATGTCACACTCTCGTGAAAAATTGTTTATAATTACCGCGCCGCGCCGTGATCGCCGGCCATAAAAGCGTCCAGAACAAGCACAAGCGCACGCGAGCACTAAATTAGTGTCTGCAATGTAAGCTTTCTGAAGACACGGCTAAATACGATAAACGAACACTCATATGTATGAGATACAAAATGTCTGGTGTGACGATGGCGGGTGTACGAGTAAAGTCGTATTCCGTCGAATATGCTGCCAAGATGTGGAACGTCGCCGTTGGTAGTCGTGATTTCCGCAATTTTTCACAATTGTTGTCATTATGAAGTGTAATGGTGCGGAGCGGCCCGGCGCCGTGCGGGGCAGTTGGAGTGGATGCGGCGAAGGGATTTAATTTGATAATGAAATAATGGCAACTGTTGCTGATGACCTGGTTAGAGGTCGTCGTATGACATACACTTTTTAGTTATCGTACGACGTGTAAAGGCGGTTAAATATTATTTCATTCTTCTTTTTAATAAATCTGTAACTGAACAATAGACAAAGATATGATCTAAGAAGGGAACTGGGTCGATGTTAATAGATGGAGGAAGCATTGAAAATGTCTGCAAAATGTGCCAAATTCGGAAAATCGGATTAAAAGGAAACCACGCGTAGCTTCTCCGCAGGAGTGATAGTATTTTAAGTCAAATGTCGTAATCCCACTCAAATCTTTAATTGAATCACGGTCAGACGATTTAAGATTCATTTACACTGAATTATCAGAACTGCCCCAAATCTAATTTACCTTGAATCTGTGACAAGTAAACTTTCTTTTATCTTCAACAAAGCTACATACAGTAGACGCTCGATATAGTGAACTAATAAAAACCAGGCCTGTTCACTGAAGCGAGATTGTTCATTGTAACGAGCGTGGACTCGTTGAAGCAAATTTTATCAAAATGTGTACGTTTTTACGTTCAATTCATCGAAAATAGAATATAATTCCAATTTTTCTTTGCGATTACTAAAAAACAAGCCAGTATTTATAAGAAAGAATATCTTATTTTTCACAAAAACAACTCTTCCGTAAAAAACATAATACATTCCATGTATGTACTTAAAAAATAAAAATACAGCAAACTTAAGATGTGCTTAAGTGACATGGTGACAAAGAATTTCGTTCACAAAATAACAAAATAAGCAACACGCACTTTTTTTGCACTACAAGGAACCACAAACTGTGAAACAAACAAATATTCCAAACGATGTTCACTATATCGAGCGTCTACTGTATTTGATTATTCAAAACGTGGAGTTGGATTGTGATAGTTTATCTGGAATTTGTCATAAATAATAATAATCTTTTACAGTTTACTTGGTAGCAGATGAATATACAAAGAATTAAAATAAATGGTTGCTGCGAAAAAACACAGATTTTGTGGGGGAAATCGCTAAAAAAAACCAAAATAAGGAAAAAACATGTGCCAGCGTTAAAGTTCTTAGTTTTTTATTTTATCTTCGAGTACCTTATCTCAAGTTCTTTTTTAAGTAATTGTTGTGGTAAATACTTGGAATGTTTTATTCAAAATGCCAAGATAAAGGCAAAAGTCAGAATGTTGATTATTTCATTTTATTCCAATTAATTGTCAAAGAAAATCGCAGAAATATGCGAGATTCCACGACACTACAGTACCTCGCCAAAAAATTATGAACACTGCCTTAAATCTTTTTTGCAATACGTATGGGTACTTAACAGGGGTTCTTTGACTTATTTGCAAAGTCTACAATTTCCTCCAACAGACTAGACCAGGGGTTCCCAATATTTTTTGTACAGCGACTCCCTTTACAGGCTGTAATTTCCGAAGCGCCTTTTTAAAAGAAGGTAGCTCTAGCTGACATTAAGATTACTTTATTTATTATTTAATTAAAGAAAACTCCAAAGATAATAGAAGCTTGATTATTGTTTTTTATTAGAAAATGTAATAGTGCAATCGATGAGAAGGATGAGCTTGCTTTTCTGAGCATAACTTCTCAAATCGGGCCTGAAATTTTGAAATCGTTCTTTTTCTAAATTTATGTGTGACCTGTATTTCGACTTAATTTTTGCAACTGCTGAAAAGCCAGTTTCACACAAGTATGACTTAGCAAACGGTAAAACGATCTTCAAAGCTGTAGCACTGAGAGTAGCATATTCTTGGGATACATTGGTCCAAAATTTAAATAGTTTGTCTTTGTCGAATCGCAGTTTTAGTCAAGTATCACAGTCTAGCTCTAGCAGTTCAGATTGGGGTGCAGATGGGGGTGGGGTCGATTGGAATGGATCTCTAATCCAGTCGTATGGATCAAGATTCTCTGGAAAATATTAATTAAAATGGGTGCTTAATGTCGACAAGTGTTGGATTTATATCGATTGCAAACTTGAACTTAGATCTTGAACAGATTTTTCTTGCAGGAAGCCTTTCAAAACAGGAAAACAGTCATTATTTCAAAATAGGAAATCAGTCAGTATTTCCTTGCCCCTCTTCTATTTTTCTTTTCCACAACAACAACTTCTTTTAAAACGCTGCAATGTCCTCAGCCAGTTGCAGTATATGCGTTTCATTTCTCTGTAGAGATTTATTAAGAATATTTAATATATCTAATACCATCTCGCAACAGCCCAGGGCGTCTCGACGTACAGTAAGGGAACCCCTGGACTACACTTTTATGCAGGATGGCGCTCCTTGCCACACTTAAAAAAACATTTGCATATAATTAATTCAAGAAATGTTAACATCCATCCTTGGGCCGGCAGTTTTCCAATCGAAAGTTTTTGGGCTTACTTAAAATCACAAATTTCTTCCCGAAGGAATTCAAGAACACCAATTCCGAAAGAAAATATTGAGGATGAATGACAGCGGCATTACAGATGTGATGCATGAATAATTTTCAAGTATGCCTAACAAGAGTGTCTTGAAAAACCAAGGAAATTCGACAAATATTTTTTAAAATTTTACTAATTAAAAAACCAAATGAAAAACTGCATCACCGATGTAAAAAAACGATTGTTTTGATGTGTAAATTATAAAAGTCAAGACAACTTTAAAATTGTGACATTTCAACCGTGTTCATAATATTTTGGCGGGATACTGTACATGGAGCTCTCAAAAGCCTTTAAAAATTCTTTAATGTCCGACCCAATTTTTTAGCAAATCTACATTTATAAACCACAACATTTTACAACCGTTAAAGGTTTAAACACTTTTCGCTCCAAATAAACAACAAAATGATGAATTAAATTAACTGAAGCGTTTAATTCGAAATTAATTGGTTGCCATTCATCCAACTCTCCAGAGGGGTCATTAAAAATGCTTAAATTCTCTTTTATTTTATTTCATTTTACCCTACATTAAAAATCAAATCACACGTTCGAATTCGAGCTCCAATTGTAATTAAATTGAATTATTCATATCAATGTATCAGTATATCTGTATAAATAAACAAAACCTGAAAATTACAAAAATTTTGACGCAAACATTGACCTTACCCTTGTTTTTCAGTGTGCCAAAATATTTATTTGTTAGCCACGTTAACAGAAATTTTGAAAGCAAAAAAAAAATTTGTTTTTGCTTTGTGAAAGTTGAATGTTTGTTCTTGATTTTGCAGTCTGTTACATGATTAAAACGTCATAAGATATTAAATGCCGTACCGGGGCGCGAAACGACAATTAAATGTCGCGCCGACCAACCCACCGCCCATTGCATTGAGAGGAGAGTAAAAGGCGTTCTGCATTAACAAAAAAAACACAATTTGTATAGATACGAGTATAGTACATAAACGTAATAGGTATTTATATATGTATATATTGAGAAAGAAAAAGTTTGGCAATTGGGTGATTGAAATGTTTCTTTGATTGCATTTCAAGAGGCAAAGGGTAAAGATGAATTCGACTTGTAGAACTTTTTTTTTTACTAAGAAACATTTGAAATTTGTTGAATGTTTGTTGTAATGGATGTTTGCTGATTAAGGTCACAAATCACAATGCATGGGGCATCTTTGGCATTCTTTCATAGCACGTATGACAAATGACATTACAAATGGCAACGGATTAAATAAACTTTGGCGGAAATTTTGACGTTTATTTGACGTTTAGTTGAATGTCAAATTATAGCAATGTAATGCTATTTGTATAAACCTATGAAAAGTCCCCATAAAGGTCTCTAATTTCATAGATTTAATCAAAAAGAGCTTATGGTTCAAAGTCCCATTTTCACTTAAGTACATCACCGCCACTGACGTTTGCATTTTGGCAGCTTTACATGTCTGGTCTGTCATAGTTTGTTAGAGTAATGTTTCGCATGAGATATTCTAGCATATGTGTCGCCATAATTACGCTACATCGTTAGATTGTTGTATTTTTAGAATTTTATGGGAAAAACAATAAAGAACTCTTTTTCTTTTGCAATGCTTGATTTATACAACAGATCATATGATCGACTATTAAATGAGGTAAACATGAAACATTGTTTAGCTTTTCCATTAAAGCATTAAAGATTTTTTTTTATTCTCCAATTGATTAGTCTTTCATCCTTCGAAAGATATCTAATAACTGTGGCTATTAGAACGACTCATAAATATTTATAGCTGGGATTTTTCATAATAACGTACTCGTACATGTATACGTAGGTAGGTACTTGTTTCGATTAAAATAAAAGCTTAGATATAACGAACAAAACTTGTCGCATTATAAATGTCACAAACATTGTAATTCATAATGTTCAGTTCGTACTTTCTTTTTTTTTGCCACCACTTTAAAATGTGTTAAAGATTGGACGCTCCTAATTAAATGCCAATAAATCAGTTATTTATTAATTACCTATCCACTTGGGTTAAAGCCACAGACTTGGAAATCATTTTTTTATTAGTCTGGGACAGATGAGAATAGTTAATAAGATGGGGTTTTTTTTTTACTTCTTCCTTTTTTGGTTGTTGCAGAAGGGCTTCAAGCTTAGGCGTATTTTTTTTCTAATCTATATAGCCTTAACTAAAAATGTGAAAACAACGCTCGTCAGTGACTTGGCAGCACTATAATAATTGACATTTGTTAGTTTAACATCTGCTGTCCAATTCCTTAAATTTATAAATATAAAAGGAATATTTGAGCACACCATTCTTAAAGAAGTAATAAAATGATGAACTAATCATTAGTTTTAGCTTCCATTTTGTTAATTTTTCTACATTTTCTTTCTGGAATCCATATTTTCGTCGCCGCAATTATTTACAAATGTCCCACTTCCATGTCATATTTGACATTTCGATAGAATTTTCGAAAGCAATCGACAAAAAATAGTTTTGTAGCACATTTTTAGTGTTCCGTCCGTACCAAAACGGAACACTAATGGAATCAGTTCGGTGTCTGTCTGTCTGTCTGTCTGTCTGTCTGTCTGTCACAGGCCTTTTTCTCAGAGACTACTTAACCTAGACTATTGAAATTTGGAACAATTGTAGCAATTAGTGGCCTAAACACAGACCAGAACTTAAAAAGCTGAATTTCGACTTTGGGGGGGTAGTTTCTTAACAAATTTTCACAAAACGTTACAACTTGCTGTCCCGAGCTTTTTCTCCGAAAATATCGCTCAGAAAAATCTGAATAAAATCACAAACATTGAGAATAAAGTGTAGATGGAAACATAATTCTCACGACTGCCCTACTTCAACCGTTTTTTTTTAATTATTTTTTTAATTTCAACTACCCTACTGTTTACATACCCAGAAAAATATCACAACGCCTAAAAGTAGATACGAGAGTAAAAATTGAATAATTGATGGCAAAAGTGTTATACCCGCAGCGAATTTTCGTGGCATATTCCTACCGGATAACTATTGACCTAAGACTTAAACCAATGATACATAATATAACACATAAAGGAAGCTTCATGGTTTCCTATTATAATGTAGGTGTCTCTACTTTTACTTTATTGGAAAAAATTGAATTTGTGTATATACAGCCACAGAGAGGGAGACAAATCGCAAAATACGCAGTTAATGCTATTGAACGAATAACGAGACGAAAAATTAAATCTGATGCACAAGCGTACATTTCTTGTAAATACATATACATATGAACATATTATGTAGGTATATATGTATGTATGTATATACATGCTTTATTTGTTGTTTTTTTTTTCTTTTACTTTGTGTGTGTGTATAACTATTCTTCTGAGCAGATGAGAAAGGACATCAGAGACATATGTACATACATACATGCATATGTAGGTAATTTGTTCAACTTACTTGTTGGTATACATTTATGTAGGTACAAATTTGAATTTATTTTTCGCAAATTGTGCTCAATTTATTTGTATTGAAATGTGCTGTGCACCATAAAACTATGTATGTAGGTACACATGTACTTTCTTGTGTCTGCAGATATACAAGTGCATATGTACATATATGTACCTATATATGTTTTTATGTTTGTACATATATGTGAGTATCGAACAAAGTATCATTGTATCTTTAGTAGAAATCGTATCGTAAAGAAAGGGTTCATATAGATCTATCAACATAAATCTATGACATACATATGTATGTAGTTAAAATAACTGATACAGTACGGAACACTTATTGCGCAAGTATAACTTGCACTTGACCGGATTTTTCTATCCAAGCTAAGGACCTAACACCTAAGACTAGACTGGAGAGCTATACAGGGGCCGAGTTACAGCATCCGTTAGCGAGTTACTGGTTATCGAAATGTGACGATTTGGCATTACCGAGTATCATTTAACATACAATTTACTCGATCATTCGATAACGAGTCCAACTCACTCACTTGTTAGCGGTTGCGCTAATTCGGCCCCAGATTTCGTTATTATATATAGGCTTAGTTGTTAGTGTATTTAACATGGACATTTTTTTCTAAGCCTATATATGTAGATTGGAAAAACGCCTTTTGATGAAATTTACCAAAAAAAAAGTCAGAAATAAAATGGTCGGATAAAAGTTATCCGAGAACTTTCACTTCCTTTTAAAAATACTTTAAAAAAAAAAACTTTAAAAAATAAAAGTTGGATGAGTATTTTATTTTAATGCAAAGCATTTCAATTAGTTTGACTTAATTTGGAAAGCAAAAAGAGTTATTTTTGTTTTCAAAAATTGCTTGTTGCTAGATTAATTTATTTATTGAAAAGGCTTAAAAAGTCTTTAAACATTTTGAAAAGGTTCAATTTATGGACACTTTTTGAACAGTCGATCCTTGTTACTAAAGTCGCCCAACTCTGCAGGCAGAGGTTCAAATTATCGACACTTTTTGAATAGTCGATTCTTGCTACTAAAGTCGCCCCACGGCAACTCTGTAGAGAGTGGGTAGGACTACGATGGCCGATAGCGCAATCTATTTCAAAACGCGAAGAAACTAGAAGGAGATAGATTAAATCAAAGATTTAATTTCAATTTCAACATTATTCAAGAATTTACTTATTGCAATCCAAATTAGTATTCAAAAATTCCTCTGCCATTCTGTTGAAACTTGCTTTGTAATTTCTTAGAAAATCAACACATTTTCCTACATCTATTCGTATACGAGTATGTTTGTGCATAATTACAAGATCATAATGCATTCAACGTGTTCCGTGGCTGCGCTAGCCTTTCGTCAAAATGCAAACTGCAAAAAAAAAAACACAACAACCCATTCCGTCTTTCGATAACAAAATTTATATTTGCATTTTAATAAAGAGAATATTTGTATTCGTAGCATTTAAATGCGTAAATAAATTACAATGTCTCCCAGACACTTCATGTAGATATTATTATCATTTGAAAGATACTCGGGTAATATATCTCTATAATTGCGTGTGGCCAGTGGCCATTGTCTTCCTCCATCATTCATCTATGAGGGTAAACAAATTTACGAGTAACTACGTGCGCTAAAAATGCATACGGAAATATTATTTAAATTAAGTTTGTTGGCACAAAAAATATAGATGGATGTGTATTTATTTGTAATATACAGTCGACTCTCCCCAAGTCGAATTTTCACGGGACACCAAGATTTGTTCGAGTTAGAGAGAGTTTTGGAAAAATTCGAGTAATACAGAGTAATACATTTAGACCCGGTCTTGGTTTCTGGCACAAAGATAAATGACACTCTTCAATTTCAAGCGGAATTTTGCTGCTGGAAATTTGCGATCATAAAAACGACTCCCTTATACTATCTAGGACAATCTAGGGAAGAAACGTTTTATGTACCGAAATTCTTGGCAAATTTTGTTTTGTTTTGGAGGGTTCACTACAATAGCCAGGAGCGAACGAAAATGACAATCAAATTGTATCTAATTCTACTGGTATTGCCCTCATTTAAACATTATTATTAAACAATTAATTAAAACATTTTATTTAAATAATTTTTTAATTGTGAATGCGAATCATTATGACTGACGAAGCACATTGGGGTACCGAAAACCCTCAATTAATGTTAATTTAAGGATGCTAGAGGCAATGTTATTGGTGACCGCTATCGGGACATGTTGGAAAACATTCTTGTGCCCAATATAAATTGGGATAAATTGGGCCTACAGAACAGAACAAGACGGTGCCATATCAACCACACAAATTTCCCGGCCAAAGTTTTCCCGACCAAAATGTCAAAAAGTGGTGATATCGAGTGGCCCCCACGATCCCCTCATTTGACCCCACACGATTTCTTCCTAACCAACCACAACCTTCGTGCTTAAGGACAACATTCGAAATGAAATTGTTGGAATAACATCAGAGTTCTGCGAAATTGCTATGAAAAATGTGCTTAAAAGAGCTCTCCTTTGTGCCACGGCTAGAGGCGGCCACTTGACCGACATCACATCCCGTACATAATTTTAAAAACTATATATTCGATCAATAAAATATAAATTTCTAGTGGTTACCCGATGTGCTTCGCTACACCCATTGAAAACAGTGTTTAGCTATGTCATAAATGTAATGAAATTTTTTGTGGTGGAGAATTAAATGCCGACAACTCTATTTGGATTTAAGAAAACTGTCCAAACAATAATATCCTAAAAACTCAAAACTTACCATCCGATTGAGCTGAAACTTAGACAGTATATTTGTTATGAAGCGAGAAGTTCACGAAAATCAAAAGTTAGCTGTTAGCTGTCGCCGTGCATTGCTGTAGTAATAATTTTGAGATTTTGGTTTTCATGTCCATCTATCGGAAAACTTGAAAACTTTTGATTTACAAATATTTCTCACTTCATAACAAATATATTCTGTAAGTTTCAGCTCAATCGGATGGTTTTGAAATGTCGGTGTTCCAGCGCCATCTATCGGAAAACTTGAGAACTTTTGATGTACGGACATTTCTCAATTCATTACAAATATATTGTGTAAGTTTCAGCTAATCGTACGGTGAATTTAAAAATGTTTGAGTTCCAGCGCCATCTAGCGGAAAACTTGACATTTTTTGATGTACGAACACTTCAAACATCAGAAAAAGTGTATAGTGCAAGTTTCAGCTCAATCGGATGGTTAGTTTATGAGTTCTGAGGTATCAAACGAACAGCTCATTTTTATATATAAAGATAAAAGTTATTCAAAAGTAAACATCGACCCGGAACATTAAAACCACCCTCTAACGAGAATGCCATTTCTTAAATAAGGTGCTACTCATATTTAGCGAGTGCCACATTTGTCGTGTGCCACAATTTTAGGTTCCTATGAGTGTATAGTGTAATGCATTCGTTACCAACTTATACCACTGTAACCCATTCAACTAAGCGCCTTGCCTAGTAACACAGATAAATATCCGAGTTTATCGCTTTCTTAGAAAGCTTACCCACCTTATCCACCCTTTCTATGAATCGATACAACTACAAAAAAATAGAATGTTAAATACAACTCACCTTGTTATTGGTCCTGGAGATTCACTAACTGCCTTCAGTGACATCCTTAAATGCCTATGGAATGTTCCTAATATTGTTTCTTTGCGATTTGTCTGTGGTGGGTCCATTGACAATGGACTCTCTTTGGGACTACTATCAGTATCGTTTGTCAGTTTAACAATCACAGCACCGTTTGAATCCTTCTCGTCCAGCAGCTTTGTCCAAGCATGCTCGCTGACATTTTCTGACTTATCAACAATCATTCTTTGTATCTTAAAATTTACTACTTATATGAGATTTGATCCAATTTGGTTATGAGTATACTTGGTAATTCTAAAATTGAAAGAAAAATAAAAACCGTTACTCAAACAACAACATTATGGGCGGTAAAATAAAATCCTACCGAGCACTAAGAGGTTTAAAAATTAACTTAACAGTCACCAAACGGTGTCAATGTTTTTATTTGGACTTTCACAACCGATAAGATACAAGTTCGTACGTCACGGAATTACCGCTGTTCGTGTATGATTTCTGTGTATAGAGTGATTTGTGAATCATTTGTGTGACTTATCAATGGTATCTTGCGCTTGGCTGCAAAATTTATCTATACAACTCAGGCTGTGATAACTCAGAAAGAGTTCAGCAGTAGCTTCGGCAACTTCATAACTTATTTATAGGTTTCTTATTTATTCAGATACGTTGTCGTCGCCGGTCGGGAGGATGTAAAGGTAATGATATCATCTCAGATAGCGATATCACTGCGATATAAGAGTCTAACATTTGGTAGTCGCATGGCACACGATATTTTCATACCTTTGTGCCTGCATGGATTTATTTTTCCGCTTAATTTTGATTAATAATTAAGATACATTTTAGAGGCATATTTATTGTTTTTATTTGACACAGGGGCGGAGTATCTTATCACATCCGTTCCATGAAGTTGTCTATGTGAGAGTTGCATGATGTGTGTTTCAATTGCTGGTGGCCATTGTTTTGAATTTAATGAATGAAAATATATTAAAATTAAAATACAGGGCTGAAGGGGAGCAATCAAAGAGTAATGGAGTCAATGAATTGTTATTGTTTAACCTACTAGTTAAACATATGTATTCGTAACGACGAATCTAATGGATTTTACGTTCTCACTGAGATTTAATAGTTCCGATTAAAAGACACGCAAAACTTCGTACGAACATGGTGTTGTTACTCAATCGGCCATGAGCTAGCGCTGCAGGAATGCATATCAATTTGTTTGCATTGATTCTGACCCATGTACATATGCTAATTTAAACCGCATACTATCGTAAATCTAAGCATAAATTTCATTGCTATTCACGTGTATACAAAAGAGAGAAAAACCTCCATTTTGTGCCATCAGGCTGTTGTGCCATCCGTTTTGCAAATGGCTGCAAATGGCTTATAAGAGCTACGATGTTTTTTGCACTAGGTAGCAAAACAAAAGTCGATGTAATTATGAATGAGAGGTGCATTTAGGTCGTGATGAGCGTCCAAGATGAACCAAAGTTAATAAAAAAAAAAAAAAAAAAAAAATGGGAAAAATCAGTTCGGAGTGCGTCTGTCACATCTAAATTCGACAACCCTAACTGTTAGTGGTTAGTACTAAATGATGAGCCTGTTGATGCATATTTTGCCCTGTCAAATTTCTGCTTGTGGTTGTTGCTTGTATTAAGCACACCATGACACAGATCTGATAGTGTTTATAAAACACTTCGAATTTCTGAAATATTTTTAATGTTGTGCAACAAACTGTAGCATGAAATTTAAAAAAATATCGTGAGACAGTGACGACTAGCAGAACAAAAGGCTCAGAAAGGCCAAAAAGACGAATTCAGTGGAAGATCATTTTTTGGTGTTCCAATGCCGTCGGTATCAGTTTAAGACTTCATTGAATATTCAAAATGATCTATTTCGAGGTAAAGACTAAATAATTTCAGCAAGCTCAGTGAGAAAAAGGCTCGTAGGACCTGGACTTCAAGCACTCAAGCAAGTACTGAAGCCGAATCTTCCAATAAGAGTCAGAGAAAAACGATTAATTTGGGCTGAGAACTATGTATCTTAATTGGATGTAAGACATGTGGAACAATGTTATCTTTTCTGACGAATCCAAGTTTGAGCTGCATGTTGGAGATGGGAGGATTCCTGCGCGAAGAGAACCAAAGGAAATACTGAGCTGTGATGGGCTGGGGATGCTTCTCTGGAGATGGAGAAGGTAGAATGGTCTCTTTAGAATCGAAAGTCACTGCAGCAGCTATCTACGGGCCCTAGAATATAAATTAGAGCTCTTCGCGTTAGAGCTTGCAGATCCATTTTTCAACAGGATAATGCTCCTTGCCATACAGCCGAAATTGTAAGTATAAACTTGTTTTTGCTGTTCAAATGAAAGATTGATTTATAGCTTTAAAATAGGCTACAACTTCTATGACTGAAAACTATATTAGTATTTTTTTTTATTTTTTAGGTTAAAAAGTACTTTGAAGAAAACAATATTGATGTGCTAAGCTGGCCTCCCTACAGTCCAAACCTCATTCCAATTGGGAATATCTGGTCAATCATGAAACTTAAGATTGCAAGAGAGCGTCCAGTCCAAATCCAAAAAAAATTTACTAATCCGGACCTGAAACACCATACCTGCATCCACATGGAAAAACCTATCTGAATCAATGAATCGCAAATGTGCAGCAGAACTTAAAGAAAGAGGAGGTCCAATAAAGTACTGATTGAATGGAAAATGATGAATGGGAAGCAATAAAAAAATAAAAAAGAAACCGCACTAGTTAAAATTTTTCATTCATTAGCCTTGACTGCAGGTAAAAAACTGTAACACTCTAAAGTGTCATGAAACGTTTTAAATTAGGTACCTCATTAAAAAATATTTAGTTATTGCAACCAATTCGCCAAACTTCGAAAACAATAGTTTGACCAACATTTTTCGAACGGTACTGTATATCCTATTGTCCCGAAGGCAAACGTCTCTTTAAATGGTCAATAAACTTTTATATCTGAATGATGTCATTTCAGTTCAAATTCGATTGAAACTTTCGTCTTAGCTTCCTCAGCATTCATTCACCCATTCTGTCTAATGAGCTCTTGTGGCGGGGAAAAACTTTCTGCAAGAACGTACTCATATTCCCTGTGAAATCAATGACCCTCCTCAAATAAATCCATTGAACCTTGAGTTACGAGTATGTTTACCCCATTGAATGAGAGAATTCTTAGTAATTTCAGACGCTAAAAAAAACATATCTCCTTGTTCCACTTAAAGGTTTAAGATCTGGCATTGCCTTCAATCAATGACTTAACAGTCCCCACCTTGCAGTTTACACATTCCGGTTTAAATTCACCTGCAGTGACCATTAAAAATAGTTGAAACTCCTCTGGAATCCGCACCACGCGATGCGACAACGCACGCAAGAAGTATTGAAAAACCAAAAAAAAAAAAACTCGTATCTGTAAACAAACCTTGGACTGTGGCTGGTTGCAAGTTGGCCAACTTCACCTGGCCACAACACTTGCAGTGGTCGCTGGGCATATTTTTAGACTTTATGTTTTAATGTAAGGAGGCATATGGCATATCCCTTCTAAGTGTGTGGCCTCCAGGTTTGGCGCGGTCCGTATGAATTTAACCTGATTTCAAAAGTACAATTGACGTTGAACCTGCATTTGAAACATTTTTAACATTCTCGCGTTTAGAGTCATTTACATTACCCAGGAGAAGGTAGGAAAATGTAGTGGCACCTTAACTACTCGTACGTAATTAATTACTAAAGTGCTCTAAAGTCATCACGCATGCAACTAGTGCAATCGTGTTTAGATACTGTATCTAGAACATGGTGTACCTAGTCTGTGAACTCATCAATCATTGTCTCCGAGTATAGAGAGAGTGAATCATCATCCCGCTCAGGTGAGGGAGGAGTAAGCAAATTGCTATACCATTCGTGTTTCGGGTCAATGACTCGACAGCCTAGTTTAGTTCAGCAAAAAAAACCAGCACAGTGCAGTGGCGTTTCTTCTATTCACCTTACCAAGGAGTTAAAAATAGGGATTTATTTATGGCTTCTGTTAGGACGCAAAACTTGAGTTTCTATTTTTAGCATGAACATTCTAAAGAAATTCTGCGGGCAGTACTTGAAAGTATGTTTACGTGTTTATATACTCGAATACGTGAATGTGCAATGGGAACTCTTTGAAGGGTTTGTTTATCTTTCTTATGGGACTGCATTTGCTGGAGTTTTGAACATACACGTCGAAATGTAAACAATTTAAAGAAGTGGATTTGTAGGGCGATTGTTAACAATTGCAAGATGTTGCGGTACACTGGGAATTTTCTGAAATCCTGCAAGAAAATTGCAAAAGCCTTTATGCATTTTATGGTTAAGTGGAACACATTTTTTAGTTCACACGTCTTGAGGATTTAAAGAAACTTTTAGGTCAGTTTTAACCACTAGTGTTTTAGTTTTATTGAGCCAAGTAAGTCAGTAGAAATAAAGCTTCAGCTCCTACTACAATTTGTGTCGTTAGTGTATGAGGATTTTTCTGTCCATTATTTTCAACATAAGATAATTGTTAAGAAAAAACTGATGACACCTCAACATCAATTTGCTGTCAAAATTAAAAATGTACTCGACCACTTGAAGCACCAACAATGGTGATTTACTGACACCTTTTTATCGCCGATCAAAAGTCATTTATTGGCATCACTTGTCCTATCCAGTGGCAAGTTTTTTGACAGGTGTGTCTGTTGAACATTCTTTGAAGATCAAGATGACTTTAAGCAATTGAAAATTATAAAAAAAAAGTATGTTTCCCTTTTAGTGTAAAAATAAGATAACAAATAGGCAGATAGTGACAGACGGTTATTTTTGGCGTCATTTCTTAAAAGACCACTAGTCATATCAAAATTGTTCTAACTGATTTAAGGCAGTTTGGATAAAAAAAATTAACCGCATGATTATAAGTCATTTATTGGCATCACTTGTCTTATCCATAGACAGTTTCTAGAATATTTTGACAGGTGTGTCAGTTGAACATTCTTTGAGACATTTAAGCAACAGAAAACAAATAAAAAACGTATATTCCCCTTTTTAACGTGCAGAAAAATAGATAAAAAGTTGGTAGATAGTGCCAGACGATTATTTTTAGCGCCATTTCTTACAAGACCACTAGTCATATCAAAATTGTTTGAACTGATTTAAAGCAGTTTGGATAAAAGACAAAAACCAAACAATTTGAAGTCAGTTATTGGCATCACTTCCAGTGACAGGTTCAAAGATATTTTGACAGGTGTGTCAGTTGTACATTCTTTGAAGATCAGGATGACATTTAAGCAACAGAAAGTAAAATAATAATAAAAAAGTATATTTCCCTTTTTAAAGAAAAAAAAGATAAACAGTTGGCAGATAGTGACAGGCAATTATTTTTAGCGCCTTTTCTTAGAAGACCACATGTACTTCTGTTAGTTTACGGAACTGGACAATCAAAATTGTGTTATCTGACATACATAGGCAGACAAAAACCACACGTTTTAATTTCGCCATTTGGTGATGGATGGATGATTTGACATGTAAAAATTTGACGTTTATAAATGATTGGTCCGATTGGTTCTTGGAAAAACTTAATCGTGGGGTTGAAGAAATATCGCGCCATTAATTAAAAGTTGAACGATAAAACGTGGGGAATTTTACAAAAAAAAAAACGAATTACATTGTGGAAGTGAGGTGTTTTTAAAAATAGGAATTTGGAACCATTATTACTTAACCACGAATAGAGGCAAAGCAATTCCGAACTCGAAAGTGGGTAAAAATCTGCCTTTTTTTTCTTAAAAACCATAAAGTTAGGAACAAAATTATTTTGTTCGCTGATGTAACACTCGCTACCTGAGTGCGAATTCCAATGAACGATTCGAAAGCGCCATCTTAAACGTGCAACCCAAATTTTATAACCACAGTAACCGCAAGAGGTATCTTTCACCAGAAAAACTTAAGGTGTCGATTAACCGCACTTCGCACGCCATTTTTCCACGTATATTCACCTATACTTCGAATATTAGTCATCTTTAAACGATTCGTAGAAACGATAGTAATTTATTTAGAAGATAAAATTATACAAAATTAATTCGACGTTTTTATTCGAAAATCTTGCAAAAATCCACCCTCTTACGGTTAACACATGCAAAAACAAAAAAAAACTAAACCCGCCAACGTATAAAGCGTTTTTCGCCTCTGGTTAGGAAACAGAAAAAAAAGTAAACAGAAACAAAAACAACAAACAAATCAATGAAACAAGGTTTTGCAGAATTTCAAATGAGCTAACGCATCTTTTTAACTATGATGTTGACTTGGGGGGATTTTTAATTTTTTTTTAAAGCCACACTTTGCAGTTGTATGCGCGTTGTCTTCAACCGGTTACCAATTGAATCCGTTTGCAACCAGATTAGGCATGTTTCTCGTTTGTGTTGACGGTTGAGACGTCTTCAGTCGTGTAGGTGGTTTGGTCTTGTCTCAATGAAATTTTATGTAAATTACCAACCAGTTCCATCCATTTGTATGATTTTCACTTGCCAAAAGGGAATTATTTCCCCTTCGTTTGGAAGAGGGGGAAACGGGCATTTTTGCACAATTTCCGGTGCATGTCACCCGCGCTGCAGACGGATTGTTTTAAAGCGATTTGGTGCCAAACAATTTACTGACGTTTTCTAGGAAAAGTGGTGGCATTTTCCTGCTCTGCAGTCACGCACCTCTTTCTATGCTGTGTACGAATACATATTTTTTATTCTGAAGTACATGGCATGGCAACCTTATGAAAGTGGGGTTCCATTGTCTGGAAAAGTCATGTTAATGCATGGAAAATTCGCTTTGTGTATCCAGTCCTTTCGGGGTGAAATGTGACTAATGAACGTCGAACCAAGCATACACAGGTACATATGTGCTGGTAGCATTCTGAATATGAAACTTATTTTCTGGCACATAAACTGAGTTTTTAAATGCAATTGTGTCCTTAGAATGCATTTCTCTGTAGAGATTTAATTGGGAAACAAACAAATAGAAGTCCTTTGTTTGTTTTTTTGCATAAAGAAAGTCTTTCCATTGAGGTTAGAGGGTTGGCTATAAATGGTAATGAGGTAAATGGTAAAGGGTGCAAATCATTGTTTTAGTGTGTGTCCTCTTGGAACGTGAATATTGGACACAATTAAATTTGTTTAAGGTTGACTTTAAGCTTCATATCTAATTAGATGGTAATAAAACTGGAATTTTATTATACAGAAATATTAGAAGAATATTATTTTAATATCAGCCGACGAAAACCCCGATTCATTTAAAGCAAAATTTGATGACTTGCTGAAGAAAGCTGGTAATATGATGTATGATAGGTACATTAAAGAAGCCGAATCGTCAATCTACAGGGCTTACTACAGTAAAGTAAACCACTTCTTAAAGCAAAAAACCTACTTCTTAGCTGAGAACACTTCTGAAAAAATCAGCTTGTTATTTAAAGTAAGAGGTGAACTCCTTAGTTTGAACTACATTCCACATCGACCAGAGCTACCATTATTGTGTGACTTATGCAATCGTAAAGAACGGGAGGATGTGTTCCATTTCCTGGGAGTTTGCCCAATACTCAAGGATTTCCGTAAACGCTTCTTTGGTGTAGCCACGCTTAATTTAGAGGAAACGATCAACATTCTGAACGGTGAACGAAGTTGGGACCTTCTTTATCAATATTGCTTAGGAGCTATTCGTTACAGAACATGCATAGTTCAGGAAACTTTTTAAAAATCTTTCTCAGAAAATTGTAAATAATTGTAATAGTTTTTTCTTATTATGTATAAATTATAATATAAATGTCAGTCTGGTAGACGGCCTTCGGCCAAACCATAAAGGACTTAAGTCAAACTTAAAGTTAAGAAAATATAAATTGTATCTATTTTTGAAGTCAATAAATCTAATCTAATCTAAAAATCTATTAGAAGGAAATCCCAGAGGTGTGCCAACAACTTAAACCACTTAAAGTAGTTACCGTTTAGCAAATTTAGCATAAATTATACGCTATAATTGTTTTGAATGTTTTATATGGTAACTGGTAATTTTTCTATACACACATACAATACTTGGCGCCAGGTAAATGAACAATTTTCTTTCAGTAGTTTTATGATGATTTTATAGGGTGACATATGCGCAGAGACAAGTAAACGGTGATTCTATCGACGATTGAAATTTAGATCTGGCACAACTGTGAATCTGTCAATAATAAATAGGTGATGTTTGACATCTGATATCTGGACATCATGGACGGATATATGAGAGAGTAGGAAGGTCTAGGTAAGGTAGGTCTTATCGAATTAAGGTATCGAATGTGGAATATAAAGTAGCAGGATTCTGAATAGCCCTTTTGTCGGTCATTCAGAGAGAACAGCGCATTTTAGTTACTAAAACGAATTTGGATGTGCAAAGACCATTTCCGATGCGTAAATCTCTCCGCACTTAGTGACAGTAATCCTATTAGTCCGCCATCTTTCCTAGCAATTTGACGTTTCTTAAATCCCCACACAGCACATTTTAACAAAAAATCTGATTATGATGTTGTAGACATGGATCGAATTGACTCATGAATTGACGCCAGCAGACTTCGCTCAATGTATGTTGATAGGGATTTTTTGAACGAATTCATTTCCAGCAATGAGGCTCGCTTTCAAATGAATGGCTGTGAAAAAGCGGCGATATTCCGCAGTTGGATTTATGTGAATCCGAAGATGTATATATTGCAATAACCCACAAACGATTCCAGAGCTAAAGGACGACCGACGACGCTATTTTTTAATAACCGCATGATATGTATTGTATACGCCGAAGAGTAAAATGAAATTTCATGAAAATTATCATGGAGGCCTTCAAGTCGCCATGGCACCCATGGCGTATTAAATTGAACAGCACTTTATCTATAACTAACGTCTTTTTTTTCAAATTCAAAATTGTAATACCAATGGAATCACCCTTAACAAAGTGATTACATTTGCACTGAAAGCCTTAAAAGTTCCTTATTACACTTTTATTGGCAACACATATGCGGAGGTGGTACCTGTCATATCCACGGCTAATCGAATAGCTTAACTTTTGAATAAATTTTCTAACTGAATAGATACGAATAACTATACAATCGATGAATGCTGTTCCAAGCAAACAAGCTTTTCCACTTAGCAATTTTTAACGACTCTTTAATAGAATTTCTCGTTCCCAATAAAACAGTTCTAGTAAAAAAAAACTAATACTCGCTACAATTAGCAACTAATATTGTAGAAACTGGCGAAACTGCCGCTGCCAACGCGTCCTATACGCTGATTCATAATTCATAATGAATTCTTGAAAGCCTCTAGAGATAGACAGTCGTAATTATAAGATTTAATAAGACAACTGTTTCCGCTTCATCATTAGCATTTTAATAAGGTTAAGTTGCTACACCGTTTTTAAAAAAACATAACTTAGGTACTCGTATGTGTTTGAATGTTGTGTAGAACAACGGAACTACCTATTAAGGTATAAACTAGAGGCTTAAGGCGATAACTAGGTACCTGGTTATGACTTCCGAGATTGGAGTACAATAGATGAATGATTTGGATCAGTCTTCACGGTAAGTCAGTCACTAGCAACGGAAGGGGAAATCATACTAAGCCTTGATTTCGAATTTAGTCGAAAAGCTCTGAAAGGATCAAAGAGCAAAGGTTCATAGTTCTGCACTTTTTGTCTTTGTGAAAGTCACTTGCAGGATTTTTTTCTGGAAAATGCAGATCTTACTACATATTTGGATATTTAAAAAAAAAAAAAAAAAAAAAAACTTTCAGTCTCTTTTGAAGAAAGAAAGAATTTTATTCCTTAATTCCTTTTTTGAATGAAGAGGGAAATGATACTTTCCAAGCTATTGGGACCTTTTGGTTATAAATAGATTTTTCCACATAGTCAAGTTTTAGAAGGAAACTTCGGATTTGTTGTGATTCTCACACTCTTTCGGAAAATGTTGACACAATTAAAGAACGGGACATTAGCACAGGGTGGATTCGACCGTTTTTGTGATTTCAAAGCATATTTTGCAGCTTTGTAATTTTTTTAAAGAACAAATTTATTTAATTTAGAGCCTTGCATTACGTTTTTCCATTCAAAGAATCTCTCAGTTAAATAAAATGTTTGTCTGTTTCCGTTTTAAACATCAACCGACGACTCTAACTTTCTATTTCTACCCAAAAACTGCAACAAAAATATTTCCTCGCGCAGTTGTTTATGCACTACCCATAAAAGAAACGCAAACACAAGTCCTTCTTCATTCTTCTTCTTCTTTAGTAGGCGCTACAGTTCGAGGTGAACTGTTTCTCGCAACCATTTGTGTGTGCGTGTTATATTTTTGCACGAATTGAAAGGATCTACAGTTTTTTGCCGACTCCGAACGGCAAGTTGAAAAGCTCTTCATGACATATGATATTCATTAAATGCTTCTCAGACATTCGAAAGAGGTGGCACCGTGAAAAAACTTGTAGGTGTTTGCTGGGATTGAACCCGGCAGCATTGCGTAGTAGTCCAACGCACTTACCACTACACCACGGTGCTCACAGTCCGTAAGAGAAAAATCGACTAAAAACGTAGACTCTTTGTTCCGATCTTGAATTAAAATTAATTACTGAAAGGCAAATAATCACTCGATCTTTGTTGTTTTGCAATAAGTTCCAATTATGTTCCACAATTACGGGGAGCAAAAACATTATGTCAGGGAATGGACCTTAAATGGAAGTGCTTTTGATTTCAATAAAAAAAAAATACAAATGGAAGAGTAGCGATTTAAACATTAAACATTTGTTATTCACCGCACGACTTTATTGTTATTTGTTTCACTGTATTCCGACACAAGGGGACAGACCACAAACCTTATCAATGAAATTTCGACACTGTTTCTACTTCACTTCAGGTTATTTTTAAATACAAACCGTTAAATACGTCCAAATGACTTGAGTCAATATTTAAAAAAAACACTCGAAAATAACTCAAGACGTTGCAAGATCAAAACCTCACTTTGGAATCCTGTCTAATTGGTAGCCTCTTGACAAAGTTTTTAAGCAACTTCCCGCAACCGATCAGGATCTTTCATTTAGTATTGTTTACACGACAAATGCAAAAAAAGGTCCACGGTTCATACCATGCTAGTTAGCGCGTAGCAAGTAGCCCGATGTACCACCGTAAAGCTTTCGTTGGGAACTGTACTCAAATATGTAGTCATGCGGGATGAGATCCTACTAAAAGAACACTCAAGTCAAATTGTCATCCCTGTTATCGCGCAACCAAGTAAATAAATACAATATAATAAAATGTCAAAAATTCCATAAAAATAATTGCATTCTCTCCATTACAAAGTACCTACTTCAAATAATGATAAACCCCAGAGATTAAGGAAACCTGTCAACTCTTGACAGTCCTCATCATCGAGAAGAGCTACCAAAAAAAAATTCAGATTGATTTATGCGAAACGTCTACCTTGGCCTCTTCGTCTTATTCGCCTTCTTTCGCTACTAAATACACCCGCGTCGAGTAACAGAATAATGTGTGCTTTTGCTTTCCCCTGTGTGTATGTGCTTTTAAAAATGTACGCGTTCCTGTCAACTTTTTTGTTTTGGAATTCCACTTGTCACATAGAGTGTTACGTTCCGTTTCGTACATCAAAACAGAAATAAAAAAGCAAACATTTTGAAAAATTAGCGCGGATGGGTGAGTGGTGTGCGAAAAGCAAAGTTCTTTGGGTTTTATTGTTCCAACCGAATTACTTACTTTCGCTTGGCTAATCACGTGTGTTGGTTTAATAGAGCAAGGCCAAGATGAATTGGGCTTAAATATAAGACTGCTATAATTTTTTTTAAATTACATAGAAAAGATTGAAATATGGCAGCCATATTTCTACTCGTATGTCAGCGCGGATGGGTGTACCGACTGTGTCAAGTTTGAATTTGAACGATATCTCCAGCGGAAGTCGGGTGGAGTATCAACCCGGATCTCTTCGGGCATTGCCCTGCCTGCATACATCTTGATCTTTTTCAGAATTTGTCTTAGTGTGAAAGTTTGGTCTATCACCGATCTGCCTGACCGGAGGGCACATGCCGATAAGTGTGTTGCAGAAAGACTTGAGACGTTCACACATTACGTTGGATAGGATCTTACATACGCCATTTAGTCGTGATATGCCTCTGTAGGGCATAGAATCGTCTTTTTTGTAGATGCGGCCTATCGACCTGATTCTCCACTCGTAGGGCATGCTTTCATCCTCCCGTACTTTGTTGATGATTTGGTGCGTCATCAACCATCATACGTATTTGAAAAGCTCTACGGGTACTGATAGTCAACCTCTTCTATACTTGGAGGGAGGAATGGTTCTTCATTAGGGTTCTTCGCCCCTTACCTCTCTATGTACAGGATGTCTATTTAGCAGCTTCAGGAAATTTTATTGATGGGGTTGAGAGGCTGAGCCATCCCAAAGCACTAGGCACCAAAGTGGGCTCATCGCAATTCCCTAAGAATCCATCCAAGGATGGCACCTAAACAGCCACAATTTCCTCAAAGCATTGTATTACCCTGCAGAATTTTAAAACTAGTTGTCTATGGTTGATTCGGCCTACCTTTTCCAGGTAACTAAAGAAGTAAGAGCCTAAAATATTCCTGCGACTACGTGCTATGCCCTGATATTCGCACATAATACGTGTGATATCCTCTGCTATACCCAGATCGCCACAGTATTTGCAACTATCCATGACTGTAAGTCCGAGCCTCTTGGCGTGTTTGCCCAGAAGTCAATTTCCGGATAATACCCCTATAACTATACTCATTTGTGCCCTGCTAAATTCAAGGATTTCTCTGATCCTTTTATGGTCCAGCGCGGGCCAAAGTACCTTGGAAACCCTGTGTGACAATGCTAGACCATCTATGGTCAGCCCTTCTTGTAATAATGCCTTTGGTTCTGGTGGCTAGGTTTCCTTCACTATTTCAAAGAGCCTGCGTTCTTGGCTTCAAACCAGCTACCAGTCACTTGGCTTTTCTGGATATTGTTTCTATTTCGAGACTCTTCGATATTCTTGAGCTGGAAGACTGCGTATGGTGTTCTTATCTTCCTACGCAGGGCCTTCTTCTTCTCTGTTCTTCTGGCTCGATACTCTTCCCTGGTTACTCTTGTTTTGTGCTGCAAAGTTTGTTTGTGTACATTCTCTGTCACTTTTAGGGCTTGGCATCTTTGATGATGTAGCCATACCTACTGGCACCACATATAGTTGGCGTTTTGGATGGTGAATGCAGAGTGGAGAGTCTCTTGCTTAGATACGCCCGTTTAATCTGCATGAGAGTGACAGTTGTCGAGAGCGGACGTGTTTGTATACCTATTCGTGTGTTTACAAAGAACTAAGAACTAAATTAGAATTATTTGCTTTTTTAAATAAAAAAATCCATAGAATAACGACTGTGGTATTTATTTGCCGTGAAAAACAGTGGTTACTATGGATAGTTTTTGCGGGAAATGCGACAGACGGTTTAGCCGGGAAGATCCACAGATGGTGCCGTGCAACGGGTTTTGTAAAAAAGTGTATCATAGAACATGTTGTGAGGGACAATTATCGGATTATGATATGCGACTTTTATTAAGAAATCCGAATATAAGTTACGCGTGTAATGACTGCAAAAAGAACATGAAGGGGATCGGAGATCAATATGAGACTCTAATTAGAATAAATAGAATGAATGGAGAAAAATTAGTTGACATTATGACGGAACTGTTAAATAAAAATGTAGAATCAGTAAATACGGTTGTTATGAAAATGCAAGAGGAAATATCGACGGCATTTAAAAATCATAGCAGTGAAATTATAAGTGAGAGTAAAGAGTGCGCGAGTGATCATAACGAACAAATAAAGGGATTGAGTGAAAAAGTGGACAGTATATTAACAACAAAGAATGAAACGGGTGAACAAAACAAATCGTATGCAAACGTATTAAAAAGAGACATCAGTATTATGGTGAAACCAAAAACGAAACAAGACAATAAAAAAACAAAAGAGGATTTGGAAAACAATGTTGATCCAACGGCGTTAGCACTTAAGGTAAACAATATGCACAATACACTTAACGGTGGAATTTTAATTAAATGTAGTGATAAAGAATCCCGAAAGAGAATCGAAACCGAAGTAAAAGAAAAAATGAAGGAAGACTATGAAATCCAAATCCCAACATTAAGAAAACCAACAGTGCTAGTGTGTGGAATAAGAGACAGTTATCAAAAACAGGAGATAGAAGAGAAAGTGAAAAAACAAAATGATTTGCAAAACAATTATGTAAAGTGCATTACAGTGTTTAAATCGGCGTAAACGGACAAATATAATTCGGTAATAGAGATAGACAAGGACGGATATAATAAAATAATGAACCAACGAGTGATAAACATTGGATGGGGAAAATGCCGGGTGTTCGAAAACTTTAAAGTAAAAAGATGTTACAATTGCAGCGGTTATAACCATAAAGCATCAGAATGTCGATTTAAAAAAGCTTGTCCAAAGTGTGCAGAAGAACATGACTTGAAAAACTGTAAGAGTGAAAGTGAAAAGTGCATTAATTGCTTTATAGCGAAACAAAACTACAATTTGAACGATATTGTTTTCGATCATGATTCGCGTAGTGAAGAGTGTAAAGTGTTAAAAAGGCAGTTATCACGATTAAAGGAAAGGACGGACTATTAGCAACCAAAGGAATTTAAGGGAGTATTACTAAATGTCCAAAGTGTTTTGTCAAATTTTGATCAATTAGAACATTTAATTAAGGAAAATAACTTTGATTTTATTGCTTTATCTGAAACACACTTAACAGATGCAATCAATAATAACGAAATAGAAATTAGCTCTTATAGCATTATAAGATCTGATAGTACATCAAGGCACACGCGGGGTTTTACTTTATATAAAAAAAGATTATCATTTTGAGACACTGGCAATGGTGGCAGATAATCTTAATTACTGGTTTATTGTAGTTCGGTTGCATATCGGGACAAAGTCTTTCATTATAGTTGTTTTGTATAAGTCACCAAGTATGTCTAAAGCATTATTTTGTGAAACATTCAGCGATTTAATGGAAGAATGTGTGTTAAAAAACGAACATTTTTTCATAGTAGGAGACATGAATATAGATTGGTTAAAACGAGACACGTATAAGAACAAACTCCGAGATATTATTAAGGGAAATCTATGTAATTTGATTATCAATGTGCCTACGAGGATAACCAGTGAAGGGGCAACTTTAATAGACTATGTAATAGCTAACTTTACACATATAAGTGCAGAAGTGAAAAGTGAATATAAAATCTCAGATCATGAAACTATCGAGCTCAAGATTAAAAGTGAACAAGTAAATGATAAGCCGAAACAATATAAAAATATTAAAACCTTCCGGTACAATAAAGATGTTTTCTCTTTTCATTTAAATAATAGTGTAATACGGAGTCTAGAGTTCACAAATATAAGTGTTAATATTATATCCGAGCAGTTTGAACAAGAATTAATACGAATAACTAACCTATTTATCAAAGAAATAAGAATCGGTAACGGGGATTGTGAATGGTTTACAAGAGAAGTAAATACCTTGAAAAGTGATAAAATTTCAAAATATAACAAAGCTAAAATAACAAATAGAGAAATAGATTGGGACGCGTATCGAATGAGTCGAAATTTATATAAGCAGACTCTTAGAAACGCGAAAAATAAATTCATCCAGAATAAAGTAAAGAACAGTGTGAACCAAAAGGCGATGTGGAGAAACATTAAAAAATTTGTACTAAAAAAACCGGAGCCTCAAGTGAATGTGATAAGTTTTAATAATATCAGAGTGTCGAACAGTAAACAAATTGCTAACCGGTTCAATGAATATTTTGTCAATAGTGTAGAAGATATAAGTAAAGCCATACAAACAATTTCGTATAACAGTATTATAGAACAGAGGTCGGCGGTGTTCGAGTTTTCCCCTATAAATAACGAAGAATTATTTGCTATACTGAAATTAATGAATAGTAAAAAAGATCCCTTTTTCATGTCAGTACAACTGTTAATCGAACACTTCAATATTTTGGGTCCAACTATGGTCAATATTATTAACCTTTCGCTACAAAACGGCGAATTCCCACAAAGTTGGAAGAAATCATTTGTTAGGCCAATACCGAAAGTGAATGGAACAATCAAAGCAGAGGAATTTCGTCCAGTAAACATGCTAATGTTGCTAGAAAAAGTTCTAGAAAAAGTTGTGTATACACAATTAAGAAAGTTCGTGGAGGAGCACAACATAATCATACCAAACCAATCGGGTTTTAGAGAGAAACATTCATGTGAAACAGCCTTGAACTTAGTTTTGAGTGAGTGGAGATGTTTCATAGATTCTAAACAACAAATTTTAGCTGTTTTTATTGATCTACAAAGAGCTTTTGAAACAGTGAATAGGGCAATATTACTTCAAAAATTGCATGAGTATGGTGTTCGAAACAAGGAGTTGCAATGGTTTATGTCATACCTTAGCAACAGACGACAATGCACAATTTTTAACAACGTGACATCAGATGACATTGAAGTAAAAATAGGCGTCCCACAGGGATCTGTTCTGGGAACACTTTTGTTCATTTTATATATTAATGATATGAACAGAGTGGTCAAATTCTCCACTTTACGTTTATTCGCGGATGATGCTTTGTTGTACATTTACGGAACAAATAACAGATTGTGTGAACAGAATATATTGCAGGACCTTTCATCATTAAGTATGTGGCTTAAAATGAATAGGCTAAAATTAAATACAAAAAAGACAAAGTGTATGGTTTTGAAAAGTGAACTCAGTGACAATTTAACAATAGATGGTGAAATAATTGAAATCGTTAGTGAGATAAAGTACTTAGGAATGATAATCGACAATGAACTTAAATTTAAATCTCATGTGGATTATTTGTGTAAAAAAGTGTCGAAAAAAATCGGATTTTTTAATAGAATTAGAAATAAGTTGGACTTTATGAGTAGTATACAAGTGTTCAATGTAATAATAAAGCCATACTTCGAATACTGCTCAACCATTCTAATCCAATGTAATAGACAGGACATAGAGAGATTACAAGAGTGGCAAAACCGTGCAATGCGATATATTTTAAAATGTGGGCGATTGACCCCAATCGCTTTGATGCTAGGTGCATTAAGATGGATAAATATCAGACAGCGTTTATGGTTCAATGTATTGGTCTTTGTCTTCAAATTAAAAAATCGGATGCTACCGCGATATCTAACGGAAAACATTCGATTTGTTGAAGACGTACAGCCATACAATCTGAGAAATAACCGCGACTTCAGACTGGAGCGACATCGTACAGTGGGAGGCCAAAACACAGTAATGTACAAGGGGCTATCTATGTTCAATAGTTTGCCGGCAGAATTAAAACATAGTCAAAATATTTATGAATTTAAACGATTATTATTAGAGTATGTAAGAAATAACGACATGTGATAGTTATACATATTTAAATTTTTTTGATATTTTAACGTTTTCTTTGTTAACCTGTATTGAGTTTTTTTAATGGCTGCTCATGCCAAATAAATAAAGAGTGAATACGCAAGGGCGTAGAACTTGGACTGCGCCCCAACAGAGCATAATCCGCTGGTAGTAAATCTGAATGCCAGGGATATGTAATATCCGGAAAAAAATTCCGAGATAGTTGTTGTAACTCTATATATATATATATAGATGCTCTATTATAAATGTGTATATGTATTATATGTAATTTGTTACCCAATTTAATTTTAAATTAAAAACAAAATCAAATTAAGTCAAAATAGCTACATCCACACCCCAAATATAATTGACGGAATGGCCCTAATAAGTGTTGCCGTTGAAACGGAAAAGTATTTTTTATCAGGATCTCTTGCACGAATAACAACAAAAGCACTTATTTCTCTTACTCTCGCTGTGCAGAGAAAGTCTTTTTAGAACCACTTCGCTGTCGTTGAGTATGATGAAGCAATTTTTTTAGAATTTTAGGATATTTCCATGACACTTCCCCAAGGACTCATTATGAATCCTAATTAAAGGTATTTTTCCTCACATCAGGCTCAGCAACAGCATCAGCTTCAAGTCAACCCACACTCGATTGAAGAGCTTATCAATTACGGTATATTTCAGGCAATGTTATTCTCGTATTCGTTATCTGGATATTTTTTCCTTAAAATAGTCGGTATCGTTCAAAATGATGGTACTTATGTCATGTAACATTTTATGCTCCCCCTTCAATAGAATGATAAAAATATTTCCGCTTTTAATCTTTTCTCCCATATCGTATGACGAATTTGATTCCAAAATAAAATCCTGTATTCCTGTGGGATGTTAAACACCACTGCCACCCCTTTATAAACGGAAAAGTAAATTAATGCCGAATTTCTGACCCGATTCTCTTGAAATTCAAGATTCGTATGATTTCGTGAATAATTATTACAAAATTGGGGCTATTTTAAGATACTCAAAAAAGCATTGTAATATTAGCAGGTGCGGGTCGGGAAGAATCCGCTTACTTGCAAGGCAAAAATAAAATTATGAAAACGAGTTCACGTGGATTGGATACAAATCTCACTAAATAGGAAGCAGTAGTACACTCAATGCAAGAGTCAAGAATCGAGAACGAGAGTTCACTCCAAATGCCGTGCTGGTGGGTGGAAGTTCGAACAATTGACGGATTTACGACTTCTGCGGACTGCTTTGTTGAATTAATTTAAAAGAAAATTGGCTTAAGAGATGCTGTTACTATGACATTTCCCAACTGGGATAGCATATTTAGCCGATGAGTAGGTGCACGTGTTTTTTTCTTTTTCAGAGTTCAATGAAATGGATCAGTCAAGTGAAATTTACAGGGCGAGTCGTGCCTTGTTGAAAGACATGGGAATGTTTTGAACAGAAGCTACACAAAAAACAGTTTCAACCCTTAAAAATGGTGTAATTCACATGTAAACATGGGGTGAGTGTTTCTTGAAGTTATTGGAGAAAAGAGTTATGCTGACAATGTTAGCAAATTATACTCCACCAATTCACTCCGGTATAAGTTAGTATATATACTACCAACGAAAAGGGATACTCAACATCGGCTACTTGGACAGAACGTCACAATAGACAGTTAGTAAAGGAAAAGGTAAAGTAGTAAAGGACTTTGTCTACCAAGGTTCTGCTATCACATTGAAAATGGCACGGAGGATTAATCTTGCTAATTTCTGTTGTTTTTTTTTTGGGGCTAAGAAGGCAATTGAGTAAAATAGCCCTCTTCCAATTAACTTAGGAGACTTATATGACCCTTACAATCCAAGGCTTGCTATGCGAAGCTGAAGCATGTACTTTATCAAACCCGGAAGAGGATATTCATCCTTGGTAGCTTGGAAAGAAAAATCTTTCGTATGATATTCGGTCCCGAAGAAGAAAAGAAGATTTAACCACGAACTTTACGAGCTATACAGTGACACCGACCTTGCCAAAAATCTGCGAATATTTAAGATGGCTAGGACATGTAAGGCGAATGGACAACACCGCTCCGGCCCGCAGAGTATTCAACTCCATCCTTGAAGGTAAGCCCAATAGAGTACGACCTTGTCTAAGGTGGAACGCACAAGCGGAAGAGGAACCAATTTCGTGTGCGGAAATGGAGGTAGTAAGCTAAGGACCGGTCTAACTTGAAAGGGTTGTTGGTTGAGACCTTGGTTCTCCCCGGACTGTCACACCTTACAGTGTAACTGATGGTTTCGCTTAAGTCACAGATTCTTCTCTAAATTTATATCCAAAGTTTAGTGCTCATTGTCTTTGCAAGTATACGTAGATCACGTTTGATTAAACAGATTCCTCTTATCACAAATTTATTTGCAGTCTAATTCTAGAGAAAAGCATTTCCACCTCATCTCTCACCACCCTCGCACAACAGCAGCCAGTTTTATTTCCCCATAAATCTACCAGAAAATGCGTAATTTGCAAAACAGAAGCTACCTACTTCAAATTTACAACCGGCAATGTTTCTCTATTATCTCATCTCAACAAATTATAGATACAAGTAAAAAGAAACTACACCCGCATTTTGGTGCTGAAAAGATAATACCTCTCTGCTGATTGCGAGTGTCATGTGATTGGTTGCTTATTGCCAGTGTGTTGATGGATAACGGTCGTAACAAATAAATATCTACACTGATGGACACTAATCACATAACGCCTTCCACCTGACACCGCACGGCCGGCCAATTAATGTCACTCGAATGACAAACTGCATTATCTCCTGTCACTGTCATATTCTAATTAACCAAGTGTAAGAGTCTGACGAGTGGAGAGATAAGATTTTAAAAATGTTAATGTTGATTCTATCGGCAGGTCGTCGTATTGGTTCAAGGTTGACAAACTATTAAAACCATTACCACCCACTTTGGTAGCGGTTTGTATATTTTTTTTTCGTACTAAGCTTTGTTCCGAAAACACTCAACACAGTCATTAGGAAATCGAAATTGTAGAAAAACATAAACAAAAACAAAAATACGCTTAATCGCCTCCGGTAAGAAAAAATAACACATGCTCGTACATATGTATGTATGTATGCAGATGGAGATGCACATATGTACTCGTATGACTTTAGCGGAAATTGAGTGAGAACTTTAGGTAAGCAGCAATTTACTTGACAAATAATCTGATTTTTCATTATTTGTTTACAACTGTGCCCGCCCTACTTTAGGGTCTGACTGTTGAGCATGAAAAGCTATCAAATTTAAACAAAAATCATATCGCATGTGGTGCGGGTTTATTTGCTTCACGATTCATCTGAGCTGTGAAATGAAATTGAGTGAAAACGAGGCATTAGTACTTTAACAGATTTATCTCTTTGATAATCGTTTATGGGGGGATTTTGAAGGTTTCAGTGCGAACATGTTGCATGTGACCTAGACATGGTATTCTGCAACAAAACACGTAATTTACAACACACTAACAAGTAAATGGACAAGCTTGTACTCAACTAATTGCAATGAATAGGGAATTTGACAGTGTCAAAGTTTGTGTAGCTCAAGACCACAAAGTATTAGCAAATGCTCGTTAAATTGTTACTAAAAGATAACGTGTGAAATAAGATGTTTTATCTGAAGTTTAAAACAAAAGAAACTTATGATAAAGTAAGTACCTACCTATAAAGAAAAAGTTAAACTCGATGATACGCTAATTTGCTTGGCCGCTATCTATAATCGACACGCAAGCACATGCTAAACGGACTTAACAAGTTGATGGAAATTTTGCTCGATTTTTTACCGAATGGAAGAATACATCTTTTTTTTTAATTGGTTAACACTTTTAACACGAATTTTAAGTTTTTTAACTCACTACCACATACAAAGTTATATGGAAAACGATGTACGAGTATTTCCCACGGCTCCCATTCAAACTTAACAACATACAACATGTATGTACCTTATTCTTTCGTATAAATATGTAAAAATGGTGTTTGAGTAATTGCCAAACACACAGACAGCGGCTTCATAATTAAGTGAAATAAGCAAACGTCAAAAAAGTAGACATCAGAAATACCACCCCTGATTACTGTGTTTTTATTTTGGACCACCACAACAAAATGACTGTGGTCTTATGAAGCGTGTGAGAGTATCGACTTCTGCGAAAGAAAAAGTTAAAAGTAAAACACCGGCCAAGTGCGAGTCAGACTCGCGCTCAAAGGGTTCCGTAGTCTTATTTTTTATGATATTCACGAAAAGGTTATTAATATTGTAGTTTTGTCCTTGGGAATTGCATCAAAAGATCGTAATAAAGAATGATAAAACATGCTAAAAATGATTGAACTACAGCATATCTTATTGGGTTGTTTCTAACTACATATACATACATGTGTATATAATGTACATGTATTACAGATTTTGGAATAGATTTGTAAGCTGTGCTCTAGTTTCCTTATCGATATACAGAGACAAAATCACTGCCAAAAGCATGTGCAGGTCCACTGAGGTGGGAGGTTCGCGTCTCAGCAAAATCACATTCTTTTTTCTTATTATTTTCATTTTTTTATATTATAGCGCAAATTTGAAAAGTCCATAATAATCCTTAATGAATTATTGATCGAAAATTATAATTTCATTTAAATTGAGTTTACGAGTTAATCGGTTGAGAAATGTAATTTTTCGACGTGAATTTCTCAAAAACTGTACAACTTATGAGATTCGCTATAGTTTTAGTTAAATATTTAGCTAAACCATGATTTATTCATATTTTTGCCTTCAGTAGTTTTGAAAGTTTTTCGAAATCCTTGCTTCGAGCCCTTTCGAATGATATCCCACATGATATATTTTTCAGAAATATATATTTTTTTTGAGCTTATGTTTTGCCCATCCTGTATAGTTGCTTCACAATATTTTTGAGTGATAAGTTGTCTCAAATATGTGGACCACCGTAATGTATAAGTTTGCAAAATTTCAAGTTTCTAGGAAGAACGGTTCTTGATGTTTTTATCGTGACAGATATTTTAGAGTTAGAGCAGACTTATAATGGCCCCGTATTACCATATGAGTACGGAACCCTAAAAAGGGACAAAAGGACACTCACGGATCAAAAAGGAGCGACGATAATGGTTCGTCTTCTTTTTCGTTTTCGAATTGTATAACTTTGTACTTCTGTAACAGTTTTCCCAAAAATATTCAGCAAATTAAAATGTTCGTGAAAATAAAATAATCTAGAACAATTTTTATGGTTGATCTATTTGAAGAAAATCTACTACTTTATAAGCACTTGTACTTCTTTTGTCTTCTTCTTCATGCAAATGTACTTCTTTGCGGGAATTCAAACATGGCAACCATCGTTAAGACTATGACAGTGAGCATGTGAACGCACCACCATTTTACGATGCCTGATCTGACTTTGTCGAAAATTCCAATACACAATTTTACAAATGGTTCATAGACCAAAATATCAGTTGTTAAGACGATCTGTTTTTGGCTAAATATTTCCTGCAAATAATGCTGAGGAAAACCTCACCAAAAATAGGAAAAAGTTAGGTTAAAGCGACTGGTAGCCTTCCGAATAATTGTTTTCCAATAAGATCAGTCAACCCGAATTCCTTGTCACAGAGCTTACGTTTGATAAGGAAACGATGCGATGGTTTGTTCCTCTGATTTTCTTTATTTTCCAGTTTTTTTAAATGGTTAAAACAATACAGGTGGTTGTGAGTTTTTAACGATTTCGTCTCAGTACCATTCTTCCGATCCTCAGAACGACACAGATCTATTAGCATCGCAATATCCCAATGGGGCTGCATTTATAAGCATACTAGATGAGGTTAAGTTCGGAGGGTTCTTTTGAAGTAAATGTCATTTTACCCAGATGCCATCAAGGACCATTGTGAATACCCTAGTTGTGCATGTGCTAAGTCCCAGCTAAGTCCACTCTACACAACACATGCAATAAGAAAAACAAAGTAATTTAAATAAACAAATCCAGGCATCATACTCTCACTAATACAACTCGAAAATGCTGATGACCTCGTTATCCTTACTGATAACCCACATACGCTGCAGCTGCAGATAAATAAACTAAAGCAGTACTGCGAAAGCTGGGACCTGCAAGTCAATACTGCAAAGTCGAAAATCATGATTTTCCAGCACTCAACACGCATCAGAAGATTACCAAATGAAAGTTGGCAACTTGCAGGTGAACCAATTGAGGTCGTCAACAAGTTTAAATATCGAGGTTTTCTACTAACCCACAATGCTGACTTGCGTCTACATGTGGAAGATAAAATAATCAAGGCAAAACAGCAATAAACCTCATGTGGCCAAAATTCTATTGCTACAAGAATGTGGATACTGCATCCAAATTTAAGACTTTCAATGCCACTACTAACGCTTGCCTTTGCTATGCAAATCAAATCTTCGGTTTTAAAAAAATCGAACAATTTGAAAGCTTACAACGTTTATTTTTTAAACGCATCTTTAAACTCCCTATAACAGTGCGTAACTATGCTATTTACGTAGAGTAAGGAATCCCGCAAATCTATTATAAAAATCTGGAGGCTAATGCTGACTATATTGTTAAGGTACCAGAACCTCCAGAACCAACTACTCAGATATGCTTTTCGCTGTAAATTGACGCCCTTTAGTGACTGGATTGATCTTGCAGCAGAATATGATGTTGAACTAAACCTAACTCTAGAAAATGTCAATGAATGGCAAAACAAATTCTACCAGTGTATTGCGCAAATAGATGAACGTTTCTATGAAAACTGCCTTCACAGGGCGCAAACATCCGCATCTAGAAGCCTATATAGAACGTTAAATCATTCACTGACCACTCATAACTATTTCAGTAATGAATTGACAACCTATGAAATTAGCACAATCTTCAAAATCAGAACAGAGACTTTGGGCCTTAATTTTATACCGCACAGACAGGATCTTCGAACAACTTACAGCCTCTCTAACTTAAACGTGGCTGAAGGCGTTTTCCACTTCCTTGCAGAATGTCCAATACTTCTCGAAATTAGAAGACTGTATTTCTCCAAGAGCTTTCTCACACTTCAGGAATCAAAAGGGTTGTTAAACGGTTTGTCTGGTTGGAAACTGCTCTCGAAATATATTATGCATGCCTATAAGTATCGCAATAGCTTTGTGAATTTGTAAAATTGTAAAAATTGTAACACATCAATTGCGGAAGTAACTTAAACAAGTATAATCAGTAGCAGAAGTAAGCTTAATGTTTTAATTATATCTTTATTTTTAACTAGTGGAACTCATGCTCGCCTTGCTTCGCATTCTAAGGGCTTTCTTATGCATACAAATATGCAATTTCAGTGGGAGCGTATTTGTCCACAAAAGTGTTTAGTAAATTTTGTTGATTAACTGCGTTTTATCAAAAATGTTTCAATGTCTAACTTTCAGCCCCTAACTGCAGATTTCATAGTTCTCAAAAACCGCACCGCACCGTAGCCCGTCAACACTTCCGCCTCTACCAGATGTCATTGCAAAATTGTAACTCTAGGTCGGGTGCCATTACATTATTTAGGCGGGCTCAAGTTTCTTAGAAGAATAGTAGGTACAACCACTTTTAGTTTTAATTTATGTGATGGCAGCGAAAGCGAGAGTTTAAAAATTCGACCAGATATCTGGTTGTTACTTCTTGGTCCACAACCCGGGTGATTGAAATACATTCTGCACTTTGACGATCAGCACGTGAAAATATCTCGCTGTTAATTGCTGGAGCTTAATCATTCCGAGGCAACAAAATAGCTCGCTCATAAAGCTAAGAATTCTTACCGTTTTTTAGTTGTGATATATCACCTTAAACCTTGTGATAAATTTACTTTTCCATTTTCTTCCGGAAGCGTTCCTCCACCAATTTTAAATAACAAATCAGAGAAATGTTGTGCGTTCGGATGTGCCTCGTGGCACTACTGATAACGTTTGCCTAAAGTCTCGGCAAAATAAAACTGTTAACCAAACATCCCAGATGACTTCCACATAGCAAATACATATGTGCATACATATATGAACCAAAACTAACTCTTAAAATAACAGAAGTTCACTTTGGGTAGAATATTTGTTATTGATCGTTTTTTTTTTTTAATTTATTAATAATATTTATAAACTGAAAATGAAATTAAATTTTGAATATTTGTTTTGAACATTGCTCAGCTTCAGGATAACGCAGGAGGATGTTTTATATCTCAAATGAATCAGCGAGAGATTTACTAATTTCACCTGTTTTTTTTATTTTCAATCCGATAAGCCATTATTGAGATAGGGCTGTATAATGATAATATTCCTCTCCGATATACAGTTATTTTGACTACTATGTAAGACCCAGTAGGCTGAGCAGAAAATTACATAGCTTGTGATCATCCCGGGTACTTAAGAAGCATTTCAAAAAAAAGTTTCATCGAAATCTGTCCAGCGGTTTTCACTCTATTAGGTAACCAACAAAAAAAACCTCTACAGTTTTATAATATTTATAGATTTGTGAAATGAATCAAGAAATGTCAAACTATCGGCAGACGGCAATATAAAGCCATGCTTTTTTCTCTTTTTGTAATCTTAACTAGTATGTACTATCATGTAATTTATACCAATAAAGAGATGAATAATAATAAATAATAATACAACTCGAAAAATCTTTTCAACTCGTAGACCAGCATTTTCGAGTTCTGTTTACTTAAAAAACTCATAAGATTCTCTCCTTCTGCCATCCTACACCAAGTCACTTGCCATTGGGATAGGATTCGACAAATTTAATATTTGTTCCTCTCGATGGAAATACAAAAAAAAAACAATAAAACGAAAGTAAGACAACCAGCGGCATTTATAAAGAATCAAAATAAATTTTAAAGAGAACAAGATTTTTATTTTATTCACATATTTAGGACACCGCACGTCATAAACGCGGAAGAAATCAAATAAATATGCAAATTTAATATTTCCATATTGTAAACAGGAAACTTGGCAGCATTCGAATTCGAAAACGTCTCTTTAGTATCTCTTTAGCCTCTTTAGTATCTACGAAGTGCAAATCTTTATTTAACCAAAAATCTGTGCATTACATACATAAATACATAGATGTAGGTACATCCAGCCCGTCATATCCCCCGTAAAGGTTACTCATTCGCGAATTAAATGTTACTCCGACCTCTACAAATGTAGATTAGGTAAAGAAAAAGTTTTTAAGATGTGCAAATTATGTGATTCAGATTCACTCGGGGTGGCAGAGATAATTCAATTAGCAGATAAATATTCCGACGTTAGCCGTGATGAGTTTTATGACTTCTGATGAATTTTCAGTTTATGATACTTGTACCAGCACTTGGGATCCACTGGCTAACAGGTGGCGTTATATCTTCCAGCAATGATGTGGGAAGCGTATTTCGAATATTTATGATACACCGATAATTTTTTTTTATATTTCCGGAGATATTTTAGGAAACGATGCATTATTCATTTATTGAATTTTAGAAATAGAATTTTTACTGGCGATTCAAAGTACTAAAAAGCCAATTGAAAGTAAAATACAAAACCTCAACAATAGAATTATTTTCATCGCGCTAGCAAATTTGGTTGAAATTAGTTCGACGGCTGATGCGTGTTGTTTCCTCCGCATCACTGAATCATACTCGTACGTTACTTGATTCAATACTAAGAGGTTTCTTGAGTATGTGCAAAACGGATATACATATTTAATGGCACTGTAAATTGCTGCGCAATTTAAGCACTTAACGTCGAACATCCTTTATGTGAATACACCAGTCAAGGTTTACATTTTTATCATCGTAAAGTTCACGAACGAGCAATTGTTGGAAATTCTTAAAAATTACTACCAAAATTCTGAATCGGTGGTCGCAACATTAAGAATGCTTCCTCCAATTTTCGGTCATAATAATCGTCCCACCAAGCAGACTGTGCCTGCTATAAGTACATACATAAATTCGAGTCACTATATTCACAATTTAATATTCCGAAAAAATCGCTCCGTAAATGTTTCAGTTCAAAATACAAGATAAAATCAACTCAAGAACTGAAGCTTTTTAGTCATTTGAAGGGCCGAAACTTCTCCGGTTGAGCTGTGCAAAAGTTTGAAGAAAATCCTTAATTTCATCGATAAATCATCTTCAGTGATGAAGCTCATTTTTGGCTTAATGGTTTTGTCAATAAGCAGAATATGCATTTTTGGACAGCAACAAACCCGCGTGTGCTTCAAGAGCATCCATAAAAAGTGACCTTGTGGGGTGGATTTCATGCTGGCGGCGGGGGTATGATTCTTTTCTGTCGATGAAAATGATCGCCATGTTACGCTCAATGGAGTTCGCTATCGTGCCGTTTTGGAAGACTATTTTTGGCCAAAATTGGATGGATTCGACATCAGTGATATGTTGTCCCCACAAAATGATGCCACATGACAAACAACTGGGCATACAATTGATCGGACAATTAACAAGTTCGGTAATCATGTAGACTCGAGAAATGGTCCGGGCGAATGGCCAGCTCGCTCATGCGATTTTACGATGTTGGATTTATTTTTATGGGATAACGTTAAGTCGTTAGACAACACAGCGTTAGAGAAGCTGAGGAAGAATATCGAACGCGGAATTGCCAACCTCCTGCCGATAAGTGTGGAAGAGTGATGGAATATTGGCTCCAAAGCATCGATCGCTGCAAACGTGCTCGCAGTGATCAGATGAACGAGATCGAATTCCATACTTAAGTTTAATATGAGTACTACATCTGGAAGAAAATTCCACCCGATAAACCCTTTATAAAGAAGCAACGCCTCTGCTGCCTTGCGACCACCTTTAGAAGCATTCGAGACCGTATGACAAGCTTCTATCGACATTGGCCCATCCGTATGAACAAACAATTTTACAAACTCCTCAAGAAAGTAGTCCAGAGTCGTTAAATACCACGGGCTTCGTTCATTTCTAAAAATAGTCATCGCCAAATTGTGTCTTTAATAAATCGATTGTAACTTAACTGCTGACAAAGTCACAGACTACTCCCTTTGGAAGGCTGCCAAACATTTAAAGAGACCTCAAGCGCAAGATCCCCCGTTAAAAACATCTGATGGGAAATGGATCGGCGACCCAAAAGAAAAGGTTAAACTTTTTTCGGAACACCTCTCAAATGTTTTTAAGCCTTTTCCACCTCGCATAGCAAACGAATGTCTTGATTTCTCTGATAGAGTAGATGAAGACATAATTGCTTATGTTTCGTTAACAGAGATCAGTACATGCATCCATAAATTATCCATTAGAAAATCGCCAGGTTATGATCTTATAACTGCCCAGATCCTTAAAGAGCTACCCTTCAAAGCGTTATTAAAACTCAAGCTCATAATTAATGCTTGTTTCAGACTAAGATATGTCCCACTTCACTGGAAGATAGCAGAAATTATTGTTATACCTAAACAAGGTAAACCTCTATCAGAAGTTAGCTCATATAGACCAATATCGCTTTTACCGGTATTATCAAAACTTTTCGAGAAACTGCTTCTTAAAAGACTAGACAAAATCATAGAGCAAAGAAGGCTTATTCCCACCCATCAGTTCGGGTTTAGGAATAAACATTCAACCATAGACCAAGTGCATCGTATAACTAATGTTATAGAAAGAGCACTAGAAGAAAAAAAAGTTTGTTCTACATTATTCCTAGACGTTGCTCAGGCTTTCGATAAAGTTTGGCATAAGGGTTTAGAGTATAAGCTTCATAGGGACTTACCTAGACAATACTATGAGATACTAAAATCTTATATAGCAAATAGATTCTTTAGAGTACGCTACGGTTCTGCGTATTCTGATCTTAAAGAAATACAAGCAGGTGTTCCACAGGGAAGTGTCCTAGGGCCCACTTTATATTTATTATATACTAGGGATATACCACATGCGAATGACACGATGATAGCCACATTTGCAGACGACACTGCTCTTCTATCAACGGATGGCTGCGTAGCTAAAGCAACTGAAAAGCTCCAAAATTCAGTTAACGAGATATGTGATTGGACGCAACGTTGGCGAATTAAACTTAATGAGTCAAAGTCCACCCATATTAATTTTACTAATAAAAAAATAACGAACCTTCCTGTGGTTATTAATAATCAAGTAGTTCCTTATTCTAACACAGCTAAGTATCTGGGTATGAATCTGGATGCTAAACTGAAATGGAAGGAACATGTGAAAAAGAAAGTAGAAGAGCTAAATATTAGATATAGAAAACTCTATTGGTTGTTAGGATATAATTCAGAAGTGTCAGTTGAGAATAAAATCTTAATATATAATCAGATTTTAAAACCTGTTTGGACATATGGTATCCAATTATGGGGTTGCACAAAGAAAACAAATTTACTAGCCATTCAAACATTTCAAAACAAAGTCCTTCGGGGAATAGTAAATGCCCCATGGTATATAAGAAATAATGACTTGCATCGTGATTTGCAGATTGATCACGTGACGGAAGTAATTAAAAAGAACGCAATCCGTCACAACGTGCGTCTGCAGATGCATATTAATCCGGAGATAGAAGACGTCTTAAATGTACGATATAATATTCGTAGATTAAGTAGAACTAAACCTCACGAACTTGTTATCTGACAATTATGAGAACCAGTATTTAAATTTAAATACCTTCTCAAACCCAAACTGAACGTTGAAACTAAAATCATTTGTCGATATTTCTTTGATTGGTCATGATTAAGGAGGTGTTTTTGGTGCGGTTAGAATCCCACAGTGTCTTTCGAGATTTTCACCTTCGTTAAAAAAAAAAAAAATAAATCGATTGTTTGTATGGCAACACCCACATCTTCTTCTAATGCTAATTTGGAAACAAAAAATCGGTAACCATCTTTCTGTAACGGCAACGCACTGGCCAGCCGCATTTTTGAAGAAACAACTCCCAATGATGATACCAGCTTGTAATCTTAATTTTTCGGGATACAACGCCAGCGCTTTGCGATTTGCTAACGGAAACATTACCCAAAAAAAGGACCAACTGACTGAACAATTTGTTGCTCTCTGAGTCTGATAATGATAATTTGGTTAACTAAACTTGACACAAATGTCATTTATAGCCCGCAAACTGACAGATGATTTGGCAGCTAATACTTTCTGTTCGTTTCGGCAAAGATAGTAACATCCGTCATAGATTTATCATTTCACTTAGATCATCGTCCATACGTGACGGGCGTTTTTAAGATAATGAACAAAAAACATTACGGCGAATGAAACTGCTCGAGCCATTGACAGTTTAGCTCTAAATAGCGCTGGAAAGTCCAGTTACAATTTTTCTACTTTTTCATTCGCCTGTAAGAACTTATCTTATTTCGAAACTAGATGACATTTTGAAATAAAAGCGCCGCAAACGGTTTGATGTTTCGCAAATCGGAAAGTTGTACAACCCCTCCTTAGCCAGTATCTGGGCCTTTTTATATTTTCTCCGGGTATTCGTTATCTGGTATGTATTTGCGCTTATACTTGGAAATCCGATATTCATATCCATTGTTTTCAATTGGGATTTACCTTCAAAAATAAAAACCCTATATGCGACGTTTATTCCCACGTGAACAAAAGTAAACAAAAAATACTGGTACAGCTTTCATTGTGATACTATCAGCTGGAGGTATTTCCACAGACTTTTGCACATCGAACTGTGAAATTGACAAATGCAAAAAGTTATACAAATATTTTCTGTTCAAAGAAACGATGAACTTTCTTATGAAACCCACATAAAAACACAAGGGAAGAAAAAAATACCAAAGTGTATCCAAGCATCGCATCGGTTGACGACAGAACTCCAAATGTTGTGGTTCCTTTTTTTTTTTTTTTTGCTAAGTTGCAAATTTATTTAGTGGTCGATACAATTAACAAGTAAATGACTCTGTAAATTATCATTTTTTGTTTCTATGAAAAAACAAAAACCAAATAATTTGCCAGCAAATCTCTTTCGTTTCACCACAGCGCTTTACAAATTGATTCGGAAACCATTTAAATGGCAGAAATTCATGAATGAACCCATGATGTCAATTCTATGTGCGAGTAGTATCTGCAGTGAGTCAGACAGTGGATGGATTTGTCATCGCACCATAAACCTGTTCTGAGTGCTATTATGCGCATAAATTACAAACGTGTACCTATGGAGCATTTCTCGTTGTTGTGCAGAGAGTAAACCATGTCTGCACAGCATTACAATGTTAAACCGGGTTTCCATGCATCAACGGATCTGTACCTAAGCAAAAAAAAAAAAAACCTTAAACTTTCCATCTACGAGTATGTGTACAATCTACACACGCTACACATGCCAAAACCATCAATACACATCCGAGATACGTATCTGCGAATCGATGATTGTATCTATCAACTGAAATTTTTTCGCCATTAATTTTGTTTATTTTTTAATCACTCATAATTTAAGCAATAAAAGCGATTAAATTAAAAAAAAATTCACAAATTCTGGTGTACACATTGGACGTGTCCTTGACAGTGGGTGGGAGGCCATGCAATTTATCCTTTTGATTGCGTGGGTTGACGTATAAATATTTTGAATCTCAATTAGTCGTCTATCAAGTAGACATATAGACAGACAGACAAGCATATGTATATCGTGAAAAAAACGTGCGTCTCACTTTAAATTTAATCTTGAGCGGATTTATCATAGAAGAGGGGTCGGAGAAAGATGAATAGATAAACCAGAACCATCGCCGAGGAACACTTATACAGTGAAGTGTTTTCGACTTTTGAATGAATGTAGCTGGTACGTCATTTAGTAGATCACTTAGTCCAGGAATGGGGAAACTTCTTCACATTTCTTAGTATGGGGGGAGGTTGGATAATTATAGTTTGAGTGAAGCGCTTTGCGGGAGCAATGATTTTTTCGAATGGAATTTGATGTGGCCGTTCGTGAATGGTAGGAATACTTTTTCTAATCAAAATGGAAATGCTTCTTGATCGAAAAAATGTAATCAACTTGATCTTAGTGTCATACGTTTACATGGAGTTCGAGGTGATAAAGGATGATTCAATTGGAAGATACGATGTAAATCTGTGTTTAATGTGTAAGGACTAGTGCATCCTCGTAGTGGACAGTATTCAAAAGAAATCCCTCAACCCCTTTGTCGCCATCGTCCCCAATGATTGGAACCTTCTTCCAGATCGACGCAGCGCATTTGAAGTAAAGATCTGCATCCACATGCCAACAAGGTCCAATTGACTCAGGAAGCCAGGAAGAAGCCAGTAGACCATAAAAAACATCATTGCTTCGTTGATAGGACATTACGAATTGTGTGAAGCAGAAGGTATATGCCAATAACTCTCAAACAAGTGTCCAAACGCAGTACTGGTAAATACTTAGGTTTCTCTTACAAACAGAACAAACCGAAAACCTTTGTTTTAAGGCTGTAATATAATCTCGTTTGTTAAATAAAACACAATAAAAATAACAATTAATCGGTTTTTTTAACTCATGGGAAAAGTTGCCCAAAAATGGGAATTTTCTCTATCTGGTATGAGAAAACAGGCCCCCAGCACTGCAGCAGAGGAAAAGGATGAGAAAACTCTGACTATGCACTAGGGATGTTACACAACGGTTAGCTATGAATTTATAGTTTTCAAGTGATGTAAAAGTGCTTGTCCATTTGAGAGTACTTTCGCTAGTAAACTCTCGAGAGTTACTCTCGGATGGCTGTCAATTTGAGAATAATATTTTCGGGATTTTAATGTCGCAACTCGCGAGTTCTCTGGTATAATTTTGAGAGTTAATTTCCTAAAACACTCTCAAAACCGTGTCACTTGATATATTTCTTCTGCTAGTCATTAGATGAAAGTAGTGAAAGTGAAATGTATTTCTACAAGCGGAAGGTTGCAGCTATTGGTACCTACTATTCTTAAAAAAAACAGCTGGGTTAAGCCATGGGTAGATGGTTGTCGCCAATTCGGTACGGGGTCTACTCTGTGTTAGAATTCTGCAAGTTAATCTCCGATGGTGCTCAAAACATGTGTTCACTTGCGAATGACTCTCAAAATGTTCGAATGTCGTAAAAACTCAACTATCCACGAGCTATCCGCATGACTGTGTCCACTTGCGAGTTGAGAGTTTGATCTCGAGAGCTGCTTGAGAGCTGTTCGCAGCATTTTTACTCTCAACTCTTAAATGTAAACGCACCTTAAGAGAGAATTTACTTATCTCATTGATCTCCAGTAGTTTCACTCTAGAAACATTACTTTTGAGCCTCGAAAGTGTGTCTCAGCTGACAAAATTCCACTTGGTACTTAAATAGGTACACAGGAGCTATAAGATTTTAATGAACTATCATTATATTGAATTGTGTCCACTTTTATAGTAGATATTGCTTTTTAGACAGCTTCCTGCAGCACAGTGGTTTGAAGTCTATTTTCACAGTTTCTATGCAAGATTTTCTTTAAAATTGCTAATTTTTAAAAGTACACTCTTCTTCTTTCTTGTTTTGATAGCTAGCAGTAAATACTTCAATGTGTAGGTCTTTAGATAACTCACTTAAATAATTACAAGCAACTGAGCACAGTTTAGTCTGAACACAGCTTAGTCACCCAATCACTTATACGAATAATTGCTCTTACATTAACGTCACTTGTGCATGAACATATTTAAAACATGTCATTAAAATGACTGCCTGTCAGTCTGATTATCGTTATTTCATAAATCAAAATTTACTACTTCACCTTATGACTAGTTCCACAGAAATAGCGACGCAAACACATCGTAGTATGAGCAGATTCAACAGGCATACAGAGTACTTATTTCTGTTCTCCAACTTTTGCTGGAGTTCTAGGAATGTTTACGTTTGCTGAACTAAAAGAAGAAGACAAAACAAACTGTATGCTTTCTATTATCTTTTATTTTCAGAGATTCTACGTCATCTGTGGTATTATTCGGAGAAAGTATCGCTTTTTTATAAACAAAAAATAATAGAATTCACAAACAGATATGTATTTGCAGGACGAGTACACGTGTTTATGTGTCTTCTCATTAGGAAAAGTGCGCATTCGGGTTAATATCAAAATTTAAAAAGTGGCATTCATTTTCACTATTCAAATCAAAACAAGAAACACCCCAGCGCTTCACACGTGTTTAAGTATTTCTTTCGATTTTATTACTTTCAAAAAGGAACACTTTCACAAGGACTTTACCGGTTTCTAAAAGAAATCCTTAAGGAGCAGCGCTCATAGTCGTTACCATCCACGTGATACGCAAAACGATGAATTTCACCGGCAAGCAGATGGCTGGTCCCTGTGTACATACACGTGGGTTGGTAGTATATTCCATTCCCCGTGTTTTTCATTGAACCCAAATGTGGTGGCAAATAAATTATTCCTCTGCAAACGAGTACGAGTGTTTCGTGGAAAAATGAAAGCACTGTCAATACGGTGGAGGATATAAAAATTACGAAGGATTCTGAATCTCCCCTCTCCTGTCGCCAACGTTTCCTTGTATATTTGTAATCATGGTAGGTACATTGGATTTGTTACACATCTACATCAAAGAAACTAAGTAGATATAGGAAATGTTTTTGTTTGTCGTCTGCGGATGGATGAATGAGTATCTTTGGCAAAAAAGTGGTATAAAACTTAATCGCCTGGACTATCAGTTTTTGCACAAATGCAGAAGAATTGTTATCTGGATGCAGTGTTATTTTCAATTTCAATTATTTTCTTTCATTTAAAGTTTTTTTTAGATGATTACGTATTTAAATCCGGGAACCAACACTTTGATTGAGGTAGAAAGTTTTCCACCATTAGCCACCAAACTGGCTAACACATGCAAATAACACGGAATCACTTGGAATTCGCAGACATCAGCAAAAGATTTATCACCTTAATTCTGGTGAATACGAAGATGGCAAACTTGCGTAATCCATAAGATCAAACACACTCTCTCTTCTCTCTCTGGTAAAAAATACAAAATTCAAAACGAATGTTTATAAACAATAGAAAGGAAGTGAGTAACAGGAATTAAAATAGAAATAAAAAAAAAACCATTCACAATAAGTAAATGATGTCAAGGCAGGTGTTGCAAATTCGGAGGCGCCTATTGTCTAACGGCACCCAACCATAGAACTAGAGCTTGACATGTCATTAAAAAACCCGGCAATTGCGTTCCAATAAGATGTCAACTAACATAGTACAATAGCAACTGTCACCTTGTTGTTCTGAGGTTTAAATACCAACCACACATGACGGTCATCATCTTCGTCGAATGTTAATTATTTAAAAGTTACCTTTAAACTGATGCGTAACCGTTAACGAACAAAATATCAAAAAAATATTTGGTATCTTGGTGATGTCGCCAAGATCGATCGATTTCAAAAGTAAAAGCATAAAGAAAATAACAAATGTTATTTAGAAATATTCATAAATATTAAATTATTAATTTCATGGCCACTTTATTGAAAGTTTTAATATTATTCTACCAGAATTGCATCGGCATCACAACGAACTTTAACGTTTCTATTGAGATGTGCCTCTGCTGGTTATAATGAAACATATTTACACCTTTGAATGCTACAGAATCAACAAATGAAAATCCTTTTCAAATCGCCTACTTCAACTTTATTTTTATTTTTTTCCTTTTGATTACCAAAACATTTGTTTTATTTTTTAAGATCTGGTTTGTTATTTAAAATGACGCGTAGTGCCAGTTTGTCGTGTTTTGTTTATATTTTGCAGAATTAAGGTGATAAATTTATTAGCTAATGTTTGCAGATTCTAAGTGGTGAATCGAGATAAATTCCATTTCAAACTTTTTTTTTAGAAATATTAAAGATATTAAGGTTTGCAAAACTATTTAAAATATGTATTTGTGCCATGCCTTAATTTATTCTTTATATACTTGTGACAATAAAGAATATATACCTATGTACGTATGTAAATACGTTATGTATATCGGCGTATTATTCAAATCATTAGAATTTTCTCTTTGTCAACAGATTTTTTGGATTGTTTCCAATTTATCAGTTTTACTAAATAACAATATTTACAATCAAAATATGATATTTCTTATATTCATACATATATACATAATATATTCTTATGGCCTTTCCTCATTCCATTTCAGTTAGTTTGAACTTTTTAAACTATATATTTTATCCATTCGCACGATTTACGTTGGAAAGGAAGAGACACCAGTTTCCGGGAAGTGGTGAGAAACTTTGCTTATGAATGACGCCCAAAGTAATTCAATTCAATTCAACTTCAATTACGTCTTAAACTCATAGCTTTCCAAGAATTTCACCCACCAAGCAAACAGTATCCCACTCTGATATTAACAGGTGACCCCTATTTAAGGGATGAGGCGGGGGAAGCGTGGATCAGCATTCATATTATAAGACCTGATTTCTTTAAGCCATCATAAGCTTACTAACTAATGGCAGGGAAATGGCTACCTGAACCCAACGATATCTGTAGAAGCTACTGAGATGAGGAAGAAAGCGAATCGATCCAACGTCTACTCTGCTACTGCCCCGCCCTTCAAGAACGACACCTCCGTATTTTAGGTCATAGATAGAGATTAGGCCATAGAGCTCGGAAATACTAAGATTCACCAAGAGCACAAAATGGTTACGAGAAGAGGATTTACTCCCAAACTATGAGGCGATGGACCTTCCAGTCTCCGAGTGAAAATGATTGCTCAAACAATCACATACCCCTCTTCACCTAACCTAACCCTTACTTACTAATACTTTTCATTGAGTTATTATACTGAATTATTGTAACTACATATGCGTTGGCTTGGTTCTACCTAGGAGTGCTGAAGCCAAATATATTTTTTACATATGTGTATAACATAAATTTAAAAGGAAGAAGATGATGTATATACGCACATATATGTATTAGTGTCTATATACGATGACTGTCTGTACGCTCCTGTCCTTATATTGCCCCACCCCACCTGCGCCGATTAAACATACTTTTAAGGGAATATTCCAAAGTGCTGGCTAACCTTGAATTGCTTATCAACGACGACATTGAGATGCTCCTATCACGTCATCAGAGACTTAAGTTGCGGAACCCAACCAAAAGGCTCGCCCAACAGTTAACACATGTTTCTTTCAATCTGAGCTCTACTTAATCAGCAAGATGGGCAGCATCAATGCAAGCTGATAATATCATCATCCGGAACCCACCCTACCGACTTTTTGGGTTTGACCTCAACATGACGCTCAACAGGATCCGAACTTGCCACGGAAGGTGCGCAGACTCGCTGTTCCAATGTGGAAGCTCAAACTCTCCCGCTTGCGATTGCGGAGCTCAGCGACAAACTATTTACTACATATCCGATCCTACCCACGGGGTATCCAAGATTTCACGGATTCAAACAACAACTCAAACTCTAATAGACTGGCTACATTACTAAGATGTCGTACTATATCTTTGACTGCAATATTTTTATGTTTGTGAATACTATAAAGATCATCTTACTGAACACCACCTAGTTTTATTTTTTTATATCAACACTGTATACATTATAAATGGCAACCAAATATTTGTCTTATTTTACTAGCGCAACAGCTGCACGAGTTTCATTTGAAATTTTTCATTTCATAAAATATTAAAATTATACGTAGTCGAAAAAGTTGTTTTAGCTTAATTTACCGGCATTGAAAGAGGTCGTCTATCCTTGCTCAGGCAATCATACCTCATAGTAATGATATTATGTACAATGTATATTGTACATAAATATAAAATTTCATAATAACGGCAGTCGCATAAATAGTTTTTTTAATTACCCCTGTCAAGTGCAGCTCTCAGTAGAGATGTTCTTATTTCAATATCCTCCATTGAATAGGCTGTCCAATCCGGCGATCTTGAACTTTGCATTTAAAGAAATATAATTTTTCAAAACTTTCATAGCACAAACATATAATGAAATGTCAATTCGTAGAGCATTTCATATTCGTAGTCTTTACCATAATCGCATAAAATATTCTAAAATACAAAATGTCCTCGACAAGAAGGTACTTTCAAAACTGACCTCATTCACCCTCGACTTGTCGCTATTTGTTAGTCTCATCGCCAACCACATAGAAAGTGAGTAAAATATCCTGTTGGTTGAACAACTAGGTCTATGTCCTTAAATGAAAATTCATCCTTGCAAGGAGATGGAAAAACTCTCCAGACATGGAGACAATTTCATAGCCATCCACTGAGTTGTTTTGTAATTTGGCGCTGGCAAACAAGTTGATGTAGAAATTCCGCAACAAAACAGACAGAAAAAAAAAAAAAAAAACTAACAACCCCTCACAGCTGGGTTGTACAGTAAACGTTCAAGGTTACGATGCTTGTCTTATTAATTTACAGACGAGTACAGATTATGGGAAAATATTGGCATTGATCCATAATGTAAGTTCGTAATCAAGATTACGTTTAATTAAGACACAAATAAATTGTAATAGAGTGCTTGCATTAAATAAATAAATAAATAAATAATAAATTCTGCCCTAATTAATTCGTTAGTAAATGGAAATAATATAAAATATAGTTCATTCAATTGCTACAGGTGGTTTCTTTTCTATTATGTTTAAAAAGAAAAACAAACAATCACGAACATCTCAAAACATCTGTTTCAACATATTCGCACATTAATGTGTCAATAATTTTTACTGACGTCTTTTGATGATTCTGTGGTTTATGCGAATCCCACAGACCATCAAATGACTTTAGCACTGCAGCTGGTTGCCATAAGACTAACAAATAAAGCTAAATCGAAAAATGTCAAAAGATATCATACTCGTACACAAATTGGTTACAGAAAGCTCGTGTAGTATACAAACGAGAATGTGTGTATTCCTTACTTTTTACATAATATACGAGTGTCACTTGATCACGAGTACTAAATTCAAGATTAACAAATCTCAAGCACTAGGTCTCTTTGGTGTCTGGTAATTTTACGTAAAATTATAGTTAAAGTGTCAAAAATCAAGAGAAGAGAGAGCCAAATGAGGTGTCAAAAAATTGAATGAGAGTGTCGAAAAAGTTCCCCTCTTGTGAAATCGTGCTGCACCTTCATTCATGGAGTCATCGAGGGACATCTATCAAACAGCAATCTGACAATTTGAGAAATGTCAACCACTATTTGTTAGAAAAATAAATGAAAATTATTTTTTCGTAAAAATATTAGTAAAAAAAGAAGAAGAGAGGATTTTCCCCCACTTTTCAAATTATTATCTACTCTCTGACAGATGTCCCATTTTGATCACAAAAAACACACCAAACAGATCTATTGTCTATAAGCTGTCAGCTGTCAAAAATCTCAAAAGATAGAAGTAGACAATCAATATTATACGTAAATTCATAATTTTTAGGCTTTTTGACGTATTTTCGTTCTTCCTTAAATTTGGTCGATTTATGTTTTTATGGTTTTATTATTAAATTATGCAAATCATCAAACGGACAGTAATTCGACTAATAAACGAGTATTTATTGACTAAGGCCCTCTGACACTTTTGGTTCCTCCCAGAATTTTAGTTGATTTGTAGTTTTTTATTTTAATCAACCGAGTACCTACTCGTGCTACAAATGTTACACGCTGTCAAAAGATATAAAAAAATCAGACAATTTGACGCCAAATACATATATTCTTGAATTGTCTTTTTGACATATTTGTTGTTTCTTCCTAAGCTCTGTTTGATTGGTATTTCATTTTATCAACTGAAAGACGCCTGCTGCGATAAAAAACCAAAGCAAAAGCGCCAGTGACGTAAGCTGACAGTCAATGTCAAAAGCTGTATGTACAGAAAGCCTGACAGTAACCTTAAAAAACTCGCCTTATGCATATATTCATCATTCAAGGGATTTCTGATATTCCGATGTCTTCCTTAATGTTGTTTGATTTATGTTTCTATTCAACCAAATACCATACACGGTTGTCAGAGCCAATGAATAGTTTGTCAGAAAATAAAGTTTAAGCCATCGATTCATCGATTATAATCTTATCTATTGAAATCCCCGTCCTATAGTAAAATGTCACTGATAAACGTGTCAAATACTAACGCCTCAGATATTGATTCCACTTAAAGAGTTCTTTCAGTTTTTGACTAATTGTGACAAAAATAGACGGCACAGTATTATTTCCAGAAACCTTCCTTGATTCACTCAATTGTCATCGAATTAGCAAAAGAAAAATAACACCAACAACAGACATACATAGATACAAACATGTTGCACACATATGTTTTTTTTATAGTCAATGACTCTGTTGAGTTTCTAAATCATAATATTTCGCACCAATTAGTTCGACCACCTACTACTCATTTAAAAAAATGTCTTCACAAAAACCTGACCAAACTTGATAATAGATCGATGATGACAGTCATTCACACTTCCATTTAGCATATTGTCAAAAGCCTGTGCTTTTGGCAAATGAAACTCAAATCAATAAAAAAAATAAAATCAAAAAGTCAAAATAGTTTAGGATTTTCCATGGACTTTGGGCCAGGTAGGAGGCTAAAGGTCTGTCATGTGATTGATAAATTTATCTACGTTAAATATTTAACCCAATTATTAAACTAAATATAGAACGGAATTTCTTAACTACTGTAATATCACATTTTGCTCTGCATACGAATTGATTACAATTTTCATCACAATCACTCGTTCGGCCGGAGTATATGTATGTGTATATGTAAGTGCGAGTGCGTGTGTCCGTATTCATTCGCGACAAATACGAAATTAATATTGCTAATTGATTTTTAATTGATATACGGGGCAGTGTTGTCAGGTGGAAATATATTGATGGATTTATGATTTAGCGTGGTCATACGAGTGTGAGGTGGTATTTGAAAGCGCCTCCGTAGGAAACGGCGAGAGATTGAAAATGTTATTAAATTTACTAACGGGCATTAAAAAAACAATATCAACCGTGTTTTTTTCGTGATCTATATATAGACTTGAAAATATTTTTCATGTTAAACACACTAACAACTAAGCCTATATAATAGAATAACGAAATCTAGATAGCTATCGAGTCTTGTGTCCTTAGCATGGATAAAAAAAAAGTGTTACCAAACTATTTTTTGTCGATTGAAATATGTAATTGTATGTATGATAGTTTCAGGATTTAATATAGTTTAAGTGACTAACAGATTTAATAAAAACTTGCTTTCAAAATATTGTCCAAAATCGTATAAGGAATTGCTTAGTAAATTATATTTTTCTTTTTATTTAAGTTAAGAAACCTTTTACAGAATGAAGAAAAAACGCCGATTTGGCAGCATTTATTTTGATCCATCAAAAAAAAAAGTACCAGTAGAGCAATCTGGTACACATTATTTTAGAAAATGCATTCAATAAATGTCAAACTAGAATAGAATCACCTCCAACTCGCCAATTTCTATGTCAGCGTCAAGTACGATACGAAAATATGAAAACTAAAAGAATGTTGATAGATTTAGTTATGTTTACAAGGCCAAAACTACTCGTGGATCGTCAACATTTTCATTAAAAACACATTCTTACTCGAGCGTCAAAATGTGCGTTGTTCTCCGGTGCGTATACGTAACAATTTTTTTGTTCACCAATCAATAATTAGTTTCGCTATTAAATTAAATAGGTACACCGTTTTTAGCAATTTTATTGGTATTTCCTTATTTTCCGTTCAATTTTCTTTTTTTCATGTGTACACAATGAAACCGCGGTGCAAAATATGTACATCAAAAAAATTCCAAAGCTTCGTCAAAACAACGCAATAAAAAATAATCAGTATTTTTGTTTATTCAAAAACAAACAAACCTCAAAGGAGCTTCAGCGAGAAGAACAAAAAAATACGAAATTAAAAGAAAAGGGAAAAATATTTAGCGTGTGAAAAACGTTCAACACGTTGACGTTCGTCTTCACTGTGGCAACACGACGACAATAATTGAGGACATCTGACGGCGGATGGGTTTGGGGGCACACACTTGTCGGTCGTATCCTTTTTGGTCCCCAAATTGATGGAAAGTTATTTATTGTCGCTTGTCAGTGAGTGTGTCAGCAGAGATACCATGTGGCGTGGATTGATCTGGAGCCGCTAGCGCGGCATTGATGTTGACGTTTTTTTTTGTCTTTACAAATGTCGAACGGAATAAATGTGTTTTCTTAATATTGTAATTGTTTGCTTTTGTTTGATTGAGGGATGGGTCCGTTTTCATCTATTTTATATCTTAGGGCTAAATGTGATTTTAAAAACGGCTATATTGGTTGCATGCGGGGTAGGATAATGAAATACGAAGAACTTCTCGGTTGGTTCTGGAAATAAATGTTTGATGCGCAATAGTTGAGTTGATGAAATAGATTTATGCGTAGATATGGCAACAAGTTTTTGAACTCAAAATGAGTATCGTCGTATAATAGGAAGTAGGATTACAGAGGGTTTTTGTAGTATAACCAATGTGGGTGTCCAGGGTGAGTGTCATTAACCTTTTGTTTTGGTTTGTGAATATTTAAAAATAAAATCAAAACAAAACCCTTTTCGAATAGGGGAAACTGTGTAGCGAAATTCCAATGAAACTCCGTTTGATTGTGAACCTTATCATCTGCAGGTTTTTCTCATGTATCAGTGGATGTGATTGCAATCACTTTTGAATGACAAGTAGTGCGTAGAAAGGAAAATGTTGAATATACACATGTATGTATGTCAATGGGAAAGCAATCATTGGTTGAAATGTATTTGAAGCTACTTAAAGCGAATGTGTCCAAATGCTTTATGTGCTTGTTATTTTTAGAAGATAAAATTTTGTATTTTAAAAAGTTACAGTGGGGGTTTAATGTCTCAGAAATTTCCCTATCCTATTATACGTGAAAACTACGAAATTTTTCCAGGTCTACTTACTTACTTACTTAGGTAGCGCTACAGTCCGGTGTGGAAAAAACCAGTTAGGCCGGTTTTTAAAGGGCCCGAATACCTTATAAACGGTTTTCTTTCGAAGCGATCAAGGATATCACAATAGATCTTAAGGTCGCGGTGCAGCTCACCCTTCAATAAATAATAATAATAATAATAATAATAATAATAAGGATATCTTCATCTGCTTTCGATAAAGTCCATGCTTCGGCTCCACATAGCAAGATTGGGATGATAAGAGTCTTATATCGACTCTCCTTAGTTGATCGGGAGAGCGCATTATTACTCAATTGGCTCCATCGCCCAAAGAAACAGCAATTGGGAAGAATAATCTTTTTTATTATTTCCGGTGAGTGTTCAGTTTTTGATGTGGTAGGCGAGGTAGACAAAGTCATTTACTAACTCAAAGTTGTAACTATCTATTGTGACGTTCGCTCCAATTCGTCGACGGTGATTGCCCCTTTTCGTTGGCAGCCAAACCCATTTTAGCCGCTTTCATTTCTATACTTGCGATCGCGCCGGTGACACCACGCTGTGTTCTACTGAGAATATCAGTGTCGTCGACGTATACAAGTAGTTGAACGGGCTTTTGAAAGATCGTATCTGGTGTGTTGATTTTCGAACGATTCCTTCAAGTACGATGTTGAAGACGTCACCTTACCTAAATCCCTTTTTGACATCAACGGTCTCAGTGAAGTCATTACCGACCTTGATGGAGCAGCGAAATTTCTCCAATGTCATCATTCAAAATTGGGCGTGTTTGCAAAAGATGTCAACACTAGATATGAATGTACACAGTTCATCTCTCCGGATGCTGCCATAGACGACCTTGAAATCGCTGAAAAGATGCTGAGTATCGATTTGGACTTGTGTTTTTCCTAGGATCTGGCTAAGTGTGAAAATCTGGCATACTGTGGACTTTCTTGGCCTTAAACTGCACTGATAGGGGCTAATCAGGTTGCTGACGAAAGGTTTCAGGCATTTACACTATATGACAGATAAGATCTTGTGAGAAGACGTATTCCTCTGTAATTAAAGGGTCTCCTTTCTCTGGATCGGGCAAACAATGCTGAGATAACTTTCATCTAATCAAATCTTAGAGATGAGTTGATGTATTCTCTCTACCAAGTCATCTCCAGCTGCTTTAAATAGATCTGCGGGTAGACCATCAGGAGCAGTATCCTTGTTGGACTTAGGTTTGGATATTGCTATCCTCACTTCGTTTTGGTCATGTGGACAAGAGTTTTTGCTTTCATCGTTTAAATTGAATGGTTCATTCTATGTCGGTTGTTCAAAATCGAAATGACACAACTGACTCAATAGAAAAACCCAAATTGAGCACTTTCAACGCGTTTAAGAATTCTCGACACATGTATACATCTGTATACGTCAGACTCCATGAATTCCAAATAATGCAAACTCATATTTCTATTTATTCAACACATAAATTCTAAAAATATCAAATGATGAATTCATTCGATACAATCCAAAAAAGAACAAGTGTGCAAAAAAATTTAATACCCACACTTTGTTAATAAACTAATCTATCTACTCATAACATCAATATTTATTCATGTTGTTAAGTGTACGCAGGCGCGACATGTGTAAGCACTTTAAAATAATACGAGGCAACAAAAAAGGTGTGATTCACGTGTCATTCGGTAGTATTTTTTCACGGGCGAACTTCTAGAATAAAGTCATTAAAACGGTATAAACAACGCGTCAATACAAAGCAATCAAAATGAAAGCAATCAGTTACTGACAACCAACATTTTTATTTTATTTGTTTCCTACATTTTTGACTCAGTAGCAATTATTGTACTCATAGATCATATTCGGAAAATGGCAGTTTACAGTTCCCTTTAAAACAGAAAAAAAAAAACCACCGCTTTTCAATTACGCCATAGAGGAAAAAAAACCAAATGCAAAATTATGCAAATGAAACCGATAAAGCGCGTTGACCTCCGTGTGTAATAATACCACGATATCTACCACCCTGGGTTAAGGGGGTCGAACACTATTGGAGTGAATGTCACGTGATACTTGCAGTGTTGCATACAATATTCCATCGTCGTCATCGTTATTGTTGCTATGATTTTTATTAACAATTTTGAATACAGACCGACGAAGTCAGGAAGTGCCATAGAATTTATGCACTTCCCATCCCTCGAATAGGGGCATTTTCACTCAGCACCCACTCCTCAGCGGATGACCCACCGGTGGGAGCAGCCAGAGACTGCACAAAGCATAGGGCTACTATATTTAGTGCATAGAATGACGTTGATTGGCATTCTGCAAATGATATTGTTTTTAATGAATTTATTTAATTGGTTCAACAGGGATAATGTTTTAAGGAAATTGGTTGAGTGCTACAGTTCCCTCGGTTGCAAACGAATGCAAATGCCACAGAGTGAGTGGAGTAGTTAGAGACATCATGGAGTTTAATTTTAGGCATTCAATGTTGACTGTCTGCTATGTGACAGATTTGATTGATTAGATTGGATAGATAACATATAACCGACAATATGGAGAGTTTTTTTTAGCTCTCTTATGATTTCAATTTTTATTTTTGTTGTAAAAATTAGCTATTTTATTTATGAGCTGCAATTTTGTTTACTTTTAATCCCATTTTAGCTGTACATAATATGTAGAACAGGAAATATGTACAAACGCATTCTTCCAGTTAAAGAACAGTGTTGCCAAATCAGTACTATACAAGTTTGCTTTCTCCGCAAATTTATTTTAACGGTGGAGAAATAGTTTTAAAAAAACTGGTGTATATTGGTGCTTTCAAACATACATATCCTAACGCTCCACATTTTCTTTTGGCAGCAGTCTTCTGGAAAATTAGTTGATGGTACCGACTGAGAAGCAGATGTAACTGACAGATTTTTTTTCACTGATTTGACAGATTTTTTTTTTTAAATAGATGGCAACTCTAAGCTACACAGATGTCGAAATAAGAATATTATATGTGTATTTTGTTTCCGTATCCATTTGACGAATTAAAAGGATAAAACTTATTTAAAATGGAGCTCAACTATTGAAAAGACTTGGTAACACTGAATGGTCTTAGATACAAGGCTGTTATTCTCTTTAGCAGCTGTGGGTTGTGATAAGAAGAAAAATTGGATTTTTGTAAGATATCTTGTATGAATGTGAAAGTGGGATATTTTTTTAAAAAGGACCCTTAATACACTAGTTTAACGAATTGTAAGTCCAACCTTGTTAGCTGCTATTTAAATAAGTGGAATGCTATTCATCTCAAAAATAACACCTCCATAAAATAAACTCTCATCCTTGTACCCCTACAAGTGGTATTTTATCATAAATGAACCCCTTGTGCCCCTATAAGTCGCATTTTTTCATAAATTAATCCTTTGTGCCTTTCAAATGACTTTTATAGAAGTTGCAGATACGAGGAAGAGGAAGTGAGTCCAACACATCTCCTCTGTTCATACCCAGCCCGTAGTAGTAAATTACACGTACGAGACAACTTCTTTAACGATATCAGTAACCTAGCACCAAAAGACCTTGGGGGGAGCCTATCTCGCTTTACAAAAAAAAAGCTCCAAATGATTCTCATGAGTAGCGGGATACAGATCACAAAATATTAGGAATCATATTGGGCCTATGGCGTCCCCTGGAACCATCTATTGATGGTACCTAAATTGAAACATTTCCGTCTGAACAGTTGAGCTAAATTTTAAAAATTTCATTGTGAGCAGTTTGGCCAGCCTCTTCCAGTCTATAAAAGAAATAACTCCTAAAAAAGCAATAGGATATATTCGACCCAAGTCATTGCATTATCTGCATTCGTCCGGGCTGGAATGTCCCATCCTTTTCGCTTACTTTCTCAGAAGACAGTGCCAAAAAAGTATTCCTATTAGAGTTCTAAAATTTGCCCTATTTATTCCAAAGATTTTTTTTTTTTTATATCTGGATCCTGCCCCTGCGACCTAAAAGATCTATTGTATCATAGGATACTAATTAGCCCAGAAGGCAAATCACCTTTCTAATAAAGGCGAGTGAGTCCTTGGTTGACGCATTTTTTAATTCATAAGGTCTAAGCAGTTCTTTATGAAGGGGACCTCGTCTGACCCCGAAAAGTGCCGGGCAATCACAAAGGATGTGTTCAATCGGTCTCGCTAGACAAGCCTAACTTGTTCAGGTGGTTCCAAAGATTACTTTGGTCCTTCTGTGGTCTAATACCTCTCTTTTTTTGACCAGCTATATCCCGCCATACTTATAATATGTAGTATTTTTTAATTTCGCCCTGATGTGTTTTCTCGTGTACTGTAATTTAGTGCATTTTACCTGTTTAGATGAACTGGTAGTACAGTAGAAGCTCCATAAGCGGACACTCTGACTAGCGGATACATTTGCGGTAACCAATTTCTTATTTCCCATACAAAATGCATTCTTATAAACGGACAGCTCTCATAACCGGACAGAAAACTCTCCGCTTAAGAGAGATTTCACTGTACTACTTTATGCTTTAAAGTAGATGCTTAAGTTTATACCAAGTTAAGTAAGTGCTTCTACTACCGTCATATTAAACAGTTCATTGTCTAGACACTCTTTTTTCTTATCCATTGTTTTGAAATCACTTTCCCATCAAGCTTATTTATACATAAAGCGGCATGAGTCTGCTCTATAAAAACATACTTAAAATATTCGAAAGTCTTGCAAATGTCTTTACATTTAAAAATGTATAAACTAAAAGTGACGAAACATCCAACGCTGGCTTACTTGAAACTACTTACTGTCTGCCAATTATGATAATTCGCAACAACTTAAGAAAAAACAAAGATTTTTCAATTAAATAAATATTTTTGTTGCCATTTTGCGAAAGCCCTAATCACTTGATTTCACTTAAAAGCATTAAAATTAAATTTTTTTCTTCCTCTGTGTGATCACGTTTCTTATTACATACTTCCATAATTTTAAATGCCTCTGTGTTACACATGCTTCCGTTAATTGTATGCTGTTCATACATAGTTTGGATGTGTGTACATTTTGCATTGCGTCATTAACCGGCACTTCATATTAAGTCTCCGCATGTGTGTTCCATTGTCTTATAATCATCTTGTGTGTTGTTTATGTTACTTACGTTACTACGTGCTTTTATGGTATTGCTGATAATACAAGTACATACGGGGAGATATGTATGACTGTTCATTCGCCGTCAATTTGAAAGTGCGAATGCAAAATAAAAGATTCAAATTGAACTGTCAAAGGGTTGTTCAAGTGACAATCATTCTTTTTTGAAGCATTCATCTTTTGAAGCTCTAAAATAAAACTAACGAAAACAATTTCTCGTATCACAATCACTCGTAACGTTCAAAGAAAATGTCACTCAACCTAAATGTAATCGCAATTGATATAATCTGCATGAAGAAACGAGCAAACATGGCAAAAGGGCTGAAATCTACTTCTACTCTCCCTGCTTCACAGAACCAAGTGGAAATCAACTGAAAATCATTTTCTACGCAGTAATTTCTGCATTACACTTTCGCTAGTGTAAACAGCCTGATAAGCTGTGCACTATATATTCCAGAAAAACTTATCTCCCCACACTTCAACTCGAAGGGAGCAAGGCTATGCTGTTCGTCGTATTGATTAACTTGTTATGCACAGAATCTGTGCATTAGCAACAACCGGCTGCTGCTTAGTGCTGAATGCGCATTTCGACTTAAAATGATATAATACTCGTACTCGTGTAATTATCGAATCAAGTTTATGACGGTGTCAGCGCCAGCAATATCGTGTTAAACGAGCGTCAGGTTATTTGATCACCTTCGTTCAAGTGGACACGAAATTAATCGTCTATGGGTAGGTAATTTAGTTTTGAAGGTGAGTCTGTGAGCAGCCGGACTGATGACAGCAAATTTTCTCTAGCTTCGACATGGAATGGAAATAGACAGATCCAGATGGTTAAGTCAACGTCTATTAGCCTTAATACATTTTGATATTCAGATGCTCCACAAAAAACGCCATCTGTGGTGAGACACTGCCCATCGATACTGAGGCTACGTAGAGAATTCGATTTTGTAAACTGCTGAGTCACTGGAAGGTGCTTTAAAAGTTGAGATACGAGTAGTTATGGTAGATTCTTAGTTTGTAATGAAGACATAGCATGAACTGATATGAAGAAGTGACTTAGAACGAAACAGCAGCACTTGGAACGAAACTGCCACTGTAACAAGGAAGTTGCATGAAACACCTTTTTTCCATCCAAGCAATGTAATGATTGCAGAACTCGTCCGGTAAAAAAGATGGTTATGGCTGATTTCGGCATAAAGACCAATTCTTTTGGAATGCTCCCCCAGGAGGTAGTACCCAAAAGTATACCCACAACTGTTGTGTCCAGTTTAGAACTAGGATTTCTCTGGTTATTTGCAATTTATTTCTTTAAATGGTTTTTCAGTTTAGCGGCAGTTCTTCTCGTTTTGCAGCCAATTCATCGGCATTTACATTCCCATATTATTCGGTGGTGGCCAAGACAGCTATAATATATAATTATATAATAATATGAATGTAGATCACCATAGGGCTACATTTTCTTTTCACAGCACAAAGTTTAATCTAGTATTTGATTGGCATATGCCTCTGAGAGTTTTAACCTTCTTCCTCTAAATAGCTTCAGTTATTGACTCGTTAAGGGATTCCAAAGGCATGCGAATCTTCAGAAGCAATCATAATCATCCTGATACTCTTAGGAGACTAAGAGGCGACTACTGAGTTTGCTATAGGTATCCTAAGAATTGTTTAACAACTAATACCTGCAACTTAATTATCATATACATATGTATGTAAATGTTGGAATCGGTTTGATTTAACTTAAATTTAGAAGTCGATCATGATGCTAGGTCAAGTAACATCAGATTAATTTTTTTTTTTTTTCTTTGGCTGACGATACAATCTCCAATCTTTAACTTACTGCCTTAAGCTTCGCACATCATGCTCGCTAAGGTCTTTATTACATTCTTATAATGTTCGCCAATCACTTCACTACGTAAAACTACATCTGCACTGCGTTGACCCACATCCAGCACGAGTAACCACAATCAGATATCAAAATACATATGTACGCGTGATGATAAAAAAATAAAGCGTACGCGACCAAGGCCAATAAAATTGCAAATAATCTCTTAGTAACCCAAGTATAGCTGCTAGATTCTTATCATTAATCCGTACTCGAAACTGGCGGAACTAAATCCAGTCCAATCCGAAATCATCCACTGATCAGTATCGCAGTATGTGTGCACATTACATTCTCAAATACCTGTGCAAGTACCTACCTCAACAAAGCCAAACTCAATTTTGTTTTTATTGTTTTAAAGATCTTATTGGGTTTTCGGTTTCGATTGTAAAAAAAAATCTAAAGTTGAAAACAATTTTCTGGCAATTACCGATGTTTTATCGATCGCGCTATTGAGATACTCGCTGCGGCTACTGGAGTATTGCCATCGCCGTCAATCGCCAATCGAATTGTGCCTGCGAAAAGGTGACGGAAAGGCATACTAATCAGTTAAGGGGTATGCGACTCGGTGTGATCTTTTGAAATTGAATTGTATTTGAAACAATTTGTCATTTGTCTACACGCAAACTGACAACAGTGAGGTAAGGGTTACGAGTCTGTCGCCTTGTTCAGATAATGTGACTGGAATAAGAATTTATTTTCAAATTTAAGTGAGAAACATAACAGTAAATTAGTTGACAGTTGTCTGATGGGAGGCAATTTCTGCAATGACATTGTATGTAGTAGATCAACGGGCAGATCAATCGACGACGGTGCTTGCAACCGATTGAAGTCATCAGATTCTATACCGTTGTACACCATGTGATTCTCTTGAAATGTGTTATTAAATGAAATGAAATCAGCATGGAAAATGAAAAATAGAAATCGCAACTGTAGCGTGAATTGATTAAGTTATTTATGGACTTACAGAGCGAACTATTGCTGAATTATGAAACTGCAATTATTTACCATAAAAGCGTGCGGACGTTCTAGTAAATTGATTTATAGAATAAATACAAAACAAAAGATGACTGATTAATAAAGTAAATACATACATATGTACATATACGAGTTTATTCATTTGAATTTTCCACCAGTCTCATTGTTTGGTCTTGGGTTTTACGCATACAAATGGAGTGAATTAATATATTTGGCATGTGCGCAGGTGCGGTACGGTACGGTACGGTACGGTGACTTTAAGTCCAAAGTCAGACTCTTTTGCAAAAAAAATTAATGTATGTATGTAAATAAAATACTTTAGAATTCCAAGATCAACAGAAGTTGATTCAAAGGTCCGAAGAAAATGAACTGACTCGATTTTGACACATTCTGTAAATTGGTTTAGAAGACACTGCTTTTGAGACATCTACTCCCGTTGACGTTTTGTTATATTATTACACTTTTTCGATAACTCAGCCCAGTTTCATAAAAAATAACGTTCCTTTATCAATCTTAATATACATTCTACATTATTTGGGAGAACCGATTTTGGTCTTCAGAATTCGTCAAGCACAAAAATTTGCCGAAATGGATGGCGATGCAAAGGCACATAAACCAGTACACCAAATTGTAAGAAATGCAGAGAACCACTCTCTTGTGTGCTTAACAAATTAGCAATTAATTTAAATATCAATTGAATACTATTTACATAAATAAATGGCATAGTAGATTAACGACTTTCTGCGGCAAAGTAGTAGATTTACCAATAATAGAACGGTAACCAACTATTTTGTTACTTTCTTTTTGTGGTGGTAGATTAAAAAAGGCAGTTAATACTAACATAACCTTTAAAATGGCTATATCTGTTCACTTGCGAACCAAATTGCGGCTAAAAAAAAATCATAGGAATCTTAACGCATCTACATTCAGTAGCAATTAACACCGCTTGCATATCCACCCATACTGCACGTATTAATGCACTTAATACAATTAACCAACAAAATTTGAAGAATACAACCGAAAGTTCGATTTTATTAGGGGGTGCACACGATCGAACATATCTGACAGATGTGGTCTGACCTGTCCCACCTAAACCCACGCAAGAAACGACGCTCGGATAGACATGTCGGGTGGTTTTAAATTTTGGTAGTCGGACGGCCATATGTACATAAATATCTGACAGTCTGAACGCTCGGGAGGAAATTTCATTGCTGATAAGTAATTCAAGCGGCGTGGTTGTTGTCGGAGAATTAAACATGGCTGCATGGAAATATTGAATCTTGTAAAGAATTTTTGGAAATATAAAAGAATTCGCCTGAAGAATTCTATATTGTAATTCTGTTAGCAAATTATCATAAGAAAGCTATGGTCGCTTTTTCATCCATTCCTGTACAATTTTATCACCCATAAGCGTGCTGTTCCAGTACGTCCAACATCTTTGAAATCCACTTGCAAAGTGAAGTCTGACAACATGTCGGACAATATGAACGCTAAGTCTGTCAGATGTGCTGGATCATATGAACCCCCCTATTAGCAACTCTGCAACTGAAGGACAGATGTTAAAAAAATATTTCACAGGTAAGTATTTGGTACGTGTTGAGACGAGATAGGCGTTTCATAAGTCAGTCGGTCACTGGGCCTTACCTTCTACATTATTTGTACATTTTGAACGATAGCAACGACCTTTGACAACAAGAAATTAATGATTGCGATCCGCGTGCATTTAAATCTCAAGTAAACGCATTTTTAAGATCACAGCCTCGTGGCGTTTTGTAACAAATCCATTTCCGTAAATATTTATAGTTTTATATGTTTTACTCAAAGGATGTCGAGCAGTGCATATCTACCACAATTCGTCTAACTTGAAGCCATTTTGTATTTGGATGAATTTTGAGTTTTGAATCGGTTCATAAAATCCTTTATTTAGTTCTTCGGTTTCATTCGAATAACATAAAACCAGCTGGGTACCCCTTCTTTTGTTATTCGGTTTTCAACAGAATTGAGTCGATTTAGGGGAGTTACAGTGTCAAATAAGAACAGATTAATGTGAATCGATTGAGGTTAGGTTAGAATAGAGCTAGATGAGGTAAATAGATTCACTGAGTTCATTCACCTCTTTAAGATCAACGATTCGATTCATAAAAGATTAAACTTGTTTTTTTTGATACCTTCGTTGTCTGCTCTTCCCAGTAAAATTAAAGATAAAGTACACGTTGAAAGCTATCACAAGAAATACGAAGAATAAAAATGCTGCAGTTTACACAAGCGGATATGTTGAAAGCTACTCGTATTATGAAAGACATGTTTAAACGTTCTCATTGTCACCGTGATCTAGAAGGTCGCATTAAACACGTGTTGTCTAAGTCAGAAGTACACTGACTGCCAGAAACATTTTCTAAATTAAAAGCCGATTCCCGGTGAATAACAGCAAAATCAAAAAGAAAACAACACTTATCTCCAATTGAAAACGAAAATCTTATCCACATGTCTGCAAAATTAGGATTAATTATGATCACGCTGTTGATACATGATACATGATACATGATACCCTGGTGGTCAATTAGAGTCGGCGAGATTTACGACAGAGCATTTGACAAACTGTCACTGTCAAATGAGGACTTGACATTTTCACTTTACTTAAAGGACTATAAATCTCAGTATGATAGTTAATTGGTTCACAAAATGAAAAATAGAAAACAAACCCACAAAAAACACAAGCAATATATAATAATTAAATAAATTATCACACATTAGTGCATTCTGATTGAATAACACAAACGAATGTATTCGCATTCGTTACACAGCAAGGGACATAGACAAAAGATACTTTTGCACGACACCTGTTGACACAAAAACAAAACCCAATGTCATACAATAGCAGCAGAGAGATAGATTGAATAAATAAATTAGAACACAGGGAGACAAAACAAAATAAGAAAGACCCACTCTACCTTCACGTATAATAATTCTATACGGTTTGCTTCACTGCTGCTGTCCTGGTAATGTTCTCGTATTTGGAAAACCAAGTAACCGTGGCGCGTAAAAATGTATTCCAATTTTTTGTTGCTCGAGATGCTGAATATTTCCAGGTTCACAACACTATTTTTGAGTAAGTATTTTCAAATAAGATACTCGCCTCGCACACACAATCACTTTTGGACGTCCTCCAAAATAAATATTTATACAACACTGCAACTGCACTCGCACACACAACAAGAACTGATCGATGAAACAAATATCTAGAGATGTATTGGAATTTGATGTGATTTCTAAGTATCTCTACAATATTTAGAATTTGATTTCTTCTTCGTCTCTCCAACGACACGCACCAAAGAATAATTGATATTCCAGAGGTGTACAGCACTTCCCCACATTGGTTATTACTCACTAGGATTCCAAAGGATGTCGTAGAATTAGAATATCGAATGCGTATAATATCATGAACAATTCTCACACAACGCGTGAAGGGGTAGGAAATATTTGGGCATTTTTTATAGTTACCCACTGTGAATACGGGCTAACACTCGGGGGTGGAACAATAAAACAAGATTTTTGAATTTGTGAACCAATAACACCGCTCTGAAGATACTCGCACTCGTTTATCACTTGTCAAACTCACTGTCACAAAACTCAAAACCGAAACTCAAAAAAGATACAAAAAAAACAAAAACGACGCAACTTCACCGACAAACTCCTAAACAATATTTTGGATCTACACATGTGATTCGAGCAACGGTTGTCACATAATTAAATCTCACCAGCGTCAAATGTTTTGATTTTATTTATAAAAGAAAACGGAAAAAAAACTTGTTCAGTTCTCTTCCATGCTCGTACTGTGCTGGGTACGCGTACGACACACAAGCACGGCAATCGACGACATAGCGATGCGATACAAGTACGAAATACGAATACGATTACGAGAGCGAGATACTGTATCTGAAAAGTGCAAAAATTGAAATCCAACAACGAACTCTTGTTGCCTCTTGTGCCAGTGTTCGTGTTGGAAGTGTGGCATGATGGCGGCGCAGCACGGCTTTTGCTTCATTGGTCGATGGCGGCGCGGCGACCGGGAATTGTGGATTTTATCCAACGCAACGTGTTGTGTTTACGTTTGAGTAACACATTTTGTGTGGATTCTGTTCTGTACAAGAAGTTCAACTTCAGATGTTCCATCTTCCATGTGTCTGAATGTGTAGGCGGTAAATGCAACAGGATAATCGATTTTTTTTATTCGAATTTTATTGGTTTGGTGAGCGGTAAACGTACTTTTGTATCAGTCGATATGTAGTAAAGAAATAAAAGATGCGATACATACATACATAAAATTTGTGGTCATACATAAAATTTGTGGGTGGCTGTGGCGTAGTGGTAGTCATCGTCGCTTGCCACGCTGAATGTTCACGGTTCAGATCCAGATGTCTCCGAAAGATTTATATTTCTGGAAATAAAAATAAATTGGTCAGTTACAGAAGTTAATGTCAAAACCTACTGCGAAGACATAACACTGGCAGTAGGATGGTGGTATGGCTGAAGAAGTCTATAATAAGAAACATTTGGAAAAAACTTCTGTGAATCATAAGCAATGACAAAACTTTCAGTAATACACTACTCTCAAGTTATCCTGGACACCACCCATAGAGATAGTTGTGAAACCTAATATCTGAGTTTCCTATCACTACGCCGATCTGTCTGTCTCTCGTTCTTGCTCTTCATGTTCTCGCTCTGTGTGTAAGCATTATAAGGGTATTCATATCCCCTATAGCGTGTGTAAATTACAAAAAAAATACAACTGGTTCACCCCCATTTAGGAAAGATTCGCTGACACTTAAATATGTACATTCATGGTACATGTGCGAAATTTGAAGGTTTTAAGAATATTGGGAGGTTGAAATGAAATTCACACGTTAGTTTTACAAAAAAAAAGTGCAGAATTGTTTAGGGAAAACTATTTAAAAGTCTTGCCTCTTGTCTAGGGCAGGATTTTAAAAAAATCGGTCCTCAAAATAACATACCATACGATGATGAAAATCCGAACGGGTGGGCAGTCGACTGCTGCGCATGGAGGGGATGCGATAGTAATAAGCGATGCGTATAGATAAATAATGATTGGCTTGAATATTAGATAATTTCCTTTCCTTCCAATGCAGTGGAGCTACACACCCCATCGGCCTGATGTTTTCACATAGCTCGGGACTGTTGGATGCCTGTCGCATAATTTTTTTATTCTTCGTTTGCCCGTTGTCAAGGACAGCGGTTTATTACTTCCTTTGCTTATTGTGTCTATAAGCCAATCGTCGTATTTAGTTGTAGCCAGCGTTGCCGCTATGCGACTTTAGTCGCAAGTTGACCCTTTTTTGACGCAAAGAGACTATGAGCCGACTTTTTAAAAAACACCTCCTTTTGACCCTTTTTAGTTTGTTTTGAGACTTTTTGAGACTTTTTCGTACAAAAAATATATTTCCAACAAAAATTCCATTAAGTTGCTCATCAGCAATCAATCAGCACTAATTTCAGTGTACATATTACACAAAAACTCACTAATTTTTTTTCCAATGTGTTCCTTTTGTACAGAATTAGTTTAATCTAATTTTTTTTTTATGCGTGAACATCTTAGCACTCAACAAATTTATGCCGGTAAAAAGTGAACTATCTGTCAAACTCAGTTGTTACATGTATTTTGTATTTTTTTATTTTAATGCAAAAAGTAAAATAATGGAAAGAAAAGGAACATAGATGAAAGTTGAATGTTCTGAATATTGAAATTTGCATGTCGCAATATATTGGATCTGGGATATCAAGAAGGGTGGACTGAAGGGTAAAATCCAAAATTGTACATGTATGTTGCAACACCATTTTGTTTACGTCTATTTCACATATGTATATGACATTTCGTTTGTTGCAACTTTTGTGGTTAAACGCGTTCCTTTACTTTTTCGTAATTTTGCCTCTGTCTGAGAGAATTTTACCCCCACTCCACGAAATTTAATAGCATACTATTTTTGGAGCAGACGTAAAGGAACAGACCTATTATTTGTTTTTGTCGCGACTTTTTGTGCTCCATGACCCTTTTTTTGCGACTTTTTCAAATTTTTCAGCGGCAACCCTGGTTGTAGCTCTAGGCAATCCTGGCCGTGAGTTATTCTCGAGAGTTTCAGTTTGAGCGTGTCGTTCGATGGTACGTTGAATGCAGAACCTTGATACTTGCAACCTCACGCTGCAATTGGCCTTCTTTAACCTTTAGAGCACCGAGTAAATTCTGAGACCTAAGAGACGGACTGGGGTACCATAGGTCCCCCTAATTAAAGTCAGGTTTAAATTGTATTCAAGATTATTTTATTTATAGTTATTGCCTGAATACATTAACAAATTGAATTTTTATCTATAAAAAAAATGAGAAAAATTGCTTAAGGTACGAAGTGGGATAATTTGGGTCAGTTATTATTAAACGGAGTATGGACAAAAACGTGGTCGTGGGGGATCTAAAGATCTATAGTTCCAAAGCACTATCTCTCCGTCGGTTTCGTTTCTACACTACTGATACCGAGATGGATGTTGGAATAATTTAATAGAATAGTTTCTAGAAGGATAGTTCCTAGAAAAGTTTGGGAAACCTAATAGGCAATCTTCGTAACTCACTCCCAGGATCCATATTTCCACAGGTTTTTCCGTACCAAATCTGAACTGTCAAGATACAAAAAATATTCGTTGGTTTTTAAATCTAATCCTGTCTCCAGATATCTCCCCTTTAGCGTATGTAGATTATAAAAAAAAGGGCGCTGCTAGGTGACATTTGCGAAATTCCCATTATTTATACATATATTATGCATGTTTAAAATCTCTTTATTACATATTAGAAGAAAGTATACAGTATTTCATTACACAATCGAACATGTGGAAAGGAAATTCTTATGAATACGTATAAGGTGTGTTTGGTAACCTGTTAATTTATGAAAATTTACATCCAACTGTATAAAATCAAGAGAAGAGAGAGCCAAATGACAGTGTCAAGAAATGTCAACTCTGGCGAAATCTTTTTCATGGAGTCACCGAGGCACATCCTTCAAACAGCAATCTGACAATTTGTGAAATGTCAATCACTTCTTTTTAACAAAATAAAAGAAAATTAGTTTTTCTTGAAAATATTCAATAGTTAAAAAAGAACAAGAGAGGATTTTCCCCCACTTTTACTATTTGACAGATGTGCCATTTGTGTTAATAAAAGTTAACAAACACACCTATAATGACAGCTGCGATTAAAGGAACTCCGTCAATGATGAATTGCCATCGCAGCTTTGTTGAAAAAGTACATATATACATTACAAAAGTGCATTGCGTGACATTATTTAGTAGCAAAATAAATTTAGTAACCAGTTGTATCACACAGTGCAGTACGTCATTTTACACGACACCATAAGTCGTTCGCCATTATTGAAACTAATGTTTAAAGTTTGAAATAATATCGGTTTCAAAAAAATGTTATTTGTTTTGTTTTTGTTTACAATAATAGGGTTATGAATTTGGTTTGGCAATTAATAATCATTATTAAACGTAATATTGTCATGCTCATGCATAATATTTACTAATGCAAATAGTCTTAGAAATCAATAAATTTATATTAGTTTTCATGACAAGAGTAGGTACCCACTCATTTTAAACGTGACACATTATTCAATTGATAAGCTGAGTCATTTTAGTTCTTTATCTAAGTATCGTGAACAGTTTTTGTATTCGATTGGGATTTGCAACGTGACGGTATTAATTATAGTATTGTCACACTGCTAAAATGTATACAAACATATTTTAATGGCGTCTTGAACAGAAGTTCCGTGATGGCGGACAATGCATAAATATTAAAAGTAATACCCGGGAATAGGTTCTGCTTAACTGATAATGAAAAATGCTTTACATATAATTTAGTCGAAAGTTGAATATAAAATATAAAAAAATGCCAACAGATCTTTATGAGTATAGGTAAGATTTTGACATTTTATTTGATTTGGAAAAGTGGTTCTATTTGACTAACTGCTCTTCTCACTAATGTCATAGCGAAAGAAGCAGTGCTGAAAAACTATAGTCCAAGTCCAAGTTAGTATTAGTATTGAAAGTGCATTCATTGTTATAAAGTCACATGATTACAAACGAACACAGTTCACAAGATTGAAACCGATTTTTTGTAGATTTTACCAAAATTTATTGCAATTGAAGGCGATCATACGACCAATATTTGCTTACGATATCAAAATGCTTACGCACCAGAAATTTCCAAAATGTTTTTTTCATTTTATTTTTATTTAATTAACTGATTGCGAGTATATCTATTTTAAACAATTGCAAGCTTTAAACATACTTGATTAAAATAAAAAGTAATATCATAGTTCACGGCAGTTGATTTAGTTGATTTAGATTATAATGTACTTGATTTATAGCATCCTTAAATTGGAAGAAAGAAAATTCCAGTGAACAAAGATTTTGTTCACAATAATGCAATACTGCGGCGCAATCTTATCTCGGCACCGGTAGTTAGTCAGCTGACTGCTTTGGCAAAACCAATGGATATAATTCAGAAGCGATTAAATTGAGAAATGAGCCATATTTTATTCTGAAAATACATTTTATTTATTATTTCCTTAATTTATTTTCACACTGAATCATTTCGGTATTATTTCAGTTTACTCATTGTAAAAAAAAAACAATTTGCTGAATGTAAAATTTAAAATGGCTGGTATAGTGGATTCTCTTGTTCCTGCCTGCGAAGCAGGGCTGCCACTTCGAAAATTCTAATGGGAGTATTTTAAGTGTTTAAAGGGGAGTACTTTATGTCAAAGAGGAGTACAAAAAATAAACGATACAAATCAAACATCAACATCAAGCATTAGCCTGCTAAAACACTTAAACTCAATTATTCGTTAATGAACTCCAAAAAAAATTAATTTTTCCTGCAACAAAAAGTATTGTGTAAAGGCAGTAAGAATTTTAAGCACTAAAGCGATAAGTTTTGGATTTTACCTATCAAACTGTAACTCAGTACTTCGTACAGCCTCATTGGCTGTCAATTACTTCGAAAATTCTATTAGGCAAATCTTTGCCAAGTTCTGCAGAACTTCCCCATGGATCTCGAACCATGCATGGGCTATTTGTGTTTTTAGCTCTTTCACATTCATATCTTTCTAGCTATGGTCCCCCACACGTTTTCGATTGGGTTCAGATCAGGATTAGATGATGGCCATGGCAAACACCTTGTTCCGCTGACTCGCGGATTGTTTTCGCCGTGTTAATAGGGGCATTGCCCTGTTAAAAAATTAAGTTTGCACGTGGAATTTCTCCAAATTCATCTAGATAGAGCATGTTCGAGCATCTCTCGGCATTTTTTACCATTCATTTTAGGTGGTAGCCGCATCAAAGTTAATAGTTCATCATACCCAAAGGGACCCCAAAATATCGCACTTCCACCTCCGGAGTACCGGCTTATTTTCACTCCTTTTTCGTCTCGAAAATCACGGTAATAAAAGCTGAAATCATGAGGACTGTTTGCCTTCAACACTTGGTGCACTCTTCTTACAGTTACCGGAAGTTCTAACTTGTGCCTTATCTGACCGGCATTCAGCATGGTTCGCCTGACTTCGCGTGAAAAAGCATTTTTGTTACCGACTTGGAGGCTTGGTCGACCGGGTCATCTAGCAGAGCCAAATTGAGGAAATTTCACAGAACGGAAACAGATTGGCCTACCTTCGACACAATTGACTGATTTGATAAGCAATGCTCTTTATGTGTGGCAATAACTGCCCTTTCTTCCGTAGTCAAATGCGGCATGACTAGATTAATCTATCTATCTATCTATATAATTAAATCGCTAGCGCAAGAGCTTGTGATTCCTCCTGAGAGTTTATTTCTGCACCGATTTCAATGATTCTAACACTGATCGAAAGCTTATCAACTGAGCTTTGTTCATCAGTATAAAGAATTTTGAAAAAGTGCATATAAGTAAAGGAGGTCGGGTAAAATTATATGGAGCTTGGGCCACCAGCGTACATCAATGAAATTGGTATCAAAATAAAGCTGAGCTTCAGTAAAATCATCAGAAGATCTATCCGCAATACGAACTTCACACACGAAAATTTCATAATTCCCACATACGATTTTCATAAAACTTTACAGTTTTATTGTATTGAAGCCCAGTTTTACTTTAATACTAATTTCATTGATGTACGCCCTTGGCCCAAAAGTGCCCCGTCTCCTTTATTACGAAAAAAACATTATTACCTAGACCTACGTTCTCTTTTTTTTCATTCGTTAACCGAAAACGGTTATAGGGTTTCTACATGCGAGATTTCTTGCACTGGTTCACTAGTATTGAATTATTATCATTTCGAGCTACGAGTAGTGATATTACCGTTAAAATATGTTCACAAAGTTTAAATAAAAAATGAGCTACGCTATATCATATTGAACAGTTTGAGAATGTGTGTCTGCATAATTATTTTGTCCACTGTATTTCGTTATGGTGTTAGTACTTTAACACAGAACTATTCACTGAAGAAATGGTACTCAAATTACTAATATTTAAAAAATATTTCATAGGGGAGTACAATCATGACGAGGGGAGCACCAGGAGTACAGTATGTTTGAGAGGGTATAGTACGAATACTATGTTAGTACTGTAAGAAATTAAACTTCTCAAATGATTTTTTATTTTCTTTATTTATATTTGTTGCGACCACGCCACCACGCTTACATTGAGAAAAGAATCTGCACTCTCAATTCTCCTACCTACTACCGGTTTGCCATTTCTCACTCAACTTCTGTACAATTTTCAGTGTTGCCACAGTACCTACTCCTACTCATTTCGGCAGCCCTGCTGCGAAGTCGAAAAAATCTCCCATTGGGAACAACTCTCCTCGGCGAAGATCTCAACGTATTTCGATCTCTCTTAGATGGATACTCTCTTAAGCGGACACCCGTTTTTCACTAAACTATATAAATATTGTCTCCGTTATATGGACACAAAATGATGAAGTACGACGGCATTACTATTCCTGTGTCATTTTGTTCGTCAATATCGCATGTGCTCTGTAAATTTCATTGGGGATAGAACACAGCAACATGAGAGAAACCAAGGCTTTCTAAAAACCTGAGCAACTCTCTGGGCTCATACTTCTTGTCAATTCTTTTTAAGCTGTAAGCTGTCCTCGAATTTGAATGACTGGTCCAATTGTGTTACTTTTTTGTTGTGTGTATTTGTTTTAATTTTAAAGAAAGATAAAAGTTTTCTTGCTGTTTGGCTTTTTTTTGCCCTCATGAAAAGACACCTCCACTGAGTGAACTTACACCCTGAAACCATTTCTGTCCGCTTAAGGGAGTTAACACTTTCTTTTCGTTGCTGTTTGTCTTTTTTTTCGTCATGAAGAGACACATTCATTGGGTAGACTAACATCCTGAAACCCTTTCTATCCGCTTAGGGGAGCTATCACATTTTTTTGTTGCTGTTTGGCTTTTTTTCGCATGAAAGACACCTCGACTGGATGGACTTACATCCTGAAACCATTTCTGTCCGCTTGAGGGAGTTATCATTTTTTTTTTTTTTGTTTGCTATTCAGCTTTTTTCCGTCATGAAGAGACACCTCCATTGGGTTGGTTTATATCCTGAAACCGTTTCTGGCCGCTTAAGGGAGTTATCACAGATCATAAACATGTCAAAGTTATTCACACTGATTCCAGGAAATAAACTATGTAAAAATCATTTATCATACCTGATTCTCTCCACCGCACCGTGGATTGCGCTGATTATTTCCATCTACACATATCTCTATCCGTTGCTTACGTTCCAGTTCAAAAATAATCTGTTTAAAATCCTGAAATTTTTTATCAAAACTCATTCACTATCGGCGATAGTCCATTCTTCTAAAATAGAAACTTAATTAATTATAATTAAATTTAATTGTAAATCAGTACATGACGCACAGCCAATCCCACTTGGCAGTACATTGACATCTCTACAAATTTATCACTTCTAAATATTTCCAGTCATGCGCCATTTGATTGTTTTTTTTGTCTAGCTAACGCGCGAATGAATTACCACACCAAATTTGTAAGCCCACACCTCAGACAAAGTTTAAACAAAAAAATAAACAAATACAACAATAACATCAATAGATACAGATAAAATCCAAACACTACACAACCGTGCATTCCCGTCCGGCACCAGGCCGTAATTTAATTGATAACCTTTTATTGGCTAATAAAGATATCACCCATCATTAGGTTGCTTTTATAGATGGATTGCAGTAAAACCGATAGTAATTTATTTATAACGATTTGCAGTGATTCCCAGTTAGTGATTTTCTTTTTTTTTTTAAATTTGCGCGCTTATCGTTTGCAAATTGGATTCTTGGGTCGAAAGTGATATCTGATATCGCGCGGGTGCTTGGCGGCTTATGTTTATCAGTCAGAAGCGATTTTAGACCGATTTTTAATTTTATGGTTAATGTCGGTGATTGAAGTTTAAAAGATTGACGTAGGTATGTACTAAGTCCCTAATGGAAATTGACACATGACGAAGATAATTTAGGCTAATCTTCCAGCTAGGTGTGGAAGTTTTCAAAAGCTTTTTTTTCATTTGGGGTGGTATGGCGTATTGAGACATGTTAATTGTTAACTGATATCTGGACAATGGGGAGTCACATGTGGAAAGTACAAATTACAAAAAAGTTGTTTCGCATGGTGTGATATGGAGTAAAATCCTAATTACGATTAAATTGATTTACATTATGAAATCAAGTTAGTTGGCGGGCGGTTAATAACTTTCCAAGAAAATTTCTTCAAACCTTATAGATATATGTATGTTATGTACTAGCCCTGGAATATAGAGTGACGGTGACTGTTACGGCCACCCGTAAAGAAACCAATTAATATTAGAGAAGAATTGCATTAAAAATTTGAAATCTACAAAAAATAAACAATAGACAAACCTTTACAAAACAGCTGTTAGCTCTGACTTGTGCCTGTTATGTCACTTTGTTATGTTTTCGGTGTTATTTGGCTAGCCCATCTAGTAGCAAGAGTTGCGCAACCAGAACACAAATCCAGGTTGGGAGGGTATATGGCTGCGCTAAATACCATCTTTAGCGTCACTCAATGACAATGTGGTATTCTGACGTCCGTTCGCTTTAAAAGTAAGTAAAGTAGTGGTTTTGTCCTGGCACGATTTATGTTTTGTGTGTAGGTTTAGTCGTATGCGGGGACCGGATCTCCCCATTTCCGGCGAACAGAGTCGTGCTTCACAAGCGTGCCGCGCTCCTCGTATACGACCCTCTATCCTTTTCCGTCACATCCTATCCTTACATCCCATCCACATCCCAACTTCCGGTTCACTTACAACTCGTAATTCCTTTATTTTACATGTCGGTCGTAATTACATGACCTACTATTTATTGATGTCCATGTACAATACAATACAATGGTAATCGTTACTTTAAAATTATAACGAATAAATAATAACTACTGCTGCTGTTAACATTAAAAAACTAAAAACTTAAAAGAATTATGTACATATTATATAATTTGTAAACTGGAATTACATAAATATTCGCTGCATCTTAAAACTGCGATTGTTTGGAGTTCTTTTTTAAGCACGCAAGTAAAATATCATTTATTGATTGCAACTGCTCAAGCAACCAGCCTTTCAACAGTTTAGATAAAGGGTGATTTTTTAGCTGGTTTGGTTTTGGCAACACTGGTTTTGACAGCTGACGTGTGTTTAGTACCTTGTGTCACTGTCAAACAGCTTCAGTTTGGTTTGCAATTTAACCATGGATCGTCTTACAAATGAACAACGCTTGCAAATTATTGAATTTTACTATCAAAATTCGTGCTCGGTTCGAAATGTTCATCGCGCGCTGCTTCCATTTTATGATCGGCATTCTCGACCTTCTGAGCAGTCTATTCGGAAGATTGTGACCAAATTTCGCACCAAATTTACTTTGTTGGACATTAAACCACCAACACGTTTACGTACTGTGCGTAGTGAAGAAAATATTGCGGCCGTATCAGCTAGTGTGACAGAAGACCGCGAAATGTCGATTCGGCGCCGTTCCCAGCAGTTAGGCCTTTGTTACAGCACTACGTGGAAAATTTTGCGGAAGGATTTGGGCGTAAATCCTTTTAAGATACAGCTGGTGCAAGAACTAAAGCCAGCCGACCTACCACAACGCCGAATTTTTGGTGAATGGGCTCTTGGAAAGCTGGCCGAGGATCCGCTTTTTTATCGAAAAATTGTGTTCAGCGATGAGGCTCATTTTTGGTTGAATGGGTACGTAAATAAGCAAAATTGCCGCATTTGGAGTGAAGATCAGCCAGAAGCATTGCAACAGCTACCAATGCATCCCGAAAAAGCCACTGTTTGGTGCGGTTTATGGGCCGGCGGCATTATTGGGCCATATTTCTTCAAAGATGATGCGAATCGCAGCGTTACTGTCAATGGTGAACGCTACCGAGCGATGATAACAAACTTTTTTTTGCCCGAAATGGAAGTTCTTGACTTGCATGATATGTGGTTTCAACAAGACGGTGCCACATGCCACACAGCACGCGAAACAATGGCGCAATTGCGAGGCGAGTTTGGTGAACAGTTAATTTCACGTTTCGGGCCGGTCAATTGGCCGCCTAGATCGTGCGATTTGACACCATTAGATTATTTTTTGTGGGGGTATGTCAAGGCTAATGTCTATAGGGACAAGCCCGCTTCGATTGACGCACTGGAAGCCAACATCCATGCATTCATTCGTGAGATACCGGCCGATATGTGTGAAAGAGTATGCCAAAATTGGACTCAGCGGATGGGCTACCTGAGACGCAGCCGCGGTCAACATTTGCATGAAATTATCTTTAAACATTAAATTGCAAGGTTCAAACTATCGATTCAAATAAATATTTCATTCATTTTTTCGAACTTTTTGTGTTTTTTTTTTAAAAAAAGTTCTCAACCTCTTAAAAAATCACCCTTTATTTAAACAAATTAAACAGGAAATGACGTTCCACTTCAAACCTCCACTTCTTGCATTAAAAAATAAACGTTAGCAAAACAATCGTTCACAAAATTTGCATCGCTTCAATTTTTAAAGTAAATCAATTTAATTCAACTCGTTAAATGCGAACTCAAAATTAAAACGTCAACAAATTATCCGATCCTCTGCAATCCATTCACTTCCAAACTTGAGTTGCAGGAAGGAATTCTGACCAGCTTAGTTTCAAATCGCCATTGCGGTGGCCACTGTTTGCTTAAAAAAAAGTAACGTATTTCAACGCAACGTAATTTCAAACGTAACCTGAAATTCTAAAGTTCTTAAAGCTTTGTCAATCCAGAGTGGTTTGTGTCCACACTTAAAATTACTCCATTTGTAAGCTCATACAAATTTCAAGTTTTATTTCAACAAAGTCATATACATAGCTTATTCACCATAAAGCTCTCACTGTTTGCCATGTGAAAACGATTTCCTTTGTTGAATAAAACAAATCGATGTTAATTTGAAATTCAAATACTAAATTTTAATAAAGCACCGGTTATTTCACTGAGGGATGAAATTTTATTGTATCTACGGGTATCTCCAAACCAAGTTGATCGATGAATGACTCATTAGAAAGAAGGCAACACATTTATTTACCATTGATCTTCTTCTTCACAGTATCTATTTGTGTGGATGCACGATTGTAACTACACCTGTGTGTTTGGATGTTTCTATACAATAATTGACATTTGCTAACGTTAAATGCAACTTGACATTTCTCCCGGTATGGGTATGAGTGTCTGACGTATTTAAATATGTTGTACAATGAAAGGTCATCGATTGCAATAAATCGTCATCGAAAATTTCAGGTACTAATTTTATTCAGCATAAAGTTGATAGAAGAAACAGTGGCAAATAGACAAAGCCGTGACCTTGGTGTCGTTGATTCGTCAGAGATCGTAGAACTCTCATCACATTTAAAGTGTTTTGAAAGTTATTGGTCATGGCTTTGGCTATGCTGTAAGATAGTATAGTCACGCTGTTCATGTTTATTTTAAGATTCGATATAGAATTCTTCTTCCAGTCACCAATGTTAGAAATTCGAATATCAATAAAAATGAATTCGGTAGTTTCTGTTAGGGCACCATTGTACTACATATGGACTTCATTTTTTCAGTACTTCCCAAAACGATCTAGCCACTCAGCAACAGTCATTTGCGACTTTAATAAACTGGCTTTTCCAAATGAAAGGACTTGTTCTTGCACAAATATAAGAAGAGAAAGATGTGTAGAGTTTTATTAAGCATTGTCATACCACTGAGCCACAGCACCCAACTAATTACCACTTTATCTTTCATACTCTTTTCTTCCTCATCAAATTAGGTATTTTATTTAAATTTGTCACATCTTTCTCCGGCGGATCTATGCTTCTCGGCTACTGTAGTGACGATTGTAATGCATAGCCTTTTATGAAGTTTGTAAGGGGAGTTAATGTGCGATATCATTAACATTAGCAAGTGCATGTACTTAAAATTGTATGATACAAGATGCCAAGTATACATGTAAGATTAGATGCAATAAATTATACCTCGGCAGACACAAGCAATGACCGCAATCAGATTCGAGAAAGCACTTTTTGTATAACAGTGAAATCCCTCATTAGCGGACACCCTGTTTAGCGGACAACTCGCATTAACGGACACATTTTTTGGGAACAAATTTCTAATTTCCCAAACAAAATGCGTTCTTATAAATGAACAGCTCTTATTACCGGACAAGAAACTCCGGTCCCGTAGCTGTTCACTTAAGAGAGATTTCACTGTACATCGGAAGTCGTTGGTACAGATACACGAGAAAAATGGCTGGTTCACACCTCCCAAGGAAAATGTTTAATATACTACATGCGGAAGTCCATTATTATTACTTTTTTTCATATCCATTTATCTCTGTTATATTTTTTCGTTTAACGTTCGTTTTTATCAAACTACAACTTATTATTTAAACAAAAACCCAATTAAAGAAAGAAATTAATTTCTGGGTTCCTATAGATCCACATTTGACAAAAGATTCTTCTAATGACAAGAACAGTCTTAAATCAATAAATTCTTTATTGGTTCTCAGATGTGTCAAATTATAAGTACAGGCGAAAATTGTTTGACTTTCTGACTTAGAGACGTCACTGTATCTGTAAGCTCGAATCTCCACATATTTTATAGGTTATGTCAGATTTGTTTAACTTTCTCTTTTCTATTCATACATATATGTATGTATGAATATGTAGGTTTGTTTGAATTTATATCTTTAAGTTCTTAGCGTTAATTATAGAAACAAACTTAGCATCAAGTCCATTAGAAATGATCTAATACGATCTAATAATAAATTATTCAGTCTTCCTATACGTTTCCATGTACATATCTAATGTTAATAGATATGAGTCCCCATTAGATGTGTGAAAGAATATCCCTTCCCTTATTAAAACACAATTCCGCTCTTAATACTATTATATTTGTAAATCACATGAATCGAAACGACCTCTTTCCAAGCGTATCTTTTAAATAGCTCACGTTTTTCATGCCTGACGCTAGTTTCAATGGCGGTATTGTTATACCTACTCGTAGTTTGTTAGTCGTAATGAAACTCTACACGCTGCCAAGCAGGTTGTGTTTCTCTATCGTGTGTAATATTTTATATGTACGAATATGTACGTAAATAAATACGATAGATATGAGACTTTTCTCCAAACTAACTACCTATACTCAAGACGTGTTCCTTGTGAGCCACGAGAATTGAAGCAGCTTTCACTTCAATTAGAAAAAAAAGGCAGTACAAAAAAGCTTCAGAACAATGTAAACGTATTTATTGCATGCATAGACGCCAGCTCTAAATATACAATCTACAAAAGTAAATATACGAATAGACAGTTATTTTTTTACGTAAACCGCAAAAAGAAACTCAATTCTCAAATAGTTTCCGATTATAGTCATCGTGTCGTTTCAACCTAAATCGTTGAATCCAGTTTGTTCGTCATTCGAAAACAGTTTATCTCGCAAGAGCCATAAACCTACCCACACAATCGCAAAAGCCAACAAAGTAGAAAGAAGTAAGAGGCGAAAATAATCGTTTTGAAGGTTTTTTTTTTCTATTTATTTTTTCGTTTATTTTTTTTTTTTTTTGTAGTTTCATTATCGTAGGTATTCGAAAAAACCATCATACATACTGCTGGGTACTTTTTAACGTTTTTCAGCGCAGACTCTGGAAACTGGTAATCGACGCGTCGACTACTGCTGGCTGAAATTGATTGCCAGCAGCTATTTGTGTGTTGAAATATTTTTTCGTTACGATGAAATATATATTTATACATACATTTAGATATACTTATGTATATAAATATATGTACTTATATGTTTTTTAAGCCTATTATCTTTTATGGACGTTTTTTAAGTACATACTCGTACAGGGTTTCCAGCTTTTTGATTTTATATGAAATCTTTTTTGCGTTCAATTTTTTTCTTTTATTTTTGTTAGCAGTAACAGTTATTACGAGTGTTCTTATGTGCTGCGGTTTCCTTGTTCTATGTGCTATCAACCGAAACGTGCATATGTAGATACTAATGTTGCATAGACATGCTTCCGTTGGATATTTACGGTAGGAACATATGGCAAAAATGGCGTTGTGACTAAAAGAAATCTTACATTGGAACTAAGGGCACTCCAGAATACTTACAATAAATAATCCTAGTACAGGAATTACGGACTATATAAGACTAATATTCCCAGATCCCAGCCGATAGGAATGGGAAGGTAGGTAATATATTAATGACAAATCCATATTGGAGATCTACACGGATTGCTCTAAGAAATGTGTTGGTTTAAGAAAGTGTGTCTTCTCAAGCAAACTCAGCCTGAACTTATCTTAAAGACTTCCAAATCACTGTCGTGTCTTCCAGGCGGAGGTGATATAATGACTATTCGTGAAACCATTGAGTGGTTATCGATGAGGTCGATGCACAATTACGACATTGTCATTAACACCGATAGCTTGATAGATATTAAAGCACTCGAATCACCAATTATAAGATCAAAATGCATGTCTCCTCTGTGCTGGGTTTCTGGTCATAGTGGCATACCAGACGAACTAGCCAAAAAATGTACAAATCTGAGGTATTCTACCACAAAGTGAACCCCATGTACCAGTAGAAACGATAAGGCACAAAATCTTTACGCAACAGACTAATGAAACCTGCCGTAACCTTACTACGTGTATAGTCACGCTAAACAGACTTTACCTCAGCTAAATCGGCGCAAAATTTACAACTTACTAAAAATCATCATCGTCACCCTAGTTGCGGTATTGACAATTCATTTTGGCAAGCATGCCACCAGATTGGGAATCCTCGCCAATGACTTCTGTCGCAGCTGTATGGATAAGGAGGACGAAGAATCCCGCTATCACCTCCTGTGCATCTCCTCCTTAAGAAAAAACATACTGAGAGAATATTGCTTAATATACCTATAAGATATTTCCTCAACGGATATGAATAAAATATGGAAATTTATCCAACTTTCAAAATGGTTCCAAGTGAACCGATAAAAATAGGCTCGCGTGGGAACACAATGGACTTACGTTGGTCTAACTGAATCCTCACGAGTACGGTAGATAGCCACCTAACCTAACCTAACCTAACCTAACATCGCCAAAGTTTCAGCAACTATAAAATAAACAAACGGTCGCGACGTTTAAACTTGGGATGTTCATATAAAAAATACGTCGATATTTTATTCGATGTAATACATCGAAACGTTCCATCGATATAACTGGGGCAACAGGGAAAACAGCATAAGTCGTTGTTTTAAAAAAATTCAGAAGAGCAGTTGAAAGGTTTCACTTGAGCTAACAAAGAAACTATCCATCCTATAAGAAAGTATCTGACATAGAAATAAAAATGAGAAAAAAAAGATTTTTATGCAATTAATTATGCTTGCATTGTTTTCATTTACCGTTGGAGCATAAGAGCATATGTCAAAAGATTACGGAAAATCTTTACTTATGCTGTTTTTCCATTTGCAAATTTTCGAGAAAATTACTAATGTTGTTTTTTCCTGGTCTACATCTCGTTAGAGATAATGAAACGAAAAAAATTATGACAATTGAAACAAGTATGTATGTAACAAGTATGTAATTTTGACATAAGTCGACTTATGGTGTTTTTCCTTGTTGCCACAATTATAAGGATGCATCGATTAAAAACATCGATGTTTTCGATGCATTGAATAAGAACATCGATGTATTATATCAGTTAAAATATAGGATAGGAAATAAAAAAATGTAGACATCCAAGGTTTTTAATTCAATTGAATTTTATTAATATTCAAATTTCATCAAAATTAATTGAATATGGGTATTTTGGAATGCCTGTTATTTATGTTTGATTGGCGAAAATATCTTATTAGGAATAACAGTACAATTTCTTATGCTCAATAATTAAAGTTCATATTTTCAAAGAGAAGACAACATATGAAATGAATTGAACTGAAAATTCGGTACTGTGTACAGTGCCGTGCTATCATTCGATGCATAGTTAAGCATCGAAAGTATCTGATGCTTCGGATTGATTCGATGCATTGAATAGACGCGGTACTTCTTCAAAGCGGTTTCGCTACAACGCGATTTCAGTTTTTCCTAACGTGACATATAAAAATTTCCTTTGTTGATGCAAATGATGACCCGAATTCTGAAAATGACTCCAATATAGAATGTTCAGTGGATTGCACTTGCACCGAATCAGCAAAAAAAAACTAACAGTAACAAACATACACCGACGATAAGATTTGGCGGCTAGTTTGGAGAAATACTTTGCAGGTATTGATCCCTCTATGGAATGCTGGAACAATTTTAAAAAGCATTGGCAATGCTCTCCAGCTTCATATTTTGAATTGTTTTTACCATAAGTGTAGCCTTTTTGTATTAAAACTATAGTACATACAGTTAGTTTTTTAAAAACAGTGCAACGAATTTAGATGATTTTTTTTTTTTTGTGGAGAACGTAACCCATGCTTTAGTATGTGGCCCAAGTATCGTATTACTCGATTTTGTATAACGCGATGTTTCTTGAGAACCTAACTACCGTGTTACACGAGAGCTTACTGATGTCTATTTAGTTGTATTTAAGGTAAGGTATGAATGTGGACGCAGAGATTCTGGCAGCACAACCATCGAAAACCAGACAGAAACTTCAAACGCAGATTTTGTAATTTAAAAGTTGTTGTATAATATGTCAAAGGAAATTGCGAAAATAACTTGAGACCCGAAATTTTAATAAATCAGTTGTTGGTCCCACGTCCCAAAATATACATATGTAAGTCTAAGGCCAGGATAAATCCTAGATGATGGATAGAAAATGTGATCCTTTAAACCTCTCCAATGATTCAGCAAAAAAGTCAAAAGTCATATATATTTGTAGCAAATCAACTCGGTTCATTTAAATTTTTAATAAAAAGTTCCCACACAATAACTTAAATGTTCTCTTTCAAAATTAAATACAAAAAAACAAAAGCACACATTATGTACAAGAAACTTCCCACAATGTATCAAGCACAAATCTCGTCTGTCTTTCTACGGTATTATCGGTTTAAATAAAAAAATAAATAATAAAAAATCTTTCAACTTCAAACAAAGATCTCCTTTATATGAAATCGAGATTTTTGTATTTAAGTATACATTCTAGAATGGGTATGGGACATGCAAAGAAGTCGAAAACAGCAAAATCAACTTTGCGCCAGGAAAACCGGTCCCAATTTTTCGTTGTATTAGTTTCCCATGATTGTGGTGGGAATATGAAAACTCCTGCTGGCAGTAAAAACTGACAAGGTAACTTAAGGTGCAACATATTAAAAAAAAAGAAAACAGAAGTTCTAAGGGAGTCTGCAACTAGCAGCTCTATTATGAATCTTTTTTGCTCTCACTTAAGACTGCAAAATTCAACACTAAACATTATCTAGAAATAGAAAAAAAATAAATATTTTCATATTCTTCTCTTTCTTCTTCTTTGCGCACTGAGAGACAATGAAAACTGATTCAATTCCGTAAATGGAAAATCATGCCGCGGCAAAAAGTAGATATAAAAAAAAAATAAAGTTGAAAATTAAGTTTGAGATTCGAATTAAATCCAGAGTTGCCATGGGACGTACTATTTGTTTCTATGTTCTTTTGTAAGAGGTTCCATATTTATCTTTGATATGGAGCTGCTTATGGCTAAAGCGACTCTCAAATAGCAAACAACGGTTATATCAGCCGAAACCGCCAACCATAAGAATCTGTCTTACTGTGTTACAAGAGAGGATTGTAACTTAAAAGGAAAGTCCTCGGTATCAGCATATCCAGGCTTCTTACAGATACCAAATTGAGTATTAGTTATCCAACAATGCCGGAGATCATGGGATAAATCTTATATTTGGCACTGAAAACAACTGAGCCAGAAGACACTTTCAGTTGATTCAATTTGAAAATAATTTACAGAACCATATACAAATTTAAAGAATTTAGAAATATGTATAAGACAGTAGAATTTTATAAAATTTTAAAAAGGAATTTTTCGGGTGGTCGAATAGGATAAATAAGATTTTTTAACCAAAATGTTGGATTTTCGTACATCACTGTAAGAGACGACTCTGGTGGACAATGTAGTGAAGAGGTATGGCCTTCTGTGGCAATAGGAAGTTTTCTCCATTTGAAATTATGAAACAGAGAAGCCATAAAGTTATGGGTTATCTAGAATTCCAACTCATTTCTAGCTTCTGCTATGTAGACGCACAATATTATGCGTGTTTTTTTTTTTTTTGTAACCTATATAGGCTTAAAAAAAAGCTTTCAATGTAAAATACAATAACAACTAAACCTATATGGAATTCGTTTAGCCTGGATAGCTATCAGGTATTAGAGTTAGGCCTTGGCAAAAAAAAAAATTGTCTCATTTCTTTGATTGATACAAATCTTTCAAATTAGACCACCACAGTATTAGCATTTCGCACTCGCGGTCCTGGTGTTCTCTGTCTAATACCCTCCGCTCGAAGTGAATTGGCTCCCGGTCTCCTTTTCCCATTATTTCCTATGCATACTAGAATATTGTAGAATTGTGTTAGTGTATGTAGGTACTTATTTATTGTAGTGGAAACAAAAAAATGTTGGCAAATGCTGGAAACTATAAAAGACACATAAATCTAGCATTTAACCAGAACCATTAACTAGAAAATGAAAATTTCGACATAATTTGGTATCTACTAGATTTGTAAAAGACCTTTTGTACATATAGAAAGCCTGGTAATAATTTGAAACGTAGGGTTTTGGGAGAGAAGTCTTTCTCCATTGCAATTTCCCAGAATTACGGCAACCCTAACATTCTCCCTCCTTAAAAATGACACGCCTCGTTAAGAGCTCAATTCAAAAACACACAAAACAAGAACAAAAATTCCCAAACCGAGACGATAATTTTTTCAGTTTCAACCCATTGCCAGGCAGCGTATATACGAGTATACTCGTAATATTAAATACACTCCAAGTTTCGAGCTTTGCGCCGAAATTCACGACACGACACGACGCCAAATGCCACAACACATAGCCACATCGCCAGTTATACTCGTACATTAATAAACATTTTTAAGTGGTGACCTGTTTTCGTCATACCTGTGAATGTACGAGAAAAAAAATGAAAAAAGAAAAAAATCAGAAACAGAAACCGACAAAACGAAAGCTTAGATAATGATATTAAAATACATTTTTATCAATTGCTTGAAATTAGTGATGGGTAAAGTATAGTAGAGTCTTGGAAACCGAAGGGGGGTGCAAAGTGTCCGCATATTTTGTTAGTTTCGAAAATGTAGACCCCGAAGGCTTTTCACAGTCTCACACTCGCAATGACCTACGATGACCTAAAACGGTTACAACGGACAATCAAGTCCGAAATGTATTGGAATTTCATCTCATCTCATCGTCTTCGTCGTCGTATCGTGTCCCCAAGTATTTGTCGCAGTATTGAAAAGAGAGTTCAAAAAATAGGTTGCTTCTGCTTCTCTCTTGTCCGCCGCTTGATTCTTGTTTTCGCCCTCGGATGCGCCGCTCGCCCCTTGCCCATCGCGCCAGCATAGATTTATCTTCTTCTTCGTCGTCATCATCGTCGTCGTCGTTGTATTATTGTTCTGCTGCTCCACTATCTTTACTCAGAGTTGCCCCATTCTTGGGATTACTGACTGGTATTATGGTATTTTTTCCTGTGCTCGAGCGAGATTCTAAGATTCGAGTTTTTGTGTGTTGTCTTCGCGGATGTAGTATACTCGTGTGTACCTTTACCTTCTTCACTCTTCTAAACAATAAGACTTTTTTGTTGGTTGAAAGAAAAACGTCGACGAAGAACTTCAACACACGGAGGAAGCATAAGCAGAAGAAGAAGAGTGGCCAGTGTGGAAAAGATTTTTGTGCTACGAAAACGAATATTAACTACTGGCGCAAAGAAAAAAGTGTGAAAACGTTAAAAACCAACTTGCGAGGGAAACAATTTGATACGTTTTCTGTTTATGCAGGTTGTTCCTTGGCTGTTGCTGCTGGTTTTTCAGTGTCCAAGTCCAAGACACGTTTTCGTGCAAACGAAAAACCAGCACGACGCACACAAGTAATTACATACGATAGCGGCGAAATTTGTGATGACGACGATTACGACTACGTCGATGAGGGTTTTTGACATTATGGCGTGAATGTGAATACTCGTGTACGCCGTATACTATTGCCTGTGCCGTTTTCCTCTTCTTTCGTTCGTACAAGCTCGCTCACAATCACCAGCCACGGGCCACGGCAACAGCCATTCATTTCAATTCGACGACGATTTCGAGAAGACTGGAAAAGTAAACTTCATTGTGTGTTGAAACTGACAGTATTGAAATAAACGTTGACGGTGTAGGTTCGTTGCCGTTTGTTCGCGACTGTTTTTTTTTTTTGGTTTTGTTTTTATATCTCCGCTTTCGGTGTGTTTGAGTTTTTCAAAAACAATATGAACACCGAGTTACCAACACCAATACAACCAGAATTGTTGGCAACAACGACGCCACCATCATCGGCATCAAGTCGCGCCGAAAAACCAGAACGTAACCTTTGGCGTGAACAGGAAATGTTAACCGTTCTGCAAATCATAAAAGACCACAACTACCTCGTGCTGTTGAATGATAAAACAGTGCGCAGCGAAACGGTTTTTCGCAATATCGAAAAGGAAATGAACGATCGGGGACTGCGCAAGAAGAACTTGCAGCAGATTTGGACGAAGTGGAAATTTTTAAAATCCACCTACATGACGTCACGGCGTATGCATCAGATACCGAAAATTATACCGCTCGATGTGTACGAATCGCTGGATGAGCTTTTAAGCGCCGAGTTTCGTAATGACGGTTCGGTGTCATCGTACGATGGGGGTGATTATGACGATGGCGGCATGAGCAGTTATGACATGATGAATGCGTCCGCATCGACGGGAAGCAACGATGGATTGCTGGTGATATCGAGTGTACAGGGTGGAGTCGCGTACAATGGTGCGAGAAATTTTACAGATTTTAACGGGGTGAATGGAGTGCGGAGAAAATTCAAAAATGGCTTTCGGACGTTTAAATGTGAAGAGGATACTAATGGGTACGGGATGCAGCACCCTATTTTTGGATATCGATTAGGGGTGGTGAAAGATGAGCCGATTGATGATGGTAAGTTTTGTAATATTGGTGGGTGGTGTTTTTTTTTTTAGTGCTGATTTTATCTATGATGGTCGAGGTTTTTTTTTGTAATTAATGTTGTTTTTTTAAGTTATGACAGGTATGGAAATCGATTTTGTTTTTTTGACATTCTTTATGATTTGAATTGGAAATTACTAACCGCATTATGTACATATATTATGTAGGTACATGTTTAGAAATTAATTACAGAAAACTGTTGATAGAAAGTGACTCAGCTGCTCATGGTTTTATGTATTATGCAGATAAACATATGAAACTACATACTATGTACATTATGTTTGTAGCAGTAATAGAAATTCTCGCTTGTAAGTTTTTATTTCGTCAGCATAATTCAACATTTGTGTAGATTGCTTACTTTTTCGCAGGTGTTTAGGTTATTTTAGAGTTGTTTTTGAAAGTGAATTGTACTTTTCATTTATCGGCTTTCGGAAAGCTGTAGGACGATTTTATTTATAAACAAGTACCTATGTGGGACAAACAAGGTGGTCCTTTATAGGTATAGTCAGAAGTTATTAAACCTTACCTAGTACCTAGTACCTAGTTGTGTCAGAATTTTGAAAATGTTTCTTATGTTCTCGCCTTTAGTTTTACGAAAGGAGTTTTTAATAGAGTAAAGTAGGTACTAGTATATTGTATATTTTTTTTAAATTGAGTAATAACTAGACCTCGTAAAAATCTGGTCAAGGAGCAAGCATGCCGATTTTGATTTTTAGCGATTTTTTGACGTGCATGCATATTTAGCCATTTTCCAAAAATCGAGTATACATATTTTACCGATTTTCAGTCATTTTCAATCTAAAAAATAAGTTTTTACCTGATTTTCAACATAAAATCAGAAAACGAACGTGCTACGAAAACTACACCACTTGGCTACATTCAGTAGGTATGCTTCGATCTGTCGCATGCGCATTCACTACACCCACAATATGATCCGCATGAGTGAGCAAGTAGGAATCCTTGCTATTCATTCTACGTTGTGATCGACTGGAATTAAACGAGATTGTTGAAGTGAATGAAGCTTTTTTGTCGAAAATGAACATGTTCCAATTGAAAGGATTCGTAGGCAAGCTGAGGGCCGTCCACGCACGCAATGTCGGCTACGAAACCATCAGAGAAATGCGAGATACATAATATGTTGTACGATGGCAAGATCAGCGACAATGAGCAGAGCACATTAAAAACTCTCTCCGGCAGAGACCGAGATGTTCAAGTATTCGCCAACGATTTCTGTCAACGTCGTACGTTCATTCTCTGCATACAAGCTGGTCTGGTCAGTGAAAGGCGCAAATTATTTTTATTTGAAAACCGCTAGAAATACACGATACAATCGTTGTACACTAGGGATGCAACATCGTTCTTAAAAACATCGATGTTTGAAAACATCGATGGTTCCACGACAAACATCGATGTTAAAAAACATCGGTATTAACAACGATACATCGATGTTTTTCCGATGTTTTATTGAACTTCTCCATTACACAAATTGTTGGCTATATTTACGACGTACTATACCTAAAAAACAAAATATACTAGTCTTACCAGTTTCAACCCAAAAACCTTAACTAATTTCCAGTCAACTAGACCACACAACAATAAAATTCATCTGTGAAATAAAACATATTTTCTCAATGGATTTATTTATTTAAACGTAATTTTGAAATGAAATTAAGGAAGAGACAAAATAAACATTTATTTGTTCGAATGTAACAACTGAGAAATGGAGTTGAGGAAAAGAAACTTAAATAATCTAGTCCCCAGAAGTCTATTTCTGTCCTGAGTGATGGTTGCCCCAGCCTCCGAGAACAGACGCTCGCTTGGACCAGACGTGGCAACGATGGGGAAATATAAAATTGCAATCATTGAAAGCTTTGGAAAAAGCGATTTCATATCCTTCCAAATCTCAATAGCGTCTCTTTAAATTGTTGTAACAGGAGACGACAATCGGCAAAGAATAAAAGAATTGAATGATGCTTCTTACATACGCCATCACATTTGTGAAAAACTTAACTGTCCGGAACACTGAAAAAAGTTATCGGTTGTGAGGGAGACAACCCTATTATGAAATGGTTACACAAATACAAGCACATTTTATATTTAACACATCTTGGCAGTGTTTAACGAAATGAATGAACGATGTCGATGTTTGACAGTTTTCCCGTCGATGTATCGGTTTATGAACGAAACATCGATGTTTTGCAAACATCGATGTATCGTTTGCATCCCTATGTACAACCCTATGAATTTTATTCTTACGAGCTACATAGGTTAGATTAGGTTACGTTAAATAGGGTTATGAAACTGAGCCCTCATACAACACTAGGTACCATAGTTGGCCCACCGCGATCCCCTGGGACTGTCTTATGACGGTACCTAAACCGAAACATTCCCGTCTAGACACAATTTTAAGATTTGATTGTGGCCAGTCTGGCCAGCCTCTTCCAGTGTATTAAAGAAATAGCTCCATGAAAATTGTACATGCTATACAATAAGAATAAAATATACAATTTTAGAAGAATGCGACTTTCAATGCTAAGAGAACTTATGCACATGTGTGATAGGACTGACCAAGTTGCAAAGAAAATATGAAAGACTGAGTTTAGCAACCCTAGACCTAGAAACTTCAAACTTGTGGCAATAAGTGGTAGTTTTTTTTTAGTTTCAGCCTCTTTAGATGTTAAGCAATTCGTGTAACACGCTTTACCATAGCCAAACTGGAGCTAACATCGATTGTTTCCTTGATTTTCGAAGTGGAGCCGTGAGAACTGGACGCATTTCTGATGATGGATCTCCTATCTGCTTCTGTAGTTATTTTATATGTGCCTCCCTTCATATTTTTCCCATAGCCCAACTCATTTTGCAAATAATTGTGAACAATATTTTTGCTTCGTTCTATTTTTTTTTTTTTTTTTGTTTTGCGATATTACAGTGGTTTAGGCCCGATGAACTAAACGATTTAATTTGACCCCTTTCTTCCTCCGTTTTAAAGGCTTACCGCGCCCATTTTCAATATAAATGGTGAAAAATAATTAAAACTATCGAATACCAAAAAACCGCGACGATTTGTTAGCTTGTCTCAACGTTAACTGAAATTACCTATTGCTACAGAACATACTCGTATTCTGATGAGCCAAAAATTTCTTATGTTTTTTTCGAAGAATAAAATCAAAGCAACATAACACAATAACGATTATTTTTTTTCGTTGGTTTTTCTCTCAAATAAAGTACAAATAAATAATCTTACTATATGTATAACACAAAATTGTGTACTTTTAATATACATTAAGAGAGACGAGCAAGTAAGAACATAATTTTGAACCTATTCAGATGAGCGGCAGTGTATATACATAACATATGTATGTAAGGGGTAAAGGAGTAGGTGTAGACCATGATTTTCTATGATTGAGAATATTGTGTTTTAGCACACACATAAGCAAAAATCACAAATTTTATTTATTTATTTATAAGAAGCTTACAAAATAAATGTTATAAGTTCTAAAGGGACAAGGCATTCCCTGCCATCTTATAAGGTATCTACATATCTCTAGTATAAATAATTAGTGTGATTTTTAAATGTCGCTTAACTTATTGTGAAGTAATGTTGCAGTTTTTATATTTTGAATTGTTTGGCTATTTGTTGGGTTCAGGAGTTCCGCCAGCTATTTTCCTGCTTCTGTTAGATCCATTGGATGGGGAACTGAACAGATGATGAGTTCGTAGAAAGTTCTTGCACTTTTCCCAAGCTTCTTTAATGTCTTCGCGTTGGGCTGATAGACTTATGCTTCGCGTTAGTTGGAAGAAATTTAGTGTTTCTAGTATATGGGGCAGTTTATTAGTCTCTTTCGCTGCCAAATCCGCTCCCCCATTTCCAGGGATGAGTGTGTGACCTGGTATCCAGGTTGGAAATATGTGATTTGGTAGATTAATAGACTCTATGGATGGCCATTTGTTTGTAGCACTCTTAGCAGATAAGTGTTTGTTCTGATCAATTGGGGGCCAGAGTTATTGCTGTTTTGATTCATGTGTATAGTTTTGCAGATGACTTGAAAACGTATATATACATACATACATTATGTACATATGTACGTACATGCATACTACATATGTAAGTATTAGTACCAATTGCCTCAGGTCTAATATAAAGTACACATGAACAAATAAGCGGGGCTATCGAAATTCCCATACATCCTGAAGTTCCTTTACATCTATGGCTAGAACATTCTTGTACAATGTATTCGAATTTGAACCGATTCACAGACCTATCTTACAATCGTTTCTCTTTCTTTCAGAGTATGAAAACAACAACAACGACACCGAAGAACCTTTCTCAGATGTTCATCTGGATGAACCAACCAATTTGCATCCATTTTCAGGGATTAAGGCTGAAATGTTATCTCCACCTCATTCAGAACTACCATCAGAAGAAGATCTTCCACCAGTTCCAGTTATGCAAATGCCACCGCTACAAGACATGTCGGGTTGCCCTGCGTCACTGCCTCCAATGAACGTAAATACATCCCTTACTGATACACCAATGCCACCACTGCATAGATACACACCACCACCATTCCCGCTCTTCCGCAACACAGAGCTAGCACAAATTCCACCTCCACTCAAACAGGTGCCACTTGTGAAAATCGCGTTGCCTCCAAAGCCACTAGTTTCGCCAGCTCCACAAGTGAAGCGCACATTACCACCAACGATAGTTAATTCAAAGAAAATTCCTGTTCTAACTATCCGCAAACGCAAGAAGCGCCTCAACATTCCACAATTGTCTGAGGGAACTAACTCCCCAGCACCAAGCTCAAAGCACTCCAAACTCTCCGAGGATGAAACAAAAGAATCCACACTGGAGACGTCGTCTCGCATTCCATTCGTGACCTATGGCAAAGCCATGCGTGAGATGAGCATTTCACTACGCGAGATTCAACGTGAGATGATCGATGAATTTTTCAAACAACAAATGGATCTGGCAAAATCGGAACATGAATTCCAGAAGCAACAAGACGCAATGCTGTTGCGTTGCTTCGAAGATCAAACAAAGATGTTGCTGGAGGGTGCCAAGAAATTGTTCACAGCCAGCATAGCACCCGATGTTGTATGTATAAACGATGAATAGACAGAAAGACAGAAGATAGCGGCGTGGACTGGGTCCACCAGTGAACTGATCATTCCATAACCATAAAAGACTTATTAAACTTAGATTAAGAAGCTATAGATTTTCATTCCATTGGAGTATTTATTTTTATTATAGTATGTATGTATACGTTTACGTTAAGAAAAGTGAAAGAATAAAAAGATTTACTTTTGTTTTTAAAATGGTTTGTTTACTTGTGGAGAAAAGTCTTTATTGCTCGAAAGCCTCTAATTTAGACCTGATCCAGAACGCTTGAAGAGGACAATACAATTCATGCACATCTGCCAATAGATCACAGTCTCAAACTTGTTTCAAATGAAAATCGGTTACTCAAACCCATCCGCGTAACCCTATTCAAGGCAACAAAAAAAAACTGAATTTTCGTTATATCATTGTTTAGTCTCATTTATTTAATTGTTTAGCTTTCGGATTTTTCCTTGCGTTTTAAATATTACAATTCGGCTTATATTTGATTATAAACATATATGTATGCATGTATATCCTAAAAAAATATTTTTTTTTCGCTTTAAAGTTTGTGTTTGTGTATAATTTATTTTTACTTGCGTAATTCACGAAGGAAAATTAATAGGAGTTTTTAATTAATTTAAATTTTTGTTAACTAACTGAGTGTGGGTGAATACATTTTTTTTAAATTACGATACATCATATTTAGTTGTTTGTTTTAGACTATTTTACGTGATTGTTCGCTTGCATTGAATCGTTATAACAAGTGCAAGATGCAATTACGTACATTTTTATTCGATATACTGTAACAAATCAGTGTTTAAGTATGATTATTAAAAAAATAAATAATTAGGTTTAAAAGAATATTCTAATATATTAGTTTCCGGCTGTTTATATTATGTACATCTTTATTTAAGTTTAGATTTGTGTTGAAATACATATTTGCTAGCACTATCGTTTTTCTATGTTTTTAGGAAAAATACATCAAAAAAAACTCTGTATGTATGTATGTACTATAAGATCGCATCCTATTTAAAAAAAAACAAAATTAAATGCAGAAAATTAGGTAAATTGGAATTCAATAATGAAATTTACTTTTTACTGCGCTGCAATACAATATCGTCGCCAATGTTTTATTGTGCGGACAAATTAATAGAAGGAAGATTTTCATAGGAATAAAATCGTCGAGTTATGGTAAAAAAAGATCATGCTGACATTCCCACTGTAAACTATATTGATATCGTTCAGCGTTCGATATTTTTAATACTTTGATTTCTTTTTATGTATTATGTTGATAATCCTGCAATTTTTATGGTGAATGCTTTTGCAAATGCGATTTTAGATTTCCATGAATGATATCTTTACTTTTACTTGAGATGGCGCTACAGCTCGGGGTGAACCAGGGCCTGCCTCTCGCAACCATTTGTGTGTGCGTGTTATATTTTTGCACAAATGGAAGGGACCTACAGTCTTGTGCCGACTCCGAACGGCGAGTTGAGAAGCTTATTGACAAATGATACTCTTTGATTGCTTGTCAGACATTCGAAAGAGGTGGCACCGTGAAAAAACTTTTAGGTGTTGGACCCAGGCTGTGATTGAACCCGGCAGCATTACGTAGTAGTCCAACGCACACACCACTACACCACGGTACTCACTGAATGATATCTTCAGGTCATAATAATAATGCCTGCCCGATTTCCCCATCAATTTTTCCTCAGATTGAATTTAGAGAAAAAGTACATTCATCCTGCATCAAAAGATGTCGAACACTTCTTTAGTTTTACCAGTTGCATAAAATAACGAATATTGACTATAGTAAATTGACAAATGTACACGGCCGTCTATTTTTTAAGAAACAATCAAAGAATTAGTTTCTGACTATCAACAGTAGGTGTGCACTACTCGTACACTCAGCGATTATTTTCAAAGCCTGTTTTGAAATAGAATTTGTCTTAATACAAAGAAATTTTAACAAATATAAGAAGATTTTAGCTCCAAACTTTCGGATCGGAGTACCTATTATATGGCTGTAATGTAGTGAGTTCAAGCTCAAACAAAATCACTGAAGGGCAATATTTATATAAGCAATCGAAACCAAACACGTTCTCTACCGTGTACCCCATCTTAAAGTTTGCGTCAATTGAAAAATACAATCGGCATTTGTCGCCTTTTTCCAGATTTTAAAAAGGTGTTTAATTTTTCACTCGCAGAACCCTTTCTAATAACTTTGTTTCTTGAATTGCGATTGCAAATGTAAGTATTATCTGCCCTCCTCTATATCATCTAGTCATTGTCTTTCTATCGTATTTTATTGATTAACTCGCTGTGTATAATGAATGAAGATTATGCATAAATTAATTGTAACGCAAAATATTAATTATTCAAAACTTGGGTTAACTAAGGCGCATCTATCTATAATTATTTAAGTACTGAAGTAAACAAGCAAAATATGTCAGCATACAATAATATTTACAATAGTTCACTCTTTATAATAACATAAACTTCTGTCGATTAGCAGTAGGTACAACATTAAAATCAGTCGACCGAATCGACAGTTATCAAGTCGAACCCTGATCGATACTCGCTATAGTAGCATATGTAAAACGGTAAGTACTTTTTTAAATGCTTTTAACTCCACACAGTGTCAATAAACAAAACCAAACAAAAAATTCAAGCCGCATGAAAATATCAGTCTAACATCACAATTTTGAAACAATGTACCAATGAATAAAAGCAAAATTAATTTCTGTTTTCTGTTATGTTTATTTTCGTTAGTTTACTACCTTTTCGTTATATTCAAATCAAAATGAAATCAACGTTTTTGCTTACAATTAATAAAAATTGTCTATCCTATTATCAACGTTATGTTTTAGTTTATAATTTATTTGTTTTTATTTTTTTTTAATCTATTTACAGTTTATTCTGCTTTATCTTTTCATATACATACATAATATAATATGTTTATATTAAAATCAATACAATACAATAATTAGCATTTAATTTAATAAATTCAAGCAATGAAAACAAATGATATTTAAATTAAATTAAATGTTACAAAATAAATTAAATAGAAAAATGTACGATATGCCAGGTAGTGTTAAAAATTTTGATTTTCTTTTCTTTTTATATTGATTTCTTTTAATTGGATTTGTAAAGCTATGATCGGTATCGTTTGTTAATACAATACATAGTTTTTTTTTTTTTGTTTTTTCTTAACATATATTTTCTTTCTCTTAATACTGCCAATTCTTATTTTTATTATCCTTCTTTGTATTTTTAAAAAAGAGGTTTATTCCTGTTTCAATTTAGCCAACAAGCATAAAACAGCGAAAAATGTTTTCTTTTTTTTTAATAACAATCCAGTCTCAATTTTGTTTGCTTTTAATAGTTTTGTTTTCTTTTTGCTTTCCTCCCCTAGAAGTAGATGAATAGGCAGTAGTATTTTAATTTGGACAAATGTCTCGTAATTTCTGCCATGAACTATTTTATGATTTTGGACGATCGAGGACATTTTCTATCATTTATTTTTATTAGATTTATTTAATTTTCGAACTGACTGTCACCTCGCGCCTTTAGAAATCATTAATGAAAAAAGGCAAAATATTCAAATGGTATGCGCACCAACAGTAATGCCAATAAATATACATGTTGTTAAGATCAACTTCTATAAACTTACTTTTTTTAATAATATGTATATGTATTTACAATGATTTTTCTTTAGATTCTTATTTACATTTTTGTTTTATAACTTTTAACTGAACTAATGGCAAACAAAAATTAAATAAAAAACGAGATTGCTAAAAACGCAACATCTTCTTAGTAAGTTCCGTTTCAAATAGTAAAAATGTGTTAAATATAGGAGCAACAATGATAGGATTCCGTGTGTGATTGACTGAGAGTTATAATCGAACAATAACAAATGCTAAAATAATTAAGTTATACTCTGTTAAAAGGTAGCATTCATTAGCCTAGGTACCTTTTGTCCTTAGATCATAAAAAAAATCCTTTTACATCTTAATTCCAATTTTTTCTTGTTTCGCCCGTTCTCTCTCTCTCTCCTATCTTAACAAATAGCGAAAAATTGTTTAAACTGAGAATTAAACATTTTATTCTTAAAGAACTCCGTTTATATTTAGCCTCTAAGCTCTGGTTGTTTATTGGGTGTGTGTTTGAAAAGGCCAGGCTTAATCGGGACGATATATAGGTGTTTTGGGTATAAATTCGACTTGAATAACATATTCCATCATCGAACTTGAATCACATTGTTGCTTGTTCAGTCGCCAGTGTAGACCAAGTTTATGATATAAATGACTATTTTCCCATTCGAGAAGTTTGTCTAGCGTGATTTGTGTCTAAAAGGAAATCGAATAGTTATTTTGACTTTAACAATAAAAAAATCCACTCACCCTTTTACTCAGGCATATGACAGGCCATAGTGAACAACCAAGGGTACAGCAGCAGCACACGCATCCACAGAATAACCATTTAACATTTACAGGAAGGGTTTTTTTCAGAATACCATTGATGCGACTTATAGTCGCTTTGAATTCTTCAGGCGCCACTCGAGAAACCAGCCCCGGTGGAAACTCTGAGTTAAAACGGTTGCTGAGACCAAATCTGAAATGAGAAAGGGAATTGATTAAACACTTTGAAAACAATTTCTTAAATAAAATGGGCGCGGGGGGCTTCTACAAGCTCTGGTTACTGTTGCGCTGGGGACTGTAAGGATGTGCGAGAGGTTTTATCACTCTTAAGACAGACTTCATCGTCTATACCATATGACGTCACCTGCTTAAGACTTCTGCTGTTTCCCAGGCAAGGCTCTAGACCCAAATTCTGCAAAGTGGTCGCAAATTTGTTACCTCAAGAGCACCGTAAGGGTCTCAATTACTATCTTAGATTTCACCCTTGCCGAACCAAGTACGTTTAGAGTCACCTGGTTCTTTATTCATTTGTTTATTTATTATACGATCTAGAAACAAAAGATCGAGCTTATCTAGATATATTCCAAATATTAAATTTTAAATTAAATTTAATTAGATATCTCGTCAGATCTAAATTTCTAAATAAATTTAAATGAGTCTAAAATCTGTAGTATGAGGCAATACACGAACAAGAGCAAGAGAACCAGTGCGTAAAAGTAAATTATGGTACAACACAATCTACAACAGATAATATCATGAATAAACATAGTACTTTACATTTTACGTCGAACTTAAGGAGTCGGCATTCCTAGCAACACAAATCTGATTTTATATCAGAGAAGATGAATATACAAAGTTTTGTCACATCTGCCAATTTGATTTTAGTGTAAGCCTGGAATATGGAAGCAAATAAGTAGCTTAAGTAGGGCGTCTCACAGAATATTAGGCTAAGGTGGCCAACGTAGTGGGACCTTGCTGACATTAAAGTTATTGAACGAGAAGACTAAGAGTAACCTACTTTTGAATAGTTACTTTCCTAAGGGAAAAGACAAAGAACCACATTTGGCGACGCTGTGGGAGCGTTCATGCGGATCGCGCCTAGGCGTTAAACACGTTCAAGCTTGTGAACTGTAGTGACTTCCTTTGTGCACCGCACTGCAACTGAGCGAGCAATAGATCAAATAATTTTAAGAGAATACAAACAATGACTTTTCATTTTCAAAGTCTCATTTATATAAAAAACTGACTACAAAGCAAATAATAAGATTAGTTTTCATTTTTCTCACATGTTCCATTTACATATTTTTAAAAACGAGCCATAATTTATGTTGAAGCGAACGACATACCATGCCACAATCGCATACCATCTGTTTTTTTTTTTTTTATGGAGTACAACTTACAATTAAGGTTTTGTTGTGCTTTGCTACAGTTATTTTCTAACGTGGAATGCGCTAGTGGAAATGTGCGGAACATTTATAAAAAAAAATCATGTATTATTTGGTTTTCAGTAATAAAGATCTTTATGGAACACGATAAACTCTTGGAAATATTTGATTATACGATAAGCTCTGATATAAATAAATTAAGGCAGAGTTATAGATGAACATCTTATTCCTATTCGAAATTAAAATACATCGTCCATGCAATGGCATATCAAATTATTCTTTATCGTATCAGATATTGTTTTTAACATAATACATAATGTATGTACATATGATTTTATGTAATGGCCTTGAAGTTCTATTGCCAAACGACACAGTGGTGTCAAATAAATAGTAGTTGTTGTTTGATTTAAGGTTTTGGAAAAAGTGGTCAGCATTTTTATTTGTTACTGTTTAATTTATCAACTTACGAAGCAACGTGCAGTATAAAAGTCTTGGTTGCAATTTTCACTCAAATCTTTTCACATGAATAAGTATCCGCTTTGTTTCCTCTAATATTCTAAGAATAGTTTGCCAAATCACACACAAATATCCTCCAAGTTATTTTGTCTATCCGAGTTAATTGAATGGTTGTGTTTACCACCCACATGTTTTACTCTGATGCTATTTTATCTTGAAGTAAGAGTACATAATTACATTTGGAAAAAGTTGACTCCCCATTTTACAATATAATCCATTATCTGAAAAAAAACACGCGCTAGCAACGAAAATGTAGCTCAAGGTTTTCTTTCACTCAAATCACAATATGTTTAGGCTTGAAACTGGAGAGGATGCTAAAACTAGACAGGACAATCCAACCCCAGTGGTTGAGAACACTTGTACTTACACTGTCATATTGCCAGCACCTCGGATAACAATTGGGTCCGGTACGGGTGCAACTGTCTGATCCTCATAATATTCTTCCAGCTGTTCGTCCTCGTATATTGCATCAAAATCTGCCATTTCATCCAACTAGTGCTGGAACCAAAATATGCTATTTCTTCGCGTTGCTTCGCCGAGCTCCGTGTGCAAGAAATTGACTAACAAATTACAATAATTGTTACAACAGACAATTATTGTCTGTTTCCTGCGTTGCGTGCTGGCGGCAGGATTGCCTCACCGCAGTTTAGTTTTATTATTAGAAATTTTATTTAAAACAATACTAATTCAATAAAGTCAACTTTCACGTTTGCATTTTGACACCAAACCGCGCACACAACCACACACTGACGACAAAAACGACGACGACGGGTCAGTGACAAAAGAGAAAATCTGATAAATCACGAGAAGGAAGTAAGGTGAAAATAAATAAAATTGCGAAATTCATCACACAATTCATTCATAATTCATCATTTTTGTTTGAGTTTGTCCTTTGTTTTGTTTGTTTAAATTTGTTTCTATTGTATTTGTAATTGGAAAAGCAAAATGCAGCAGCAGCAACACGGTGGCAAGAAATGCATGCGAAAAGCAAAACGAAAACAAGTCTTAAAGAAAATGATAAAAACCGAGAAAAACAAAGTTCGATGTTTTCCAAATTTTTGTCGAACTAGGAAATGAGAAAACGTCAACATGCAAATTTAGATATTTTTTCTAAGCTTTTCTTCACTCTTTATTAGTTCTCCCCTTTTGTTTTCCTTTATTCTTCATACAGATGAAATATTTTATAATCCGACTTGGCCATATTTTTCATTATGCGTTTAGGAGTCTTTCAAGATTTCTATATTGTTAAAACGTTGGAAGGTAGACTCATTTGTATTTTGGACATTTTCACAAAATTTGTAAATAATTTCTCCACGAGAAGTTAAAGTTATTAAAATGAATGAACAGACGAACAAGAGAACACTTGAAAAAAAAACTAGGCTACGACAATTTTTTTTATCCTCATTTAATTTTGACAACTGTAGGGGCTTTTTACTTTGTATGTTGGCGGTCCTGATGGAAATTGTACAGTGAGCTAGAACTATTCCATTGGAAAAATATATAAAATTATGAAATATGGCCTTGCATAGGTAGGTAGTAATGACAAAGAAAATATTTATTGTACATATATAATTTAAAGTTACAACGTAAATAAATTACAAAATAATAATAATATAGCACTAGCTACCAGGCAATATGGCTTATAAAAGTTTAGTAGGAGTAGGTCACTTATTCCAACAAGATCGACTAGTCTGTTATGATTTTAAAGATTTTAATAATTAGCCTGATATTTACAACACACTAGCAATTTCTGATTAAGTTTTATTACTAAGCAGTTGATTTACTATTGCGTTGGAGGTTGGCGGGTGGTGGGTGGTGGGTCTGTTTACTTCAGCTTGTAAGTAAAAGAACATTATTTAAAACTTTAGTTGCATATTTTCAGGAGAAAATGTAATCACATTCCGACAAGCTAGCTGCGTTGTGTATAGGAACTTTAAATACGCCTTTATATCACCGTATATTTATCTCCAAAACTAGGCAAATGCAGCACCTCCTAGATTCGAAACAAGCCGTAATGCTCCGCAAAAATGTCAAATTTCACATGCACCTCTTGAAAATGTCAATAAATGTACCCCGAAAGCCAAGATAGTTTTTCGATTTCATTATGCCATATATCCGAAAAGTCAATTGTATGTGATTTCCAAATAATTTATTTTTGCTCTGAGTGGTCGGGAAATTCCTACAGAAAGAATTTTGATTAATTTTGTTCGACTGTTCTAACTAAAAAGATTTGATGAGCTTATAATGGGGGGGGGGGGGCATTCAGGATTCTATATGACAGCTAGTCAACGGCCTCAACGCCCTCTGATTGGTCGAGAGCCCGAAAATTGACAAAACATCTAGTAAACTTTTTTTGAGGTCACCGTCAAAAAAGCTGACTGATTGGTTTGGTTATACTAGCCGTGTTTTTTGAAACATTGCCGGCCTCGTTGGTCGCCGTGGCCGTGGTGGTTAGTGCGTTGAAATTTTAGGTTACGTCAAAAGACATAGTATAAGTATTAAGTTTAGCTTAGAGTGCCCGTGTGGGGCCAGTAAGTAAGAGTAAGATAGTTAAGTTAGTTAAGCTTGTCTTAATCACTTTTGTCTAGCATTTAAGATTTAATTGAATTAATGAATAAAAATGAATTAAAAAAAAAAAAAAAAAAAAAAAAAAAAAAATAGTGCGTTGAAATACCACGCCATGCTGCCCGAGTTCAACTCACAGGCGGGCCAAACAAGTAAGTAAGTAAGTTGGCCTTGTTCATTAAAACGATCTCCCCAGTCAGCCTTACTTCCAAGTTGGTGTGTGTGATTTTGATCATATAAAATCAGCTGTTATGTGTGAACTGTCAAAGTATCGGCATTCAGCCAAATTGATTTTCTGTTATTTGTTGCGAAGACAATTAATTTTGATAATTTATTCAATGGATAATTTACAAAAAGTGGTATGAAATCATAATATAGATGATTACGTTTGTGAAACGTCATTTATTAATTGAAATTATGAAGGGGTATTTTTTATTTTTTTTGATTTTTCATGCAGTTCATATACTGTTGGATTTAGTAGAACAATCAACTAACTCAGCAAATTATTCGTAGCAAAAAATGCAACTTGGCCTATAGCGCCCTACACACGATGATTGTTAGGTACTTGACAATATTACTTGAATGAGTCATCATTCGTTTGTGTGCTCTTCAATGTTCTTCAATGTCAAGTAACATTGCTACATTGAAGAAAACCAAAACTGATTTGGTTTTATTCAATGTTACTTGTCAATGTTTTGATCGTCTGTTGGGTGCTTCAGTGTAATATCGAAATACCGTAGCTAAAAATAAATATCTTGAGAAAAAAACCTCGTAGCGAAACAAACTCCTTAAGCACACCGGAGCGGTAGGTACGCTTGTCCGTTATTTATGTAAATTAAATTAGCTCGTAGCATGCGAACATACCATAAGGTAGTTCAATAATTTTTTAGTGTTGCAGGCACTGTCATTCAGCAAAAAAAAAAAAAAAAACCAATACAAAAGCGAAAGTTTTCAATAATTGACAGCTCACAAAGAAATTCTGAGAAGAAAATTCATTTGTGTTCTAAAATAGTACATGTTTTTAAATTAAAGTAATAGATATTATACAACTTTCCGATTCCATTAACATAAATAATACCCATAATTTCATTATTATTTGATAATTACTTCTGCCTTAAAAATGTCGCTAATCGATAAACTACAAGAACCCGATGACAACATTCCCTTGGCCGATGATGATCCTCAGGGTAAAATGGGTGAGTCTGAAAAAACTATGACACGCTAACTCTTGATTTATTTCACAGTTATTATTAACGACGATGATCCCCACATTCCGAATGGTCGCTCAATGGATTCACTTCGTTCGTCATACACAAACCGAAGTACTACACCAGATTCATCCACTAATTCCCTAGAGCCAGATGTTAGCCCAGATGAAAAGGAAGAGAAGGCACGTCTTATTACACAAGTCTTAGAACTGCAGAACACATTAGATGATCTTTCACAACGCGTGGACTCGGTAAAGGAGGAAAATCTAAAACTTCGCTCGGAAAATCAAGTTCTTGGTCAGTATATTGAGAATCTGATGTCAGCTTCATCAGTATTCCAATCCACAAGCCCCAGCGCTAAGAAGAAGTAAAGGGTTGGATTATCCCGCTAGCAGCTCTTGAAAATTGAATCTCAATATTTTTTTTTTAAAGCTGTATCGAAAGAATTGTATTTTTAATTGCTTACACATTCAGAGATACCTAGACATATTTATGTATACCTACTTATTTTCAATAAATACGTTTGTATCGATTATTATAATACCTTTTTTCTATTTGGCAAAACAAATATTTACTGGAAAAAATGCGTACATATTAGAGCTAATATACCTACACTGAATAATAAAAAATTTCGCCTTTATATTATATTAGGATATAAAAGTTTTCTTTTGCTATTAAACAATAAATCAAATAAGCTTTGTTTTTTCAATAAGGTTGGTGTTTTATTGCTTACATAAGATCAAAAGTAATAAAAAAATAAAGTAGTTCGCGAAATGTCAACAAAATGCACACATACGACATAGAAATACATAGTTGTGAGCTCCAATACCACAGAGCTCTTGCTCATTCACCAAATGGTGTCCTTAAAATCCGTTACATCCCAGTTCATCATTCTGGCTCTATTTTTTTTAAGTTCCAACTATGTAGGTACTTGACTGCGGACTACGTACATACATTACCATTGCAGATACAGCTCGGATGAACATGGGCCTGCTTCTCGCAACCATTTGTGTGGTTGCCTGCTAGACGATATATCCGTTTATACAATGTATATATGTACATATGAATACATATATGTATATATGTAACTCATATAAATATACCTATGTAATTACAGTGACAAATTAGTCTAGGCATTGAGTTAGAAACAGTTGTTTCAACCGACTTAAATTCAAATTTGTTAATTATCTATGTAGGTAGGTATATCATAAAAATGTTTTATATAAAATTTATTTTATTTCTTTTGAATAGGTAGATACTTTTTTGTCATTCACAATTCTGTTAAACCTCTACTTTCTATTAGTAATTCGAAATATGTGTACATGATTTTCTTAATTCAAATAATCAACAAAAAAAAAAAAAAAAAAAAAAAACGGTTAGTTGCGCATTTGTTTGTGTTCACCAGTTACACATTTCATTTAATAGCAGAACAAGATGATTTCGCCGTTCTTATCTCAAGAAGTTTGCTAATTCGCTCCTATGTAATACCGCAACGCCATTTCAGGGTTGCTATTGATTCTTGCTTTTGTCGTAATTATAGCACCATAACCAAATTTGTGCACACATCAGTGTCTCAAACCTAGATAGAGCGAAAACCCATTTTCGCCGCAACGCATAAAAAACAGTTTTTGGTAGGTAAGCAAATATAAAATAAATAAATTTTTATAATATTATGTACACATTATGTACAAATAGACCCATCCATAAAAAAAGAAATGTGCTACAACAAATTCTGTCATATTATGTCAAATAATGTTGCGTTTTTTTCTTACACCCATTTTGATGTATTTCCATCTCGTTTCTTCTTCCTGTACTCTTCCCCAGCTAATTTAAATAAGTACAGTACCCCACACCATAAGCATATCTACATATGGTGGATCGTACATATAGCGCATTAGCAGAATATTGAAGAGCAGATGCAATTAAAATTCTGATTCTAAAAAAACATTTATGCGATAAATACTTGCATGCAAAGCTCGTAACGCAATAATATGGTATTGAATAACAAATGAAAAAATAAAAAAATTCCAACGTCATCACTCAGCTAGTACAAATTTTAATCTAGTACATCTTAGTCGAACGTATCGCCATTTTAGAAATAAAAAAATTGATTCAAAAAGAACAAAACGTTAAATCTAACAACCTGTCCAGCTTTGAATTCTGTCACTCCATTTAAGATTATATATATATTTATTTATTTTTGATTCAAATGATGATTGCAATTAATTTGAATCCAGATTTTTATGCTCTGAACGCACCCGAATTTTTCAATCATCAGGGATGACACTTAAAATGTCGTACTAGATCGACCCCCAAGACTGTAGTAGTTTTAGAATATGTCCTGCATTTGTTTTTGGCGTTTCCATCGATGCCGATAGATTTTAATAAGTTTTTCGCCCGTAAAAATCCCACGAAAAAATTAAAATTTATTACCAATATAATATTTAGCGAGTGGTTCGTCGATTAATAAAAAAATTGTAGTATTGTACTAAGGATTTACTGGTGAAAAGCTTTTGTAAAAGATTATAACGCATTGGTGCGCTACGGCTGTGAATTTTTGGTTTTGTTGCATTGACTGTGACTGTAGTGTGGACAGCAGTTGTGGCGGGTGTTGTGTTCTTGGAAAATCAGATTATCCACAGAGTTTCCCCTTACACGATATTTATATTGTGAATGTGGAAAATATAAAACTGATTTAAACGAAAGGTAAATAAGATTAATTTATGTAGATGTAGTTCATTTAATTTTACCTCTGATTGTCTTATGGCAAGGAAGTGAGCAAGAGGGAGCAATCGCTAATGTGACATTTGTACGGCAATAGAAGAGCACAGCGAATTTAGGTTGAGCGTCGCTTCGGCGGGAATGTTTCTTGATTAGTTATCAGAGTTGCCATCATATTTAAATAATATCCCCTTTAGAACTATTTATAGTTAATGCATGCAAATAAGTTAATCGGCAAATATGGAAGAAGTATCGCAGCCTGAAACGAGTTTAGCTGGTTCATTAAAAGAAGAAAAAGAAGAGAAGTCTCCTCTGGGCATAAAAAACATACCTGCAGAGGAGGAAGAGACTGTTTTAGTAAAAACACCAAAAACAGAAGAAACTGATAGTGTAACTAAACAATTCACAACAAATGAAGTCATTCAGGATGAAGATGAAAAACAAGAAGAGAAAGAAAATGAATGTGATGATTCTCAAGACGTTGTGCAAGAAGATTTATGCACTGAGGTATCGCAGAGTACAAGTCAAGATTCAGTAAAAGACGCTGTAGGCGTAGAGGCTGTTGTGGACGTGCCATCCAAAATTGATACTCCTGGAGTTGATGTAAATGAAACTGATTTTGAAGAAGTGGATGCGAACGTTTCAGCAGAAAAGGCAGGTCCAGCAGACGAATCTGATATGCTAGGTGTGTCTGATATGACTGTTCCAGAGGAAGATGTCACCACAGATACAATGGATGATATCGCAGATAAGCCGTCGCCAATGGAAATTGATAACTCCAGTACTGAAGACGTTGAAATGGCATCTGTGGAGAATGCACAAACAGCAAGTGAACAAGTAAAGGAAACAGCGGAGCTGGCAGATGTTGATCAGGAGGAAGTTCCAGACAAATCACCAGTAGATGGGGATGACGTTCCAGAGAAATCACCAATAGATGGCGAGGACGTTGTAGTTTTGGCTGTAATGGATGAGGAACCAGAAGCAAATGAACTTGAAGCAGCTGATGGGGAAGGTGAAGATGTCGTAGATGAAAGCAGTAACATGGTTACAGAAGAGCCTACGGAGATATCCGATAAATCAACAAATGAGGTTTTAGTAACAGACGAAGAGCATGGGGAAGAAGTTGTGCAACCACCAGATAAGGAAGTAATCGAAACTGAAGTGTCTGCTAAGGAAACAAATGACGATGCCGATAAGGAAGTGGCTGAAACACTGGAAGAAGAAAGTACAGTTGCAAACGAAGTATCTACATTGAAAAACGTATTTGACGAAGCAAATACCTCAGCTACACGGGAGGAAGACACTGATCGTAAGTATCTTGTTAAAAATTAAACCTCTTTTTCTCTAAGATATACAAAATTAAATCTGATTTGAGAGACATGGTAACCCTGCCCCACTGACGTTTCGTTTTATTGTGGCGTTCGATTATACCACCCTACTATTCGCTATAATCGAACATTTTTTATAAAAAAAAATATATCTAAATATTTACATTGCGGTTAAAAATGCATTTTGTTTGAATTAATGGAAATCTAAAAAAAATTATGAAAAATACAATTGTATAACCTATAATTGCCTACCTACTTATAACGTCATCAAAAATGATTTACACGATTTTTAGCAAACACATAAATCAGCTGTTCTCATTAGTTTAATTCCGATTTTCAAATATATGATTGAGGTGAGCAACCATTTTTAACCAATCAGAAAACTAAGGTTTTTTATTTGGTCATCGTTAAACAAGGCGCCTGCTAACTTTTGTTGTGAAAAGTGAGAAGTGAGAATGCTTTTTAATCTTATAACACATTAAAATAAGAACAAAAAGTATTTAACTTTAAAAAAAAATGTTTTAATTAAATCGACTGGAATGATTACTTGTGACTTTGATTCGAGTTAGGGCTGGTCTATACATTTTATCATATTCTGAATATTTTTTAAGTAAAGTAGGTACCTACCTACAAATTTCGTTCTCTTGCACAAGTAACGGTACATGTTTAGGTTCCCAACCCATGTGGTTTATATTTCATATTTTTGTATTTCCGGTTCCTGTTGTACTGTTGTACTACTTTGAATTAATTCTTTGGAACTTCTACTTAGTACCTATGTAATGTATGTAGGTATATATACATAATGTACACTATGTAGCTAGGAAGGTACTACCTCTTGTCAGATTTGTTTCGTTGTTCGGTGTAAGCACTGTTTTTTTTTTTGTAGTCGTTGAAAATTTCTTAACACAAAAGTAAAATGTATTTCTGCCAACTATTCAACGATCAAAAGTTATTCCAGCTGATGTTGAAAATGTTCAGGAACCCGAGGAGTGTGATGTGTGTCTTATTCCAGACACTGAAACAGAAATGACCGATGCCGAAAAAGAGCGTGCAATACAAGCTCGGGAAAATGCTGAAAAAGAAAGTGAACTGGCTGAAGAGACTTCTTCCGCAAAGGAACCAAGTGATCCTGCATCAGAGGGTAAGGGACAAAAACTTCCAATTCCATTGCAATAATTAAATAAAAACTTTTTTTAATAGAAGCCGTTCAGGAACCATTGTTGGAAGAAATGCTGCCATCAGAATCGAACGCTGATGGTGGAATCCAACATAAAACAATTATCTTTTTGGCTGTGTCTGCCCGCCACAAATGTGTACAGTGTGACAAACAAACTGTGTGTGGTTTTCGTTACAAGGATGCCGACAAGAGTACAACCGAGTACCTTTGCGAGATGGGTTGCGTGGATAATCTACTTGCTGCCAATCCTGGAAAGTTTTTCCTACGTCGTAAGAAATTTCTCGTGGATGAAGTGACAGATGCGGAGAATGGGGACCACAAATGCCTTCAGTGCAAAAAGAACAAATCAAACTGTAAATATTTCTTCAAACAGGACGAAGACATTTTTTACATTTGCTCTGAGGAGTGTTACAAAATGCTGAGTACCGACGAGCCAGAGAAGTTCAATCTAAAGCGTGACTCAATTCGAGTGCGAAACATTGGTCATACGACGATTTCCACGAAGGGAGCTAACAACACTGATTCACGTATTGTATCACGATCCGCTGTAGAGGCAGAATCGGCTCGCGTAGAACGTACTACGAGTTTCTTACGTCGCTGCTCGGAATGCTTGTTGGAAGTACAGTTGCGATTGAATGGCAAGAATCTAGTCTGGCAAACAATGGATTTTTGCGATGAGTTGTGTTTGGGGAAGTATCAACGCCACATTGGCTCGCAGTGCCAAACGTGCCATGGCGAAGTGCCTCACCAGAGTTTGGGAAAATATTGTGTTCGTTTTGGTTTTGAAATCCGCCAGTTCTGCTGTGCACAATGCTTAAACAATTACAAAAAGGGCCTCAAGACGTGTTCTTGCTGTCAGAAAGACATTTCCAATAGTGGTGAGGGTTTCTTGGCTCCAGTGGGTGATAAAGAACAGTTCAAGGACTTCTGTAGTCAGTCATGTATGCGTCACTACGACTCCATGTGTAATGCAAAAAAGAAGCTGCGCACAGATCGTTGCGCGGTGTGTAATTTTGAGAAGCCGATGCGTGTTGAAATGACGATAGATGGAAAGGAGCAAAATTTCTGCTCAAACCCCTGCTTCTCAGCCTTCAAATTTGTAAGCAACATTGTACCCGATCAGTGCAATATGTGCAGCAAATATTTCGAACGTAAATCGTCAGAAAGTTTCACCATCTACGGCGAGAAGCATCGAACGAAAGTATTTTGCTCCCGCATATGTTTCAATGTGTTCATCATAGTCAACCGGCAAATCACCTCGTGCCAATGGTGTAAGGTGAAAAAGTATGACTTTGACATGATTATGAAAGTTGTGGATCAGAGACATGTAATGATGTGCTCCCTTAATTGTTTGACACTGTATGGGGTGTCTATAAATGCTTTTAGTCGCACGGCCATCAAGTGCGACAATTGTAACGCTTGCACAACGCCACAGTATCACCTGACAATGTCCGATGCTTCAATGCGAAATTTCTGTACGTACCAGTGTGTAATGCAGTTCCAAAGTCAATTCGCTAGAGTGCCGCTTACACTTGATTCCGAGGCAGTTGCTACAGCCACTCATCATATAAATCCGAAACAACAGAACGCAAAGAATTCTAACATAGCAGCGCCATTCCCGACTGGACTGCCAAAAAGAGTAAAACTCAACGCCAATCAGATGAAGAATATAGTGCAGGCGGTGTCGCCTGTCACAAAAAATAAGCAAAATCAAAACAATCAAACACAGATACCAGTAATGCCAGTGATTTCAAATGTCGCATCACTGGCAACAGGTGAAAATGAAACCTTGATAGGCAACACAACGGTGCGAAGGGGGGCAACCCGTGGACGTGGTCGTGGTAAGAAATACGTCAATGAATTACGACCGCTTCGTGTACCGACTCCTCCACCTGCTGGTCCTCCGACAACAAGAACCCGTTCTTCAACATCTTCACCAATTCTGGCAACCACACCACTTTCGATAGTTGGTAATAAAACACGGGGAAGGACTACGACAAGATCAAACATTTACCCCACTGCAGATCCAAATCCTGTATCACCAATAATTGAGAAGCAAGTAGAAACAAAAATTGTCACGGTACCGCCCTATCCGCCAATGGTACGCAACGTCCAGACCAGTTGTCGTCCGAAAACAGACGACCGATCGGTTGAGTGTAGGCCCGAAACATCGGAAATTGGAATACAGACCGACGAAGACTTTAGCTCGAAGATCTTAATCCCTGTCCCAGTTCCAATTTATGTTCCACAACCAATGTACATGTATTCGGCACCGTTCCCAGTACCTGTACCTATCCCGCTGCCAATTCCTGTGCCGATTTTCATTCCCACAACGAGAAACTCTTCGAGCGGCATTCTTAAGGAAATCAAGAAGATTCAAGATAAAATGCCAGCGGATCCATTCGAGGCGGAACTGTTAATGATGGCTGAGATGGTGGCAGATGAGAAAAACGAATCGGACTCTGAATCGGAGGAGGATACAAAACCCGAACCGATCGCATCGCAATACCCGTCGCCGATAGCACCAACAAACAATGTTGTGACTATGGAGCCACAGAATAACACGTCCTTTGGGGAGGACGTCCTGCAAATGGCGTTGAAAATGGCCAGCGGGGAGTATGAAGAACCAGTAGTTGATCTGGAGTCAGCGATGACAGCTAATACTATAACTCATCCACCGCCGGGGATGGTTCAGTCCACAGCAGTTGGTGAAGATCCTGCCATGCAGATGGGCCACCACATGATGATGGAAGCTCAAAGGTTTGTTTTTTTTTTTTTTTCTTGCAAAGTTAACTTTTTTTTTGTATCATTTACAGAGGTGGTCGTGCTCGTAAACGTGGCGCAATAGCTTCACCAATCACTCCACGCAACAACCGATCGCCGATTAAGCGGCCCCGTTTATCTGCCGACAACACACCACCCATACATTCACAGCCGCCAGTTGAAAAACCCGACGCAAATATGTGTCTCAAGTTTACTTTCGGTGTAAATGCCTGGAGGCAATGGGTAATGACAAAGAATGCAGAAATTGAGAAGAGTTCAATTCGGCGACGTCTCTTCAAAACAGAACTGCTACAAATGACAGCCGATGAACTTAATTATTCGTTGTGCTTGTTCGTCAAGGAGGTGCGCAAGCCGAATGGGACGGAGTATGCGCCCGATACAATTTATTATTTAGTTCTAGGTAAATCATTGCAACCTTTTCATGGTCATTATCCTTAACTTACTAATTTTGTGCGACCTTTGCAGGAATCCAACAATATCTCTATGAAAACGGTAGAATAGACAACATATTCACAGATCCCTATTATGAGCGGTTCACAGATTGCTTGGACGAAGTGGCACGCAAGTTTTCAGTGCTGTATAATGATTCACGTAAGTTTTAATACACGCAAAATGTGTCTTATCTAATAATTATTATTTACACAATAGAATACATTGTAACCCGCGTTGAAGAGGAACACCTTTGGGAGTGCAAACAGTTGGGTGCGCATTCTCCTCATGTGTTGCTAAGCACTTTGATGTTCTTCAATACAAAACATTTCAATTTAACGGTAAGTTAAAGTGCAAACCAGCACGATCAAATCAAAATTGATGTTTTTTTTTTTCTGTCAGACTGTTGAGGAGCACATGCAACTTTCATTCTCACACATAATGAAACACTGGAAACGTTCTGCACAGAATGCCAAATCACCTGGCACTAGAAATGTGTTGCTACGATTTTATCCACCACAAGCTGGACTTGGTAAGTAACATGTGATTTCAAGTTTGAATAAAAGTATTAACGATGAATTGCCAGATGCAAATCCTCGAAAGAAAAAGGTGTACGAACAACAAGAAAACGAAGAGAATCCTCTCAGGTGTCCTGTTAGGTTATATGAGTTCTACTTGTCTAAATGGTAAGTAAAATTAATCTTTCGTTCCCACTTCACCTATGAACTATTCCCAACAATATTTCAGCCCTGAAAGTGTCAAGACCCGGAATGATGTGTTCTACTTACAACCGGAACGTTCCTGTGTGCCCGACTCACCCGTTTGGTATTCAACGCAGGCTCTTAGTCAAGAGGCCCTACAGAAAATGCTGCATCGTGTTAAAATGGTGAAAGAGATCAACATTGCACTTTTGACTAGTTAATTTTCTTATTTACTGAAACAAGCATATTTCTTATGTACAAGCAACGCACATCTAACCATGTGTATGCAGGGCATAGACTGCAGAGTAATCTGCTGTTGTTTTGTTTTATATACAAATAATAATCATACAACACAACACACAATTTATTTTGTCTTTAATGTGAATAAAAATAAGTGGAAATAATTGAAGAAAAAAATTAAACGATAATAAATTGTTTCCTTTTTTTTGCTTTCCTAAATAAGGTGCGTGGCACACATTTATTTTTTCTTTGTTTTTTAAGATAATTTTCTTTAGAACTTTATCGAATTTTATTTGAATAGAGTCTTACAAGGCAAACAAAGTTCATGTCTAATAAAAAATTTCAGAAAAAAGAAATACAAATATTTAATTGTATATGTATGTAAATGTAAAACAAAACTACCATTGTGGGGAATGATATATATTTAAAGTTATTAAAGTTAAATGAACGTAATAAATGAACTAACAACATATGAATATGTATAGCTACTATTCATATAATTAATTAAAATAACTACATGTTTACGTACATAAACACACTATGTGTAAACAAACATTTAAATATACGTTTAGAAGCAGATATGAAATTCGTGTATGTATTGTTTATTAAACATTTGTGCACGTACATGAATAGGTGTGGTATTAAAATTGTAGCATTCAAAACAACGCCTCCAACTAAATATTTGGTGATCTTGGATGATATGTGTGCGAGTTAAATTTTATTGTCCACTGCACTAACCACGGTAAATCTTAAATCGAGGCAGTGATTATGCGGTCAAACTAAACTTTTAACTAAATCCTACACACAGGGAACTCCTGAATTTTAATCAATAAGGAAACTAGTGGGTTCCCTATCAGGTCAGTACCACCTGAGATACAATCTAAGCAAACTTAAACTTGTTTATCAAGACAATGCACTTTAAAAGAGAATGCGACGACCGAGCTGATCCTTAGTAAGTGTCCGGGCCTTTTTTAGGACGAATCCTCCACAACAAGATTCTTAGCCATAACGACATCAAAAACACTTGTTGTTAATATTCTATATATATTCATTGGGCCGCCCCTATGACAAAATAGACCAGTTAGGTCGCAGTATCAACCCACTGGATAGGATCTGATATTTAAATGTTAGAAATTCAAAATGTATGATCGATACAACTATGAATTTGTTCTGAAGAAAGCAAAGAGGAAAAGAGTGAATGTCCACGCACTAAGAGGTAAGGATTTTTATTTTGTTTTAATAATCACCCCTATCATTAAATCCGCCGGGGGGAATGATTCACGAAAATTCGAAAATCGGTATCATTGAATCCGTTCGAAGGGAATCGTCCACTTGTCGGTAATGTGAACAACTTTTCACTTGATCATTGAAAACGAACGGATCGAATCTCTCCATACAAAGTCTGACGTTTCAGGTCCGCGAGAAAATCGTTGCGGATCTGGTGCTTTTGCTGTGGGGTTGGCTAGCATTTTTTTTTTACTGCCAAGAACTTTGAACGTTGAAATTGCAGAAACAAACAAATTGAATCAGAAACAGCGCGGCATCGCATAACATCCACCATTGGATTGATCTTATTTTCAGCCAAAACTAAGACAGAATGCAATGCAAATGGGACAGAATTCCAATCTTCTCTGATGTTGTCATAAATCGGGAAGGTTACGTGTGTATAAATGTTTAAGTCTGGACTCGATGCGTATCGTCAAAAGTCGCCAAAGTTATGTAAAGGGAATCAAGTTGTCGCATAAATCCGCTTTTCGAGATCAGCCCCAAAAGTAGTTTAAATATGGAGGATCTAGAACAGACGACAGAAGTTCAAAAGAATGGTATTGGCACAGAGTTGACCTGGTCACTGCCAAAAACTTTGAATGTTGAACGTGTAGAAACAAACATATGATGAACAAACTTCAGGTATACGTAGAATACACAGATCATTACACAAAACATGCGACCAAAAAAAGGAAATTTTAAGGGAAATAAGTGTAAATACTAAAAACGTTGAACTTTATAAATAAAATAAATGAAACACGACATTGGAATGCAGTATATTGCAAAGCAAAAGCTTAAAGAAAACCCAAAAAAATAATTATTTATATTTTTTTATTCCTTAGATTTTTGTTTTCACACCACAATCGCCTTTATAAGTGTCAAATCAGGAAAGAGCTGATTTCAAAAACATAAGAAGGGATGTATATAAAGTAGCGTATCCGGCGGATTTAATGATCACGACGATAGGTGAATGTGAACCGAATAAGTGAAGGGAATCTCAGATCCGTCGGATTTAATTATAGGGGTGAATAATAAGAGGTAAGGATGCAAATAAATTTTTAACCCCAAGAATAATCATCCAAAGTACATATATATACTTATAACATGTGGGGGTGTTACACAAAATTAATGAATTGAAACAAAGCTTACACTCAGAAACAAATGCAAGCTATGTGTACGAGTTATAAGAGATCACGGTGAGAAACTAATTGATTGATTAATGATTTTTCAAAATGCTTTTACGGTCCCCATAAAGCAATTATAATAAATGCTGCGTTATTGCAGTATCTACAGATTCGTAGATTTGCTGCAGTTGTATTAAGTTTTTCAACCATGGAAGCCCTGATCACTGCTTTAAACTGTTTCGTTTTCTGACCGCCATCTAAGATCCAGTTTAGGTTTCAAGATTTAAGACATTGTCATTCGTAAATTCATCACATACTTAAAACGTTGTTGAATCTTAAAAAGCAATTGTGAGTTTCGGCCGAATAAAATTTTACATAATTTTCTTGAGATTTAAAAACTATCGATAAATACTATTCTTGCCTTGAAATAAACAAACATTAAATTTTCCGCCTTGTTGTTCTCTTTTTCGCCTACTAAAAATAAGTGAAAAATTCAGCTGTTAACGGTGGTTCGTATCACCAGAAGCTCACAATGGGGGAAAAGCGAGTTTCGGGTGAAACTCAAAATAAGGCTGTTTAATTCTTTTTTATCAAATAACACAAAAAATGTTCCGATTTTCTTGAATTAATAATTTTATTAATATGTAGGTAATTAATTTTAATATCATAGTATGTTTGTTTTCGTGGTTGTTACCACAATATATTATATAATAGCACATACCTAGAATATTCGTTAAGTTTTTTTAACCATTGATTCTTCTTTTTGATTTTTTTTTAAACTTACATACATATTTATATTAATTTTCATAGTGTTATTTTAATTGCGTTTGAATTCCTTATCCAGAAACTACTACACCAAATCATTTGTAACCGAAATATTTGAAACAATAAACAAAATATGTATTAAACTTGGTCTTGACAGTCGAGACGATTATAAGCAAAAAAGTAGAACTTAAGCTATTTTCTTTCTCCTGTTTAGGTTTAAAATAAATCAATTAATATATTTAAAGAAAATAATAACGGGGAATTATCTAAAGAATACAAGAAAAAGAAAAGAAAAAACAGTAAAACTGATTTTGTCTACCATTCCGCATCACCGTTGGACTTTTGAAATACATAATCCTTCCCACCAATGTTCATGATACCGTCCTTTAGATAGAATTTCCATTTGTTTCTCGATCGGGTGATCTAGAGTCGATAAGAACAGCAAGTAAGCAACACCAAATCATTTTCTCTCAGTCCCTTATCTTACCTTATCATACTGACAAACAATTACATTATCTGTGTCAAATAAGTCACTGGCATCTTCATCCGTCACATCATCTTCACTGTTCAAAGGCTCTTCCTCAGCTCCACCATCGTTCTCGCCATCCTCGTCTTCTTCTTTATCCACATCGTCGTCATCTTCGTTATCCATGTTATCGTCACTTTCTTCCGACTCATCTTCATCGGATGTATCAACAGCACCATCCAATTGCTTGGCTGTTGTGAAATTTTCTAAAACAAAAAAGATGCGTGTTAAGATCCGTGTTAAAACTGAGCAATATCTCAAAAACTAACTTTGCATAGCAGCATTTTGTAAAGCAGCGTTAACATGCTGCTGCAGTACAGATGACGCCAATGGCGTTGGCAGTGACATGATCGATGAAATCAAATGCGCTGTAAGGATCTGTGTCAACTGATTCTCTTGTAGCGCTGACGCTGGCACATGAATTGTAAGAACACGTGATTCTGAATTCATGGTACCGGGTTGAGCAGGTAAAGTTATCTAAATCAAACAATCGTGTTAACAAATACCACAAACTAGGTAACGAGAAATTACATTAACAGGCATGATCTTATTCGGATCTAGTGCAGCGACTGCTGGTATAGCTGAGGCTGATGTTGTCTGCTGCTGAACAGGCTGTTGGTTATTTTGATTTGGTTGTTGTTGTTGTTGCTGCTGCTGCTGTATTTGTTGTTGTTGCTGGTGATGCTGTTGTTGCTTCTGTTGTACTATTTGTTGCTGTTGCTGCATTTGCTGCTGTTGGACCATACTCTGAGGTGGCATTTGTTGTTGTTGTTGTTGCTGCTGCTGCTGCTGAGGTGGTTGATTTGGTTCTGTTTTGACTGTGCCATTCACAATCGACACTGAATTGTTGGCCTGGTTTAATTTGACATCATTGCTCTGATTTGTTGCTGCATTGTTTTGAGATGCTGCCGTAGCAGCAGCTGCTGCAGCGGCGGCGGCGGCTGCAGCCGCTGCGGCCTTCTTTGATTTATTTGCAGCTGCCTATTTAAGAATAACAAAAACAAATTAACTAACACATTCATACAACAAATCGGATACATAATTGCAAGCAAACTAATTGCCAAAAAGCACTCAAATACTCTACAAATAAATATGCTCATACCTTTGAAGGCTGGAGTGGCATTGTGTCAGTGGTTATGTCCAATCATGGAAGTCGCGGTGTGATCCAACGAACAATTTTGTTCATTGGAAGTAGTGGTGAGAGTGGTATAGTTGGTACAGATGGTAGGTGGTTGATTTTGGAATGTTATTTTTATCATACAAGCGAGCGATAATAATTGTTTATTTTTATTTAGTATTTTATTTCAAGTCAAACACGCAGTAGTATACACAGCAAACATTGTACATAAAAATAGGGAATAACACGCTATTAAGGGTTCAACAAAACAAAGTTCCACTTTCTAGCAGATGGGAAAACAAACCTTGCTTACCTTCGGATTATTAGCAATAATCGGTGGCGGTTGTGGCTCTGGTGGTTCCGGATTTAGTTCGACCGCTTTGCTTGCCATTAGCTTTGTGCGCCATATTTGCTTCATCTCCTGTAGGACTTGTTCATCCACACCTTCGTCCAAGAATGCATCACGTACACTAGAGATAACATCTTCTATTACCGTGTGATAAAGTTTCAACTTATAAGAGAACAAGAAAATAAGAAGAAGACTTGTTAAAAGACTCGTAAATAATAACGCATGCATAAATTAATTGAGTTTAAGTTTCATTAAGTGTTGATTGTATTTACTTTAAGGAACTTTTCTTTTCCTATAGGCAACAATGTCATTGCCAATGTTATTTTGAAAACTCACTAGAACTTGAATTTCAATTATTGCTACAAATCACGTTTGTCTTCAGATCCATAACAAAGCAATACACATATGGATGTCTATTTCAGTTGAAATTTGTTTTCTTAGTAACACAGTGTGTCATTAAATGATAACAGTAACCAATGTATTCATTAAATCAATTGTACTCAGTTAAATGGTGTTCTACAAGGAGTTATTCCAGTCGATCTGTCCCATCTTTTTAATGGAATGTGAAGAACCATCAAGTAAATTAGCGAGCATTCATTTTCTTTATCCATTTAAATAAACAAATGTGGACTAAATGATTATACATATATGTACATACAGTGCCGTGCACATAATTAGCAACGCTGAAGACGATCGATTTGATTTCTTCATATCTCTTGTGTTTTCACCCTTAGGAAATTTTAATTTCCATTTTTACTTTACAAATTAAATACACTTTGTGAAAAGTGCTCGATATTGATATAAAGTTCCGTTATTTTTTTATTTGTCGCTGAAACAGAGTGAAGAGCACAAAATATGTCGTGCATATAATTAGCAACGGTTACATTTTTTTTTTGTTAGTTAAAGACTTTTTGTTAATTTAAAGCGCAGAATTCACTGGTGTGTTAGTATATTTATATTACTTTGTTCACAGTAATGTTTTGAATAATTTTTTAGAGTTTTACACAATGGGAAAACAGATCTTGCGATGTCAAACCCCAACCCGTATCCTGAACCATTTTAACGAAAGAAAATCGTATGCCAACATTGCAGACCTTCTTAAGTGATCAAAAAGGATAGTTTTTGATGATATCCAATATTGTAAGAAGAATGGAACCACCCAAAAAGTCAGCCGCAAGCTTTGGATAAGGTTGAGTAAAGACCGTGAAGACAAACTTATCGTTGGGCAAAGCCAAAAACTACCGCACTCTACAGCCAGGGAAATTCGTACTGCGGTTTTCGGTGAAAACGATAGCGGACCATCTGTAGATACAATTAAAAGACGTTTGCCCGAAGCAGGACTTTTTGGGTGGATGGCTAGGAAGGACCTACTTTTAACTGAGCGAAACAGAAATAAAACGTTTGGAGTTTGCCCATAAATATAGCCATTGGACTGTCGCACAGTGGAAAAATGTACTATTTACCGATGAAACTAAAATAAATAGAGTTCCAACTGACGGTAAATGCTGTGTACGCCGGCCTAAATAGAAAGAATTTGACCCAAAGTATAACTGGCCAACGGTCAAACATGGAGGTGGGAGTATAATGATTTGGGGTGCAATGTCTTGGTGCGGCGTCGGTCCAATTCATAAGATCGAAGGACATGTGGACAGGCGCCAATACTGAAGTATACTGGAAAATGCAATGGTGCCATACGCAGATGAATATCAGCCAGTTTTTTGGATCTTCCAACAGGACAATGATCCGACGCACACTGCCGCTCATACAAAAAAATGGATTGACGATCATATGGTGACGTTACTAGACTAGCCGTCGTGTAGCCCTGATCTAAATCCAATTGAGAATATATGGCAAATGCTTAAAAGAAAGCTAAGTTACGAAAAATTGGTAATATCGAAAGATTACATGAGGAAACGAAAGTTGGTTGGGAAACGATTCCTCAAAGCTTTTGTCAAAATTTAGGGGAATCTATTCCACGTAGATTGCAGGCAGTGATTCAAAATCGTGGCTACGCTACTACATATTAAGTTTCTGTGAATGAAAAAGGAATAAATGAACTTTTTTTTTATCAAAAACTCATGCGTTGTTAATTATATGCACGACCCGTTTTGTGCTCTTCACTCTGTTTCAGCTACAAATAAAAAAATAACGGAACTTTAAATCAATTTCAGGCACTTTTCACAAAGTGTATTTCTTATGTACAGTAAAAATGGGAATTAACATTTCCTAAAGGTGAAAACACATGAGCTATAAAGAAATCAAATCGATCGTTTTCAGCGTTGCTAATTATGTGCACGGCACTGTACATATTATGTAAGTACGAATGTATGCACATATAAATTGGGTGAAATGTTCGAAATAGAACATCGTATTGGGTCGCTTCTTGTCTCTCCTTTTATAGACTTTTTAATACGTACCTACTCTGAATTTCTCCACCCATTGGCTGTTATTCGTCGTGACAACCGTTAATATCTTTTTGGAGGAAATCCGTTTTATCACCCGAATATCCGCCCAGTTATATCTTTAGATTTCCATTCTACTTCCATTGGTGTCTTTAAAGATACATGGGCCGTAGAGCCGTACTACTACCCATGCGACGTAAATCGAAACAAAACAATGCACATTGAAAACAAAATTATTCACCAAAAATACAATCAATATGGAATGGAAAAGACTGATTCTTGACAACTTGTTAAAGGAACCAATGTATATCGAAAATGGAATATTAAAAGCCGAACAACGTAAATCAAAGCCTTCCTGTAACACATTTGTGGTTCACCGGTCTATGCATATATGTATCAGTTAATGTTTTCTTTTCCTCAATAACTCAATTAAAAAAAGCATAAACAATTTAAATATGAAAATAAATACCCTTATGTTTTAAATAACTGGAATGACTTTTATTAGCGGTGATTGTAGCAAGCAAAGAAGGCTACACACATATATGTACATATGTACAGAGCGAGCATTTAAACTAACAGCCCTATTATGGTTAACGAATCGAACGTTCGATATGAAGCGAACTCTTGCGAATCACCCGTACCGTGGTATTATGGTTAGCGAATGTGTCATTCACCTGTGAAACCACTGCTGCAATAACAAAAAACAAATTAAATGACATTTTCGAATATATAAGTAATACCACGATACGGGTGATTCGCTTCATATCGAACGTTCGATTCGCTAACCACAATAGGGGTATAAAGCAGCCAACAGATATTAGAGTACCTACTACTCGACACGCAGTTAATAGACAGAAGTAACATAGTAAAACATGATAATTTATTTTTGTACAAACCACCTTTTAATAAGGTGCCGTTAGTTAAAACCGATAAGCAACAAAAAATTATCTAACGACAGCTTTAAAAAATGCAGCAGCAATCCAACTAAACTAATCCTTAGCATTTTCAAACAGCAGTTCAATTATATATAATACCCGCTCTTTTTGTAAGTTCAATATACCCTGCAACAGAAGGTGATGTGCGTAAATGGATTTTTTGACCTCTCATTCTCATGCGAAGTTATTTATAAATGTTCAACATCGTCGTTTTTTTTTAAGTTTAAAAATTGTAACAAACACACCACCAGTTCTTACAACCTTTACTATGGAATGTAGAACAAAATTTTTTTTTTTTTTTTATTGTTATCTGCAAGATAAGACATTTCAGCGTTGACTTTAGTTACGAAAACGTTACACAGAGTTTGTAAACAAATTTAACCTCCAGATTCGTACGGAAACAGTAAACTCCATAAAATGTTATCGCTGTGTAAACAAAAAGTTATACTATGTATACATATGCATTTTATTTTATTCATTTTACTTTAAATGCAAAAAAAATGTCACCAAGGACGTACCTTACCTAACTACTGAATATTTCCAGCAAATGCAGCATTCGAATACAAACCATCAATAATATTTAATTGCTTGTTTGGATTGCAATGATATGCGACACAAACAATTGATTTCGAATCTTTCATGTGGCGCATGTATACAAATAATTAAAAAAAAAACGCTCTTATCAAGAGAACAGTGATAAGTATCCACAACAATTGTTCGACACGGAATGATGATATGTCTGTGATGATATCTGTTTGCAATTAGCTTGTTGAGTAATATAGTCAGTCAATGAGGTAAATGGAAAGCTGATATTTTGTTGCCAAGAAGAAATAAAAAGTGACGGTAGGGTACATACATAGGTAGAAATTCGTTAATGTTAAAAAAGGTTTTAAATAAAAAAATCATTCTGTATTGTTTGTTAACATTACCGATTTGTTTTGTGATAAGCAAAAGGTCGTCATACATATGTACATATCCATATGTACAAACTATGTGAGAAACATTTCCCACAGTTTAGCATACTTTTTTATAAACGGAAGTACATAGTTTAACGGCCTTAAGTAATCATAAACCATTAGAAAATTAAACATGTTTATATTAAGTGTGACAGTCATAAAATTATCAGAAGGGTCACTTCGTCACAGTTTCCACGGGTGTTAAGTTCCAACTGCATTACTTCGGCGATGAATAGTGCATATCCGTTTTACAAGTACATTGAGGTCAAATAGAAGGAAAATCATCACCCTCTCAAGTGCAGAAAAAAAAAATAAAGCAGAAATTCTAAAATTGCTGCAGTAGCGAACGAATTAGCTGTTTACGAAAGCCCATTTTGTATCAGTATTCCATAATGATTAAAACGCATAATGCTCATCCGCCGCCGTACCTGGTAGAAGCTAACGATGCTGAGCTCATTTGCGACGGGGCACCAACTTAAGGGAATAACCAACTTTCTCTGAAGAGAACCACCAACGAAGTTGATGGTTAACTAACTATTAATACAACGTAATTACGCAATGGATGTTATTAAAAGTCGTGGTGGAAGAATAAAATTTGCGTTGTAGTAACGTTTGTAGTCTGCATATTTTACTTTGGGTGATAGGTATTTCAAAGAATTTGCTACATTCTTCCATATGGTAAGCAGTCATTACGGTTTCAGGTATGATTTCTCATCCCCAATCGGTTGATATTATTCAAATCACGTTACTCACCACTGAGGTTTGGCATAAAGCCATCGGCACCTTCTTCTCTGCAATTTTGAGGCCGTGTTGCTTTATCTGCCCGCAGGGAATCTAATTTTCTATAAATCACCCAGAAACACCTCCGCCCGGTAGCACTTTGGAAAACCCAAAGAAAAAAAATTGCACGAGGGAATATCAAAACAAATACATGTATTATCTCGTTTCGGTTTTTAGCCTTTCCTTGTGAATTAAAAAAAATTAAATGTCAGCGGCGTTGACACAAAGGCAGTAGGCAAACGACGATAAAATACACAACGAAACAAATACGTCCTCAAAGGCCGAGCGAAATTGCCATAATGGCGACCGCGACAGCGACGACGACGACGATTGCAAGACGAGACGAGACAACCACATTAATTTGCAGAAAAAAATGTCTCCCTACTACTCTGCCCTCATGAGAAAAATGTTGGACTTCGAGTTGACAACGAAGCCGGAGCCGCCAGCCAAATGAAGGCTTTTTATACTTTCGTCGTAATTTTAACAGGTAGTACCACAGTCATGTTGCTGTTAAAAATTAAATTGTATACATTTGTACGCAATATAGGAGAGATTATAAAAAAATAATTAACTGAGTTTTAAATTTGGTAGAAATAAATAGACTTGGTGTAGGTTTGATTTTGTATTTATGAGAATATCTATTTAAACTATGGTTTTTTAATCGACGACCTAGCACGAAACACATTTGTCGCAGAAAATTGTAATAGATAGACTAGATTTTTGCCCGTTTAAATAAATTATATGAGATTACATATCTCACAACTCCTACACAATTAATCAGTAATTTTTACTAAAAACAAAATTGATTGTACATATAATTCATTCAATTTTTCCGTTTTTACATGCATTCTCACTGTATGTGCCCTTTTCCATATAATTATGAGGGTTTTCAGTCGAATTTACAGTAGTATTACAATATTCATTAGTAATTAATGGAAATCAGAAAATAGAGGTAAAAATAAGAGTCCTAATGAATGCCAACAGCTCAAATGATATTTATTAATCATTTTGTATCGCGACTCGCAGCACATAAACCACTTTTTATTATATTCACGGCAAACGTACCTAATTAAAAAAAATAAAGGAAAATGTAACAGATATTTTTAAAACAATTGCATCACTAGCGAGACAGTCTTCATCTGACATTTTAAACTTAGGTTAGTTCCGAATATTTTTCTCTGAATATCTGAATTATTCTTTGCAAATACATAGTATTTTATTTTCTAGTTTTCAATCAAGCATGAATGTTCCCGGTAGAATTTTGAATAAAAATGTACTGCAGCACCAGCATTTCAAAAGAATCGGTATTTTTCTCAAGAATTGTACACTGTCAATTATTTTAACAAAAGATTCTCAAACATTTCAGTCACGTTCTCCACAAAAAGTGAAGTAAAGGAGGCGCCTGTTACTCAATCACGAACAACTCAAACTCCAACCTCCAGTTCACAGGAACCCAGAAAACCAGTCACTCTCACCAACTATAGATTTATTTATCCAGAATTCCTTCCCGATCCGAAAATTGAATGGCGTAATACCGTTCGTGAGAAACTCGAACGCTTAGACATGATCGAGCGTCGAAAGTTAATTGATATTCCAGAATTTTACGTTGGCTCTATACTTGCGGTTACCAGTTCCGATCCGCATGCACCAGGAAAGACCAGCCGATTTGTTGGTAAGTGAAATCCTTATTCGGAAAGTTTGCAAAATTATAAGTAATATATGATATCCAGGTATATGCATTGATCGTGATCGTTGTGGTCTTCGGGCTCGATTCATTCTTCGGAATGTAATCGATCATCAGGGTGTTGAGGTTCTTTACGAGATGTATGATCCAACAATACAGAAAATTGAAGTCCTTCGCCTCGAAAAACGTCTCGATGAAAAGTTGTACTATCTGAGAGATGCACTTCCCGAGTTTAGCACATTTGATTTGAACATGGAAGCGGATATCCTTCCAGAGGGTACTGCTGTACCAATTAATGATATCAAAGTAAAACTGAAGCCACGTCCTTGGTTAGAACGATGGGAACGACAAGATTTATTGGGTGTTTCCAACATTAACGAATATCTGAAAGAAAAGCATGTCCTCAGTGCAAAGAAGGTACAGAAGCCATGGGAAAAGTATGATTTAATGAAACAGTATCGGAGCACAATACCAGAGGAAGAACAGAAAGAAATATTCGCCGAAGTTCACTCACAGTTGCATCAATTAGAGTTGGCTCGGAAGAGGATGAAGCGTAAGCGCACTTTTATCAGACCAACAAACTTAGCTTAGGAATGAGAATTAAGAATACTTGTTAAATCCATATTAAAAGAAGCACTTGTGCCTATCCGTATGGTAACTTTATATTAAAAACATACATCTTGTATTTTAAATGTTTAATAAACTAAATCGTTAGAAAATGTATTACTTATTTACAGAGCATATACGTCTAGTACAACCTATACCTATAGAACATGATGAACGAGATCGTTACGTTCCATCCAATAATTAACGTCACTAGGTAGAACAAAAATATGATGGGCAGGGGAATGAGGAATAGACGAGTGTTCTTAAGATGTGGTATACCTGCAACAAATAAATTAGTCATCAATTAAAAAGAAAGTCTGCCAAGGAACTAGCTTACAATTGTATCCCAAGAAGGTTATATATACGTAATAACACAACGCCAACAGCCAAAATGTGTTTCCAATAAATCTCGATATGAACCACGACTGACTTATTAGCCAGTTGTAGAAGAACAACTGCACAAAGTGCAATAACATGAGTGGCGGAAAGAATGCATTCAAATGCACGTCAAATGCATATCCCCACTCAATATCAGTTTCCAGACTGCTATTTCGCAGATATCTGTTCGTTACGATCCAGTAGAAGGTCGCTACTATTACACCAGCGAATATACAGTCCACAAAAACGACATAAAATATGAAGGAAACACTTTGCCAGAAGTTAAGACCTAGCACATAAGCGAATCCGATGGAAGTAACTAAAAGATTTTCGATTAGCTTTTGAAGTGGCGATATAGTAAATATCTGCAGACTTACCGCACAAACAAATTATTAATAAGACTAAGAATGCTGGATCATCTCGTGCGAATTGTGATTTCGTTTCTGAAAATAACTACATTTTATTAGCTGTTTATTGAGATGAACTTCATTATTCCTTACGTTTTCTATAATTAAAATTCCTGTACACTTTCTGTGGTGCAATCAATAGGTAAATCATTTGCCAAAAAGCAAATTCAAAGTCCATTTGATTGAATTTCAACAATCTCCGTAGATATTTGTAGCTCTTCGTTGTGGCAGAGAGACAATCTCGCCGATGGTTCACGGGTGGTGGTAGGGGAGATGTTCCACGGGATGCATAGCTTCCTACACCGCTGGCATACGAATGGCTTACCGATGGTGTGGGAGATGTCGAATATTTCATTTTGAAGTACTGAAATCTAATCACTTATACTGAGTTGGAGAACGCGTTTACTTGTAATATAATTAATACGAGAAAATCATTTTATGTTTTCCCTGATCTACGTAAATCAAAGTCGACGATGAATATTTTTTTTGCTAGATTTTGACACATCATTGACGTTTGTAATGTCAATTTGATATTTATATTTGAAGGGATGGGTTCACATGGTTAGTATGAATAAATGAAAAAAAAAGTTGCATAATTTTATGTGTACCTAATCTGAAAATACTAAAATTGAAATGGATATATTTTTCTCAAGCTTTTAAATTTAAATCATGTGCTTTAAAACTTATAAGTAAATTTCGGCATGAATACGATAAGTTTGGCGCAAAGATTTAATAATGCCATTTTGTAGATCTCGGTGATATAAGCACAAAATATAAAGTAAAAATACTGACTAATGATTATGAAGATCGAGGTTTAAACATTTGAGTAAAGAAATTTATAAAATCCAAGTTTTTGAGGATCAGACTTTGAAAAAATAAAACTAAAAAAATCGCGCGATTTTTTACTTTATATTTTATGCTTATTTCACCGAGATCTACAAAATGGCATCTTCAAACTTTTGCGCCAAACTTATCGTACTCATGCCTAAATTTCATGCTTGACAAAATTTCAAGATTTGATTGAATTTTTTGATTGATTTTGGAAAAGAAGAAAAAAGTTCTCAATATAACTGCTAGGTAGAGATTTGATTACCTATTATTTAGTTCGGTTGAAACTGCCTGTTTGGTTGTTTTTTCCTTGTGATGAATATATATATTTATTTCCTCGCAATTGGATTGAGTGCTACCAATCTCACTCAACATTTATTCAACCTACCATCGGAACACATCCAAACTGCACATAAAAAGAAAAAGAAAAATAGAATATAAAAATGCATTGTCGCCATGTTTATTTCATTTCGCAAAGGAACTTTTTAGTGAGCTATTTTCTACAAATCGCTGGTGAATCATTAAGTATTTTGCACTGAAATAAATAATATTCACTCAAACCGTTTTACTGCATTGTTTGTTACAACACTCCATGCGAAGTTATTCTATTTTTTCATTATAAACGTACAAAACCAGTGCCAAACTTCGACGCTATGTGCGCATAAAACAAAACAAAAAAACCTTTCCGATTGGTGTGCAAATCAACGAAACAAGTCACATTTAAGAAATTCAAATGTTTTGAAATCAACTAAAACAAACACGGACAAAAATTTGTTTAGAGAAAACCCGACTTCTTATTCCTTTCTTTGGCCGCGGGAGCAGAAATACTTCGTATCAAAGTGGATGCCCGGAGTAGCCTGGGAGTTCCCCAGGATTATTCAGGAATGGTTGGCCTCACGGGTGGTGGGCATTTGTATGCCAATGTCTCACCGCAGGATAGTAAGTGTGATTAGAACGAAATAAAAATACGAAACTACCTAATTAATAACACCCACTCTATTTGCAGCGATCATTCGTGAAATGAATTCGATGCCTCCGCCTTCGACATCAGCGCCTACTTCCGCTGACGCATGTCTGAGTATTGTGCATTCATTAATGTGTCATCGACAGGGAGGTGAGAGTGAAGGGTTTGCTAAACGTGCTATTGAATCACTGGTGAAAAAGTTAAAGGAGAAGCGCGATGAACTGGATTCGTTGATAACAGCAATCACAACGAACGGTGCGCATCCTAGCAAATGTGTAACTATTCAAAGGACCCTAGACGGTAGATTGCAGGTAAGAAATTGATTAGAAAATCATTGTACGGATGTCTGTTGAGGTCTAGACATGTCTGATTAGATTGTTTACGAATCGCGATAACGAAATCGACGATCAGTCTTTAATGGCTGCGGTAGTAAATCAAAGTACAGACTTGAGTAATTTGGTTTGTCAGACAGTTGGTCACTAGACTTGATAGACACTTTCTGGTTTTAATAATCTCTAAGCAATGATTTTAATTTATTTCAATTTAAGGTTGCGGGTCGAAAGGGTTTCCCTCACGTCATCTATGCCCGCATCTGGCGCTGGCCAGACTTGCATAAGAACGAGTTGAAACATGTCAAATACTGCTCATATGCGTTTGATCTCAAATGCGATTCAGTTTGTGTGAATCCATATCATTACGAGCGTGTGGTATCACCAGGAATCGATTTATCCGGTTTAAGCTTGCAATCGGGTCCAAGTCGCATCGTTAAGGATGAATACTCAGCTGGTCCTGTAGTCGCCGCAGGAATGGACATCGATGGCAATGACATCGGAACAATTCAACATCACCCGTCCCCACTGGGCCCACAGGCATATGGATACCCTCAGGGATCTGGTGAGTTAAACTAATATAAATTTACTCCACATTATCATTTTTTTCTTTACTTTGAGTTGCTAAAGGTATAACGGATTTCGTCTTATAGTTTTATTTTATGGTTTTTCTTTTTATGTTGTTTTCATTTTCTTGTTTTTTTTTTTTTGTGACTTTTCCGCCCTAATATAGTTCCTGATCCAAGCCAAATGAGTGCAATGTTCTCGGGACGAACTATACCAAAAATTGAACCGACTGAGGGTCCGCGGAGTCCATGGATGGCTCCTCCACCTCGGTTGGCGCCACATCCGCTCTGTAAGATTTATAATTTGTTTTATTTTTGCATTTTTCTCTTTTTTTTTTTCAATTCATCTTTGATCACTTATTTGGTGTCTCTCTTATTTTTATTTTATTTTGGGCAAGTATGTGCCGACATGTGTGTGTGTGATTTGTTAAAATGTATTTTCCTTGCAGCGGTTTCACACGTTATGCCACTGCAAGCCCAAGCGGCAATGAACCCATCCGCTGTAATGCCTCCACCGCCGCCTCAAACACAATCGGCTCAATCGGCACAGTCGTCTCTGCAGGTGAGTTTGTCTGGAGGTGGCGGCGCCACTGAGGGCGCTAGTCATCTGGGACAAACATCACCCACAGAATCGAATCAACAATCTCAAGGTGGTGGTGGTGGCAGTGGTGGAGGTGGTAGCGGCGGCAGCGGTTCATCTGGTTCCTCGGGACAGGGATCGTATTATGGACAGTCGGCTTCATCACAAATGCCAAATGCAGAGGGAAAATTTGTCTCGACACTGAATAATGTTGCCGCCTCATCGGTTTCACCACACATGCAACAGAACGGTTATGTGACAATGGCGAGTCAACAACCGAATTCGGTGCAGGCACAGACATATACACAGCCACCACCTCAGGGTGTGAGCGGTGTGGCTGCAGCTGCTGCTCAGGGGACATGGACGGGCTCGAGTACACTTACGTATACACAATCAATGCAACCTCCGGATCCGCGATCGCATCATGGAGGCTATTGTAAGTTAACGTGGGCTAGGACAGATGTGAGGAACCCATTTTTTTTTTTTTTTTGTATTCTTAGGGAACACACCGATTACGGGTGATATGACTGGCCAGCCGAGGTTATTGTCCCGCCAGCCTGCCCCAGAGTACTGGTGTTCAATTGCGTATTTTGAGTTAGACACTCAGGTAGGTGAAACATTTAAGGTGCCCTCATCGAAGCCAAATGTTATTATTGACGGCTATGTGGATCCATCTGGCGGGAATAGGTTTTGTTTGGGTGCGCTTAGCAATGTGCATCGAACGGAACAGAGCGAAAGAGCAAGGTGTGTATTCATTTAAATTGTACTCAAAGTCTAGGCCAATCAACTTAAGGAAACATGCATAAATTAGCCAGCCTGTTATCAGGAACAAATTACTGTTTATTCATAAGAAAAAAAGTTCATACTTTCTCACTTCTTTTAGACTACACATCGGCAAAGGTGTGCAACTTGATCTACGTGGTGAGGGAGACGTTTGGTTAAGATGTTTGAGTGATAATTCGGTATTTGTGCAAAGCTACTATCTAGACAGGGAAGCAGGTCGAACTCCTGGAGACGCAGTTCATAAAATCTACCCTGCTGCTTGTATAAAAGTGAGTAATGTTTTTCCGCGGATAAAATACTTATTTATGATTGCTTTGATAGGTATTCGATTTGCGACAGTGCCACCAACAAATGCATTCACTTGCAACTAACGCTCAGGCTGCTGCTGCAGCTCAAGCCGCTGCCGTTGCTGGATTGCCCAGTACCCAGCTTGGAGGACCGCCACGGGGTAAGTTTCGATGATAAAAAATAAGGATGGGTCTCCAATTATTTTGTTTCTTTTTATTATATCACTTTACTAATGTCTCGACCTGCTGTTGGCAGGTATTACAGCGGCCGCCGGTATTGGCGTCGATGATTTGCGACGTTTATGTATTCTACGTTTAAGTTTTGTCAAAGGCTGGGGACCTGATTATCCACGACAATCGATTAAAGAAACGCCATGTTGGGTGGAAGTGCATTTGCATCGTGCCCTACAGCTGCTCGATGAAGTTTTACATGCAATGCCAATCGACGGGCCTCGAGCGATAGCGTAAACCCACATAGAGAGAGTGAGCTGCTTAGCATCGCCTTTATTTATCTCTCACACTCATAACAAAACAAAACACACACACTCTATTTATTGATGTTTTTTTTTCGTTAAGTTGTCTCTCCTTAACTCTGTTTTAATGTTGAGCGAAATCTGTTGAATGAAACGTTTTTTGCTTACGTAATCGTTAAGTAATAAAGTAAATGGTCTTTATTTAAGAATATGATGGATAAAAGTAAACATTTTACAAGCCCATTGTTTGACAAAAGACAAATTATAAATTTGTTCAAGCTTAAAAATTTATATGATATGTACAATTTGGAAAATTATTTATATATCTTCGCCTTAATCTAGCAGTTGCAATTTTTTGTTAGTTATGAAACATTTTAGAAATGTTCTTTAAGTTTTGCTTTTTTAGGTTATTAATTATTAAATTCACAAAAGTAATTCAAATAAGAAAAAACAACCAGACAAAATAGGAACAAAAGCAAGATGCGTTGCGTGTACCAATGTATGTATATACAATCATATTTAATTTGTTTATTGTAACGCAATTGGAATTTGAAAATATCAGATCGCAGAGATGAGCTGTCTTTGTTTTTAATGTGATTCATGTTTTTGGTTCACGCTAATGGATTGTCAGCATTGCTTTCATTAAGGAAAAACATGTTTCGTCTAGTTTGCGTGTTTTGTGTGACACTATTTACAACCTAATGCAATATCCTGACGTAGTTTTTGCTATTGCAATGGATTTGTTTCTGGATCATACTATGCTACCATTCAAGCGTCTTGGTACCAGTAGGTGTACTCCGAAGAGCCAATGGGTCATGTTTGGGAGTGTTATTTGCACTCGGAGTGTTCAACGGAACATGACATAAGACCACCAGTCAACGCTAGGAAATAATCTTGATTGATCATATTTAGCCCCATTAAAATTGAATTTTTTTCATAAATAGATAGACTTTCGCCGAAGAAATTTGGACATACTCATTTTAATTAGAAGAATAATTCGTGTTAATTTTATTTCTATTCAAGCAAGTCTTTATACAAAGACGTCAAATAGTCGCATTATAAAACTGATAAAAACGTAAACGCATTTTCTGCTTAAAATCTTAGAAAAACATTTGATGATCTTAAGACTTGCTTCAAGTTAAACATCAAAAATATGTTTGTAACTTGGAATTGTTTAGTTGTTAAAATGCAGTTTTGTTTTCAAAATTATGTTGTCTTCCTTTTTTAAACTCAATTCTGTCAAAATTTAATTTTTCATAATCATTTTGGCTGTGAATTTGCATTATGAATTCAAAAATTAAATGGTGAAATCATTTCAATTATAAAATTACAATTGATTTGTGGTATTTATTAGTTACAATAAAAAAAAATCAAATTTCCCATTTGAAATTATACAGGCACAATGGATCATGTGAGATAATATGACACATGCTATATAAAAAGCGATTAATTTATTCAATTTGTTTTTATCTCTTTTTCAATTACTTAAATACAAATACTAAAACATTAATTGCTAGCATTTTGTATCAAAGCTTAAGAAAATAATAATTTAAATTAAATTTGTATTACTACTTAATCGTTCTATTTACACATAAATATAAATAAAAAAAAAAACATAAGAGATAAAACTATTTAGCTCTTTATTTTACTAATATTTATTACATTTTAAGACATACTATTGTAATACAAATACTTTTTCTTTAGTTTGTTCTTAAATGCCTAAATGTGGAGTAAAGTTTTACTTTATGGGTTCCGTAGAGTAGATTCACACAATCACGTATAATTTTATAGAGATTACATTTTTGTCAACGTGAAATATGTATTTCTATTACGAATCATAGAAAGTTGAAGAGAATTTTAGTGAGTATAACTACGGAACACTTTTATTTGCGTGACCAAAACCCTCATGGCCAATTTCATCCTTACAATGCGTTGCTTTTGTTTGGGTTACTTTTTGTATTTATTCGTATGTTATAGACTTTTTAAAATATACTTTAACAAAAAAGAAATTTTTAAACGATTTACAAAGTTGTAAGTAAATACGTTCAGTCATTTGAGGTTTTATGCACAATGCGAAAATAATAATTTAAAACTTAAATACATAAGTACTCTATGTATAAATTAAAATATGGAATACTGTATACAATAGGACCACATAAGTGATTACTTTATAATTATAGAAAAAATAAAAAAAAAATAAAACAAACATTTTTTTGAGAGCCAATTATTTTTTTTGTTTATTGGTTGACCTTGAAGTTTATGGGTGCATCAGGAGTGAGTAAAAGCCGCATGCCTGGCCTTGAAATTTGAATATCTAGATTAAAAATCAATTTCCGAGGACTGTTTGGTTTTTAAACATATTTCATATAGCACTAGGTCTGTTTGGTGTGTCGATAGTTTCTGCAATACTATGTTAACTATCATAGAATCATGACAGTTGCACGGCTCTCAATTTTTTTTACTCTCATTTGGCTCGCTCTTTGCGATGAATTATCTGCAAGTATCTGCAAGACCTTTTCCTCGGTGTGGACTGTTCAACTCTGTCAAACCAGCCATCTGACAGTTTGTGAAATGTCATAAATCTTCAATTGTTTGTTAAGTGTTGTTTTGTACCTAATTTAGAAATTGCAAGTAAGAAGTGGAAGAACACAAAGAAATAAATAAATAATAAATACAATTGCGCTTTTTTTTGCTTTCCTCCATAATGACTAACACCTCACTATCCGAATCTTCGATTGCAACAATATCTGAATCGTCAGATGATTCAAAATCATTTTCAGATTCATACAACTCACTTTCAGTTTCGGACTCACTCGAAGTCTCCATCAACTCCGATAGAACGTTTAATTTATCACTAGACATCTTTTATTGAATAAATATCAAATTAGCAACCAATTTCCTCAAATAAATCGCGTGTTTAATAATTTAAATTATTTAAAAGGCGAATTGTCACGTTTGACAGGTTTGACCAAGTGTTGTTAAAAGCGTTTGGTGTCTTTTGTTCAAGTTTTTTCTCTGGGAGAGGATATCGCTCTCATTGAGAGGATTCTACTATTTGACAGATATCAATCACTTACACAAAAAAGACACACCAAACAGACCTACTATAGAGTGTAATGGAAAACATCGCTTGCTTCTTTATCGACATTTAATCAACTTCCTATACATTTTTCTTCTGTTAATTTCAGTTTTACTTACCTATAAAATAAAGAAGTCAGATATTTCATAGCTCCATTGCATTTGATTGCATTCAATATTAATTATATATTAAATAGCTACATATCTAGTGAATTATTTTTTAAAATAAAACCGTACCTACCTACCTACTAAAACTAGTAATATACTAAACCAAATCCAACTTCACACGCAAGTATTTATTTTTGACAACTCCATATCAACTACTGAATGCATCCAGCGCTTCATAACAAACCCGAGTTTTCTCAATTTTCTTTTTTTTTATTTATTTACATGTTGCGTCTTTGATTTCGGTATGCCAATTTAAAAATAGATCCCCGCAGTGAAATATTTTCATCCGCGTGAACACGAATTTCTTCTAAAGTGGTCCAGAAGTTTCTTACACCATAAGCGAGTGTGGCAAAGCAGCTAAGTTATAAAAGGGGGTCATCACAAATAGTGACTCATTTTAAACGAACAAAAATTGAATCTATCAAGGCAAAGATAACATTTTTCAATTCCAAGTGTTTTACTATTGAAAAAAGCTAAAATAAAAAAAAAATGACAAACTCAGAAGCAGATTTAGCTCTAACCTACAAAGATAAAGGCAACGATGCCTTCAAAAACGAACTCTGGGAAGAGGCAATCAAGTACTACTCGGAGGCAATAAAAACGGGTGAAAAGCATAAGGATTTGGCTGTCTTCTATAAGAATCGCGCTGCAGCTTATTTAAAAAAGAAAGAATATGTGAAAGCAGTGGATGACTGCACTGAGTCACTGAGACGCACGCCAAATGATCCGAAGGCGATTTTCCGTCGTTTGCAGGCCTATGAAGCACTAGAGAAGTTCGAAGAGGCATATAAAGATGCAACAGATCTGTTAAGAGCAGATGCTAGTAATAAAACAGTTCAGCCGGCTCTGGCTAGGTTGCACTTAATAGTCCAAGAGCGGGCACAGAAAAACGCAAAAACTTCGACGAAAGTAAAGCAGATGTGTGAGTTGCTATTTGATGTCACTACCCCATTAGAAAAACGCCGTACCGCTGTGAATAACTTGCTGGTTTTGGCTAAAGAGGAGGTTGGAGCCGATCTGATATCGAAGGAGGGAGTAATTCAGAGAATAGCTGGTTTAGCGAAGACGGAAAAGGATCAGGAGGTTTATGTGAATATAGTGCGTGTGATTGCAGAGATGTGCAACCGAAGCATTGATAGGACAAAAATAGTTTTAAATGAACTCGGAGTTCCATGGTTTCTACATGTACTGGACAGTCAAAACGAGGAACGGGTGTCTGCCGCACAGTACTGCCTTCAGACGATTCTTAACTCGCTCTCGGGGATGGAAAACAAGACGGATAGCAAACCGGATAAAGATCTTTGCAAGAAATACCAGAAAGAGATAGACACTTTGTTGACCTGTTTGGTGTACACCATTACAGATCGCACAATTTCGGGACAAGCGAGAGATGCCGTTATAGAGCTACTTACTAGGAACATCCATTATACTGCACTAGAGTGGGCTGAACGCTTAGTTGAAATTCGGGGACTGCACAGACTGCTGGATGTCTGTTCAGAGCTGGAGGAGTACAAGTACGAGAGTGCAATGTCTATAACTCCATCGTCCAGAACAGTAGCCTCGGTGTGCCTGGCAAGGGTGTACGAAAACATGTACTACGATGAGCTTAAGGCGAAGTTCTCAGCGCAGATCGATGAATATGTGAAGGATAAGCTTTTGGCTCCAGACTTAGAGTCAAAAGTGAGAGTTACAGTGGCCATCACTTCATTGTTAACTGGACCACTTGATGTGGGAAATGCTATTGTGGGAAGAGAAGGTGAGTAAAAGTGGTTCTCAAATAGAACGTACCACACTAGTTATCATCTTTCTAGGTATTTTACAGATGATACTCGTTATGGCCACCACTGATGACATCCTTCAACAGAAAGTTGCTTGCGAATGCATTGTTGCCGCTTCTTCAAAGAAAGACAAAGCTAAATCATTGTGCACTCAGGGTGTGGACATACTTAAGAAGCTCTATCACTCGAAGGATGACGGAATTCGTGTTCGTGCTTTGGTTGGTCTCTGTAAATTGAGCAGCTATGGTGGTCAAGATGCCAGCATCCGTCCATTTGCTGACGGCGCTACGAAGAAACTTGCAGAAGCATGTCGTCGTTTTCTTGTTAAACCAGGCAAAGACAAAGATATCCGCAAGTGGGCTGCAGATGGGCTTGCATACTTAACTTTAGATGCCGAGGTAAAAGAGAAGCTTGTTGAAGATCATGCTGCTCTTCATGCTCTCATTGAACTGGCAAGAAGTGGAGACCAGTCATGTTTGTACGGAGTGGTGACCACATTCGTTAACTTGTGTAACGCCTATGAGAAGCAGGAACTTCTCCCCGAGATGGTTGAGTTGGCGAAATTCGCAAAACATCACATCCCAGAGGAACATGAGCTTGACGATCCCGATTTTATTAACAAACGCATAACAACTTTGGCAAACGTTGGAATAACTACAGCTTTATGTGCCCTCGCCAAAACAGAGAGTCACAATTCACAGGAACTCATTGCACGAGTCTTGAATGCGCTTTGTAGCCTGCAAGATTTACGCGGAAAGGTTGTCCAAGACGGAGGTGTAAAGTCTCTTCTGAAATTAGCTCTGGAGGGTACTGAAAAGGGCAAACGACAGGCGTGTCAAGCCCTCGCTCGCATTGGTATTACCATCAACCCAGAGGTTGCTTTTGCTGGTCAACGCTCTTTGGACGTTATCCGTCCTCTTCTGAACCTTCTCCATCAAGACTTCACTGCTCTGGAAAACTTCGAATCCCTTATGGCATTGACAAACCTAGCTGCGATGAACGAAAGCGTCCGACAGAGAATCATCAAAGAGCAGGGCTTATCCAAGATCGAGTTTTACCTCATGGAAGATCATCTCTACTTAATTCGCGCCGCTGCACAATGCATTTGCAATCTGGTCATGTCCGAAGACATAGTAAAACTGCATGAAGGTGACAACGATCGCGTGAAGTTCCTGTCCCTTCTCTGCGAAGAGGAAGACGAAGATACAGCAAAGGCTGCTTCCGGTGCATTGGCAATGCTTACCTCTGTGAGTCAAGAGTGTTGCAAGAAAGTTTTACAAAATCCCAGATGGTTGGACATTATGCACACTTTAATAGCAAATCCAAGTCCAGAGGTGCAACACAGAGGCGTGGTGGTGATCCTTAATATGATTAACGCTGGAGAAGAGATCGCACTGAAACTTTTTGAGACAGATATCATGGAACTTTTGAATGGTTTGGCGCAACTACCTGATGATAGCCGGTCAAAGGCTAGAGAAATTGCTGCGCAATGCCTAGTGGCAGCAGAGAAATACAAAATTATTGAAAAGTCGGACAATGTAGAGATCCCAGACGTGTTTAAGGATGCGGAGCAGTTAGCAGAACTCGAGGACGCAGATTAGTCATTAATCTTTATGGATTGCCACAATCCATCTTGGGAAAGTTTATCAATGTCTGTTTGGATTTTTTTGTGTTTAATAAATTATTTATCTATCGCTTTGTTTTAATTTTTTTTATATACATGTTTAAAGTGTGAAAAATAAAAATATTTTTGTAATTTAATGGCCAATTATGCTTTTTTAAGTGAAGTATAAGCTTATAGTATTGCAGATCCGACTTATTTGCAACTTGCGTCTATAGATTCGTTCCTCCCAATGGAGAAATGAAGTGTCAAGAAGCTCTTCTCCAGATTCAAAGGTCACTTTTGTAAGATCGCCGTGGATGTGAACATTCCTTTCTAACACAGACACGTGTACTGAGTCTCTAAGGAGAACATTTTTTTACTTACAAGCAAAGTTAAATAGTTAATTTGTGTTCGAATAGGGTATATTTATTTTATTACACGAAACACAAATATTAAAACATACACCTACTACAATTGAAATAAATAGATTTCTACAGCTGGCAATTGTACTAATCAGTAGAGCTATCTACAGAAATACGAGCGAAGAGTTCAGCATCCACGTCTTTCAAAGCATTTTTGTATTCTGAAATTTCCAGAGCCTCCCATTCAGCTTTAAATGCGTTTTTTGGATCTGGTGGCATTGCCATCGCGGCGCCAGACATTTGGTTCTGGCTAAACTGTGTTTGATCAGCTTGATTATTCTCTCCCAGCACCAACGAATAAATACTTCTCAATCCAAAAACGTTAAGGAAGTACCATGAAGCAGACGACACCCATGCAGCGTCCAAGGAAGCTAATTCAACACCTCGTTGCAACATCGGTTTGAAGCGCAACGTCAGTGGGAAAGGCACCTTAGTTGTAACAAAACCGGAAAACATCCAATTGATCCATCCTCCAATAATAACCATTGGCAATACGTTGGTGAAATTTCCTTTTACCATTTCCGTCAACATTGCAGTGGGATTTGTGTTTGCTGCTGCGGCTGGTTTCGGTGCCTTAAAATAACCCAACTCCTCGTGGTTGAAGAAACTCTTACGCATAGCGTAGGAGTTCTCTGTCAGATATTTACCATTTTCTCGAAGAAGTCGAGCTCTTATCATAGCCTGACTATCCTGGATTTGGCTTAATTCAACCTGCTTCTGGCTGGAGATTAAAATCGATATGTAATGGCGGATGATTCCAACAAGGAATGTTATTACGATTATTGGTAAAAATACCCAAACCCGAATATTTGGGTCAATTAGGAGTTCAGTCATTTTTTCTGTTTCACGATATTTTTCTCCTCGAATTGAAAACTTTTTGACTTGACACTAAACACCTACCGTCAGCGCCTACCGTCCTCGCTTGAATCATGCCTGACGGCTGTGTCAGATTCGGATTGTGGAATGTGGACATTCATTTTCTTTTGTACTGTACAACAAGTGTACAGGTAGGCATGAAATTTTATAGGTACCTACCTATAAAATATTGTTCAAAAATCTATATTTTATGAAAATTCACCCCTGTGATGATTTTCGGTCGAAATCCAATCCGTTACGTTTTCGCAGTTTTGGTGTGATGATTTTCGGATTTCTTCGAATTCGAACGAATTAGGGGTGTGCTGAGAATCGGTCGGAATTGAAAAGCGCAAAGAAATTGACGTTTTCAATTCGTTCGGTTTTGTGTTTTCTGGTGCGTATATTGACTGTAAGATATGAATATTAGCTACTGTGTGTGAATAGAAATGATGCCGCCGGCATTCGGCGACCGCGACGACCGTTCTACGCAGCAATCCTACTGCAACTGAAATCCTTTTATTTGGTGTTGTCTGTTCAACCCTTGTTTTCGCTGCCTACGCAAATATGCAGCCGAACAATGATAGGTTTCCCCTACTTCGAATTTGTTTCATTTCGGGCGAATTCCAGCACACCCTTTTTCATTTCGTCCGTTTTTGAAATCGGTTTGCGTTTTCAAACCGGTCGGAATTGATCACAGGGGTGATTATGTCGTTTTCGATTGGGCTTTTCAGATTTTGCTCTCAGATTTCAAATTGTTTGTGCTGGATGGAAAACAAACGAGATTGATCTGTTTTTCTGCAATAGTATTGCTGTGTCATTTGACATATTGTTCGTGAAAGGAAATAAATACAAAAAAGAGAATTAATAAATACAATTTTAAATACACTTTCTTTATATTTTCTAATTTTGTACGGAGTTTCGGATAACATTTCTGTTGATTGATAATAATTTGATGTACTACGTTGACATTCCGTATAAAATGTTTTGGTGTTAGTGCAAGTAAGTGTGAATCTCGAGTATAATCCGAGAACCGAGATTCACGAAAATTGATCCAGAACAAAAGTCGGTTGGAAGATGAAAATTGTACTAGAGCGCTAAAAATTTTTTTGCTTTTTTTGCCCAATCGAAATCGACATTACTTAAATGAACTTAAGTGCAAATATTCGAAATTTTTTTAATAAATTTCTAGAATCCCCAGGGACACATATGTACATGTCTCATAATATGTAATAATAAACATCGCTGCAGTACGCCTGACATCAAAATATTTCAAAATTCAATGAGCACCTATGGACTTTTATTCTTGGGTGACATTACCACCCGATTCGATAAAATTCCACGCTAACTAATTGAAATCGGCTTTGGACATTGGGATCAACCAATTCGACGCCAGCGGTTCTCTTAAAACGACTGACTTATATAACTTAAAAAAAAGTAGACAATTCATAAATCAATGCAGAAAGAAGAAACGTCCAATTTTTGCTAATTAAAAGCCTAGCGTGACAATTGCTGACAGCGGCAGTTGTTCGAATTGTGGTAGGTAACACGCAACCAGCATCGGCACTCATGTTAACGTACAGCTCGTGGCTAAGTAGTTGTTCTGTACTATTGGCACTTTAATTTGGCAGCTTGACTAGTCACAGTTAATGGTTTGTTCTTCTATTTGTCTTAGGTTTTGACTCATGTCCCGAGGTGATTTACATGATGTCAATTTAATAAGTCAAAGCCAAGAAAAAAGTGAGGATACTTAACATTTTTACCTTTTGTCTTGTATATTACCTTAAGTGAGGCTAATTAAATCAATTTTCCGCTAAATGGTTTTTTTTCGTTTGTTAAACTTTCCTTTTCTAAAGCCCATTCCAAGTGTAGACAAAGATGATGATGCTCTGTGAGGAGCTCAACAAAATTAGAGTATCTAAATATTTAAACGGCAAGTGCAAGTGATGAAGTTGGAAAATTAACTACCCTCAGAGCTATGTAATTAAAATGTTTGAGACAATCTTATGCGTAGGCATAGTATTATAAGTACAGAGATGTTAGTATTTGTAAAAGATTTTGTTATGGTCTGTTGGACGTTTGCTGGTGGTGGCTTGTTACATATGTAAAACGATGAAGTGCTCATACTAAACGCATAGATATACGATCTTAATGTATCTATTAAAAATCGGTGAGCCCTTTTTTATAAGCAGTTGCATAGAGTGTGAAGGAAGTGAAGTTCGCTGCGTTTACGACTCTACCTCGATAAGTGCCAGTCACGGTGATTATAAAGGTTTTACTCGCTATGCATTTGAATTTGAATCGCCTGACTTTTAGATGCTCTAAATACATTTATTAAAACTTATCGTGTTTTTATATTTGACTGTGTTTTTCGCCAAGGCTTTGAAGCTGCTGTATACATTAAGTCATCAGATCATTGAGTTCTATTTCAAGTAACATGTATTCAACGTATTGTTGTCTTTTCAATGACAACCTGATAGATGACAACTAAAAAATGGAGAAGACAAAATTCATCTTAAACTCCACCGAAAGTCGTCCCAAATCATCTGTCATCTGTATTTGTAGTTTCAGTTTCTTTTCTGAACCATAGTTAACACGTTCGCACGACGAGTTACCGACAAATCGAGAGTTCCACCCATTTATGGGCAGTTGATTGACTTACTTTCATTTCAACAAGAGTAATTCTATGTGGTCTTCCTACTTTTAACCATTAAAGTGACAACATGTCAGCCAAATACTCAATATTTATTTTTTTTGTATCTGTATTCGGCTTAAGTGCATCCAATCGGCTTCGGATTCAATCGATTCCATGAGCGGCGGTGGCTGATGAGAAATTTTACTCTGAAACTCTTTGAACAGACGAAATGTTGACAACGTCTATTTGAACTCTTTTATGGTGAAATGAAATACCGTTGCATTGCGTATAGTAGTCGCATTTTGATTCCAATTCCAATTGAAGAATGTAGTGGTGGCGGTGCAGTTTACGGTTGCTATGATGTACATAAAAGTACATACATACATACACACGTGGTCCAAGACCAAGTACGAATATGTGGAGGTACATACTCGTACTTCAACTCCAACTGAGAAACTGACTGATAATGGAATTGTGTTGATACTTTCAATCAATAAATATTTATTTGAAATTATGGGCCATGTAAGCAGGAGATTGTTTATTAGGTTTGTTTGGTTTAATACTGTGATGTGGTGTACGATGTGCGTCAATTTCTCTAATGAGGTTTTGATGAATGAAAGTTAAAGCTGGACGGACAGTCGCTTGTTGATGTTTTCTTTTATTCTACTTAGTCCGAGAAAAAGTGTGCTCGTGTTATAAAAATGTTTTATTTATCCATAGTAGAAATCTTACGATATTGCTATAAGTTTATCAAAAGGGGCAACAACATTAACGACTCATGGATTGGTATCAATATAAATTATACGATTGAAACTTCGATATACGACTGTGTTATCCAAGTTATCGTGCTGAACACTAAAAATCCCATGACAAGCTCGTGTTTTCCTTACTATACTTCACTAGCAATGAACAATTTGTCAGTGGCTAGATATTCTGCGAAATACCTTCTGTTCAAATCAATCAATCAACGGAATCCCAAAATCTGTATTAACACCACTCAGGCTCAACTGTCACTTAAAAGATCAATATTTAACATATTTGTATTTATTTCTTGTAAATAAATGCTAGTCTTATCGCTTAAATGTTAATCCAGGTACCCTCTGTACAAATACTTTGGCAGCACTTCCTTCATCTCCTCAATGAATTGTGGTAGAAAATAAAATTGAGCACGATATTCTGTTGATTGCATAATTTTTGGAATATCATATTCACTTGGATGGGTGAATGCATAGAACATGGGGTAGAAAGTAGTCACCATGAAGATTTCTAAAATTGATAATTATTGTTTATTTAAAGAGAGCAAGTTACTTCTTGCAAAAAAAAATAATCTCACCAAACTTTCTATTCTTGATAAACTCCATGTAGAAATCCGCTAATGTCGGAAGTGTTTTAGTAAATTCGATTTTTCTCAGAGTATCTAGAAACGTCGAAACATAATAATAGATAACCTTCTCTCGATGGTTCCTTCGGACATCATCATTGAAAAATGTAAAGGTGCCATAAGTTAGATCAACTGTAGCCGGTCCATAAAAGCATAGTTGAAAATCAATCTGAAAGAAATTATACCAGTGAGACCTGTTTTAAGAAAAACGAATGAATTTAGCTTACCAGTAAAACATCATCAGTGCTGCCATCTTTCTTTTTACGGAACATTATATTCTTTAAATGAAAGTCGCCATGGTTTAGTACGAAAATTCCCTTTTCACCGTTCTGTGGTGCATGGAATATATCCACGCACTCCGCAACCAAGTCTTTTTCAAGTTCTTTTAACGGTTTTACGAATCGTTCACAACCCTCCTGAGTTGACAGCATATTTGTGATTAGCTCAACCCCCTTCGTTGCATATTCAGAGTATTTGAAATTGGGAATATCAAAGAATCCCTTATCATACCTCGTGACAAGAGGATCAGACTCCAACCCTAGCTTATAGCTAACAGCGTGCCATTTTGCAAGCTTAAATAAAACGGCTTTGGTCTCTTCCAAGTCCAGCAGCCGATTTCGGATAACTTCATAGCCTTTTGGGACAATATCTTCAAAGACAATGACTTGCCTGGGTTGCATCGAGTGGTAGAGCATTCTAAAAGAAAAGTAATGTTGTTTTTGCAAGATCAAAATATTTATGTACTTACTTTGCACCCAGTTTGGAGTCATCTCCAGTTTTCCTTAAGAGTTCTTCGAACTTTGGAATCGTCTCGAGGTACATTCCAATCTCAGTCTTAAAGATTTGCGATTCACTGAAAACCTCTTTCTTGTGACCCTCCTCGTCGGGCATTGCCTTGATGATGATGGTTTTGGAGAAACTCTTCCCATTTTTAGGCCGATATTGTATGTTAGCACGAAACATGATGGTAGCATAGTGATCACCCTTTGCAGTTGCGGGCGAAAGACTAAACTCGATCACCTACGTACATAGATATTTTTAGCACTTCGTTATAAAAAAAAATATACATTCCCTACCTCAATGGTGTCATCTTTTTCTGCACTTCTCAATACATTCTGGATAAACTGTTTGTCTATCCATTCTGGAGCTTGAAACTCGTCAGCATTGAATTCAGTCATCCTCACAGATACTTACAGTCTCGTTCTTGTTCTGAAAACACGCGTTCTATGCGTTTAAATACTTGTTTCCTCTTATGATTGCCGGTAGGCACCTATCGATATTGGTAAAGATTATCTTATCGCAATATAAATTTCCCCTTATTTTAAATTATGAAATTATTTCGCAAGTAACCGTAAATAAGTTTCGAAATGTTGTGTGAACACCACACACTGGAAATGAAGACTGAGAGAGGAGGTGTTTCTCTCACTGCTAAGTGATAATGAAATGATTATCAGTGGCAAGCTTTTCATTGCAAAGCACAATAAAATAAAAAACACTTGTTCTCAAATCGACCACGTGGTGTTGAACTTGCTGTGACATAAGTATTTCTGCGAACGAAGCTTTTATCGGTAGTATCTCTATTTTAGGCACGAATTTGTGGGCAAATATTTATACATAAATGTATATCGGGGCACATATGGAGGCAGTTGATTGTTAGATTCATACCGCGACAGGTTGAGATACTGGGACGTTAAAATAGTACAATCAAAAGGTATGACTAATTCGCTGTTAAATTAACGTAGTGTGAGTAAGTGAGGGACCAATTTTTTGGTTATGGAACTACTATTTACTTAAACCGGAATTTCCGGTAAATCTCATAGTATACGAGCAGTGTTGTGATTAATCAAAGGGAGTATAAAATTATGATGAACTTTGCGTGTAGTTTTCATTTATCGACTGATAAACGGAATCGTATCTAATTTATTGGGCCTTATCAGCAATGTTTTCATATCTGTAGATAATTTTAATTCACAGTTTAATTAAATTTATTGCATGTTTACATGTGTGTAGGTAGTGATTTATTAAATATCTACAACTTCAAAAAAGAAAAGTACCTGCGAATGTATTGAATCTTTCAGTTAGATATTTAGACGATGTCACTTACGACGGATTTTGCTTTTTTAATTTATCTAATTTTATCTAATTACATATATCTCAAAATTTATGTATGTACATATCTCTATTTGGTCGGGCAATTAGGTAATGAGTTTTAGCGAATTGTTTTAAGCGTGACCGCTTGATGAATTCAGTAACTTGCCAAAATTCGTTGGGTGAAAGAACACTCGTAATTTAGTTGTGCTACTGATGTGGCCAGTTTATTAACCGGTTTTAGTGTTCAATTCAATGAGATGATAGATCACAATCATTCATCATCTCGAAACTTTGTTAAAGTTTTGCAACCATCTAAACCGTAGGCTTTGCTTAAGGAGTTAGTAGCATCGCCAAGCTATTCAGATTAAAGCGGTCTCTATTCAAATAAATGCAAATTATTAAACCGTGGAAACTGCAGTGGGTTTATCGATAATCACGCGGTTATACGGTTTGTCTTCCATGTCAAAAAAAAAACGTTGGGTTTAAAAAATAATGTAGACGTACATTGGTTTGTGACAAAAGCAGCTTAGTGCTTGGCTACTTTACTTCAGAAGGAGATCCAAGACATAACAGTTTACATTACGACTTAAAAAATAAGCATTGTGTCTTTAATAACCATTTTTAGGGGCAAACAAAAATTACGAATGTCCTAATTAGCGATAAATAACCCAACCTGGCAACCGTGACTACTAGTAATCATAACAATCAGTGTAAACCGGTTCTCTCAAACGATTTATGTCATGTTTGAGAGCTTCCTCACGATGAGAGTATCGTACATATTATGACATAACAAAGCATCAGAGATAAAGGGCAAGTACAACTTACGGATACCTGCAGATAATGTTGTTGCACTCCAAATCTTAGCTGAGGTAATTAACCATCCTTTCTGTGAGCACCTTTTTCTAGTGGTTAGTGTCTTAGACTACTACGCAATGCTGCCGGGGTCCAACACCTAGAAGTTTTTTCACGGTGCCACCTCTTTCAAATGTTTGACAAGTAATCAAAGAGTATCATTTGTCATGTAAAGCTTCCCAACTCGCCGTTCGGAGACGGCAAAAAACTGTAGATCCCAAATGGTTGCGAGAAGCAGGCCCTGGTTCACCCCGAGCTGTAGCGCCATCTAAAGTAAGGTAAATATGAAGTTGTTTGGAATGCCATGTCGGTTATGTAGGCAGTTACACTAACTTAAATTGCTAACTAAAATTTACTTATAGATAACACGTACTTTGAACTTAAACATTTCAATTAATCCAAAAAAATGATAGATAATGATAACAATTTCAATGAGTTCGATAACATTTTAGGCCAATTCAATTATATACTTATATGTATTTATCAATTGATCAATATTTTATCGATAAAAAATTGACCTGAGGTCCAGTACAATTGCGTTATTATTGATAAAAGTTCGGGTAGCCGGACAGCCGGATTGGAACTCTAGACAGTAATTGATAACACATTTCATTTTTATCTTGTTCATCGTTTACCTCAAGTGGGTTCACTGAATCATTTAGTTGTGATTTTATAATCAGGTATCAGCAAAGTAAATACTATACGAGTATGCTTACCTTTTGCTTAATTTCTGATATTTGAGTTAGTAAAAACGAAATTCTTTATATTATGCACATTTCTAGCTAAGAAAATGGAGGAATTCAACGAAGATGAAAAGGAGGCTCCAACTTGGCTGAACAAAGAGTACTTCGAGATGGTTTTAAGGACTTACGAAAAGGATGACACAATTGCGGTAGATATATCTTTAGGGGGTATAATTTTAAAAACAACTTATATGTATGTTTCTACTTCTAGATAATTGAACTTAATATAACTCCTGGTTCCGCTAAAGGCGATCACCTAGCCAGTATCATATTTCGAGTAGTTGCCGAATATAGCTCAAAGGCTAGCAAAAAAAACTCGAGATCAATGATTGTCAAAACAGTTCCCGAAGGGGAAGGTTTCAAAAAGGAACTTCTCGAACAATCACGAGTTTTCGAGAACGAGATTAGAATGTACTCCGAAACAGTGCCGAAATTAGAAGATGTTCTTCGAAAGCATGGAGATAGTACTCAATTGTGTGCAAAGTAAGTTGACGGCATCCCCATCCATGAATTTTCCAATGAAATAAAACTACAATAATTTCAGAATTCTCTACCATTCGATAGAACCACGTAAAGTTGTGATTTTCGAAGATTTGGTAGCACTGGGTTATGGTTGCCTTCGCGATCGGTACGTCAATGTTGAAGAAGTAAAAGCATGCCTTTCGAAGTTAGCCAAATGGCACGCGGCGAGCTTTAAATTGGCATCCGAAGGTGATGAATCCATTCAGACGTATGAAGATGGTTTACTGTCGAGGCCAAAAGAAGAGATTCCATTGTTTCTTTCAAATGGCTTACAACTTTTTATTAATGCTATTGCCAAGATAGATGGGCTAGCAATTTATGCCCAGAAGCTGCAAGCCTTAGAGGCTACATTGATCCCTAAGTGTAATGAAATTTTTAAAGCTCATAAAAGAGGTGACAGAGCGATTATGGTGCTAAATCATGGTGATTTTCATGCCAGAAATATTATGTTTAAATTTGATGACAATAATAAGTTCGACGACGTTATGTTTGTGAGTTTTTTTCGATTTTTTTTTTGTTCATCAATTACGCATTTTTCGACTTTCAGATTGATTTTCAAATACCCTGTTATGCGCCGGCAATTATTGATATAACTTACAGTTTGTATATGCTGTTCACTGAGGACCTGCGTCGATATCATCGCGAGGAACTGATCCACTATTACTTTTCAATATTTCTTGAGACGTTGCAAAAGATTGAGTTTAGTGGGGAGCTACCAACTTTGGCAGATTTTTACATTGATTTGTATAAATACAAAGAATTTGGTAATTTGTGCTGAAAAAAAATGCTGTCAAATATTATATCCTTTTTTTGTGATGTTTTCAGAACTCTGGGTTATCTCAACATTTTTACCAATGGTTCACACAATTATGGGTATTTTGGAGAGTAAAGCGGAAACGAAAGCGACGGAAGATCTTGTATCCTCTAACGATGCGATGTCTTTGATGTATTTAACTCCAAGTTTTATTGACGAAGTTAAATGGCTACTACCTAGATGTTTGTACAAAGGCTACTTAGGGTAGATAATAATAAAAAGGAATAAAGTTTTATAATAGAATATAATTTGATGTCTTTATTTCCATAAAGCTTTCTAGTCAAAATATCGTTTATTCAAAAGTTTTGGTAATATTTCTTTAAGTTCCCTCATATAGGTATATCGGATGTTGTAAAGTAATGATATAAGATCTGTAGATTGCAGCTGTTCTAAAGATTTCGTAGATTCAACTGGATTAAGCCACAATGGCAGAAATGTTACCAAGACAATGATTTCTTAAATATAAATAACATATGTGCCTAATTAGATCTGCATTGAAATTAGCCAAAGTAGGTGCTACCCCAGTGAATTTAATCTTTTGCAAAAGTTCTCTACGTAGTATTCGATGAGTTCTTCTTAACCCTAGAAAGATAATTATATTTTCATGTGTGTATAAAATTTACTCAAAGGGTTGTGAGTATTTCCAAATTGATGAAACTTAACTCAATGAGACGTGAGTTTTCTGCTCTGGATACCTACTGGCTGGAAAGTCATGAACGCCCATTCTGTGATTCATAATAATTACCAAAAGAGCGGTATATTTCGCTCGCGAATGAGTCATTTTGACGCAGATTATCTTTCCAGGGTTAACATGTAAATTCTGTATTGCTATAATGTGTATGACTGCAGATGCGAAAGTACAAAGTTGGAAGTCAACCTAAAACATAAAGTTTTCAATTCACTTCAAAACCAGTTAAGTACTACCATACCAACAATATATTCTCCAGCTTCCCATCAATGAATTTTTAACGTTGCGCCCTTCAAATGAAAGATACAGTGATTCAAGACCGTCAAACACTTCGTATCTCCATCATTATAGAGAGTCGGTTCGATGACCCTCAATTTTTCAGCGTATAACTGAAATACCTTCAGAGTTGAGAGTAGTTGTGTAATTCCACGATTTAGAAAATCCGATTTGTCAACACGGTTAGAGTTGAAAACTTAATAGGTCCAAAGGCACAGCTTTTAACTGACTCATTACCTTCTGCAGCTAGCTTGAACAACATGGCATTTGGCTATAAGGACTAAAATCTCCTTTGTCTCGACCATTTTAAGAAAACGTCCTCGGATAGTATCATAGCCCAAGGAACAAAGATCATACAAAACGATAACTTTTCGTGACGAAAGGAAGTGGTAGATGACCCTTAAATAAGAACACCCTGGTATAATTTTCTGTGCCCAGAAAAGAAAGACTATAATCTTACTTAGGTCGCAATTGTATGTCATCACCATATTCCCTTAGCTGACGTTCAAACGCATCGGTGTGTTCTACCAATAGAATATTATTAATATCTTCGGCGTATGAGCTTCGAGCAATTCTTTCAAGTATCATGTTAAAGAATTCGCATGACAGTGCATCACCGACCTTAATGGAACAGCGGGCTTTCTACATCGTCATCCTGCAAAGATGGTCAAGTTTAGCAGGAATGTCAAAACTAGATATTCTGTTCTGTACAATTCGTCTTAAGAGATTCTGTCATAGGCGGCCTTTAAACCGGTGAACATGTGGTGAATATCGATTTGGACCTCCTGGGTTTTTGTTAAGATCTGCCGAAATTAGGTCTATTGTGAACTTTTCGGCCATAAAACGGCACTGATAGGCACCCAATCAGTTTGTTGACGAGGTCTAGTAGGAGTTTATAAGGGCTCTGGGCCGACTAAACTTCGAAAATCGTGAGTTTTGGATTCTTTCTGAAAATATTGGCGACTCTGGGATCCGTTTATTAACCTGGTCGCGTCAAACGTAAGGAAAATTTAATTTACAGTCATGACTACCATGCCACCCTGCCAGCAGTTGTAAAGGAAAAGTTTATGTATTCTTCTCATTTGCAATCTCCACTCAAATGTACTGTCGAATTCCCATGGAATGACAACAAATTTACCCAAAAGATACTTTGAATTCCTCGTTCTCTATATGCAAAGTCCTCGTATATATGCAGAAACCCAGTCCCTGCATTAATGCAGCTTAGCTTATCTCCCACCAGATAACAAAACCACACAAACCCCGCTCCTCCTGGACTACTCGGTAGGAGGTTAGTAGGCATTTTTTAAACATGTTCCTGCAATTTGTTTTCGCAATGACAAAAAGGAGGCTTAAATAAAATAAAAAAACTACCACGAAAACAATTATGGTCCACAGAAAATGCTAAAATCGCTACACAATCCAATGAAAGGGAAATTAAATACTTAGCCTTTGGCCAGGCGAAGTCATGCCTTAGGTGCATTTCGGTGTCGGCACGAAGATACGATGGTGGTATTTCATTTCAGAGTCAAGTAATTAGCCGCACAGTGGTCAGTAGAGTAGGAGACAATATCTGGGGATGGTCGACAGTTTCAATTTGTAAGGCGCACTGCACAAAAGGATTTGAATGTACGAGTACCTGGCATTTGGCAGTAGGTATTTTGCCTAAGCTGGAGATACTTATGTATGCAAACGATGTGCGGCTATTTATAGTGAAATTATTGGAATCACTTAGTAGTCTCGCTATTCAGTATACATACATATGTATGTAAATATGCAAGGAAACGTTACACTGTATGGTTCTAATCCACCAACGATTCGATAGGTCACTTGAAATTCTACATAACCTAATTAACTTAACCGTAAAGTCACACATAACTCACAGATCTGGTTGAGAAAATCAATTGATGTGATGGTCACACTTTGGGCGGTCACAATCACAAGGTTCCAAGTGAAAGTACACACGCCACGCACCGTCGAGAAGAAAATCATTACCACAACAGCGGCACAACTCCCCATTCTAACTGGAAAGAACAAGAAACAAACAAAACCAAAGAAATTGTCACACAAACAAACAAGAAAGTCACGATCAGTGAGAAAAATAAGATTCTTTTCCCCCGCTCTTCCCACCTCCACCTTCAAAAACCGTTAACAAATTGGGAAAAAAATTAAATCGAAATAGTCAATTAGTATTATACTTGTGGCCTAATTACCGCTAGCATCACTTTCCATTGGAACTTGGTGTATAAGATATGGATATATGTATGTATGTATGTATATAGACACCTGTCAACTGACATATGCATCGACTCGAGTGTTTACGTCTGCTCAATGAGACGAGGTAAAGAAAAAGACCTCACTCACAACAGGCTTGGTGACCAGTCTTAGTCGCGAGACTAATTAAAAAAAAACAAAAACACACACTAGATAATCAATAAAAGTGATATTTTCGCATAATGTGCATGGACGATGGTGTGAGTCGAGTCGATTCGCATTCCAAGGGGAGTCGAGCCGACTGGGTGGAGTGGTAGCAATTTCAACAGGTTCCCTGGCTGAACTCTTTCACTTGCTATAGCGCGTTCCCACTGGGTGGCAAGGAGGGTGGTAATGGTAACTGCTGCTGGTGCTCCTGCTGGCAGACACCCAGTGCACTAATGGCGATTAATCACTTTTACTTGAAGAGATTAGCTGCCTACATTAATTGGTTGTAAGCCGTACGCATGATTCCACTCCTCGAACGGGGTTAAATAGTTCAGTATGCAGACAGGTTCAGTGAGTGCAATGTTTTTGATTGTTATTTAGAGTAGTTTCGAAGTACCTGCATAAGTACGTACATATAATGAGTGCATTATTGTGAGATAAGTAGAGTGTCAGTGAAGAGATGAGACACGAGTAAGTGAGTTGAGTTTTGACATTTTGCTTCACCAACTGATAACGTAGGCGGAACATCTCACGCGTTGGACGCAAGCAGTGGTGCCAGACTGTTTATTTTTACATAAGCTTAAGTTTCGATTTCAAATTCCATCTATTTCGTTGACCAAATTAGATAATAGGTACTTAAAATTTTTAGATTTCCTTGTTTTATCAACTGAATGTGTCTTACGGTTTGAGGCTCAGTTGTATTCAGTACGAGAACGGCATTCAGGTAGCTGTTGCCAGAACTCTTTCACCCATCATATATATTATTTCTTTAGTATAGGTAACATTTACGGCTCTCACACTCAACCAATCACAACAAATGAGGTGTTAACAGAAAGAGAATTTCCTGGAGCAGTGAAAAAGAAATTGTTCGAACCTAAAATTCAGACTGAAACGTTAATACTTAGCTTAGGTTGCAAAGGAATGGTCTAATCAGCTTAAAGTCTGGCTTATAACGAATAGTAATTTTTCACTTGCGCAGAATCATAAATCCATGCTATTTGTTTGGTATTTCTAAATTGCTAGCGCCATCAATTATATATGTATGTATGTACATGCAGAACATCAACAGAAAACTTCTACAAATTCATTCCAAAAGTCACGGTGTGCGCTCTCAATACTTATAGCTGCATAAAAACATGCTCAGGCCCACGTTCATCCGTTTTTATCCCAGGCTTTGCGGGAAAATCATGTGAAACTCCAAAGAAAAACAAGAATACCTGCATCACAATGGTGCGGGAGTTGGAAAACTCAAACAAACAATTTAAGGCATTCATCAAAATCGCAGTGCAAATTTACCTTCGTCACGAAAGATAACAACCCACCGGAGTACCACTACCAACACCAGTACTGGGTCACCTGTTGAAGAGCCCATGCAGGTGAATAATACCAACGTCGTCGATGGCGGCGGCAGTGTGGCTAACTCGCGCTATCTTCTAACACCTTTCTCCTCCATCTTCTTTTGCTGGTTAGTGTTGCTCGGTCTCGGTCTTGGTGTTCGTGTTCGTGTGTCTCGGCTCTGGCATGAATTGTATTCTTTATTAATCACTTCATAATGGTGAAAGAGAAAAGAAAGCATGAGAAATTATTGTCATGTTTATTAACAAATAATAAATTTCACCCCTTCTCGTCCTCTTGGAATTTATATGCAGACACTTTATTGACATTCGTGCAATTGGCTTGAGTCTCTGGAGCAGTGGAGCGCGCTGAAGCTGCGGAGTTGGAGTTGGAGCAGCAGCAGCAGAAACTATGTGATTTATGTGATTGCACGCGGTACAACGATCGCCAAGGAAACGTGCCGTGCACAGACATATTGAATCGATGATTTATTATGTTTGCGCGTTTGATCTTCATCTCTTATCGTGTTGTCGTCGATGTATGAATACGAGTACGAGAACATAGTCGCTCGCTTGGCTGTCACTGTTGCGGCTGCGTTGTCGTGAGGTTTCTATTATCATCACCGGTGTGGATAGATTTGATTATGGGAATTTGTTCTATTCTCAGTGGGATACAGATCGGTTTATAAGAGTGCAGGACGAATTATATTGAATAATTGGCCGGTTTTTCGCTTAATCGATCGTTTAATGGGAAATTAACTTCTGTAACGAAACTATTACTGATGAATCGATAGTTCATGTTTTTCCTTCGTCACGGATTGATCAGAGGAAAGGGTATGGTACTGGTTGGAACTATGCTGTCAAAATTGCGCCAAAATGTATGGGAACCCGCTGTGGAACTGTTCTTCTCAAATGTGGTTTGGCTTTAAATGGGTGTGGTTCACTCATAAATGTAAACAAAATTTCTTAAAAAAAGCTTCTTCGTTTGTATTTCTATCATCTAAGAAGTTTTTTTTTTTGGGTTTTTGCACTCAGGCTCAGTACTGATGGTCAATTGTACTCCCGAACAGGATCCCCTAAGTAACCTAAGTGGGAATCGAACCCACAACTTCTGCGTGGTAAGCTTTAGATATTTATCTAAGAGGGTTCTATAGCTTTTAATTTGAAACGGTGCGAAGATATGGTTAATGCACTTCTGGAACCACGGCAGTCATAAAGTATGTACACACTCCAACTTATACATACGTGGCCAAACTCATTTATTTTTTACACAGTAGACACATTAGTGGACATCGTTTATTATTTTCTTTAAGCCTTCTTCTTCTTGGTTGGTTTAAACAGTTTAACATCTGATCCTTACAGCCGACCTGTCGAACTCGCCTTTCATTGATTTCCTCTTCATTTCAAAACCAGCAAACAAAATATTCATTGCCCAGTCTAATGAGTATCTATGAAAAAAGCACGTACTCCTTTATTCTTATTTCCCATTAGGAAAAACTTTCATGCGAGGAAAACATATTGATGCATGGTTACCATTAGAGTTTCTCACAGTCAAAACGTCGCGTCGCCACACCCAAGCATCTAACATCGTGTAAGTACCTTACCTACCTAACGTAACAGTGTAGCACCCGATAGACAAACAACAGACGACGTCTGACCGTGTGCGGCGACCCCACAATCCTTCAACTCGCCAGAAGCTCTTAAGACAAGTAACAAATGGTTTGTTTAGATTTCCAATTTAACATTCCTCCAGTGAGCCACTGATGGGCGGGTTACACACCTTCCTCCGTCTGTTTCCAATTTTTATTTCATTTGGATTTTGTCAATAATTGGCCGGCTCGAAGAAAAACAGTTGGCCATATCAGTCGACATATCGACTACATGACTCTGGCCGACACGGGAGACGACCGTCGCGGTCCATACCAAAATCTCATTTTTATTTAATGAATCCCCCCAGATAAGGCTTGAGGCGTGCGCGTAGCAGACTCTATGCGGCACTTGCTGTGTGGTGTGGAGGAGATTTTCTTAAATAGAAAATCCATTTCACTTTTTATATTAATCTTCACCTGCCAGAAGGATGACTTTTCGTTTTCCACCAACACCGCTAATAGCGGGTTTGGTCTTTGCGGTTTCTGAGGAGCAAAGACTGCGCTGTCTGTCTATGCATTATGTTTTTACATACATATATATATATACGTGTAAGTATGAGTACAAACATAATATTATTATCGACGCGTCGCGTCGTTGTCTCATTTTCGGAACTGGTATGGGAATAGATGGGACATGTGCGTGAGGAATTTATACCGCTTCAAGCGAAAATGCAAAGAAGGTGCAAGGGGAAAAGTGCACTTTCGGTTTTATGGAGAAAATTTGCGGTATCGCGATAATTTTGGATTTTCTGTTTTCAGTTTTATTTTAGGCCAAGTGCTGCAAGATGAAAATGAGAAGTGGCGACATTTTTGCGATGAAAATGTAATGGATTCCGGTAAACAAAAATGGAGGTGATTGAAGTCTTTTACATTTAAATATGACAGCCGGTCAATGTCAAACTTGAAGTTCCGGCTCTTGCGATTGTTTTCTAAGACTCTGTCGCACGTAAATATCTTAATTTCTACAAATAAAACATCACCATTTAACCGTTAAATATATTTATCTGTATATTTATTGCACAACGGCATCTTCAAAAGTCAATATTTTTAGTTACAATTATTATTTAAATTCACGTTAATAAAACATGTTGGCTCTTTTTTGTTGCTTGTTCTTAATATTTAATAGTTTGGCTATTTACAAAAAAAAAAAAAAAATAAACAATATATTAAATGTACATATGTATGCATCAACAATTTACGAAAAGAAAAAAAAATCAAAATACATATGTATGTGTGTACATACATAAAGTAAATTGTTTTTTTTTTTTAAATTTTAATTACAATTAACGACTAATTAAGGCAGACTTTTACTTGGTACATTTAATTAAATCAAATCTTTGACAGAAAAACAAAAAAATATATATAAAGATAAACACTCCTTCATATACAAATTAATTCTAAGAAAAGATTACAATCAGTGATACATTTAAGAATATATTCGTTATAATATGTATGTATATAAAAAAAAAATTAAAACGAAAAAATTTAACTAACCTAATGACTATACAAACAAACAATTAATATCATTATCGTTTCCGTTTTGTTGTTTTTCTTCATCTTATTAACGCTTCAATAAACGTGTTTTTCTTTTATCTTTTCTTTTTGTGGGCGAATCTTCTCCTTTTTCATGGAAGTCGTCAGAATGTTAGAAAATTAGCACTCTGGCTTTTACTTTAGCTGCGGATAGAGCTGAAGTTGGCCACATTTCGACAAATTACTTTTTATATTTTCTATTCGAATATAGAAAGCAAGTCTTAGTCAGTTTGCTGATTGCTTGTTTATTTTCTTTTTTTCATTTTAAGTCTAAGTTAGGTTGTATTGAGGAAGTCGAAGTCGAAGTTCGAAATCCCTCAGCAATGGCATTTAATTGCTTCCGGGCAATTGATGTTTTGTTTTGGGGTTACTAACAGGTCATAATATAACATATGACGCAAAGTTATTTTTTTTTATTTTTTTTTTAAAGAAAAGCCACTGGCCTTTAGAAAATAAAACTCCACCAAAAACCTTTCTAAAACGTCCTCATCTACAAAACCTGTACTGTCGCGAACGCACTAAATGTAACTTTCTTGGGATACTCTGGTCCCGGTGATCCTCTTGTCTTAATCACCGGTTTTAATGGTTGTCGTGGTTTCAGCGACATAAGACCAGCCGATGCGGCTAAAACGCGCAGCTTCTGTGAAAAACCACCGCCACCACTGCTGCTGCTGCCACCATGGCCATTGCCATTTCCATTCGTCGCAGACGATAATGCCGATCCATTGGAATTGGAATTCGATTGGTGTGATGTGATTCCGGTACCGGAAATTGTAGCTGTTGCAGGATGAAGGCGAAACACTTGGCCTGTTGCTGTTGGGTAGATTAGGCTGTTGCCACCAGTTGTTGTGATATGATGTTGGCTGGATGGTGTAATGTAACTGCAAAGAGAAAGAGAAATGAAAGATTAATGTAAATTAGTAGGAAAATAGTTATTTTAATTGATTGGTGGAAAATTGGTCACGGTAACGGAGAACCCAATGTCAAGGTTCAGTGTTAATTTAGTTGATCAATTGACACGATAGATTGAAATTTGAATGTGTTGTTTTTCTTGAAAAAAAGTAACTTATTCAGAAAATGCGTTCAATAAGATCACCGATTTCCGGTTTCATTCAACATGTCAATTGCAAATGTGTCTTGAAACAGCGGCGCTGCGTTCAGGCGACTAATTAAGTTTCTGCAGTTCATGTTACTAGTCTAGCCAATAAAAAAAATTATACGTAACGTATAATTGTTACAGGTTCATCGTGAAAGTGTGGATAATGTAGAATTCTGTTTATGGCATATATTTTACTTGGTGGCTTTTAATGACAGAAAAGAAATGAATTAAGTAATGTTTAGACGTAGCCTAAAAGCACATTCCTTTCATTTCATTTTAATTAAAATTATTTTAATGCATAGGTAAATTATTATAAACAATTAACAAACCACCTCACATAGTAATTAACATTAATTAATTTATAAGCCAATACCAATAGCTTATGCTTATAATCCAGCTTATCGCCAGATAATGACTTATACTGCAATTGAATTTCTTTCAACTGCAAATCCAGTAAATGCCCCATGATACCTGTTCTCTAATCACTTCTGTCACTGGAAAGAATAAGGCAAACAAAAGTGAATCTTGTTTAAACTTGAAATTACATCACTATAAGCCATATAAAAACAAAGTAATTTATTCAACGGAGATGGCCAATATAAATACATATACGAGTATACATTCATAGGAGCGGTTAGAATATATTTCAGTGTATGCATGGACAACCTTGTCTTGTATTTAAAAAAAATGATGTTTCTTTTTTTCTTTGTTGATTTTGTATTTTTTTTATTTATTTAATGTGAATAATAATTTAGCAACCAGCTTAGTGAGTCTCCTTTAAGTGTTGTAAAATTTAATTTATTCTATTTATTTAAGCGGCAAAGAAGATGAGAAATTTGTGTGTTCTTTTGGTTTTCAAAATGATTCATTAGACGGTGTAAGCTAATTGATATGTTTGAATGAAATATTTAATTAATGGGTATTGAGACACTTAACTTAGTTTCTATAGTAAATATTGCCTAAAAGTTGCTTGTAGATTTCCGAGATTTTAACTGGAATGTTAAGAGTATTTCATCCAAGATGAGTCTTATAGTTTTGAATAAACGGAACTGCAGGGGTTTTTTCTCAGAGAATGAAGTCATAAGTTAAGCGGACATATTCAATACACAAAATGAGAATATAATGCGCAATCGTATTCATTAAGTTAATTTAAAGTCGGAATTCAGAAAACAATAAATCAGATTTCGCCAGTGATTTCAAGTTATTAAAATAACAAACATAAATATACAAGTATTTAAGAATTTATTTATTTACACAACGCCTTTTTAGCACGTGTTAGGTACTACTGGAGCAACTTGTTTTTACCAATAACTAACCAGATACTTAAACTGAATGAGGAGAATATATATTTTTTTTTTTGGTTTTGAATGATTATATGAGTGAATTCTCAAAATAGTGCAATCAATACCAATTCAAGTCGGACCGGGTTAAAATTGTTCATTTAACCGTTGTGAATTATGCGCTGAATGATTAATCATCATCATCAAAAGCCTGTCATGTCCAAAGTTGAACGTAGGCCTCTTCTAAAAGTTTCCATTGGCTTCGGTTTTGGGCTGAGTGGAACCAGTTTCCAGTTCCCGTCTCCTCTTGTTATAACTGCCCAACCGAGTCCAATTCGATGCATGATTTCGCGGGTTTGGTTATATTTGAAAGTTCGTATCTCGTGTCCCAAATACTTAAATCCCAAAACTTGTTCTATTTCAGCTCCGTCTTCGTTCTTAAGGTTTTCACTCGCGACTAAATTTATCATAAATTTTGTTCTCTTCGAAGTTTATGTTTAGACCGACACTCCTTGAAGCTGGTCTTACTTCTCCTATCATTGTTCGCGCATCCTTGAGATTGTCTGCGAAACTCAGGCGATTTAGATATTCTCCATCAAGATCTCGATCTCGATCTTTCTCTATGCACAAGTTGGGAGCTGAATGCTTAAAGGCGATTAAAAAGGATTTTTGCTATTAAAAGGAGCTCTGTTCATTAAAATTCCTATCAACAGGTAATTGATACTAACGTTTTTTTTTTGTTAATTTCTAATCTGCATAAATAGCTCCTTAAAGTTTGAATACACTTTGAAGTGAGCTGAAACGATATTCTCTTCTAATTTACATGGAAAATATATACAACTTTACACATCTGACAGATAATGACAGAACTTTGTCAATCAATTCAATCATACAATACGTGTTACATGCCAACTTATCATTCGTTTAATTGCAATTAATTACCCGCATACGCTTTTAGTGCTATTTCCAATGCAATTTCAATGGAAAAGCCTTCTGAAGATGGCTCAGCGCGTCGCTATTGAACGCCGTTCATTAACATCGTTGGGAAAAAATAAATTATTTTATGAATGCATTACTATATAACAATTCAATAATTATAGGCGTTAATTCTGCCACTAATTTGTGAACTCGAAACAGCACAATGCAATGACCCTGTGTGACCGGAGACCTAAAACCCGTGTACGTGATACGGTGGGAATAATTTGATTTCTTTTTATTATTGTTCCAAGGAAATATAATTATTGTTATTTTTATCCCTTTCTCCAATTAGCACAGTTGCATCTATTTATTGTACCATTAAAAGCAGTGATTACTTTTAGTGCGGTTAATGCGTATTGGTGGCCTCCGGCTAGATCCATCACCTCTTACTCGCAGGTGATGGATGGAGTCCCGGAATGGAATGGTGCATTGATTTCTTTGGAATTAAAAAAAAAAAAAAACAAATGTAAACAAACAAAACTCTAGTGGCTCTGGCGTAGTATTCAGGAGGAAACTGGTTTTATAGAATGTCAGCTAAAGTATAGTGTAACTTTCTCCCCGCCCCGTCAGCTCTTCACATTGGGCAGATAATGTTAATTATTTCTTATTTCAAATAAAATATAAAATAAAAATAAACCCAAGACTATCCTATCCCCATAGAAAATTTCACTATAGACACGGAGTCCTGTAAGCGAAGTCGGAACTCGGGCGCTGGCAATGTCAGGGTTAGGAGCGAGACCTTCTGAAAATGAAATGTGCGCGCAATCGCCGCGAGATAATTTATCCGCATGACAATTTCATGTTTTTTTTTTGTAATTTAATACAAAGATATTGCTGCTATGATAATTTGCATACACCCCTCGTCTAGATTGGAGGCTGTAGAGTGTGTGTTTGTCTTGTGTTCTCGCACACTATACATGGAGTAAAATAATTTAATTTAATATTTTAATTTTATCACGCAACTTTGCGGTTGCGACAATGTGATGGAATTGGTAATTGCAATAAACGGAGCGATCAACGAAATACATTGTTGCTGAACAGTTGTAATAGAATTCATGTAATCATCCGTTTAAGTAATCATAATTATGTACGTCCTGGTAAATTGTTTAGGATGCCACCTAACAAATAAATGGAACTAGAGTTGAATGAGATTATATTTTAAATCAGAACGCATGAGTAGTTGCAAAGCTTTGTAGAAATGTCAATTCTAACAGTATCAATACATACAGTGTTGTGCAAAACAACAGCAACAAATTCAGCGATAGCAGTTAGGAGCGTTTTTGTTACCATTTTGTTTATTTTATAAAAAAATTATATTCAATAGCCGTGTTTTTTTTTCTGTTCTATTACAGGCTTCGAAAAATGTTTCCATCTTTAATATACTTACAACTAAGCCTATATAGAATTACGAAACCTGGGGTGGAATCGGCTAACGCGTTAATTGACTGTCGCTTTTTTGATTGTCGTTTTTGAAAACGACACCTAAATAGCTGTCACCTAAAATCAACGCAAAAAAAACGATTGTTGATTTGATAATCACCTTACACAGAGCAAAAATGTCAACATTCATATCAACTATCGCGTTAGCCGATTCCACCACTGGATAGTTTTCCAGTCTTAGCAGATCCTTAGCCTGGATAGAAAAATGTGCTACCAAACTATTTTTTTTCGATTGTTATCGAAAATGTTATTGAAATGTCATATATGACATTAAAGTAGGACATTTGTAAACAATTGCGGCGAAGAAAACATGTGATCAAAGATTCATTTTATAGTTATGAATCTAATGAATTTGACAGTAGATGTTAAACTGACAAATGTCAATTATCATACTGCTGCCAAGTCAGTGATGAGCGTTTTTTTTTCTCTCGTTTTTAGTTAAGCTTGTATAGATTAGAAAAAAAACACGCCTGATATACTTTAAGCAAAATAATAATTAATTTTTGTAACTAAAAATACTTTTTCAGTACTGGCCCTTATTTTTAATAACTTCGGCACATCTTCCAAAACTAAGTTTTGTTGCTTTTCTTTTGCATTACACTGTACCTACATATTTGATTGATTGCTTTAAAATGTGTTTGAGTATCGTGGAGTAGAAACTATCTTTAATCCCGTACTGTACTCTTTTGCTCTTCATTGACAAGCAGCTTCGTAACTCCCTTTATAATTTGTTAATTCTGTATGCAATGATCTTGGAAAAATTAGCAAAAGAGTTATCTATATTTTCACACGTGGTTTGAACTGGTTTCAGTATTTTATGTTTTTTTCTGCCGTTAACAATATTCACAGCATTAAATGTGTGATCAGATTTACTGTCTACACTCCCAAAAAATACATCTAAGTAACAAACACCTTTTATTACCTTAAAGAACCGCCTATAGAGTGTCGATTTCCTGCTGAATACGATAACTAAAATCGATAAATTCGGCATAAATGAGGTATCGATGACATTGATGGAATTGATATGGTACTAATAGAGAGTAGTGATAGAAGATAAAGGGCCGCCTACAGGTGATTTACTGCCCAATGACTGACATCAAGAAATACGTAGTAGAAGCGTTTTCCGGTCAATTCGAAACAAATTATTTGTTAAAATGCAAATTAATAGTAATAGATATATTTTCCAATTAATTTCAATGCCATATTCAAATAAGTAGAAAAAAAAACTACACCACCTTTATCCACGTGCCCTAACTATGTATATAAACCGAACATCAACACCCATTATATTAACCATCACACTTATTTGGTGAGTGTTAAAGAATTCAATTACCACCGTCACCGAATGTGGTCAAACACCTCGCGCTCACCAAGAAGAAGCACCTAGCCCATACAAATGAATCGATGAAAATCGGAATCAATGAACCAGTGCGCAGCGCACACTAAATGCCCATTAGACCCCATCATAAACGTCAACGACTTTATGCCGATTTAATGTTCCAGCCATGGTGCTCTGAGCCCATTACCTCTTGGCCGCCTCTCATTGTCGGAAATCGGTTATTGGTGTCGCACTTTACAGCGATTTCCTTAATTTTCCCCCACCACTAAACACGCAACCTTTATTTGCCTCTGTGCGCCGAAACGGGCGATGCATGCGTAATCATGGGAACCTATCCGCCTTGCAGGCAGCAGAACCCGACCGACCCTAGCGTTGTCGAGAACTTGGGAGACTTTATGTTTCTATTAGAAGAATCATTTTTAACGATAATTAGATGCGAAGAGACGTTTTCGCGATCTCATTGTATTATCGTAGATACTATGAAGATGGAGACTTTCTTTTTCGTAGCGTTTTACGGCATAAGGAAGTCGGTTACTGCGGAAGATGATGTTGTGGGCTTCCCTCTTGAATTAATTGTGATTTTATCTATTCAAATTGATATTTTTTTTATTTGATAACCAGAACAATGGCCGTGCATGAATTGGACGATGACGATGAGGATCGTGGCGGTGATCATGCTTTAGGCATTTGACACTGCCTTTCATTGCTTCGCACTGGCTGGAAAAATCGTTTGGTTTGCGGTAATAAAATTAAATGCCTGAAAGGATCTACTTCATGGTAATGAATGCGTTTTCCATGTAAGGGGGTCAGAAATTGTTGGGTGATAACTGATTTCTGGACTATTTGTAAATGCCTGTTGAGATGATGAGATTACTTGCAAAAGCATTATGGATGACGTCATGTCTTGATCGATGACAGAATATGAAAGTCTTAAATGAATACGGGGTAAAAAGAGTATTGCACCGCACAATGAATATGTTCTCATATCCTTGGGTACGCCATTGTCGAGAATTCCGTAAACAGGACTTCTGTAGTTGCAACTGAGACAGCTAACAGTCAATCTAAGCCGTCAAATACACAACAAGTGGAAAGTGATTACGAAGAAAGTGATAATTTGAAAATGATCACTCAGGTGAAGTGAAAGGTGATAATTGGAGTGCAAAATTAAAATGTAGATCACGTGGACTAATCATAGTCTAAACTTGGAAAAGTGATCGAGCCTTGAAATGTGTTGAATTGTTGAATTTCAAATGGAAACCAAGCTGTCAGACAGTTTAAGATCCAAAGAAAATGTTTTACCAAAATAGCACCAACAATTATTGTACTAGATCTAACTTAAAGACTGCTTTTTTGTAGAATCAATTGCAGCTTTTCTACGTCAATCTTTTTTTTTAAGTGACAAGCTAGCAAAAATTCATGAACTTCCAACCATATCGCCGAACAATTAACTCGGAAATTATCAAAATAAAGATCTCGAGTACCTACAATCCATAATTACTCTCGTTTCTTAAAAACAAGAAAATAATAATGGCGCTCCCTTATCCCGCACAACGCAATTACGGTCAATTGTCTTGGTCTAGATTCTTCACATCGCAGACATCTTCCTTTTCATACGCAACTGTTCAAAGAAATAAAAGAAAAATAATGTAAAACGTTTTTTTCCGGATGACGATTTCCCAGTGGAGATAGATCTGAAATTCTGACAATTAAATTAAAAAGAAAACAACGAACAGAGAAAGTCAATCTCGCGCAATGAAGTCGCCCGAGTTGTCAACTATGTAGACGCATTGAGCATCGCAGAACGCAGACAATGTGCAGTTTTCAAAATTCGCTTTTTCTTTTCTCATATTTTTTTTTTCTTAATTATTCAACAAAGATTACTTTTACTCGTTTTTGAAAGATAAAGTACAGCGTATGGAGTGGCGAACAATTTAAGAAAGAAACAATCGAGTATTTTTGACGTTTAGTTCTGTCATGTTTCTGCTTTGCCTAACAAATTGCCATAAAAATGTCACTGTGGTTACTTATACCATCGAATTATGACAAACATGTCGATTTTGACAGGTTCGTATTTCTAACAAACCACGTTACGTAATTAGTTTATTGTTTCCTATAATTTGTTTGATTATTGTATTTGCACGATAAAACTCCATTTTATCTCTTTTTACACCCTTTTCGATATTTCACTAGAATGGAAATGTGACATTCGAGCTGACATTTGATAAATTAAATCATTATAGTAATCATACATTCTCATTATTTAATTTGGAATTGGAAATTAGAGAAAATAATAAATATAGCAAGTGAAAGTTATGTAAAATAATTAAATTGTATATTTTTAAAACAAACAAAAAATTAAGAATTATGGTAAATTAATTAATATGCCAATTTATGTGGCAACAAATTACACATGTTATGCTAAAATGTACTAATCATATTCTCCCATATTGTCAATCAAAATTAGCAAACCATTTATTTTACACAAATAAACGGTTCTAGTTGAAATATTCACGATCATAATCATATTCATAAGTGTCATAAGTTTTAACAAAATTAACCAGTCTAATTAAGAATCTAAATGCCTAACACAATATAAATAAATTATTCATTTACAAACCGTCACTACTGACCCAGTGGCTAGATATTAATCAGATGTAGCCACAAGTCTACAAGAAAACAAAAACAACAAAACTATAAAAAAAAAAAACTATATTTGAGTCATTTCTGAGTCTTTTTGAGATAACAAAAACAAAAACAGATAGATACTTGTAGAAAAAGATAAAGAGAAAGAATGCTTACAATGACAAGTGCGGTTAAAAGAGACTACGAAAAAAAAAACAAAGTAGGTGGAATAACATTTCCCTGTAGTGCAGATTTACTAGACCGGAAAATCAGACGATCAAAGGAAGAAAAAGTACTGCAACTGGCCATATATTTCAATCGTGCTATGCCACAAGGTGAAAGTACACTTGCGACTGAATGGAGCGTACTGAGGTATAAAACAAAAATCCGCGAAGAAAAAAAAAAAAATAAAGAATTCGCAGAACAAAAGCACATGGCATGGAGACAGTCTTATTTCCGTCAGTAACAATTGTCAATCATGTGAAAATGTATACATGTAAAGGAAATTTTTTCGCGGTGGTTTCTACTTTACAGTATGACCAACAAGCAGAGGTTAAGTTTGTTTGTTCTATTTATCTATAGGTATCAGATTTATTATTCGTATTAAAAGCCTGGTACAGTATTCTACAATTTATTGTGCTTTCTATCCATTTGGTTCAGAGCTCGGAAAAAAGTTAAAGATAAGCGAAACAGTGACAGATGGTTGCTGATATTTTGACGTAAATGTTGTTCATAGTTGATTTTGATTATATGAATACTCGTAGCTGTGCACATTTATATGTAGTTCTTTTTTTGCTATGGTCTTCATCGAAGTGTATGTCAATGTTTATTTTCCTTTAAATATTCCTCAAAATGTATTTGAAGTTATTCAATGTTTGTAAAATTGACAATATGTCAAAATTATGCTTTGCACAAATGTTCTACATTTGTAAAGTAAAACATTTTGTGCATTTGGAAACGAAACTTCAACGCACCGAGCTTGACCCAGCGTCTTCACAGGCAATATTGGTGGCAATTTATTGCCGCAATCATTACCATTGCCTCACTTCCTGCTAATGGAGACACTACAGCAATGGCAATGGCGATATTAAGTGCCAGTTGGCTGGCAATGATTACTTTCCATCGCAAAAGCGATTAATCTGACATTTCACCTTTTCAAAATGGCGGAATTTGAATTTTAAAGTGAAATGAATCATCGAGGTGGGTGAGATTGCTCTGATAGCACGCAAATATCTCTTGTTCACTGACATTTTGACATTTGTCAACTGAAATTGCCGGCAATGAAATTTCCGCGCATTTTTTTTTTTACTGTCAAATTTAGCGGGAGAGAATTCTCTCAGAGAGTAGAAAACTTGCAAAATAATGTTGATTTCGATTGGGCAAAAAAAAACACTTTTTTTTATCTTGAGCAATTTTTATCGCTCTAGTACAATTTCCATTTTCCAACCGACCAAAAAACCCTTTTTTTTTTCTCTAGATCAATATTGTTGTGAATCTCGGATTCAGCTCGTACTTACACCAGCACATTCTACATGAAATGTCAACGCAGTACATCAAAATAAATATCAATCAACAAAAATAATTATCAGAAACTATGTAGAATATTTAGAAAATATAAAGAAAGTGTTTTAAAATTGTATTTATTAATTCTCTTTTTTTTATTTATTTCCTTTCACGAACAATATGTCAAATGACACACTAATACTATTGTAGAAAAACAGATCAATCTCGTTTGTTTTCTAATCAGCACGAAAAATCTGAAATCTGAGAGCAAAATCTGAAAAGCCCAATCGAAAACGACATAAGTTACCAAACGCATTGAACACTATTTTTGACACCGTCAAACGTAACACTGGTGACACATTCGCTTCTCAATTATCCTGAATCTATATAACAGAAACTGACAGATGGCTGTTTTGACAGGTTTTACCCACTTAACCCGGTGTATCTAACAATTCGTAACAATTGGCAAGTTTCTCAATTGAAAGGAACTTTTTAACTCTCTCATTTGGCTCTCTTTTTACGATTTGTTGCAAGTTTTTTGGGTTACCAAACAGGAATTTCTAAAATTTTGTACGAATTTGTACAAATTGTAAGTTACCAAGCAGACCGAGTATGTTCAATTTTACTTCTGATAATTTCTATTGACATTGTATTCCAGTGACTTTCCTTCGGAAGGATAATTGAGAAACAGCAAATTTATTTACGTAAATCAACATATCTGTAAAACCCAGTTTCTCGCTTTTGTATTTTGCATTTGCATTTACCTACTTTCCAAAAAAAAAAAAACAAATCTCCATTTCACTATCGGACAAAGCGTCACTTTTACTACTCAATTTGTGTATTTTCTACTACAGTTTAATGGTCGAAGGGCTATAAACAAAACAAAAACATAGAGAACCCTAAGCAGTGTTATAAAATGAGCGACCCTAAATGCTTATGTTCATGTGGCGTTGACTGTTTCATCACACGGCTAACAAAGAAGCTGTGTATTAACTACATAGTAAGCCTCGGGTGGACCTGTATAAGTACGAGTATCTATTACCTAGAGATGTACACAAAATAGTTTATTTTTAAGTGTGCGTGCGGTTTGGCCAGTTGTGATGGTCGGTTGCGCCTTGCGAAGTTTGGTTTTGGATCACGATCTGGAGCTGCAAATTTCGCAATAGGTAATTCGAACTCATATGAGGTGACAGCTAGAATCTGAGCAGTGTATGACCGCAGACAGTATGATCACTTACCCACAATCTGGAGCTGGGATGGGATTTGATTACGCTTTTCCGGCGTAGAATTGTGTTGTGAGACTATGATTGTGGCAATGTAGGTGGAGGTCTTTTGTCAGATGCATGATACGTGACCAAAGGGGTTAATATGATATCTTAGGTGGCAAAAGCTGCTTTCATTGGTTGGCGTGTTTTCGATATTTCAAATGTGGCAGTTGTTTACAAAATGAACGAAAGATATTCCGTTCGAAAAAAAAAAAATAGAACCAAAAGTATTCCCAAAGTACCTGCATACTCACTCATCTTCCCGTTTTTTATTTTTTTTTTGTGGTAAATTTAAAGTACAGTTTCGCCAATTGGCTTAAGACCTCTCTAGCTCTAATCTCTAATGAGTGGTCTATAGTGAGGCAATCAAATTATTCATTGCTGGCTATTTATGGTTTAATAAAAGGTCTCTGCGAGGCAGAGGAAGCCGACCAATTTGTTTGATGTTCTACATGCGGATTCACAAGAAATGAGGAAGAAAGCTGCAAATTGGTGATCAACAAAAGACGGGTCGATATACTTTTGTAACGGGAATTTTTGGTGAGAAAAATTGATAGTAGGCGGAATCATCTTACGGCACTGTTCGGATATTATTTTATAATTTCATCGGGAGGATACTAAAATTGCCGGAGGCTAGATTAAGGGAAACACTCTCACGATATTTACTCGGAATGCTGAAGCATTTGCATAGTACTCTGACATGTGGGTTCAATAAACAGCACTGTAAATTTAAATGGAATTTTAATTAATGGAAAAGAGGATTGGTAGTTGCTGCAAAAACGATGGAACAGAAAACAGATAATCGTTACAAGTGGTAAGTTTATTGTATATTTTGATGAAATGCATTTTCTAGAATTATGCAACGAATCAAACAAGGTACGGGTCTACAAAGTAGACTTGGATTAAGCTACCAAACTTTCAGCAGTAATAAAAATTACGGATTAGGAATCGTATCCGCTTTTGAACCAATATTTGAGTACCAATCTTCCCTGTGGCCGGATGAATGGTCGTTTGTAGCCGGGAAAAGTACTCTCGATTATTTAAAGGTCTATCTGACTTAATGCCCCGGATAAAAATTCAAGCATTATGACTGAATCACAATGTGGTGCGGTCATGCGTTTATGGGCCTTATATCGACTTAACGATATTCCCTGAACAACGCACGACGGTCGCGTATACAGAGGTTAGGTATATATACATATAAACGGCAGAAATTTCTAGTACATAAGCATCTTTCTCGCCATTTGGAGCTCAGTCTGGCGAATTTTTAGAAACTCTATTTTTCACAAAAAAGATTGAGGAACCCTTCGTGAATTCAGTGCTGCTAAACACTGCTGGAGCGCCCTGTAGCTATTATCAGGTTACTCAATTCGTAAACAATTACTAGTACATATATGTTCTGCCTTCAACAGGATGACTCACCTCCAATTCCACTCGTCATCTGCATGATGGAAATTATCTAACTTCGCACATTTCTCCTCACCCACAATATACAAATAAATCAAAAGAAATGAGTATACGCAATAAAAAAAGTAAAATCGTTCAAAACCCCATATAATCAGCTTAAGATTTATCCATCAACAATACAGCGTTCAGTGCTTCATGGATACAAGAAAGCCCCCAAGGAAAACCCATAAAACTCAAAACGATTAAACTTAAAAGGTGCAAACTATTCTTTTATTCTTTTTAAGTTTCTTTTGCGAAAACTTAACATTAAAATGCCAGACAGACAGACAAGAGGCGCAATTTTCTGAAAAATAATGGAGACCATGTGCAGACATGCGGATTGCAAGTTAATAATGAAAAGAAATAATCATTAATAATACTTAACAAGTTGTGATGACAATTATTCTCTGTTTAACTCGCCAACACCGATTGTCTGTCATTAAATAATTTTTTTTCTTCTTCTCATTTTCCAATCCTTCGTCACCGATTTACACGGCGAAAGGTGAGACTATGCAGTTCAAATCACCGACTTATGTTAGGAGAAATTGTTGGCGAAAATAATTTGCGCCACCACCGCAGCTTCAGTAGACCATTGCGAATGTAATTCGCAAAATGAATAAAAAAAAAGTTAAGAAAAGAGTTGGACAAGCAAAGTGTGTTTAGCTAATTGGTTAACAATTTAAGAGGAAACTATTAAAATACTTCAATTGAATGATTTCTAATTTCGGATTGCGTAAGTTTTGTAAATTGCTTGCTATCGCCCGTGGTGCTGCACTAGATTTTTCACATTCACACCCAATTAAAGGGGATTTATTTTTCATGTAAGTTCACTGCATGTCTTAGATTGTTCATGATTATTATTATTATCTGGCTTTGTGTGGTGGGACGGAAGTTGCGGGATTAAACAAACAGTGTTGGTTTTTTTTTTTTTTACATAGATGGCGCCACGATCTAAGAGTAAACTACCTCTTGAGTTTGATTTTAAGTTCCCTACGCTCTTTGTGAATTACATAAAATATACGTATAGGCGCCCATTGTGAATAATACAAAGTGCTTCGGGCAGAAATTATTGCTACTAGGCTACAAAAAAAAAAGCAGCCTACAATTAGGATATAGGAGCAATAAGAAGTACACCACAAGCTGGATTGGATATGATTTTTCGTTACCTTCCCCTTTACATGTTCATCAAAGGCGCACCAGCAAAGGGAGCCCTCAGAGCGTTGCCGCAGAACATTTTTTTCCGTGCCACCACTGGCAAAATAAGGTGCCATTTGAGCCATTGCGTGCCACCAGCATAAATAGATAGAAAAACACATTTTTTCAGTCTTCTTAATATAACACGTTATGACACATTTCTCCGACAACATTCAAATGATTCAAACTAAAAAATAATTTGGCAGATAAAGGAGTTGGCACCAATGAGGATAATCGAAAATGAATGTTTTCAGCGCAGCGTATGTAAATATTGTGAGTGAATGCAAAAAGCGTTTGAAAAAAATTGTTCTTTTAAGGAATATTTTTGTGATTCCACCTTTTTTACTTATACCAAAATCAATGTGAACTGGTTCCATATGAAATCTTAAAGGGCCACCGTGCCATTTTAGTCAAAAAGTGCCATAATGGCACGATCGTGCCACATCGGCAACGCTGCCTCAGACTGAAAGAATCCGATTTGCTAAATCAAACCACGTATGGACATACGGCGATACTCGGAGGAATACAGCAACTTGAACGTACAAATCCTATTTCCCAGTAGGGAAGACGGGCTGTCCAACAAGGTGATCAGAGACCAAGAAATAGCACTCTTCACCGATGGCTCAAAAATGGACTAAGGTATTGGAGCAGGGTTCTACTCAGATACACTAAATAATCGGGAATCTTTCAGACTACCGGATACTTGCAGTGTTTTCCAGGTGGAACTACTGGCGATTGAAAATGCTGCAATATTCCTAAAAGGAAGTGATCTCCCTCCGTCGGAGACAGTCATTCTGGTGGATAGTCAGCCAGCTCTAAAAGCAATAGGATGAAACACACAAAATCAAATCCAGTCCAAAAATGTCGCAACGCACTTAATGCCATAAGGCACCACAATGTTAGACTACGCTGGGTACATACATACATGTAACAATATCGAAGAGAACGAGATAGCAGACCAACTAGCTAGAGCTGGATCAGCCATGATAAACAGTGATGCTGACATCTCCATCCTGCCACCGATCAAAACACTGTTCAGCAAAATCGACCATAGAACCGACCAACGCTCTTTGGCTCACACGAACCGACTGCGTCGCATCTGGTTCTTTATGGCCGAAACTTGATCTTAATATGACAAAGACGATTTTACATCTGGATTAATCCTCCATATGCCTAATCACCGGAATAATCACAGGGCACTATGCCATAGGTCACATGACAAGCAAATAGTTACCTGAGGCCATCGATATCTGTAGAAGCTGCGGAAATGAGAAGAAAGCGAATCGAAAACTCTGCCACTGCCCCGCCATCCAAGATCGACGCTTCCGTGCTTTAAGTGATAAATTCCTGGAAGACATAGCAGGGCTCAAAAATTTAAAGATATTGGATCTTCTAAGATTTACCAAGAGCACAAGCTGGGTTACGAGTTGGTAAAAAGAGGATTTACTTCCAAACTATGAGGGGATTCACAATGGACCTTTGGATGGACCAGAATGTGGCACGGACCATAAAGTGCCAGATATCCAACCTTTCCCTAAGGGCTTACACATATAATTCTGAATTTATTCTGAGTTGAGTTCAAGGATTACAAATAGAAGACTTCATAATCTTGGACCTATCAACGCAATGGAAACTTAAGCTTAGCAGCTTTCCGTATCGCAATAATTATGTAAGAGGATAGTGAAAACTAAGTACCTAAACAATTTGGAGTAACACAGTTCACAATAGATACAAGGTGAACCTAGAAGTACTAAACTTGAAATATTTTCTGAAAGAAAAGATTCCTTTTATCATTACTTGGTACCACTGCGGCAATGTCCTTCCATTGTGAACTAAAAAAAAAATCACTCAATGGGCAGCCCTCAAAACTTCACCAAATAACAATCACCATCTTCTTCATAAACAAATTCAACTTTCTTCAACTGTCTCTTGCTAATTTTCACTTCCCGTCATTATATAAACTTACAGTTTAGGTACTCCAATCAAATCATGTAACTAACAAAACAAAAACCTACTCGACAAGTGGAAGCAAAACCTCCTGGAGTGCAATAAACTACCGCAATTATAATACAACCTCACAAAACAAGAAGTGCATTAGTGTTAAGCTCCATGCAATACCAGAAATTATATTACATGCTAATTAAGCCTTCAATAATTTTTTTTTAATTTTGTTTTCATCCATTTGATGTTCACCGTAATAGTACTTAAACAAAAGAAAACCAAAAGAAATAGTTGCGCACTAAGTACTCGTACTTCACGTTCCGTGTTACGTTACTACGTAACAATATTTTCCTGTATTCATTTGAATTCTCGGATCACGTAACATTACACCAGAACCACCGCACTTCAACCCACCACAACGGATCCTCATCATCGTCGCTGTCGTCTGACACTTTAGTCGTCAATTGACAAATGGTCGAAAGCCGATGAAGACGATTTCAATTTCAATTTTTTTAATTTTAATTTCGACAACAACAACACTTGTCCTATCGAAGTGGCAAATGGCTGATGGCAATGCGTCATCCGATGATTAAGATGATGATCGCTGGATAATAACAACAGGCACACTGGTGACATCTAGTGGGTTATGTAAACGAAAGTTGCGAGTAAAATAATTCGGTGTGACACTGCAATTTGTTTGGAAGATATACTTGATTTGTTGTGGCAAATAATTTACATACTAAGGAGAGTTTTGAAATGAGCTCACATACACATGACCAGACATTTGTCAATTTGACTAAAAAATATATAAAATATTATTTTACTGACGAAATGTACGAGTGTAAACAAATTTTCGAGCAAAACTTGTTTTCCTTCTTTTTTGCGATTTTATATTTGCATGACAGAATTAACACTTTGTGCTTTGCCTAACGAATTTGTAAAGAAACAAAAAAAAACTACTAAAGTTAAAACTGAAATATTTACATAGAAACCGCTTTTAAATATCAACAATGGCGGTAAGTTTATTAAATAAACTGTTTTGGTAGGCAGTTAGTTAAGGTATTACTAATACATACTTTGGTTATGATGTAAGAATTTGGACGTTGAAGCGGCCATAAAAAAAACAACACTTGCTGTCAAAAGTGATGTTAAAGAAAAAAGTTTCACATTTCCAACGAGTGCTGGAGGGAAATTAATTGCATTTTTAGAAAATAAACCAATGGCACCTTTAAGCGGTTAAGCTAAGTCACAATAGACAAAAGAGTGCAAATCTAGTTAAAATAGATTTTGATACTTATAAAATCTTTTAGTATTTGCGTTTCACCATCGATGAGGTAGGAGGAGGTGTTTTCTCAGACAGATTAAATCCCAATCTCTTATTTCAACTCCCTGATCACTTGGGCGTGTATCAAGCGGAGATTGTGGCGATTTCAGAAGCACTGTCCTGGATCAAGAGAAATTTAATATCTGCTGACGATATTAGCATTTACTCGGATAGTCAGGCGGCCTTGAATCGATCTCATCCACTTCTAAGACCACCTCCAACTGTCGTTCATCTCTTATAGAGATAGTTGAGCAGTTAACATTCCCCTTTACTGGGTGACGGGGCACAGAGACATTCTAGGGAACTGTAAAGCTGAGGAACTCGCTCAACTAACAACAACAATACCTATTCTACCAGGTAAGACGAATATATGTAGGTATGTCCCCTTGCTACTTACAATCTATCACTTCAACTTGACATAGTAAATAAAACCAATGCTAGATGGGAAGGTGCCATGCCACCAGACAAATCTGGCCTAGACTAGATCTAAAACGCTCTACCTATATTCTATCCCGAAAAAGACTATACATACGATTATTAGTGTCATAACAGGATACTCATACAATTGTGTTAGGCTTGGTATCCTTTTAAATGACTACTGTAGAAGCTGCAGAGACAAAGAAGAGGAAAAGAGCCCAACACATATCCTCTGTTCATGCGCAACTCTTTCCCGTATTATAAAATTACAGCTAGTCCTCGATAATACTTCTTCTTCTCAGCACAAAAAGATGTCTATCTCGCTTAATACAAAGTTCCAAATGGTTCTGATAAGTAGCGGAGATAAACATTCCCAAGATCCTTAGACTCCGAACGGCGAGTTACAAATGATACTCTTTGATTGCTTGTCAGACATTCGAAACCGGTGGTACCATGAAAAAACTTTTAGGTGTTTTTGCTAGGATTGAACCCGGGCAGCGTGCGTAGTAGTCCAACGCATTAACCACCACGGCCACGGCGACCACCCTAACATAACCTACGTTCCACAAAATGTCGATTATGAAATCAGGTCAACTAAAATCAAGAATACAATAAATGAGGTTTTATTTTTTGGCGATTCCTCCTTTTCAGATATGAAATACATACATATCGAATCTGGATAATTGATTCAAGAAATTGTGAAATGAGCTTTGCAAATTTTGAAGGGGGATATTTTTTGACGACTTATGTAAGTGTGAAACGGATTTCAATGAAACGACTTGTTCTTTCTTTTAAGTTCTTGTTGATCCATTGTCCAAGTTTTGCACTTAGGTTAAAATCCTGATGTCATTAGTTTTGCTTTCCTCTAAAGTAGCCAAAACCTCATGCGACTGCATTCAATTGTACAAAAAACTCAAACAATTACGAATCATTGTTTACCACTAAAAAGGGTGTGTTTAGTGACTGGAAATTATTTCCCAAACTCTGTCATAAAAAGTAAAACATTTCCAAACTTCGGATGACCCAAAATTCAGAGATAATCACAGTGTAACGAAACTAGATCGTTTATCATTTATGAATCATGATACAATACAAAATACAACCCGCACGCTAAATCATCAAAAAGTTGCGTTAACACTTTTGTCATTTTACGGAATGACTTACAGCATTTGCAATGCACCGTGTGACATCTCTATTATGTGACTCGCTTTCGTGTGACATTTGTCAAGACATACTTTTCTGGTGACCATCATTTCAATAACTTATAATGCAAATATTTGTCGGTTATGTAATTTCGCAACCGAACGTGTCAAGCGTGACAGATGGGTGGGTTCGAAGCTCAGCAAATACTTTTGACTCTTGTCATGTTTAAGTGTGCAATGGACATCAATTTGTTGACAATTCATCATGGTAATGTGAATTAAAATTAAATGTGGAATTTCCAGTGAAGAAAAAAAAAACACGTGATGTTATTTGCCAATATAACTTCATCCTAATCAATGCCCTAAATATCCAATCGAGCGTGGAGAGAACTTTCTTCGATGTGGCCACAACCGCTTACTAATCTCTTTAAATTAGATTTCCTGTTAACTGTTGTACAGACTGCTAAAGATACACCTTGTACACCTCCCATTGCATCGCATTGACTTCCAAATCAAATTCATGACCAGCCCAAAGAACACAAAAGCCTTTCAGACGGGTCGAGAGGGATAAACTGAGCACGAGCGAGACAGAGCGATCCGGAAGAATGTAATGTTAAGTCATACAAACTGGGCACATTAGTGTGTCTAGTGAATAATTAGAGGTCCATTGAGGAACCGACCGAAAATCAGCGCTTCGATCGCGACCAGCAGGCAGCAACCACAGCAGCCAGCGCACAGAAGACCAAAGTCAAGGTGAAGATTTCGGCTCAAGATAGACCAATGGCCAATAATTGTGAATGCTTTTCCCTCTGACTTTGGTAGCACAGCGGCATAAAAGAGGAAAAGTTGGGGAATTGTGGAGTTGGGGGGGAATATCCAGCCTAGAACTCATTCACTCACTGTGTTTGTGTGATTATCATGTCCAATCGGCACGAGATCGCTCGACAAAAGCTATTTTGCTCTTTACAAATCGAATGGATTCATGACCATTGCATCGAGTTAGCCAGAGGTGGGGTTGGTATACCTACTTGTACACGTACTCGTACATATTCCCGCATTACGAGGTGGAATCATTGAAAAGAATCTAGAGCAGTGGCCAAACCCTAATGGATATCTTTTGGTTTATTGCTCCTGCTTTGGTTTAACCAGCGGATAATACAAAGAGCTGCAGGAGATCTAGCGGCGGCCTGGCCATTGAACAAGAGGTGCAACGGAGAATATTCAATTATCGACATCTCTGGCAAATCTGAAGGGGGATGGGATTTATTTTTCGGTAATCCGCTACGACGCGACGCTACAAACGGGACAAAGTGCCTACTGTACGGATATGTGAACGAAGGGTGTGTCCCATATACATATGTACAATGTACATACTCGTATGTAGGTATTTATGTATAATTGGGATGTGGGAAAGTTTTTTTAGTTCTTACTAGCGGTGCTAATCAGATTCAGTGATAGTTGTTTAGTGGAACTTACGTGAAAAGATAGATCGTGAGTATTCGAGAAGATTTACTGGATAAGAAAAGGGGCACATAAACGGAATATCTTTTGGAATAGTTTTACAGAAAATGTAAAAGCTTAATTTTAGGTGAAATGTTCTGAGTCTAGTTTAAGAATCTGATCAGAAAGTCGTGGGAAACAACGCATTGAGTAGACAGATACAAAAATACATTTTTCCAATTATTTAAATTAATATCCAGACAAATTGTGTGTAGTATTCAAATTCTAGAAATGAAAAGAATACATTTAAACAACTAACCTGCAGCGGTGCTCTTATAGCCAAGATCGTAAATCATTATGTCTATGGAAGAGGTTAAGACCGTCTTTCATTTCAAGATAAAATATTCCCAAGAACATCTTTCCAAATCGAATTAAACTAAACAGACAGATCTACCCCGCCCAAAGATGTTGTATTTATCGACTTTTAATTACTAACAGGCATTTATGTCAAACATCAACCGATTAACTGCCCATAAACAACAACGCGTCTATCCTCCACGGTCTTCAATCATTTTAAATAAACACTTAAATTATTACTTAAACATCTCGAAGGGAATTAACAAAATTTTTTTTCTATTCAGTTATGCCACCGATTAGGCGCAACCTATTTCCACATTATACAAAAAAAAATTAGGTTTTGGTTGTTCCCTGAATTCTATTCCCTCTTTGATTTCCACATTTCCCGCCCAATAGCACACACAATAGAAGACCGCGCGTACACAATAAACAAGATGAATGACAAGCAATTTAGATACGTACCCTTAATCACCCTTTCTCGTTGGTCTTCTTATACCCGAAAGAGGTACACTCGTATGTATACAAAAAGAAACTCATAGATTGCATCTTGCGTACTTCCTCTTCTTTCATTCACCATCATCATCATCATCATCATCGTCGTCGTGATGGTGATGGTGCCGGCACAGAAAAGAAATGAACACAAGAACTACAAAGTGGAAGGTCACTTCCACTGCAAGCGCCTCTCGAACATTTGAAGTACTTTAACGATCATTATAAGTGGATCACCTGGTCACTGGGCCAATTTGGACACACCATAGCCATAGCTAAACAATAAAATCGTAGAGCCACATTGAGCATGCAAATTGGCGGTGGTTGTACGAGTAAGATACACTTGCTTGAGTGGACTCATCACAAAACAGAAAAAGAAAAAAACCATAACGCAAGACGCGAAACTTTTGTTTTCCCCATCAGATGACGTGCGGAGAATTAATTCAAAAAAACAAAATGTTGACGCCAAAGAGATATCCATCACGGTGATGAAATCCGGTTGAGCCATTTCTAATCTCATCCAAATGTAATGCTAATGACCTATTTAGGCGAGCTATTGAGTAACTTATTTTTTGAAGTTTACGATATCAGTGAGTGCATTCGATGCGCCTACCTGAACTTAGATTAGGCGGCGGACCCCATCTTCTCATCTCAGCACATGTTCCTCAAGGCAGTAGATACGTTGTGCCGGCTGGAATAAAAGAAGTACGAGTATGTGTGGGCCGATGGCAGCAGGAAAAATAAAGGAGGAGGATGAGCCTGCCACAGAGACTACCTTCGGCTTTTTGGGTGAGGTAATTCTATTTCCTTTTCTTGTTTAATAACTTCAAAGGCAGAAACAGTTATAGCAGAGATAAATGTAAGGAATTTTGTTTACCATCAATAAGGTATGAGTAAGCTGCAACAGAGCGAGGTATTCCATAGCACAATGGTTGGCTTGAAATGAGTCCTCCTCTATGTCAGTAGATAAATGTATGCTGCAACTTACAGTGTGTCATACAGGGAAAGATGTTAGCAAAAATTCTCACTTTCACTGGCTTTCGTGTAACAAATTCTAATCACGAATTGGACATAAAAATAATTTTCGAAAAGTGAACACCATCTAGATCTGGGTTTGAGATACAATTGTCAGACAAATAGAGATGTCTGTCTGGCAATCGTAAAGTTAGTGAGATCATGATTCTGAATTCGCACAGATTCAGAGAGATTTGTGGATTGTTGTAACTTTTTGTTAGCGATGAATTACAGAGACAAAAGAAATAAGCCAATAAGTGAAGCAAAATGCTGTCACTTTCTTTTCTTTCTGCTTTGTGCAAGATTAGTAGTAGTTCTTGAAATAAATACAGTAGACTTTGTAAATCTTTGAAAAAAATCTCTAATACGATTAAATTCGAAGCCAGAATTACTGTAGCGAATTCCAAAAAAATCACGACAAATCGTAAAAAAGAGAGCCAAAAGAAAGTGTCAAAAACTGCGCCTCAATTGAGAAAGTTGTAATTTTATGCACCAACTTTTTCTTTGGGTGAGTGTGCCAACCTTGTCAAACCAGCCATTCTGACAGTTTGTAAAATATCAGGTCCGTTCGCGTACCTTCCCAAAACAACGAAAATCCACGAAAAAACAACGAAAACCCGTTCGCGTACGCAAAAATTTCGTAGTTTTTCGTAGAAGAGAGTGCCCACGAGAGAGTATGAAATTTGCCCATGCTACGAATTTTAGTCCACGAAATTTCTTTGGGGTGTATTATGAAAACTGTCAAATCTGTCAAATCACATACATTCTTCATTTTTTTGGTGCTTAATGCGTTCGATTACTTTTTCGTGATTTTTTTTTTTCTGTCATTGAGAGAATTTTACCCCCACTCTTCGAGATTTGACAGAAAACCCATATTTAGTGGAAAAAGTACGCGAACATAATCTTCATTTGTTAGTTTCAACGCGTTTGGTTACTTTTGTGCAATTTTTTCACTCTCTGACAGGATTTTTACCCACTTTTCAAATTATTTACTATTTGACGGGTTTGACCAATTTGTCCACAAAAAAGTTACCAGACCTAATAGGTATTTTTCTTTTTAAGTTCAGAACAAAGCCTGAGCATATCGAACGCGCTCTGAACTGAGTGTACTCTGAGCGCAGTCTGAACGCTCAGATTTATTTTTGAAACACACTCGAGCACTTAGCTGTCATGTGATTAACCATCATATGGTTTCATTAATGTTTTTTGTCCATTTAAAACATAAAATAAAGTCTTTGCATAATTACATTAATTATTATTAATAAAATTACTAAACTGTATTATGTTCTTCGTCATAACAAAAAGCGTCGTCCGCCATTTGAATTGTTTTATTTGTTTCTATTTATTTTCCTTACTGTCAAATGTGGCGTTGGCTACGCTCAGCAGTTTGCTCAGGATCAGGAATCAGGATGCCCCTTCTATTTACTCTCAATCTGAGTGCATAAAGTGCGCTCTGACCAGGCTTTGAGCGAAAAAAGAAACATACGGTCCACACTCTGAAGTGTCTCAGCTAAAATAGAAAAACGAACTTTTTTTTTGACAGTTGATGCTCTGCTCTGAACTAAAAAAGAAAAACTCCCAATATCAGCTGAAGGGAACAAACTTACGTTGCAGAAACCCTTCGGCTAGTGATAGGACCTAGGTAAAGAAGTAAACATGTGTTCTTGAGCAACAAATTTAACAAAATCGCTACGGAAATACACCATGACATTGACAGCCCACCAGTTAAATCAAATTTGACATTATCAGCACGCCATGGCAGCATTTTTGTTAGCTTCCTCTGTTTATTCCTCTAATGATGTTTGATATCAGAAATCTTATTTCCTATAGAAAATGCCCATTTGAAGGTTATGTGATCTTGTGTAATTACATAACGATGATCCGTCGATTAGTGTGAGTGATTTTTAAAATCTCATGTCAGTAACAGAGACACGAAAGCATTCATTTTGTCCAACACACTGTCGCACAGGTTGATGATCTCGTGTTCCATGCCAACCCACATTTTTAGGAATTCTCTCCGTAGGTAAGCCTCGTTTGTATTATTTTTTTTCAGCTTTATCTCACAATGAATATTTTATTAAATGGTAATTTGCACACAAATTGCTATTTGATTCCTTCTAACCTCTTTCATCTACAATAGAACCGCAATGTGTGGAAGATTCTATACTCCTGCTATGTGATGAGACCACAGTGGCGCTGAGCTCGTTGTATGGTTTCAATTAGGAGATGATACAACCTGAGCACTCGTTACACAAAACGGGCCATCTAATACCTAATAACATAAACCCATTTATTGACCAACCCAAAGTCAATAATAATAATGATGGGACCGACCATGGAGCCAAGAGGAGACCATGAAACCATCTTCGAAACACTAAGGAAGAGGTAATGGGATCACAATGATAGAATGTACACATGCACAGCTCGTTCTTCTATCGTGCAGCGTATTATTTATTGACCCAACCTAAGAAAAAAAAAATGCCATTTCCGGTTCTCAGAATAGAGACAGAGAGAAGGTTAATGGGTGCTATATGTGTGATAATTTCAACTCGTGTCTTGATTCTTCCTGTTTTCCTTTCGAATTGCACCCCGCACTTACACATGCAAGATGAACTGGTGTAGCCGTAGCACAGATTATGCATTAGATTGCACAATGTTGGGTTGTTGCTTCGCATGCGATTGCCGGTGGCGATCGGGGCTGGATGATCTTGCGATAACATCTGTGCGGCTCGCTGTATCTGTTAATTGAGTTAAGGTTGAGTTCTGTAGGGGCATTTGAAAATCTATTTCCTATAATGGGTGGGGTTATCGAATTGGATACGAAATGGATTCAAATTGAGTGTGGAGATCAGCAGAAATGGTATCACGTGGGATGAACACTTCTAAACTTGTTGGTAGACAGTTGAAGCTGGTTTTACAAAACGATTACTGTTTTGAGCTAAGTAAGTGATTAGTTGAAGTTATGTAGGTTTCCGCTTTTCACTATGGCTAGTTGGGTGGATGCTGTTTCGACAGACGGTTTTACAGTTTCTATCGTCAAAGCGAATGTGTTTTGTCGGGAAAATAAAAGACTAGCAAGACTGTCGAGTTTCAAAAAAAGAAAATGGAAAGATAAAAGCAATCACAATGGCGGACTTAGTATGCTCCCAACTTACATAACTTTCAAACTCAGAGTTGTAAGAGTCGAATTTGTACACTGTACTGCACATTTATTAGCAATCTCCATTGAACATTGACAAATGTAGCCCTCTTGCTTGTAATCACGGTGATTATAGGACCCATTTTGAGTGCCGATAATAATTGATCGATGAGCGATATCTATCGATCGTCGTTTGCAGATGTGACTGTCATATCGCTTGCAGTCGATCACAAATGTGTTCTCTTAGAGCAAAATGAAAGAGTTCTGTTTGTTTGAAATTTAAGTAATTTCAGTAAAAATAATTTGTTAAAAAAACTATATTATTAATTTAAATGCAGGGCGAAGAAGGTTACAAAGCCAAAGTAATTGGAACTCCTGGTTTAATTTATGGAAACAAATCCTGATATCGCGAGGGAGTTTGTGTAAAATTCAACGAAAAAGGCGATAAAAAAAGATAATTAATAATTACTAGGGTGCCCGTGCGAGAACTAAAATCCAACCCCAATATCCAAATTTCCCATATGATTTCCATCTGCTAACGTATGGAAATCCTTTGGAAACCACATAGAAAGTGTTCATTCTCTCAGGAGTTCATTTTGGGTAGAATATTTGTTTTCAATTGTTTTTTAATTTGTTGAGATTTATTCAAGTGAAAATGCAATTCGTCACTGCTCCAGGAAATTCTATTTCTTTTGACACCTCATTTATTAAGATTCGTTAGGTGTGAGAACCGCAAATGGTACCTATACGATATATGATTATTGAACTTATTCTCCTTAGTTTAGAACCACATTGTAATGAAATGAAATTAAATTTTTATTCCTGATAGTCTATTCCTCTACCGGTTGAGTTGTTACACAATACCATAGCTTAAATCAACCGATGCAAACGAATATTTTCGTGACGATCACTGATCGACAGTCACAATATGGGCCATAGTAACAGCACTGTTTCCAACGATATTTCGCTACAGTTGAGTATTTTTTAGTCCAAATAGGCTCATCTTTCGCATTTTTATCCACCGCTGGACGAGTATGTATTATTTCTTTTAATCTTAAGTATTTTCCTAAATTCTTCTTAAACATAAGTAACCGTTACTTTTTGTAATAAACCCTCTTTTTTTTATTTTTTTTATAATCTACACACGCTAAAGGGGATATGAATACCCTTATAATGTTTACACACAGTGCGAGCACATGAAGAACAAGAACGAGAGACAGACAGATCGACGACGTAGTGATAGGAAACTCAGATGTTAGGTTTTATCTAACTATATGGGTGATTCCCAGGATAACTGAAGAGTTGTGTATTATTGAAAGTTATGCCATTGCTTATGATTCACAGAAGTTTTTTCCAGATGTTTCCTATTATTAGTTTGTGCGTATTCTTCAGCCATACCACCATCCTACTGCCAGTGTTATGCCTTCGCAGTAGGATTTGATATTAGCTTCTGAAACTGATCAACTTATTTTTATTTCGTGAGAAATAAATGTTTCGGCGACATCTGGAGTTGAACCGTGAGTCTTCCGTGTGACAAGCGACGGCGACTACCACTACGCCAAGGCCACCCTCTTGTTAAGTGTGGTGGAAAACATAAAATTGTGAATTTTTTTCTTCATAAACTGTGACTATTGTGACTCTTTGGGATAGAAGAATGAAAGTGCTGCCAATTATTTTTAATATATTAATATTATTGTATAATTAAAGTAGATGTGGCAAGCTGCTAAGCAACTTTGTACGCGAGTTTTTCAGTTGACGGATTTATTTCTATCCATTAAGATTCAATTCTCCGAAACATGATATGTTATTTGCCTAGTCCTAGTCGAACACCTAAGGCTGTTTTGGATACCCTACCTTAACACATAGCACAAATATTTTAAAGACTGGTTGACTGGTTCACAATAGCTTTTGAATAATTATGTCGCAATCGCAATCAAGATTTAAAATAACAAACATTCAAAATAGTAAATCACTTTCAGCATATTTTACACTCGTGCTCACAGCATGTGTCCATTTTGTCACTTAAATAAATCAAAGCTCAGGCATTCAATAAATGTTGCCATGGTGATTATCTTTCATTAGTTTCTGATTTATTTGCCAACACACCATTCGGGGCAGAAAATCATAATTTCTGCAAAACTACTCGTATTTCGTATTTGGTGATTTGATTTCCCTTTCGAAAAGAAACATCGACTTAATGAGTATCTGCTGCTGTCGGCGGTATTTCAATGCAAAAAGCAAAAGCTACCAATTCGATCTGCCTTAAGGAAATTTATTCACAATCGGCTTGTATAGAAGTCGTAGTAGTCATACATTCTGAAATAAATACATGATACGTTAACGTTATTAAATAATTACCCACTGTTCATGTGTCCACTGCTGTTTTTGTATTATTCAACACCAAAAATAGAAAACACAAGAAATTACCTAACATCAATCGAACCCGATCGATCTGAAGTGTTATAGGTGAGTCGGTTCGGTAGGTACTTGGTAGACAAGTTTTTAACTCACATCTTTTTGTATAACGACATGTGGTTTATATTATATTTACATTTATGTTAATCGATCGAATCGCCCATTTAATTTGGATATTAAATGGAAAAAAAACCGGCCATGGTCAAACTTTGCGCGCAATGTAAACCCAGATAATCATCGTGTATTTTAAGGCTGATTGCAGAGCCTCAGCCGCATCTGTTTAGTTCGGGTCCATTGATGTGCAAGAAATTAATCGGTATTCGATATCGAACGTAGAAAATTGAGATGAAGCATCGTTAAAACTGCACAGATATGACATAAGTACTGAATTGATTTATTTTTGTTTCGCAAACACTCGAAACCCGATGCAATAAAAAATACAAATATAAAAAATAAAATACTGATCCAACTCCTCAGCAAGTTCAAGTTTCCTAAATATAGATGCTTTGTTCATTTTGCTTTAAATATTGTTTTTATTTCTTTACGACAGATATGACCTGTCGGGTCTGGGGAGGATTTTTATTTTTATTTTTGCGTAATTTATCAGCTTTGGATTTTAAGTTCATCGTCATCACGGTACGATTACGAGACGCCAAATATAGACTTCGAATGCCGAATGCAGTGGAATTGTGTTTTTTTTTTCTTCATTGCACCATATTGAACGGCATAAAATTAAAGTTTGAGTTCTTGAATACCTTGAGTAGCCTTGAAAGTGAGCCGTGTCGGCTTTTATGTAATGCTGTACGTGGTGTCAACACACTATTTGGAGGTTAACTATGCGATGCCAAACTTGGTGCAGTTGCAATCGAAATGAGATCTGAAAATGTGTAGCAAGTTGTAGTAGAAGTAGAACCACACTGAAGCTAGTAAGCCACTGGCAAACTAGGTTAACTTTATTTAAGTGAATGTGTTATCGATACCGAATTTATAGATATATTCTGGCCGAAGACGTTATGAGGTTGAAATTAGCAAACAAGTTTTATTTTAAGAGCTGGTTGGCTGCTTTGCTGCTGCAGGAGGTCTTGGACAAGGTTCAATGGAGATACGAGTATTTATGCCCAAGCTGTGATGAAACGAGTATCTATCACTAGATATATGAATGTAAATGAAGTACAACTCGGAGGTATTATGTCCATAGTTCAGTTCACTGAAGGTTGTGGCAGTTATCATGAAATATCAGGTTCTTAGCTTCTGCTTTCTTTTTCGTCAGGTTAGTGACTTTTCTGATCAAAACAAAGATAAATAAAACAAACAAATTAATTAATTAAAAATGCAGTAATGATAAGAGAGAAGAGAAAGAGCGCTCTTTTTTCGAAATACATAATGGGTTCACTGACTTAAATAGGTGCACTTTTATCCTTTTTACCAGTGAACAGGTGTTACAGGTCTGCAACATTACTTGTATATAATGCAGTTGGATGTTGAGATTTTAGTATCTGTTGCCATCTGTTGTCACCTTGTGAACATGGGCAAGTATTTTGCTGTAGAATTTACAAGTGTAGACACATATCCAATACTTTGCAGACATACATATGGAAATATATTAACAGGTCTGTGATGTATCTTAGTGTGCAATTTTAAAGTTAAATAAATAACAAATATACTAAAATATCACAACCATTTGTGTTTGGATTGTGCCAAACAGACGCCTTTTATAATGTCAGCCTCTTCATTCCGATTCAGGTTTATAAAACTCTAGCATTCTTTCCGATACTATGACTTCATTTAGTTTATATGTGGACTACATAAATGCAAATGCAAATTTTACCGGAATTGATCTTCTTTTAAATCAAAAACTCTTCCGAATGAATCAAGCTAACCTCTAAAAATCTAGTTCAATAGCTTACCGTAGAGGCCAATGACATTTTGATTTGAAAAGTTGTAGAAACTTTCATTGAATATAATAAAAGTAGTTGGTCAACGAGCATGTAGATTTTAATCAAGTCAACCACTGTAAATAACTGACAACTAAATTTAAGCTAAGCATACAAATATAGTGGATTCAATTTATAACTGCGAAATAGAACAAAGTAAATTTGGCAGCATTAGCTTTTCCTTAAATCGTTTTATTGTACCTATTCTATGACATCTGCAAAAATTCAGAATTTTTGTTGGTGGGTTGTTAGCCACGATATGTCATGGAATTTCAAGATCTATTTGATAAAAAGTCCAACACAGTCTTTTCAACTAATAACTTGCTTGTCATATGAATGACAGTTTTACCCAATTCGATGTTTTCTTTCTTTCTGACCGAAAATATCTCTACCCCCAATTTAAGGTTTCACTCAGTAAATGAATGACTCAAATAGAGTGAGTTTATTAGCATTGTATGTTTGTATGTTTAGATATAAAGAAAGTGCATTTATTGCCCCGATCAGAATACAATCAATTAGCACTAAAATACGAACGAGACTATACCAGTCCCATCTCCTGCGGTGATCGGTTGATTTTTCATTTAGCGTTTGAGGTTAAAAATAGACTAGCACGATTCGACAACACTTTGTGTGAATTATAAATTATTTGACATTTAGTTGTAAGACCCTAAAATAGAAAAGCACATTTGCAATTTAAAATTACAGCACGACCTCAATAAAAGCAACCCTCGATACGCGCAACTCCTCGATAAAGTTAACTCAGTAATTGAAACTCTTAAAAAAATTACTCGATAAAAGCAACTTTTGTTTCATAAACTCTTATAACTTTCCGTATTTGTATCTCGTCCATCTTGTTCACTTATTTTTATTTCACAAACTGCATCGCAATTCTCCAGTCAATGGATCAAACTGTGATCGACTTGACTGAACTCTATTACAAAAAAAAGTCGACTGGCACATTTGGTCGGAAGCGAAGGGTCAGAATTTGAAAAAAGGTAATGATGCAATATGCCTCTTGACTAATGGATGCGCCAAGGTCTAGGGTAATACGGAAGTAATGGAACCATTTGATGTATCCAGACACTGATTATGACAAGGCAAAATAAATGCATCAATTAATGATTTTTTTCAAGACCTATCCCCAACTGACTGTATCTTGGACATAAACAATTAGCTAGCCGAAAATGAAACCGATCTGGAACCGACTTGCAGCAATCTGGAATCCGAAGAAATCGAAAGTGATGGCGAAATGCAGTTGAAGAACCACCAAGAAGAGGCTGCAATGCAAGCCCTCAACATTTGCCTTCAATAAGCTGAAGAAAATTCAGGTTCAGGATAACATTTCAGTTCTGGAAAATTTAAGAGAGTCAGCCGTGGGAAAGAATGTTGCATCCATAAGACTTAATTAAAAATTCATATGTATGCACATTTAACTCAAATGCACCAATCCATTCTGCGCGCGTAGTAAAGTCGTTTATTGTAAGCCAGGAAGTGGAAATGATGAATTGGCCGCCATATTCACCTGACTTAAAAGGTTTTGGGATGGCTTACTCGCAAAGAATATGAAAGGGGGAAGCCGTGCGACAATAAAGAACCACTTCTCCGGGGTATTAAGTCAACTTGGGCCGAAATATCGCTTAATTACATAAAATCTTGGACGACTCATTTCCAGTCCGCATATTTGAAGTGATATCAGAAAACGGTGGCTAAACACATTACTAACTTCTTTGTTGAATCATGAATTATGGTAATAACAAAAAAAAAAAATAAATAAAATCAAAATGCACAAATGTTCCTTAATTATTGCCATTGCCTTTATTCAAGTGAACCGATTTTATTGCATACTTTTCCGAGTCTTTTTACAAACTTTGGGAAAAATCCCGTTACTTTGTAAGGGAAAGTAATTTTTGTAAGTGTGTTCTCTGGAGGGATTCCGAAACTTTGTTTGCAATCAATAATTATAGTTGTGTTTCGATTTTCCTGGCCATAACTCACTGTTTAGTGAAATTTTAATATTGCCTTTGTTCAAGTGAACCGTAGTGTACATGTACACACGAATGCTTGAATTTTTAAAATTAAAGAAAAAATCAGCTATGATTTGTTTAACAGTAGAAGTTTTCAGCATTAAGTTCCACTGCCGACACCAACATTTTTTGACTTGGTTATTGCAACAACCTCAAGAAAAGCAACTGCTCGAATTTCTATTAGTTACTTTAATTGAGGCCGTACTGTATACGAATAGGGGCAAGGGTAGTCTTCTCCCTTGAAATAGTGAATCCAATTTCAATCCTGTTTGATGAATAACAATAATGACCGAATTTAAATTAAATGCATCCAAATGGGAATGTGTAATATTGACAAAATTTACATTTGAGATCAAATTCAAAAATTCAATAAAAAAAAAAAAAAAAACAAGACGGAAATCTTATTCAAAAACAATTAATTTGTTTCTATTTTCATAAAGCGAAAGGGATTTTATCTTGTATTGCAGTATTAATCTACTTGTCAATGTCGTATTTTACATTTGAAAGGCATAACCATGATTATGTCAAATTAATTAGTTTTATCAAATTTTATTATCTGTCATCAAAGATATCTAAAGACCTATAATATTTAAATCGTTTCAATTCTTATTCAGATGCCTGATTTAGATTCAAAATTGAAATTCGTCATAAAAAGAAATAGTAGTAGCATTGAATTGACCTGTTACACCAAGAATGACAGTAGGTAATTGTTAGATACCATTTTAGTCATCTATTACATTTTAAAAGTTTAAAAGAAATTAAATGCAAAAAATTGCCTATAAAAAGGAGTCAGCTGTCACCATTGTTCATGAAACTCTAAACATTGAAAAATGTCAACAAATTATTTCAAATTTCCCCGCAAATAAAATCAGATTCAAACACACTCATTTGAAATTCCATTGAATTACTCATTTTGCAACGACGCGACGGATGATGGTCCAATTCCGATTGATGTTAAACCGAATTGAAACGTTTCACTCCCACGTGTCGTCAAATTGCCAAATTTGAAGTTTTGCCTGACATCACGATGGCCTTGTCAAGCGCGTGTGTTATTATTTCACACATATGTAAATGTCTCCACTCAGTTTGCCGTATATCAAGCGATTTTGTCAAATTTAAATTGAAACCACTTGAAACAAAAAACACACAAATTCAGGTTACACTCTATTAATCTTTGATTGATCGATCGAGAAATGTATGCATGCTTCTCCGCCTCTTATAACACATATGTATTTGAATGTGAAAAGGCTTCTTCGTTGGCCTTGGTGACAGCATTCGAAACAGGTGACAGGAGGGGACTGAATGCATTATTTAATGGCGGCTAACTGTCAGTGGTGTATTTATGCAACCGAAAATAATTTCTTTGTCTTTGGAAGGCATTTCTCTTTTCATTTTCTGTAACTAATTGCATTACAAGTGGGGGCCCTCTATCGGTATCCGTAATTAATACTTATTGCTATCTGTTCATGCATGAATCTGTAACATCGCCCGTGTAATATGCCACAGCAGCGTGGCGAGACAGAAGAGGGGGGCCTATAATTTTGTCTATTTCAATTGTGGTACGGGAACATTTTTGTTACAATGAATGAGAGTATAGATATACTTTCTTAAACGTGCTGTTGTCCGTTACTCCTCCTCTTCCTCCTTTTACTGTTTTGTATAACAATAAATATGGCATCTTTCAGCCATAGATTACAGCAAAAGTATGGTATACTCGTGTCTTTTGAACAAAAAAGTACAAACTTTTACTTTTACCTTACAAGAGCCCAGGCTGGGCGCACTCGAAAGTAGACGAAAACAAAAAAAAAAATGGGAATCAATCAGCGAGAGATAAGACGATGATGCTATAATAGTAGGCATGTAGTTACTCGACTGTGAATACGAGTATCTACGGGTATATGCGGTTTCGTTTGGTAGTTCTTTTTTATTTACTTTTGTAGTGTTTGGGCTGTTTACTCCTTTGCTGTTGGCATCTTCAATTGAAGAGAATGGTAAAATATGGTAGGTTAGACGCCAACGCGCAATGATTTGGTGGCGTCAATAGAAAACGAAGTGGTTATGTTCAGGGGTATGGAAACATGTTTATACGAATAGAATTTCCAAAATTTATAACGAACTGGACATTTAACGAATGTCAAACTGAAAAACTTAAAAGAACTACGAAGTGGGGGCGCGAGATTAGTTGAATTTTGTTCATGTTCATAATGGAAACCAACGATTGAATTAGTTGAATCTTCTTCGAATGTCAGCTGCAATCTGGGTTGGTTTACATTTCATGCTCAGTTCACAATGGAACTTATCGGCTGCCTTTCGTTTGCGAAATGTTGCACTGGAAGAGAATTTGCGAAACACTGTCCAAGTTAGGTTAGGTTAGGAAGGGTGTGTACGAGCAATTATTTCGCTTCGGAGACCACTGTGAAGCCCCCCATTTTGGTTTTACACCTTTTCATGATTTTTCGAGAACTTTAATTTTAGCTTAAGGTTGCTGATGGGTTAGCTACAATAAAAGAATATTGTTTACTATGTCAGACTAATTGATTGTCAGAGGCGGACTTTAAGGTAAAGCTCATTAGTTCCTATAAAGCACGTTGTAATTTTTAGACTGATTCATTAAAATATTGTCGTTCGTCTACAAAAAGTAAGAATGTAGAGGAGAAGCTAAGGTAGATGGGTGCCCTGTGGCTAATCAGCCACAAAATCTGTTTTCACAATTCCTTTGATGCGAATGCCTAGAAAAGCAACTGTTGTATTTTGCGATCTTTAAAAGCTCGAGCACCCCTGCTACCTTTCGTCACAGTCCAATTCGCATAAAAAAGTATAATCCACTCTCAATAAACGACACGGGCAACAAACAAACGAACCAAATAAGATAGAACAAGCTTGATTGAGAGCCTTCGTCGATAGACAGCCCGAGGTCATTTCGTTCACAATCAACTAACCATTAAGATAGTAATCTAATTTTTTTGCATCAAAGTACCACCGTAGGTTGAGGTTAGTTGATACCTCCGATGAGTTATTTTTATCTTTTTTTTTGTAAGTACTCGTATTTGAAGTATCGATTTCACTTTCTTTTTCATCTTGTGTACACTTCCTGGGGGCGAATAAAATTAAATTCGAACTCGAATTTTCTTTTCGACACTGTTGTGGTCCGTCTTAAAGGTCCACCGTAGAATGTGTCTCATTCAAAATCAACTCCTTAGCGAGTTTTCTTGAATGACTGCATTACAAAGCGAAAACCCATCCAACAACATAACAACAAACCATTGATTTGCCATCAAAACGCGCCATAATCGTCGAAGGAGAAAGTAAGTGTACGTACGAGTATAGCGTATATACCCACTCGCATATAAGATCAAAATGATCACGTTTTGCCGGTGGCCGGTTGTTATTGTTGTTGTTTGTGTGGTGGTGGTGGTGGTGATTACACTGCTTCGATGTTAGTGGTGGCCATAATGATACGCTCTTAACTGTAGATTTCATGTACCATCTTGGTAGCCTTTCTTCTTGCGGCAACAACTTCTTTCACTTCAATCCCATATCGGAAGCGCACTCTCTGAATGGTGGATGGAATGCCTTTTTTTTTGTGCAAAAACAAAGCGCGCAAAGTGCAAGCGGCGGCTTGGGATTAGCTGAATGGCTGACTGGCTGGAATCGCTCGAACTTTGAGTTCATTAACATGAAAATCGATCATCTGTTGCCTGTGTATGGCATTTGGCCGGCTATCGAAGCCGACGAAGAAAGGGAAGCTGAGAAGAAGTAATTTTTTCTTTTCTTTAAGACGGAAATCAATCTGTGAAGAAGGAAGTAAAGTGAAAAGAAGACGTGCATACGAATGGAATAAAAATAAATTATAATTTTCTTTTTCCTGAATTAATTCACAGTAATCTAAAGTTTTATGATAGTTTTATTAGACAGTTAATTAAATATCAGCCAATGACAGGTAGTAGTAGTTCATATTGACAGCTAGTAAAAGTGACAGCTACCAAACTGTTCGATTGTGTGTATGGTAATGAGTCTCGAATAAGAATGGAGTTCTACTATGCTAATCGAGATATGTAAGTTCGATTAGGTAATTAATTATTATGCAACAATAAGATGTCTCTTATGGGTAACGGGTGAGTGATATAACACACACAAGGTATAAGAATGAGAGGAAAACTGAGGTGGAAACGACCTTAGTCTGTTGTGATAGGTTGTGGAGAGTGTGTTGACAACTTGTGCTGTCATGGTAAATGTTTTAGACTTTCAAATGAGCGGTTTGAAGGTTGGAGATTCTATGAGGGGCAACTTTAGATATTTAAAAAAAGTGAATACAAATACATACATACTGTCAACTGTGCATTGGCAGTGTAACCAAGGTATTAGCCTTTCAAAAAGTGTTGTAGCTTGTGCACACTTACTAATGTGTCAGCAACAAATGTCAGGTGCGCCACCATCGAAAGCAAAGTAAGTTAAGACCAAGGAATCTTCTTTAACATCTCTTCAACGAAAGACATCGCATTGGTCTTCAAATGAAATAACTAACTTTAATCAGAGCATTTCTGGCCCCTTTAAACCCCCTTCTATGACAAATTTTGTAACAGCTTTTGCGCATTCAAGTTTAAAATTACGAAATCATTACTCGCTTCAATCACGGAGCCAAGCACTTGAATTGCTCACACTTGACTGGTATTCAACATCAAAGACATTTAAACAACTAAGCTCTAATTAAATCGTGAACCATTTTTAAGCTAATCAGCGTAAAAATTGCTTTCCACTCGAATGAATTCACTTACAATTCGCAAATGAATTGCTTCGGCAGTAGTAGCAGCAGTGAAAGATATCATTCAACTGCGACAGTCAACAGTCTCTTGTTATTTGTTCCGAAACCGTAGAGGAGGAAGTAAAACCATCATCACAATAGACATTTGTTTGGGATGAGGTTCAATGCCTCTTTGTGGCATAAGATACCAATTTGTTTTTTTTTTTTATTGTAGCCACAAACAAAAGGGACGACCATCAACACAGTAGCAGCAGCACGATGAAGATAAATAGAGTGAGTTTTCTTTCCACTTTTTCTCGTTGTTGTTTTTGCTTTAACTGTTGTACCGTAATTCACCATAAATAAAGACCATTAGGATGTGAAAAATCATGCACTTGCTTCACCCGCACTTGCCGAAAAATGAAGAAGATAAAGAAGAGCCAAAAATCAAAAGAGCGGCACGCAACGCATTATGAGCTTTATTTATTTTTTCTTTCAATGAAATACCACGACTGTGTGCTTAGACCAGTATCTTTATTTTGCCTCATCGTATGGTTGCATGGTTGAAATGGCTGAAGCGGTCGATGAAAATTTCTCTTTCAATTTCTATCAAGATCGACGAGATATCCGCACTGGTAGAGGGGTGAAGATAGTTTTCCTCTTCGTCATATTTCATCTTCATCATGGCGAGTAACTTGGCTGGATAAGATTTACCAGCAAACGAAAAAGAAATAATCACTAAAACTGATTACACGCCAATGTGCAGACGATGATACTACTGATGATCAAGATTATGATTAGGGATAGTAAGAGCACCTCCTTCAACAGGTTTTTTGTTTTTGTCTTCGTTGTCATCCTCTTCTCTTTTTTTTTTATTATTTGTTTATCTCTTTTGGCGAAATACTCGTATCGTATGTGGCCTACTTGATGTCGTCTCTGCGAGCATGACATAAAACTTGGCAGTGGTCAGGTGAAAATATTATCGAATATTCTTTTTTGAGAAAGTACTGGACATGTTTTTTTCTCTGCAGCCCCAATGAATTTTATGGTGAGTCGCAATGAGAATCGGGGAGAAGGGGGCAAAAGGGTTTCTTTCCAGAGAAATTTACTGTAAGGTTTACAAAAAATATCTCAATACACAGACGGGGTAAAGCCATCCGATTTCACTGTTAAACAACAAATCATGGCCATGGAATATTACTATGATTATGATTGCTATTATGGTACCATCAAGAACTCAGAGAATATTTTATTGGTTACACCTCTGAGGTATTTTAAACTTCACAGCCACGCCACCACCAAAGAAGATCAGATTTTATTTAGGCGTCTTAACGATCATAAATAATGCGCGGCTCGCAACCCCTCCCCGCTTCGTCGAAACGAGAAGAGCATGAATATCAGTGTTGTTATTTGTATTCTCTACTCTATTTCGCATTCATCATCAATAAACTATTATATATGATATGCCCAATCTTAAGGGCGTTTTCCCAAGCCGGCAACTGCAGATAATAATCTTCATCTTCCAACTGGTCACGTGTGCGCGTAGAATTTACAACAATGTTGCACGCAGTGTGTATTTCTCACTTCTTACAACAGTCGCCAGTGGCTTCTATTTTCCACTTTGAGGTGCAGATAAAATTTATTACACACTCCGACAGAGAGGATCGCGCCACACACACCAGACCAAAACAAATAAAGCCTGTGTAATGTCTCGAGATCCATGGCAAATTGCCTACACTAGATATGGATATGTATCAATTTTCGACAAGTCTCTAAATGAGATATAAAAAAAAAGATAAAAATATTTGCAAGCGACGCGACAGAAGAAAGACGTTAAAAATATGTAAAGAAAAAAAAAAAAAACAAAAGAGTTGAGCAGCGAACTTGATTTTTTTTTCTATACGGGCGCGCACGCGCTCTTTTGCGATTATGTCTCTTTACAAAAAACAAAATACAGAAAAAAAAAATAATAGGCAAACCCGGCTGGGATAGGAATTTTGTTTTTACTTTCAGCTGTCGCCGATTATTTTCTTGGATTCATTTTTTTTTTTTTTTGGTTTGTCAGTGTAAACGATGTCGTAGGAGGGCCGTAGAAGATTCTTGATCTTGGTGTTTTGCGTTTTAGGAAATGCTAATCTTTCGATATTGGATTCCATAAGTCGGAGATTTTAGTTCGATTGCGTTGGTTTTATGGGCGATTTTTTTTTTTATTTCTTTTTCGAAAAACGTTCTCACTTCTGGTTCAGAAGTGCATGTAAGTAAAACATAAAAATTTTGATGTTGCCCATAGACATTGAGAGAATATTAAAGTCAGGAAATACTGTGGGGGAGATCACTAAACGTTATGGCGGATTAGTAAGTTTATTTGAAATAGCGTACAATGTGTGAGTTTTGCAGCGCCGACTGTCAATCGATTTTCGAGTGACTTTGTGATTTTAATTTGCTGGCAACATTTAAGCTTAGTACTGGTATTATTTTCCGTCTTTTATCGTAAAAGCGTTAACGGAATTCTGGTGAGCCTAACTATATCTTCTTTCTTTTCTTTCTTTATGTGGCGCTATATAGTTCGGGGTGAACCAAGACCTGTTTCTCGCAACCATTTATATGTGCGTGTTATATATTTTTGCACGAATAACTATATTTGGATGATCAAAATCAGTAGTCTCCTGTTGCGTGCACAGTTTTTGATCGCTGTCATACTGTATTTTTTAAGAAATCGAACTGCGCAACAAACTAGACAAAATCGTTGGATCAAAAAGCAAGCTTATGAAGTCATTTGGTCCAAATAGGTAAAGTAAGCTTACACCCAGCTGAGTGGCTATGGCAGCATAAAACTCTGCTACACTTATCTACATTGTTGCAGTATTAAGTCCAAGCCTCTTGGTATGCTTTCCCGGAAGAATGTACTCGGAGCATAATGATTATTGCTTTTCCAAGTTGAGCTCCGCCAAATGTTACAATTCCCTTGGTTCATTTGCCAAGGTTTTAGTATATACTTTGAGTACCCTAAGCCCTCGAATATGTTTCCACCTATAGTCAGCCATTTTTTGGGTATTTGTCTCTTATACCAGCCTCTAAATAGTCAGCCATTTTTTGTGTAGTTGTCCCTTTCTAAATGACATGCGTCCGTCAGTAGTAGTGCTTCAAGTTTTCTTGTCAGCTTATCGGCATTTTCTTTCCGATCTATCTCAAAAAATAAGGTACCTACATAAGACTTGGCCTATTTTTAGCTTTACTATAAAGATTGACACACCAAAGCTCATCCATTACCTCACCTTAATTGTGCTATAAAGAATATTACTCAATCATGCTCCATTTCTCGAAAAAGTCTAAGATCGTACGCCTACAGATTAATTTCGGGGTCCTATCCTGACAAAATCGAAGCTTACTACGTGTCTTTTCCTTGAAAAAAAATCCCTTAGCAATGACACAAAATGTTCATTCTATCGTGGCCAAATGTGGCCAACCTGGTCGCCTTAGGAAAGGATTATGCTCGAGCTCAATCTAGATCATCTATTAGCTTTAAAGCAGCATACAAAGCTAAGGTTAGAAGAAATGCCAAGGGCTACGAACAATGATAATGTAAATTAATTAGTATTACAGGTGAAATTAAGGCGATGAGAAAGATCACAATTTGATTGCAATTTAAGACCATGTCGAGTTCCAGCTACGTTCCAGCACAATCGAAATCACCATCTCTAATGAAACAATCGTGCATCGTGTCTTTCACCAAATCAACCGATTCTTTGCGAGATTACTTGCTATAGCTGTTATCAGTGCCGCCTTTCTGCAAATCTAATCCACCTGGGCATCCATCAGTTTAAGAGTAATTACTCGAAACATCGATGCCAACACTCGTACAGAGATGTCGTTAAAATCGTTTTACTATCTAGCAAAGCTTGTTTTATATCCGAAACCGATAGGAGCCCTAAACCAGAGATTTCACCTAAACGTCGAAGACAAAGCATTCTTATATCTAAAAAAAAACAACAACAAGAACAACAGCAGAACGGAAGCCCAACAAGATCCAAGTACCATTGTGGTCGAATAAAAGAGGGACCATTAAATTTTCAGCACAAAAAACAAAACAGGGGGTTTCGAATGACTCGACTCGTTATGAGATTCTAATACTAAACGCGCGCGCATTAGAAGTTGAGGTTATGGCCACCTATTCGTACGAGTATGCACTACCACCACCGGTTTGTGGCTGGCTTTTATGGTTTTAATGAATTCAACTGGCGACGGTGGCAGCATACAACAGCACCACTTGTAAGCAATATAATGTTATAATTATTATGAGATTCTAGCTATGTTGTTGTTAGCATTCCAACATGCACATGAGTACTTAATCTCGAGTGGAACTCCTCGCTGGGAGCAGTTTTTTTGTCAGTACGCGAAGGGAACAAAATTAATTACACTACATTTTGAGTAAATTGGAACATAAATGTCTGACTTCCGCTGAAATGGTCATGTGGGGTCATCTACTGGAATTCACCATCACCTGGGAAATGCTGCTCGTACGAGAATGTTATTAATCAAAATTATTGAGCAGGTTGAATGAGTGAGTGGATTCTGTTACGAGTGCAAGTATAATACATACGTAATGTACGAGTGAAGATTTTTTCTATAATATTTCCGGCATGCAGACCGATAACTTATTCGAAAAGAGAGAAATCCATCATCTTTCTTTTAATTGATTTCTTTGAGTTACCGTGTACCGTAGTATATTATTTTACACTTCTTCGGATGACGACTTTCTTTGACCGATTGATTTGTCCATTCGTTTAACTCTTCTTCGGTTTATTTTACTTGGAGAAAGTGTGAACCGTGATGTGGAAAGAATTTTCAAATATGTACTAAATTTCTTACTTTTTTTTTTTAAACTCAATTTAACCTTGATGAACTTTTACCGGGGTTACATAAGGTGAGGCGTCTTTATATTTACTTTTTTTTTTATTTGGCAAAACGTCAAAAAAACAACCAGTCACTGGTGATTATTTTTTATGTAACTTTTTAAGCTCTTTGCGAATCATCCTTGGTTTACCACCAACAAAAAAAAAAAAAAAAAACATAAAACATGATCGATTATAGTCAATAATTTATCCCTTACAGGCACAGGTGATTTTGGACAACAAAACGTGTTCAGATGTCAGGGAAACCGAGGTGATCCACGTAATTCGCTGGCCACAGTTCATTGGGATGCTCACTTTGGGTTATTTTGTAATAACGTTTTTGTTTATTAATTGTTTTTGTTTTTTTTTTTTTTTTTTTTTTAATTTTTTGGTGAAAACTTATAAATTATCAATCAATGTATTTTTGTACGGTTTTTTGACACGGATTGAAATTTGGTTTTTGTTTTTTAAAAAGAAGACATTTTCATGGCAATAATAAAGAAAGATACAAAAACTTACTTGGTTTGCAAGTTATCTGTGTACATACCTGGAAAGAGAAAGAAAAAAATTGATTTATATTGAATTTGGAACTTTTGACAATTGATTGTGGTTAATTTTGACTGACATCAATTTAAGAACAAATACACGCTAGAATAACTATATAAAAGTGTTGTTCTATTCGCCAAAATCATTTTGACGAGAAAATTCCTCTTGTGTACGTGTAAACCGACATTTACGTACCTGTTGTTCAAAAGAAACTTGAGTGTTTGCGACTTTTGCTGGATTGAATTTTGCTGTAAATTTTGAGTATACATACATATGTATGTATATATAATAACGGGAGCCTTGTGCACAACAGCTACGGCGTCACTGGATACTTTTTTGAATCTTATACCACTCGATTTGTATACAATGCACCTGGCAAGCAAGAGTGCGATTAGACTCACTAACTTAGGATACTTCAGAAATAGAAGCTGTGGTCATAGCGCTGTTCTGAAAGATGTTTTAAAACTGGCAATCTCGATAGGACTGATGACATCCTTCCAGAAGTTTTGGGGACAAAACGCCTACACGGCCAACACACATTGCGGTCTATACGGATGGGTCGAAAAACGACAATTGCACGGGCTCTGGTATCTACTCAAAAGAATCGGAGCTAAATACGTATCTTAGACTTTCAGACGACTGTAGTGTATTTCAAGCGGAGAGCGGCGAAGTTGTTGGTGGCCAAGCAAATCATAGATGTGGTTATCATTATCACCATATACATTGACAGTTAGGCCGCGCTCAGAGCACTAAAATCGTGTATCGTTAAATCGGAAATTTGTAGATGAATATCGCTCTATGTTTAAATCACTAAGCAGACACAACAAGGTCAAACTATGTTGGGTGCCTGGACACTCTTTCGCAGAGGGAAATTAACTTGCAGATGAACTAGCAAGGAAGGTCGGGGGGGGGGGGGGCACTGCCCATAACCGAAATGGTGAACCATCGAAGTGGTGATCGCCATCATGCGGCATCAGGGCAAAACTTAACAACAAAGCCATCGGAATGACGAACTAAGTATCCAATGCTCTTTGGAAGGCCATAGACCGCAAAAGGACCAGGATAATCCTTGGACTGAATAGGATAAAGTTAAGAAGCCTAAGGGAATACTCTCCGGGTACTATCTCTTGAGGAAACATGCCAAAAGAATGGAACTTTGAAACACGGACGAATGCAGACACTGAAATGACATGCGTACATCAGAGAATATCAAACATATCCTTGCGATTTTCAGGACATTGCTCGTTCTTAAAGGAAATTTCTAGGAAATCACTTTTTTAATACACTGCAAGAAGCTGGCCAAACCGGCCACAATCAATTATTTGGACGGAAATGGTTTGGACTAGGTGCCATCCTGCGATGGTCCCAGGAGATTGCGATGGGCCCATTATGGTGCCTTGTGTTTTATGATGGCTCAGCCTCATAGCCCCTTTCAACCTAACCTAACGTAGATTTAAGATTTAGTTGACTCAAGTATTACAGCTCATTAGCTAGGATAGTGGTATGGCTAGAGAAATTGATTGCACAAACAATAAAACGTCTGAATATCTGTGAATCATAAGCAAAGATAGAACTTCCAATAATACACAACTCTCCAGTTATCCTAGACACCACCCATAGAGCTAGTTGAAACCTTACATCTGAGTTTCCTATGACTATGCTGATCTGTTTGTCTCTCCTTTGTGTTCTTCACATGCTCACGTTCATTATAATGATATTCATAACCCCTTTAGCGAATGAATTAAAATGAATGAATTGAATTATTAAAAAAAAAACTTTCTGAGTAAACAAAACTGTTGGTCCAAGACCAGTTTCAGTGACTCTGTTTATATCCAAAAAAATCACTATTTTGACTTCGTTATCTTAGCCCATCCTTAAAAAGTTCTAAATATAATGCAAAACTTCCTTTTTAATTCGTTCGAAATGTTTAACTCGAAATCTCTTATAGGCCGGCAAGGTATTGGTCAGAAAAGGGTTTTTCAGACAGGAATATGGCCGCACTGGATCACAATCACTGTTCAATACCAGTGGTAGAGAAATATAGTCGCTTCTAGTGTCATTATGTAATACTGCAGCAATAGTATTCATACCAAATTTCTTGGGATATTTAAGAACGATCACTGTCGAAGTGGTAGAAATGCGGGGGCCGAATTACCGCATCCGTTAACGAGTGAGTGAGTAGGACTCGTTATCGAATGATCGAGTAAATGATAAGTAAAATGATATTCGATTACGTGAGTAATGCCAAATTGTCACATTTCTATAACGAGTAACTCGTTCATGGATGCGGTAATTTGGCCCCAGGAATATATACATATAATCTGTACGTTACCTGCTGTAGTCCTTTTCCATAGAAGAAGACGAAGTTACTTCTTCACAAATCTAGAGGACCTACGTATAATTGAGCTGTACAAATTTGGTTGGTTTCGAATCAGGAGTTAACAAAAATGGGCATATAAATATGTATATATTGGTAATGGTCTAACTCAGCAGTGACGTAAAGTCACAAGGAATTATCTTACGTCTTCTAAGCAGTCAGGACTTCAGTTGAAGTTAGGGTTCTTAGTGAACACAGTACAGCTTAGTGGGATATCTCCCCATCGTTTGTAAAATCCCCGATATTACTTGTTTTATTTTAGCAGAGAACTTTTAAGGAAATCTTGACATTTCTCGGATCAGGTAGCAGATTTTTGAAGCTGATGTTTTGAGTCTTCCTTAGAGCGACGATTAAAATGGGGTTCCCCATATTGGATACAGATGTTTTAGCAGGATGTGGTGGTCTTGATGTATTTTGAAAGACTTGGACCAAAACTCTGGCTCGAAACTCCGAAGTGACAGTTGCTTTATGAGGAACAATTTGAGTGTAGAAAAGAAAACCAGTTAAGTTCAGATTTAGAATCAGAAACAGTCTCGAACTGACCTAAATTCATTAACAGTCATCACCTATGTAATTCAGTGAATTAAAGTTAGTAAATATAATGTCAATGTCAACACTGATCCTGCTCTGGAATTAAATCCTTTCCGAAGGTGTGGTATGCATGCCGTCCTTAGTAACAAACAACTTCTTTATGTTATTCGATCTATCATCGATCAATGTTTTCATTCATCTTTATTTATTCATAAAACAAGAAACCTATAATATTATTTGTATACGAAATGTAATACATTTGTATCTCCTGTGTTCATAGACCAAAAAAGAAATAATTCAAACCTGCCACAACGGACACTTACGTAATACACACGACAATTTAAATCGCTACTCGAAGAAAAAATATACACAAACAAAAATAATAAAATCATATTAAACAAGTTATGTCACCAGCGCTAAATTGAAGATAACCAATTTATGGAAATTTATGCTCTCAACTTGGTCACATTCACAAATTTCAAATTAAAAACGGCGGACCACTGTATATGACGGTAATTATACAGAGAAAAACATTTCAAATTCATCTCAATGGAGAGAGAGACACTTTGCTACCAAACAGAAATGTAACCGTTTACATTGACAGCACTATCCGTTCATCGAAAAGTGAATATCAAAATCTATTTCAATTTTTTGCTACATGGAAATGGAGATTTTCTCTAGTTTTGTATGCTCGCATATGTCACCCGTTTGAATGGGCTTTGAGACTGCATTGAAATTGAATTATTATGCGAGCGACAAAAATCACCGATTGAAGTTTTCAATATAAATAATAAATTGTGAAAAATGGCTTTAAATGATTTCCGTTATGGCATTGAAGGGTTATTGCACGTCAAATTAAGTCAAATCGACGTGATGCTATCTTGGACAGTGTTATAGTTTTTTTTTTATTTTTTAATTTTCAAAAGCGATGATAGCTTCCTGGTTTTTAATTATAACCTTATGCAAGCAAGATAAATAAAGGCATCTGCTATTAAAAAAAAAACTGTTTATAGGCACGACCAGATGACAACCAAAGGCGAATATAAACCAGAGTTCCACAAGGTAGCATACTTGGGCATGTATTTTTTCTTACGTTATGCTTGTCTTAACGAAATTGGATAAAAAGACAGAGTTTGGGTAGTCATTCGCTTAGTAGACTACTTGAACTATAGAGACTCCTTGAACTGTTGTTTTAAGGCGCATCTTAATTTCATGGTCCACAAAAATCTATGGATTTCTATTTTTAACAGCAGAACAACAATCACCTGATCTCTAACGTTAACTCAATGTTAAGTGAATAAAAAGAAAGAGAGAACGTCTTACTTAAAATGGTAGTCGTGTGCGAACGAAATTAAATTAACACCTGTTCGCAAATTTGTGAGCGGAATTGACCTTCGAAATATCGAAATTCACACTTTTTGGCAAATGTTTTAACAGTGTGACTCATCGGAAATGATTAAAGTAAGTTCAGAAATGGATTAAGAAAGTGCATAATCACAAATTTAAACACGTGTACTCAATTGTAGGCTTCTAACATACAGGGTGTTCGAGTTAAGAGGTATAACCCTTTAAGTGGAGATTCTTGAAGCTCTATTTTCACCCCCCAAGTTATAGCCCGTCGAAGTGAGAATTGGAGTGGGGTTAGGTTAGGTTAGGTTGAGAGGGGTTGAGATGCTGAGCCATCTCAAAACACCAGGCACCAGGGTTGGCTCATCGACATCCCATAAGAATCCTTCCAAGGATGGCACCTAAACCGCCACAATTTTAGAATGAGTCTATGGTTGATTGGGCCCACCTCCTCTAGGTCACTAAAAAAGTAGGAGCCTAAAATGTTCTTGGAACTGCGTGCTATGCCCTGACATTCATACAGAATATGTGTGATATCTTCTGCTACATTGATATCATTGCAGTATCTGCAAATATCCGTGCCTATAAGTTTGCCCGGGCTAAGTGCCTTGGAAACCCTATGCCCTACAATGTTAGACCATCTTTGGTCAGCCCTTCTCGTAATTGTATCTTAAGGCTGCATAGCGGTCGAGCAACATTCACCGCCTCGGGTATTGGCAACTCTCCCCTTTTCTTGCCAACTCATCGGCAACCCCTTTAAATTAGGTATATAACTTCTGAACTATTACAGCTACGAAAACAGTTGTGTATATTTTGGAGAGGCAATTCAGAAGCGCAAACAAAATGCAAATTTTGTGTAATTTTATGCAGCCTCAAAAAAGTAATGGTTCCTTAAACTCAAGATTATGCAAATTTGTTGTTCTAATTTTTTTTTTTTATTTAAAATGTATTTTTCTCCAAACTTTTACTTAATAAAAAACTTTTTGTAGCTGCCATAAAAATGATAAAAAATCATGCGCAATAAAAAATTATTACAGCTTTGCAAATGTACTGTTATTTTGTTTGAACTGATTTGCAATCGCCATTTTGCTCTATAAGTGAACAGCCGATTGATAAGTTGATCTCTACAAAAATGTATTCAACACATGAATACGCTGAAATGGTGGTTGTCTTACTTACTTAGTTGGCGCTACAGCTCGAGGTGAACCTGGGCCTGCTTCTCGCAACCATTTGTGTGAGCGTGTTATATTTTTGCACGAATGGAAGGGACCTACAGTTTTTTTTGACGACTCCGAACGGCGAGTTGAGAAGCTCAATCGTGACAAATGATACTCTTTGATGCTTGTCAGACATTCGAAAGAGGTGGGCACTGTGAAAAACTTATAGGTGTTTGCGGCGGGATTCGAACCCAAGACCGCTGGCTCAGTAGTCCGACGCACTAACCACTTGTGCTACGGTGGTTGTCTACGGGTTGTGCAATGAAACGCTTCATTAGCAAGATTATTGTATCAGAAATAATCTTTAGAATTTATGTTGAAAACACCTACATACAAATACCATCTGCTTACACAAATTCGCTTTAACATTTGGACTGTAGTAATGAAAAGATTTTGAATAAAAATAACTAAGTATTTAATAATAGCCAAAAAATATTACACCAATAAATATTGCCTCCCCAGAATGCTTGCGCCACGGGGCTTTACCCTATTTTGCACTGGGATTACGGTGACCCTGACCATAGCTCTGTTCTTCAGAGAGTTAAAAAAGTGGTTAGCTGGATTTTAAAATGACCCCTCTATCGCTATTTTATTTATTACGGTAATTCACAATATTTTTTTTTATTTTTTAGTTCACAGTAATGCGTAAATGACGTTTGAAGTTTGAGGTCTTAACGCAGGAAACTGCCTGCTGACTTATATTTGACAGTTCCAAGCGAATCGTGTCGAACATTTGTCAGATTTTCTTTTATTCACAATGAAAATTTGGAAAATTCAGACAATGAGGAAAAGCTCCACAATAGCAGCTCCGGCATTTCGATAAGTAATCGTGATTTTAGTTTTATACAACTTCCTAAGAAGACGAAAATCGATCTCTACCACTGAATGTCATTAGGTACGTGTTTAAATTTAGAGAAAAGAAAAACCCAAATATGTTTCTTGTTTTGTTTCTCACCTATTTGCATTTGTTTTTCTCATAAGCTTCTCACAATTAGATTAATTAGTTCAATTATAATTTCGTCTTCATGTCCTCAGTCTATGTTGTTTCACGTTCTATCTTTCTTTCTTCGTTCTATTGTCAATACATTGTTCACCAGTTAGCACTCAAGAGTCGGGAATAACAATACGTGAGTGGCTCATTATCAATTCGATGTGATAGGACATAAGACACTAGTGGCTCACGTATCGATTGAAGTCGGGGAAGGGTTTTGGTTCCCATAGCAACAATGCACACCAGGAATTTATTATTACCGTCATTAATTATCACACGTCTGTTTATGGTGGTAATATATTTTCCAAACAATCAAATAAAACAGAAGAAATATTGTTTGTTGCTTGTGGTTTTATTGGCTGGAATCAATAACTGGGGATGGGTTATTGTCCTTCTCTCTCAATTCATTGAGTGCGGGTCACACTGGCAAGTGCTCTGAATTAAGTGCGGCACTTGTCCAAGGTCTTCAATGGCATCTCATTGAGCGTAGCTACGCTATGAATATTCGAAGAATCTTAGGTCTCAAGTATCCACCGGTAACACTTGTTCCACTCGTAAAGTACTTCCCCATCTGAAACACATTAGCAATTTACTCGTATCTTGTACAAGTTAACAAGCTTAATCAATGTTTTTTTTTACGAAATACCTAGCGGTATGTGTATGTTGGTGCGCCTATACCAGCAGCACCAAGCCACCGACCTGCTAGGTATTTCATTGAAGAACGTGCAAAAATGTTGTCCGTCCGAACTCATCACTAAATTGCATCAACAAAAACAAAAATTAGCTCACTGACTTGAGTTTGGATTTTGTTTTGCTTTATTTCTTTCGTCGATTTACAAAGAAATTGAAAAAAGCAAAAAAAAGCAATCCAAATCCAAATCCAAAAAAGACGAACTATTTACGGTTCGATAAACCTACATGCAAACCTATGGCCTGACTCGAACCGTCCATCTGTACTTGTATATGTATGTAGCAACATAATCATACAATCGAATCGGAGGAGCCTTGTGCCTCCGCCACATAGAGCTGCATACCAGTCTTGGCCAATATACTCTGGCACACCACACTATTAGTGATGATGATGGCCAGCAGCACACCAGCTATAGTGAGTGCACTGGGGCAAGCTTGAACGCTCTTGCGCACATGCCGCTGCTGTGCTGTTGCCATCTCGCTCCCCATACATAATTTAGACAAGGAAAAGAAGTAAATTATGTAACACGCTAATAATTGCATTAGAGACCGACCGACTCTTTTAAAGACAATCCACTCTAGATACATATACAAAAGATACACTGCTTTAGATACTCTTGTACTCGTACTCTATAAATGTGATGAGGTAACGTGCCAAACTGGCTGCTCGCACGTTGTGTTGTTGTGGCATCAGGCAATGTGTAATGAGACGACGGAACTAGAACACCAGCTCCAGAATAAGAAGATGAAAAAGACAAAGAAGAAGAAGAACAAGATTCAGGAAGAACGCGAACGAGGAATTACTCTTTATAATTGCCAATCGAGAGGAGCAGGAGACCTGGTGGGTAGGCTACAGCCAAATAGCTCATCTTTTGCTCTTTAAGTAAACTTGGTTCGGGTGCAAAATGATTGCATGCTACATGAGAGCCCATTCGCCATAGTGTGCGAAGTAATTTTGTTAAAAATTTATTAAAAAGAATTAGTGCAACGATTGATGAATTTCAATTGATAGTTCACTCGCGATTGGAACCTCTCCCTGGGGGCACCACACAGCGCACACGGAACCCCATTGGAATTGATTTGGATTTTTTTTTGTGTTCTTCTTGTCATGCTGTTGGTGGTGTTCGAGTGCTGTTCTAGTGCTGTTATGGCATGTGGGCAAATAGCCAAATAGGTTGTGATCTGATTTTACGGTTACAAAGTTAATAGAAGACATTTGTTAGTTGCCATAGAGTCTGGGTAATATAGGAGCGTGTTGTTATCTACGTTCTGGATGTAGATGAAGGCAATTATTCATTGAATTGGGATTTTCTCCAATAAAAACGTACCCATAGAGACCTTTGGCATGCATCTTACAGAGCACAGATGGAGCCAACAGATGGAATTTTAGACACATGTGGGGGGTCTGTTAAAAAATCCGTTTTTTAAGGATGAAACACACCTTCATCTGCTTCAAAGTGCTACTCTGCAGCATATAGTTTCCGATGTGACCACCGTCAGGCATGATAGCTACTGCCAATTTACTCCTTTGTTTCTTTTATATCAATATCTATGTAGATTAGGTCTGCGATCGGTCCACTAACCGCTTACAAAATTTAGACTGAGAATAGGTCGATTGGATTCAAACTAGAAAAAAAGTCAAATATCTTTTATTTGAAGCACATTCAGATGACAGAATAGGCTTTGCTGGAAAATCATAGTACTAGCGCTTCTAAATAGCTCCGCATTATAGAATCCAAGGCGATTGAAGGTTATTGAACCTGCAATAAGTATACTGATTGCTAAAGAAGAATCAGAGATGTGGCCTGCCAATGCTTTTTCTTTGAATGTGTGTTTGACTATTGGAGATGGCTGATGGCATACGAAGCTTAGATTCAATGTAAGGAGATAAACTAAATAGACTGTTCGAACGAAACAACGTCACAATCTACTAGGTACCAGGACACCTGGGGATAGAGGAAAATGAAGAGGCGGACAAACTTACCAGGAAGCTCCGATCACTGAAGAAGGCAAACAGAACTAAGTCTTGGACAGAAACTCAGGGTCTAAGACAGACGAATACATTTTTGGGCAATTACAACCTGAAGATGATAAAAGCTTGCATTAGCCTGGACAAAAACAAACTTCGCGTCCTGACTGCGTTTCTTAAGCGACATTGTAAACTCAAGCAAGATTTCAGGAAGCTAGGTCTATTAGATGAAGACTCATGCAGATTTTACAATGAGTTCAGTGGAACTCCAGAGCACATGCATGGAATGTGAGGTATTAACCCAGAAAAGATGCAAGTGCTTGGGTAAATAACAACTTATAGCAGAGAATCTATACTACTCATAGCACCCAATCTTCTCCTATGATTTTTCAGGGAAATTGTTATGAATGAGGTGCTATAACCTACTAGACAAGTTTCACATGGGCTAGGTGTGAGTAAAGCTCAATCTAACAAGTTCCAATGGGAATAATGACGTGAGGGATGTTAATTCGTCTAGGACTTGTAGGAGGCACAATAGATCTTATGGTCGCGGTGCATCTTACCCTCCAATAATAATAATAATGAGGAGGTTATGACAATTTATTGTAGAGTTGATGCTCTGACGTTTCTCCCTCTTAAAGTCACAGCAATCTCCAGATAATCCTATTTTCTTGTCCTAAGGTTAACCTTGGTCTTTGATTTTTTTTTTTTTTTGGTTTGAGACAAGTATCTCGTTTCGCTATACAGACTTCAAGCTTCCAAATCCCTTAAAAGATTTGATACTGGCGATGCAACGCTGGTAGCTCCTCGTGTTAACAGAAAGGTAGCTTAAGGAGCCTGCGGAAATCCCTCTTGCTCTCAGGACTATAGATGTAGATAGGTAGTTAACCTGCAACTGCTTCTCTCTCGGTGGATGAGTTGGGCTTAGAGAGTTAAGTTCACTTTGCGCATCTAAGCTGGAAGGGCGTCTATCTGATTTCGCCTTGTAATGTGCCGTACGACGAGATAGATTTTTTCCGGACTGGGACGAAAGGGTGGTGAAAAAATATTCACAATATTGGGCTATTATAAAAACTGGCTTAAAGGTAACATTCACCACAGTATTTGCAAGTTCTTCACCGAAGAGGAACTCCTACTCAAATCAAATCAAATCAAATCAAAATGCATTTACATATATCGTTCAAATCATACACCTCTCCTATTTCTCCCATTTGAATACCAAAGATACAACTTGTCGTATTCCCATAGCGCTAGCTAACGCAAATGTATTTCAATTCCTTGTTGACCCCCTGCAGCACCACTAAAAACCAAATTACACCCAATTAATTTTTTTTAATGTTCCGCCCGGCGAAACCCAAAAAAGGCACAACATTCACATGGCTGCAGAGCGCTGCCGCGAAGTAGCTTAAAACTTAATAAAACAATCAATGTTCCAAGTTTTCGTATTCGTTTATTTCATTAATCCACGTAAATGACTCTTTATTGTGTGTTTCCAGTTATTTTTTCCTTCCTCTCCGGTCCGTGATTAATGACACTGTGCGCATGCGCATGAGTTTAATGCGAAAATGATACTCTACCACGAAGTCACCGTGTGTCCGAAAGGTGCGATTAAATTCGTTACAAAAAAAAGGTGTCAATAGCTCAGGTACATCGATATTCGTATTATGTAACGGGGATTATTGCTTCCACTACATATTACGCGACTAGCAAAAAGGTACAAGCGCGCGCCCTTCTTCGTTCATTGATTTCCATCGAGGCATCGACACCGACAGAGATACTTTTTCACTTTTACTTCGATCGGGCTACAGTCGCAGTCGGAGTCGGAGTGTATTGATCTTTTATTACCACGGTTCGCTACTTCTTTTACATTCGCAAAACAATCAACAGATACGACTTGGAGATTTCCTAAAGCGATGAAAGATGAAGACACAGACTATACAGATACAGATACCTCGCGTAGTCGTAGTTGTAGTCATAATTATGCAGAGGGAAAAAAATATTCATTAACCTCAACAGAGAGAAGAGAAAGTGCGTGTGAGTAAGATGTTTTTATTTTTTTTTTTGCATTCAGATACTTTGGTGATATTTCGCGTAATTTATTCGCGCTGCACATTAGGATGACTCAGTTGATTGTGGTAAAATAAAATAATTGAATTGTTTTTATTTTTCCCACAATGCATGGTCGGGCTCGATAGATCACTCGTCGCCTAATGAAAGGGCCTCACGTTCACACCAAGTGTCGTTTCCTCCAATTTAGCGGAGGGAAGGTAAGTTGATTGTCACCCAACAAGTTCAATGTCCACAACAGGTGTCACGTAACGATACGAATGTGGCGGAGAGCAGCCCATATGTCGTAGTTCGGAGTCACCCTCTAAAACAATACACGATACTGTTTCACTTATAATTTTGCGGTCGAATTATTTGTACGAGTTTGTGTACATTTTTACCGACCAAGTAATTTGGAATAATTTCGTTCTGCTGCAAAGGAAGTGCATTGTTTTTCATTGTCAACATTTTTGTTGGATTTTTTTTTTTATTCTGTTGACTTTTTCCTGTGTACCGTCATTTAGTGTGTCGGTCGTTTGAAAGGAAATGAGGGGGTGAGTCATCGTTATTTTTAGTAGAACATGTGGTGGGATGTGGGAATAAAAAACGTTCTTTGTAAAAAGGCACTAAGCGTAGAAGATAATTTTCTGTACTTAGCTGTCTCTTTCTTAATTTTAAAATTTAAGAAAGGCACTTTTAGAGAGGTTCCGCATTTTATTACACTTTTTTGGCTCAAGTGAAGAGTGATGCCATCTAAGCGTTAGCCAAAAGTATTAACACAAAGAAGTACCTTCTTTTAATGAGTTAAACAATGTTTCTGACAAATAACGCCTATGAGCAGGTTGCTTAAGAAATCCAGTGGATATGAAATATGGCTGACTGTTACGAATGCTGCCCGGGTTCAATCCAAGCAAACACGCAAAAATGTTTTTCACGGTGCCATCCATCCCGAATGTCTGACAAGAATTCAAGAGTATCAACTGTCACGATGAACTTTTCAACACACCGCGCAGTTTGGACTTTTGGAGTCGGTAAACAACTCTATGTCCCTTCCATTCATGTAAAAATGGTTCACCCCGAACTGTAGCGCCACCTAAAGAAGAAAGGAAAAAGGTCCAAAATTCTACAAGAAATCCCAGAAATCAGAAAATCGATTGTTGGAGTATGGGACCACTCGCATCCCTCCGATTGTAGTCGTAGAATTTGAAGAAAATATTCCGCATAAACCGTCCTTAAAGAATGCAATTCTAATGTGACTTTAAACTTTCAATCAGAAAGGGGTCAAAAGCAGCGGTAGACTTTGAAAAAAATGTAGCAAATAGCTAACAGCCTGACACTTTTTCTCCCTACTTTTCTCAAATTTTCTGAGGTCGCTCACTATTGTGACTCTTTTCAATAGTTGGACATACAGTCAAACTTCTTTATTACGAACTTCCTTATAACGAAATTCTCTATATTCCGGAATTTGTTGCCAGACTTAAAAGTTCCTGCCAGAACTAAAAAGTTCCTCTATAGCGAAATATGTCTTAAACTTCTTTATAACGAACGAACTTATTGGTCCCTTGGAGGTTCGTTATAAAGAAGTTTGACGGTAATTGTTCCTCTTTTTTCTTAAATAATTTTAATTGATAAGTAACTAATTCTACATCACTTAAAATCGGAAATTATGTTAAATATTTTGAATTGCATTTTGGCACGAAATTGGTTTTGTAAGACTTATATTTTATGTAACTGTTCCCGGCTGGGATTTTTGAAAAAGTGGTCCAAAAGTGCTCTCAATGTTACAATTCTTAGATTTCAAAAAAAAAGTATTAAAAATTACCAAAATAAGCGATCTCACGGTTCAACGTGTAGTCTTGGAATAAACCGTTGAGTACAATTTAAAAACAATATGATCTCGGGCCATCCCAGAAAGTAAGAGAGACTCTGTCAGATTTGTAGTATCTGGCAACACTATTTTATAATTTAAGACAGACAGACATCAGGCAATAGAGACGTGTTTCACTGGCTACTACAAGATTGTGTTAAAAATTCAACCAATTCGCCTTTCAAGAGTTTTCCGTAAAATTATTTATACGAAAAGTCCGATGGGGGAAACAGAATTTAATAGGATTGGGGAAACCAAATGTGCACTGATTTTGTGAGAAAGGCAGAGACTTTCCGACCTAAAAATACAAAGCTAGATTTGGTATTGGAAATCGAAGGAAACAAAAATAAAGACAAATCTTCAACCTGTCGTAAGATTGAAAAGACGACAAAGATTCCAATGCAACAATTAGAATTTAGTTTAAGAGGACTTTTGATACAATTGATCCAACTGGCAATAGGGACTACTATTCAGTTGTGTTTGTTCTGGATGAGCTTGCAAACGTCCGAACGGATTTTATTGAATTCGATTTTATTGATTAGGTAATTCTTCCGAGCAAGTTTACATATAAATAAAGCTAGTAATTAGATTAGGATTCTTGGGAGAACAACAAAATATAAACTATCATAACCTTAAAACAGATTTGACGATTTTTATGATTTTTGAACTTGGAATTCTGAAAATTCATTAGATTTAAGTTATAATCTGTATCTTGAGTTAAAATATTATAATATACTCTATAGCAGGGGTTCCCAATCTTTTTAATACTGCGACTCACTTGACAGGCTGTAATTTTTTTCCGACACACTTCTAAAAGAAGATACCTGCGTGTAGCTCTAGCGGACTTTAAGATTACTATTTATTATTTAATTAAAGAAAACTCCAAAGTTAATAGAATCTTAATTATTGTTTTTTATTAGAAAATATAACAGTACAATCAATGAGAAGGATGAGCTTGCTTTTCTGAGCATAACTTCTCAAATCGGGGCTGAAGTTTTGAAATTGTTACTTTTAATTCTTTTTCTAAATTGATTTGTGACTTGCATTTCGACTTGATTACTGCAACTGTAGAAAAGCCAGTTTCACACAAGTATGACATAGCAAACGGTAAAAGGATCTTCAAAGCTGTAGTATTGAGAGTATCATATTCTTTCTTGTTCGTGAATTGAAATAGTTTATTTTTGTCGTATCGTAGTTTATCACAAGATAGTTCTCGACTATTGAGAGTTCAGATGGGGGTGGGGTTTTAATCCAGTCGTATTGATCAAGATTCTCTGGAAAATAGTAATCAAAATGAGTGCTTAATGTCGATAAGGAAGGACTAATATCAATTGCAAACTTCGACTTAGATCTTGAACAGATTTTTCTTGCAGGAAGCCTTTCAAAACAGGAAAAAAGTCAGTATTTCCGTTCCCTTCTTCTATTTTTCTTTTACACAATAGCAACTTCTTTTGAAAGGCTGCAATTTTACCAGCCTATAGAATCATATATATCTCCGTCCCTATAAAAGTCGATTTACTCATCACATAAAAATTCTTGTGGTTCCCTGAGGATTCGACTGTATTATAGACTGTTCGATGTTTAGATGAACATTATGAGCATTGTGTTTGTCATCTGTCTGTTAGCCCAACATCTAACTCTAGGCCTATTGCTATAACTGGCATGCAAACAGTGACATTCCAAAGTTATAAGAAACTCCCTCCAATATGGCTCAAAATAGCTTGCTGTTTGTCACCAAAAAACCCATAACAACCACGAGAAAAATACCAGATGCGAAAAGGATCAAATTTCAATAAATAATTTCCCAATCACCTCTTTGACGTACGACTTGTTTTTTTATTTTTAAATTTGCTAACAAATTTCGCTTCAAAATCAAAATATTCATCAACATTCAAATGATGAAGCACCGCGGTTCCACTCACGAATTATCATATGAATCACATCTCGAGCTGTGCGCGATAGCAAGGCCATACCAATCTACGATGTTATGGTAATCCTCTTCAGCTAAGCGAAGCTTATGTATTCATAAGAACATTCTTTCAACGCCAATTATTAGAAAATAATAATATGCACTAATTTGAGAAAGAAAAGAATAAACAACAATTCACAGTCGCAAAAAAAAAAATTGGTTGTCATCATCGGATAAGTGACGATTTGTTTGGCTACTCGAAGATCAAAAATAACTTCAAGGCCTTTCTAGCTACCATTCACTTAACCGTGGGAGGTGTGTTTCATTCAGTTTATGGTGATAAGATACAATTTTATTTCGATTTGTTTTTAGTTTTTTTATTTAATCTACCACATCACCTTAAACGTCTTCCGCAGTTGGTTTTTGTTCCTACACCCATTAGCAACGACTTACGAGCAAAGTCGTGTCTTGCAATGCGATTTGACATATTTCGGCCGACTATATTTTTTAATGAATTAATTAGGCCAGTTGATGAGCTCTTAATTTTTTTTTTTAATTGTGGGGGATGTGCTATTTTTTTTTTTTTGCAAATCCGCATCAGCGCGTGCTTATAGTTGAAGAAGAGTTGCTCGTTGTTACGACTTACGAGTATTGTTGAGGTTTCACAATTTGATGTGTGTTTGAGTCCATATTTGGTGGAAATTTTGTGGATTGTGGGTGGCGTGCAATTTTTTGTTTTCTCTACAAAAGTCTTTTAAAACCAGATCAGGAGGAGATTTTGACAGATTTGGAGAGCATTATGATGTAAGAGTTAAATGGGTCGTTTGAGTGGTTGTTCAGTGGCGTCTGGAGGCAGAATTTACTCATGTCACACTGACAGTGATGTATAAAATCAAATTAAATCTGCTTCCGTCATTATTGCAGTAAAATTTGTCTGAATGTCAAATTCATGTATACCAAAAAGTAGTTCAAAATCCACAATGGACCCACGAGCTGGTCTAAAAGAGCGGTGACTATTCTAAGTCACGTAATACTCATCTACCTAACAGTTAGGTACCAAAAAGTACCAGAGCTTATTAACATATTTATTATCTTGTATTTTTATGATTAAATTTGCAAACAACAAGAAAAGACACTCAAAAAGATAAATAAAATGACAGTAGATTGAGTGCGATTTGACAGGTTTCATAAAATACCCGAACAAGTATCCAATTAATATGTCATTGGCTCGTTCTTTAGTGAAGATCTGCTCTGTTTGTGTGTGGGGGAACATAATTTGAATGAATTCGAAGTTCTAGTCTGGCTTTGAGAGCTGAGAGAATATATGTAGATGGCGCCTAGGTAGACACAAAACACTCATATTCGCTTGGAGTAGACTGGATTTCTTCAATCTGCATCCACCACTCCAACTGTGCTTATTATCAAAACATCGTTTCCCATTATTAAAAAAAAAAAATAACTTTTCACACCTGATGAGTCCCATCACCACATGGCCACTGGCCACCCATCACCTTCCTATGCCCTATGGAACTTACCGTCTTGTTTGCCTTGGTATGGATTGTGTCCAACAGACCGGAGCTTTGTGCGATTGTTGATTACGACTCGACTTGTATGTCAGGTCACCGCATTCCGATTGCCATACTTGCAGATTCCCCTCGGCCGGGTAAAAGGTGTACAAGCTATTGGTCGATGCCATTAGGTGATTGGATCGCAAATCGATCAAGTTTGAGCCTCCAGCACCATTCGTCGCCACAGCCGAAGATGAGGCCAACAGTGACGAACTGGACAGCGGTTGCAATAAAATCGTTTGAGCTAATGGCATACTTTGACTTTGGCTTATTCCACCGCTAGTATTCGGTGTGAATTTCGTGAATTTATTGTAGTTCATCAGCCGGTCGGTGGTACCCTTGTAGATGGCCACAACCGGAGCTGGTTCATGCTTCAGCAACAAAGCATCACGCTGCCTAATTGCATCCATGGAATGCGATCTAGAACTTGAACCGACTGGTATCATCATCATGGTTGTGCCGACGCCACTACCACCACCACCACCACCCACAGCGCTGGCGCTCGCAAGCTGGCCAACAACAGGAGTAACCGCGTTAATCGACGTAGGCAGACTTGTTGGGCCATTATTGCTCGAGGGGATCATATTAGCGGCGGCCGCCGCTCCCGCTGCCGTCGCAGATGCCGATGATAATGATGTAGCTGGCGCTGATGATGGAAATGAAGATGTCTTAATGATGGCCGGGGCTAGGGCGCGTGTCCGTGAACGTCGATAGCCGACGTTACTGGCGTTAAATCGATTATTCGTGTGCGTTCCTTGACGATTCTTCTGATATTGATACTGCAGGCGATTGCCAGGAGTACTTAGACTATGGTTGGTGGGCGGATGCGACGTTGGCGAAGGAGACGACGTTGTCATTGAAATGGAATTGAAATTGCTGCCACCAACCAGTTGATGGGTTGCACGCGGTAACGCCGCCAATTTACTATCCAACGACGACGATGATGTTGGCCTAATGCTGTTGTCTTTGAAATATTTCTCAGATTGCATGTCACCTTGGTGCGTCCCCGACGGCGGGCGATTACGCCGTGAAATCTGAGTACGCAGTTGTGGGCCATCATGGTGGTTCGATGAGTTGTGCTGCTGGAGTTTGTCAACTTTTCCCGATTCGTATGACATCGTCGATGCAGACGACAACTGCGCCAGGGACATTGATCCAGTTGTAATGCGGTTGTCATTCTTCTGGCCGGATAATGGCGATGAGGATGATGTTTGGGGTGGTGGTGTTGGCAGAATCTGTTCAGAATCGGTGGATATGCGATCCGGATCGCTTTCAAAGCCTTCGTCGAGTGATCGAGTCGGGCTGAGGATCGGTTTGGAGTGTTGCTCGATCTTGGTATCCATTTCTGTGTCACTTTTAAGTACGAGTATTTTTAAAAACTTAATTTCTGTTTTTTTTTTTGTACAAGGGAACAACTGTTTTCACACGAAATCGTCGCTTTTCACTTGGAATCACTTTGTATCATTTTTAAATTGAAAATTCACTATTGACAGATACAGATACTGTATCTTTCACTTGAATTCTTTCAACAAACTTTTAATCAAAACCACAAGTCACGATAAAAAAAAAAAAAAAACAAACAAACCGAGGAAGAATAAATTTACGCGATAAGTGAGTCTTTCGAGAGAAGAGCGAGAGCTTGCGTAGTCCGTTCAATGCGGCTAACTGATTCATACTAACCGATCCGGCGAATGAATATCATCTGCTTAGCCGCTGAAGTTATTCCAACGACGAAAGCGAACAGAAAAGAAAAAAAAGAGTGCGAGTATCTCAATTGAAAGTATCTGGTAGTCAGGTGGTGGTGGTGGTTGGTGGTTATACTCTCGCGAAGCACCTGAGTGCTTCTCTCATTTATTAGCTTTCTTAGACTGGGTGTAGATGCATTTCACTGCTACAGATACTTATAAGAGGAAACAATTATGAGTGCGAATTTCAATTGATAACGAATAGATTTGACTTCGAATTTTTCGCACCAGCGATTAGGACCGTCCCCGAAGTCGGTTTTTTTTTGTAAAATTTTGGAAAAAGATTATTGTTTGTTTTCACGGGATTTATAATTATTTAAATTGTTGTTGTTTTGTTTTTTATTGGGTATAAAAGTATAAGTTGGTAGGTACTTTCCCAGGTGGTAAACAAAACGATTAGTAAATTTTTTCCAATAAACGGGTTGTTTATGCCTGTAATTTTTTTTTATTTACTTTTTTGGTAATTGTTTACGATTCTTGCTTTGATACTTTTTTTACTGCGTTTGGAATAAATAATAATATTGAGAAGCAAATAAAAGAAAAACAATTTTGAAGAGGCCTTACAGTGGAGAGGTGTCAATTTTGACAAATGATGTTGACAAACTATGTATAATGTGAACAGCACTATAGTCGACGCATTTGTATCGTAACACAATAGATAGATATAGAATACACTTTTATTTAATTGTTTAAGGTAAAATCTGGGGAAAAGCGCCTCAAGGTCAAATCGTAGTTATTTTGTTGATATAAAACAATTTGTTAATTATTAATAAGAAATATTCCAGGAAAGTGTTAATAAAATTTTAGAAATTAGTACCATTGATGGTTTGGAAAAGTTTAGAATAGTTATTTTCCAAATGCGCAGTATGTATTACGTACTTTGTTGCACAAAAAGCCAAAATTACTCGTTCACCGTTTTAAATAAGACACCACCACAAGACTTTTCAGAACGTTATAAAGTTTATTAGACGACTAAGCATAAAGAACAAAAGTAATTCAGTATTTATAGTAAGTGTTATGTACATAATGATAATTGTACTAGTTAGTGTTGCTGTGTAAGATGTTTAGTACGCTAATTCATTTAACACTTCAATATACTTTTTATGCAGCAATAGATCCTATTAAAGCCGCTATTGTCTAGATGGGCAAACGCATTTACCTATGTATGTAAATTATAACAATAAGTGACCAGATACTTCAAGGTCCCATACACCAGACAAACAGATCTGGAACAACTCCGAAAATGCCATCATCGGAACACTCATCTTTAGAGACGGCTCTAAAACAGAGGAAGGTACCGGAACAGCTGTATTCTCCGAAGAACTTTTCATAAACCAGTCTTACTGACTAGCCAATTATTGCAGCGTCTTCCAATCAGAGAATTATGCTATTAAGAAATTGGGACAAACTGTCCTAGCAACGAAGCAACGGAAATTACCATTTGCTTGGATAGCCAAGCCACACTTAAAGCACTGGATTCCATTTCCGTGAACTCAAAGTAAAGGAGTCCCTCACGGCTCTTAGGCTGCGGCTACGCAGTGAGCGACTGAGCGACGAGTATTGAGCGATGCAAACAAATTAAAATATATGAAATCAACGTCAAAATAAAACAAAATTGAATGTAGAGCGACGTCGCTTAGTCGCTCATCGCTCAGTCAATCACTGCGTGGCCGCAGCCTTAGAGCGATAAAACAGTATACAGTTTACTCTGCTGGGTACCCGGTCATGCGTGTATAGAAGGGAACGAAACAGCAGATGGACTGGCCAGGAAAGGCTCCGATGTAGATATAACACTAGCTGACAGGCAGATTTTACTAGCTTTTAACACAGCTAAAAATCTAAGAGACCGCAGCACCACTAATTTAGCCGAGGACCGATGGCGCAACTCTAGCGATCGTACTATAATCCGCAACCTGAAGCCCGCAGTCGACCAGTGAAGAACAATATCCCTACTTTCTATGAAAAGAAATCAAATCCATGTACTCTTCGGTGTAATAATCGAACACTGTATAATAGAAACCATGGCCAGAAGTTGTATGGATTAGGATGAAATAGAATCTGTAGCACACCTTCTATGCCACTGGCCGGCTCTTCAAGACCGGCGCGAATCTTGTGTGGAAGCACGGTACTTCGTTTCTTAGAAGATCCGATATCTTTATCAAGAATCTATGGTGTCAGCATCACTTGCTCATGGCTGATCCAGTTCTAGCTAGTTCGTCTGCTATCTAGTTCCCTTCGATTTTACTATGTCCGGGTACCCAGCATAGGCTAACCTTGTGGTGTCTTATGGCATTAGGTGCATTGCGACATTTTTGAACTCCCTTTGATTTTATTGTGTTTGATCCTATTTCTTGTTAGAGCCGGCTGGCTATCCACCAGAATGGCTAATATCCGACGGTGGGAGGTCGATTCCTTTTATGAATATTGCAGGAAGACACTGCATATGTCCGGTAGTCTGTCTGACAGATTCCCTTTTATGAAGTATATATGAGTAGAACCCTGCTCTAGTACCTAAGTCAATCTGCGTGGTCGGTGAAGAGTGCTATGTCTTGGTTTCTGATCACCTTATGGAAAATAGGATTGGTACGTTCAAGTTGAAGTCATAGTTAGGAGTAATGTAGTCGGAAATCTTGGTTAGAATTTTAGGGTCGCATCTTTTATTTGCACTAAATCAGCAGTGTAAATTAAACCATTGGATCCTTCGAGCCGGATAAACCGATTTTAATCTTACACTTTAATACCATTTTTTTTAAATGTATCTATCTTTTATTTGATCTATCCTTTTATTGATCACAAAAGTGCTGCCACAACATCATTATTTTTAATGGTTTATTTTATCATATTATACACGTACATATAAAATGCTCCAAATAAGCTGTGGACAGCGATAAACAAGAGATCATTTACGTTTATTTTCATCATGTACAAATTGTACGTTAGAAAGGCCATTCGACGTATTCTTTTAAAATGAAACGTTTTCAATTGTTAAGTTTTAATGGCGAGAACATTCATATGTATTCGACATCAGTCGAATATATTCTTCTTATGCAAAAAATCTTCAAAACTCAATAACGCACGACGTTCTTTTTACACACCCACTACTGTGGATTGTGGTAGCTCATTCACTCAAAACAAACCATTTCACTCGTTTCACTGAGTTACTTACTACATACTCTCTCTCACATGTAATCTCTTCTTTACTACTCAGATTGCCTCTCAATGAATTTCACTAAAAAAAAAAATTACACATATACCTTACCTAGCTTAACTTATAAGCTCCTGCCTGGTGCTGCTGCTGCTGTATCTGTATCCAAAAACTTCTGCTTTGGTTACGGCTTCTTACTCTCTCTCTTTTCGAGCGCCACTAATGATTTTCATCAATGAACAGGTGAGCGGTTGATGGTTGATGCCTTGATGGTGCTCGTGCTGTATACTCAACCATGCACCTGCTGAGCTCTGTGTTCTCACCGCTGCTGTTGGCAAACAAGAACGTAAAAGGTTTCGTTTTTTTAATTGATTTCAGTCGCATAACGGAGAGAGATACGTTTATTAATCTTTTTCTTCTTCTCTTTTGTTACTCAAAGAGCTTCATCAGCGCCATCTGTAGCTTCTTTTATTGACTCGCTTACCGCTAAGATATTTAATTAAAGCAGTAACAGTCGCAGCAGAAGAAATCGAAGTTGGAGGTTTGTTTTTCTGTGACGCTATTTAATGAGACTCACGCCTACTCCGAACCGCGCCGTTACGTTGATTAGAACATTACGTCGGTCGCGTCGGTCGGTTGGTATTGGTAGTATCTATACAAAGTATCTACGAATATGAGCATCTTTTTGTATGCATTCTCGTTTGAGTAGGGAGATTTATTGCCTTCTGGCAGAGAAGAGAATACAGGCATATGGATCGGCGCTGGCGCTGACTTGTTCTTATGAACTCGCGTTCATTTACGCTGCTGGTAGTGGTGCTCCTCGTGTGAAACCGAGCGGCAAAATGCAGCCAGTTGTTGTAATGCGCGGTAGTTTAGAAGATACCGGTGCGGATGTTATGGCACTTTATGGCGCTCGCTGGGAGTTATTAATAATTTTTGAGATGAGAAAAGCAAAAAAAAAACAAATACCGCACTGCTACTTTGATGGACGAGTGTTTAATGCACAATTTAATTGGCGATACGCATTTTTGAGTACCAACTCTTCATGGATGTACATAGCTGGAAATAAAACATACATATGCAAATATTTAAGATAACCATGTGAAGGTTTTCTTCTTGAAATAATGGTAATTTGGGCTTGTTTTTTTTTTGATAATGAAAATCGTAAATATGCAGAATAAATATTGGCTGCTTTTGCATAATATGTACCTACATACATATTTTGGAATTTTTAAATGGTATGTAGGGTGTTTGGTTGATTATGCAAGACCGTGACCGAGGTTTTTTCAATAAGGACATAATAAGTTTGTATTTAAATAAAACAACATAACCCTTCTGTCAATTAATAGGTGTGGCCAGATCATTTCCACATTTAAACCCAGTTTTTCCTAACTAATTATGTAGCTATCATTCAACATCGTTATAAATAAATAAATAAATAAATAGATAAGTAAATAAATAAATAAATAAATAAATAAATTATTTAAATAGTATAAAAATAAATAAAAATAAATTAAATAAATAAATAAATACATAAAAAAATAAAAAATAAATAGATAAATAAATCAACAAATAAATAAACAAATAAATGAATATAAAAAAAAATAAATAAATACATAAATAAACAAACAAATATGTATATACCAACTCGAATAGCATCTGCTCCATTGCTGCGAGAAGCTAGTATACATACACTACGTTTCATTGTACCGAAAGTATGATGTAATGAGTCGGATTTTCGCGTTTCACTTTTGTGTTACATAAAATTTTGCCTAACGTGTGTAAAGTTATACTTCAAAAGAACAGGAATTGGAGATGGATCAGTCAGACTCTTCGCCGCTCTTTCACAAATCTACCAACGGGAAACCATAAGGTAATCCTTGACTAGGAGTTTGTTTGGTGGATTTCGTGCTTCGACTTGTATCTTCATCGCTATCAGGGTCAGTTATCACAACTTCAGTTTACATGAGATTGTGGGATCTGAACCCTTTGCATTTCTTTTTGTGTGACTCTGCTTAAAATTTTCTTTTTATCGACAGTTCCCAAACTTTGGAACACTTACAAACCAACATCAGTGAAGTAATGTTTGCGATACATCCAAAAATATTCCGAAAATTATTTGAAAAAAAAGGACTTTACAACTATCGAAGTTTTCAAAGAACTGTACACTGGACGTCCAGTATAACGATTGTAACGAACTATATGTAACGAACGTCCAGTATAACCAATCACCATTTGAATTCCATTGACATCTCTAAGTAACGAATATAATGAAGATTTTTAGTACTCTATATAACGAATGCTCTTCACTTTCAAGGGAAGGTAACAAGAAAAAACATGAGAATAACTTTTTTCCTTTCAAAATTGATTCAATTGGTGCAATTTTAAATAGTTAATATAATGAAAAGCTTTTAAATGATTAGTTAATACTATTTTCATATTTTTTTTTATTTTTTAAGGTCGAAAAAACTGATTTCCATAAAGCGAATTTGCTGAACATTATATATTTCGTTATACTGGAATTCCGGTGTATCTATACATATTATAAAGCAAAGTCCCGGTCGGTGTAAGCTTACGTTTGTGGTAAAAGATCTCATGAACCGCTGACAGATTCAAATGATTCCTTTTAGTATAAGATTACTCACATCATAGAAAAGGTTTATCCATCAGCTTTGACTGAGAATAGTTTTTAGTTTTAGAGTTTAAGGGACTTCAAATGAGAAAACCAACATTTATTTTAAATCAAATTCATTATTATTATTATTATTATTAATTAAACGCTTTATTTCATGTTAGTGTACAAAATTGATTTACAAATTCAAAGTGATATAGTACTAGCTATGAATTAGTTAAGTACAATCTATTGTCCAAATGACAAGTGTCGAATGTACTATGCAAATTTTATAAAAAGTGTGTGGGGAGTTACGAAAAAGAACAAAAGAGCAATATTTTTAAAATACAAAAAGAGAAATATTTTAAATGACAAGAATAAATACGTATAATGACAAGGTATACACTTCAACAATGATCAATATTAATTAGTGAAAAAACTATTCAAGGCTGAATAATCTAAGGAGAGTATCCAGTTTTTAATATCGTTTAGAAATACATTTTTCACTCTCTCACATCTAATAGTATGTGGAAGAGAATTAAACAAACGGGGAGCGATGGCATAGTAAAATCGTCCACAGTGTGCTTTATAAATTGTAGAAATGGTAACAAAATTTCTGGTATTCACCCGTAAATTATGGCTTTCGATATTTCTTACAGAGTAAAATCCCGAGTTTTCAAAGAAAATGTTTAATACTTTATAGCAGTAAAGATGCCTTAACGGAAGAGTCCCGAGGTGTTTGAACAAAGGAAAACTTGGCGTTCTGCGATTGACTTTACACAAAATGCGTATTGCGTGTTTTTGTTTTACTAGTAATGGCTCTGTTTTATTAAAATATGCACCACCCCAACAAGCAATACCATATTGCAGTTTAGATTTGAAAAGACCGTTATAAACCAGTTTAACGATTGTTTGAGGACAATAGAGGCTAAGATGATATAGTTGTCGTACCACTATGTTAAAATACTGTTTAAGAATTAATGTATGACTGTACCAACTGAGCGGATTATCTAAAACAATACCTAAGTATTTAAAGTTGTCAACACACTCAATTTTGAAACAATTACTACAACAGGAATTCTGGTTATTAAAGGTTAAAGGATTATCGTCGTAGTTAGGTAAAGGAAAACGTGCGCAACTCGGAGAGTGGTAATATATAGGCAAGTCAATACAAATATTGCTTATTATATTAAATAACATAAACTTAGTTTTGTCACTGATAATAAGTTTGTGTTTTATAAAACACTTTCTTAATAAATCGAGATCATAGTTTGCATCCGAAAAAACATTAAGCAAACTTTTACTGGAGTAAGAAAGCGCAGTATCATCAGCAAACGCTGTAATTAAACCTTTGAAAGGTTGAGAAAATAGGGAATTAATGTAGATCAGAAACAAAATAGGACCCAAGACTGAACCTTGTGGAACACCAAGCTCAATGATATTCGATGAGCTGTAGTTATTTCTTATCTTTACCATTTGCCTGCGATTTTTCAAATAAGAAACAAACCAATCGTATATATAACCTCTAAATCCTATACGGAATAATTTATTTAGTAAAATTGTGTGATCCACCATATCAAAAGCTTTAGTGATATATATAAATAAACAAGCCGGAATTTCTGAAGAATTTAAACGAGTGTACAGTTCACCAGTTAATTTTAATAGTGCGGTCTCAGTAGACTCATTCTCAGCTAAATTACATTCAGTACGCAGATACCATCCGTTAAAGCTGAAACTTACACAAAATATTTGTTATGAAGTGAGAAATGTTCGTAGATCAAAAGTTTTCAAGTTTCCCGATAGATGGTGCTGAACACCAAAATCTCAACTGACAATTAATTCCTATAATGACATCTGTATGTAGATAACCGCTAACAGAGGATTTTTTGAAATTCCATGCCCCACCCCCTTGGGAAAAATAAAATTCCTTAATTCATTAATTCGAATTTTCGTAGGTAAACTATTGCCATTGATTGTGAGTCTGTTAAGAGAGGATTGTTGGTGTAAATATTATGCGAATAACCTATTAAAGAGCCGCCCATCGCGGTCCTTATCTCTTTTTTATTTTTTAAACAAAGCCAACCACTTTTTTGGGGTTTATCCTTTTTCAATTTGGAAAAAAAGGCCAAAAACTGTCCTGGAGTTTTTTCCAACCATTTTTTTTTGCGTTTTTTTTCATATTTCATAAAAAAAAATGTCTAAAAAAGTTGTGGAAAAAATGCCAAAATTCTCAGCATTACGCCTTGAGTGATTTTTTCTAGGAAAAAATGCCATAACTTTGTATGGATATTTTCGGGCTTTTTTCCATTTCCTTTTTTTTGCATCATTTCTGATGGCGTTATTTCAGGGAGCACAATAGACGACGCATTATTTATTCATTTGTATACGAATGTATTTTATTCGATGCCGATTCGGAAACTAACAGTAGATAACATGCATTTGTTGTTTTTGGGCCAATGAATAAATTGTGTCGATATTGCCAAGCACTGAAGTACAGAGGTGCTGCCAGCATTTAATTTTTATTTTATTTATAAGGAAGATCAAAAATGATATTTATGTTCTCACATCAAACAGACGAAATTTAAATTCGTTCGAATACATTTAAGTTACATATCCGCTTCCAACACTTCTTGAATAACATTCGCAAATACGTGTGCTTCCAGGTGACATCGTTCGGTGTACGAAAAGTCACTCGAAAAAATTTTATGACATGGCATAGTCCAGGCACAGAAGGAAATACTTATACTAAAATCTCTTTAATTTCCACACTTACATTTTACCTGCTAACACCTTTAACTGCTATCATTTAACTAACAAAAATATTGAAGTCATTCGCATCGTCACTCACAACATCTTACTTACTTCTATCATCGTTGACTTTTGTTATCAAGAAGATCGCAAATTATGCCTCGGGAAGTGACACTTAGGACTCCAGATCACAGCCAACTTAAAATGAAGTCTTTAGCAATTATTTTCGTAGCAGTGGTAATCAGATCAGAAGTCAGGGCCCGTGGGTAGAGAATAATAATATCCTCCCATTTTATTGACTTAAGAAAACTGTTATTTTAATTGCTTAAGGCCGCCAGGCAACAACAATTGAATACAATTCATTAAAGCCGTTTCTTTTGACTAGTAATCACTAAAAGACAATGAAACAAAGCTCAAGACATAACAGTGTTGGGGCTCTGATTGCATTCCATTTAATTTACAATTAACGTTCTAGGAACCCCAATGCCAATTGTTTTGCTCGTTCAGTTAAAAAGAGGAGCGAGTGTGGTTGTGTTTTATATTCTCGCGTATCCATCCAATGTCGTGTGGTTGTTCTTTTCCTTTTCGTTTGTGGCGCATAACTTATATTTATCTAACAATTATATGTTACTTTCATCCATAGACGTATCTAATGGAAAACGAAGAACCAAACTCGAAAACAAGTGATACAGGTTTCCGCCTTTCAGAGTAGCAACAACAGTAGAAGCCTCAGCAGTTTGGCGGTTCTTGGGAGATGGATGTACTGCTACGCTTACATCATTTAGCAGCACGATATTAACGTTCCTCCGATGTGGCATCATCATGCATCAGCGGAATGGCACTGCACTTCTTGCTGAACTTCCTCATGATGAGCGTATTGGTGTTGGGTGTCTCAGTTGTCCCGCGAGGGGGTAGACACAAGACACCGAGAACATTCTTAAAGTGAACGAATAATGATGGGCTATCAGCGACTCTCGTAATTTTTATCTATTTAGAGAAAGAACAGTGATTTCGCTTCGAGTGTGATGGAATCGGTCAACGGTCTATCTACACATGCATGTACGGATACGTTGTCGTTGTCTTAGATACTACATATTGTGGTTAAAATGGATTCAAGTGTTAACCTGTATGTAATTGGAAGACTAAAGGTTGTAAAGACTAGAGTAGAGTTAGAAATTCGGTGAATTTAATATATATTTCCAGGTAATGCAGTTTTCTACATAAAATTGGGACAAGTCGACAGTAGATACTTTCTACTGTGGTAATAATGATTGTAGTTTACTTATCTTTTACGAGAGGGAAGTGTTAAAATTAAAATCCATTTCATTTTAGAGTGATGCAGATGACTCGTTCTTAGCCTGCCAGAGTTTGGGTTTTATTCTCAAACCTAGCACGGCATCAGGCTTGCCTCTCGGATTCAATTGGAGACTACAATTTTATTTGTGGTGTTTGGGCCTTACTGAGCATAAAGCAGGACAATCGCAGAGGAAGTGTTTGATACTTTTGTCCCTTCCGTCACAATCCGGGCAGATGCTATGCTCTACTAGGCCCAGTCTATTTCCATGTCTGTTCAAGTTGATGTGTCCCGTATATAAGCCAATCATCAGTTTTATTTGTGCTCTGCCGATATTTAGTACTTTCCTTGCCAGTTGTGGGTTCGGATTTTCCATCATGACTTTGGCACTTTGGATTTGACTTCACATAAGCGAGTGACGTTTTGCAAAAGACAGGCAGACAGGACAAGACAGATAAGCGGTTGTATCACCGTGCCTATTGTGGTAACCATGAAATTATCAACGTCTTCCGCGCCTGCTCTTCTTAGTTCATCTGTTTTCTCTTCACTAGCTTAGAGTAAGTTTAAGGGTTGGCAAGTACTTTAAGCGTGGTTTGACTATCCGAGCAGATACATATTTATGTACTCTAGTCTCTTTGGTGTTGGCATTAAGGAGTTTATCTACGCCTTGCTATATGAATCTAAAGCATGGCCTTTATCGGAAGTGGATGAGGATATCCTTGGTTACTTCGAGAGAAAAATCCTTCATAAGATATTCGGTCCCATATGCGTTGACGGGTTTTGAAGCAGAAGATTTAACCAAGAACTATACGAGCTGAACATTGACCTGGTCAAAAAAGAAAAAAACTGCGCATTGGGCGTTTAAGATGGCTTGTACATGTTGAGCGAATGGACATCAACGCTCCGGCCCGCAGAGTGTTCGAATCCAACCCAGATGTTCAGCGTATCAGAAGTCGGCCTCGGCAAAGGTGGCGCGCTCAAGTGGAAAAGGACTTCACCAAACTTGGAGTGCGCAACTGGAGGCAGTTAGCTAAGGACCGGACCGGTTATTGGTTGAGACCTTGTTCCACCCCGGACTGTAGCGCCACCTAAGTAAGTAAGTAAGATCCAAGAGACCCTTTTGGCTTTATTAATTTTGTTTTCTAGATTCTTTCTCCAAAGTAGCTTTTTGTTAGAAGGTTAAAGTGTTCCCTTAGGTCTAGTTGAAACCCCCCTTGGGACGGTGCCTCTAATTCTGAAAAATATCAATGCTATATGTCTGCAGTATATCTGCTATTTAACTTTGCCTGTAGTGCAAGATCTAAATTCCAAGCTCGAATTGAATCACCATTTCGAATTTTCAAGTGAAGTCTTCATTTCACTTCGCTCCTTTTTATTTCCTCCATTCCAGGTCCATACGCTTAATTTTTTTTTTGTATTATCTGATATTACTGTAAAATTATTGTAATGTGTCAATAAAGCTGTTCACTAACTTATTTGATTCAATTACCATGGCTGTCACATAGAAAGTCAGATAAGTTTTGACATTACCATTTAAATAATCGTTGACACATAGAAAATGGGTCTGGCAGCACTTTTATTTAAGCTTCAGGCATCTGCCGTGAACTTATTACTTTGTCTATTCTATGAGAGTGTTGAATTCCCTTCTTGAATTTATCGTAATCTGCATTTCCATAGAGGTAATTGACATTTTGATCCAGTCATGTTACCACCACATTATATTCCTTACCCGAAGCGTTGACATCTGTTCTATACCTATAGGTGTGATATCGAACTAAGTCAGGCTGTAGATCTCGGTGAGAATATGAATTCGCTAAGACCACCCAAACCCATCTGTCGGCGGTTCTCTCACTTTCCCACAACACGTTGTGAGGTCAATCTTTTCCCCATGCCAAAGTTATTGCCAGCATTTTGCCATAACCTCTCACCTGCTCTAAAAATTTATTTCGTCAAAACTAAGTAATTATTGGCAATCTCAGTCCACTTTCGCGAGGAAGAGATACGAGTATCTGCAACGCACGCATGTGATTTTAATCAATTTTAATATCTTTTCTTTCCCCAATGTGGTGGGCGCGCACACACATGTGGCTCTTCCGGATAATTTTCATTGAAATTTACGCCGGCGCGGAGCATTCATGCCATCATCGGACCGATCGGACCACACTGCCGCGCCGCTAAACACCAATCATGCGCAGCTATAATGCACATCTTCGTGTAAAAATTCATATCGACTTCAATTATTCGTCTCCCTCTTGAGGAAATCTCATAAAGCAGTTGGAGATACTTAACGAAACGTTTTGGACCATCCAGTCCAGACGTAACCAAATTACCATTAATCATCTCACAATGTAGGCCTCGAAGCTAGCGCTTTCGGCGTTACCCATCCATATCCATTGCCCATGCAAATTGGAAAGTCAGCTAAGTAGAACCTAACCCATCAGTCGTGTGATTTAATATAAATCCTTAGGGTAATACGGGAGCCAATGCGCATGCGCAAAGGTCCAGCAAAGGTAACAGCAATTTCAGTCTTGAAGGCAGCTGTATTTTTTTTTCTCACACGCTGCCAACTTTTATGGCCCATTTGGCATACCATGCTGAGTGAAGTGTAATCTATCGGCGGGAGGAGGAGCACAGCACACACTTGGACTTGGATTGGTTTCTCTCTGATTCAGGATAAGTAGGCTTGGCAGGGAAGGCATCTTGGTGGCGAACGGACTGCATCGCGGAAGGAACTGAAGTAATGCGGCAGCAGCTTCTGTGATTATGATTGTGCAATGAATGTGTCAATGGTTTTGACGTGATCAATTGTATATGCGGATCGTGAGATGTGATGTAATGCGCGGAGTGGTGATGTTCGAGGAAGTTATAAAGGATTCCATATCTGTGTAGTTGACTGGTGGTGGCTTTTGTAAATGAAAGTTGAATCAGATGCTGTGGCAGTAGCAGGTTGACGATCTGGTTTTGGATTGATGGGGTGAGATCACTGATCTTGGTTTTGTCACACAAATGGCCCGTTGAACTAAAAAAAAGTGTTGACTAGCAAACTCTTGCAGTTGCTCAGTCAGGAAGTCTTGTCCTCGTCGGTTTACTCAGTTTGTTTGACAGTTGATTTTACAGCAGCAGCTATCGGATCACTTTATACTAATTCTTGAATTTTCTTTCTCATTCGTTATTGGAAAGCAGGTGACTGAGTCCGTTTGTTTTTTATTCAGATTCCTAAGCTTTTGATTATTTAAACGAACGTACCCAATCATGGAATACACAAATGACTGATATCGTAGACAGCGACCATTATGCACGTCGTACTCAATTTCGTTAAGTTTTCGTTCACTTGTGCGAGAGCAGTGCGATATAATTCTCTCGTGCGTAGTTTTAACAGTCGGCGGGAAGATTGTTTTATTTTGTTTCCAATTTTATTACGAATGAGAAACAATAATGAAGAAAAATTTCTGACAATGACAGCAAGCGCGTGTTTTACGTTCAATTAAGACATACGTAAACAAATCTACTTTCGATTGGCCCTTTAAAATGGTTCCCATCAGATCCAGTATAGCACATTAGCACCATCTAGTTGTATGTGGTGCGGTGGTGCCAAAGCCACTAAATATTTCCTACCTGCCAACACAAGGAACTCTCTTCATAACAAAATGTCGATGGATAGACATTGGCCTTTCTAAATATCTAAGAACGGGTTTTTTCCAAGGACTGTTCGATTTGCAGACTTGCGTCTTAATATCTATGTTATCTGAGCTCTAAAAATACTGTTGTTATTTAGATAACTGTAAGTTCTGTAAGCCGTTTTAACCTCAGCAAGTGGGTGTTTTATTTATGCCATGAGTATGTATTCCTCGCTCTTATTATTCCATCAGTGGTAGGGCAATCAAATTACCTAAACACCATTTTATATAATTCCTTGGTGGGATCATATGCTCATGTGCTTGGTCTATAAAATTTTGATTAACAACTTGGTACATGGTGCTATTGCTTAATCTAATAAACTCTATAAATGTCCGTAATGCGATCCAAATCCGGAATTAAAATGCGCTCCTCCTTTGCGCGTTCCAATTTCAATTCAAGATCCCACATGCAGGATTCGAGGCAATCCCCTGCTGTGGAATAGAATCATCACCACAGGCTATAATTTAGGATGCAAACAAAGACGATGAGGCCAATGCTGGGGCTGCTTCTATTGCCGCAACTGCAAAGCGCGACTAATTAGAGAAGAATCACACTCGTCCATAAATGGTGAGCGCTCTGTAATTGCCTTTAGAAAGTACCCGTAGACACTGGTCTAGTGTTCTCCTAATCTGAACCTGTGTTATCCTATGTCATCTCCAGCTGGGCAAATTAAAAATATGCAAGTAATAATCGCTGTACACCGTTCAGTGCGGTGCAGATACATATCCCTTCGCTGGTAGCTGGTGGTTGGGTGCGAAGATTAAATTATGATATTAAAATCTAATTTTTGAAACCACCAATTGAAACATGAGCTACGGCATTAGTCGCACGGTTGCTTGTATCTATTGTTAGGTAAAAGAATGAGAATGGAAAAGAGTTTGTGCAATTATTGAAATAATACTTGAAAGCGTCTATGATTGCTTTTGACTTAAGATGAGATAGTGCGATCTTTGAAGACAAACAAAGGGAATTGAAGGCAGGTGTTTATTGAATGGATTCTGGAAGCTACTTTGTCTTTGAGGTTTCCTTTGATAATTTTAGTATTTTATCCTTTGTGTTTTTAACATCAAAATGATTTTATTTTCTCTAAGTAGCCTTTCATACGAGTTCAACTGTAGGTTTTGTTAGGAAGCTACATTAGTTCACATCTGCGCGCAGTGTAAATGTATCTGCTTAACTCAAGGCTTTTGTTGGACTATTATTCTCTTATTTGATGTATCATTGAGTGGAAATAGGTGATTTTATCGTTAAGATGAGAGAATGGAAAAAATCTGCGAAAGGATCTCCTCGCGATACATTGAAGGTTAGGTTAGGCCCATGTGGACCCATTGTGATTCCCATAGAGTCTTCCACCCGGGGTGTTAGTTAGTTTACACCATCTGGACGCCATAGCAAATTCAAGCAGGTCAGATGGTGATCCATCTGATAGCTAGTCGATGTGTTCAAATTCTTCTTTGCACAGGGTTCTTTTCCTCAGTTGACAGAAATTAGGGCAGTGACAGAGGATATGGGTTATGTCCTCATGTGCCTCTTCGTCATCGCATCCCCTGCAAATGTCATCATCATTGAGTCGTTGTTTTTTCATATGGTATCTTTGAGTGTTGTGCCCAGTAAGCACTCCTTCCTGCCTTTTTGTAGGAGTTTCCTTGTTCTTGTTTTGTCGTATTCTGGTCACAATCTTCTTGATACCTCGCAGGTGGTTAGTGAGTTCCACCTGCTATTTGCTTCAATTACTGATCTTTGTACAATTTTGACTTTAGGTTACAGAGTGGTAGTTTAACCATCCCATCTGCTTGCTCTCTATCTAGGGCTGTGCCCTTTCTGGCTAGTTCATTTGGTGCTTCGTTGCCTGATATTCCGCTGTGACCCAGCAGAGGTTTACATTGTATTGAGTGCCGAGAACCTTCAGCTCACTATACAAGCTTAGATGTTATTTGCGTAGCAGCTATTGCTTTTATGGCCGCCTGGCTGTCAATATAAATTATGATATCCTCTTGAGATATTGTCATCATTGACACTGATTGGGCGGCCTCTGTCCATGCTAGAACCAAGAAAACGCTGCTGTAATCTAGGACACGTATGGAGCTATTCCTCCGTGAAGCAACCCGCTCCTATACTTATGTGCATTTTTGATTCATCGGTGTAGAACTGCAGATGGACTTGAGATATCTTGTTTTTCTCCCACTGCTCACTGCTTGGTAATGCCCACGAGAAGGGTTTTTCGAAATCCAAGTATAGGACAGTGTAGTCTGAGTGGATGTCACCATTAAGGTAATTGCCAAGTACCTGGTGTGTCCATATGCATTCGACCTCCAGTGCTTTAACTGGCTTAACCTGAGAACACTCTTTGCTGGATGCATTAGCCGTGTTTTTTTGAAACGTAGCTAGCCAGTCGTTCATTGAAATGATTCCCAGCCAGCCGAACCCAGATGACTTACCTCCAAGTTGGTGTGTGTGATTTCGGCCATATGAAATTAGCTGTTAAGTGTGAACTGTCAAAGTATTCGGCATTCAACCAAATTGTTATTTGTTTGTTATTTGTTGTGAAAACTGTTAATTTCGGTAAAATATTGAGTGGATAATTTACAAAAAGAGGTGTGAAGTCATAACATAGTTGATTATATTTGTGAAACATCATTTAGTAATTAAAATTATATAATTTTCATACACGGTAGTCTGTCAAATGTTCTATAAATCGCTTCAGCGTCACCTGCCATGAGATAGCTGCAAAATTCCTAGCCAGCTGCTTTTGGCTGGGGATAAAATCAAGAGTTGTAGCCAGCCGGTTGTTGTATTTGTTTTACGTGTGAAATTTGACTTTGCTATCAGCGTTAAAGAAAACACGGCTATTGAAACAAAGCTAAATTTTGCCGTGGTTCGAAACCCGAGGTCCTTTGTTTTGTTAAGGTGGCAGTACAGTTCTGGGTGGACCAAAGCCTCAACCAACAGTTGTCCAGTTAGTCCGGTCAATAGCTAACTGCTTCTAATTGCGCACTCAATGTCCTTTTCCACTTGTGAGCGCCACCTTAGATGAGGTGGTCCCCTGTTGCACTGACCTTCTAGGTTGGAGTCGAATGTTGTGTAGCCTGTAGCATTGTGGTCTACTCGCTCTGCAAAACCTAGTCATCTAAAACGTCCTTTGCGCAGTTTTTTCACCAGGAGCGGTTTATTGTCGTTTCTTTCCAAAAGAGGGCAATACGGGACTGAACAAAATAGGACAGCGACAATATCAAGCAACAAGTACCTGACCTAACCTAACCTAGATGGATTTCCATCTTTTTAAAAAGTCCAGATGACAGTGGCGCTGATTGCTTGTTTTGAATCTTTTCGTCCCAAGTTCAATTCGAAAATAATTTAACGAAGGAATTATTAGGAAAATGTGCTGTGTTGTGTCACGTTTCGATTGTACGAAATTCGGAGAAGCATGGGAAGCACAGTCGGAAATAAACTTGGAAAACAGGTCTGCCTCTATTACGGTGTTTGGAATAATACCCATCCTTAGGGTATAATGCCCAGAAGTTGTTACTTGGTAGCGCCAATTGAGTTTCTGTTGATTAACTCACATAGGTTTCTGTTTCCAGACCAAGATTAGAGATCAGATTTATTTTTCCTACTCTATCATTCATCTCTTCAATTCGCTACTAGAGATCTCAAAACCTTCCGTTCCAATGCAGAATATTTTCCAACAAGGCATCAAAGTTCAACAAACTCTTTCCAATTTAATATGCCAATCAATTTTAAGAACTATTTAATAGCCATTCCGGAGCTGTCCTCACTTTTATCCTCTAGATAAGCTCTTCAATATTGGAATTTGAAAATTGGCCAATCAGCTCTTTCCCCATCGCATGCCTTAAAGTATTCTTAAGGTACATAGATAAATTCTGAGACTTTCTTCTTCCAAGAAAATCCCGGAAATCGCCAAATCGGCTAAATCGCATCCAATTCATACATAAATTACACCAAACAACCGAGGAAGGCTAACAGCTACCTCTGTCCCGAACATAACATTGTTTTAGAAGAAGGGAGTTCCTTTGGGGGGAAATAAACTTGTGCTCCCGTGTTACCACCAAATATGACGCAAAACAACAAATAGTCCCGTGTAATCAGGGCGCGCATTGGATTCACAATAAATATTCGTCCATCGTGAAAGAAAATAAAAACATCGCCGTCTCCGTGGTCGAATGATAGGATAAAACAGGATAAAAAGCTGCAAATTACTTTAATCGGTTGTGCTTAAATATAAATATGAGCTTGCATGATCATTTGTAACACTAAAGAGTTGAGAAGAACGCGCGACGGTCCAATTGGACCGCACATACGCTTAAAGAGACATGGCTGCTGCTGCTGCAATCTTGTGTGTCCTATCGCAATGCGCTCGTCTTGACGTGAGATTTGTGAGAGAGAAACAGCAAATTATCGGCACATGAGCACAGGACTTCACTGAGATTGTTCGTCCGCCTGCCCCCCCACAACAATTGCCCATCGAAACTCATAAATAACGGCGGCAAAGGAACACACACACATATATGTGTGTTTTTGTTTCTCTATACTCGAACATTGCGTTGCCAGGTGATATAACAAAGATAGTAATGTTAAGCGCGGCACGGAGTATAATATTGCGGCAATAATGACCATTAGAGGATTATCAGGTGAGCGCGCGCGCGCCTCGGATCTTCTCACACACAAAAGCGACTCGGAATTAACGTAACGACATCATTTCGTGGCCATTCTGCGTTAAGGAGTCCGAAGCATTCCCAGTGATATGATTTTGTTTGTCTGTGCACCGACACCGCCGGCGGCTGTAAGGATATCTACATTATGAAGACCTCACGCACTCAATTACTTAACGTATGAACGTCAAGTTACAGTGACTGTGCAGGGAAAAACTTGTGTAATTTACGAGGGCATAATTGTGAATTGTTGCACAGGAAATTAGTACTGGGATGAAGTAATTTTCAAACAACGACCAGTGACGAAAGGATTTCATGTGAAGAGAATTACAATTGAGATGCACTGGAATGCGTTTTGTGTCATTAGCAAAACAAAAGAGTTGAGTAGCGAACCATTTGCTTTTTGTTTGTATCTTTTGGGTACGGAAAGCCAGAGATATTGCATTTTAATTATATTTTCAGTTGGTGATTAATCCACTAATATGCAGTCATGGAAAAACGAAAGAAGTTGACTGAAATTTTCATCGGAAACAGATCAAGAAGTTTACTCAACCTGGGGACACTTCGTTGCTATGTAACTGCGGCTAACATGATCGATCGAGCATTTTGAGTGATATTTGGCGAATGACGTGAGTAAATTTGGCTTCCAATTCCTTGATTACAGCCGGCTTATGCATGTAGACTTCGGACTTTACGTAGTCTAGAGGTGTGATATCACATGATCTATGTGACCGATTCCCCGGTTCAAAGCGTGAAATTAACTTTTCACCGAACTGTACTCTCAATTAAGCCATAGTTTCACGTTCTGTGTGTGGTGCTGTCTTGTTAGAAAAATAAGTTGTCGAGATCACGGTCTTCAAATTTAGACAGCAAATAGTCCCAAAATCATGACGCGAAAACGGGCGCCATCCACAATTATGTTCCGGCCGGCCTTATTTTTGAAGAAATATGGACCGTTAAAGCCGGCCGAGCTGTAACCGTGGATGGCATTTGCTTTCGCGCCGTGATAACAAATTTCGTGTTGAAGGCTGCACCACACGCAGGTGCATTCTAGTTCATCCTGTAGTAGAATACCAGTTTTAGAATCCAACTCGATGGTTTGGCAATAATGCCTTTTCCTGCATTATTCGGTGGCTTATGCAGATTTTCAAATATGCAATGTCACCATGTCGGGATAGCGCTATAAGCTGGAGCGTAATATCACTGCATAAGGGGAATAAAAACAAGCATTTTTGATTGACTGGAGTTATTCAACCCAAAAATCTCTCCTAACGAAGACTGCAGACTGCTTCTCTGTCAACTCCAAACTGATAGGCTTGTAGGTACTCGTACTTAGAGAAATCGCACCGAATCTCTCTTGTTTTCTTCTCCCATTCATAGCGAAGGAATTACCCTTCATTATATGACAAACTTGCTGACATAAATTAGAGATCAACAGAGTGGCAATACCAAAGCTACGCGTGAGCTATGAAAGCAAAGTAGAAACTCAATCTAATAACACGACACCGATATTCACATCTCGGCAACAAATAGAGACCTAAATGCTCAGGTGTACCATGTTGACACTTTAACAATGCGGCGCCGTTGCACTTGAGTTGAACGGTCTCTTACTGCCTTATCTCCATGTACGCGCATACAAGAAAGCCTGCACAGTGCACACCTTCAAAACAGACAAAAGGCCTAGTCAACAATAATAACAACAACATGATTCATAACTATGGAAGCAGTCAGCGGCAAAAGTTTTGCGAACTTGATCTTCAAACAATCCCCGGCCCGGCTTGGCTGCTACACAAATGTCGTGAAACCGCAATTCAGCAAATCGTTTGTGGCTATGCCTGTGCCTGTGTCGGGTGTGAAATCTCATGAACAATGGGCGCGCGAGCGCCAAAGTGAAGTGGAGGCCTAGACCTAGCCTAGCGCACTCCATAGGCAAGTGGGTTAATTTCCTGGCCAATGCTAGGGTCTTATGCACTTCGCATTCGAAGTGACAATAGTTTTCCCATAAATGGTGGGCTTGGGGGGAAGGGCCGAACTGTCAGTCACAATTCTTTTCAACAGTGGGGTGCTTTGCCAGTTGGAACTTGAAAATCCCTACGACGCACGAGAGAGAGGGAAATAGAAATAGAAATGCGTTTTTGGAAGCGGCGCAGATAAGAAATGAACACTTAGTATGCCACCAGCCGCTACCAGTACAATGGTGCAACGGCAGGAACAGACGTTTGGAATTGGGTGCATCATCTTAGTTGAATATGTGCTCATTTCGCATCCATACAATTGTCTGTCTTGTGTTACTCGACGGGGTATTTAGGTTATAGCTAGAGAGGAGTTGCTAATTGCTAGAAATTTATTGCTGATTGCAATCTTCTAATGATTGCCAAAGGCGATGAAGGGAAAGAATTGAGAATCAGGAATGGGCTGGGAATAACTACTAAAGGGAAAGTCAAAGTGAAAAAAATATTCGATACTCGTAATGAGTTTTAAAGGGAAATTTGTGGTTTTAACAGCTCAATTCTGATATAGTAAAGGAAATATGAATAGCCTCAATGAAGTTTTGTTGTATTAATTAAATTTTATTTTTCTGATCAAATTATGTATTTATTTTATTTAGTGATTGGGGATTTATTAAACTTATTAAAAAATAAGAAAACAAAAAGTTGGAACAGCTCATTTCATAATTATATGCGATAAGGTGCAGAAAAACTAAAATTTAAACGGAAATATGGTTAGCCTCACTATTAAAAATAATGAAATTCTCTTACCTGTGAGATAAGTAATGTTAATTTTTATGGTTGTTAGAGTAAGTGCGGCTTATATGGCCCATGTGGGTAATATGGCCCACCGTAATATCTCGCTACTGAAAAAGCATAGAAACCCCACTGTGCATCTATTTCAAACATATTCCAACTTGCTTTGACTCACTGAAATTTGATGAGCCTGGCTAATATATGTGAGCGGTAAAGCACGTGGCTATGTTTTTGAACTTTGCGTTGTAGTTTTTTGGTAAGTTTTTTTTTAGTGTTTTACACTAAATTTTGCGTAAATATTACTATTTCATTGATTGTGTGGTGTTGACATTTTTAATTCTTCAAATGAAATCAAAACCTCAAAAATAGTTGAAAAAATGTGTTTAAATTAAAAGAAAAGTGAAAAAGCCTTGTGTGGGTAATATGGCCCACCATAGATTTCTGTAATATGCCCCGGACCAAACTGACAACAATACCGCGCAGAAAGAAAAATCAACGTGCTGAAGAATCTACTTCATCAGAAAGTGAGGACATTTTCATTCCAGGTGACTTATCTGATGCAAGTCCTGATAAATGCATTTATGGCTTGAGTCTATTTTCTAAAGATATGGGGGGAGAAGCACGGGTGCAATGTGTTGTGTGTACAATGTGGGCCCTTAAATATTGTTCTGGCAACGGGAACAAATCTTTTATTTGCGAATTTTGCAGTTTGTGTGATTGTGATGACAAAACATAATTTTATATAAGTGGGCCATATTAGGCGCACTTTTTTAAAAATTTATTTTTGATGTTTCTCTAATTTTTTATTTATATTTTTTTATTAAGATGTTTTTTATATTCTATGTTTATACAGACTAAAAGAGAAATAATGTCTTAGAATTTAAAAAAATAAAATAAATGAATTGAAGTTAAATTGTCTGTTTTATGCCCAAAAAAGTTAAGGGTGGGCCATATTTGCCGCACTTACTCCATTGTTTTTTAGTATGTGGTGTGTGTGTTTCCTTTGTTAGAAATAACTTGAAAAATTCGGTCATTCAAAGAATTGACCAATTTTTCCAATTGTTCGCATGAAATTTCATTCCAGACTTCCCAATTTGTTTCTTTTAACTCAGGAATCGGTTGAAACTGTCTGCTATTATGGTAAACTTTCCGGGCTATAATTCTCCATAAGTTTTTTATGGGGTTTAAGTCAGGACTGCATGCCGGCCACTAAAGTACTTCTATATTTTTCTCTAAAAGCCACTCCATTGTTATTTTTGCTGAATGTATGGCAGCATTGTCACGCTGAAAAGTGAAGTTCTCCGCTATTACAGTTTCAGCATGTTCGATTAGACTAGTTAGATAGATACATTGATATTAATTTTATTTCTTGAAATCTATTATAAATATGTACAAATTAAACACATCAACGGTACAAAGATAGATAATAGATTAGAAACTAATGTAATTTTCCGAGTTTATACCGGGGGTAATCCAAGCTTACGGCAGTTTTCCCTTAAAGGAAAAAGCACCACATTTCTTGACTATTCCACCTCCGAAATTGCGGCTTAGTCTGGTTTCTGGTCCTTTTCTCAATGCATGCCAATAACTTTGAAAACCACCCGGTCCAGATTAAAGCGATGAGAGGACACTTTGCCATTCATGGGTTCACGCCATGTACTTTCGGTCGCAGTCGAGACGACTTTCGAAATGTTGCTTTGTGAGCTTCGGCTTTGGTGCTCTTTTTCGCTATTCTATTTGAGGATGCCTTTTCAGAATTTGTCGAACACATCTGGAGGTTACTGGCAACCCCAGAAATGCCTTAATCTTAGAGGCTATCATGTGATTGTTCACGTTGCTACTAACAATACGACGTATTATTCACCTTTCGATTTGCATATATCTTCCCGTTACCCAGTTTTTACCGTAACTTTGTTGCAATTACAAATAATTGTGAATATCTTTAGGAAACTTTAGGAAACTTTAAAAAGTGTATGAGGCTATTCATATTTCCTTCACTGTAGATTCGATGGGTAAAGTACATTTTTTTTAGGTTAGATTAGTTACGAGTGTGTCCTTTTGACAGAAGAGGCAACGACTGACTTAGATCACATACGGCGTTTTTCTTTATTAGTTCAGAGTTGAGCTCTGAACAGAGCCTGAGCGAATCGAGTGCACTCTGAACTAATTGTGTTCAGAGCGCGTCTGAGCACTGAGCGCTCTGATTTAATTTTGAAACACACTTGAGCACTTAGCTGTCATATGATTTTTCAATCGTTTATAACCTAAAATTGTTTTAGCTGTCATCTGTCAAATGATTATCTCAGTGAAATACAAAAAAACAATTGAAATCGATTTTTACGTTGCCCGGTGGCTTTTTTTAACAAATAAACATTAAATATGGAAAAATTAATTATTTTGAAGAGTTATATTTTTGGTCCATTTGAATCCTTAAAATATAGATTTGACATGATTATTAATACCTACATTAATATTTAGAAATAAGTTTATTATTAAATTCTATTTACCTTCGATGCCAGAACAACCTGCTTCATCCGCCATTTTTCTTGTTTTTTTATTTTTTTCCCTTTTAGTTTACCTCCTGTCAAATGTTATTTTGGCTGCGCTCAGAATTTGACTCAGGATGCTCAGTCAATTTTTTCTGAGCGCATCGAGCGCGCTCAGATCACGCTCTGAACGAATAAAGAAACACACGTTCCACTACGTTCCACACTCTGAACACTCTGAACTAAAAAAGAAACACGCAGATTTTTTTTGACAACTCAGACTCTGCTCTGAACTAAAAAAGAAAAACGCCAATAGAGTCCTATGTGACCGATTTGAGAAACACGGAACGTCTAAAGTTTTTCAACCGCTAAGCTCAATGTTTTGCAGCTGTTCAACTTGTGAAAACGAGTTACTACCAAGAGGGATACCGCTGTTAAGAGATGGTCACACAGTATATGACGAAAGGATTTCATACCCCCTTTTCGTCCCTACAGCTTCTGCAAGTCATCGTATTACGCAGTGAACTGTAATGACAAATAATCCTGTGGACTAAGTTTTTTTTAAGACTGACAAATCCGTATTTCCGTAGTATAGGTTCCATTTGCGGCTCTCACACTTAACCATGCTTAACAAATGAGGTGTCAAAAGAAAGAGAATTTCCTGGAGCAGTGACGAATTGCACTTTCACTTTATAAATTTTAACAAATCAAAAAACATATCAAAATAAATATTCTACACAAAATGAACTCCCAAGAGAATAACCACTTCCCGTATGATTTCCATCTGTCAACTGATGGAAATTAATTCATTTTGGTTCATACATTTGCTCTTGATGTAAGTAGTAGTGGACAATACAAAACTAAGTTTAAAAAAAAACAAACACTTCCTATATGGTTTCCACGGGATTTCCATGAGTTGACAGATGGAAATCATATGGGAAGTTTGGATTTTGGGGGTTGGATTTTCTCTTGCAAGAGCACACTAGTCTTTTATAATCGCAAAGTGGCCATAACGATCTAGCTGTGGTGCTCGTGTCGAATCGCTTATAAGCTTTCTCGATTGATTTAGGGACTACTTGTCCACATAATATGCTAAGCTGGGTACTATTCATGTCAGCGCAGTTTCTGGGTAGTTCTCTCTGTAATCAATTCCATTATTCTAAAAGAGCGACTTATATTTCGAGATTCACAATAGATGCCAGCTCTCGTACAAATCCACCTGTAAAGGTAGCCAGCTGGTACAGACTCTGTTTTCAGCTCATTTCTCTCTGCCAGGATGACTGATAGATAATCTTCACTTCAGGAGCTATACGGAGCAGATACGGTACTCGAAATAATGGCGGAAGATTCAGTATTGTTATTATTTCGTCTGTTAAATGTTAAATTTGCTTTTGAACTTCAAATATTTGTAAAGCCCTCACAAACTATAAGATGTTATCTTACTGTGAAACTATTCTTTGGAACAATAAATAAATAAATAAATATTGCTTCCCGAGCTGCAGTTGGAGTTCGAACTTCATTTACAAAATATCTAAGTGTTCAAACTATAGCTTCTGGAAGCCCTTAACATCTTTATTTATACAAGATGAATCCCTCTTTCTGTGTAGGATTATAATGGATTCCCACCGGAAACACTAACCAATTGACGAGGCCTGATCTTCCACTTTATTGTCCCTTTAACTGAATGCAATTGCAATACCAAAACACTATTGCAACATAAATGTATATACGCTAATTATGTTGCTGCATATTGCGAGGATGCGCAAACCATGTTGCAGCAATATCCATGAACACACGCAAAATAACCATCTAATTACAAGTCGGGTGGCAATACTATAATTGGAGTTTTCCTTTTACCCACCGCACTGCACTGCGGATGGAGTTTTAAATTGTGGGCTTGAGAATTATGCGAGAACGTGCAATCAGGCCTTGCACTTGCCACGTTTAATTGCGCTCAAATTGATTAGATACAAGGGCAGAAGAACGCAATAAAACCCGAGCTTTGGTTACGTCATTCGACAGCTGTTTACTTTTATTTTGCCAAAGGAAATTCCACTGAACAGCCGCTAAAAGTGTAAACGTAATAATGTATCTTTTATGTTCTAATTAAATTTAATTATCGAGGTGCATCCAGCGGGCGTTAGTGCTATCGCATCTACCCATAACCCTGCGCATATTCGAAGTTTGTTTTACAAGTGGCAACCATTGCCACCACCGCCGCTGGTGTTTTGCAATGCGGAAGATCTTAACTGCATATGTAGAACTTGCGCCTTCCAAGATAAAGACGGGGTGCGATGATGGTTATCGTCTATAGAGAGATACCAACGATACTGCTGATGATGATGATGATGCTACGGATAGCATCTTCGCACCCAATTACGTATGCATGGCATTTTAGCGGAGAGCAGAGCGACACAGCAGTGAAGAAAATGTTTTTACCACTTAACTTTGGACTTGTCTTATCGATGAGTTGCTGGTAAGACTACCAAATGGATTTCCATTTGAACTCCGGAGGCCAGTCGCTAAGCGTTCAATTGGCATGGTTACAGAGATCAAGTGGCGATTTCTATTTGGTTTGCGCGCGTTCTTCACACACCATGAAGATGGATGGACTCATCCGGGGAGTTGTGTTGTGTTGATGTTTTTGGGGAGTGCAGAAAAAAATTGATTGTAATTAACAGATATCTGTTAAGTGGTTCAGCGGCTACAGCAACAACAATTGGCTAATGGAAAACATCAAATTAGCAAACAAAATTCGTGTTTTCATGTTGATGTTATTTTTATTTCTTTTTGCTTGTGGTATGAATTGAATGAAAGACGATTTTGGTCATGGTGGCATGGAAAGCTTCCGTGGTTTTGGATTTATAGAGGAAAAAAATGTTTCCCTTCTGAGATCATCCAATGGGGGGTCTTTTTGAATAGCTTGTCTCATTACAATACTCCATTGACAGATGATGAGAAGGTCAATTTGGATTCAGGAAAGCGCGATCCACCGTTGTTGCCATAAGAGTGGTAAGACTCCGACCCATAGATTCCGTCGATCCGTTGCTCCATCGTTTTTAAATGACGGCTCGATAGAATACACACATTCTTATGGGAGATGGCCCATTACTAACGGATGTATGAACTTCGCCGGTTAAAGTAGGTTTACTTTCTACTTTTTACATCCATCGATCCGTTGTCATCACAACATTCTCGCATTGAAGATCACACATTCACATATTAAAGTTCACGCATTCACAAATTGAGAGTATGCATTTTCATTGGTGGAAGTATAGAGAGAATGTAGAGAAACTGTCATCGCCGTGGACAATCGTTTAACATTTCAACGTGTGGATATCTAACGGATTCTATGGGACTGCTCTATCCGGCAATACGTCAACTTCAACACCAACGTACAACGGAACGACGTCGACGGATTCTATGGGTTGGGGCCTGTAGTCGATATCGCAGAAGCTGTCATTGAGGGAGAAAGATGGCTATACCGCGCAAAGGAGTACTGTGCAGTTGTCACGTTGGACGTAAAAACGCATTCAACTCCCCAAACTGGTTGTCGATAAGAAGATCACTCGCCAGGATGGAAACCTTTGCGGATTATTTTGAACTACTTTAACAGAAAGCTGAGGTACAACACAAATGAAGAGGTGAAGTACTATGACATTTCTTCGTTCCAAAGGGATCGATTCTCGGGCCCCTTTTGTGGAATATAATGTACTACGGAGTTCTTCGACTAACGCTGCCGGACGGTGTATCGATAATTGGATTCGCTGACGACATTGCAGTTGTCACAGATCCGTGAAGTAGAATCAGCTACAAACGAAGCAATCGCACAAAATAAAGATTGGCTTTCATCCGCTGGCTAAGAACTAGCCGACCAAAAAACAGAAGCGGTATTAATAACCAGTCGAAAAACTGTAGTGGGCACCGTAGCGCAAGTGGTTAGTGCGTCGGACTACTGAGCCAGCGGTCTTGGGTTCGAATCCCGCCGCAAACACCTAAAAGTTTTTCACAGTGCCCACCTCTTTCGAATGTCTGACAAGCATCAAAGAGTATCATTTGTCACGATTGAGCTTCTCAACTCGCCGTTCGGAGTCGGCAGAAAACTGTAGGTCCCTTCCATTCGTGCAAAAATATAACACGCACACACAAATGGTTGCGAGAAGCAGGCCCAGGTTCACCTCGAGCTGTAGCGCCAACTAAGTAAGTAAGAAAAACTGTAGAGTTAATTTTCAGATAGGTAACGAAACCATCAGATCCAAAGAAACAATCTTTAAACTACAGTTAAAAGTTCATATAAATTATACCGCGTCACAACTGCAAAGAGCGCTCTCTCATATCCTACCAAACCTCAGTGGGCCTGGATATAGCAGAAGGGTCTTACTCTCCAAAGTTAGAGAGTTAAGTTAATCAGTCCTATTATATGGCACTCCCATCTGGGCGCAAGCATTAAAAACGAAGGAAGAAAAAAGGAAGATGTCGTCAATATACAGACTCTACGTCCTACGAACGATCAGACGAAGCCGCCTTGGTTATTGCTGGGATATTCCACATCGACATCCTCTCAGACGAAGCGATGAAAATTTATAACAGGAAAGCCTTGGGCCAACATGACGCGAATGTGATCAAGATGATAAAACTAGGAGAAAAAGCATCGTCAGCAGCGCCCGGTGGGACAACACACATAAAGGCAGGGGAACCTACAAGCTGATCCCGACAATCAAGGATTGGATATGTCAGAACCAAGGGGACTGCAACTTTCACCTACGCAGTTCCTGTCTGGCCACGGCGGTTACCGGCGATACTAACCTGTACAGAAATGGACTTGACAGCTCACCATCCTTCCCGGAATGTCTAAACGAGGAAGCAGACATAGAACGCTTGGAGAACCACTCTGCCAGATCTGTCGTCGCTCCTCGACCATATGTTGCGGTCAGAAGATAATTGGACGGCCATCTGCAGCTATATAACAGCACTCCAATATAAGCCGCGGAGAATAGAAAAGCTTCGAAAAACAGCAGAAGCTGAGACATGACGTACGGCATGATTTGCTAACCAGCCCCGCGAAGTAGTACCTAACGGCAGTCCCGCGGGTAGAATGGTTGAAGTCTGTGTATGGGGCTAAGGTTTAGTACGTAGGCACATATCGGCTGACACTCCTAACTATGGACCAGGTATGTGAATCGTGCATGCCAGCAGCGCGGGCTACTGGTATCTTGAGATGATGAGATAGTTTCCATTCGCTTTTTAAGGTTCAATATCTTCTAAAAACTGAACTAAATGCTTGGTGAATGGTAACCATATAATTTGCACTGCACATCCTGCAAGTTAGCAAATTCAGCACCGGTGCCATATTCATTTCTGATTCAATTCAAACGCAATGCCCCAGAATAGCGTCAGATATCGAACGACCAATCCCTTTGAACCCTCACCCTTCCTAAGTAAGATAATGACGGTCATGTCATCGTACCCTCATCGAACAAAAACAAATTCGCATATAAACCCACGAGGAAGTGCTCTGCTTTCAAGTTTATGCGCTCAGTGAAGCGAACGCTGACATTTGTAGTAACGGTAACGGTATCCTCGAGATGATATCACATCCAGGATATGTTTCCAAAATAATGCACATTTCACTCGTCTACTCCCTCAACGGAATGACACATGGGGAAGCATAATTTCCGTGATTCCGACACATCACAGTGGTATCCGTTCCGTATCTGTTTGTAGCCTTGACACCTATCTCTCTCTATCTCTTTCTCTCTCTTTCACTTCAAATCAGAAACTCGTAACATAAAACTAAAGGTAATCTCTTTTCCACCACCAGTACCACCACGTGCTCGCGGTATCTTCACACTTCACTCATATGATGGCGTATCTGCAGCAAAAGCCGTGTGCTGGCAATCATAAAACCGCATGTGTCCTTTGGTTCCCAGTCAAGCGGGAGGGCTTCGTTTGAATCTGCCGCCGGCCGTTGCGGCTAAGTAAAAGGCGCGCGTGTGAAAAGGGCGCAATAATTTCGCTTGGGTGATAAGATGCGGGCACAAGTTTTCGGCTCAGTCGTGCAGTATCTGCATCCGCATTTATAGATGCAATGTCGGTTGAGAACCAGTCTTGTTTGCTGGATGTGCGGTGATTAATAAATCGCGTCGCGCTGGTAACGACTCGTTGAAGATGCGATTTGCACGGTTGCGTGAGTCGTCTTGACGTCTTGACTATCGATGCCACAGCTAAGAACGCCTCCGCTAACTAACGACAAATGATGGATGAGGAAAATTGATATGACGTGCAAATGTTTGCCGTTGTCATTGGCAGTAGCGGTGGTTGCAGGCAGCAGCGAATTCACCGCAACGATGGCCTTTATCGACCGTGAAAGTTGCATTTAATTACTTTCAATTTTGTGCGGCATCTCTTCGCAGATAATTTTCTTTTATCGTTTTTTTTTGTTCACTAGCTGTCTCGTTTTTAATAAATTCATTTGGGAATTGAGGCGCTTTTTGTCGTTTTTCATGGTTTTTGTTTTTTTTTTGCTGCCTTCTGGTTTAATGGTTTCAAGTTATGGGTCTCGGCGAATGCAGATCGCACGGTCGGAAGTAACCAGTGGGATTTTTCTTGTCTTATTTTTTGGCCAAAAAGCCGCTTAATGAAAGTGAAATGAGAATTCTGGTGGAAATACAACTTTCTTTCGGTTACGTCTTACGTTTTTTTTTCTGTTTTTTATGCACATAATGGGTTTAATGGGAATTAATTTTGGGTACCCTTTTCGCGGTTCAGATCCTGGTGGTATTTCAAAATTACGTAGTTTCTGGTGGGTTGAGCAATTTGCAGAAATTATAACGCTATATTTATGTAGGTTGTCTTACAGACTTGTAGTTTTGATTAATTTATTTACGAGGATGGAATATGTATTCCCTTACCCGTTAGATAAACTTTGCCTTAAAAAAATGGGAAAGCATAGATAAGAACAATAACAATTGTAAACGCTTAGCAGCTGCCAATAGGCAATCGATCTACTACTGCACATGCACTAAATAGACAAACTTACCGACACATCCCAAGCCTTTACTGAAAAAACCTGCAATACCGACCGAATAAAGGGTGGCAAAGAGCTTAAAGGAAATGGATATCATTAATATTGAATAAGCGAATGAAGTTAGAACTTGATGAGAGACGGACTCCATAGAAGTGATTACCGCTAACGTAATATCAAGCGATAACAAGAGTTAGTTGCCATTGCCAGCTAAATGTGCAATTTTATGTTCACGGAATGTGTAAATAGGTCCTTAGTGAGGGTAGTTTACTGAGACGTAACAAGTTCAATAATTAATAAGTTTTAGTTTAATCGAGTCATTCGTTTTTGAACTTTTGTTGGCCAAGCAACTTAATTGGGAAAAAAAGTGTAGAATATAGAAAAATCGAGTACTGCTCTAATATAAAGTCGGCTTAAACCACAATGGAACAGATGACATCTGTTTACGGGGACTCTTGTCCGGGTGTTAAGTTCATCAACAAAAAATCAAACGGCAATAAGCTCCAGCAATCAACAACAGCAAAACAATGCCCTGAGCCCGGCAAGAATAGGTTCAGTTGACAAAGCAATTTGCGCATAATAAGCAATGACTCACATCGACGGAAGCCGGAACAGCAGAACCAATTAATGAATCGGCATAATCCGAATCAAAGCGTATCGAAGTTACCACTCCGGAAATTGCTCAAAAAGAATACTACGCTTAATCCTAGAGTGGTTGAAAGAAGTCATCAAAGAGAAGGTTAGGTTAGGTTAGGTTAAGAGGGGTTGAGAGGCTGAGCCATTCGAAAACACTAGGCACCAGAGTGAGCCCATTGCGATCGGTGAATATATTGAAAAAGAAAAATAAATTTGCACCCGCCATTCTGCGAACTTAAAAGCCCTCTCAATAAAAAATAAATTGTAAATTAATCTTATCCGAATTTCAATATCCGATTTTCTGGTGATGCTGGTTCATCTGGAGAGGCAGAAAATAAGGTTTTGAAAGTGCTATGCACAGACACAGAGCAGTCTTAGAACCAAACGGTGTCCAAAGATAGAGATCGAAACACAAATATGTACATTTGGTTTGAAGATCAAAAAATGTCGTTATCGAAAATGTCTACCATTTTTTCCATTTGACTTGACCGCAATTAGCACCTTAATTCTGTTCCTACAAATCCCATTCAAGCGATTGGCACGTTTTATTAACTAAATCACACGTACAAATGTATTTTTTTCTTCTTTTCCAGATAAACATAAAAGGTCCACCATAAAAGGTGTAAATGAATTACTTACCACGGGTAAATTAAAAATTATTTATTTGCTAGTAAATTACATGATTCCGTTTTCAGTGATGACGCCTGCGATTATTGCGTCAACGCGTGGCTTACCCCGCGATTACATGTGAATGCTTTTTTTTGCGAATCTCTAATACATACATAGATTCCATCCGTCGATATTTGACGTTTGCCCAGTGACAGTGATTGCTCGGTAATAATATTTACCAACTGAACAGGTTACTAAATATATCCACTTACGCAAAGCGCGGCTAAATGTTTGAGTTACTCATTCGATAGTTGGGATTTGGAAAAAAATAAATGGGCGTAGTTTTGTTTAAATAGACGGAGTTGGAAACGACAAAAACAAATCCGCCGTCTTAGAACGGAGAGCAAATACCAGACGTACCAAACTTGCGTAATATTGCTGCTACTGCAACTCAGTGTGCTGCAAGAGAAATCTTTCGAAATCTACAAACAAACGGTAGCCGTGGAAAGTGCATACAGCGTGGCACAGGCTCCTTCTGTCAATATTGACATTCGATCAGGCAAATAGAAGTATAGACGTCAGACGCTTAACCTTAAGTGCACACTACATCGATTGACAAACGGTTAGACCGACAGATGGTGCTGTGAAATAAGGTCAGTAGTCGGTCGATGGGTGTGTGCAGTAACACATGCCACTGAAACTTCAAAACATGTGTCAATATTTTTTAAAAAAGCTTACAAAAAAATAAATATTAACATAAATTCGCAAACCTCACATCTATATGCGATACTTTAAAGAGTGATTGGACTGGAACTGGATCATTCATACTGTGGATGTGGATGTGAATGACAAAAGATAAATGTTTTGATGAAATTGTTATTTAGATTCGATGTTTGATGTACAATACTATTTTCTGCATGACTAGCTTTGTTCGATGTATTTAGCTCAGTTTGTGGGTGATAAACATGTAAATATTTATAGGGCAAGCAAGGAATTGTGTGAGAATAAATAAACCTACAATATTCAAGGTACATACATATGTAGTTAAATTTAGAAATTGTTTATTGTTACCATGTGGCTTGTTTATTTAATTACGAACTAGTACCCATAGTCGACATTTGGTAGCGTTAATATAAACTTCTCCATACGATTGGATCGATAAATCGATAACCAGAAATTATTCCGAAAATATTATAACTTTTTTTTTAACTATGTAGACTCTCTTGGTTGGGATATTAGGTCCGTTCGCGTACCCTATAACGAAAAACAACGAAAACCCGTTCGCGTACGCAAAAATTTCGTAGTTTTTCGTAGAAGAGAGTGCTCACGAGAGAGTAAGAAATTTCCCCATGCTACGAATTTTAGTCCCAGAAATTTATTTGGGGTGTATTATGAAATCTGTCAAATCACAGACATTCTTCATCTGTTGGTGCTTAATACGTTCGATTACTTTTTCGTGATTTTTCTGTCTTTGAGAGGATTTTACTCCCACTCTTCCAGATTTGACAGAAAACCCATATTTAGTGCAAAAGGTACGCGAACGGACCTATTAATAGCCACAATTTTGATAATTGGTTATACTGACAGCTAAACCAATGTCTCCTTGACAGCATCTGAGCCTGATTGTCACTCAAAAAATTACAGGAGGAAGCGAAATAATGGTTGAACTTAAATTGGACGAATCCGACATTTGGAGATGGTAATTACTCCATTTTGAAGGTTATCGTTAAAATAAATGGACGCGTTCAATGTTCTTCTTCTTCTTTGTAATATGTACTTGGATATTGATACAAATTCATAGAATAAATCTCATACTAATTATTACTCTTCTCCTTCACAATCTGCACATATGCACATATAATGTACACGAGAGTACATACATATGTGTGCATATGCATATACATACATAATATGTAGTCTTGTTGTATGGCCAGCAGTCTTGGTTCCAACTAATCCGACGGACTGATGGAATACCTCTTGAGGTCGTAAAATAAATAATTACTTGTTATGAAATCTTTTTTCACTACCTTCGATTTTCCGTGCTCATTTTCCATCCGTCTAATGAGAAACCTAACATACGAGTACATATACGACTACATTACGGAAAGCAGCAATAGTATAAAAACAATCGACAGCAGGAAAAACATAAAAAAACGCAGAAAATGAATCTCATCTTGTGGAAAGCCGCAAATCTATTAGACTAACTTTTCATTTTCCCGCTGTTGTTTTCGTTTTCGATTTTTTTTCTTTTCATCTTCTTCGCTAATTTTTCTTGCGGACTCACTCACTTCACTCGTTGTGTTGCGCGAAAATGGACAAAAAGAAAGTTTTTCACCAACCGCGCACCGTTAATGGTTCCAGGAAAACGCGCGTTCGAAAACCCGTCACTATGGGCCGCCGCCTTATGGTATTGTTTTGGATGCCCAGCCTAAGCTGTGGCAAAGTCAAGTGCGCCTCAATCACCACTTCCACCACACCACATCACAGCGTGGTTCTCATCTCTGTCTCGTTCCAAATGCGATTCAATTTTTCACTATCAAGATGCAGTCACCATGGACAGGAGAAAAACGAGAAGCAGAAGATTCACACAGTGAAATTTTTCCAGCTCTGACGGTCATGAGTGGTGCGGCCCGGTGGAACACCTGTGTTGTGTGTTTGCATGGCATCACCTTTTAAGCCACCACCACCACATCAGGAAGAACAATTTTCAATTGCGTATTTTTTGGCAGACAGCTACGACGAGAACCTGCTGTAAGAACCAGCAGCTCAGAAGCCCATAAAGATTGATGAATACTTTGGTGAAGAATGTTTGACATTTGTCAAGTCAGCTGGCGAAATGCCTGTGTGCAGACATGTTGCGTCACATGTTCGGTGAATTTGAATGGGTGACAAAAAATGTCACTAACGGTGAGGTAAAGGCGATGCCCACCCATATGGAGGTCAGGCTAGGCGTGGAAAGGTTCCTCTTTGGGTGAGGGAAAATTTGTCAGATTTGCCATCGCGTTTCTGGTTGCTGTGAGGTGGGGGCTTTGGTGCGCCTCTGTGATGTTCGAGAGATTAGGCAGCAGAGATATGCCCTGTGATTGATTACAGACATTGGTGAGAGAGTAACATCCTTGGAATTCGCATTAGAATTGAAGTAGAAGGGGTTTCATTCAGTGTCACATAGAGAATGGACAGCAGGAAGTCAGGTTCGGATCTTGTTGTTCAGAGTTCGATTACGGTTACTCTGTGGGAGCAGTGCTATCGGATTGCGAACACTTTGAAGGTAACGGGCGGCGAATTCGACCAAAACTGGTATGTTTTAACAGTTTCAACAAACTCACCTAACGTACTATTCAGAAACAAATCTTATCGATTTTCTTAAACAAATCCAGTGTAAACTCAATTTTTGCAGCTACGCTCAACATCTGTCTCTTTGACAATAAATATAAAAAAAAGAAGAAAAAAAAAACACATTTTGTATTTTTATCGACATTTTATTAATTCTGGATTCTGGAATGTTCACGTGGATCTTTTATCCATACAAAATCTTTGGGGTCGATATCTAAAGAAGCTAAAAGTGCCTTCCGAAAGCGTTCACGACGTTCTAATTCTTCAGCCGAATATTTACTATATGAATCTACAGCACGTTTGTTGCGTTCCTCTTCCGATAGCTCCTCATGATGTTCGACATCATGAATTTCATATTCATCGATCTCCGATGAGGGCGAGTCCTCACGGCTACTAGGTTGGGAAACCGCAAAGACGGCAAATCCCAGCACAGCAAACAATACCAAACAGAAGCGCATTTTAAACTCAGCAAGGCTTGTAGAACTTTTTGCGATGAAACGTCGATAGAAACTAGAATGCCAGACTGATGCCGAAACTATTTATGCAAATGCTAAAAGATTTGTCCCCAAAGAATCAAGGGAAAACCGAAAAAAACAAGTGCACTCACAATGTAATGCGATTCTTATCGCGATGCGTTATTTGTTATTGGTTGTTTTTTATTACGGGTCATGAAATTGCAATTGGATTTTAATTGGAAAACATGATTTTAGAATTTCTATTCTGGGAAATTACAGAGTTGTTTTTCATTTCATCTTTAATGCACTTTTTGTTTACTTCATTATTACTTACATGCTAGACAAAAAAACGATTAAAACTAGCTTAATCCACGTCCTTTCGGAAACTGCTCTACTAAACCGAAGACATTCTGCATTGCTGTGGACGCAGTTCTGTCACCTATCCGCAGCTGTACGGGCAACGTGGAAGATAAGCGCCACTGCTAACCTATCCTGGATCAAACCTTCTTTGTCGAAATAAGGAATGGCCTCTGCGGGACAAAGCCGTTAAGGCGTCAATTTATGTTGGTTTCCGATGAGGCCCCAGACAACGACGTCCTTAACAGAATAGTTTTCAACATCTGAATGTTGACCTTTAACTTCGAGTCATCGCAAATCATTGGATCGAATCGAGGTCACGCTGCAAGAGAATTGCAATGACCTTGATTTTGAGTACTGAGCTCAAGGCATTTGATACCCTCAATCACGAGATACTATACTTGATGTCCCTAGGGTTAATAAAGAGCACAACCGACGTTTTGTTACTTCTATAGCACCCTATATTTTTTACAAACTGCGCTCCGATGTATCCAGTCAGGTGACACATGGAAGTCAATTCTTAAAAAAAACTTAAAGCTTGGTTATTTTCACGATCTGAATTTGAGACTCTACTTCAAGTCATATCTTAAAGTACTATTTATTTATGCTTAATTCACTTGTTAACATTGTTCTTCTCGTAGTAAATTCATCTGTTATTTAAAAATTATTCGCACTTAATAAAAATGATATCTGCATTTCGCTACCATCGCGTTCTCCTTTTCGTCTTCCCTTTTCGGCTTTGATTCTATCGTTTATTATCAATTGTCATACACTTGCTACTGGTTGTATTATGCCACAAAGTACATTATATATCCGTGTAGGTATATTTGGAGTGTATGTACTCGAGTTGGAGGAAGCGATTAGCATACTCAATGGAGATAGAGGCTGGGATAAATTATATAACTATACATCCAATGTCCTACGATACAGAAGCTGCATAATCGAAGAAATTTGAAAAAAAAAGAAATCTAAACTTTATGAATAGGTATAAATATTAACTTTATGAATTTTCAAATGTTAATCTGGTAGACGGCCTTCAGCCAAACCAAAAGGACTGAGAAATTGTTTTTAACATTGTAAATGTATCTATATTTATGTACCTAGACCTACATATGAATATAATTTTTTCTTACTACTACTACTACTAAGTGTATTATTATTATTTCCATATTTCATGATCTTTATACCCAGAATTTCGTCTATATATTATTTTAAAAAACTGTATTTGCCATCATAATGTATTAAATTAATATTTTTGTATATTTTTAATGAATTGTTATCCATATGATCAGATGCACTCGAGTCCAAAATAAACTGTGTAATACTTGTAAATTCCTTTTTTCTAGTTCCGCTGTATGTAAAATGTCAGAAGTTCTTCTTTTTTCATTAATTTATTGTAATAAGGAATATTTTACATGATATTACAAGATATTTTATCATAAAATTTTAGTAAGAGCTTTATAAGAGAGAGCTTTATAAGAGAGAGCTTTATAATAATTGTTTTTTTACATGTGTATGTAAGTACTATATGAAATCAGTAAATCAAAAAAAAAAAAGAATTAAATATATAAGATAAGTATAATAATAATAATAATAATAATAATAATAAAGAAGAAGCATTTAAACAATAAAAAATATTTAAGATGCTTATATCTGTTTGTGTATAAAAGTGTATAAAAGTTTTCCTAAGTCCTAGCTCGATAAAAGAGGAAGCAGTGGCCTGAGGCTCACGGTTTTCCTTGCATTAACTTAATTTAGTCACAAGGACCATTCAAAAACGAGCATTATCTTGTATTAAGTGTCCACCATCAGACTAAGTACAAACTAGTACTCGTTTTTGATGGTCCTTACTACTGAATTACTTAAGGCCAGGATAAATTTGAGCGCCAGGCAAAAACTTTGTTAGGTCAATGTTTAGGTGACGTTATGACACATCAAAATAATAAGAGTAAAAGAAATTACGATTTTAACAAAATTTGATTAAAAAAAAAATAAAAAAAATTGTGTTTGAAGATCAATATCTCCAAAATAAAAGTGCGAACGGTAATAATTTGTACCTGCTATAAACACTAATCAATTGTCTATGAAACGAGCTTACCTTGGTTGCTCTAACGTTTATACACTAGAAATTATAATTGAATAACTCTTGTTACCTAATTCTCAGAAGGATCTTTTTTAGACACATTGTAACTCAATGGGTGTTGAAGACAGATTTTATTCATAACATGAACCAATGAATCAGTTCCCAAAATATTCGTGTTTGGCGGGGATCTATTCTGGGACCCTTACTGTTCTCCCTATATGTTAACGAGTTGCCCTCAATTGTCACTAGTTCTTCTGTTGAAATGTATGCCGACGACCTCCAATTATGTGTTCACCTGATTCAATTGATTATTATGTCGGTTGCATAAACTTTGACTTTAAAAGTTGTATGCACGGTAAATTCTTCAGCTATCTGCATTAATGACGGTCCCATTGAATATGTAACGACTGCTAAGAACCTGGGTATATAAATTAGATTTCTTAAAGAATTAAAATATTATACCCCTATTACGAAGATAAATTTGGTTGAGTTTGCTTGTATTTCAAATGGGGCTTACAGCTCAACTAAACCAAAGTTGTCTTGCGTAATAGGGGTATTATTTGTCCACCTCCTAATTGATATTATTTGTGCTCGTTTTTCTTGTTTTTTTTTCTATATGTATGTCACCACATACGTACATATTTTAAGTATTAATTTTCCTCTTGAATTTGTTTTGGAAATTTTTAATCAGCCGTTTATATATTTTTCTTTTTATATTCTTTGTTTTTTATTTGTTTAGCTATTTATTATAGTTGTTAAATGGTAGCCTTCTTAATTTTCTTATTTCTTTGTTATAAGCTTATCACTACTTGAAAAGATAATGTATCTTATTATGTAAGCATACAAGATTAATCAAAATAAATTAAAAAAAAAATGCCTGCCCTGCTGTAACAAGTATCTGTTCATTGTTCGTAGTTCGGGGTACTTTCAGACATGGAAGGTGGTTCAGATTATTTCCCCGAAATATTTTATTTATTTTTGGGAACATATCTACTCGGGTTGTTAGCTTTTACAACCCTCATTAAATTATGTTGAATTAAGACTTGGACCTTTTTAATCAACGAATTCAATGTCCCGACCTCTGAGATTTGTCTGTCAGTAAACTATCTGTACAAGGTTTTTAATCTTGACAGCAGTCTTCTTTTAAGAGCCTTTTATGATGCGCTACAATAATGTGACTATTTGAAATTATCGTTGGCGTATCGCTTACAACAGTATCGAATGACATTTATTTGTATTATAGATGGTCGTGGTGTTTAGTGCGTTGGACTACTACGCAATGCTGCTTCAATCCCAGTCCGGGTCTAACACCTTAAGCGTTTTTTCACGGTGCCACCTCTTTCGAATGTCTGACAAGCATCAAAGAGTATCATTTGTCACGATTGAGCTCAACTCGCCGTTCGGAGTCGGCAAAAAACTATAGGCCCCTTCCATTCGTTCAAAAATATAACACGCACACACAAATGGTTGCGAGAAGCAGGCCCAGGTTCACCTCGAGCTGTAGCGCCAACTAAGTAAGTAAGATGGCGAATGGACTGAAACAAATTCGGTGCAAATGTCCAAATCTAGTGATTAGAATTTGTTTGTGATTGCGATAAGGCATCTAACAGTAACGGGCCTGTTATTGATTTCTATTGGATGGTGGGTAGAGCGAGGTCGAGGAGAGTGCTCTTGTCAAAGTTCTGGAGAAACGTTTCGTTGGGAAGTGTTATTTTGGGACTAAGTCTACATTGGTCACTGTCATACACAAACGTCTTTAGACAGTTTATAGCTTGTTCGTTCCTGTCGGTCAGTTGTATCCGTACGTCAAACAGAAGAAGATTCAGAACGAGTCACTTCTAGGATACGATGAGCCTTTCGGCCCTCGCTGAAGAACGTTTGACATTTGTCAAACGCTGGCGAAATGCCTGTCGGCAGACATATTGCGTCACAAGTTCGGTGCATTTGAATGTGTGACAACATTTTTTACTAATGGTGAGGTAAAGGCGATGACCACCCATTAATTCAGTCAGATTTGCCATCGCGTTTCTGGCTGTTACACTGTGAGGTGGGGATTTGGTGCGCCTCTATGATTTTAAAGAGATTGGGCAGAAGAGATATGTACATATGTCCTGTGATTAATTACAGACATTGGTGAGAGAGTAACATCTTTGGAATTCGCATTCAAAATGTAGAAGAAGGGATTTTATTCAGTGGCACAAAGAGAATGGGCAGCGGGAAGTCAGCTTCGGATCTTGTGGTTCAGAGTTCGATTACGGGACGACTTTGAGGTTAACAGTCGCATGAATTATGTTTGCAAATGTGACCGAAACCGGTACCTATGTTTTAACAGTTTCAACAAAATTCATCGATGGTGTCAAACGGTAATATTCATTAACAAATGTCATCGAATTTCTTGAGTGTAAACCTTTACACATATACACGTCATCTTTCGTAACGCTGAACATCTGTCCCTTTGACGACAAATATACAAAAAAGATAAAAAACAAAAACACCTCTTTCACCCGCATTTTGTACTTTTAACGACAAAATAATCACATTTTATTAATTCTGAATACCCTCAATACAGCTTAGTTCACATAGTAGCTACTTAATGACATTCAAGCTTCATCACTTTCGACTGACTCGGAACTGGGAACATCGGCTCCCTTTCTAATTTTATTATCTTCATCGGATTCGCCGGAACTGTCTTTTGATGGTTCCTTCAGAGATCTCCTACGACGTGCAGCAGCATCAGGTTTCGCAGCTGGCGGTTCCTCTGTTGCCTTCTTAACTTCATTCGATTCTTCAGACGACGATGAATCTGAATCTACAGCACGTTTTTTGCGTTCCTCTTCGGATAGCTCCTCATGATTTTCGACACCATGAATTTCAGATTCATCAATCTCCGATGAAGGCGAATCCTCGCGGCTAATAGGTTGGGAAATCGCAAAGGCGACAAATCCCAGCACAGCCAACAATACCAAACAGAAGCGCATTTTAAACTAAGCAAGACTTGTAGAACTTTTCGCGATGAAACGTTGATAGAAACTGAAATGCTAGACTGATAACAAAACCATTTAACTGCCAAAAGATTTGTCCCCAGAGAATCAATGCGAAACCGAAAAAAACAAGTGCACTCGCAATGTAATGCGATGCTTATCGCGATACATTACTTGTTATCAGTTTTTTATTACGTATCATGAAAATTCGGTCGTATTTTAATTGGAATTTCAATCTATTCTGGGATGTTACAGTTACAGATGTGTTATCGGTAAATTGTGCACGGTTATCGATCGGTGAATATGGGTCGCGAACCTTTAAGCCTCACTTTAATCGAAAACACAAGTTCAACAGACAGACTCGGTAAAAGTATCTTTCAAACGAGACAGGAGATGACGATGATCTGGTTTGTTATTTGTTTTCGAGAAAACATAAAAAAATATTACAATCGACCTTTCAAGACGAGGAGACTTTTCGGGTAAATAAAAACAAACTACGAGTGTGATTGTGGCACGAGCTTTGTACTGATTATACATACTGCTCCACTGCGCGGCGATATTATTGGAGTTTAACTTTAGTCACGGGTTCGTGGAATGATCGCAGGTTATAATCAAAGTGAAATTGCAGATAACAAAGCTCAGCTGATTTCAACTTTTATGGACAACGGGAAGCGTAGTGCTTGGTAAATATAAATATTTGTTTATTTTCGCATCATTTTAAGTAAACCAATGTAGTTATTTGACAAATTGAAGGTGAGCCGATCGATATTAATTTTACACAGAGAAGGTGTCAATTGATGCTCAGAAATAAGCGTTATCGTTTCTGTGAATGGACAGGTTATTACTCTCCGAATGTTGAGTCATTTCTAAGATGTGATGGAAGAGTTCTCATTCCCAATTCCACTTCTCCTAAACCCAGCTCATAGTCATAGCTCATAGATTATTCTTCAGCATTCATTAATACGAGATCACGGATCAACAAAATATTACATTAACCACTCAACCGGATGATAAGTTCATTAATTGCTGCACAAATACTTCACAGCGAGCACACCTCCAGCATCCGTGCCACACCGCGAAACAACAATCGATGAGGCATCTCACCTCAAGTGCGACTGAGCGTCTCTTCAGGCATCACAATTATTTCAATTTCACTTTCTTTTTCCCATCGTGGAATTTCTATCCATCGCCAATCGGATAATTGAAGTGATTTTATGCAAATTACTTCCCAATACAATGAAGTATCTGACCCTGCCACCTGCCTCCCATTACAAGCAGCCTCACACAATGAATGAGGAAGTGTGTTCGCCGCCACACCGGTAGCACAAACAATCAGCACATTGTGGTCGGTATACTGTGTCTTTCTCTTTCTCTAGAGGTGACAAGAATTCCAACATAAGATACTCGTATTCGGATACAGATACCATGAAGAAGCAGCATCATCTGCATCTACAACTGCAACTGCTTCGGCAGATTCACACTGCGCTTTGGCGGCATTAAATCAGTGCCCACTACAATGCTGGCGATTGAATGTTGCGCCTGCGGAAAGATTGTGCCCCGAAGAGAACAAAGATATACCGAGTCGGAGTATTGGCGTTTTCATTGTCATATGTCGACTTTCAGGTGTCAACATTCTCAGAGTTGCATTTGCAATGGCTTAAGTCTCCTACAAATGTGACAGCAAGAAGGTGTTCAAATGAGGCACAGGATTATCTTGTTTCCCTGAATTCCGCTGAACAGAATGAGATGACGGAACCAACTACGTATGTAAGTATTCACGCGAGTGTCACAAGATTCGCAACCAAAAGACGGTTAAGTGTAGCAACGAAATTGAATGCGACTGATTGACTTTTTGGAGTCATAAATTATTTAATTGTCGTATTTCTTTGACAAATAAAATATGGAGTGGAGAGTTAACTTCCGTATTTTTTTTTTTTTTTTGAGCTGTAGAGTTTAAGAGTCACAGTTCGTCACACGTCTTCAATTGCAATAAAAAGGAAAGAAAACAACAAATCATAATGGAATGTAAACAAAACCCTTAAAGTTGCATCTGACAAACACTATCTAGATTTCAAACCACTACAAGAAAAAATCAATTTTCCTGACTCTCTGACTTCCCCAATCTTTCTGACTTTAGTAGTCGGGTTTCAAGGTACAGCTAGCCTGAGCCATCATCTGCAGGTTGCTCCTTGCATTTTCAAGCACCTGGCTTTTGGCACTCTTTATCTGAGCTGTTTCTTTTGAATTTTGAAGAAGCATAGGTTGGTTTGGGTTGGTATGATGACGGACATAGAGAAGGGTGTGAGCAGGTTGTGGTTCAAAAAGTTGCGACGAAGTTAATTTTGCTTCTTTTTTTTTTTTGGTTTCCTAACAAATTTTACGAAGGCTTGTGGTAAGCAAGTTGCCGTATATCAATTAGAAGTTAATGTTAATGACGGCGACCACTTTCGTTCTGGCGATGTTCATGACTTTTGTCACTGACTTTTGTTGTTTGTCGATTTTTGGGGGGATCTGCACCTTCTGGGCTCTATACCATGGACTGATGTTTGGTTTCTAGGTCGTAATTAGTATAAAACCAAGATTCATCACCTGATACGATTTTATTAAAGCACCGGCCACTGCTCTCTATTTTTGAACTTTTCGGGCAGTTTTTGCTTATCATTCAAAATTCTTTGAACCCAACGAGCTGATTTCTTCGATTATTTCCGTTGATGATTCGCTATTTTCAAAAACTTATAAATTGACCCCAACTAAGCCTATATTTGTGAGACCCTACGTCCATAGAACCATTGTGATGCTAAAGATGTGTCTGCGCAGTACCAGGCTATAGAGCGTAAATCTTCCCATTTATTCTAGGCTTTTTTTGCGTGGTCTTTCTCTATTTCTTGTCTATAAATACACAATGGCTGCAGAATTTCATAGATCATAGTACCTCATCCCGACCGATTTTGCTGAGAAATAGCAGTAGTAGATTGTTGGCACTTGTACCTTTTCTGGATTAATACCCCATAATTCACCAGTTTGTGTGCTGGAGTTTTACTGAACTCATTGCAAGATCTGAGTCTTCATCTAATAGACCTAGCTTCCTTAGACGTCCCTTGAGTTTATAATGTCACGTCCAATACAAGCTTCAAGTTGTAGTTACTCAATCGTTTCTTTACCTGTCAAAGACCTTGAGTTTTAGTCCAGGACTTAGTCTAGTTTGTCTTCTCCAATGATCAAAGCTCCTCTTTTAAATTGTGTGTAGCAGCCACTTTCCTAGCAAGTTTGTTTGCTTCTTCATTACCTTCTATCCCAAGGTGTCCTGGTACCCAGTAGATAGTGACGTTGTCCCATTCTCCCAGTCTACTAAGTTTATCTAGGCATTCCCAGACAATTATAGATTTGATGATCTGAGCTCCAATTGCCTTGATGCTGCTTGGCTATCTGACATTAGGCGTGTTTGTTTTTGTAACCTATATAGACTTAGAAAAAGCTTTCAGTGCAAAAATAAGACTCGATAATTACATGGGTAATCATGCTGCTGAAACATGTTTAGCCTATACAGGTTACAAAAAAGCACGCCTATTATAGGTTGTCACGTCTGTTGTCGCCCAGATTTCTGCTTAAAAGATGCTGGGCAGCTGCCCAAGGGTTCGAATAGTTTAGTTCCGGGCCCATCCGTGTACCATTTAATAGAATAAGGGCTCAGCATGTAGATTATAGATTCATTGCTCCAGTATTTTTTGTTACTGAGTTTGATGTGGAAGTTTGCCATAGTCCCTAGGGATGGCCATGACGGCAATGCTTATAAGTCATTGCAGTGTAGTCCTTATGGCTAATGCATATTCCTGTCCCTATTCCCTCTCTCCGTCATTCACTTACACAGCGTCTTGGGTAAACAAAATAACCCTTTTACTGTTTTCAGAATAGTTGAGCTAACAGAGTCCTATTGGAATTATAGCTGTGTGAATCCGTACAGGTAACAAGCTGACTTTTCAATCGCAGAACAGCTTTAGGATTACATGCATGTATCAGATTTTCTATTAAAAATTGGTAAGGCCGGACTTCACGATTTTCGAGGTACTTGTACATGTATGCGTTACCACGATCGCCGATGCATTGCGTTTGCTTATGGCAGATATATTGGGCTATGGCTAATGTTTTTACTACAGACCCATCTATCAACCAATGAAACTAGATTCAAAGGGGCTGTTTGCTTGCAATTAAATTTGTATTTAGTTAGCTAAATGAAACCCGAAGCTTCAAAAGACATTGCCAGCACTCACTTGCTAAACATTTAAAGACTTCGTAGAAAATCAGTTTGATTACAACGCGATGCCATGCTGTCACTGCTGGTTTTGGTGGTGTATAATGGTATCATGAAAACAGAGATTTCAGCTCATATAAGACCAACCTCCTGAGCCACAGTGTCTACCAAGACCTTTTAAGATAATTGTAAAACACTTGTGATCTGTCGCAAGTTTGAGAAGACGTTTCTAGGGCTTTTCCTGTGAAATTTCAGAGCTGTGTTACAGCCTTGTTTAAAGTTGCTGATGACATACGGGAAGCTATAGACCGAGATAAAGTAACTGTAACTCTGCTCACTTAAGTTGATTTCTGAAAAGCATTCGATTCTGTTTATCCTGATATTCTCTGTGATAAGCTTTTGTCTTATTTTAATTTTTCCCACCTGTCCGTAAAGCTAATCTTGTCTTACTTAACTAAAAGAATCCAATCTCTCTTTTACAATCAGACCTTATCGTCTCCCTTACCTGTTCTTTGTGGTGTGCCCCAAGGCTCTATAATCGATCCCTTGTTATTTTCTAGGTTCATTACTGATCTACCGCTCGTGATTCGTAATTGTCATTTCCATATTTATGCTGATGATGTACAAATCTACATTCACTTTCCTATTGGTCTGATGGATGATGCCGTTGAAAGACTGAATGAGGACCTCGCTTCTATGGTCAAATGGTCTTCTGATAATAGACTTCTTTTGAATCCTTCTAAGACTAAATCTATCCAAATCTTTAAACATATGTTATCGTCTCGCCTCCCTCCTATTTTATTAAGTGGTGTTCAAGTTGAAATAGTTTCTAAGATTAAAAATCTTGGCATTATCCTTAATGGCAATCTGACTTGGAGTGACCACATTAACTCCGTGGTATCTAGAATTTATGGTGCTCAACGGAGTCTATCAGTATGTCGAGAAACTCTACCAATAGCTGTTAAACTGAAATTGGTAAGGGCCTTGATTGTACCTCTCATCATGTATGGCTGTGAATTGTTCGCCAGAACAGATTCTAATTCAAAACGTAAGTTAAACGTTGCCTTCAATGCAATTGCAAGATTTGTATACAATTTGCGTAAATACGATCATGTTTCTAGCCACTCCCGACCAATACTATGATGCAGTCTTGAACAATATTTAAACTTTCGAGCTTGCTCTATGCTTTTCAAAATTGTATACCAAAAGCAGCCTGTTTATTTCTTTAGTAAAGTCGTATTTTCACAATCTCATCGATCTATGTGTATCAGAGCTAATGTTTATACTTGTGTTATATCTCGTAGGCAATTTTTCATTCATGCCATTTGCCTTTATAACAAACTCCCCCTCAGTATAAGAACCAAGATTTTTGTCGTTAGTCTTTTCCTGGTACTCTTTATTGATGTTAATCCCGTTTTAAGTAACTTAACTATTTTGTATGCAAGTATTTTCACATTATAATTTATTCAATTCCTTTTAGTTTGTTTTAATTTCAGGTTTTAATTGTTTTCTGTCACTTGTTTTCATTCTATTTTTATTGTTTATTGTTATTTTTTTTTTATATATACTTAAGATTTGTTTCAATGTAATATACCATATGCAAACTGTGCACTCTTAAAGAATATATTTCTTATTGTACAGCAAATTTAATCAAATAAATACAAAAAAAAATAATTATTTTTAAAAGTACAGTCAAAATCGGTTATAACGACCTTCAAGGGACCGACGAATTTGGTCGTTATAAGCGATAGTGTAAAACACAATACTCCTTCGCAAGGTCTTTATTTTAATCTGCAGTGAAAATTAACACTTTATTTTCTTCAATTGTAAAGATTTTTCGAATAAAATGAAACTTCCACGACCACTCATTACACCGAAACAGGCACTAAGTGATTTTCCCACCTACTGTTGAACAAACTCAAAAACAAAAATAAACACAAAACAAAAATAACATCAACAAACGGTAAGCTGTAATACATATATCCGAAATTCTTTGTACACAGATATGTATGTACATCCAGATAAACAGTTTACCGTTCTTTAAAAAAAAGTAGTCGCACCTATAGTTGCGTCGATTTGAGTAGTTTTCACCAATATTTTGTTTCAAAAAAAGGGGGAAAAGGGTCGCTGTAAAGTGTAAGCGATATGTCGTTGTAAGTGATGTCGTTGTAAGCGATTTGTTTTTCAATGAGATTATAATGGAGCTCAACCGGGACCTAAGAATTTGGTCGCTATAACCGATATGTCGTTATAACCGATGTCGTTGTAACCGATTTTTACTGTATATGAAACCTAGTGAGTCTCAAGAACACATAAATAGTCAGTTCTTCGCTTGAATCTTGATCTCTTTCTAAACTGTTATTAGTCTTTTTCGTAGAATCTATTTTTTTAACAACTTAGCGATGACTTCACTCGATTATATCCTTTTGTTTTATTATTCCAAAAAATCCATGGGAATGTTTATTCGCAAAAGAATACGGAAACTAAATCTCAAAAAATCGCGCATCTCATTACGCATTCAGTGCGCAAACTCAAACTCCTCTCTGTCTATTCTGCGATTGAAACTGGGTTAACATGCGCCCAGGTACTTAAGCAAACATAATGCGTCTAAAAAGAATTGCGTCCAAGACTCACATTAGAACCAAATTTCCATAAGTGAAGTCTACGAAATTTCAAACTTACTTCCCATGCATACAAAAGAACCACCAGGGTGACCATCGAAATTGAAGGACACACTCCACTCGTACGTTCGAATTCAGCACTTAACCTTGCATTGGATATCCTCTTCCAGCACACGCACGGGTGTTGATTAAGTCAGAACCAACCAACCAACTGACCACGATTAGAAAAAAAGCATCCAGTACGCATACCGATGAACCCGGATGTGTACAGAGTTGCAACATGAAAGATTCACACTTTGCCATAAATTTTTCGCCAGCCAGTGCTGCGCGTGAAGCTCATCAATGATGCAATGAACCCCTTCTGCTTCTATAGCGGCGCGCCTGGGCAAATCAAAGTCCAAAAGGTCTCTCGTCGTATCGTAATAGACCGCTAGCGTCAGAGTGAAACTTTCGCTGCCTCTGAGAAAACTTCTGGCTTCAACTTCGGAGTCGATGCTCCAGTGCATCGTGGCGTATCGCACAAACACACATGATGGCCGCTCATAAAATTCATCTTCAGTAGGAAATAAGTTTATTGCAGGGGCATGCCGATGAATGAGGGTCTCCGAGGGGCGGCAGGCGCTCCGACAGCTGACCATCCCAGCTCGCGCTCGCCGGCCCTATCCATAATTTCTCCCGGTGCAGCATTTGAAATAATATGTTCTTTCATGCAGCCAATAAATTGCCATGGTTATGACCGCAGTTGAGGATCCTCAACCAGCCTGCAACTCTGGCATGTGATTACTTCTAATGCCGATATATTTATTCGTAATCGTTCGTCCCATTTGCCATTTAGGAAGTTGTGAGAGCGCGTTATTTGCCTGTCGAGGTGGATGGTGCACGTTGCCGCTCATTGAGGGAAATATATGGCCGATTGGATGGGCCGATGGTGAGATTGCAAATCTCTGCTGCCCAATCTGCGGCAGGAGAATGTATCTTTAAATGCTCGGACGATGTCGCCCTGGAGTACTCGTAGTTGATGGGTGCAAGTGCAACGACAACGGAGACAAATGGCAGGCCGAAACTAACTGTGCACACACTGGCATTCGGATTGGGATTGGGATGTATCCCGGGCTTTATCTGAGAATCGAAATTCTAACCATGGAATGAGGATGTGAAGGTTTGTTTTTTCTATTGCTACCGTCGTCGGTCGATGGGTGAGAATCGTGGATTGTGCCACTGATTTGTGTGCGGATTAAGAGAGTTTGTCGCTGCAGATTGGTATCAATGCAGTATCTAGGTATTGAGACATTTCGATTAAAATGCACGCGGATTTTTTTTGTTCTAGAGCCATGCGTTGCACAGGGGAAGCTGGAATTTGTGTTATGAGCTGGCAGCCAGCTTTCGAGTGCTTGTTAGTGTTCTTAGGAGAATCAGTAGAGTTTCTTTTTACATTTTAGTTGGGGATTTTTTCCTTGAATTTCTTTCAATTCAATTTTATTGAGGTGTTCCTTTGAAACATAATCGCACTTGAAGCGAATAATCCACCGATTCCGATTGACTGTTTATGCCGCGTCAAATATTGATATACGTGGGTGGTCCGATAAGTACTTAGCCTCACAGCCCGAAGAGAGATTTACTATTGTCTAGTACATTCTTCTAGGCGGCTACTGTCAAAATTTCAACCGAATCGGACTCGGAGTTTTGTTTTGACCACGTGTCACGGGACAGCTTGTCTGCGAATTTTAGTATGAGGAGGTACTTTGCAGACCTCGAGAAAACCTATTTTTTTGGATGGGTTAAAGAAGTTGGAGCATCGCTGGATCAAGTGTATCGAGCTAAAAGTAGACTATGTTGAGAAATAAATCGCCACTTTTCCAAAATTTTTGTTTTTCTTTTGTAGGCTAAGTACTTATCGGACCGCCCACGTATACATGCTATACATACATGTGGCTCTTTTTTATTTACCGGATATGTATAATAATCGAAGTACCAAGGATTCTTTAGGAAATTTAAACGTCCCATCACAGATTCCAAACACAAAAGTCACCAAAAGTTTCTAGATTCTTAAAAAGAACTAAACCCGCTGAATATCATCGAAAATCGATAGAAGTCCTCGGAAGTCGATAAATTGTTTATGCCTGTGACCTCTTCTCTTCTTTAATTTTTATTTGGTTTAGTAAACCTTGTGATCTGTCTCGGATACGAATCGGCTTTGATTTTTTTCCATCTATGGCTTTATGCAATCTTATAGTTAATTCAGGAATATATCACTGCGGCCACACTTTTACCTTACCTAAGCAAAAGTAGTTTATTAAAATGCACCCAGCAGAAGCGTAACTATGCCAGACAGATAGGTCACACATCACCTTTCAAGTCAGCCATTGTATAATATCAGTGAAGACTGATTTTGAGGTCTTAAGTTCAATCAGCTGTCATCTTGACCGCACTTATTTTCTACTAACAAAATAAAACATAGATGGTGCTAAAGTCGATAGATAATTGTTTTCTTTTCGTCAGGCAGTTTGCTATCACCTTTCACTTGGTCACCGTATGGTTTCTTCTTCCTTTTTTTTGGGTGGCACTACCCCTCAAAGTAGTGACCTATCCCCCCTTCTTTGGAACCTAGTAGTAGTAGTACACTAACTTTTGCTACTCCTGGAAGGTGTGGGATGCAAAGTAATCGCATATGCTGATGACGTCGCTATAGCTATTTCTGGCAAGCATCTTCACACGATCAATGAACTCACAAGCTCTCGAAATGGACCGAGATATGTGTACTACACAATACTAGATCTAGATCTCTCCCCGAAAACAGAGACTATACTGTGCCGAAGTCCAATTTTGATAAAAACTTCACTGTCACTATTCCCGATAGGTCCGTTTGGGATGACTTAGGTGCTATAACAGACAAGTCGATACACTTCCACACTGATGGCAATAAAACCAATGTTGGTGTAGGAGGAGGTTTTCTCTCAAATAGATTACAACTAAATCTCTCCTTTCGCCTCCCTGCTCACTGTAGCGTGTTTCAAGCGGAGATTATGGCGATTTCGCAAGCACTGTCCTAGATCAAAAAGAAAGAAATATCTATCAACGATATTGGCATTTTCTCTGATAGCCAGGCGGCCTTGCTGGATCTCTGGAATCAGTTTCATCCACTTCTAAGACCACCTCCAACTGCCGTTCATCCCTAAAAGAGATGGCTTACTTACTTAGGTGGCTCTACAGCTCGGGGTGAACCTGGGCCTGCTTTTCGCAACCATTTGTGTGTGCGCGTTATATTTTTTTTTGCATGAATGGAAGGGACCTACAGTTTTCAGCCGATGCCGACGGGCGAGTTGAGAAACTACTCTTGACAAATGATACTCTCTGAATGCTTGTCAGACATTCAAAAGAGGTGGCACCGTGAAAAGACTTTTAAGTAGTTGCTGGGTTTGAACCCGAGCAGCACTGCGTATGCGTAGTAGTCCAACGCACTTACCACTACACCACAGTGCTGTGGTTTATAAGAGTTTAAAAGCAATATCTTTACTTTCTGAAGTTTCGGAGTAATTTTTTATCCTGATATACATCTCTAGACTATTGGCCTCTCATACTCCTTCCCTTTCTACATTCAAGTTGTTTCTGTTCCATTCTTTACCGTGGTTCAGCTGAGGTGTCTTCATACAAAGGTAGATACTAATACACGAGCATTCATACTCTATATATATCCTGAATCCATAAACAAATTTCCTACCTCGTCCACAAACAATTAAATTCGAAACTATTACACTATCTGATTTTCAAATTATCGCCTCGTTCTTCGCGGTTAGAATTGGTAACACAATTATTAAAAATTCCACTCGAACCAATCTCATCGCAATCAAAGCTGAAATCCGTCCAAAACCATATTTTCCCACAGTCATACGAATACACTACACATGCTTTCCCATATATCTACAAACCAATCGCACAGCAATATTGGATATTTACCCATAATACTCGTAACAATTACTTGCATTAGCCTGAAATTGAAATCTCTTACGACACCGCCAACGCAGAGACGCTTCAAAGACGCTAACACTGACCTCTTAGCTGCCGCAGAACTTGGGCTCACTACCGCAACAGCAGCAGACTGGAGGTACTCGAACATGTGTACCACAACCATCTTTGCCCAGCATTGGTACAGGTACTAACCGATGCCAAAACAACCGCAGCAACATTGTTTCCTGTCATGTTTCGCCTCTGTTAATGCAGTTATACACGAGCGTCGAGCCAATTGTTCTATAAGCGGCCATGTGCGCCCCGACCCACCACCATCTTCGGGGAGCATGTGAAAATCCAAATCGAAAGCCCATTTCCGAAGCTAGGCATTACCAAAACGGTCTTCCCCATCCGTATAGTTTGGACGAAAAAGTATCTCTGTCTAGAGATATCTATCGATGCGAAAAAAGTATCTATTTTTTTTTTTTTTTTGGATAATTCACCAAAGAGATTTGTCAAATTGCAAAATCAACCAAGTGGTGGCGTCGAATCGTCAGTGGCGACAGTTTACAACCACGTAGCTTTGTTTACATTGTTCGCATTCAGCCTCAGAAGAATCCCTTGTAGCTGGCGTCAATGGAGACTGAATCCTGAATGATGTGTGTTTATTCTACCCACTCACAACCGGCGAATACTCGTCGTATCTGTGGCTACGGGGAACGTGTGAAAATCGACGTCTTTACGACCAAATTGTCGGAGCATGAAATTGATCAAGCGCTTCTGGGGTATTTGGATCGTCGCCAGATTCGGCGCGCGTTGGAAGTTGCGATTTTCATTGTGCAATCTGTTTTTTTCCTCTCCTTCTTCTTAAGTGGATTGTGCGCGGGTCGAGTGGGAAAAAATGTTGGCCAGGCCAATGAATGAGAATGTTTTGTTGGTGGACCGTACACGCAACATGGCCGAAGACTGAGATGATCGTACTTCGATCGATGGTGGTTTATGGTGGCCAACAGGTAGAGACTATAGACATAGAAAATGTGTTGTAACTTCGATGTAAACATGGTTTAATGGAGCGGATTCAGTTGGCATGATAAATATACCGTTTGATGAAAGGGGGATTGGCAGGTAGATCGATGAATGTCGTTTTCGTTTGGACAATGATTAAAGTGGGAGACGCCGTTTCTCAAATGGAAGAAACTATCATTTGGAGACGTATTTCGATTTGACACTCCGAAACAGACATTTATGTACTTAATCTCAATCTATTTTAAGACTGGATACAGAAAAGAGCAATCCAATAAGAGTAGAAGAGCTCGAACCTCGAAGTAGCATCCAAACTTCCAGTGTTCGCATATCGAAAGCTGGAAGTAGGCTTCACACTATCACAGTAGTTGGCACATAATCGAATCATCGTTTTCTAGAGCTCATATTATGTTTATGATTTATCACAGTTAGAAGGATTGAATTGCACTCTGGTGTAGTCGTAAGTGTGTTGGAATATTACGCAATGCAGCCCGGGTTCAATCCCAGCAAATACCTAAAAGTTTTTTCACAGTGCTTCCTTTTTCGAATGTCTGACAAGCATTCAAAGAGTATTTTCAACTCGCCGTTCGGAGTCGGCAAAAAACTGTAGCGTGCTTCTATTCGTGCAAAAAGGAAGAAGAAAGAGAACGATTGAACCTAAAACAGTTTTAGACCAGAATCAGCAGAAAAAAGATTGAAGATAAATCGTTTTGTCATTCGGTGCTATGTATGCAAAGATGTATGCAAAGATTCAGCGACAGCTACAGATTTCATTATTCATTCCGATCGTTGTGTCTTCGATTTGTAGAATGTCTATCTGCTGTGGTTTTGACATAACAATCCCATAAATGCCTGAACCTTAACTAAAGAAGTCGTCAAGAGCTATTAAACGGTCTTGAAGCTCTTTCAATCTTTTTGTATTAGCCATTCACGAACTGAGGAGATTTGTTTACCTACAAAGTACAGAAATAAAACAAGTCACATACTCTAAGGCGCACCGGACTCACCAAACTATGCTTTGATTCTTTCAGTAATTTTAATCGTCGGGTTTGTGTCTTGGACCCATATACGAATACCAGAAATGTTTATGTTAGTATTGTTTCTCCTAAGACTATGCAATGACCATTGATGCATGATAGAATATTTTTTTAATTTAACCAGACGCACCAAACTATGCTTTGATTCTTTCAGTAATTTTAATCGTAGGGTTCGTGTCTTGGATCTATATACGATATACCAACATTTTTTATGTTAGTATTGTTTCTCCTAAGACTATGCAATGACCATTGATACATGATAGAATATTTTTTTACTTATTGAGAACGAAAACATAAAGATTTACACCATCTTAAGCCAATCACAATTACAATAAATGTGGTTGGGAGTCTCGTGCTCCACTGAACACATTCGATACTCCGTCTAACTAAAGAGAAATGCTGAGCATATGTATTTATCTGGTGTTTTAGCGACAATGGCTAAATGAAAGCCAACATTTAATCTTTAGTTCCTAGTTAGCTTAGACAAAGTTCTTGTCCCCAATTATTAATTAATTGAGTGAGAACAGTTTTCAGTGACTAAGAAGGGCTTAAGCAAACTGCTGCCTGATATAGAAAATAATGCCTCTGATAAGGTTGATCATGAAATGTTGCACAATTCTAAAATACGTACTTGCAGTTTCTGTGGACTGAATTTTTTGCTAGTGTTTGTGTTCTGCAGAAGTGTTTTGTATTGGAAAACATAGCAAGACAAAATATTTTCTATCTATCTTCATGCGATGGACAGACCAAGATTCAAACCAACTGAGCCACCCATGGACAGCACTAGTAATCGAGTCATATTCTTGCTAACTGTTTCTATTTTGTAAGATCTGCCACTTTACGGAAATTTCAGCAACAGTCACCCTAAGATTACATTCAATACCTACGGCGAGATAATTAAAGTCATCCATAGAAGAAGTCAAGGCAGTATAGGTAAGGAAATAAGCAGATTCATGAAAAATAAAAGACTTTCATCTTGGAATCCGCTTAAGAGAAATAATGACAGCATGATGAAAACGAAAATTCGGGGAGAAAAGAAAAAGAAAAAACTTCAACCAAAATTGAATGGATTTAACTGTTTTCTTGTTATCTCAATCTGCGCAGCGATAACCAAACCGATTTTGGGATTGTGCATCTAAATAAATCTAATCTGAGTTACAACTTTGAGGTAGTAAAGGACTTTGTCTACCTCGGCTCTCTGTTATAACATAAAAAAAATGACATCTCGTCGGAAATCAAACGAAGGTTTTAGCTTGCCAATTGCTGTTTCTTTGGGCTAAGAAGGAAATTGAGTAGTAAAGGCCTTACCCGGTCGACTAAGGAGACTCTATATAATACCATTATCATCCCAGTCTTGCTACATGGAGCTGAAGCTAGGACTTTATCGAAAGCGGATGAAGATATTCTTGTTCGAGAGAAAAATCCTTCGTAAGATATTCGGTCCCGTTTGCGTCGACGGGTTTCGGAGGATAAGATTTAACCACGAACTATATGAGCTGTACAGCGACATCGACCTTGTCAAAAACTGCGTTGTGGCTATGACATGTAGAGCATATGGACATCAGCGCTTCGGCTCGGAGAATATTCGATTCTAGCCCACAGTTTCAATGTCGTTTGTATTTTTTGTATTTTCTTTTTACCCAAGAAAGTCAAAGCCTCAAAAATCCTGACACCAATTTCGATGTGATTGTCTTATTCCTATAAACTTAGAGGTTTGAGAGCCGCTAGCCTGTCCAATAGAATAACAAGTTTTAGTGTTTGTTCATCGTTGCGCTAAAAAAGTAGCTGTTTTTAGGGATTCCGTTTCAGAGTGTATGATTTGGTGAGTTCAAGGTACATCCTAGTCTGCAGTCCCATTGAAAGTGAAATTACCTATCCCTTGGAATACTACTACTTGGATACTTCTTCTGTATATCCCCCTTTCCAACAATAAATCATAAGAGACAATGAAAACTGCTAAATGTTCGTCTGAAATTGTTTACAACAAAACTTTCCATCTTTCAATTTCAACCCAATACCACACTAACCCATTGAAACTCGCGTAGCTGCACGAGAATGTATCTGGTGCGCTGCATTATATCACACAAAGCAAAGCACACACACCGCGCTTTCTATTCAAGTTCATGTGTTCATTTCCTATATAATGGAACTGTGCTTCATTCCCGCTGACGCTGATGCTGACAAATAATGCACTTGAAATTTTGAGGAAATAATATTTTCCAATTTTCCATTTTAACAAGTTTCCCTCGTGTAGCTATGTGTGTGTGGTCTTTGTGAAAAAAAAAAACTGACATGAAGACGCAGTCACTGCACTTGGCGCTTAGCGTCTTAATCACAAATCGTGGGAAGTTCTCACCGAAAAGAAGAAGCAGATGAAGGAACGCTCATTGTCGTTTCTCTGGGAACATAAAAAAAATGGAAACAACAGTGAGAAGTGATAAAAGACGTTCTTAATTATGTTTTTTTTTATGTTTTAATTAGACAGGAGGTGAAATGGGGGAGCAGAGAATGAGCTTAAGTGATTTTTTTCTTTTTTTTGCAGTTTTCAGATGAACACCTTAGTTTTTGGGGGAGTTTCGAATGTGAAATAGCAACAAACCATATCGATGATCCGGCACAGGTTTATAAGAGTACTAGCTGACCCGACGAACTTCGTACCGCCTCAAAAAATAAATACTCAAAATGAATTAATTTCACAAATGTACAAAAATCAAAATGAAATGTCTGTATGTATGTCTGTCTGTCTGTTTGTCTATCTATCTGTCTGTCTGTCTATCTCTCTGTGTGTCTGTCTGCCTCTCTATCTGTGTGTCTGTCTGTCTATCTATCTACCTGTGAGTCTATCTGTCTGTCTGTCTATCTGTCCGTTCACTAATCCAATCGAGATTTTTATAATTTTGTGCAATGCCGGGGAGCACTTTAGTGATGAGTTCCTCCTTCGATGATGTGAACTCTTTATATGTGAAAAATTTGCCGGGAACGATATCAATCCAGTCGAAACATCAACAGAAATTTGGCCATTGCCAAGCGCCAGCAGTTGTCTCGAGAATTCAGCAGCCGATAGGTCGTTCTGCAATGCGACTCTCATGTTCTTGGTCAATTTCAACTTCTTGACATGCCGCCAAAGACGACATTAAGTTCATCGGCGGCAGAAGATTTCGGGATGATGGTAAGCGTTTGACGAAAATCTCCGGAGAGCAATATCATAGCCCCACCAAATCGTCTCGTGTATGTCGACCAAGGTTTGATCGTCTAATAGGAGGCATAAGTCAAGCAAATAACTCTCCCTAAAGCCCAGCCGTTCTCAATTGATGAATTACTATACATTTTTCACACCATTTTTATATATAGAGATGTACTCCTCATCATAAGGCTTTATTCGCAAGAAAATTGTAAAGTTGACGAACTCGCTAAACTAGGAACAGCAAAACCTATTCTACCGGATAACAAAAATATAGGTATATGTAGGTACTTACAAGCTGTCCCTTAAACTTGACACAGTCAATAAATCCTATATTATATGGGCAAATGGATCCACTGATCTGGCCTAGACTGGATCTGAATTGCTATAACTACCTTCTTTCCCTTAAAATACTACATATAAGCACGATTATTGGTGTTATCACAGGATACTGCCTTATAGGCAATTGTGCAACTAGGGCTCACGTCTTTTCAAACTTTTGCTGTAGAAGTAGCAGAGACGAGTTCAATACATCTCCTCTTTCCCTTATTGAAAAACTTCACTTACATTATGTAGGTTTAAGTTACCTAGTACAAAAAACATTGGAAGCATATCTCGTTTTATACAAAGCTCCAAATGGTTTTCATGAGTAGCGAGGATACGTATCCTCTAGTTCCTTGGTATCACAACGGGCCTAAGTGTGCTACTACTCTATGCAAGCTAACATAATCTAGTTTCACTGTGCTCGACGATATCCCTTACTACTCTACAATTTAAGCCTATTTCGACGTTGTGAATAATTCGTCATCGTTCAGTGTCCTTCCTAGTTAAGAGCATATATTTAGTTTTGTCTTTATCCCCTTTGTCAGTTCCATTTGTGACGTTTCTGTTTCCACATACGTTGAAGCACCGTGACAGCAATGTGAGCAGTTGCATAGATTTTCGAGGGATTGTACCACTGGAGTTGCCTTGTGAGTCTCGCACAATTCTTTTAAATGTTGAGGAAGTCACGTTTGACAGCAAAGATCTGGGTTTAGGTATTTCTGACGTTTTCCATATTTCTCCAATACAATCCGACGAATTTGGCAGGAATACGAATTTTTTGGTGAGTATATTATTTCTGTAGTATAGGTACCATTTGCGGCTCTCACGCTTAACCAATTTTAACAAATAAGGTGTCAAAAGAAAGAGCATTTCCTGTAACAGTGACGAATTGCACTTTCAAGTTATAAATTTTAACATATTAAAAAACAAATTAAAACAAGTATTCTATCCAAAATGAACTCCCAGAAGAATAACCACTTTCCGTATGATTTCCATGGGATTTCCATCAGTTGACAGATGGAAATCATATGGGAAGTTTGGATGTTGGATGGGAAATTTGGATTTTGGGGGCTGGGTTTTCTGTTGTGAGAGTTCTCGTATGGACGCACCAGTCGTTCTGAATTTCTGACGTTTTCTCCAAGGATTTGGCGTAAAGTGATATTTGATATCTCTGTATTTTCCTTTTTATAATTCGGATGCATGGTGCTAACATTCTACTTGTCATGCATGATTTTATGAGATTAACCAGTCTATTCCATCAGATAAACAAACATGCCCTAACAGATTGAGAGATTGATGCCTTAAAATTTTTATTTTCAAATTGTCCACCTCACAGACTCACAGTGTTCAACTTTAATGAACTGCACTAACAGCTTAATAACAAATAAGATGTTTCCCATAATTATAACCTTTAGCTTCTCTCTAACGACTTAACAAGGTCTCTAATTACACAAAACATCCTTCATCAAAACCGATTAACTATCAATCATTTCACCGACATGCTACAAAAAAAAAAAAAAAACAAAAGTAGAATACCGACATTCCAAAGTGTTTTTGGACACTCAATCAACCAAAAATCTAAATTCGTCAATGAAAGCGAATTCATTCCCATGAAAGGCATCCAGCCAGCACATACAAATAATCACATGTATAATACATGCTCGAACGCATGCGACCGACTTCACTTTTCATTTCATTACGAATTCATTAAAAAAAAAATACAAAAAAAAAAAAACTTAATCAATGAATTTCTTCACCGCCATACCCACCTCTTAATTTATGGCTGTCTAATTAGAAAGTTGCAACCGCATTGAAGATAATAAAAAAAATGTTCCATACCAGCATATTGAACAAATAAAATTATGGCAATAAAATAGTTAAGCCCACAAGAAGAAAAAATCAGCCAAAAACCTCTGCAAGATGACCACGACCGTGTTAACCCCAAAAAGACATGCCCAACCAAAAAAAATCAAGCAAAGAAAAATCTTCATTCCTCTGAGAAAAAAGACTTTCTCTGATAACAAAACATCTTTTAAGATGAAACTCTCAGAATGAATGAAAACAAAAAAGAAACAAGCGCCGCGTCGTTGGACAAAATCGCGCAACAAGCCAGAGTCAAGTCGATGGCACTTTTTGGCCAAGTGACCCATTTTGGGCTCATATTTCCATTCAACATGTGTACACACACGAAAAATAATTTCTATTTGGTTTTTTTTTTGTTAATAAATTTGGAATTCACATATTGTACTTAACTTACCATTTGCAGGCCAGACCAGCGTGCAGTCACTTTGGCATCTTGTCGAGAGTTATCTTAGCGACTGGTCGGTAACACGTTCAGCAGACCATGCACACGAGGCAGGTTATCGCCACTCCTTAATCTAGTGATGAAGCCGACAGTCGCAAAGAGACACACGGTGAGAAGTCAAAAAAAAACATTTTTTTTGTTTTTTATAAAAAAAAAACTTAGTAATAGTGGGCCCAGATGCAGGAACAGTGTGGTTAGGAAGAATATTACATTCTGCTGTGAAGTTTATAAATGGTGTTCGGAGCAAATCGACTTTAAAGGTCAAAAAGTCAAATTTAGGGGAATTAAAATATTTGGCCAAAACGAAATTCCAACAATTCCGTTCAATCGCAACAGGTGGCGGCGCCGTATTCAAATTGGTGCTTGATTCATGTGGTAACATCCTTAAAACTTATAACATACAGCAAATTAGACAGATACATATGTCATATAGTTTTTATTTGACGGCCAGTGTTTGACAGCAAAGAACTTCTAATTTTTGTGCAAACATGGAGAAAAGTTAAACAATTTTGGAAGGAGAAAACTGCTTAAACAAAGCAAAGTTTTATAAGCTGGACGTGCGTCGCTTGAAATTATCAAATGGATCCGAAATTTCAGATGCGGTGATATGAGCTCGAAGGATGCCGTGCATCCTGGGTGCACAATTGAGGTCACTACATCAGAAATGGTCCATAAAATTTTTGGTATGGTAATGGACGATCAGAGAATTAAGAGTAAATTGCGTGAGATTGCACAACATTTTGAAAAATGTTTTTGGACATATTCCAGGGCAATCCGAATGAGTTTCTTTACCGTTTCCTAACTATTGATGAAACCTAGATCTATCGCAACATGGCAGAAGTTATAGAGCAACCAAAATAAAAGATTTGTTCTGGCGAACGTGCACCAAAGGCAGCAAATGCTGTTCCATCCGCTGGAAAGGTCATTGCCACTGTGTTTTGAGACTCGAAGTGAATAATATATAATCGATTTAATCAATTACCAGCACGTACTATTCAGATTCTAATATTCAGAGTTATTGGACAGATTCAATGAGAAATCAATAAAAAAAAAACATCCTCCTGTTGTTTCATATCGACGATGCTCACACCTCCGCCACTGCAACAGTGAATTTGAACGAATTCCGCTATGAATTGCTACCCCATCCGCCATGTGGTCCAGATTTAGCTCATTGTGACCATTTTTTTCCGAAACATGAAGATACGGCTTGGTGCTAAGAGATTCGCATCAAATGAAGCGATTATCGCCACAAAAGATATATATTTTGCAGGATTCGACGAATTGTATTACTCGGACGACGGCTTAAAAAAGTTAGAGCATAGCAGGGCTAAAAATGTATAAAGGGTTAAAAGGAGACTATGTTGAAAAATAAAATAAATGTTTGCCGAAAAAACATAATTTTTTAAATTACTCTCTAATTGATACACCGACGGGACCAATTTTTTCGTCCCAATTCCGAGGTGTCCCATCCCAAAATATGTACGGCTAAAGTTCAATAAAGGAGTTTGTAAACTAATTCATAAGTTTCCCGATTAGAGAAGTTACAATTGTTTTTCTTTCGAGTCTAGTGTCCCAATTGAGAGGTTCCACTCAAATTGTCTCGATTAGAGAAGTCACATTTGCTGACTTTTTTAGTTAAATGTCCCAATTTGTAGTTTTGGCTCAATCCCCCGTAATTGGAAAGTTAAATTGAGGGTCCCATTTGGGAGGTGTCCCAATTTCAATGTCCTAATTATAAGGTATGAAAACTCTTAGAGCTTGGTAAATAGGTTGCATGGATTGGGTGGTCCTAATTATAAAGTATGAAAACTCTTAGAGCTTGGTAAATAGGTTGCATGGATTGGGTGGTGTCCCGATTACGGAGTGTCCCATTTAGGAGATTTTACTGTATTATTTTGCTGCTGATAATGAAAATGCAAAAAGAAGCCTACAACTGACACTTCTGTGGTCACAGGGCACAACCCCCTAAGTCGAATTTTCTTACTTTTCGGGAAAAAGGTTCAAATATTAAGTTCCTTCAATTTACATACAATTTTTTCAAAGAATTGACAGTATTTTAGGGCTCTAAAGATTTTCTAAAAAATAATTAAGAAAAATAAATATTATATTATTATTGTTAGGTTATCAAGCCTTGTGAGTTGTGAGCATAGATTTGGCCAATGAATGGAAAATAAAAACTGCAACATTTAGGTTTATGATAGAAGCCTAAATAAGCATTATTAACACTTTACCTTAAAGTGGAACGCAAAGAAGTAGAATTTAAGAAAATGATATACACCCATCGATTTAAAAAGACGCAATTTTGTTCTTTCGCAGTTTTAGGTAAAAAATGATTTTACGTACTTTACAAAAAAAAAAAAACATTTTCTATTTATAGTTTTAAAAAACAGATGGGCTACTTTCTTAAGGCGACCTTTTAACACCAAAACAGAGTGGCTTCCGAGAAAAACACAGCTGTGTGACCCCCCTGCTAAAAGTCATTGAAGATCTTCGGCAAGCACTAGGCGAGGATTTCCACGAACTCAAATCGTAAAGCTAAGTCGCATCCAGTAGTCAGATAATTGATATTTGATAAGCCTTAAACCAAACCCGACAGGCACTTAACACTTTATTTTGAACTTAAGATTATTCTACTGATGAAAAAGAAGAGGTAGTCCGCCATTTTGCTTGGTGCGCCCGCCATATTGAATTTGTCTGTGACATCACATAGCCTAGGACACTCTCCGGATAAAGATGAATCCAACGACACCTCATTTGTTGAAATCGGTTCCATAGTTTAGGCTGTACGAGGTGACATCCTTACATACATACATACAAACCCAGCCTGTTAAAATCATAACCCTTCCTCTGCGTCGGGTAAAAAGGGAGTTATTGTTATAATATGTTTCCACCTCTCTTTCCAGACTCTCCCTGTAATATTTTCCCCCAAAATCTATTCACTTTTCTATCATAAAGTTCTCCCAAGAGAAACGAACCTTTAAACTTCTTAATTTTTCTGATTCATTTCTTCGCTACTTTTTTTTCGTAAACCTTAATTGAGACTGTAAAGTTATACTCTCATAGCTTGTTGGACACAATCTAACCCCTGATCTGTATTCCCCATTTTTTATTTTTTTATTTTTTTGGTAAATCATGTACATAAGTACTTTAAAAAAAGCAGCCGAGGGGCGACACCAAATAATTCGAGAACTAGAAATTCTTGTTTACAATTGGAAATATTTGGGATAACAACATCGAGACAAACATGTAAGACTCCCTTATTACCGCAGCTCCCAACGTTACCACTCGCATTTGTGGCGGAAATAACAGCACACGGGCTGACGGGTCGTATGCGCAACCACCTTACTGCCACAATACCAGTAGACCCCAACCTGCTGCAGCATTCCTCATGTTTTCATCGATTTCTTCGTCTTTTCCAATTTGTATATTTGTTTTCTTTTTTTTTTCTTCTCTTCCTCCTCCTCCTCCACCGCCTTATCTTCTGCGACTTCTTATTCATTGGATTGGATTGGAATGCAGTAAATTTCCCCACTTTTTCTAAATAAACACACAGCGAAACTCACAGACCGACGCACAGGTGGAAGCACGAGGAACCCATATACTCGTATTGACAAGAAGTCACAAGTGGGTCTGTGTGTTGTGCCTCAGAGTGTATGATACCAAGGAGGAGGCGGCTAGTAATGGTGGCGGCGGCTAACAAACCACCGATAGTGGCAAATGTTTGGCATGCATTTAGTTCCACATCTGCATTACGACGACGATGATGATAAACTGCGAATGTGATGTGGGCAAACAAGGTCGCCACAGTATTCTTGTTAATAATAATTTTTTTTTTACCAGCTTTTTGTTGATATTTTCATATGTACATACGAGTATCAGTCGATGGTGCTAAAGCACTTTGCAGAGATAAAAGGAAATCGAGTTCCGATATTGATTAATGGCGGCTGCAAAAAAAAAAAACACTTAATGGTTTCTTAGTTGAGTGTGGTAATGGCCATTTAATTGCGGGGAATGTGTTTCCGTTACTGTTTTACTGAGTATCTTTGAGTGTTTTTGAGATCAGGAAACATAAATTAGTTTATTTTTTCACCTTCTTTGCCCTGAAATTGGATTGAAATTGATGGATGCCTGACCTCTATGTTTGATAACCGAAATGTAGGAAAGATGGCTGATGGCGAAACATTTAAGGATTTTTGCATTGATCGATTGTGGTCTTGAGAAGTACGAATTAGAGTACCAACAATGTGAATTTAAATAGGGTACGGTGAAGCTAATATAAAAGCATAGCTACACATGTGACCAATTTTTAGATAGGGCATGGATTTATGTAAATTTATTGGCCACTGGTATTCTGAATAGAAACTAGCTCAACTGTCACTTTATGTTTTGTCCTAAAATAGTCAAACTTAAAACCAAAACCATGTGTAACAACTAACAACAGTTAGCATCTAAGTTTCAAACTACTATTTCCTTTTGAAAGCATTTTGGAGACCACCATTCATTTGACGGCAATGTCTTCCAAGTTCTTGGATCATTTAACTATTTGGGTGAGCACCGCACCGTGGTGTAGTATCAAGTGCTTTGGACCACCACCTCTTTCAATGTCCTACAAGCATTCAAAGAGTATCATTCGTTACGAGTAGCTTCTCAACTCGCCATCCGGAATCGGCAAAAAACTGTAAGTCACTTCCATTCGTGCAAAAATAAAAGAAGCGCACACAAATGGTTATGAGAAGCAGGCCCTGGTTCACCCCGAACTGTAGCGCCACATAAATAAGCAAGACTATTAGGGTATGCGCCTATGTCTGCTTAAATCTTTATTTTTGTCAGCTTGGAAGTAGGCTGAGGTTACAGTTGACTGAATCTTTTGGAGTTTATCTGGATACTTGAGGTGCTCGACCATTATTATTCACGGTTAAGAAGTCCGAGTAGGTTGTCCATACTTGCATATGCTGATGATATTGAAGGATGACTAAAAGAAAACTGTCTTACATGTGGATAGGTAGCAAGTCTAGGTCACCAAGCAGCTGGTAGCTTTAAACATCGAGGATCTCCCAACAGGTGAATAGTTTTGTGTACTTTGGGGAACTATACATAAGTGCAATAAATGACATTTCATCTAAGATAAAAGTAACATTTGGAGTTCAAAGCAAAGATCATAAACGACAAGTATCCGGCTTTAAACGAAACATACAACGACGTATGTATAGTGCTCTACAGATTGACAATACGGTGCAACCACGAATTAAGGGCGTTATACAATAAACCAGATATTATTAAGTTCATTGGGATTTGCATGCGCTGGGCAGAATATCTCAAAGCGATGTATAAAGACCGGGTGCCAAATTGACTAATGGATTTAAACTCTCATAGAAGAGAGAACTTAGGGCGATCAACAAAAGCGATGAATGAATGGAATAACATCCATCACAAATTGCTAATAGAGTTAAGAAGGTACAGACATTCAGGCTGATATGGATTAAGGGAATAAGAAGCCTCAGTCGGGATCAGATTTTAGATAAAACTCACGCAAACGGTATCAGTCGTTTAACATCATTCTTGGTCCAAAATAATGGTTGTAGACACAAACACAACAGGTTGAGTTTAAACGCATGTTTTGCAATAGCAAACTTTTAGTCTTATCCAAGGTTGCAGTTGAAACTCTATTACCAAAGAAGAATATTAAACCATCGTGTTGAGGAATATGGTATTTAAGTGTTTAACCGAAATTTCTAATAGATTTTCGGTTGGTTCTACATACATAGTTGTGCTTCCTCTCAAATTAAGTACAGGATTGATATTATGTCTTCGGTTATAGCTTTTCTTATGATTGGCGAATACCAGGAAGGTAGCATTCTGCCCTCACAACATGTCGTGATACTTTCTTAAAAGCCCACGACTCCATTTGGAGATTTTCATATATAGACTGTTCAATGGTATTCAAATGTATTTTAATTACATTTCACGAACATAAAAACAAGACATCCACCAAATGTCACTGTGGCTACATAAAAGTGCAGCCAAATCTGCATTACCATACTTTTATAGTTTGTTGAATCTAGCACTCCCAACTATATGTTCGTTTGTACAGCACAAAACAGATGTCGTCTGCACACTTTTCATACCAACCGCAGCACTTACCTCCTCTTTGGTGGTATGTACGAGTATGTGGTCTTGGTAAGACAACATTTAAAAAAATAAAATAAATAAATAAAAAGACTTAAAGAATGCGCATTGTAGTGGGAGAATTATCTCATTGATGAGCCGCGCAATAAACGTTTGTTAGCTAACAACAAACTCTCATCTGGGCTGTGTTATTCCTTCAAGCTCTCAAAACTTGTTCCCAACTTGTGTGAAGTTTCTATTTATTTATTTTTTCTACCATCGAACATCAGTTGTATCTCTGTGGTGTTGTCTGCATTGCTGTTTGTTTTGAGTTTACTGTTTTTGGACTTTAAGTGTATCACTGATTGTCATTGATAAGAATGACAAGTCTTTCAAGAATTTTCTTACTCAAAGAAGGATTCAGTGGGGGTTATTAAGTTACAAGAATGACAACACAACTTCGCAGGTGTCCAAAAAACTCTAAGAAACCTGTTTACAGAGTTACTCCATTATAACTTATATATCCCGTGCCTAAATATAAAAAGTTTAATTTTATTACACAAATTAAAAACAATTAAAAATACCTACCCCATTCCAGTTATCCACGAATACAAATAATTAACAAAAGAATTCAAACAAAATTTTTTATCAAGTTTGCTGCTCAACTCTTTTGATTTTTTTTCTGTATTTTTTTTACTAAATTTACTAAACAATAAATGCAATAAAATTTCATTCCATATCAGAATGACATCCATACCAGATATAGAAAAATAAAATGCATGCACATACATATGTATGTATGCATGTGTTTGTATGTATAGAAAAAAATTTGCAATATCTGAATACGTAATAGAGAACGATTTAGAAAGAAAGCAAACAGCAAACCAGCAACGAATAGAACTTGAAAAGAAAATACTACAAAAAAAGAAAAAGCGAAAGAGAATAGAAAATAGAGAAGTTCTTTTCACAGTAAATCGAAAATAAATAGAAAAGAAAACAAAAAGAAGAAAATGAGAATAGATGTAAAAAATATTCTACGACAACGGCAACAGTACGCTCAACACGGGGCTGTTGCTGTACTCGTATCTAATCCAGCATACTCGTACAAATTATAGAATAATAGGTAAAGGTACACCGTACACTCACTAACACTAGGCCAGGGAAAAAATAGTCATGTCTACCTTATACGATTGGCATGCGCATATAAATTAAAATACTAAAAAAAAATCTTAAAAAAAACAAAACAAAAAAAAATGTTTTGGAAGAAATTCTAGCATCAGGGATAGGAAAAAAGAGGAAAAACCGGTAGAATTGGTGGAATACGCTGTAGATTGAGAGACAAAAAAAGAAACAACACTGGCGATGGTTTTTGTTTTTCTTAACCTCGTATGAATGTGTGCGGATTGAATTCGTATCTATATGTTTTCATTTGTGTATCGAAAGAGCAACAAGTTTTGCTGGTGGTACCCCTCGAAACGGGGAGAAAGAGTGCTTACCTGACTGAAATCTTCAGATTAAAGGTGTGATCGGATTTAGGGGTAACACAGAGGTATGTATGTATATGATTTTGTTTTTGTTTTCTTTTTGTAGCAATGAGGATGTAACATATAAGGCCGAAAAAAGAAAAGGAAATGTGTAGTTAAAATAGGAATTGTTGTTTTTTTTTCTTTTTTCAAACTATCGTACAACTTTTATTGCTTGTAATGACTATTTATTGCCGGAAATAGTGTAAAAGGATATAAGAAATAGATGCGAGTTAGGTAAATACAGTGGACTCTCCCTAAGTCAAACTCTCTATAAGTCGAATTTCTCTCTAACTCGATGTTTTTCGCCATATTTTATCATTCCCTTCAATTTTCCATACAAAAACCATTCTTTAAGTCGAACTCCCCCTAAGTCGTCACTCTCTCTAACTCGAACACATTCTCTCGATTATTGACATCTTTTCTCACCCCTTAAGTCGAATTTTGTTTAGCCCAAAACAAAATAAAATCACATTACTCCTTCGGAATTCGTATTTGAGTACATATAAATATAACTACTACCATCTAGTACCTACACACTTAAATATCCTAAATATGTGTAGCATCGCGTGTGCCATCATCTTCAGCTCGTCGTGTTTCTTCCTATTTGTATTCTTGGTACCTCCATACAAAGATACAGTTTTTTAAAAGTTGCAACGCAAAAACAAAAAAAAAAACATTGTTATCCTTTTCTTTGTATATAAAAATAACTTGTTTTAGTAAGATTCCAGCTGGAATTTCAAAATCAGTTGATTCTACTAGGATCATTCTAGGCAGTTCAACGGAGCTGATATGCATGTTTGTAGCTAGATCAATTAACAAAAAATGTAACTTACATGGATTATTGCGAAGTAAACTGTGTGGTCAAAAGTTTTGTTTATTGTTTGTAAGTATGTACATTAACCTTTTTTTGATCAAACAAACGTTTTAAAAAAAAATAAATGTTTCTCTCTATTACTTGAATTTTTCCAAAACTCTCTCTAACTCGAACAAATCTGGGTATCCCGTGAAAATTTGACTAAGGGAGAGTCGACTGTATTTACATTGGAACTCTAAATTCGTTTTCCATAAGTTGGGATTTGACTTTTCTTTCCATAGGAAGGAAATGCGAAAAAATCGCGGATGAAGTTTCTATGTTTTAACAGTTAGATTTTTTAATTTTTTGCATTTCACACTATAATCTGCGTGCCACAATCGCAATTTATAGAAATGATATAGCTTTAAAATAAAAACTGACTAAAATTAGACGAGTTGTCAACTACACTGCTGGACAAAATTAGAGGAACGATGATAGTTTTCTGTTTGATGATTAAATATTAACTAACGCGCTGCTTCCTGTTGCATACTTTATGTTTTAAGGTACTCTTATGGTATGTAGGTGACAGATTTGAACTCATTTGCCTAACGGAAATGCACTTTAATTGCAGCCGGTAGACCTTGGTCATTAAATGTGTATGACCAAGCTTGAGTGTTTCGCTTATCAAACTGGAATATTGTTTATGATTAAAGCGAGTTATTTACGTAAAAATGTCACACAACTGAAGTTCAGATAGTCTGTGCCATACGTTGGATTGGAAATAAATAATCGTACCAAGAAGTGGCCTCAATGCTAAATGCGTCCAAATCGATATAGAGAAAGCGGTTCTTCGAAAAAAAAATCGGGAATAAAGTAGGAAAAGGGCCAAGACGCAAAGGATCGACCGATTTCTGGTAAGTTATTCCCTTAGAAATAGGACAACAATATCATCTAAGATTAGGAGTAGACTTCTGGAAGTGCAAATTGTTCGGGTATCTTCCAAAACTGAAAGAAGAAGACTCAAAGATGGATTAAGATCATATAGACCAGCAAAGGCACCCTTCTCAGCAGACGATATAGAGTAGCGCGTTTTGGCTTCGCCCGAGATCACGAAAACTGGTCTGAGGGCGACTGGAAAGGCGAGTTTTTTTTACTGATGAGTCCAGATTTTGTCTGGAGCCAGACGACAGACGGGGAAAAGTGTATAGACGACCAGATGAGCGATATGCATAATGCAACATTGTTCCAAGAGTGGCTTATGGTGGAGGTTCTATAATGGTCTGGGGGTAGTATATGTTTAGGAGCACGCACAGAGTTATACGTGGTAGTAAATAAGTCCTTAACAGCAGAGCGGTATGTAGGAGACATTTTGCCCTTTGCCCCAAGTATTGGCTCCAATTTAATTTTAATGAAAGATAACGCTCGTCTCCACATTGCAAGTAGGGTTTCGGAGTATCTTCGAGAGGCACAACTGAGCACCCTAGTCTGGCCAGCTTGCGCCGCTGACCTAAATCCTGTTGAGCATTTCTGGGACATGCTTGGTAGACAGTTGAAGCAAATAAATCCGAACCACTTTGGAGACATATGTTTTTGAACTTTTAGCTGCATAAAGAATAGATTCGCATAAGTTTTTATCTTCGCCTAGGACAATACTGTCTCATGGAAGCTAGGTTTTACTTGAGCGAGCAGAGTGTCCTGGCTCGGCTACCCGCACTGGCTTAAGAAATTCTATGACATTGGCTTATTGAGCATTTTCAGTGATAGAACTTCTATTATTTATTGATATGAATCACCAAAATGTTTATGCCTTCACGGAAGGAGCCTCCTAAGCTCCTTTTCAATTACGCGTTATGCAATCTATAGCAAAAGAAAAAAAAATGCCTTTTTTCGTTCATTCACTATATGATTCACTGTCAGGTAAAAACGCAATCTTTGAGTAAAACTCAAATCCCCTAAAAAATTCATTCATTTCTCTTATCGTACTTACACAAATTCCCAAAATATTAACAAGCAGCATATTTCTGAAAAGTGCTATCGTCTGTTATTTTCGATTTTCGCAGACACTCGTGAAACACCTGAACACTTACACTAACCTGCCTCTACAGATACAGCTACAACACCTTTAATCAAATAACACTCACACACTCGCCACTTATCCAAGACTTGTTAGACTTGCGGAATGTGGAAACGAAGCAAAAGATGAAGGAAAAAATACCACGTCGTCGCTACGGTCTCTATTCTTGAGTATACCTGCGCCGTGGTAACAACTCGAGTAAGCGATACCGATACGGACGTATGAGCGCGCGCGTTCGACAACGAACTCGGAAGACCGTTTTTTTTTTGTTTTTATTTTTTTAATTTAATAAATTTAAAACTTGGTGAATCCCTTTAACTGAAAAAAAAGTGTTAAAATATGTGACGTCGACCGTCGCAAAGATACAAAATTTAAAAAGTGATCTTGGCCCTAAAAGGAAGAAACTTCCGCCATATTTTTCCTGTTCTTTCTCGCTCTTTCAATGGATATCTTCGTAGCTGCTTTTGTGGATTTAATAAAGTTAATTTAGAAAAGTGATTTGAAAATCTGAAAATTCTAACCTATACGCAATAGTGAACGTGTTATTTGGAAAAATAAAAATGTCAACCAAAAGAATTTAATTCGCGCTGTGTAAGTGTCAAAGTAAAAGGAATTTAACACAGACACATAGAAGAACCCCACCATCGTCGTCACTCTTGTGTGTCAGTGGATATAAATTCTAAGTGATCGTGCAGTTTTCTTCACCATCTTCTACTTCCTTCGGTTCTTCTTCTTCTGCGTTTAACTTTTTTTTTTGTCGTGTATTGTGTTCTTTTGTTTGTGTCTCTTTTAATTCTTTCGCTTCGGAGTACCTACTCGTACCTTGGGCAGTTGTATTAAATATCACGCCCTCGAGAACGTGTTATTAATGATCACACGAGAAATATCAAATAATTAATGCGAATTAGCGGTGACTTTCGGTGTGCGGTGTGACAAAAGATACATACTTTTTTTTGCCTTCCCAAAAGATACTTTGCGGATATTTTCCCGATGATGGGCGATTCCACGCCGATCTGTCGCTGCCGAGTCCTATACTTGGGCAGCGCAGTACCACGCCAGAGTAAGGATGGTCTGCAGGGGATACAGGAGCCGTTGAGAAGCCTCTACCCCTCCGAGGGTGCGGTGGGGGCTAAGGGCATCGACTCCTGGCTAAGCGTATGGTCGAATGGCATCCTACTAGAAAATGTCGATGAAAATCTGAAACAAATAACACGATTCTTTCCCATCGAATCGCTGCACTATTGTGCCGCAGTGCGGCAGGTACTCATTCCGGAGCGGGGCAATTCGAATCCTGAACCAAAATTCCTTCCACTCGATTCGCCATTTGCGCGCATGCCACGGGCACAACATCCGCCGATATTTGCGGCGATTCTGCGAAGGACGACGGGCATAAAGGTCCTCGAGTGTCATGTGTTCATATGTAAGCGTGAGGCTGCGGCTAACGCTCTAGTCAGATGTTGTTTTCATGCGTATGCAGATAATTCGTATGCCAGACAGTTAGAGACGGGCGCTGGTGGCGTAGGCGGCAGCGGAGGTGGCAGTAGTGTATATGGGACATTGAAAAGCAATGGTGCAACGAGTAAATCGAATGGAGATCTGACAGCAGCGGCTAGCGGAAGTGGATGGCGTTCACGGGCGGGTAGTACGACCACGCTTAACAGCTTGGGGCGACAGTCGAACGGCCACCAACAGCATCACATGATGAACGGTGGATTAAGCCTTAATGGCGGTGGAAGTAATAGTAGTGCGGCGGAGGGATACACGTCTGTAAAAAATTGTAAGTATTAAAGGGAATTTATGCAAAGTTCAAATTTGATGGAATTTAACGGTTTTTCGTTAAAAACCATTTTATTTTATAGGGTAAGATCTTTTTTAACGAGCAATACAAAGAAGTGAAATAAATATCCAAACAGTTTAAGTCATCTTTGCGGTCGTTAAATTTGAAAAAAGTCTTGCGTTGTTGGTCGTATTTCAAAATATTTACAAGAAAATCAATTATTATGCCCTACTCTTTCTATTCAGGGCCAAGAAATCGGTTGACTTACGTTACCGCGTGACTTCAACGTGACTACGGCTACTGTTGGGCAACTTACTGCCAGTAAAAATATTAAGCTAACACTAAATGTTGTCATTACGCAGCTTACAAAACTGCAGTCAAACCCAATATTTCAAATTTAATTGCGAGTATACCAGTATTTTCTCTTTACGACGATGACACGATGACAATTTTCTTTTAAACTATTGCACATCAATTAACTTGGCAGAGGCAAAAAAAAATTAAATAAACGCAACAACTACTTGGTACAAAAAAACGTTTAAAATGCACAGCAACACAAGTAGGTACTGTGGGCGCAACATGGGCAATTATTACGTAACATTCGCAGGTTATTACAGCAAAGCAACGCAAAATAATATTAAAAAAATAAATAGAAATAAATTCCTCACTATGTTAGTTTTTTTTTTTTTTTAAGTGTGTCTGTCCTGGAATTCGGAAGTGGTACTTTCAGATTTTATTACACTTAATTAGGATATGTTTTCTGTTGTCGTCGGGTATAATAATACTATTAAGTACGACTTTGAGTTCAGATATTATCGACTTTCTTAATTTTGTCTAATTAAGACGTGTGTGTGTGCTAATTGTTAGTTGAAGGCGACAAATAAATGGCCCTCGCCGACCAAGTCATCCCATTGTCTAATTAAGCAAATCTGGATGCGTAAAACGTGTAGATGAGATTTTAATTACATTTTGTCTTTGCGACACGATGATTTTAGTCTAAAGACCAAGTTGAAATAAGGACATCTTATGGTTGCTAAAGCAATTGAATGGAATTTTTTTGTGAAATAACATTTACGTATAGATAGCAATCAAATTCGAGCAAGAATACCCCATCGATTTTCTATGAGGTTCATATCTGGGCTTCGAGATAAAATAAATAAATATTTGGCTTCAGCAGTCCTAGGTAGAACCAAGCCTAGCTTCCCGCAACCATTTGTGTGTGCGCGTTATTTTTTTGCACGAATGGAAGGGACGTACAGTTTTCTGCCGTCTCCGAACGGCGAGTTGGGAAGCTTTACATGACAAATGATACTCTTGAATGCATGTCAGGCATTCGGAAGAGGTGGGCACTGTGAAAAACTTTTAGGTGTTTGCGGCGGGATTCGAACCCAAGACCGCTGGCTCAGTAGTCCGACGCACTAACCACTTGCGCTACGGTGCCCCACTTCAAGATGGCCAAACTAAAACTGCAATCCCGCTGTCTTCAAACCACTTCATAGTGGCATGAGAGCGATGTATAGCTGCATTTTCTTGCTGAAACACCCAGGTTGCGCCTACCAAATTGACAGCATTTGCCAATAAGTTGCCTTATGGCATCTGGATATACGCATTGGAGTTAATTTTTGTTGAAATGAACCTAATTGGCCATGTTCCATTAAAATTAAAGGCACCCCACACCATAACAGAGCCACCTCCGAAATTTCTGCTCGTCGAAACCTCGTTTTTAGACCTTAAGTCGTGCCAGTAACTCCGTAGTCCGTATGCCATCAGTGCCGTCCAAGTTAACATATTTTTCATCGCTAAAAACTACTTGGCTCCATTGTTCTGCCCAACTCATACATATATTTTTTGGCGAATTCCAGTCGTGCGGATTTATGAGCAACGGTTAGCATTGGCTTCTTGGTCATTTTTTTTAGAACTAAGGTTTTATCCGCGTTTAAAATTTGTCTGATCCTTCTGGCCGTCTCTGGAAGATCAAGTTTACTCTTGATTTGACTTGAGAACAGTTTATTTTTCGGTGCCTCATCAGTTTAGTTTTAGTTTAGTTTTTAGTTTCAGTGACTTTTATTTCAACATAAATTTAGTACATAAAAAGTTATCCGGTGCCTCATCATCACAATCAATTTCTTTTGGCGGGGTGTAAGTGACGACTTTTGACCCGACCTTTGTTTTTTGCCATAATCTTCCTACAGAGAAACGAAGTTCTCTACTGCTACTCTTGGAGATCGGTTTATTTCCATTGCTACGGCACTGTTCGATAAGCCTTCAAAACTCGAAATTTTGTTTTGTTCCTTTATGTTGAGTACTTTTGATCGAGGCATTACTGAATGATAAATGAAATAAAACTAAATAACTTGCACTTCTAATCAATTTCAGAATTAAGGTAACCTTTGTGTTTTTCAATTGCACGACAATTAAATTAAAAAATTAAGTTGAATTTCTATTTTGTTACACTTTTTAATAGCTGCCTTTACATATGTATTTCCACCTCAAAGTACAAAATCAACTGCTGATGGTAATAAATTCAGCTACCGATCATATCCGACGACTTAAATTTCACCGTTAGCTTGGAACATGAACTGTCATATGCTGCCATGGCATTTCACCCGAATATGTGACATATGTACATGTCAATTCACAATATATTTTGACAAGAAAACAAATGCAAAGTCAGTGATTATCGAGTACTAGTTTTTTTTTTGTAAGCGTAGATACCAGACACCACCACATGTAAATACTTGTACGGAAACTATAAAGTGAACTTGATCTAGCATATCAAATAATTTCTTGTATTGACTTCTAACTGCACATTTCCCGTATTTTTAAATTAGAATTGTCAAGCACAATAAGGTTAACGTTTATGTTTTACTCGAGATCTAAGGAAAAAAACGAGCGACGAGTTTTTCTAAGAAAACTCACTTTAAGGTGTAACAGCACCCCAAGTGGGCACCGTAGCGCAAGTGGTTAGTGCGTCGGACTACTGTGCAAGCGGTCTTGGGTTCGAATCCCGCCGCAAACACCTAAAAGTTTTTCACAGTGCCCACCTCTTTCGAATGTCTGACAAGCATCAAAGAGTATCATTTGTCACGATTGAGCTTCTCAACTCGCCGTTCGGAGTCGGCAAAAAACTGTAGGTCCCTTCCATTCGTGCAAAAATATAACACGCACACACAAATGGTTGCGAGAAGCAGGCCCAGGTTCACCTCGAGCTGTAGCGCCAACTAAGTAAGTAAGCACCCCAAGTCCTAAACACAATAATAACAGTGATCCAAATGCAGTTGCTATAAGCACCAATATTCACCATTGACATTTATCGATCAAACATTCGCATACAATCTACATTCGTAGATTCTCATCTGTTCCTGGTAAATATTTATTTAAAAGCACTAAATATGTCATATTCTACAAGTAAGCAAATCCGAATCGTATACCTATCAAGCAATGCTTTATCATTTCATTGCTTTGCAGGATATGGTGGTCATATCCCAAAGGCGCTTCATCACTTCAAGTTACCCACAAAGGACCCCGCACCAATGCCTTTATGTGAATTTGCTGATAACTGCTATCATCAACGGATTAGAGAACATGAACCAATGGAATATCTCGGAATCGGTACACCATTACCAGGTTATGGAAAATTTCAAATCTATCATCGTACTTGTGGCGTAATGCCGAGTTATGGTGGACATGTTCCAGGCGAGAAACTAGAATTTGGCAAAACATTTGGCAGCATTACTGTCAATGCAAGGAAATGGTTATATGAGTGATTCCGTTGTTTAAGGATTTCATAAAAGTGCTTGTATGAAGAATAAAAAAATTAACTTCGAATATTTGTCAGCCATCAATCACTGAGAATTGGGTTTATCTCTATCTTAACTAGATTTACATCCGTTAGTATACCAATTCAAATTTGTGATTATCATATCCCAGAAAAATCACAGTGAATCATTTTTAATGAATATCAGCAACAACAAAAAAAAGTAATGGTGACAGTATACAACCTTGTCGCGCACCACTAAAAGGAAGCTTAGTTTTCATGTGGGTAAGGCTTGTAGATTTAAAGGAAGCTAACATACGTTTGTCCAGGTTTGAATGATTTTCTTTTAAGGAAAATACCCCAATAAAGAGCAAGAAGATCAGTAATTGTCATTCTGAAACTTCACTGCGGACGGTGACCACCAGGAAAAGCATTTTTAGTTTCAGATAAGTGCTGTTTGAATCGCTAAGGTCTCACTTAAATGCCCAATAGCGTGAAACAAAACAAGTAGAGATTCTCAAGTTCGTGGCTAATGAACAAAATTCCAATTTCCAGATTTTCTACTCAAGTTCCACTTGTGTCCATCTGCAAAGCCAACGAAAAAGAAAATTAAACTAAACTGTTCGCTTTTCCGCATTCCTAGCTACCGGCTGTCAGCATAATTAACATAAAGACGAGTTTGTACCTTTTGGGCACTCCTCTAAGTCCATCAGCAACACCACCATGCATCGGCGGCAGCGGAGTAGTATGGTGCCTTCCATACGTCGATTTCATCGTCATTTGATTTCAACCACTGCTGCTGCTTCTGCTGTTAGTTTACTTACTTAACCAATATCTCCTGGCATTAGCAGGTAAAATGCTAATCACGGTCCAAGTCTCACACATATACTGAACCGATAGCGAACCAGCCAACTGGTATTATTTATTGTTATTGGTATTTCTAATTACAGCATTTATTCGAAACGTGTCTTTTACTGCGTCTCCAGTTTTTTCTTTGGCAAAAGCATGAATATTTACCCAGCACATGGACTACATATAGGTTAGTTTGCCCATTTCTAGTTGATTTCCTGGGGGCCTACTACCTACCACTACGACTACGACTTTCTGTACGGTTCAAGTATGCTAATTGATTATGCAAATAACCTACTATAGCACATCACCGAAAATACTCGTAATTCTTTGGACTTTTCTCGTGACCAGCACATTTCGATCTTAAGACATACACATACACGAGCGAATCAAATCACACTCATTAATAAGTTAAACGAACTAATTAAAGTGAAATTGATCTAAAATTAGTCGAATGACTCAAGCGACAAACACACATATTGCAGGTAAATCACTCTATTGGCTGATAATCTGACATGTGATCTTGTAGCGGGGAAACTAAAATGTCGGACACGACGACATGTTGTTGGCATTGTGAATAGTTTTACTCATCGATAAGCAAAACGATTTGCGACTGCAATTTTTAGTGCGAGTGGAGAATTTTTGTTTACACATTGCCGTGTGGAATTTCGTAGAACTGTTTAAAACAAAAAACAGTTCATCCAACGGTGATATCTGTTTTGTTTTCTTTATTTTACAAATTAGCTATCATATGTTGTTGTGATGTCGATGAATGGTGATGCATGTTACAAATTTGTTCGATTTAAACGACTTATGCCGTTTTGTGATGGTTATTAAAATTTAACGAGGTTAGAATATGTTAACGGTTAGAAAAAAATGTTGTAGCTTTTCCCGTATTTTCTTTGTTCGACATTTCCTATGGTGTACTTGATTTGTATTCCTAAAATACTCACGTGACTTAAGAGTAAATGACAAAAAAAAATCTGTTAAATGTCAATGACAGCTAATGATCGGAATTTAATTTGCAAGTAAATTTTCTGTGGTTTTATGTAAATTTATTAAATCCGCGATAAAAATTATAGTTAATACGGTATAAGAATGCATAAATCTGCGTGCAATACAAATTCATGTTAACAGAACTTTTTTTGATATTCAAAACTTGCAAACAAGACAATAAATATGATTTAACCTTATTGTGTTGTTTGCGTTTTTGACAGCACTGAATTGGTAGTCGAACTAGACAAAAAAAAAAGTCATAAAAAACGAAAACGCCCATGTTTTTATTTTGCAAATCTCGGCGTTGGTTTTGGTCACATGTGTTTTCTTACTAATTAAAATTTTTGTTAGCTTCTTAGCTTAAATTAAAAAGTTAATTTCTTACTTAATTGTTTCTCTGATTGAATTTATTTTATAAATAACAATAATTTTCTGTGTTTTTATTCTAATCTCGACGATTAATAAGACAAAAAAACACGTTTTTGAAATAAAAAGTGGCAACTCTTCTTTCTTTATGTGGCACTGCAGTTTGGGGTGAACCAGTGCCTGCTGCTCGCAACCATTTGTGTCTGCGTGTTCTATTTCTGCACGAATGGAACTGTAGGTCCCAGTTTTTTGGCGACCCTGAACGCCGAGTTGAGAAGCTCATTTTGACAAATGCTACTCTTTGAATTCTTGTCAGAAATTCAAAAAAAGTGGCACCGCGAGAAAACGTTTGGGGGTTTGCTGGGATTTAACCCGGGCAGTTCAAAGCACTAACCACTACGCCAAAAGTGGCAACTGCGAAAATATATCTCAATAGCATCGAGTCTTTGCAAAGGGAAATTCGAGGTTACAATATGAAATTAGAGGTTACAATATAAAATTGAATTAAAATACATACATTGGTTAAGGAATATTGGATAGCCGTAAACTCGTTTGTGGGTTATTGGTACAATCTGATCTTTTCAATGGTCACTGAATACAAACAGATTGTAGGACTTGGCTGTATGTCTGATTCCTTTGTAGTTATTGGAAATCCAAAGGTCTTTTATTCAGTGACTAAATGCTTCGAACATATTTTCTGTATGCGCCTTTATCGGCATCGATTTGGTATTTAAAAAATCGTTCTGAAAAATGAATGCCTATAGTGAAAATAATTGAAATTCTTGAATTTGCGTAGAAACGTTTCAGTATCTGATCTCAGGCTTCTCACACAAAAGGTCATCATCTTAAATAATTACATCAGAAATGGCTGTGCTAACTGACACCCTCCATCACGTAACTAACTAAACGCTTGCATGCACTCATTGATATTCCATTTCCAATGTCCACCCTTGTTACTCTCCCCACCGTCATTACTTCATCACTTGCTTGGAATGGGAAATCTTAAATCACCTAACCAAAAATAGCAAACTTCCTCATCGTCACACTCATCAATGCATCTCCAATCGATAGCTCACGTTTGCTTCTTATGAGTATGTTAGTTCATAAGTCAAGTGAGAGATCGTTTAAAAAATAAGTATCTATGTATCTATGCACTCAGCTTTTGGATCTTAAATTACTTGAACCCGATGACGCAATGCCGCATTGACATTCTACTTGCATTCAAACGAGTATGCCTTCTAGGTTGCCTTCTAGATGTCATTGAAGAGGTTATCGGCTTACCAATGAGGAGGATACAAGAGCGCCAGCCACTACTGTGCATCTTCTTCATCTGCATCTTTGTGGCTAATCGCTTACATCTTCAGCAACAACGACGACACCATTCAAACGTCTTGCACAATTCTCCTGCTTTTCTTGATCAGCCAAGCGATGCAGCCTTTGCTGAGCTGCTACTGCTGCTGTTGCTTCTGTTGTCGTTGTCCTCCTCCTACTTAATATCTTGCGCACTCCAGAAAGTCAAGCCAAACGTAACGAAGCACCAGACGAAGCAGGGCACTGCTGTTTCGAGGAAAAATAATAGAGACGCGCCCAGCCGGCCCCCCAGAGCCGCTAAAAGGCAATAGCGTGAGAAAATCTACTTTTGGCACGGAATCCATTGAACTTTTGTGTGTACTATAGTGTCGGAGAATTGAACTTTGTGTGTCTGTTTGTATTCATTGTCTTTTGCCCGGGATGAGTCACTCTGTGCGCAGACTCAACTTAGATATGTACGAGTGCAAAAAAAAAACCGGTGCAGTTCTTATTAAATTTAAAACAAGTCACCTTCCCCATTTGCCAATTTCTTGTCGTCGTCGTCGTTGACGTGCTCCGCAATCTCAGTCACAGTCTCAGGTAAATGACTCGACAGAGTGGGATTGGGATACAAAAAAAAAATTGCACTCCATTGTCTGCCAGTTACCCACTACGAACGTAATTAGTTGCTTGTGTATGCGCCTTAACCTAGAATTTGTTTGCTGAATTTGCAAACCTGTGGAAAAGCAATTCAATTTATTTGCTTTTATGTTCTTGCGACAAAAAATGAAAACGGTTAGTTTTTTGGTGCTGTAGTATTTGTGTGTGTTGAAATGGCTTATGGCTAATAGAAGTAGTCTTTTAAAGGTGATAATTTGACCCAAAAATGATATCTGATTTCGAGGTTTCCAAAGTAGGCCATTTGTATTGATTCTGAGTCAGGTGGTTCAAGCTAGTTTTGGGAAACACTTACGCAATGGACTTGTCGAATGGTTAGCGCATGTGTGTAAGTGCTGTGCTTCGGGCTAAGACAAACAGTTGTAGAAAGTGTTGATCAAATGTTTGGAAATACGGAATCGGAAATCAAAATCGAATGCGGTTCCTTATGGGTACACCTACGTATGATTAACACGTTCTACATAAGATCGTTTCTCTTCGTTTATTTGGCCTCCATTATTTCCAAAAGTAAAATGGCTTAAATTTGCAATCGTATTTCAAAGGAAAGGCAAATTAATCCAGCCAGCAAATTGTTCTTCCGTGTGTATATCGATTTGGTAACAAAATAACTCTGCATGATGCTTAAAACAGAGTCATTGTCGTTCATCCTTACAAGTCTTTCATTTCTGTGAAATGCATGTTAATTTTTGCTATAAGTGGTTCTAGAGTGGTCTCAACTGCATAATCCGAATAAGTAACGTTTTCTGACATCGTAACAAGGCACTGCGATTTTTACAATCTGATCAGAGAGTAGGTAAGGCTTCGCTTCGAATGACTTCTACAGAAGTTGTAGAAATGGCATGGTTACGAAGTCTGTAGAACATCTTCACTGCTTTCGTTCAGGCCTTACGAACAGTGTAGCAGATTCTACGAAGACTTGAAAGTCCTCATGAACTTAGAAACTGGGAAGAGGTGTAATCAGGAAACAACACTAACTAGTTAACCCATTATATAACCTTACCATAGATCTGGAGATTTTGTAGTATGATCAGACTATGGCTATCAGTTCTCACAATCGTAAAAATCGTCTTAGCAATCACTTCCAATATACTTAAGTAGCTTAGAGGTTTTATCGACTTTTATTAGTTTTTTTCTTGGGAGATCTAAGAAACTTCAAGATTCTGCATCTCCGATTCTTTTTCAATCAAGAAATTACTGAAACTGAACACGCAGGAAACAACTGTAGTTACATAAAATTTTATTTTGAGTGAACTGAGCGAGTTATTTAGAGCGAACCAATTATTTTGAAGGCTGCGAACAGTGACTCCTCTGTACTAGTACGTGGCCTCAATATCAGCCTTTTATAGATTTTTAGGTTTTGTGTAACTGAGTTGTTATCGCGTTAGTGTTCTACATTCGAGCTTTCAGTAGTCTCACCTTAATGTCCGAAATGTAAATCTTCAGCTCAAAGTTTGAGGTCCAAATAGACAAGAGTTCAAAGTGACACCAAAACTTGTATGTATATATATCCAATTCAAGACTCAACTATTGTTAAAAATTGTAACAAAAAAGCTGCCATAATGATGTTTTCATTACAAAAAAAATCACAAATCGATTGATGCCATACCAGTTACCAAGCCCGCTGCACTGAGCAGTGCAATAGTAACCTTCTTGCCAAAGACATTCCATTCACTAACGACTAAACAACAAATAAAGGAGTGGCCCACCACCGTCGCACTGCGCCGCTATCAATAATCAAGAAAATATTTGAAATACCAAATAGTTCCACTCTTGGAAACAGACACAGATAACCAACCTAACTAGGACATGCCGAGACTAGGCCAGACCACTAATCTCCGCCACATGTATGCAAATTATTGCCTCATTGTATTGGCAGCACTAGCAACAGCATCATATCCGTTGCTATTGTTGCCATAAATGTGCCATAATAGAGCATAACAATGCTTTTTGTTATCTCCTTTTTCGTCTAGTTTTTTGTTGTTGTTGTTGTTGTTGCAACAGCACTGAATGCTGAATGCAACCATCAACCAGATGGTACTAGATTGGATTTGATGTCTTGTAGTTGTCAGTCGTGGTTGTTGATGTTTGCATAACACATCCAACATCCAATGCAATAGCATTCCATTCCTTCTGGTTGCCAAGACTTTTTCTTCATCGCGTACTTTTGTCATGGTCAAGTGGTCACACTGGCAACTTCTTTTTTTTTCATTTTTCTTCATCCACTATTTTCGGCTTCAATAGACAAACACAAGAAGCTGCATAAGTCAAGCTGCCTCATTAGTTCGTTCATACACAATTTGGCCAAAAAAAAAAAATTGTACAACAACAACGGCAAAGTGATCACATTGAATGGCCTACAAGTTGAACGTACTCTGCGCAGTGAATTGGAGTGAATAGGTACTAGTACGAGTATTTGGTAAGAGGAATAGAAGAAAACAAAATTGTTAAATAGCTGCACGTGTACAACAATGCCGAGTAAATGTAGCAGCCCAGGTAACAATGGGTTTGGTTTGGCTTTCATTCGTTGTTGTTGTTGGTAATAGTTGGGCTACAACAAACGTGATTTTACTGGCCCACTAAACAAAGTGTACATTATAAAGAATTCAAAGTATACGAAACGAAAACAATGCCTTCGGATATACAATCGGAGCGGGGTAAAAATACCGGTTTATTGACATTTTGCAGTCATTTTCGATTGTCACATTTGTTTGGTATTTAATTGACGATTTTGCCGAAATCGCTTGTGAGTAACAATTCGATTGGTGAAATATGAAACGAAATAAATGATTTAGGCCAGACAGAGCAACTCCATTCGAATTGATAATTAAAAATGTTAATTTTCTGAATGTGTATCAAAATGTATGGCAACTATGCATATGCAAATTGCATGGATTGGATAATAGTGACTGACTCAGTAATGGTATCATTGAGTTGCTCCATACGTATTCTTTAAATTAAACGAATAAATAAACCCTTCACTATTGACGGTAATTCACTTGTAGTCACATTATAATTGCTAATAATTTTGTAGCAAAAAAAAGGTCGAAGCAGTGTCAAAAATGTTGGCTCATTGTGACAGTATGTCATACGAATCCCTTTGCACTCAGAATTCATAGCAGAGGTGGCTCCATCTACTTTTAGTCCACAACTTTGCTTGTTTAAAAGGCAATCGAAGAAAGAAGATGCTTTGCTCTAATTGCAGATAGGTAATTGAATTGTATGAACATGCAAATGAAGACCTCGTTTAAGTTCTTTGCTTAATGTCATGCGTGATATCTAATTGCTGTACTGTAATTGGTTGGTTGTTTTGTAATATTTTCACTCACGGTGGTAATGGTTTTGCCTGGCCACGCTGAACGAGGATCTTAATACACTTTACAATCTGTCACCGACTCAGTTCCGTCAAATGGTCGCATACAAGTTTTTTCTGTACTTAATGACAGATAATGACAATGAACACGCCAACTGTTGCATCATTTTAAATAATATACTGATCATACCACAGTTATGATTTCGAAACCACCTTTAAGAGAAGTTAAAAGAATCAAAAAGGGTAATTAAATGAAAATCGCGAAGAGTGTAAAGTATTAAGTCTCTGAAGCAGTCATAAGGTCAATCAAGTGCTATGTGGGACACGTGTTGGGGATATGGCAGTTTGATGAGTCTAAAAAACTATTGAGGTACTTCTTAAAAAAAATGTTTAGACCGCCACAAAATACGCCAAACTACATGGTGTAACTGGAGACTGGGCTACCACCGCTTGATGTATTTACGCTTAGACTGCATTTCTTATACACATATCTAAACAAACTTAAGAATTGCACTACAGGAACTTTTAATTAAGATCCACACGGGGGATTTTTCAAAGGCAAATCGAGCAAAGCCAAGTAGGAAACATTTTTAAAATTCTAAAGCCTGCCCTTGGGGAGCAGAACTATTTTCATGACCGGAACAGTTAAGAGTTGATCTTAACAGTATTGAAAGCCAAGGGCCAACCACTGCAATTAAATAACATGCTACATTATGTAGAACTGATGGAAGTGATAACTTTACACTCTTTAGCCATAAAACAAGAGAAGACGGTCTTCATTGAATTGGAACCTGCTCTATAGTGATCTCAATCAGAAGATCCTTTTATGGAAAAAACACTCTCTCTTTGGATGAAGCCTTTGGGATTCTAAATGGAGAAATTTGGACTATAGTACATTTTTATAATCTGCTCTAAGATACCAACTGGAAATTATAAACCAAGCTTTTAAAAAAAAAAATATTGATTAAAATTGATTATTTCTTGAGTTGTAAAAACTCTGTCTTCTCGACTGACGGCAAAGGCCAATGCTTTGTAAATCTTGTAACAACTGAATTTGCATTTAATAAGTGTGACTCTGTTACTACTATGTACTATGTGAATTCTCTCTTAGGCAGACAGTGACGCTGACATTGTTTCTGTCCGCCTGAGGGAGTTGTCCGTTCAACAGAACCACAGTTTTTTTTAAGTATCTTTGCTTTTTATCAATACAGAAAAAAACACTGCAACTTTATTTGAAACGATTACCAAAACAAAAAACGTAAACAAAACATTGCAAATGTTGGGAATCCTCGCCTCCATCACTTCTGTTGCCGCTGAATGGATGAAGAGGAATAAGAATCCCCCTATCATCTCCTGTGTAGCTCCTCGGCACTCTACTTCTACAGAAAAAATATTCTGGGAGAATATTTCTTAATAGACCTTCAAGATATTTCCTCAACGAATATGAATTCTACCGAGTACGGTGGATAGCCACCTAACCTAACCTTACTACGCAGGCTGTATTGACGATATAATATTTCCGTTTTCTGCAACGTGCTTCTGTATATGGTACTTGTATTTTTTCGCCTATCCAAACATTTAATGCGACCAAGAGCAGCACTGTAGAAAATACGTCATACACATTGGTATGTATTCGTTCATACCTACATCTGTTATGGGACTGTGAGCAAGTATCAACGTTTAAATTCAAACAAAATAAAAACAAAAACTCGATGTTTTTTTCTTTTCATCCGTCTAATGGAATTAAATTAAATCAAGCGAGTGTGTGTCCTTTAAGGGAAAGTAAAATGTATGCTATCTGAAAAATAAATGCTTGGTAAAGTGGGGGACAGACTGCTGGTATTGATACCATGGAATGAATACCATGGTATAGTGAATACCACAACCCCTGACAGACTGTATTTCGTAGTACACCCTAATTTTCGCATTAGGTAGTATACTTTGACGTTTGCGTTTTCAAGACAATAATGACAACAAAATAAAAAATATCGTTGCAAGTATCGTTATCGGATAAAATAAATATTTTTGAATTCATTGTATGTATCTGAGAATTGAATGCTACAATTTTCTATGCAAATTCTTTTTTCTTGAAATGTCAAAGATGCTACCAAGAAACGCCAACAGAGAGAACGCGACGCTGCAGTCAGTAAGAAGGTGGTATACCACAAAAAATTTCGAATTTCAATACCAGGTATGTTTCATGGTATACTATTTCCGTAGTTGGAAATTTCACTGTACATATGGATATTAGCAGCCAAACATCCAAACGTGTCTTAAAGTCAAATTTCACTGCAGCGATAGCGGCTCCAATGTCACTTCCGATACGATGTTGTACCTACATATTTCCGATATCGATGTCAGGATAAGTACTTAGTCCTGTTTTTTTTCCACATGACTGGCAAACTTTTGTAATACATTATCTACAATAGTTAAGTTATATTTCCCTGTGCCTTACACCTTTTTATCTCTACTTTCTTAGAAGTTACTTGGAACATCAAGTCGGGTAGTCAGGTTCTCCATAGATAGACGGTTACATTTTGATGATTTGAAAGTCATTTTTCATCTAAATTATTTGACATTATTATTCATGATATACATGTTTACGAATTGAAAATTTTCTTCGGTGGAGATTTAGAAAATCGAAATCAATTTTGTTTGATAACATAACATAGCTTTTGAAATAGTACTAGAAAAAATGCATTGATTTCCAGTTATGCAGTCAATTGATAGATTGAACATTGCAGTTGATTTTGTCTTTGTTGATTTAGTAAATTAAATGGCAAATATTGGAAACTCTATGACATTGACAATAGAAATACACTAGATGCTGAAAAATCTCCAGATATATGTACTCGTAAGTCGTTTGTTAAAATTGATTTATTTGTGGATTCCTTAGCTCTTCATTTTAATCCAAATTGGTTAATTCTGTTTTAAATCACAATTAATGTTTTGTTGTTAGTCATGTAAACTGTTTTTCTAGTTTTGTATGCAAATGAGTTCCCATGTTTTTGTTTTGTATTTTGCGTTCCCGCTTTTATGGTATTATGTGGGCTATTAGAAAGTTTATCATTTTCGATGTTATTACTATGACCTGGAGCCCATATATTTTTTACACAAAATTCCAAACTCTACGTGACAGAATGCAACCTTATTTGATACTTATAGTAACGTTGCCGCCGGTAAACTGCTTGTTTAGCTAAATGAAAAGAGGTTTATTGTCACTGCACCCTTTTTATGTGATTTTTGATATTTTCACTTTCCAGCTAACAAAGAAAATTATTTATGCTTCACCTAACTCGATAAAAAGTTGACATGTAGCAATTTTAGAAGTTGCTGGTTTAGTTTCCACTCAGCCAAAGGATAAAAAAGACTTACAAACCTGCGATACAATGCAGCTGCTCTCCATAAACCACTTCAAATATTAACTCCGGTGCAGGCATAAATCGAATATTATCCAACAAGTCCAATTATACCACTTAAACTATGTCATTCTTGTCAAATTTCTGTTTTTTTTTTTTATTAACTTGAATATTCATTGCAACCCACGGAACTGAAAACCTTCAGGTGACCAAAAATTAACTATGAAAATAAAAGGGCTAATCCAATCCATTTGTTTTCTTAACTAATGTAACTGTCACTTTGACAAGTGCCACCTAACTTCATGGAAAAATGTCTGACATTCAAGTTTGACAACGATTGCACTCACAACTGACAGATGGTCATTACCACGATGATCATGTGCGGTCTGCTTTCTTTTATAATCCATAGCCTAGCCAAACATAGGTACTAATTCCGGGTGACGCCTTACGCTATACGCTATAAGAAGATATGTGTATTTTTTTTATCATAACACTCGGATCAAGAATCAAAGCGGAAAAGCAGGTTTTTTTTTCTTAAAAAAAAAAAAAAACATCAGCAACAAACCTGTCGATACGATATGCCATCATGGGCAATTAGCTGATCATTTTACGCTGCCTTGCGTGAAGGGCGCGAGACGTGTAATTAACGACATAGGTGCCATTGTATATGCGTTCGATATCGTTGAAAATCGATATCTCAAGGTAGACATATTTAATACTAAATTGGATCTCAAATATGAAACGAAGCATTCATTTACTGGCTACGCTATAGGAAGGTAATGAGCTTGAGTAGGTAGGGAGCAAGGTTTTTGTGACAGAAAGAGCAATGACAGAACGGGTATGATTCTAGGTCTAAAAATTGTGTAACGGATAAGTGTCTGAATGTCAAAACACCGGGAAGTAAACTTTGATAGTCTTCCTCTTCTGTTACTTACTGTAGTATGACGTAAAATACACCGCATTTCTCTGTGATTCAGTATCTTTAAGTGGTTCCGCACTTCCCACGCTACCATTTGATCAACTTGTTGATAACGTCTATCCTAAAGTTTTAAGTATATACAGACATTCTTAATTCTTTATCTACATTCAGTAAATCATCAAAACTAATTAAATTCTTTGTAAAACTGTAAAACTTTCTCAGGATCTCTGGCCTGCAACTTAAAACCAAAATAAAAACACTTCCTTTCCACTCTTATCATGCAACTAAGCCATTTATTTAAAAAAAAATACAACATCTAATTAACCATAAAAAACTAGACTATTCTTCCGCATTAAGTTTTGTTTTGTTTTGTTTTGTTTTCTTTTGTTTTACCATAAACATGAAAAAAAAGAAAACTGGAAAAAAGTCCGTCTGAACGAAATTCCTACAAAATATTCTAAAACAGCGGAAACGTCAGACATCGGAAGCGAATTCGCCTCCACGGAGCTGGATGGAATGCGCCGCATAGTAATAATGTGCGCGCTTTTAAATCAACTAAACACGCATTTAATTGCTTTTTCTTTCGAAAGCAACAATCCGAAACCAAAAGATTATTAACAAATAAACAAGCGACACGGTAGTATGTAGAAGAGGCAGTAATGCAAAGCTGGCAACAATTCACGTTGCAGCAGTTTACACGAGAACTATGTAACTGCAACGTGTTTGCATGCAAGGCTAGTGTGTTTTTTTTCTTAGTTCAGGGAAAAAGTGAAGACTGAGTCTTCTTCCTATTAACTTTATACACTTTGTATACAAGTGCAAGCTTGCATCTTACTGTGACTGACGAAGAAAAGTATTTCACGCACGCATGCATTTTTAAATTGCCCAGCAATATTGGGTGCTGTGTCAAGCGTCAGTGTATTTTTAAGTACCTCGGTTTTGAACTTGAGGCCGTTGGGGAACACATTACTAAGATTTTTTTTGTTAGTGGAGCAATTAGTCGCAATTATGTTTAATTGTTCGGTTTATCTCTGTGCTTTAGGGAAAATTATCGGATTATTTACGTACACACGCAAATAGATTTATTAACTGAGACATTAACACACATCTCTGAAATAGTTTTCTGAACCTACTCAAATACAGTTTATACGTTGTAAAACAGAACATAGGGGGCCTCCATTTTCCTGTTAACTAGATGCTGAAAGTCGAGGGTGGTCTGACCACTGCACCACGTTTAGGGTGCATCTAAAGTGTAACCTCAAAGCTTATAGACCTCAAATATGTACATAAGTATTCTTGTTTCCTCAAACAGCACATTATTTGGTCTCTTGCTGGTGCTGGTTCTTTGCTAACCGTTAGATTGGGTTAGGTAAGTCTTTCCTTGGTAACCTTTAGTTTAGGTTAGTTAGGAGAGTCGTTTGAGTCGAAGACGCCTGCTCCGAATACATAAGTATTCTTGTTTCCACAAACAGCATATTATTTGGGGTCTGGTTCTTTGCTAAGCCTTAACTTCATCATAGTCCTTAAAACCAGACACATGACTTGCGTAGCCCATACTGGATTAACATCTCTGAGTTACATCACATTTCGAAACCGATCATTCCAGCACCCGATTGATGTTCATAGTTCTACGCTACTGAGCATCAATATACTAAATTAAGGTGACAGCATTTATAGGAAGTTAACTCACTAACGATGGCTTTTCTGACGGTGGGCACCCGGATCCTCGATAGCTCTAGTTGGTAGAAGTTCAATTTCACTTATGTGTGTCATCAAGGAGAAGATTCTGCAGTAAGTTGAAAGTTCCCAGAGCCCCATGTGGATCTGACTTCTTGAGATTTGCAGAGTTTTTATAAAACGGATCTTGGCATTATAAATATTGATTCAGTTCAGATCTGAAAGGTTAGTCAGATTCCCGTCAAAAGCACAGATTTAATAGATAGAAAAGCGTTATTTTAGGTGAGGCAGTAGCTCTGTATAACCTTCACTTCTAAGGCTATGAATTCAAGGCTATCTAACCTAAGTCAGTGTCATAGTATAGTCTGCAGAGTTAGCCATTTATTGCTTCTTATCTCGATTAAAATAAGAAAATCCATACTTTCTCTTCTAGAGTTTCTTACTTTTTTTGTGTACATACTTGTATAACCAATTTTTGCTTCTTCCCAATGTGCACTGTCGGAAGGTGTACATAAATTGGTTACAATCCATATTTGTTAACCCCAACTAGTACGGAGTAAGTAGCTTCGATGCAATTATGTTAATTAACACGTCAATTACCCCAAACATACTCGAACAGGTATTTCACCTCAATCATTTCATTTCATTTCGCCTGTATAACACACACACAATCTTCTTCTTCTGCATTCCTTTCTCCGTTGAGATCAGAAAGAAAAACGCACGAAAAAAGACAAAACACGACTAACAAATTGTACATTCGTTTCGGGCCATAACTTCTTTTGACAGACAACCCGTCAATAGCGGTCTGGTTAAGGACCGGGACCGGAAATTCTCTTTTGGTTTTATATACATACTCGTGTTTGTATATTGATGTATAAAAGACCCACAATTGACCGTTAAACGTCATATGTCTTCAGGTGCCAAGTGGCTGGCAAAGAGAACGCAAGAAGCCAAATTAAGAAATTCCACTTTTGGATATTTTTTTCCTCAACACACACTTCATTGTGTCTTTGTCTTTTTCCTCTTGGACATTGTCATCATATTCTGTTATTGTGTTTTTCTCCATTTTTTACCGCACATTGGTGCAGTAAGTATCCTTCTAGAGATTACTTGGAATGGTTGAGGTTAGGTAACAGCTACTTGCATTTTTTTTATTTTTCTTTGCACATCTACCATACTTTGTTCTAAAGGAAATTGTTACCAACAAACGGGTTCTATGATTTGTGAACATTTTTTTTTTCTTCTGGTTTAGTGTCAATAAAAATGTGTAGGACTGTGATTTGTGTACTCCCATCAGATCATCGGAGATGACAGATGAATCACCGAATGACTCCAACTCCGATCGATAGCGCTCGATCAGAGTGATAAATGATTTTAACCTTAATTGATGTTTGCGCGCTTAATTGCTCCTATTTTTGACCAAGGTTCAATAAACCGATAAATATGTGATCACTTTCAAGTATTAGAGACTTACTTGACTCTTGATCATTTAGGCCAACACGAATAGTTCAACTTAAACTTTTCGGTGAGAAGACAAAGGCAACACTTGAGCCCACGTTGAACGTTGGCGAAGTTGTCTAAGACTCAAATGTGTACTACGCATTTATCATTTATCTCTTTAAGCCATTGTCCATTGAAATCTGCTATAAATATTCAGTTTTTATGCAATGGCAGTTGTTTTCATTCATTCAGTGTTACTTAACGTCATTTTCAGTTCAGCGGAGTATACGATTACAAGTTTCAAGGTTAAAACATGAGAAACACTTTTTTTGCTATATACTTGCTTTTGAGTGAAATGAACACGAAGGGCAAGTGATGTTTAAAAAACAAGTAACAAAATGAAAAGTGCAGTAGCATGCAGTGTTAATTAAAAAAATTGCAAAAAAAAAACTTTAGGTTCAGTTGAACCTCATTTAGCAATGTCACTTGGTGGCATATTTGCAATGAATGTAGTGAATCAGATCTTAGTGAAATCTTTGATATCAATGGGTTTTTTTTTTATTTCTGGATCCTGCCCCAAGGCTGATACTGCGACCTAAAAGATCTATTGTATCATAGGATTTTCTTAAGTCCAAGAGACATATCACCTTTCTAATAAAGGTGAGTAAGTCTTTGGTTGACACATTTTTTAGTTCATGAAATGGCGTGGACCTCAGCTTGAAACACGCTGGGGGTGATCCAAGAGAGATGGAGATTCTAGCGTTGGGCCCGAAGACCTCAGCGCCAACACCAGAGGCCATTTTCGATCCATCAGTGTACCATATTAGACTTTTTGTGGGTAGGGTGGGGCCTCCGTCTGACCACGTCGTACGTTCCCTAATATGATCCTCGAATTTTCCGCCAAAGCGGTTTTCACTTATCATAAAGTCAGCGACGGTGCAGAGCATGTCCTGGGGCCCTACTCTGTATTTCGTTTCGAAAGTGAAATTTTCCGAAAACGAATATTTTGTACTCTCTATTTCGATAGCGGAATGAAATCTACTACTTTCGGATTTAAATTTCCGAAAGTGGAAATTTGGTACTCTGTAACTCGTTTCCCAATGTCAAAAGCATTGAAAAATGGAAAATTTGTTTCTAGAACTAATTCGCTAACGGAAGGATTTTAAAGTACCTGAAAATGCAAGTTTTTATGAAAATCTTTGTGATGATAACAATTATAAGCAAGCAGTTCATGTGTGCACATCCCGATTTAGCCAAAGGACAATACATTTTTAGGAATTATTAAATCTAAATGAATTTGTGTCTTTATTTTTTGTGTTTATTGATTTATTAAATTATTTGTGATTTGCTCTCGTATTCTCTTAACAATGTTGGAGTAGGCATCATTATGTTCTCTATGTTACTGTTCAATGCTGTTTGATGATGCATCATCGGGTATTTTAAATTTACAGGAACTCCAGTGGATCCCAAAGGAGAAGGAAGTTCATCTCGTATGCAATTCAAAACATACTTTTGTATGCATCCTTCGAAATGCGAAAGTTCTGAACAAAACTAAAATAATAAATGATAAATAATGGTGATATGAATCATTGGTACCAACCGAGTTTTACCTTTTATCACCTTTTTTAATAATATTTGATTTGTCCCGTATAATTTTCCGCTCAATCCGTTCTTAATTTATTTCTTCGTCCATCCGAAGTGCAACAGAATACATTTTTCTGTCTTATTATATTAAACTCTTTATTTAAAAATCATAACAATAATTTCCTCCTATTCTCGGTTTATTTATTTGACATATCTCATAAGAAATATATCGAGACTCGACAAAAAAAATTCTAAAGTGGAAAAAGCATCTAGTAGTATTTTTTACATTCCGAAAGTGTTACAGAGTACCAATTTAAAAGCGAAACGAAAAGCAATTTCGAATAGGATTGACTTTCGAAACGAAATACAGAGTAGGGCCCCTGGTCGGGAATTTCGTTGATAATATTTAGGTGACCCGTAAAATTACCTGGTTTGTACTTACGAATAAGTTGAAGTCTAATAGCGCTTCTAGCGGCTGACTTCCTAATGAAGATTTGTAATGGCGATATGCCAATTATAGCTTCTAGAGCTGCTGCAGGGCAGGTGGGCATGGCACCGGTTATACCAAGACAGGCCATCCGTTGAAGCTTATCAAGCTTCTTGGCTGTAGTCTTTTCGAGAACTTTAGGTTACCAGACTAAGGCTCCGTATGAAATGATGGGTCTGACCATCGTGGTAGACAACCAGTGTATAATTTTAGGGTAGAGACCCCAAGCTCTACCATACAATCGACGACTTGCCGCTAATAAGGCCCTAGTTGCACGGTTTATTATAGAGTTGAGGTGAGAATTCCAGTTGAGGCGCATATCCAGGATAACTTCTAGGTATTTGACTCAAGTGTAGTGCCCTTCAGGAAGATTGGATCTAAGTTAATAATCCTTCTTTTAGTAAAGGGTACTAGAACGGTTTTAATGCGGTTGACTGAGAGTCCTTCCCTGTTGCATATCAATGGGTTACTTCTACCTTTCTATTCATCATTTCAAGTTTGAAATGATAAAGAACACTTTCGAACAATTATTCACCTCTGAATATAAATCTTTTCCTCTACAAGTCTAGGTGATGAGTAGAGTGCAATCGTGTAGTGAAATCTGGATTGCAGTTTTAATTCAGGGGATCTTCGCACTTTTAAGTGTCCCCTTTGGAATGAGAATGTGCCAATTGCTTAACATGGAAGGAGTCATGATGAGTATGTGAGATCACTACATTTTGTCGGATTTCCAAATTATTTAACCGGTGTCACTGTCAGCACAAGTCCTAGTATCTTTATAAGAAGTGGGCGGATATTAAATCTAAATAAATGAGAGCACTCTTAAAAATAACACAGATTAGAAGGTTTTTCGTGAATGTCATCATCACCACTTTGGAACATTCACCCCTATTTGTTATGAAATGTCACAAGTGACTGTCACCGTCACCGTGGCAGGTGTGTATTTCTTGAGCTCACTTTCAAGAAGAAGTAAGTACCTACATATTTAAAGGAATAACAGATGATAATTCCTAATCACTGTCAGTCAAACAATCTTTCCACAACTCCAGTCGCTGCCAGAGGCAACCAAATGAATGGCACTACCAATCAACCCTGTGTTAAGTCTAATTAATCATACCCGACCTTTCTCAGCTCAATTAAGTGAAAATAACTCACGAGCAATTTATACCCAGAAACATGTTCCAGTTATCGACTTAATCCAGCCTTGAAATCTCAATCCGAAAGCAACACGTGAGTACGTCGGATGGAAATCAAAAGAGACCAACAACAACAGACAACAAAAATGCGGTTAATTTGTCTTGTGTACAATTAACCCTGCGAGTCAATAAGCCTACCTGATCAAGCCATTTGTTTCAAAATAAATTCCACAAATTTCTCTTGTAAAATTAAATTTTCCTACTTTCACTGTTTTGAGGTTTTCAATTGTTTTCTTCCCAGCATTTCATCTCCATCCATTCCATTTTAACCACACCGTACGTGCGGTCAGTTACAGAACAATTATTATTATTATTTTCCTTTGCTTTCTTCATTTTCTAATTCGTCGGTGTTTGTTTTGTATCTCGTTTCAGTTTACGGTAGCAGTGCGGATATTCATGTCGTGGACGATGGCGATGGCTCCATCTATAACGGCGACGAGAATCACAAAGTCTGGAGCGGATCACAGGATCAACTCGACGGCATTGCCATGGAGAGCCCGTATGAGGTGTTCTCAGGCAACACATCAACTCTGGGCCGACCAGTGCGCGCACGGCAAATCAGTGCGCCATTAGATGTACCTCCGCCACCGATGAAGGAAGAGAGTAAAAAGAAAAAGGACAAAAAGTCTTTGAAGTCATCGGGTGGTAGCCAGAGCCTGTCGGGCACCCTAATCCGCCCGAAACCGATCCATGCAAATACGCTGCAAAGGCCAGGGATGCATCATGGCGGTGCAGCCAGTATGATGTATGGCCCAGTCAACGGGCAACAACCTTCGAGGCATTATCACACAATAAGTCATCGTGGATTCCCCATGAATGGTGGTGGTCCACCACAACCACATCATCCGCACCATCCACATCACCCCCATCATCCGATGATGGGACATCCAGCGCATCACATGGGTCCGGTTGGGATGCCAATGCAGATGATGATGCCACAGCAGTACGCAACTCTACAACCTTCTCGGTCGTCGACGTCTTCGAAGAAGAAGAAAAAGGACAAAATGAATGGAGGAATTCCTGTGGGAATGCCAATTGTTCCATCGCTGTACGCCTATCACGCACACCCGCCACCACCGCCGGCGGCGGCAGCACAGTCAATGATCGGTGAACCACGCCCTCTAGCAATGAGTAGTCGGAAATTGGCCGCATCCGTTGGGAACGGTTTAGATGAGTCAGGCAATTCCGGAGCAGAATCACCTGGTGGCACCGGCATCTACAGGAGGAAGGGACACTTGAATGAGCGCGCCTTTAGCTATTCCATACGACAGGAGCATCGAAGTCGAAGTCATGGATCGCTTGCTAGTCTACAATTTAATCCGCCCGATATGAAGAAAGAACGTGAAATCGCCCAAATGGTCGCCGGTTTGGATCTAAATGAAGGAGAGGCAGCGACACTGCACAGAAAGGTACAACAGGGACCACCAATGATGAACGGTGGACCTGTCAATGGCGGACAGGCGATATACGGGAACGGTGGTAGTGCAGCAATTTACGGCAACGGAGGTGGTCCGTCGGGTAGTTTCGGTAAGCCAAGAAGATAAAGGAGGTTAAGTCTTAAGGAGGAATTATATCGAGAAGTTAGTTAGCTGATAGTTTTTATAAATATTTTTGCATATAAAGAAAATAAAATGTAAATTGTATCAAATTAAAAAATAGAATATAAAAATATGTTATTATAAGATTTAGTGATGCTCGAGCAGAAGTCAATAGAATGTTACTCGAAGGATCACATGTTGACAGGACCGTACTGGTTGAAGACAAAGCACTTCTAGGTCTAATAATCAGTTGAGATAGGACCCCCTAAAGTCCTCCAAACCATGAGTTCGATTTTGAACTGTGAGTCAGTACTTCCTTGGAAAGTTGATATGTGCGTATAGGTTTATGAAAGACTATCAATATCGAAAAAAATACAAAATGGACGACATATTAAGACTATAAAAGTACATCCACGCTTTGGTAGTCTCTCGAAACACTCATTTCCTTTTAAACAAAAGAATCTGAGCATGTTTATCATCACATACCCCTCATACTGAATACGTAGTCATCAATAAAATATTCACAGAAGTACTCTTTTTTGGTACTCAAAAGTCAAGTATGAAATCAAAACAAACTTTGTTTAGTACAAAAAAAAAAATACTAAACAATACTCTTAAGCTTATATTTAAATTTTAAACAGCGATAGAGTATTACATCCGCGCACCTTAAAACCCACCACATCCATAGACGAAATAAAATAACAAAAAAAAAAAACCATTGACAGACCAAAGCCAAGCAAAATAGCCTCTGAATAAGATTTAAAAACTTTCATAAACAAATACATACACAGTATCTATACATAATATAGCTTTTTTAAAAAAAAATTAATGAAATGCATTGTTATATTGGAAACAAAAATACCAACATCACAAATTTAAATGCAGTAAAGATATGCGAAAAAAAAACAAAAACGAAAACTATTATTTGTGCCTTATTAGGTTTTAACGTTGAACATATAAAATGTTAAAAAATATGTTTTATTTTATATTGAAACGAATATAATAATTTATAAAAATCGAAATCAATTTAAATAGAAACAAAATAAAAAACATACAAACTTCATGTACATTTTATTAATAAAATTTTGTTTTCAAGCAAATTCTATAATATATGGAAATAATATTATTATTATTATATTTTTTAAGTTTATTTGTATTTTTATTTTTTATGAGTTATGTATAATGGTTTTTCATATTATAAGCAAAAATATATGTATATGTATAACCATTTTGTCCATATTAGTGCGTGTAGAAATAGTATACAATTTTAAATGGATTATTATAATAATATGAATTATTGAAAATAAATAAATTAATAAAAAAAATGTTTTTGTTGATTTTTTTTTATTTTAAACAAAAAGACAATTATTTAATGTAGGCCAACAAATGCAAATTGTCAACAAAATTAGAAAAAATTACCGCTATTTGTAACGGTTTTTTTTAGAAAAATTCGTTAAGCAAATCAAGTAGAAGCCGCGGTAGCTAATCGCGTTTGTTTGAAAAAGCTTTCGAGTGAAATGAACTGTTTGACATTTAGGAATTAAAGATAATAATATTGTTTGTATCGACTTTGGTACTTTTGTATGGAAATAACTGTCATAGATAAATATGCCGGAAATGAAATAACTTTGAAAGTAAGTATTGCAGTCAAACACATAATTAGGGTGGCAATCGGTTTCAGCAGCATAATCATGCATCAATTTAGTTTGTGAGAATATTACAGCTAGAACAATCGAGCGCAGAACCACTTTTAAGAACTTGAAACTTTTCTGTGCGTCGAGAGAATAATGTCGTGATTTGTTTACCAGAATGTATGTAGATATGCACTAAAAGATTCTTCAACCACCGCCATAGAATGAAAAACAGAGAATAGCTAGCTATTACAATGTTACAACTTTTTCGGACAAGCATAATGTAATCAAATCATATGCCGGAATAGAATATGCAACAATTTGATACATCCATACAGACGAGTAAGTCGAGATAGTTAGTCAAGATTTAACAATTTTTGGGGGTAATTTACAGTGGAACGGAATCTCTGGTTGACTGGGGTTCATAATTCAATCGAATAAAAATATTAAGATATATAGATAGAGAAATAAAGTCCAGATGCGTTGAAGGACTTATTCGAGTTTCCAGAGTAACATATGTTATATTGTGCCCATCCATCTATGATGAGAATTATATTTTGTTAAGAATTGCAGATTATTAGGTTGCCGTGTCGAAAATAGATTACAAACTTTTGTTTTGATGCTGGATAGAGGAGAATTGAAATGAGAGTTTGAAAGATAAGAAAATCGTTTACCAGAGCATGGTAAACTTAACATTTCTCACATCAAAAACAGAGCCTAGCTTTTACGCTTCCCTCCATGAATTCAACAGATGCAAGAAGGTTTGCTTATATTAGGCTCCTGGTCGGTAAAATGTAACAGCTAACAGGGTAACTGAGTTCAATTGGCAATATGTGGAATCAGTCGACATCATGCAAAATAACGAAAACGTCCTGGCCGCACTCCAACAGTCGTAAGAGTTATCGCTATTTGGCATTTTCACAGAGCAGTCTCGTCATGACATGTGCAGAAACTGCATCAACCGAAGACTGAAGAAATACTGGAAAGCAACAACATTAACCTAAATTATTCTGAAGAGTTGTACTGTCACTATGGACCAACACTGGTCTACGTTAGGCTCAGCCGCCCACCCCTAACCTAACCTAAACTATCTAAACCACGATCTTTTGAAGAGAGGCTTATTTGTATTTAACGGACTTAACCCTAGGAAAGCAAGACATATTTTCCATACAAAGCAGGCGCGACGCGCAACCCCTACAATGTCTGTTAGACACGAATCAAGATCTACCGCAGCATTCTGTGACCCTTGACTAAAAGTGAAGCTATCAATGAAGACAGAAAAGAAAAGAGAGAACATACGACGAGATATATGTTCATACGTATGCGAAATGGACAGATTTGTTTCCTTAATTGACTCTAGAATCCTCATTATAAAACAGAAGACCATACATACAATATATGATTTTCATTTGATTAATAACGCTTTCAACAAAAAAAAAAATGCTTTGGAAGACTTAGTCGAACTCCTGCTATTTTTTTTGTGCGACAGGATTTACAATCAACAAAAATAGACTCTCAATCAACAAAACAAAAAAACAGTACATATGAATATCGGGGTACGTAATACGTATTAAACTGCACTGATTTCGATGACACTTCTTTCGAATCCTTGCTCTCCTTGTTTCTGAAATACGAACTGCAACATGTGTAATGTTATAAAAAGCAATCAAAAAACTTTGTGCCACAAAATTAAATCCTTTTTCCCAAAGCCTACAATCGAAGCTGCTACTCGGATACCAACTGAGTTACCTAATTTCCAGATCAAATACCGACTCGTTAAATAGCAAATCAAAATCGATTGCGTAAATCATGCGACACACTGCGGCGACGCACAGCTGGTCAGCAATACCTTAAACCAGACTTTTTTGCTGGTAACGTGGAAGGAGTGTATTTCAGGTTTTCAGGTTTCACAAAAAACGAGAAACCGATAACTTGTTTATGGGCTTACTCGAGAGGTTTACGATGGTCCTTTTGTCGCTCTTTGGGTTTCTGGGTTACTACTCATGACATGGACTCTGCTGATGGACATTTAAACCAACCAACCAACCGTTTGATATTAACATATTACTTAAGTAATAATTTCTTTCCCATTATCCACTGTAAAAAGTGGAGGAAGAAAATGCAATTAAAATCGCGCGTGGTACCAGAACTAGTGCAACCTAGTTCCACTGCCTTATGTGGAACGCGTCCCATCCCGCAGGGAAAGGCATTCACTCAGCGAACAGGAAATTCATCATTTTATATAATCGCCGATGGAAAATTAATTCCTCGACTTCACCAAAGCTGGAGAGCTTGCGCTATTAATCAATATGTTAAGTAATAAATTAATAAAAAAAATAAATTTATTTTGCAACACTAGAGCCAACCTATGATTAATTACATGGCGGCGTAAATAGTTTACAGAGTTTTTTAATTAACAGAGGGGGTAAGGAACTGCGTAATAAAATGGAAGTCGACTAAAAGCAGGGATGTTAAATTTTTGCGAATATACATATAAATTTTGTTTTCCTTTTACATATTCAAACTCGAGACAAAAAAGAACACAAATACTGAAGCAAATGCTTGAATGAATGAATAAGAGAATAGAATAGATTTTTATTGTTTTCTTATCATACAATTCATAATATACATATGTAGGTTTACAAAAATTGTTTAAGCATGGCTATGCCGTCTGCCCGATTGACGTTTTATTTTTGCACTTTGTGTTTTTATTATAAATCAATAAATTTATATAAGAAAATTGAAAATTCAACAGTTTATAGTAATATTTAATAACTAATAGACAGTCTTAAAAAGCTTCGTTTAAAATCTGGTTTCTGTTTTATAATGCAGCCCTATAGAAATTATACAGCAGTTTTAAATCTCCTTCGCAGTTAAGGATCTGCAGTACTTCCGCCTAAGTTTTCAAATCACTGCCGAAGAAAACTCTCCGTATCTCTTTCAGGATCGCACATTTCCCAATAAAATGAACGACATCTTCCTCACAGACAGATTACAGAGACTGCAGTAGATACTTAAATCCTCATGATGTGGTATGAAGTTCAATTCTACTAACTCACCCCTCATTCTGAATATAGCAGAAATTAGCTTTTGACTATTTTTGCTGTGAAAATAGTTCCGTTCACATAGATTATGCTGCAGATGGCTGTAAATTGCTCTATGCACTCAAGATTTAGCTGTGCTAATGCAGTCTAATCTATACTTCTCGTCTACTTTTGCAACAAGATTATAAAGCGCTTCTCTGTTGTCCTGTCCATAACTCTCCACAGGTCACAGTAGTCTGCAAGCTCCTTTAGTTTCCTGAACCATAAATTCTTCTTCTCTATAGTATATAATGCGAGAGTCTTCGGCAGTCTTTCGTTTGGCATATCAAAAACTTTTAGTAGGTAGTCCACATGTAGCTTTAGGGTTTTAATAAAGAGTGGTGATAACCCCGTTTCAATTATAATCATATAGTTGGGAGCAGTTTTATGTAGCTGGAAGCATCTTTTAACATAGAACCTTAACAGTTTTTCATAAGGATACAATGGGCTGCAGGAAAGCCAGATTCTGAGGTTTTTCTTGTTTACTGAGTACTGACATTTTGGTTCCGAGGTTTATCTTGGTCAGACCAAGACAACCTTAGGTTGTTACTTTAGTGAGTTTCTTCTTATTCTTTAGTTTTTCACGGATATTGTAACCGTCCATCCCGAAGAAGAGTTGTTTACAGACTGTGTGTTCACATTTCGACTTTACTGTTCCAGACTTTTCTATTTTCTGGCTTTGCGTTGGCTATGATCAAGTACCTCGCTATGAACATATGGTTCTCTCCAAGCTTTTTTTGTGAATATTCCTTTTTTTTACGGTGCGTCACATCCTCTACGTCCTTGTATGCGGTCTTCAGCGTTAATTCTTGACCCTTTTCCCCGAGCTTGCCCCGAAAAATACTGGACCTTCCCCGCTTCACCCAAATAAAATAAAACAACAGAAGCTGTTTACACTTTTCCACCTCTCTGCACTTTCATTTGATCGAAAATAGATTTGGTTTGTCCCAAAAACAAAAGTTCGCATTCAGTGAAATCGAAACAGGTATTCACCTTGGATTTTAAGACTCTTCTTACATTTACGTGACCTGCATTTAAGAACTAAGTTTCTTCTTTTAAAAACAAAAAAAAAATTGCACAATTTCGAATTTGATCACACCCAGCACGTCCGCATTTAAAAAAAAACATACAAGCTGCTGCCTTTACAAAGAAGGTCGCCACCGGAAGACCCTTTCAACGACAGTGGACAGGTGCATGCACTACACGTTTTCCTTTTCATTCACCAAGACGCATCTATAGAATGACCGCAAAAAAAAAACTGGTAATCGAAAGTTTATCCTGTTCTTGAAAGAAAACAAAAAAATCTCCAACACATGTCCAGAATTTGTAATTAGGAAGTTACCCACGAGGACGCGGAGTGGAAGGAAACGGAACTCCAAATTAAATACTCAACTGGAGTGGTGTTTTTTTTATATGTTATACGAGTATATCTTCAATAGGAACCTTGAAACAGAGAGAAGCAGGCAAATTCGTCACCACATCTCGAATCACGAATACGCGATTTAGTTGTTTTTTTTCTTGTCAAGAGATACATTTGATTTTGTGTCCTCTCTTGAACTTGAACTTTTGAAGGATATAAAAAATGCACACATTCACATCGGTCAGTCAATGAATTGGAGCTTAACTCTTTCAAATCGGTTTCGGTAGTAGCAGATGTTAAATTGTTAAAGCGGCGAGCGATCCCAAGAGGATGAGTGGCGATTTCTCTTTCGGTTTTGCTGTTTATTTTTTGTGGCTTAAAAATCATCGCTATTTGCGTCAATTGCAATTAAAGTGACGATGATTTGTTTAATTTTGGTTTATTTGTTTGAAAGTCTATTTGCGTTAACGGTCGCATGATCTCATTTGTTTATGTTCGGGAGCAATTGTTTAAAGGCAGTAAGTGCTGGCTAAACAAGCAGTGAGAGTGGGTTGAAACTGAAACTCTTAACAATTACGAGTAAAAACGTACAAAATATGACGAAAATTGGCGGATATAGCGTGAGGTAGAATTAAGCGTAAAAATGGTCAAACATCACTAGAGAGAATAATAGGTATAAAAAGATAGTTTGATCGTTTCATCAAAAAATACGCAAAACTCTCGCTATGACTTAGCTTAGAGCTATACAACATCTAGTGCAGCAGAAGCAATAAAAGTGATTTTAGAAAATATTTCATACATACATATGTAGGTTCAAGTAAAAAAGTCCGTAGGACTAAGCGTGAGCAGCCTGCAAGACAGGAGCACTACCAACGTGGCTGCACATTCCACATCACATCCAGCTGGAATGTGGCCCTTGATGACATTTTTCAGAAGCTAAATTAGAAAATTCACCAAGGATTTATGGAGAAAGCAGCGTGTTCTTCGAGCCGTTTATCTACAAGCAATTGAGTCATAGTTTGATGGATTTGAACTACTTTCACGAATCTATTAGAATAGATCCTTATCTTGAAGACTCGGTGACAATTGTTACCTCTGAATTTCAGGCCGTGTAGGGAATATCTTCCAGCACTCTGCACTTTGTGCAACTTACTTGGAAAAGAAGATATACATGTAGGAGACGAGAGGATACCATTACAACCAATCCATTCTCTCAATGGAGGAGGTAATTCAGTTACTCAACGGATCTAGCTGGAACATTCTTATCAACTACATATATGTATCGGATGCTCTTGCGTATAGGAACCAGTTTATGGAGGAATAGATTCCCTTATCTTTCTATTGCAAATCATTAAAATTGCTAAAATTTGTACATAGCTCCAAAAAACTTACATTGGTGGGTGGCCATGACGAAGTGGTAGTCGTCGCCGTCGCTTGTCACGCTGAAGGTTGAAGGTTCACGGTTCAAATCCAGATGTCGCCGAAACATTTATTTCTCACGAAATAAAAATAAGTTGATCAGTTTCAGAAGCTAATATCACAGCCTACTGCGAAGGCATAACACTGGCAGTAGAGGATGGTCGTACAAGCAATAAATGGAAACATCTGGAAAAAACTTCTGTGAATCATAAGCAAGGGCAAAACTTTTAATAATACACAAAAACTCTTTAGTTATCCTGGACACCACCCATACAGGTAGTTGAAACCTAACATCTGAGTTTCCTATAATTACGCCGATCTGTCTGTCTCTCACGCTGTAAAATTCGTATTTTCTTTTTTTATGTTAGCAAATCATTAAAATTGCCATCATAAAGCTAAAAATATATTTCAACAATTGTAATTTAAAATAATGAATTAAACTGCAAAAATGTCTCCACGCATGAAATTGTCAATCTGGCTGACGGCTTTTGCCATTGCTAAATAGAATTAGTAAACATTGTAACTGGGAGAAACAATAAATTATCCAATAAATTCAATACTACTACTACTACCAACGTGGCTGCACAAGCAGAAGGGCACACAGGGTGGAATAATACATACCACCAAATAAAGACATAATTTCTGTCAGGACACAGAGTCCAGCACATGGAGTCAATACTCAGTATGCGGAACATGCTCCAATAAAATGCTAGAGATACTTATGTATAATAGCCTGGCGACTAAGTGACAACGAGGAGACTAATTATGTGCATGCTGTGGGAAAGCGAAGCTTCGGAGATTACAATCGTCCCAAAGACGCTAAAAAAGTTCCCGAAATATTCTCAAATCAAAAGAAACCTCCATTCCCCATCACTGGTTCTCATCCATTATTTACAAAAAAAAAAAATTAAGAAAAAAGTACAGACCAACCCAATCACGCTTGGGGAACACCATATACTATTTCTGTTGTATCTCCTGCAACATTGTATGCAGATTTGTGTGGTTACAAACATTCCAGTACCATGAGAGAACCTAATCAAATCAGCTTTAATCGATGGAAGGAATTTTTGTGCGCACTCACGCATGCGACACACTCCCATTCGCGCACTCAAATAAAGCAAACAAATTTGCATAGTTGAATTATGCATTCGGCTGGAAAGCGCAGGCGCACAGTCGGTATGTCACATTCAATATTCTTATGAGTGCTGTCAACTCCTACAAAGTAAATATGCAATTTTCTCCTAACCTAGATCCGAACCAACGCAGCGCCAAGAATGCTTAAGTCTCCACTTTTTGATTGGTTTTGGCTGGTATCTGTCAACAAACGCTCCAAAACGTATGAGATTCAAAAAAGAAGAGATCACGAACGCAAACGCACCTCTGCCTGTATGCTAATTGCGGAAGGAATTTTCCATGACAAAAGTAATAGAATATATTTATTTTCGATAGAAATCTACAAGTTTCGGATGTGAAATCGAGACAGCGGCGCGGCGCGGTGGTTACACGCGCAACAAGCATCAACGGGTGACAAAAAAAAAAGATGAATCTGTAATGAGAGGTTGACACACCCGGCGACTGGTTATTTTAAAGGGAAATCCAATTTACAAAAGGTATTCACAAGAAACGCATAATGTCTTCTTTTTTCCACTCAGCGCATATTGTTATTTGTTTTTATCGAAAAATTGCGCAATAAAAATGCAAATCACCTGAGAAACCACAGGAATGGATTGAATTCGATTGAACTGCTTTGTTATTATTTTTAAATCCATATTTGTCTTAACAATAAAACGAAAATGGTTTAGTTGTGAGATTTATCTTAAAATAGACGGAATACATTTGAAAAAAAACAAAAAACCGATATTTTGAATACGCATTGGTTAAGGCTAACTACGAGTATGGCTAGACAGGGTCTACGTTTCATTTACACTCTGATATTTTTAGAGAGTTGATAGCGATTCGCTTTTTGTGAATGAAAATTCAAGGGCAGATATTTATTTAAAAGTATCCGCATTCCTAAGACTATTGTCAACTTATAAATCAAAAAAAAAAATTATGAATAAATGACAATGAATTTGTTGGAAATTTATACAATAGCGCAGGTGTTTTCGAAATTTCATCTCAACCTTCAAAAGTGAAAAGGTACAAAGTGAATCCAAATTAAGGCAATCAAGAAGCAGTTAAGTGCTCAGTATAGTATAAGTTAGTCTTGAGTTCAATGCTGCATTTTAAAATTGCAATTTTATTAGGATTTCTATTTTCAGCACGTAAGTAGACGAATTTATACGTTGAATCTACTCAAATCACGAAACTTGCAACGGTTTTTTATTGGTCTACCCCGGAATACTCGTAGTCCTTTCATTCCCAGACTTGGGGCCGCGAAATAAGGCCCCAGCAAATAAGACCCCAAAGTAAAAATGAAGTAAGGCTCCAAAAATGCGCATGCAAAGCAATAACAACAAAAATTGCTTTAAATAGGGGTGAAATTTCACTTTTTGGGGCTTTATTTAATTTTTTCATCTGGGGCTTAGTTTCATAATGAAATAAGGCCCCAATGAAATAAGACCCCAACATTATTTCTGGGGCTTAATACCCCAATTTCGGGGCATTATTTAATTTATTTTTGGGGCCTTACTTCATTTCATTGGGGCCTTATTTCCATCTGAAAAATGGGACATAATTTCATTATGAAAATTTAGCCCAGTTTTGGGGCATTATTTCATTTTTTTTGGGTCTTATTTCCTGGGGCCTTATTTCGCGGAGCCCCCAGACTTCAGTTGCACGTGTATAATATTTGCCATAGATAAAGCAACCTATAAATGGTGAATATAAAAAAAACTTTAAAGTCAGTTGAAGGCATACACATAATTAAAAGCTAGATCCACCTGGTCTTAAGTAGGATCGATTTTACTTAAAACTAAACTTTGTTTTAGATTAGATTTGATTTTATTTATGCACTTCAAAATTCATAACAAAAACAGTTTACAAAAAATCAGTTTTCATGGCATTGCCGTCTGCGTAGCTAGTTTTATTACTAACAGTAAAAACTCTTAGTAGCAAAATAATTTTAAACTAGTGTGCCCGTGCGAGGACTCTCGCAAGAGAAAATCCAACCCCCAAAATCCAAACTTACCATCCAACATCCAAACTTTCCATATGATTTCCAATTGTCAACTCATGGCAATCCCAAATGAATTTATTTCCATCACTTTATTTATTTTTTAGGGAGTTCATTTTGCGTAGAATATTTGTTTTGATCGTTTTTTTAATTTGCTAAAATTTATAAAGTGAAAGTGCAATTCGTCACTGGTCCAGGAAATTCTCTTTCTTTTGACACCTCATTTGTTAAGATCGGTTAAGTGTGAGAACCGAAAATGGTACCTACACTACAGAAATAATAATTTTAAATAAGGTATTATTAAAAATTGTAATAAAAATGTTCAGTCAATCTTCTTTCGCGATATTGTAGTGCGATTTCGCAATAACAAGTTAGGAACATTGATTTCACTGTGGATTATTAAGACTTGGGACTCGTATAGGACATAGCACCCCAAGATATATCTTCTAGTTTCTCTCAAAACTGGACATTTTCCGGTGAAATGCAGAGTTTCATCCCACTCTGCAAAATTACACTAAATACATATATATTAGGAGTAAATTATCTCTAATTAAGTCTCAGAAGTTCGCCCCGAAGCCTCAAGATGATCGCTATTTCATTTCATCGATGCTGTATTCATCCCGAAAGTTGAATTCTTCTGAAACAAATTGTGCCTTGAATGGCTGTTTATCGTTCCATGTACTGATCCTGAAGCTTCCTCCAAATATCTTGCGCTAGCCTGGACTTCAACTCCTTCGATGAGCTGATACAGCTGTTCCTCTAAACACCTTGCAACATCGTGAGTAATTTCGATCCCACAGTCATGTGCTAGTTCCAACCACTCTTTGAACCATCCAGTGCGGCTATGTATTACTTGCAGCGCCGCCATGTGCAGAAGTCGGTTATCTGGCATGCTAAGAACCTTAGGAATATAATCCACTTGGAGTTTTAGTTTTGGTGAAGAGTGGTACTAAGCCTGTTTCTAGCATAAGCATATAGTTTGGCGTATTAGGGAGGAGTTGAAATATTCTTTTGAGGTAATATCTGAATAATAATAATATGTACATATTAAAATAACTAAACTTTGATATGAAGTCAGGAAGAATAATTTTTAATGATCATCAAAAGATGTTTTTTCTCATGGAGGCTGTGATTTAGTCAAAATTTACTCCTTATTCACAACTACTGTACTAAGAAGAAAATATCTTAGACCACGAAATGAAAATATAGTATAACAGCGAATGACTACCAGAGTTCCCACTGAACCCATTCATCTTCAAAGAAATAAAGTGATAAGCCAAAATTGCTGGAATGCATGAATGCCTTTAGATCTGAAGAAACAGACAGATAAAACTTGTAGGTATTAGAAGCTGAAAAGTACATCCCATGGCAACCAAACATAAGCAAGGAATACAGTAATCATAACCAGTAATGATTACGTAAAAATAATAACTGCTGAATTAGATAACTGGCCAGATTGTTTTGTCAGCTGTAGACCAACCAATTCAAACAGAGCGATGAGATAAAAATGGCGAACCAACACAACAAATTGAAATAAAATCAAAGAAAGCTTGTGGAGAAGCTGACGCCCTATACCCACTAGAATCAGCGGGATACGACAAAATGTATACCCACTCAACCCCAAAAACGGATCAAGTGAAAGTTTATCTGTAGATTCCGTTATGGGAGATCTTCACTAGAATCATCGCATAGCCGATGCTGTATTGCCTTAGATTTCTCAACAGACTTAGCCAGTGCAAAGGATATGTGAATGTGTTCTCCCCAAACCTGAACTCTATGACGAACACAAATTAGCATTTTTTGGTATTTGAGTAACTTTTCGAATATCCTTCAAGAGAAAACGCCGATTGATGGTTACGAAACCCTCTTATGACACCATTGTATGTCTGATCGCTGGAGACTTTCCTTTCCTATTTCGATTGTGAATTGTTCTACGAAACTCGATAAACGAAATTCAAATCACGATAATAACCAAAGGTGCCCAGAATCACGCCAACCAAGGAACAAACACTTTGGTCTCGCGAAGAGGTATCTTTCGATGTTTCTCAACCTATTGCGACAGGTATGGCTTGGAAGTTCGTAGCCCCAATAAACCCAAGGCTTTATTGCTATGAAATTCTTATTTTCCAAATTTTATGTCGCTGTTTCAAGGAAGCGTTCCAATTTAACTCCTCAAGTTTAATGAAATATCACCATCCTCTCTCTTCACACAACACTTACAACTCCCGCCCTGAAGCAATGCACATATGTATGTTATGTATGTATTTACGAGTATTTGGTAAACATGAATCAGTTTTATTTAGTTTCGCTACCTTAGCCGGCTAACTTCCATGCTAACGTGAAAGTATTTTCTCTTTCATTTCCGTGAAGAAAAAACACACCTCAACACCTGAAATAAATCGCAACTCATTCGCTAGGTATTCGCATTCGCAGTTAACAATGAGTCAATTCAGATTGGTCACCTCAGCCGATAACCTCCGATTTAGTAGCGACTGCAGTGTGCCACATAATTTCGTTAGCCACACTGGGAAATGAAATGAAAACGAAAGAAAAATATTCCAGTCAGCCACGAAAACTTTCCCAAAAAAAAAGCACCTCCTCGCCCTCCATTGGCGTAGCGGCTTAAGCCGCCAGACTCAATTGAGCCCAATGATCGATTGGCAAGTGGCCCATTCCGTTTTGAGCGATGCGGATGCCTATAAAAACCACAGAAAAGGCCTTTTTCCGTGCGAAATTCCACCGGCGGACATGATCGGCATTTGAGAAATAATTTTTGTGTACCAAACCCCGACTGTGAAAAGTCGGTGTACCGCGAACAAACAGTTGATTTTCCTAGCGCAATTATGCAAGACGATGAGCCATGCTGATTGCGTGTGCAGTTTAAATCGGTGACATGTTTTTTGAACCGCACACAGCTGCTCTAAGCTCTAGCGATGGCTTTGAGTCGCATTGCTGGAAACCTCACCGATTGCAACCAGTTCAATGGCTCGATGAAAAGCGATGATTGCAGATTGTGTTCCATCACCGGTTTTGGATGGTTGCGACAACGTGGATATCTTCTTTTTGGGTGGAGTAGCGATTAACGAGTTTACGATGACCAGTTGTTGTTTTTGTGTTGGCACTTGTGAGGCACACCTGTGAGGTAGTGCTGCTCTCGGCAGAACTATCGCGCTGGTGGCAATGAATAATGCTTGCTGGAGTTTGATGGGATTTTGCTCACCGATGACCCATGGAATGCGGACAACCTAGAGTGTGGGGAGTATGTCAGTTTGCATACGAGAAAATACAAAAACTGGTAATCGGCTGGAGTCAATGGAGTTGTCGGTCAAGTGGATTTGCTTTTTCTTTTCGTTTCATTGATTTACAAAGGCATGTATGTAGATGAAAGCAGTTATCAGCACAAAACGGTACATAAATGGCTATATTTTTGCCAGTCGACGTTTCCTGAAACTAACAAAATTTTACTAAGTTTAAAAGGGATTAATGTCTGAAAAAAGCGGCTTCATAGAACAAAGTTTTATAAGCTCACGAAAGTCTCGATCACCGAAAGTTTGAAATCCTCACTTTAATGTGTAGATAAATATTCTGCATCTTAAGTTCAAGGACTAAATATCTGGTGTTGGTCATTTTATGTGCGTCACCTTTGGTTCGAAAAGAACTCAGATCTCGTTTACGCATTACCGAAGGATTACAATAAGAATATGTCATTGGCCATTAGAAGACTACAGGAACTGTAATGATGAAAATGAGAAAAGTCTACGACTTGTATATTGTGTCCACACTCTTCTTTGATGATTTTATAAAGAGCTCATCCTTTTCTTGAACTTCAAAGAAAGGATACAATTTCATCCATATGTATGTATGTATATCAACAGGTTGCCCAAATTGTGGTAATAAAACTGCCGGTGTTCTCATAGCATTGATGGGGTTCTCCTCTCGGATCGTCACTTATCTAACCACCTTTCAGCTCTTCAAAAGACTCAAAATATTATTACGGCACACAACAGAGCTAAACAAACAAAAGGTTTTATTTGCAGACTTTTATAGTGAAAAACATAAAATTCAAAAACATTTCTATCATGAGCGCCGTGAGGTAAATTTTTTCCGGTGTTCACATTATCAGCACACGATTACAGCGAACAGTGGCACAGAATCTCTTTTCTGGCAAGAATAGATGTGAAAAATTGTCGAAAAATACTACGTGGAAAATGAGAATAAATAACCGGTACTTGCAGATATGAAGATTAATAACTTTTTTTTTTTTGAAAACCTTAAGAAAAAAAATTAAAAAGAAATTTAATAATTTTTGCAGCCCAATCGGTTTTTTGAAGTGCGTTTAATGCCGTTTTCAATGTTTTTTCAGACTTAACCCTTAACTGATGTCGTGGGTCCAATGCCATTGAAATTACATGTTTTTATAAGTGAATTGAGACCTATTAAATAAGTTCAAATTTGAAATAAAAAGGGATGTTCCGGCCGCTAATTTTTAAAAATTACATTTGTAATATGTAGTTAAGTTTAAAGTTTGATAAAAAAAAATATTTGAAAAAAATTAATACTTTTATTTTAATCACCTTTTGAAACAGGTTGGTCGCCCACGACCGTTCATTTTTTTCACACAGGAACAAATTTCAAACTCAATTTAAATCAAAACTTGGCAGCCATAACCAATCGGTTCTTTGGTAGATGTCTAAGATAAATTGAAACGAAAATTCCATAACCCAAGCCAACATCCCATAATATACCAACCATCCACTTACGGTTGAAATGGAATCGCGGTACAAGTCGAATATCGTAAGTATAGATTTAAAGCATAGCGGAAGTGCGTACTTTGGAGTGAAAGTTTTTTATTTCATTTCATTTAAGCTTTTAAAAAAGTTCTTCGAATGCAGGTATGCAATGGAAATCTTTGTAATGTCGGATAAAAAAAAAAAGCTTTTGATAATAACAGTGCGCCTAAACGTATGCTATGCTTTAAAAAAAAAAAACAACAATAGAATCTCTCTCGAATAGGGCATCTATGGCGTCTTTAAATTGGTGAATTCGGGAACCTACACAATTTTTGCGAATTGATCCTTCGTTTTGATAATTTGATTTAAAAAAAAGACTGTATACGAGCAGGATCTAAATCTACCCTCTCGCTGTCCGTTTATTAATGTCCAACAGGGGCTATAAATCTGACAGTGGGTATATGACTAAGTGCTGCAGAATAATCATTCTAACCTCTTTGAACCTTCAACTTCCTGCTTAATAGAATTCTACCCACAACTCCCATTATGTGTTGTGTAGGTAATACATCATTTGCGCAGCAGCTTATTGATTCCACAGTATCCACAGAACAACCACAAAACGAACTAAATAATCTCCATCAAATCAATACGGAGGAAACCGATAATTGGCCCATTCACTGATAACTATGATTAACTTTTTCCAGTTCATAATTGGCCCACATAAAGCGGGCATCGCTATCGCAGAGCAACTTCTGAAGGTGTCGCACCAGTTAGTGGCAAAACTATAGACCAAACAGCAACAATAACTGACGGGTGAGTTACCCCGAAAAACCGGCTCGCCATACGTTTACAATTTCCATCAAATTTTCCCCAGATTTTCCTCCACCAGAAAAAAATTAAATTGCCACCACCATCAGCAGCATCATTATCGTCATCGCGAAAATTTGTAACGAACCAATCGTATTCCATTGTCAGTCTTACCTTGGTCCGTACAAGTATCGTCGCGTCCGCTGTTTCTTCGCGCAGATTTTTCTTTGAATTTTCTTTGAATTTTCTTTGTCTCTCGCTTTTCGGAGAAAAAGTTGTTTTTCATTTTTCTTTTATTTTTGCGATACAAACATCGATTTCTGTGAAAAACTAGTGAAGTGGTTGGTGATATGGATACAAGTACCTGAGGTCAGCTCAAGGTAAGTGGAAAGAAATTAAGAAAACTCTCATTAGATACATTTTTGGAATGCTCAGATATATTTTAAAAATATTTTCACAAAAATTCAATCGAACTGTCAAATATACAAAAAAGAGTCGTCGTCATTGTCACTTGGTAGCTAAAATCGTTCTCCTTAACGTCCGAACCTCATGTGACCGTAATCGTCGAACTGATCCTCGCCTCCGCGTTTGCCGAATCGCATGTGACCGTAATCATCGAATCGTTTCGACCTGTCGCCTTCGTTTTCACTATCTACCAGCAGGTCTAGTTCGATGGGAATCTTGGATCGGGATATCTGCAACATCCTTGGACCAAATCCGTAAATTGATCGGAGGTTTCTGTGTGTTCCGTATGAGCGGAGGACTGCATTGCCACTGCCACTTCCATCTCGGGAGTCGGATTTTTGTTGGCTGTCGTTGTACTTATCACTGCTGACTGGTAGTCCTGACACGATAAGGACAAAGCACAATAGAATGAACGAACACAGGAACAATGGTGTTGAAGAAGCCGACATTCTTGTGTGTTGTCTTAGGGAAGTCCTGCTTTGCACTGGCTTCTGGTTGCTTCCACCTGTTGGCTTTTATAGTAGAACATCATTTGGATTTTATTATTCAAAGGACATCCTTTGGTGGATGCCTGTAAGATAGTCGGTAAGACCCTGACAGGGTGATGACAGTAATTGATGGTTGAAAAGTAACTCAATTAGGTGCATCTTGAGGGTGGATTGCTGCGGATTTACATCCTTTGTGGTGAAGGGTAAATTTTTCTCGCTAAAACAATCACGTTATAAGTAAGGGAGGGAATTGTTAGTGTCTTGAATTGTTTTTCATCAAATTCTCTATGGCATAAGGTAAGCCTATCCTCGTGTGGGCTTTTGAACTATTTCTTAGTGCAATATGTTTAACAGTGTGGCAAATTTTATTATATAAGTAATATTTTTCGATATCAAAACAGACAAAGATTGATTACTCGTTAAGACTGCGCCATCAGGACAAAACAAAACTATCTGATGTAGTTGATGTATTTTTCATTAAGGTTAAGCTTGCGACATCTTAAATGGGACTCGCGCCTCGGAACTGTGACGGCCAACCCAACACACAACATGACCAACAGAGCAAATTCTTGTGTTTCGGATCTTTTTCTCCTGGCAGGATCCACTCAACAGAATAGTTTCCAGGTAGTTCATCTGTTAACTTCAGTTATTCTTTCTGGTGTTGCTCCACCATCGTTGCAGCGTCCAGATTCCCGGTAAAGGGTTTCAGGAAGCATTCGTGTGGACATTTTCATAAAAAAAGGAAACTTGTTCGGAGAAACCCATAAGCTCAATCGCGATCCATATTCTCATGAGCTGATTGCTTTTCTACCAATAGGGTCTTCGATGTCGTGCTGCCCTTAGATATATCATGTATGTACTACTATGTATGTACTACTATATATATAGGTTAGGTTAGGTAAGTGGGCCGATGAGAATGGTTACATTCCCATCACACTAAGGTCCCTGTGGACCCATTGTGATACCCATAGTGCATTCCCACCCGTGGTATTATCGTTTCAGTTACAGCCATCCCGAAGCCCTGGTGAATTTCAGCAGGTTAGATGGTAATCCATCTGATAGCTCGTCGATATCTTCGAAGAAAAATTTGCCCAGGGTTCTGTTTCTCAATTGACAGAGGTTAGGACAGTGACAGAGGAAATGGGTTGTGTCCTCATGTGCCTCTTCATAACCGCATCCTCTGCAGATGTCATCATCGTTCAGTCTCAATTTCTTCATGTGGCATCTTAGGGCGTTGTGTCCAGTTAGCACTCCTATGAGCAAGGACACCGACTTCCTGTCTTCTTGCAGTAGCTTTCTTGTTCTAGCTTTGTCGTATTTTGACCACAATGTTCTTGATACCTCGCAGGTGGTTTGTGTTTTCCACCGGTTGTTTGCTTTAGTTTCTGATGTCTGTTCAATTTCGGCACGAAGGTTGCAGAGTGGAGGTTTGGCCGTCCTATCTGCCTGTTCTCTTTCTATGGCTGAGCCCTTTCTAGCCAATTCATCCGCAGCTTCATTGCCTTGTATCCCTCTGTGCCCAGGGACCCAGCAGAGTTTTACATTGTGCTGCGTGCCGAGAACCTTCAGCTCTTCGCGGCAACACTTTACAAGCTTCGATGTTATTTGTGTAGCAGCTATTGCTTTTATGGCCGCCTGGCTATCAATGTAAATAGTGATATCGTCTCGCGATATTGTCATCATTGACACCAACTGGGCTGCCTTTGTCACTGCTAGAACCTCAGCCTGGAAATCGCTGCTATGGTCTGGGAGTCGTATGGAGCTATTTATTCCCAGTTCCTCCTATACCTATGTCCATCTTTGACCCATCTGTGTAGATGGACTTACCATCTTGAGGTACCTCGTTTTTTTTTCCATTTCTCTCTGCTTGGAAAAGTCCAGGAGAAGGGTTTTTCGAAGTCCAATTATGGGATTATATAGTCTGAGCTGATGTCACCATTGAGATAAATGCCAAGTATCTGGGTATGCCCATATGCATAAGGTCTCCAGTAATTTGACTGACTTAACCTGAGAGCGCTATATATACTATGTATATATATACTTTTTAAAGACTTTACCTAATACTGGTATTTTGACCAAAAAAAGGTTGGTTTTGGTTTCTCCTCACCTTGGAATATCGTCGATGTTGATATGGATTTTTAGGTAAGGTTAGGTAGCAGTGGCTGGCGGTAACGAGTACCAGCACACTTAGGCCTATAGAGGCCAAAAAAGGGGATATTTAACCCCGCTACTCATGGGAACCATTTGGAGCTTTCTATAAAGCGAAAAAGGCTTCCCACATCTTTTTGTGCTAGGTCACTGAGATCGTCGAAGAAGTGTTCTCTCTCCTACTACTTCTGCAGAAGTCATTTGAAATTATGCCAATCCTAGTTGCATGCTTGCCTATTAAGGCAGTGTCCTGTAATGGCATCGATAGTCGTGTTGGAGCGGTTAAGATATAGTTTACGCAAGATCTGTTTGGCGGCAAGTCAGGGAGTTTCACCTTCCCATCTAGCATTGGATTTCTTGACTGTCTCAAGTTTGAGTGCGAGCTGGGAAGTAGCGAGTGGCGTACCTATATTCCTCATATCGGGTAGAATATTTATTGTTGTTCCTAGTTTAGCGAGCTCATCAGTTTTACAATTTCCTGGAATGTCTCTGTGCCCTGGCACCCAGCAAAAGTGAATATTCAACTGCATGAGACTGATTCCAGAGTTTTCGAGGCCACCTAACTATCCGAGAAAAAATTGAATTTTAAACTTTTTTTTTTTTTTTTTTTTTTTTTTTCCCCGAGGGTAGGTGAAAATCTTCCATAGACACTATGAGAATAGCAAGCGCGTGCTCATAGTAGTGTCAGATTCTTACTGACCAAAAACACCTCCCTTCGATATAAATTTGTTAGATACTGCAACTAAGTTATACTACTTATCAAGCAATTTTTCTATCACGAAATATAAACGTTTGGCAGGTTACTTTCCAATGAAAGATCCTGCATATTCCGCAATTTAGATGCGGTTAATCCTTATCTCGCCAAGTCGAAAGGTTTTGTCCTTTGTAGTCGGCGCAATAAATTGCTCTCATCCAAAATAAGTAGGACTGTATTATTAACATGTCCGATTAGTCGGTTTCTATGTTTTCGCGCGAAGCTTCTAGTTTAATTTTAAACTGACATGCAAAGTTTCCAGATTTTTTTTTACTCAGAAGATGACATTTGGCAAATGAATAGAGTTCTTGTTTCCCTGTTGTGTTTGATTCTATCGACCTGTGCCAAAAATTCCTCTTTGTAATGAACAACAGCATACAATAAAAAAACGCGCGGTTACAATTGTAATTGTGTACCTCTTCAATTCTGATCTATAAAGAAGAAAATGAAGGAAAAGTAGTCATATGCTGGCTCTATAATCTGTTCGGAAAAAATGTCCTTAATTTTTGCCAAAACGAGAGCTAATAACCAAGTGAAAAACATTCTCTACGAGTTTTCAACCGAGAATGTTCTTTGACATCTGTCAAATTGCTGTAAGTTTAACGATACTTTTTTTTATAGGGCATCAGGATGGTTGGAGCCCAGACAGTAAAACCACGGGTGGGAACTTATAATGGGTATCACAGTGGGTCCACATGGACCTAAATGTGAATAGAATGTAACAATTCTCATCAGCCCGCTAACCTAACCTAACCTGTCCATTGCATTGTTGATGAAAAAAGGTGTCACCGTTAAAAACTTGTTGAAGTTTGCCGGGATTCAGACGTTATACATATTATCCGAACAACTTTTGATTTGCAAATCAAATAAACTAAAAAGCACATAACATACTCTTCATCAAATGGCGCTACAGTCCATGGCAGACCCCTCAACTTCAATAAATATTCGATTAAACCTTTCTGGTTTGTTATCATGACACAAACATCAACACAATACCTGTCGACAGGCCTAACAAAACAATTAATTTCTTCAATAAGCCTTTGTGAATATATTTGTCAAAAATATAGCTAAATATGTTAATTAAAATTCATCGAATTAAGTAGTTTAGTAGTGCTCTTAAATGTCACTGTGTCTTCAGGAAAAAGCTGTCAAAGCTACTTTCGCCCAAAATCAATATGACACCCAAATGATATAAACTGAAGCACGCAACAGGTGGAGTTTATTTAATTTTATGCAAACATAGTCCATTATTTAAAATACGATCGATGGTATTATAAATATTTTTAGGATAACAGTTTAAAGTTCCATTTACTATTTGATTGTTAACTAAATAAATGCGTGCCGGCACAAGTCGAAATGAGAATTTGGCGTGAATCGAGTGACTTGGACGTCAAAGATAAACATAGCTACGCCTAATTAGCGAAGCAAATACAAAACTATAACCAAATATTGAATGTTTATTCTTTTTCTATTTGTTGTTACTATGTTTGTTAAATATGTTTAAGTGATATGCGTAAGAGTTGGACTGGAATTAGTTTTATTTGAGATAATGCAACTGTCATGTCAACAAAGTGAAAGCAATAAACATAGAAGGCTGATACATACATATACATATACATATACACTCACATACTACGTACATAAATACAAATCATAATAAGACTAGAAGTATAGAGAACAGAACTGAGACGACCGGCAACGAGTGGAGACCTGGAGAAGACCTAAGACCTAAAGAAGACCTATTATTAGAAGACCTATTATATAACGATTATACCAATAACTAATCATAATAACTAATAATAATAAATAAATAGCTAACAAAAGTTTTTTTTTTTTTTTTTTTTCAGTTTATGTGGGAACTGTGAATACTATTGAAGTTATTTTCTTTTATATGGTAATCCTAAGGACGTTCTCAAACATAACACAACCTTCAATATCGTAATTAAGTGTCGTTTAAAGAGGAAGTATTTAACCATGCGACTGATACCATTCACATTAGATTAAAAGCTCAAAATATGCTAATTTTTATTCCAGTTCAAATTAATCTTTATTATCAGAGAAACAATTGCATCAATTTTTGATTCCCATGAAACCGAGTCAGTGTTCATAGATTTGAACCTTCAGTTTTATGAGGTCACACCCCGCCTAACGCACAATATCACTGTAAGTCATATTTCAGGGCTCATTTGTAAACGCTGTCAAAGCCAAAAATACTGGCAAAGCCAGAAAACAGAAAGTAAGACCTGGTAAACTTCCCGATCTATCAGCTAATCGGTAATCGTTCCATTTAAGCAGTCAAAACTGTAACAATCCACAACTGACGGCTGATATTAGATTGTACCTATTTATTCTTTATCAGTCCTTTGTTCCATATTTTCGTAATATAAGGTCTGTTCGCGTACGCTCCTAAAACTACGAAAACCAGTTCGCGTACGCAAAAATTTCGTAGTTTTTCGTAAAAGAGGGTGCTCACGAGAGGGTTAGAAATTTCCCCATGCTACGAATTTTAGCACAAGAAATTTCTTTGGGAAGATATCTAGAAGAAAACTGTCAAATCTGTCATATCACATATTTTTTAAATTTCTTGTTGTTTAACGCGTTCGTTTACTTTTTCGTAATTATCCTATCTTTGAGAGCATTTCACCGCAGTCTTCGAAAATTGACAGCAAACACATATCTGGTGCAAATAGTACACGAACGATAAGTAGTACGATACTAGTACCTGTGCTAGTACCTATTGAGCATTTTAGAACTGCCAGAATGAGCCAAGAAAATTGTGGAGACATTTTGTGCATTTCGAAAAAAAGAGCTGAAATTGTTTGTATAATTTGAGTTTGCTTTATATGACAGCGAAATGTCAGATCGGCTATCGTAGAAGACGTAAAAAAAACACCGCATTTATCAGGTTGTAATATTGTATAATACATAAGTATTGCGTGATTTTTGAATGTCTGTTAAATAATTTGCACGAAATGCCAACATTTATTCTTCAACCACCTTTCAGGCAGACTTCTTAAAATACCGCAACAACCTCTTGGACATCATCCCGAGATCTAAAATTTTTTCCATCGAGGACGTTTTTCAGACGTCGGAACAAGTGCAAATATGAAGGTGCTAAATCTGGAGAATAAGGCGGATGCATTATTTTTCCCCAACCGAACTCCTGTAACTGTATGAGAGCGAGCGTTATCCTGATGAAATAGAACACCTCTTCTATTAGCCAGACCTGGCCGTTCTTGCTCTAGTGCTGATTTTAATCTGCACAGCTTTTAACAGTAGATTTCTGTGATGAGGCAACACCTCAAAATGGATTATTCTCTCAACGCCACCAAACAAACAGTAACACATTGAGCGTGTGATTTCGATCTCTGCAATTTTGTGCTGATCAGTTTTTTTTTCAATTGGAAAAAAAAAACCCGAAAAACGCTTATCTGATACTTCAATGACTTCTCTATGACCTAGACTCCAATTTTAACCAATCTGTTTGCTGCAATTCTTAAAATCTGTATCAATGAGGCTATCTGGCAGCATTCCTGTCAAACTAAGCCCAACAAGGCACACCTGGAAAACAGGAAATCAACGCCGCACCGTTACAAATAATTTCCATTTCGAATAATAAGTAGAACAGAATAACTCTGCATTTCGTTTGACCTATCTAAGTCATTCATTTGAATATTATCTAAATATCAACCAAACAAAAACAAACACACGAGAAGAACATTAAAAATCCCTTAAAAAGTTTTGATTCCAAATTCTTAAAACAATAATTTATTACAAAATAAAAATAGAAAGTTACAAAGTTCTTAAATATAATTTTCCCTTTTAACGTAAAAGTAGGACACCACTGTCAGAAGTCGTTAAGGTACAACTAGGCCCTAGGTTCTATTATTTACGATGTCAACGAAGTTATAAAGAATGTCACTACCAGCACGACTTCCATTTGACGCATACGAGTCTCCACAAAGACATTATGTATATTCTTTGAGGTGCTGCTGAGGCTTCTGCGTTGAAAGTGAATATCTGACCCCCCCCCCCCCCCCCCCCCCCCCCCCCGTGGTGGTACAGTATTTACAAATCGGTTGCTATCATCGATGCGCGTCCCTCTTTTATAAAAACCCATGTATGTGAAGATGACTTGTCTTGCTAAATTGGCCATGTTAATTCTGTCTGTTGTCATTAATAAATTCTAGAATTTTGGAAATTTATCAAACTGTTGTAACGGGATTTTGGGCGCTACAGCTGCAGTGATACAGGAAATGCAACTAAATATAAGATCATTTTGTTCTAACCAATGTCAGTAAAAGAAAGTCACTTTGCGTTATATGTAGCTTCAAGAGTATTCAAGAGGCACTGTCACCTGTCACTCATTTCGGTTCTTCTAGATTTTGATAAGAAACAATTTTGTGGTTAAGTTAAGTTTTGTGGGTTAAGCGATATATTCGAACGGGGTCTATGCAAGCCCGCATAAGTTGGTCAAATCATTACTGGTGATGTCAAAATGTTTGTGGAAAATAATTTACCCGCAAATGTTAATTAAAAGTTGTCAATCAAGCAGCTAGGTGGGGCTACAGTTCGGGGTGAACCAGGGCCTACTTCTGGCAACCATTTGTGTGTGCGTGTTATATTTTTTTGGATGAATGGAAGGGCCTATTCAATTGAGATTTTCATTTCAGATATAAAGCTGAGACTTTGGCAAAATAGACGCTAACTGTGGTCTTTCAGACTTCTACTCTTTTGAGTTAAGTTTCCATTACTTTTCAGCAGATATCCAGCAGTAGTTCATAAATTACCCGTCGAATCTCTTCTTTTAGCTCTCGATTCGATTGTAGTCATTGGCATGTCGCATGCCCATGTACTTACTTCACATAACTTCAACGGCATTATATCGCACGATCTTGGTGATCATATTTGATCGTAAAATGAGATATAACGTAATCGGATACTCGTGAAAAGGTACAATAACTGCAATGTTTCTCGTGCAGTGTACTAGATGGCACTGTCTTTTGACAGCACATGTCTTTGAAATCAGCATCGTCGAATTGATGCCCAACATTGAAAATAAAAGCACATCCAACACAGAATTTACAGATTTCAAATATCAGCTACTTATTTGTGACAGATTCACAGTTGTGTCAGTTTTAATTGTAACGTCTAATTAAATCACCATTTTACTGAACTCCAAAATATTAGGTCCGTTCGCGTACTTTTTGCACTAAATGTGGGTTTTCTGTCAAATCTCTAAGAGTGGGGGTAAAATTCTCTCAAAGACAGAAAAATCACGAAAAAGTATTCGAACGCATTAAGCACCAAAAAATGAAGAATGTATGTGATTTGACAGATTTGACAGTTTTCATAATATACCCGAATGAAATTTCTTGGACTAAAATTCGTAGAATGGGGAAATTTCTTACTCTCTCGTGAGCACTCTCTTCTACGGAAAACTACGAAATTTTTGCGTACGAGAACGCATTTTCGTTGTTTTTCGTTATTTTTCGTAGATTTTCGTTGTTTTGGGAGGGTACGCGAACGGACCTAGTATTTGGATGTGCGATTTGAAAACAAGTTCAAACTGAAGTCTATCAATTTTATAAAAGGAGGTGATTGATCGAATTTGAGTGAATTGGAAGAGAATGTGTTCGGTGAAATATGTACATATGTAAGCGCTGTCAATGGCCGGCATATTCATCAAATGCGTTGCAGCAAAGGGAGCCCTCAGAATAAGAGAATACTATTTGCCAAAGAAAACCATGTGTGGGCATGCGGCCATACTAGGAGAATTACAGCAACTAGGGAGATACAACCCTGAAATCCTAACCAAGGCCAGACTACATTACTCCTCACTACGATTTCAGTTTGAATATACCTATATATATATATAATATATATCCTATTTGGCAGTAGGGAAGACAATGGCTGCCAAGCAAGGTGATCAGAGACCAGGAAATAACACTCTTCACGGCTCAAAAAAGGACTCAGGTGCTGGAGCAGTGTTCTACTCAGACAAACATGCAGTGTCTTCCAGGCGCATCTACTGGCGATTGAAAAGGCTGCAGATAATCATATTCTTATCTTTATCATAATCGACCACATAACTGAAAAGAGACCAACGCCTTGTAGCTCGCGAAAACCAACTGCATTACATCTCGTTCTTTATGGCCAAAACTTGATTTAAATAGGACAAAAACAATATCTGGATAAATCCTACATACGGTTAATAACCGCAATAATCACAGGGCACTGTGCCATAGGTCATATAACAACCAAATCTAGAAGCTGCGGAGATGAAGTAGAAACTGAATCAATCCAACATCTGCTCTTTAACCTTCTTAAGAACGACGCCTTCGTAAAGATCTTAGAAGATTCACCAAGAGCAAAAACTGGTTTAAGAGTTGGTAAGAAGAGGATTTAGCGCGAAACTATGAAGGGATTCACAATGGACATTCGGGTCTCCGAGTGGAAATGGCACACCCTTCCTACCCTCACCTAACCTATGACTGACCTGCACGTTGACGTCTTAAGTTTTCTTGAGTAGCGCAACTGGATAATTATTTAACTTAAAACTTTCTTCATCTAACAAAAGACAACAAATAAATGTTGCTTTATTTGAACTTTATTGCTAAATTTATTTTCAAAGTGATTGCTGCTGGAGACATTTTATTCCTTGAACTTTCAGCAAATTCATTTTTCAATAAACATTTTCAAAGTCAGTTATCAAACTTGTTCTTTATCATCTGCGGCTAGTTAAAAAAAAAAAACATTTCCACTAACCCGATATGGTAGTTGCATTCCTTGTTCACGATTTCAAATAGTTTGCTTGGCGCGTTAAACTTGACTTTAATTACCTTTATAAGCATGCGTCAGTGTTGATTACATGGCAACACCTCTTCAATCAAAAATGCATGTTTCACATCCATTCGAGTACGGAATTTGCTCACTTTAGGAAACTTAATTCTAACAGAGTGACATTTTGACATTTTTCATCTAAACAACGCAAATTGAATCTCATTGACCATCAAGCCAACTCGTTTTGTCGCAACTAGAAAAGTAACAATTCTAAATGTGGAACACATCTAATGAAGTGAAACAAGTTCAATACCGATTAGCTATTTGGAAAATTTGATACATTTTCATAAATTTTATGATCTTTTATACTTTCATGACAGTTTAGAGTCACTCGTGGTGTTCTAATCAAGTTTTCGATTGGCGGCGGGACACTTCGATCGGTCATCTTGCACGCACAGTCCGCTTGTGAAAGTCGACCAATATACACGCGTGTATTGCTAGTATGTCTGTGCGACTCTTATGGGAAATCGTGATGTGATCCCACCGATTAGATTCATCCAAATAAACCGTTATTTGTATTTCATGTGAATGGAAATTGACCAGTAGATTCATTTGCAAATTAGTTCAGAAGTCGTAAACAAAATACAAAAAAAAAAAAGATAAATAAAAAAAAGTTTCAAGCATCATGATTAACGATTCAATTTGCGAAATATTATATGAATTTATATTACGAGTATCTAATGATGAGGATGGGACGGATGTTGAACAGGTGTAGTCGGAGACAGGGTGACCCCGAGGGAGACAAATTCCATAGAGGGATGTCAGCAAATAGGAACATCGAAGGATATCGAACATATCCTTTGTGATTGTCAAGCTATTGCTGGTTTTCGAAAGAAATTTTTAGGGACTTACTTCTTTAATACACTGGAAGAGGCTGGCCAAACTAGCCACAATACAATTCTAAAAATTTGCAGGGAAATTAAATGTTTTGACGGAAGTGTGCCATCACACGATGGTCTCAGGGGATCGCCATGGGCCCATTATAGTGCCTGATGTTTTTGTGATGGCTCAGCCTCATAACACCTTTCAACATAACCTAGGTCAGCAAATAAAAAAATATATTTATTTAGAAAAGTCCTTTGACACTGACATTTGGAAGCGTCCTGTCTTCTTGATGCGTTCAGTTGATTAAATTAATTAAGAAAAAAATCTCCAAACACACGGAGATGTCAAAATATCTCCATACCTTCTCATAAATGTCAAACAGACTCAAAGTCACCTCACATTTTCCCAATGTCTTAAACAAAGAAAACGTCTTAATTCCACGTCGTTTATTGGATGCTAATTAATGCAAATTGGAATGAGACAGCTGCTACCTCTGCTGGACAGTATTTTGATTGTTATGTCAATGGTCTCGCTCAACTTATATTTAACCATTCGAACAACTCCCCTCGTAAACAAACTTGTTAAAAAAATTAGGAACTTTCATTTCCACAAACAGAATACACAGATAGGGTCAACTAAAAAAGGGGCAGGAACGGTTTGAAATCTTAATGACCTAACTATGATTTTCTAAATTAGTTCACGATCGTTAATGCAAATTAGAGCAAACTATAACTGGACTATGTAAAAATACGAGTATCAATTGAAGATTATTTTTTCAGTGCATTTTGACCGTAGCTCTCTTCATGCTCTGATACTTGGTAAATGAATGAGTAGTGCGGGTGCATTGGGAATAATATTTTTGGATAAGCATTTCCAAGGGCATTGACTTTTGTGGAATGATATCAAATAACTGTTCGGTGAAAACTTAAATAAGTTCCGGTGTTGGTGGTATAATCGCCTCATTTCGACCTTGGAACGGAAAAACTAAACGTCATTGTGAATTACAAGAAAACATATATGTAAGTGAGCGAGTGACGTTTACACTTTGAAGGTAATTCAAAGGAATTTTTGATATCATAACTGAATTTTTTAACATATTTGAATGGCGCCATGTATTGTGATAGTCCGAAATTTATCTGTTGAGAATTGTGTGAGGAATTTATTTAGCACTCTACAAATGTTTTTAAATGGATTCTAAAGTGAACTACGGCGGAGGAAAACTAATTGCAACATGACGACATGGGACGTTAACTAACACTAAAGCTAAGGCTACGTACTGAGCGACGAGCGATAGAACGACAAGTCTGAGCGACAAGTGGCCTTTTATTGAGCGTCGTCGGTCGAGCGATTAGTAGTCAAAATGTCATTGTCAAGTGCTATACAAGTACCTACTGGGTAAAAATAATGCAATTACCTTGGACAGTATTTCCATACCTTACAAATGGAGTAGGTCAAATCCACCACGGCTATACTCTGAAAATCATTGTTTCGTTTCATCTTGTTTCGTACTTTTTAGTTAGTTTTTCCCGTAGTCAGTTTTTTAAACTTAATTTTTTTAATCTACGAAATCAAGCATTCCCAGCTAGTTGCTCTGCTTTCAATTTTCTTTTTCATCGCTAAGCGACGAAGTCAGAAAATTGAAAGCAGAGCAACGTCGCTCTGTCGCTTACAAAAATTGCTCATCGCTCAGGATCTACGTTGCCACAAGCCCACAACCCTACTATTTCATATGATTTCATTTGTTTGCGTCACTAAGTGCGTGGCCTTAGCCTAACGCTGTACCTATTGTGAATTGGGCACAAATGAGATTCATAATAATGCTAGGAAGTGAAAGGTTTGAAAGAAACATTTTTATATAATGTTTCTGGTATCACACAAAGGAAAAATGAATAGAAATATTCCAACTACCAACTGAGACTAATCAAAGCCACTGACTCACACACGTCGAAGAGAATCTGTTTAGAATTTACTTAGGTTGAAGTGAATCATCAACTACAGCCCATTTTTGTGAAAAAGTCTTTACAGGGCTCTAAGTGCTAATAAACTTTCGCTCTGCCACCAAATCTCTCATTTCAGTAAAAGATACAAGTATTCACTTCTCTAATTCGCCATGTGGGCAATTTGTTATTTTTTTATTCTATTCCCAATCAAATTACCGCAATCAATTTAATATGCAAATTCCCGACTGGCACATATGTACATAAATACTTGTACACCTCGAGTAGCCACCACCAGCATTACCATCGGATCGCGCTTCTGCTACTTATATCAACTCTCAAGTAAGAACCGTTAGATTGTGCGATTCTTCTTGGCACATTGCAAATTTATTCTCTTCACTGCATCTATATTTGTCGCCAATATTAACTTTAAACACTTCCCACATTGCAATCTAAACAGCTCCAAATCATGCCGAACAATCAAGCCAACCATGTTGACCCAAATCGGACGACCCGAGTACAAGTACAGTGGTATCCTCACGTCGACCCATATCCAATCAAGATTCCGTCAAAACAAGTTCCCTGACATTCTAATATTTCTTTCCTTCTGACCCAATCCCGAGAGTAAACATTCTAGACACCAGCACCGTTCATCGGACTCCTTAGAAGCCAGATGCAAAATATAAGTCAAGGTAGCCCAGCCGGACCCCTACCACACGAGCCGCAATTTAAATTTACGAGTATGTTCCCGGCCTGACCTAAAAAACGGCAGAAGAGAGAGGACCTAAGCACAGGCACAGGCACACTGTCCAGTCTGGCGAAACAAGTTTTCGTTCACGGATCTTATTTTAATTGAACTACGGACCCATGTGCGATCGCTCGGATGCAGATGCAGATGCAGTTGTGGCGAATCTGTTGATGCGGTTGGTAACGTAGTAATCGCGAATTATTGAGGATCATTTGCATAGGTGATCGGAAGTTTGACGAGCGCACCCGGTGTTGGCGGTCGGTGGTGTTTTTTTTTTCTATTTCTTTTTGCGGGACTATGCCCATTCGAGTGAATTAAAACAAACAAAATTAACAAAAGTGGGAAATTATAAAAGTTTTCCATTATATTCACATTTTATTCGTTTCAATGGCAGCTGGAAGCAGATCTGGTCGGGATGATCTGTCTATTGACCTGCTCGAGGGAAAGTGATGTGATTTGACGTTTTGTTTGTCTAACTTTGAACTTTTTTTTTTGTTTGATTGGTAACGAGTGAGTGAGGAAGGAAGTGTGTTCCGGCAGTATAGTGATTCAGCACATTGATGGATGTTTCGCAACTGAATTATGCAAGGTATGTGATATAATAGAAGTCTTTGGGGAGACAACATTAGGTGACGGAAAAGTCCCTTTATTCACAGTAGAGAGGCAGCGAATATTAAAGTAGTTTTTTTTATCATCTAAGGATCGCGGCAAGATAAACCCTTATCAATATGAAATCTTATCAACTTGAATTTTCAACTACGTTATCAACGAGTGTCACTGTACCTGCATGACGAATTAGTCACCCAATTAGTTTTGGTGCTAGTCGCAGATATTTATTTATTCTATCCGCACTACTTTCATAATCCATAATATTACTAGTCGTACTGCGTTTACTGTAATGTACAAATTTATAAATCAAAAATTCACAATAGCATGTCCAATAGCCAGCCATAAGAGCCAATGCTTAATCATCCTCCATTTGCGACCACGGTTATACTCTGAACATCATCGTTTCATTTCATCTTGTTTCACACTTTTTAGTTAGTTTTTCTTGTAGTCGAGTTTAAATTTTTTAAACTTAATTTTTTATTTACAACTTTTTAGTTTCAGAAAATATGTAGAGTGTAAGTAGCTAAGCAATGTCGTGTTCTACTTGTCAAACTTCATTTGATGCTCATATTTAGGAGGTCGTAAAGATAACGCTAATCCACCATCTTGGTGCATCCGCCATATTTAATTTTAAATGACGTCACTTAGCTTATCGCACTCTACTCTTAAAGCCCTTTCATTTGATACCCATATTAGGGAGGTAGTAAAGATTACGGTAATCTGCCAAATTGTGGGCGTCCGCCATATTGAATTTAGAATGACCTCACCGCGTATTATATTCTAGTTGCCAAGTCCTTTCATTTGATGCCGCTATCTAGGCAGTTGCAAAAAAAAGAAAAAACAAAAACAAAGATAATTCGCCATCTTGCTTGGTGCGTCCGACATATTAAATTTACTATGACATCACTTAGCCTAGGACACTCTCCGGATTAAGACGAATCCAACGACACCTCATTTCTTGAACTCGGTTCCATGGTTTAGGCTGTACGAGGTAGCATCCTTACATACAAGCAAACAAACAAACAAACCCAGCCTGTGAAGATCATAACCCTTTCTTTTGCCTAGTCGGGTAAGAAAGTATTCTCTATCGATCTTTGGCTTTCGAATGTTTACTCGCAAGCTATCCTAATATTGTTTCGTGATGATCCTGCACTCAACTTCTCAGATTTAATGCTAAAGAAAAATATGATCGCCGCTGGTACTGATGCCATCGGTGCTGCAATATATGCGCCTGTGTTGATAAAAAATCTAGCCCTAAGGAAATCAATCCACATCTTTTAAGGGAAGCGATATATGTTCGAGAATTCTTACGACGGTGTACAAGCGGCGCACGTATCTTCATCTCTTTGGAGAGTTACTAAGGCTCTCATATCGTATTCAAAGCTTGTTTGGACTGTATAAACCTCCCTAACGATCTGGTGCAAAGTAATACCGCTGCCCCGATATCATGACACAACGGTTTTTAAAGCAATGAGCGCACATACACTCTATGACGAGAAGAGGCGTTTGAATATCGTATCGTATCTTCATCGACTACCTTTATTCTTTTCCTCATTCTCTGTTTAATCGATCAAATTTTGAAGACATCTGTTCCAGCTAAAGATGACGTCTTACGTTGATGACAGATAGGCCTAACATCATGCAATCAACACCTTTCCACACCAATAACTTCAACGCCTATGATCCATTTAAATGAAGTTTATTTGGTTCTTAAAGGTCCAGTATTGCACTTTGAATCTGGCCGATCTGTAATTTTAAAACATCAGTTCAACTTAAGTCTAATAACCACATAAATCACAGTTGCTGTCGTTGCTAAGCTTTTCAAAATAGAACTCTGTTGTCTATTAGCAGAAATGTTACAGCAGCTTCTACGCAAACGATCATTTAGTAAAACCAACAAGTAATTCCAATGTATTCCAACTCAAGCCTATTTAATTGCCAACGTTTATGCCATTCTATGCTCTTCTATATAAGCAGCCAACTAGTCATCCCGTAAGTTACAAACTAATCCATAATTGAACCGATCTTCATTCCGATAGCTCACCTTAGATGTGTGTAAGTTCATTAGTTTTCTGCGATCTAACAGCACTTTATCCATTCCGATACGATCCATCACCGGGAATCAGAATTTTGTATTCTTCTACCCAAAGATATTTTCAATTATTTATTCCCGATGCATATTCGCATCATTGCGTAACGCTTCGCAATAATTGCCTTCATGCAATCCCAAGCGAACAGCTCCAGAACATAAATATTCCCGCTGGTGCCACACGATCGTTTCCCGAACAGGAATATCACAATATAACCGTTCTTCGGCAAAGCAGTAAATTTTTCTTGATTAGTAGTTATGCCTTTGACCCACCTATGGGGCTGGATTGACCAGCTTCTTCACCAAGCCCGTGATCAAGCTGCGCGATCTGCTCTAGTTTCCGATCTTGTGAACTCATCAGTCAGTAGTCACTGTTGGGAGGTACGTGTATACAGATATACATACTTCTTCATGTGTGCATTGAAAATAACTGTCATGCATCCAACTACTGAGGATCAACTGTGCACGATCACCTTCGGTCGGCTAGAAAATGGCAGAGTCTCCTGGAGGCCACAGCCCAGCAGAGGGGAAGCGGCTCCAAACTCGTTTGACGTTTTCTATTTTGCGGAACGCAAAGGCGATTAAGCTTCCGTGCACCGTGCTGTGCTTTGATCGAAACGGTATCTGCCAACCGAGGAGATGCAGTCGCAGTCTTTGAATCGATCATCGCTTGCAGGAATATAGTGGACCAGTTCGGTCTGTCATCGTGCGCAGACAGGAGACCTGGTTTTTCTGCACGTACATACATACATATAAATAAAATGTTGTCGCGCAAGTCTCAGGTTCAGTTAGTTATTGCAATTTCTGTCACTGGTGACCCAATTATTCTACGCAAACTGGATTCAAACGCCAAGATTGTTCTACGGCTCTGCCGTGAATTGAAACACAGACGAGAGAGAAGTGTACAGAAAGGAGTCATACACTCGCGTTTGTGTGCTTATCTGACCATAAAGAATTAATTGAGATGCGATGAACCATGGAAGGAGATGGAGAGGTGTTGGAGACCGAAGTAGAAAATCTCTTATCGGGACTACAGGGGATAATAATCGCCAGTTGCGCGATTGCAATTGTTTGGAAGTGGCTAAATTGGCCTGGACAAGTGTGAATACTTTGTTGACGGACTTATTACACATGGGAGATGAAAGATGGAAATTGTTTACACGTTGGTCTTCCATATGCTGACAAGAAATGTCAATCAGGAAATTATGTAAAAGAACATTTAAACGGTATAGAATGGAATAGGTAAATGGCTTTAGGTAAATAGTCATTGACATCTGTTTCGTGTGATGAAAAATTGAATCAGGCGAAAATATGTCCACTCCAATGAATAAAATGCCTTAACTCTGATTAGACTGATCTGTGAGCCAATCGATTCATGAATATCGGGATTTTACGTGACTCGTCAATCTAGTAAAGATTGGAAACGTCAATTATGTAAATGTCATTTGGTAATAGGTATAGATTGGGTAGGAAGGTAGGTAGAAAAGGGGTGGTTTCGGTGGAAAGAAAACCCAATTAGCGCCGTTTTGATACCATAACCTCAGGTGACCCGTTTATTCGGATGCAGTTTAAGCTGCATATTTATATTTAACCTGTGGAGGTCAGTGCTTCAATCCTCTTCTCGGAGATCTCTTTAAGGTCGTCAAAGAAAGGTTTAGCGAATATGCGTTACCGGGCTCTGGCTAGAGCCAGACATTTGCACAGAAAATGAATACGTGACTCATTTTCATCATTGCAGCTTCGGCAGAAATTGTTGTGGAGGGATTGCTAGTTCGGAGGCATGGTCTCCTTTTGGCCAGTGCCCTGTGCTAACTGCCACTACTCTTGAGTTTTTTGCAGCAGCGCATTTGTTTTCGACCGATTATGTTTTGGCCATATCTTTCTGAATACGAAACAGTTTGTCAGACTGGTCCATCTGAAACCAGCTAGTTTTAAGAAGTGTGACAATATATGGGCAATAACAGCACCTATAGGAAATATTAACGTTTAAGTTGTTAAGGATTAAGCCTCGCCTGTCTAGTTCGTCGGCTCTCATGTTTCCTTCTATGGCACTATGTCCATTTGGAACACAATGTTTTCAAAGCGTTTGCATTTGAGAACATTTGATGTTCAATGAAACGAAATGCAATACTGTATTGGCGTCACCTCTTATCACCCCTAATAACGGTTTGAACTACCCAACAATTTCCGATAATGGAAGTATGTTTATCTCCTCTCCTCTTTCTTACTTGCTTACTTAGTTGGCGCAACAGCTCGAGGTGAACCTGGGCCTGCTTCTCGCAACCATTTGTGTGTGCGTGTTATATTTTTGCACGAATGGAAGGGACCTACAGTTTTTTGCCGACTCCGAACGGCGAATTGAGAAGCTCAATCGTGACAAATGATACTCTTTGATGCTTGTCAGACATTCGAAAGAGGTGGGCACTGTGAAAAACTTTTAGGTGTTTGCGGCGGGATTCGAACCCAAGACCGCTGGCTCAGTAGTCCGACGCACTAACCACTTGCGCTACGGTGCCCTCTCCTCTTTCATCCTCCCTAAACTTCCCTTGGCCCGCGCTGTGCAAGACATTTTAAGGGTATTCATAACTCCTTTAGCGCGCATGAATTATAAAACAAAAAAAAAAAATTCCTCTAACCCCGTGCCCACTATAATGTCCTGTAGATATCCTGTGTGTAGAACATGGTGTGGACACTTGTGGTACAGGGATACAAGTACCTACCGACAAAACATTTTATTCCGATATTAGCTACTTTCCTTACAATGGAGTCTTGGGCGAACGAAAGCACCACAGTCACCAATGAGATGACATTTTTTGCACAAGTCCACTTTTCGAGGTCGCGACACATTTAGAACCATTCTTGACTGTGTTTCAGGCAGAGGTCTTTGCCATAATTAAGACTAATGGAGGGATTCCTAACAGGGCATATCAATCGGACACAGGCTTGGCCTCGTAGATACGACAATCTGTACTCACTGCGATCAAGAAAAGTGAGACCTAGATCCCTGGTAAGCGATTTCCCGCCTCATATAACCCAATAACCTACATCCTACCCATCAGAATCCCCCACGAAAACTACTATCCCACACGGCTTTGATAACGAGGGGAGCACAACGCGCCCAGAAGAGGCCTAAGTGAGAGCTTGTGTACCTCAACCTCTCCAACCAACCAACCAACTCAGTAGAATGTGAGAATCAAAATGTCGTGACCGTTCGTTAATCTGCCATCAATTTACCCAAACATCGCCTCCATATCAATCTAAGTATACAAGTATTCACAGAAAGGCATTTGGAAATTTCTATAAATCTTCTTTTATTTATTTGAAAACAATTCTTCCCGGCGCGCGTGATCACTTAAACAGACTCTCGACTTGCCCCCAGCCCTTTCAATTTAACTTTAAATCCATGAGCTCCATTGTTTCCTTCTCGTTCTGTTCATATTTTATACTCGTACCTAGACAAAAGGCAATTCACAATAATCACCCACTCCCATTTACAAACTAATTACAGTTCCTGCGGCCATTCACAAATCATCTTTATTGTTCTTGGCCAATGTTAATAGTGACGCTATAGGAATCCTAAACAAAATTAAAGACCAGCCACGGCAAATCCCTCATAATAATGCACCTCGACGCGACTTGAAAGCGCATAACGCATAAAACCCAGTCAAATGGCGCAAATGTGAATCTCCCCTCGACCGTGAAACCGTTTCATTACCTTTGGAAGAACTGCATCTTGGCCACAATTCCTTGTGCGTGTGTGTGTGCTTGCTGATCTTGGTCATGAACCTGTAATTCACTACCCCGCCTGACCGATCATAATGAGGCAATTGCGGTCATTCTCGCGCATAATTTTCCTTATTAAGTTTTATTTAAACCTTCCTTAGTTGGCCAGAGACGGGGGCGGCAACAGGGGGGAACCTCTAATGATACCTTCTGGAAATCGAGAAACGGAAATGGGTCATGTGCTTGAGGAAACATATTGCACGGAATTCGGGTTAATAGATTACCGAATTTTTTGAACGCGTGTAGTGAATGGGAAGTACAGCCCAGCTATAGGCCTAGAGGACGGATGGAGTCGACAAGTGCCATCAACAATTTTTCACCTCCATACTCAAGCCCGTATGAGATGCTAAGATGGAGATAATTTAGCGCTTAAATTAATGGTTGGCTATAATTCATTTCTTAATCAGTGGTTGGTTGTGCGTGCTGGAAGTAGAGCCTTGCATTTGGCTACAAGAGAGTACCTATTTATTTTGTGGATAAACTAAACATGATACATGCTACTCGATGAGTTATTTAGGAAAATTGGAGTTTTGACATATTTGGTAGAGTGAACGTTTACAATTAAAATGTGAAATTACGCTGACAATAAATATGTTATGGTTAGCTGGAGAAACGAATAGTTTTAGTCACGGTGTAAGAAGGTTTTTCAAGACACTGACTAAAAGGAGGCGTATTCATCCATCATCTGGACGTACAGCAAAATTATACAGTGCAGGTAATGAGCCTTTCAATAGCTACGACCGACTGAATTTTGCTAGCAGGTTGTGACTATGGATTACATTTCCTTTTAAATCACAGGACTCTAATTCTATGAAGTTTATATTTTAAGTTGCAAATTAACGGTGGAAAAGCATGATTTTAACAACGCTTCGAAATTGTGAAATGTTTCTCGAGCTGCGTGGAATTATTAGTCGTTACGATATGAGAGCCCAATTCAAAAATTATCACGAAACCGATTCAGTTGGTTATAGAGCAGTCCCGGCGCTTTTGCAGAAAAGTGCTTGAGATTCAAAACCAGTTGGAAACGGATTCCAAGTTTGATGGGAATATCATCTTCAACGACAAAACGTTTGATTGGCTTCGTGAATCTATTAAATTGTATGATATGATGCGATGCCAATACAAAATATTCTAGGAGCTTTCTTAGCACGTAGAAAAACTCACTGTGTAGTATAGACTGTCCTTAGTAAGCATCATCGTCACTAGTTTCCAAACTGACAGACGTGATGTGGTAAATATCAAGGGGAAGAGGTACCGAGATAATAACCGATTTTTTGGCCGGAACATACTATACATATGTATGTAATGTTGATACCATAAAGTTCCATTGGGTCACGGACAATGACGTTATGGAAAGGCAAAGTAATGCCCCTAGAACTATTTTTGGTCAGGCTATGTTAAGTTTGCTGCCGATGCCAATAAACAAGCGACAATTTACGATCTAGAGAAATGTCATTCAAGACATTTCTAAAATCCAGCAACTTTTGTCAAGAATTCATCCGAAATTGGGTCACTCGGATAATTGGAGCGAAGTTATCATTAGAAAGTATTGGGATTGAATGCACTTTAGTCCAAAATAGAGACTTCCACACATGGTCTTTTTTCAGTCCGTTTTAAAAACTTCATGTCCTAATGTATTTCTATGTACCTACATATTTAAAGGAGGGTCATCTATAAAGACAACCAGCTCATAGACCTGTTGGTCTATTGTACTTCGGTGAGAAACCACCCCATAATGCTGTGTTAGCGATTTCTTCTTCTTCCCGTTACTTTCGCAAAGCGTAGTAATTAGGCTAGATTGAACTAGTTTAAGTTGATCTTCATCTCGAAGGATGGACTTGTCTGGGATGGCCCTTCTTATCCGAGCCAGGACCGGGCATTCATCTTTCAGGTACTTTTCGCAAAAGGCCGACACTTCTGATACCAATTGTCAAGGTACTCGTTTAAGGGTGGGAGACCCTGTGACCAGTCCCGTGAGAGTTTTTAGGTCGCGTCTATTTAAGTTTAGCTGAAATGTTGTTCTGTTGGCCTTGGCAAGTCTTCTAACATTTTTGACTGACGATATGTGCACTTTTTTTTATAATCTACACACGCTAAAAGGGATATGAATACCCTTATAATGTTTACACACAGCGCGAGCACATGAAGGACAAGGACGAGAGCATGCTGATCTCACGCCAGTGGTTGTTATAGTCGCAGCAGTTCTGAGTGTCGGTAAATTGCTTGCACTCACGACAATAGTGTCCTTAGGAAAATCGACGATTTGTCGAACTAAACGGTTATGTGGTTGGTTGAAAAATCTTGGCATTCGATTAAAGTCGGAAGATGTTTGGATTTTTTTGTGTACACAGCTTTATAACTGATATCGTGAAATTATTATAGTGCGTTAAACGATACTTCAAAATTTGGAACGTATACTATAAGTATTGTGCGCGTCTTGACAGAATAGATAATCGCTATTCCACTTCATCTTAATTTCCAGTCCGTTTGCTATCGTTCCTTCCTCTTTGAAATACCAGAACCAGGGTCCACTGCAGTAACTAAAAGATTAATTGGTCATAAAAAATATCACGAAATAACCGCGGTATAAAATTGGCCCCAACAGTTGTTTAAGTATGTATTTATATCCAATTCAGCTCATTTTACATAAAAGCTAATAGGACCTCTGTCCATAAAGAAGACCGCTCCCGTTTCAAAGACTTCAGGACTTTCTCATCTCACTCATAACGAAAATCAAAATTTTTAATGATATCTAAATGCTTATTATGCAATTCACTTAATTACCTTATTCCCGAGACATCTTTAACTCAATTATATCTCAACACCTGCCCATGACTTTCAATTGTATCTGCCACAAAAACGGGTGGGCCGCTGAAAGTAAATATCCATCAACAGGTAATAAGCCGATCTGTGTAATTAAATACCTTCAATAAGGTGTAACAACTCTTTCATGGCACTTAATCGGTATTAATTACACACTCTACGGCGGGGGATGCGCACGTAAGGTATATCCAAACACGGAAGCGCCCATCGTTAGCCCCGATGACACCTTTCACTTTTCGAGTTTTTTTTTTTCATTTTTATTTTTCTTGCAAAAAGTTATAAAGTAAAAAATAAAAATTAAAAAAAAAGTGTAACAAAGAAATTGGATACAAATTTGAAACGTCTTCGCGCAGATGCCACCTTTTCAGTGGCATTCTGCATATCGAATTGACCACAAGATACTTCAGCGTTGTTGTTGATGCACACGATGGGGCAAAGCGCTCGAGTCACCGTTGTTGTTTAACAAACAAAGTGTCACCATTGTGGAAGTGGCACTATCGGATCATTTATTTAATTACACACAAGAAACCTAATGAATTTTATAATAATAGAGGAACAGCCAGCCAGCCACTCAAACGAAAAAGGTAACAAAATTTGCGCATTTTCTTTTTGGCGGGGACGCTCCGCCATATTGCGTAAACTAACTTTTATTACCATCCGTGTGTAACACATAGGAATTGCGCAACTGATCATCATCAGTATGATAGTTATGCGCACGCACACACGTGTGCTTTTGTAACAACAGCGTAAGTAGTGAAAATTATAACAGACAGGAGATGAAATGGAAACCATTTTTTGTTGATGGATTGGGATTGGAATTCCTGTCCTGAACCTACCGATGGGCCTCTTTTCTTCATTACTCGATCATTTGAAACGCACATGTATTAAAAAAAAAAACAAAAAAAACATATATACGTACAGTGAAAGCTAATAAATAACGTACGAGCATGCATTTAGCTGAAATATTAAATCTTGCATTAATTAAGAGCAGTTTGGCTTTGAAAATTGGTAGCTGCTATTTTTATCGATGCCTTAGCTTGAGCATACCGATTGGCGAAATTTTAGTTTATTTTGGTTTTGGGTCAAAGCGAGAAGCCAATAAGTTAATGCGAATCGGAAGATTTGTATACGAACAAAGAGGTTAAAGGGATTTAAAAATATTCAATATGAATTGATTACTGGTTAGGTTATAGACATCGATTAGTCGTGTATTACATGAGTGTGAAGTGGGCGGTTAACGGTAAACTAAGTGAGTTTTTGGGGCTTGGGTATAGCGGTACATTTATATTTTTATTATTCAAAAGATGATAAATCAAAACCGTACACAAAGACAAAAGTTTGGGTTCGATACGTGTGTTTGGGGACTGGTTTCCATAGACATGATCGATTAAGTTAAAGAAAACCTGTGAAAGTAATACAATAGAAGTTCGAAAGGATGAACATATTAAAAACTAAGAGAACCCTCGAAATTGACCTGGTCGTCTTTTGGAACAGTCTAATGATAAAAATACTGCGGTCGAATATTTCATCTTAGCGGGCTTCTACTGTATCACCTTAAAAAAAAAACTCGGAATTATGACCCCAAATAGACAACGTCGTCAGTTGACCAGTGGATAGTCCTGGGGCCGAATTACCGCATCCGTTAACGAGTGAGTGAGTAGGACTCGTTATCGAATGATCAAGTTAATTGTATTTAAAATGATACTCGATAACGAAAGCGGTAATACCAATTCGTCACATTTCGATAACGAGTAACTCGTTAACGGATGCGGTAATTCGGCCCCTGTTTCTTGTTTCCCCTATTTACCGGCTGATAATATCTACCTTTTCCGATCTGTCAAACTGATGATATAAAATCAAAGTCAAAATCAACGACTAGGCAAATACCTGCATTCAAACCTTTAAGCCAAGTCAAATCGATCGCATCAAGCGATGCTTATTGCCCCAAATGCAAAATATATGTATGTCGACTTGTGTCAACATTTTCTAAAGCATTTGACCTTAGATATATTTTCCATGGTATCGGCTTAAACTTCACCTAAATTTGAACATTCACTGCGGAAGATAAAGTTAAACAAAAAAGAGGAGATCTGTTATCACTCAATTACAAAACCTCAATGACATTTGTGAAATATAATTTGTCAAAACCGAAACGTTGGAGCTGTCAATTCTTGAAGCAACTTCATGCACCCATTTAACCACTTACATATACACCAGCCATGGGTGTTTTTTTTTACATTTTTTCCCAACATTGCCCCCAATTTAGCCGACCTTGCTGCCCTGACCGCTATCCACAATCCACAAACTCGAAATTTGATGTAACTCTATAATTAGTGAGCTTTTCTTTTTTCGTGTTCATCCATTACTTAATCAAACACAATATAGCTGCAGCCAAAGTGAGAGAAAGAAAAAAATTGGGCTAAAACTAATTCGATTAATCCGAAAAGCGACGATAAAGCGCTTTTGTGGGTCCACCACGTTTTCAATAAGCAACAGTCAGTCAGTCAATCAGTCAACACAATAAGACAGGTCCCATCTCATCTCTCATGATGCAAGCGAATTCGCCAACGACATACATATGTACAAATGTATGTATGTACATCTGTAGCATAAGAGAAGAAAATAAAAAAAAACCTTCACTTTCAGTCTGATGGAAGCCGGCTTGACTGTGGTTATGGTTTGTGACATGAGCCCTTTTGCACCATGATTGCAAAACTGCACGATTGTTGTGATGTATTTAACCTCAATTTATTGCAAATGCGACCCCATCGTGTTTAGCATGAAAGTTGTATGACGAATAATCAGATGAGAGAGGAGCAAAGGAAAATACAGATAAGTGACAGAGCAGCGTTACCGTTGTGCGACTAAAGTCGCATTTTGGCATTTTTTTTACTCTCCTGTGAATTTGATACGACTTTTTCAAAATATCCCAAATTCGCGACTTTTCATAGAAATATGGAGACTTTTTACAGTTTTTTGAGACTTTTAGTCGAAATGTGTTTATTTTAAATTAAATTTCTCGAACTCATCTATTTTACCAATTTTTCTTAGACAAAATATTAGGCGCAACATAGGTTCTTCTGAATTTCTATAACAATATATTCACGTAACGAAACACATGCAACAAATTATGAACCATATCAATGAATGTTTCGCAATGCATTACGAAAAGTTTATAAATATATACAAAGTAGATACACATGCGAACAAACTTTATGTACGAGCCAAGATTACACAGTTGACATGTGTGCTATAATTAATTTTTTTATTATTTTGTTACTTCAATCTTAAATATTAAATTACTTATCATAGACTGGTTTAAAACAAACCTTTTTGTTATAAGTTTTATACCTATTAACCTCACTTTCTGTAAGGAAGGAATCTGGGAATCGATTTCACACCTAATTCCAGATATCCGGTCATGCACACGTGTATAAGTCCGCCGACAATACAATATGGCGCAAATCAGTCAGATAAAGCCAACATTAAAAGAATTGATTCACCTACATAACCTAAAATATACTTTTTTGCTATTCATAATCACTTTATAGTCGACGTCAAACGTCACTTTAAATAATTAGAGTTGGCTTTAAGCGATTGTTAAACCTCTCATATAATAGTTTGGGTTTGTTCGTTCTTCGTCTTCAAAGTCGATACTAACTAATACGCAGGCAAAAATCTGTTTATGAATAACGAAAAGCATTCATAGTATTAGTTACTTTAGCCGTAACTAAAGTCGGCTCTAGGCACTATTCATGAGCTGACTATGAATTTACACCTAAAACTCGGAAATTCTAAGATATCGGATCTTCACCGATTCATCAAGAGCACAAACTGGTTTACGAATTGGTAAAAAGAGGATTTACTCCCAAACTATGAGGGGATTCACAATGGACCTTCGGGTCTCTGAGTGGAAATGATTGCTCGCTCAATCACACACCCCTCTCAACCTAACCTAACGTAACTACGCCTATATGTTTAATCAGAACGTGTCATCGTCAATTAGGCAAATTCTACCACGAGACAGAGGATATATCTGTCGGCCCGCTCATCAAAGACATTTCTGGATTATCAGGTATCATGACGCACGGATGTATAAATGGAGGAAATCACATTATGCCCATCTGTGACCGCAGTGATAAGGTGACACGGTCCCAACTCTACTAACAATCTACAAAGATTTAAAAAAAAAATTAAATTACTTTCTTATAGTACGAAAGTAAATTAACAATCAATTCTGAATCAAATATTTGTAATTTATGTATTAAATAAAGCCCCTGACAGTCGTTATGATGATCCCGAATAAGATCCCCAAATCTGCAAGTTCTCATATATTCCGACTTTTTGTGGGTCTGTGAGACTTTTTTGCGACTTTTGAAAATTCTCAGCGGCAACACTGCTTTGAAGTGGAGTAACGAAGATTGTTTAGTACTGAGTTTATTATATGAATTTTTTTTTAATCAAATTATTATACCTAACTGACAAAATGTAACGATTCACAATCGACTCTCAATTGGCTCGTGAAACAGGTTAAACTCTATGAAGTGTGTGACAAGAATTTTTAGTTCTTTTTGACAAACTGTTAGATACTTAATTACTTAGGTGGCGTTACAGTCTGAGGTGGACCAAGGCCTCAACCAAAAACCCATCCAGTTAGCCTGGTCCTTAGCTTACTGCATCCAGTTGGACACTCCAAGTTGGTCAACTTGTGCGCGCCACATTAGGCAAGGTTCTCTGTTGTGCTGATCCTCCGGGTTGGAATCGAATACTCTGCGGGCTGTTCGCTCTACATGTCCTAGCCATCTTAAACATCTAATGTGCAGTTTTTTGACCCGGTGGATATCGCTGTACAGCTCGTATTGTTCGTAGTTGAATCTTTTCGTCCAAAGCCTGTCAACGCAAACTGGACCCAGTATGTTACGAATGATTTTTCTCTTGACGCCACCAATGATATCTTCATCCGCTTTCAATAAAGTCCAGCCATGCTTCAGCTCCATATATGTAGCAGTAGCAATAGATGATGAGGGTCTTATATAAATCGTCCTTAGTTGATCGGGAGAGCGCTTTACTCCTCAATTGCCTTCTGGAAGCAGACTAGCAGGACTACAAACTAGAGTTAGTTTATGGCTGACATTTAGGCAAAAATTGTACAAAGGGTGGTTAGGTAAGAAGCCTATACTTGCAGTATCTATCTATTCATAGAGCCTTCATCAGATAAGTTATCACTTCAAACTACAACTGCTTCCAGATAATTTTCTGTAACAAGAAGAATTTCATTTTCTTTTACACCTAAGTAGTTCATCTTCATCATCATCATTTCTCTAAGCTAAGGTGTTTCTCTATTAAGGTCAGACAAGCAGTCAAGAACCTAAATTTGACGGCTCAACTGACCTGAAGCGCATTACTCGACTCACTGCTGTCCACGAAGTCAAAATCTAATTTTCTTCTATTTTTTTAACCTGCAATGTTTGTGGCGCTCTAAGTCACCTGCTGCAAACTAGAGTTGAACATTTTCGATAATTTCGGGCAGATTTAGTGCATTTCTTTGATTTGGCAGTGCAGTTCTGTTGTCTACTTAAAACCGTATCTATCAGATACATAAAGTAAGAGAAAATTGCAATATACTCGTAATCTTTAGCTCTGCATCTGTATCGGTGGCAGTACGAGTAGATGCGCAAGTCGGTCAAATGAAATTGAATTTGTTGTTGCCTTGGAGCTCACAAAGTTAGGTGCTAAGGTCATAGAAGAGTGATTTTGTCGCTCGAAGCGAAAGATCACGAGGCGCGAAATAAAGTTTTACTTTTGTTTGAGTGTGTTCCTGTGTTTTTTTGTTTTTAGAATTTAACGATCCAAAAAGGTGGGAGGTGTCTTGAAGCACACAACAAACAAACAAACAGCAGACATTAACAAACCAGCCAGTAACCATGCTAACGAACTAATAAATAATATCAAGTGCAAAAGATACGTAGATCTTTATTTTGCGGATTCACTATACATACTTTCTCTTCATGGTGTATGGTATCGTAGATGAATGGATGGATGCATGAGACGGCTTTATACATTCTTCAATTTCTAACCGCTTAGCTGCCTACGTCTATTGCGTATCAAGTATTAAGTTTTTTTTTTCTTCTTATTTATTAACACTAAAATAATCCACCATAAACCACATGGGAGTGTGTAATTCTCTGAAGAAGCATTCAAGCATTTTGTGGTTTTAAGATGTAGTACCAGTTGTTAAGGTTTATCTTCGTAGTTTCCATCCACTGACTGCGGATTCTGTAATTTAATCCGTCGAGTAAGTCGATTTGCTTTACTGTGTCCGTCTGATTACTTCATGAATACTGGAATAATGGAGTACAGACGTGAGAGTATACTTACTTACTTAATTATAAGGATAAGCTTAGATATCCTATACAAACACTCACGCCAGAGCTACTTAACAAATTTTGGTGAATACCCGTATTAATAATGAATTTCAGGGAATCACTGTATATGTATGTTAATCATGTTTCGCGAAAGCGTAGCTGAGGGCTTATATGATCTCACAAATGTTACATAAGAAAAAAATTGGGGGAGAAAACAATTGCAAATTTTTATTTAATAGGAGGAAATCAAACTAGCAAATTATAGTTTGTATAAAATAACGGCTGCCTCATGGTGTATAATCGAAGCATTTGTAATTTTTTATTCATTGCTGCTAAACGATCTGCGAATAATAATAAAAAGGTAATTTATCTTCCCACTCAACGCTAAATGTTGAATTGATGGTTTTAAAGTCGAGTTTAACAAAAAAAAAAACAGTGTTGCCGCAGCTAACTACAGTCGATTAGTACTTGAATTGTACTTAACCTTCTGGGACTGGCGTGGTAGTATGACAGACACCACAAAATCGAAAAACTAGCTTTGTGTCGATATTTGGCATATCAATAAATGTTTATGTTTAACTTTAATGTATGTCTTAATAATTTTAATAATGCATACTTTAATAATGCATACTCTCAACTTTCAAATATAATAGTTAAAAGTAGGAATATAAAGCGAATTTAGAAAATACAAGCTGCCACGTCAGTGTAATTGTGAGAATTAGGGCACGTCAGTCCCAGGGGGTTAAAAAAGTCAGGGAAAGAAATAGCTTAATTTAATATACACCAGTATAACGAATGCCGATATAACGAACGTCCAGTATAATGAATCATCATTTATATCTGTAAATAACGAATATAATGAAGAATTTTACTACTCTATACATATATCGAATGCTCTTCAATTTCAATGAAAAAAAAACAAAACAAAACATGAGAATGACTTTTTTTTTCTGAAAATTGATTCAATTTGTGTAATTTTAAAAAATTAGTATAGTAAAAAGTTTTTAAACGATTAGTAAATATTATGTTTTAATTTTTTTATTTTTAAGGTCGAAAAAACTATTTTCGATATAACGAATCTTTCGATCATATATCCCGTAATTTGTTCTGTGATGAGGAACATGCAGTAACTCTATACTACGCAGGTAATGCGATCCCCCACGAAAGTTTAATCCTAAACAGGATAATAAGTCAGGTGCATCAATCAGACCTGAGATCAGTTGATGCATAAAAATGAAATCATTATTGGCCCTCCTTTGAGCCAAAGGTTGCATTTGCAACAGTTTTATCCGATGCAAATATGGGGGGAGGTTAAAAGGATCGTCCCAGGGAAGACCTTTCAATGCGAATCGAATGAAGCGTCGCTGGACGGCTTCAATACAAGTATTGAGATTTTTCTGATAAGGTGTCCATACTTGCGAAGCATATTCGAGGTGAGGACGGACAAGACTGTTAAATAGTGAGAGGGTGACATGAGGATTTTTAAATTCTTTACACCATCTTTTAACGAAACCTAACATTGAATTTGATTTATTCACAATGTGGTTTATATGCTCTTTAAAATCAAGTTCAGGGCTAAAGGTCCTTAAAACTATAGACTCGACTGAGAGAGTGATTCGATATCAAGTAGTTGAATATAGTCGGTACCCGTTTCCTAGAGAATGTCATGGACTGACATTTGTGTGGGTTAAGGACTTAACCATTTTTGCAGCACCAGGTACTGAAGTTATCAATATCTGATTGCAGAAGTCTGCAGTCATTTATGGTTGAAATTGCTCTACTAATCTTCAAATCATCCGCAAATATAAGAATGTTGCTATATTTTATGATTACTTTACTTACTTTTTGAGAGCTAAAAGAAGAGCATTCAAATGAAAAAGCCTTTCATCCACATTTGCATTCTGGCAATTGCGGCAGTGGGGGTAGAATAGAAAGGAATACATAGCCTTGAGTCATGAGTGCCGATTGGTAGGTGACCTGTACAGATTACTACAATTCCGGCGGTCTCACCTCTCTATCTGTTGATGAGTTCGGGTAATCTATTTTTGTTGTCTTCCTGGATATGGCATAGTTATTGGGTTTGACTAGAAAGTACTACCACTGCAAGGGAGTCAACTAGGGCTGAACCACGTTTGGCCAGTACATCGGCGCTTTCGTTGCCCTTTATGTTGCTATGACCAGAATCGCAAAGGAGAGTGATTTTGAATCGAATACTTGCACGATTTCTGTACTGTTCTACCAATTTAGAGGAAGTGGTGGTTGAGCGAAAGACTTTAATGGTGGTGGATAGTCTGACCGCTATCCACCAAAATTGCTACGCCCTTCAGGGTTGTAGGGGTGAGACTAAGTTCCCTCCATGCTTCTTTGATAGCTAGTACTTCCGCCTGAAAGACACTAGATCAGTCGTGGAGGCGAAGGGATTTAGCAGTTCTTAGTTCAGCTGAAAATATACCCGATCCGACACCGCAATCCATCTTGGATCCATCGATGAAGGTAGTTATTTGGTATACTGATGTGTAGACGTTCTTTTTCCATTATATTCTAGTCGGGAATGAAACTTGGATGGTGGTCAGGGCAAGATCTTTCGGTAGCATATCGAGAGCCTTACTAAGTATGAACATAAGGCTAAGGTAGTGTCTGAAGTTCATGTACATTTTTATTTTGGACTATAAGAGTTAGACTGAACATTTTAGAATTCTAGTCATCCAGTCAAGAAATCAAGAAAGAAACATTTTGCAACAATAGTCTCGCCTATAGAGGCCAAAATAGTGCCGGTTTTTTTTATCTAGAAAAATTCCTCTATTTGGCTACACCAGAGTAGAAGATATGAGAATATGGATATCGCAGATATGATATTACGCCAGGTGGATGGATCACATTTCAAATATTATCCGCACATCAGACTGATGTGAAGTCTTCAACTCAAAGTCAATATTTGTACTATGTGCCTACTTGATTCTTTACAAAAGACAAATGAACATAATGTTCGGCGTACGTATTCTTAAAAACCAAAAGGCGCTATAGTAGCTGAGTTATTTGTTCCTTTTTGATTTTATTTGTAGGTAGGTAGGTAGAAGTGGTGGATTCGGTGGAGAGAAAACCCATCACTGCAGCTTTGGCAGAATTTGTTGTAAGGGACCGCTATAGTTTGGCCAGTATCCTGTCCTGACTGCCACTTCTACTGCGATGTCTACGGTAGTCCTTTGTAGCAGCTTGTTTTTGATCTGTTGTTATTGGCCATATCATTCTGGATATGACACAGTTTGTCAGACTGTAATTCGTTACTAGAAATTGGATCCGTTTTTGGTTTCTTTGATATATTATAGGTCGCCAAATTTGTTGAGCACCTTTCAGATGAACTGTTTAAAGACTTAGTTGATTTTATCTACCACCTTCAAGCATCGTAGCTCAGTCTGTGGGAGAAAGGAAACATTTGCATATTTTGAGGAAATGAATTAAGTCAAAAATTGGGTAAAATTGAGACAACTTCATTCGTTTTAACGTCTAATCTCTGGAACTGGTTAAAACACTATTTTCTGGATCAACTAAACTGGTTTTACCAAACGCTTTTAATATATGTATTACATTATTATTAAAGATAAGTTTATTGACATTGTCAGTAGTAGTAGACATGACATAGTCAGTAGTTATCTTTGGAGAAAACATACACACATGTACATAATGTGTGTTTGTTTGTGTACTGGATTATACCCGTTTCAATGTCGATATCAGTTATTTATTTTATTGCCTACTTTAAAAGCTTGCAAATCATTTTGAAAGATCTAACATGATATGGTTTAACTATTGAGGTTCGAATATTTGTTTATTCACCTTAGAAACATGAATATGTTATGTAGAGTAGCACAAATAATCCAAAACTGAACCCGTTCTTAAAGCCAGTGATGAATTCATTTAATTATTTTATTATGAACAACGAGTAAAATATTATGATGTAACTCCATTTCAACTACACGATCAATTTGCTCTTCAAAATAAACCACCTTCAAGTACACGAACATATAGGAAATGATGTTAAATTACAATATGACAGCCCGATGCATTTAATGTGCCAATCCAAGCGATGCATACTTTAAGCGTACCTTACAACACCGTATTACCGCTTTACGAGGCATTAAACCAAATAAAATGTCACTTTCTTAAAACGCAAAGAAAATGCAAACCATCGTAATATGTAATTGCCGTCATTATCTTGCATGTGTATTTAATTTTTTTTTTTCAAAATCAACCGAATAATATTTCAAAAACGCACCGCTGTGCATTAATTTTCGGATCTTTGACACGTAAAACACATCTAATAAATTTTAATTATGCGTACAAGATGCAAACTTCAGATATTCTCGCAGTCATACAAAAATTAAAAATAATGCTTCATGCTCCACAATTATCTATCAAATCAAATCGCATAAAGTGCAAACATTAACAGATACTTTATCTCGCACACACGCATCCATTGTGTTATGATTTTGATGTTAACACGAGTATTCAATTCACATGAATTTCTTTCATCTCTTTTCCAGGAATTCGGATCTCTCATCATGCTGAATTCACTCAATCATCGACTGCATCTGACGGTAATTGAATGAAATTACATATGAGTATGCAGATGTATCTGTACGTATAAAGGGAGGACGATGTTACTTACAAATTTTCCGCACATTTCACTCATTAAATGATGAGAGCAGTCACTTATGCATAGTACTCGAACTCAGACAACAATTGCATTTGGTTTTATTTGCAATTTGCTATCATAACCCAAGACTGAAAGAGGGTAAAAGTCGAGGATCGATGATCAACCCGTTTGGCACGGCTGAGCGAATTCTTTTCGAAAAAGAAAAAGCTTAGAAAACCCGAAAAAAAATTCATAGAAACTAACAAAAAAAAAAGAAGAACAGCATCAAACAACCGTTACAATAATTTTACAATAAAACACACACAATCTGCCGTCGAAGAAGAAGATCACAAAAAAAAAAAATAAACGAACAAAAAGTTTGAACCGAATCTAGATACCAAGCTACACTGAAACTGAGTTTGTAACTAGATACTTTTTTTTTGTCTTCTATGTATTTTCATCTCCATTCGGTTTAAGTCAAAGCTTAAACTTTATTGCCTCTGTTACGATTTCAATTTACCTGGCCACTTTAGTTCGCGTAGACCATCAGCAAGACGTACAACACCGCACATCACGCCGCTGGATAACTCGCAACATCTAGCACACGACGGACGATCAGTGATTGTAACCAAACTGAATGGAAAGAAGGGGCACATAAGTTGGAAAAAAAATGTATCTAAACATCGAGAACTGCGGTTAAAGTATCTGCTTTGTCGTTGGTAGTTGGGATACGAGTATATCATTCAAATGCCGACAGCACGGTAATGAAAACTCCGCGGCAAATGTCCGAAAACTCGCGATAAATCTAAACAAAAAAAAACCTACATCGATCTGTGAGATAACATTTACTGCTCGCCCGCTTTAAGCAGTATCTATAGAGTGTAACAAAATATCGAAAACAAATCATTCGCATCGAAAAGATATAAATTTTCCAGTGAAAGTGGATCCTATTCAATATATTTCTTTTTTTTGCAACAAAGTGATTTTTTTTTTGTTAAATAAAACTATAATATATTGTTTTGTGTCGAAGTGTTCAGTGTTGGAGATTCCGCTTGTTACAAAAAAAAAGAAACATAAAAAAATATGTGTGATAACTGGAAGTATCTCAAAGTTAGCTTCGGTTAACAAGAGAAGTCGTTTTTTCTAAGCATCGTCTTTTAATTGGACGTCAAAATTTGACCAGAGAATTAGTGTCTTTTTGTTGAGTGTATTGAAGTGCATTTGCGAGGAATAACAAAAGAAAGAGTCCAACCATCAACGGATTGATTTATCGTACCATCAATTTTGTTTTTCAAATAATTTTTTTTTTAGTGTAATTAGAAACAAACATGGTTACGTGCAAAGTGGATACAACTGTTGCCGTACCAAAATTAAGTATAAGTAAAATTGGAGGTGGTGGTGGAGGTGGAGGAGCTGGTGGTGACCGTCGTCCACGAAAGACATCGAGTAATTCATCAGGATTTCGTTTACTCGACGCTGATCAGTTAGAGACCGCATCGAGTGTTAGCAGAAATTCAATCTACAAACTGAAAATCGATCTAATGTTTGATGATACAAGGTAAGTAAGCAAGACATTTTGTATCTGCATAGAAAAGATAATGGTAAACCTTTAACAAAAGAAAGGTCTGAGTAGGAGTAGACAAAAAAAAGAAAAAAGGTCAACGCGACATTTCAATTGACATTTAAAGAAAATTATTCAATGGCTTTGTTTCGACGTCGTCTGCCTTTTGTGGTTTGCTTTAGAACATTTTTTTTTGTTTTTTGTCTAAATGCGAAAATCCATAAAGATTTGAGTAAGCTTAAATAAAATAACGACTTTGACACAGTTACGTGTATTTGGCATTTGTAAAAAAAGATAATTGCGCATACATACTTTGGAATGTTTTGTTTACAGGTTCTCAATGTTTTATTTTCCGATAATTACAAATTTGAGTGGTCGAAAGATTGTTTCTTCAATGAATGGAATTCTTGGAATTGTCATCTCCGAGTTTAGAACCGAGTTTAATTAAAGAAATTTATTATTGACTTTTCAGCATTTACCTTTAGTTCAGTATCAACAGTTCCATAGAGAAGAAGTCCTCCACGGTGTTTTAAAGTGCGGTACAAATGTACTCAGTTTTTGTGGATATAACATTGAAAGTGCTCAGAAATATCTGAGTTACCTAAACTACCGAGTTAATCTGTAAGTGACTTTTATTGAACATCATTCAGTTATTGTTTTATTCGAAAGCCTAAAATGAAACTAGACTGACTCCAAAAAAATCAGTTTGTCGAAGAAAAGTCCTTTCTTCAAGTCTTCTGTCAAGTAGAGAGACTTTAAAAAAAGTTCTGTGTAAAAAAATTTAAGATCAGTTGGATAATTTTATAAAATATTGACTCTCAACTTTATTTTATTTTTTATTTTTTTTTTCAAACTTCAAAATGTAATTAGATTGTAGGCTTATAATCGGCTGCATTAATTTAAAAAGACTGTTTTCAATTTAAGTACAAAACCTTCATCTGAAAAAAATAAAAATAAAAGTACACAATTATCCTACTGGTCTTAATTTTTTGCACAGGACTGTAGAACAGTGAAGAAATGTTATAAATCTTATAAATTCTAAACCACTAGATAGTGTTTCTATAATCCGTCGATGATGGAATCCAGTACTGCGAATATTCTAGGATGTTTTATTTTTTATAAAAAGGCATCGTAAAATCATTAAAAAACATCCTTTTTTATTGCCAAAATGTTTTTACAAAAAATTTGTTGCTAAAATCTTTTTCAGCTTGCAACCAGACAAAATTTGGTATAAATTTGAGCAAACAGTATTGCCAGACTAGAGATTTTTCACTATTGCTGGCATTCTTCGGAGTAGGGAATTCAGATTTAATTCACAAAAGAATAGGAAGCTGTTTTACATATACATAATATAACAATCGCAAATAATAATGTCGGGAACATTCGTGTAAACGATATATTTCACTGACAATTTTATTTCTTAACGGTATAGAATAGAACCAAGAAAAATTCATCTATACATATATATATAAAGGTGCCTCGGATGAGAATATAGGGAGCTGCTCAATCTATCTACATCCATCCATCGTTATTTCCAAATAACGTGAGTTCCAGGCGGATCTTCTGGCTTTAACAATAGCCGCCCGCAAAAATGTTATGAAGGCGATACCGCGAGACTATAATATAATCCTCGTCGGGTAGCCATAAAACCGATTTCTGCCTTTGAAATATAAGTAATCGAAGCTTGTGCATTGCTTTCGCAAGAGCTAAGTTCGCTGGATTCCCGGTCCCATAGGTGTGCCAGGTAACGAGAAGACTGATGAACAAGCTAGAAAAGATTTAACGTTGGACTCAAAACTGGCGTACCTTTCAATTAAAATGCGTCTTTGCACCCTCAAATAAGAAATAGCAAAAAAAAGAACGCTCTTAGAATTAAATAACAATTGGATAGCATTAACAAGGAAGTCGTATGATTAATAAGAGACTTATAAATTGAAAGACGAGAGCTCTCTCTCAAACTTGGTAGATATAATTGTCGGGCATTATACGCCACTGTCTTATACTTACTAGCAATCTAAGATTGAATAAAAACAACCCATTCGGTGACGAGGAAGTCTACTTTCTCTGCCCAGGATTGTGCTACTCTAAGAAGATATTTCCGATAAACCGATGAACAACATTTGCTGCTTCATCAAAGTTCCAGGATTGTTGAATCATCTTATTCCAGACACCTTCGCAAATAGGAAACAAAATGAAGAAATGATGTGTGTATGTATATTGATCTAAGTGTGAGTTACTCACTGTGTCAAACCCCATTATCATTACTTTACCTAACGGTAAAGAATGATTTAAACGTATAGATACTGCATATTACAATGGACATCCAGTTTAACGAATACCCGATTTAACGAATTTCCAATATAACGAATCAGATTTTTTCCATTGATGGCTCTCAAAACCTATGCGAATGATGCAAAAAATGTCCGAATGCTTTACAATTTCTGGTTTAAAACAAAATAGTTTTAAATTTTTGTGCATTTTTCCCTACTTCTGTTATTTTGTTTATGTGAATTGATTTATCTCTTCTTGTAAAAAATACATTGGTGGGATTATTAGTTAGATAGAACGACGATCGATTTAACGAATTTTTCAATTTAACGAAAGGCTGTGCATTGTACAATTCGTTATATTGGACGTCCACTGTATCTGCATAAACTTTTGTCTGTTGATCAATGTCCGTCTGTGTGACCGTGATAGGTTCCGAGTCGTAAAATGTTCACCTTATTTTAGACTGGTTTCTACAATTTCGTGCCATTATATTGTACTGCTAAAGGTTTATAGGGACTTATGGGAAGAAATATTGAAAAATGTATGGCAACACTATGAGCGACACAAAAATTTGATTTACAGTTTTATTTCAGACGTCTACATGTTTCCGCTCTTATTGCCAATTTTTATAATTCATTGTTTTTTTTTGGCAAAAGCTGCTTTAAAAACTTGCTTAAAACAACGGTATCGTAGAGAAGGTTAACAAACAAAAGTCATGTTCTGTATCTTCATATCTCTGCTGCTGACCTCTGCTGCAAGTCTTTTGTTTTTCTATCGGGTTTTGTTTGTGAGTTTGAATTGTTAACATAATTCTGACACACCCGTCTTATTTCAAACTGGCATTAAAAACCACATTCTAAAAGCTGGTGTTAAATATCTCGTTAGCCATCTTTTTAGTTACAACTTGCACTGTTTGACAAACGTGCTTGCAATAGGTTATATAGTGAAGCCCTCTTAAATGCAAAAAGCGCATAGCTTTTTCGGTTTTTTGGAACCCTAAGCTTATAAAATAATATTCCTGTTAAAATCCCTTATTAAGTATATATCGCTTAACTACATTCCCGGTTTAAGTACTCATTTTTTCCCTTTCTTTTGTTATAATTTACATAAAATTTTCCCCATCTAGTACATAATGTGGTGAGTTATTACAGTACGCCCTCGGTAAAAGCAACCGATAAAAATTCAAGCAGTTGCGTTAATTGAGGTTGTTGCAATAACCGAGTCACAAAAGAGTATGAAAAATAAAAGAATAATGTTCGTCGTAAAAGAAAAGAAAAACAATATGTATATTTAATTCTGAGAGAAATAACTGTAAAATAACTGCCCAGTTATAGTAAAACCAAACACCAAAAATTAGAAACAAATAAAAAACGAGATAAGAGATCATGTATGGAAAGTTGCGTTAACTGAGTCACATTTTTTTGAAAATTTGCAATTACTGAGTCACTAATGGTAAATATTTGGGTGTTTCTTTGACCGAGGTATTGCGTTTTTCGAGGGTTGCTTTTACCGAGGGCGTACTGTAGTACTCTAGTACGACGTTTTCTCTTGGCTGTCACTTTTCGATTGTTGGTTGTGAAAATCTTTCGCCTTTTCGCGAACTTGTCTTGTTCGTGAATAAGAAAGCATTTTTTCGTACCTACATATGCCGGGTAAGTACCTCACGACATTGGACGATTCTGCTAATGCACTTTTCCAGGTTTTAATGTACTACCAGATCTTTTTTGCTTAGTAAGCACCATCATAAGCCAAATTTCAGCATTCTGCTAATATAGCCATTAAATGCCGTTTATGCCTAATAATATTACCTCCAGCAAAATGCCAGATCTTAAATTTGACAGAAGTCATAACCCATGACTCACTTTTACTGTCCAACTCTTTCTTGATTGAGTATACAATTCGCTCTCATATTTTGTTAACATAAAATGTCCATTAAAACACCCTGCTGTTTTAACTTCTAACCTCAAAATCATAATTTTCCACAAAACACATAAAATTTTACTAAGACATCTTCTTCAGCTGATTTTTTTTTTTGAAATAAAAAAAAAACTTCTAAAAATGTAAATACATAAGTAACTGTTGTATTCTACTGCCCTTTATATTGACCAGCACACAACAGAATACAGAAACGTTATTGAATAAATTTCTTAAACACTAAACAAATAAAGTTCCGTTTGTATAGTGTGTGTCTCATTTCCATATGACATAGTTTTTTTTCTCAAAGAATATTCAATAAAAGATACTTTTTTTTAATTAAGTTAAAACCGACAAATTATTGAGCTCAATCTTTTGAGTGCCTATAGGCAAAGAAGCTCCTCTAAAGCAGCAGATAAACCTTTCATACAATTTTACAGGTTTTATCTTTGGTTTTTTTTTTCTATGCAAGATACTGTTTTTCGTTTTACATCTTTGTAGATACAAATAGAAGTCTTAAAGTCTAGAGATTTTAATACATTAGCTTTTTCAGCATGAAAGTTGAGGAACTGGTTGGATTATAATACAAAAAAAATATTGATACACATATTTTATTGTCCAATTTGCAGATGACAATGCAGATGGCAATGCAGATGACAATAAAGAAGGTCTCAGGTCAAGAATCTCACTTGTACTTAGACAGTCTTCGCTCTTCCTCTACCTATCCAACGATTTGCATTGCAAATTAATATAACTGCAAAATATTTCATTTGAATTCTGATTCTATTTCTAAGTCAACATCGGCGAAGGGGAAAAAACCAATTAACCTCCATTATTACAGTCTTTCTTGTATTAATTATCAGTCTTCTGGATGCCGCCGCGCCGCCTGTTGGTGCTGAATTCTAATCTGCAACAAAAGTGGGACTCGGACTCGGCTGAATCAGGAAATGCAAGTTCAGTCGATCTAATGAGGCGATGAGATTGCCATATACGAGTATAAATTCTTAAATGTTCTAGATGCATTGGCATTGGCATGGCACACTTCCTTGCACAGTGCAGATGATACGAGTAGGCAGATACTACATAATAACGTGTTTTTTGTTATTTATCTTTTGCTGTTTCGGTTGATTGTTTAAGTGGATTAGATACAATTTCAAAACCTGAGAAACAGGTAATTCGGAGAGTGGAGGTGTTCATAGAATCGAAAATAATTGGTTTTTAACGTCGTCGTCGTATGTTCAACTTGTAACACTACCTACACATTTTGTACAAAAAAAACTATCTTGTCGTTCGCAACATTACAAGGCGAACTCGGACGGACGCCCTTCCGGCTTGGATGCGCAAAGTGATCTTAACTCAATGCGCCCAACCCATCCACCGAGCTGCAGTTGCAGCCTAACTACCTATCTCTATCTATTATCCTGAGAGTAGGAGGGATTTCCCCACTCTCCTTAAGCTACCTATCTGTTTACATTCGGCCATCCGACTTCACACTGTCCTCAGTGTGGGTCCCTTTGAAGTAACTACTTCAATTTCATTCTCTTTTCTCGGACATTCGGTCCTACATTTCTCACACACATTCTTTGTGTTTCCTCGGACTTTCGGTCCTACACTTTCACACACATTCTTTGTGTTTCCTCGGACTTTCGGTCCTACATTTCTCACATAAGACACGCGGTCCCAGAACCACTCAGTGAGAGGATAGGACCAAAAAGTCCATGCCAGTCAACGGTAGATTCAGTGACACACGCTTTAACCGATTATTAGGTTACGTTATCCCCAGAATTACTCATAAACGGGTTGGCCCTAAAAAGCCGCGCCATTTAACGGTAGATTCAGGGTAAGGGCCTTCGGTTGTCTTTTTACCTTGGGTTACTTGATCCTCCGAATTACTCAGAAAATGGGTTGGCCCTAAAAGGCCGTACCATTTAACGGTAGCTTCAGGGTCAAGGCCTATAATTGTCTTACCGATAGTTTCTTACTATCACACTGAGATACAACTCAGTCGCCTTTGCTTTTACAATTCATCAGTCGTACCTTCGACGTTCGAATTCTTCCACTCGTGTCTGCATCACTCGTACTGGCCAGCACCGCCTTCACTTAAACTGTGAAATAAAGAAAACTTTTCTCTTCTTTTAATTAAAGTATGCAGAATTCATTTTTAATTTACTGTATATTTTTATGTACGTATTTTGTAAATATATTTAATTAGAGCATTTCTACCAACTACATTTTTATCAACTTCAAATATCTATGTATATGTATGTTATGTATGTTTGATATACCAATATTATTAATATTAATGTTAAATCAGGGTTTGTAATGCATATAATTATTCATGTTTTTTTTTTTTTTTTTTACGATTATTTGAATATTTGTTTTATTTTGCCTTTATTTTATTTCATTACGTAAAAAAAAATTAACTTTATTCTAAACTTTATATTTCGCCATCTGAGTCTTCACCGGCACTTAACTCGTCCCAAGCGAAGTCTTCAAGTCTCCCAAAAGGTTTCATATGATCAGCCGAATGAGTTGATGAATACGGCTTCTGCGAGATCTGGAGCGCTGTTGAATCTCCGACGACATAACGATCGTTACCTACTATCTGTTTCACCTCATATGGTCCTTTGTATCTCGGTAGTAATTTCCTCGAAGCTCCTGTGGCACCATGTTCAGCCCGGATAAGCACCATGTCTCCCACGGCATAAGTTTGTGGCTTGCGATGAGCATCATTGAACTTAGCTGCTTGTATGCTCTGCAGATTGTGAACTCGGTGACTGGCTCTATCTCGAAGTTCGGACAGTGGTATGTTTCCCTCATCATCAGTGTCTTCTCCGTGTATAATATTGCTGAGTTGATTGGATAAAATGTTTCTTGGTTCAAATGCAAAAAGCAACTTTTGCGGTGTTTGGTTAGTTATCCGATGTTTTAAACTATTCATACCCCATTGGATCGCAAGAATATGGTCTTCCCAATCTCGTCCATCTTGGCGTGTTGTCATTGACGAAAGTGATGTTCCGACAGTTCGAAAATAACGTTCGATCTGTCCATTCGCACGCGGTGTCTTAACTGCATTAAGTATATGACGTATTCCATTCTCAGTACAATATTTCTTAAACTGTTTGGATGTAAATGCCGTACCGCGATCACTCACAATATGCAACGGAGATCCAAAAAATTGGGATAACTCAACCAATGAACGAACAACAGCTTTTGTGTTTGCAGCTTTAACTGGACGGAGAATAAGGAATTTGGTGAAGCTGTCTATTATTCCAAGAATATAACTATTACCCTTTGTGCTTTTAGGAAAAGGGCCTAAATGGTCAATGTGAATTGTATTAAATGGAACTGGAGTTTTTGTTATGGGATGTATTTCGTATCTGGTTTCGTCCTTTCCTCGTTTATTGTAGAGACATGGTAGACAAGTATTTATGTATTTGGTCACGATAGTCTTCATTTTAGGAAACCAGTAGTTCTTCTGTATGTGTTCAATTGTTCGTTCTGCTCCACAATGTCCAATAGAGTCATGCGATGATCTGACTATTTGCCACCTTACCCCATGAGGGACGGCAAATCGAAGTCCATGCGAAGTTTTCTTAAAGATACGTCCAGATTGTAGCGCGTAATCTTTTTCTACACTCTTTCGTTTTGGATTATCCTTCTCCGTGCCATTAAGGATATCATTAATCTCTCGCAATTGTGCATCTTGTTGTTGAAGTACTGCTATCCAATCTTCTATTTCGAGTTGAACTATTCGCATGTCTACTCCAGCTTCTTCTAATTCCATCGACTCTTCAACGGGATTTCGGCTTAATGCATCGGCGTGTTCCATTTGAGATCCAGGTCGATATTCTAATCGAAAGTTGAAATGCTGTATTCTCAGCCACCACCTCGCTATTCGCGGAATTAAGTTCCTCTTGTTTTGCGTCATTTTTAAACTATTGCAATCGGTGAATATTGTAAATTGTTTTCCCAGCAGATAATACTTGAATCTCTCTAAGCTATCAACTACAGCTAATGCCTCTAGCTCATAGCTATGATATTTCTGTTCTAATTCTGAAGTTGCCCGACTAAAATACGATACCGCACGTTTTAAACCAGATACATCTACTTGCATAAGAACACCTGCAAGCCCTAATGCGCACGCATCGGTATGAAGTTCGTGTTCCTGTTTAGGATCATACACTGCTAGAATTGGACTATTAATCAGTTTCTCTTTAAGCGTATCAAACGCTATCTGTTCATTCTCACCCCACTTGAATACGGTATCTTTTTTAAGCAATTTATTAAGCGGAGCAGCTATGTTCGCGTAGTTTTGAACAAAACGACGGAAATAACCCGAGAGACCCAAAAATTGCTTAACTTGCCTAGGGTCACTCGGTTTTGGGAAAGATTTAACCGATTCCACCTTCAAGCTTCCTGGTTTAACTCCACTAGCACTTATCTCATGACCAAGGTACAGAATTTTACTCGCGAAGAATTTACACTTTTGGATATTTAATGTAAGGTGTAGTTCTTTCAACACTGTTATTAATCGTTCCAACATTTCTAATAAAGTTTTTGTCTCTTTTGCGAAAATTACGACGTCATCCATATAAATTAATATATTTTTCGAAGCAACGCGACAATATTCATGAGACGCATAAAAACGGAAGGTGCATTAGTTAGCCCGAACGGTACACGCTTAAATTGGTAATGCCCTTGTGGTGTCACGAACGCGGTTAAATTTCTTGAATTTTTATCTACAGGAATCTGGTAATAACCACTCATTAAATCTAACGTAATAAATACTCGTGCTTCTGTCATAGAATTCAGCTGTTCCTCGATATTAGGGGTAGGGAAATTCTCTCGCACTGTCATACCATTAATCTGTCTATAGTCTACACACATTCGATAAGTACCGGTTTTCTTTTTAACTAAGAGTACTGGACTAGCGTATTCGGAGGAGGATTCTTCGATTATACCGCACTTCAAAAGCTCGCTTATGATAGTATTTAAATGTTCTTGTTCATGATAGGGGACGCGGTATGGTTTATAACGAACTATCCTATTTTCTTTTAATTGAATTTGCATTTGTATTATATCTGTTACCCCAAGTTCATTCAATTCAAATGCAATACAATCGCGATGATGATTCAGTATTTCTAACAGCTTTTCTTTATCCGCATTTTCACATACAAAGTCACCAAGTAAAATGTCATCTTCAACAATCGTAGATTTGTTTGCTTGCCGGCGATTATGTGCTTCTACGGATTTACACTCCTTCAGTCAGGATGATTTATTTATAGAATCATCCACCTTTTTGATTTCTAGACTACGATATTTCTTAATAACGCAAACCATTGGTGAATCAAGGAAATTGCGACCAAGAATCATGGGAACATCTTGAACATGATTTTCTATGACAAGTATTTCGGTCATCATGCTCACTTCTCCAACTTTAACATTTTTGTTAATTTTTCCAATAGCTTGGGCAGAGCCCCTACCAAATCCTTGCAACTTTGACCTACACGCCTGCATGTCCCAATTGAATTTTCTTAATTCAGACAATTTAAGTGTGGAGCAATCGCTTCCTAAGTCAATGAAAGCATCAATGCGTTTGCCTCCCACCTCAATAGTTTGAAACAATCCACTGTCGTCATCAGTATTAAGTAATCGCAGAACTTTCCGATTTGATGCGTCGGAACGCGATTTAAAATATGGCTGAGGGCGCATTTTACACTCACGAGCAAAATGTCCGGGTCTGGAACAAACAAAACAACACCGTCCATTAGGTGGATTTGGAGGAAAATTGTTTTTTCTTGTAAATCGATCTCCTTGTGGATTTCTTTTAGAAAAACCGTGTTCGCCATATTTTGATTTCGGATCCACCGAGAAATTATTTGTCCGTCGAGTAATAAATTTACCGCGCGTGTTTGCCTGTTCTTGAATGGCATTAAGCGCATTAAGCGTAGATAAAAGCTCAGGAATAGTTGAGCAATTGGCAGTTGTTAAGTTATTCATCAACGTTCTATCGTTTAGGCCGGATATAATATATTTAATAATTGTCTTCATTCCTAACTTTCCTCTCTTTCCTATGGACTCAACTTCGTACGCGTAATTTTCAAATGATTCATTTTCCCGTTTTTGCCTTTTCATTATTTGTGCGTATACATCGTCGTTGTCCTCGAAACTAGGAAAATCAACAACTACCCTAGTCTTCAGATCCTCCCATTTACTAATGTGACCACGGTGCCCAATAAACCAATGCGACGCAGCTTCTTCTAAACGAAGTGAGGCATAAAAAAGGGTGGCTCGATCATCCCATTCATAAAGCCGACGAATGTTGTCTACCGTTTCAACCCATTGACATGCTGTTAATGCCTTTTTATCGGAGGGATTAAACGGAGGAACAATTCTTCTAACTTCCTCTGGACCCATTCTGAAGGAATGCGAACCAAAACTGCTCGATGTGGTGCCTACTGCATGGGTGTCTACGCTGCTGGAGCGACGTACTAGTGCAAGCTGTCTCTCTAGTTCACTATTCCTTTCACTTAATTTTTTTAATTCAGATTTTATTGAATCTAACTCACCCTTGCTCTGGTCTTTGGATTTTGGTGGCACTCGCTTCCTTTTGGTCACTCCTTCCATCATATGTGTTTTTCTGTCTTTGTGTCGATGCACTGTTTATTTATCTAAATATTTTTTTTTTTAATTTCACACTGCTCGTTTTTTTTTTAAATCACTTTTATATATCTTACTCGAGCAATAGTATTTTATTTCACTCTGCTCGTTTTGTTAAAATCACTATTTTTTTAACCACTGTATATTTTACTCGAGCGTTAGTATTTTACTTTTTTTTTTTTTTAGTATTAGTAGGATTATTTTTATATCACTTTACAAATTTGGAATCCTATTTCACAGTAACTTTTCATATACACACTTTTATCTCGACAATTACTCGCACTTTACTTTTATCTGGATAACTACGCGTAAGAACATCCGACTCGGTTGAAATGAGAAACAGTAATGTTTTTTTTTTTTTACGCATACGCCAGCTGGGGTCCTTTATTCACTACTCGCGAACCAACGCAATACTTTTTTACGACCCATCACTCATTTGTAGATCCTAAATTGATATCCTCCGACCTAAACAAACAACCGGATATTCCTAGCAACGCATTATCCCGAACCGATGTACGTGCTAGCTAAAACGGCCGGCCGATCTACGAAAACAACAAGTCGATACGCACTACACACTTATATACATACAACATGAGTGGCGCAGTAGCTCGTAGGGTGCAAATATATGATCTTACCCTGTGTACATACTCACCCAGCACACTGATCGTGTGCCTGTATCCGCAGTGGAAAAAAGGGTTGACGTATTTTATGACCTCTTTTGCTTACGGACTTATCCTTTTTTTTTTATGACCACTCAACATTCCTATATTCAGATAGTACGGGATCTTATCCTTTGTAAATATTCAGCCACAGATCTGCGCCTACGTACGCAGTAGAAAAAGGGTATTGATTTATGGTTTTGTTTTTTTTTCCTGGCACACACTTATGATCACTAATCACCACAAAATATTTTTTTTTTGTTTTTTTTCAGGCTGCCGATTGCCTTTGTTTTTTGTTTACGCACATGGATATTTGTATCCCACTTCTGAAATGTAACACTACCTACACATTTTGTACAAAAAAAACTATCTTGTCGTTCGCAACATTACAAGGCGAACTCGGACGGACGCCCTTCCGGCTTGGATGCGCAAAGTGATCTTAACTCAATGCGCCCAACCCATCCACCGAGCTGCAGTTGCAGCCTAACTACCTATCTCTATCTATTATCCTGAGAGTAGGAGGGATTTCCCCACTCTCCTTAAGCTACCTATCTGTTTACAAACTTATTTATTGCAAGTGAGCTGTTGCCTATTGAAATTGATTAGGATTTAGAGCGTTTAACTGATTACCCCAGAGGTGGTTGAGTCAATTACATTAATCAAGACATTCTTTATATGTATGCACGACTGGAATGTAAACGATAATTGAATAGCTTTCAGGGTGTTTTACCAGTCTTTATAACAATAGCCGTGAATTAGTTTGATAGAAAGAAAATTGCCTCCCAATGGTTTCTATTTAGTATTTAGGCGATTGCTAATGCTACTTCTACTGAGATTTAAATATTTCAGTGCAGCGTTGACTGGCTTGGGATGCAGTTTTCTGTTTAACGTATGGATAGCATATTACATTAATAATATCTATATTTACAGCGTACATATACACAAACACATATTTACATATATGTACATATAATCACATTAAATCATTTTAAAAACTAACATTTAAGTATTCACGAACATAAAAATATTGCAATCGAAGCTATAGTACAACATCTACGTTTTGTAGCCAGTCTATCACAGTTGAGTTGTTGTTGTCATCCGCGAAATCTTGGATATCCCCTGGGTAGGATCGTTTGTTGCACTCCGCAACAATATGGTTAATAGTCTGTCTTTGAGCTCCGCAATCGCAAGCGGTAGAGTTTGAGCTTCCCCATCAGAACAGCGAGTCTGCGCACCTTCCGGTAGGTCAAACCCAAAGAGCTTGCATTGATGCTGCCCATCTGGCTGGCAATAGAGTCAGGGCAAGCCTTATGGTTGGGTTCCGAGACTTAAGTCTCTACTTATGTCACACGAGCATAGCAATGTCATTGTGGATAGGCAATTCAACGTTAGCCAGCACTTTGTAATATTCCCTTTAAAGTGTGTTTAATCGGCGCAGGAGGGGTGGGGCAATGTTACTCAGTACATGGAGCCATCGTATTGGCGTTGATCTTGTGGTGGCGGATATGAGTCTCATGTTGCTGTTGGGTTGGCTGTCCAGTTGGGATGCAGTAAATAAGTAGAAAGCTCTGAATGAGACTACAATATCTGCGTAGCTATTGTATTTTAGAACACAATGTGTAACAATATAAGCGTATTCACAACTCATCATTAGCACGGTTGCTAAGGAAATCGCCATATGGGTATCCCATTCAATTGAATCGAATTTCAATACTTACAAATGCTACCTTCACACATTTACTATGTGGATGTTTAGACGATCCGACAAGGCACCACCGATTTTTTCCTATTTTATTTTTGTACATATGTATCTTGTAAAATGTTCGCTTATTTTCTTAGCCGTGTCTGTTTTTTTTATGTTTTCGGTGATGATCCGCGCGTAACACTTTCCTAACTTTTACATAAAAAATAAGTAAATCGCTAATAATACTAAAGAAAGAGCTCACAAAGGACATGCATTATTGCTTCCCAGGTGTGGCAGCCTCCTTTCCAAATCTGTTGATTTTTTTATTTTTCCATTTCCATTTTCCATTTTTCCACGAAGAGTGCTTTGTCGAATCGTGTAGAAGTATTAAAAGACTGAAAATTATTGAAAGCTTCCACCTCTCATTGCTGCTTCGCTTTGACGAGCAGGTACCTAAAATCAATTTTCGCCAAAAACTCGATCTAACAGCCTGAAGTTTTAAAAACTAAAATGGTTGAGATCCATTTCATATCTTCCCGCCACCCATTTAATTTTCCGCCTTCTCACAAATAAATGAGCGGTGCTGTTTGAAGCATTTTTTGAAAAATTAAGGAAAATCTACTACATTTTATAAAATTAGTGTAGAAGAAATTGTTTCTATTTTAGCCCGATTTCGTTTTACTAAAATATTAGTTATCGAGAATATTAACCTACACTGCACTCACTCCAATCCAATAAACAACCAAATTCGTTACGTTGGATACACATTCTTCAATTGTTTTGTATTTGACTTTGAAAGGCGGGATCAAAGCAAATGTCAAATGACATTTTGAGGCAATCGTCAAACTGCTAAAATATAATGATTTGCTGATCTAGTAATGCCGCTTAATTTATAAATACAGATATGATAGCTCATCGCTGCACGCATACATCGGTTTGACGATTATTTACCGGTTTCAGTTTCAGTTCAGTGAGTATTTTATTTTTTTGACAGATGTATGTAAACTGTTAAATGGATTATGTTGTCAAATATACGATTATGAAATGTCAAAACTGTCACTAAAAATAAACATGCAGTTTCTTGTAATTGCGGTTGAAGATTGATCATTGCCAGATCGCAAAACCACCTTTAACTGACAATTGACACGCGATTAAGGTGGTTAACGGTTTCTCCTGTTTAAGATTTTCTTTTTCGTGACTAAAAGAAGACCAATAAATCATGTAACTCATAAAACTAATTAACTCCATCAAATCACTCAATTCCCATATATAAAGTGTCATCTTTTGTATTTTTCATATTTGATTTTAACGGTTGACATATTTCTGAGAGCATTTCAAATTTTATTAGATCACCCATCAAAGGAAAACAAAAACAAAATACAGGGGGAACACTCAATTTTCTTATCACATTTCAGATCATCTCATAGGGCAGTCTTGTCATTATACTCGAATTATAGATGCACACAGGGAATTCTGTTCGGTGCGCGGCTCGACTATTTTTAGTGAAAGTTAACCAATAATCAGTTCAAAAATATTCCGATCTGTAACACTGTAAAAAAAGTTAATTTCTTTTTTGCTTCTCATTAGCTTCAAATATTTTTCTCTGGTTTAACAGTCGAAATTGTCATAAATTTGAGGTTTAATTCCACTAAAAGTATCATCACTTTTACAATTTTTTTATTTACAAAGTATGAATTAATTCTGCGAAAATCCCACTAAACCACTGACCCCGTTTGCAATTCAAAAACCAAAAAGACACCGGAATTCATTTATCATTTTCTGTAGACATACTCGTAAATACTTTGACTAATTTGTAAGAATAGGGAGACCCCTAATGAGATCGTTATCAGAATAAGATTTGGGAACAAACGAATTTAAAGATGACACAGTCGCCTAATTTGATAATTGTCAACACTGCTTAGAACGTTCCCCAGGGAAACTTTGCTCATTTTCATCTCTTCGTTGGTTCAAATTTTCACTAGGAAAAGCATAACCGTGCCTAATGGTAGCCATTAGATGGAGATGTCTCAAGTATCTTTCTTGTTAGATTGTATCTGTTAATTCATTTGTATCTTTAACATGCTTTCGCTTCTTTTTTTTTTATTAAAAAAAAAATATTTTTTTTCTTCTCTTCTTTTCTAGATCAATTCGGAGTAACCGCTTGGATGATCCTCGCGGTTCGCACCGTACACGTTCGATTATCATGTATGGCCGCAGTGAGTTGGCCAGCACAGCGGGCGAGAGTGCGAGATCGATTCTGCTAGAGGAGCCAAGTGAGCCTAAAGCTGTTACCGAAACAATGAAAAAGGATGTTCGAAGAATCAGCAACAGTGTACAAGCACAAATTGAACGTATGTTCACGGATGTGGCTAAAGATGCTACGTGCAGTTTTGCTGTCACCTGTCTGGGATCTTTGCCACTGAAGGATAAAGTGACGAGTTTGCAGGGATTGCAGGAGCCGCTAAGGGAATTATACTTAACAGAAATTGCTAAAGAAGTAAGTGACAGGAAAACTTAATACTTAATTTGACTGCTATAATCACAATCAAATAGTCTCACATCTTCTTAGTGACATACTTTATGTGACGTTTGACTATCCGCCTAATTTATATGTCGATAGGGATATATACAGCTTTTAAATGTGGGATGGGAAATGTATGTCGCTCAGTTTCTCAATGCATGTTTTTGGATATTGTACCGCTGTAGGCTGCCTGATGGCTATCTGGATAAATTATTGTCAGTTAAAACAAGGCCAGACATTCCCAAGTGAAAGGGACTTCAAAACTAAAGACTCTGTGACTCTTTATTGTCCGAATGAAATGATTTGTTCCACCTGTCAAGCGAAAAGAAGGTGGAAATCTGTATACAGATATAAATCTTTTTGTTGTTTGATCCGAAAGATATTCAAGAGTGTTTGACATGTTTTTTCCAAGGACAGTGTGAAGAGCTTTTCTAGTTTTTTTTTTTTTTTTGAAGGGGTGTCTTGGGTTTACCAAGCACTGGGATTTTGTGTATACAATCTTGCCGCCTACATTTAAGTCAAGTTAAAGGTTTCTACATTCTACGTACTCATACGGTTTTTAATTATAAGGATAAGCTTCTGTCTTCGGTCCAGTGAATGTTTAAGTTAAATCCCATCACATTTTTGGTCCCAAAATTGATGCCGGATTAACTCGACCATTAAGTAGTTTTAGCATGTCTAGTTGATTTCAAGTATCGGGAGGTTTTCAAGCTAATCGATCTTTGCCTGAGCGGAGACGCACCCAGAACCACGGCTACAAACAACAAAAACGCAATTTCAATTGAAGATTTTAGAATTTAAATTGTTCTTATTTTGTTTTTCAAATGGTAAATCTTAGTAGATGTATCTCAGTATATGTATGTATTAGTGGCAGACATCTCACTGTAGGGCACGATGATCGTGATACAAGTAATGGCTCATTGATAACCGACTTGTGGTATCCTTCCTTAGTAACGATTTGCGTTTAAAAAATATTTAAGTAGAGAATTGCAAATTCGAGTGACATTTGATTGGAATTTTCAGTAGGTATTTTAGCCGTTCCCTGGATTTAAATTGGTGTAATTTTTAAATATGATCTCCGAAATCAGTACAGACAGCCGTAATAACACACAGCGCGGTGTTGATTGAATTCGACGTGTTCCGTTCTGCATGTACATACCAATGTATGAAGTCTATGACTAATCAAGAGCTGAAAGCTGCAGCAACTCCCGAAATTACAGCCAGGAATGTCGTTCCAAGTCCGGCAATATTGAGAATGGCTGTGCAATTATGAAATTTCGAATTTCTTACCAGTGGTTCCTCCGGGTATGGTATAACTCGCGGCTTTTTCCTCGCATTTTGTTATTTCGCTGCGATCATTTCGCAGTTTATTATTTCGCATATCAACAAATCGCATTTTGTTTCATCGCATTTGTTATTTCGCAAACTATTATTTCGATTTGTTATTATATCGGCATAGGTTATTCTGCATTTATTATTTCGATTTATTTTATTTGGCAAAATATTATTTTGTATTTTTAATTTTCGCGCGAAATTTTTAACATGTGATAAAATGTAAGCCAAACAAATTAAAAATAGAAAATAATGTTTTGCCAAATAAAATAGAGCAAAACGGGCTAAGCAAGCATGCTGCAAAAAAAACCAGAAAAAACATAAATAATAAACATTAGTTTTTGATTTCCTTTACAATTTTCTATTAAAAAAAAAAACAAAAAAAAAATGTATTCAATATAAATAATCCTTATTTACATAAAATTAAATTCAAACACAAATGAACAAGCTGTAAATAGCATTGCGTGAATTAACGGTTTGCCAGATAAGCAAATGCAAGAACACCAAATGCCATTTGATAGAACCGCTAAATATAGAAATGCGAAACAAGTAATGCGAGTAAATCTTACAGCGAGATGAACGCAAGACGAAATGACAATGTGCCACATGAGTTCTGCGAAAGAAAGGAAATATATGTAGACAGTCGCGAGATAACAGTTTGCGAAATGAAAACCCCGAATTGTCGGTTACCCGTTTCCACCAGACAAAACTTAGTTTGCTTCAAGATACAAAACAAATAAATTAAAAAAAAAAAAAATGTTTAAATGTAATGGATTATTGGGAAATAATAAGCTAAATTTGTTCGATTTGATAAACTTCCAATTGCCTGGTAATTCGGCTAGCTTCTCACTGAAATTGCAAGTGCATACACACACCCATACATATGTATGTTTATGTACAATATATGGGGAAATTTCATACGAATTGTGCAGTATTTTGAATTTCGCTGAAACTACGCATTTCGGCTCGATGGCAACGAACTTAAAGATACCTGGCCATAAATAACTCGGCAGATACATTTCCCCCTTACTTTCCAACCTATCCTATTCAAAAACAGTTTAAACTTTTCGTCACGCCGCGCCTAGTCATAAGCTACCAGTTAGACGTCCTGTCATGGAACACTCTGTGCAGCAATTCATGCGACTATTACTTGATTTATCACGGGCGATGTGTGGCGCTCTCTCACTTTCAGCAAACTGAAAAGTCAAAAAAAAAATAAAAAATAAAAAAAAAGCTACGATCCAGATGAACGGAATAAAAACCAGAAACTCCACCAAAGATGCAATTAATAAAATTGTTTAATGCAATCACTCAATCGTAAGCGTAACAAGGTGACCAAACTGGATTTCGTTTGACTAAAAGAAAAGAAAATACAAAAAATAAGAAAAACTGGATTCGTTAAGCTACTGCCACTTAAAACATACATATGTACACTGAATTAGTTGCGCTTGATGTGTAAAGTGATGAGCAAAGTGTTTGAAATCTGATTGCAGAAGTACCTTCGAATTAAATCAAAACTTGCTAGTAACCCCAGGAGTTCCCCATCAAAATCGAAACCGACACGACTCCAATTTGAATTGCAAAATCTATTTACATACATATATACATATGTTATGTATGTACATGTAAACACGTCTTCCAAGACTCATTTACTTTGCGTGCTTCAGGTAATTACCTAGCTGCAAATTACACATTGGCCATTGCTCTAACACTGAGGAGGGGTTGTTTGTTAGTAGTAAACCCACAGTCATTGCAGAACTATAACAAGTTTTATAATAATCAAATGCAGGGGGTCTCTTAAGGCCTTTTCCAACACATAAAACAGAAGCCAGGCTCGCGTTAAACTTATTTAACATCGTTTATATCGTGTGGAGGCAGTATTTACCTATATGCTACCATTGTTTCCTTTCCGTTTGAAAGGGAAATTCTGCAAAAAAAAAACAGACCCATCTATACTCTCTGTAACATACAGCCATTGTGTGTGCATGTAACACACTTGGGGGTTATGTACGATTAACTTTGGTGGCATAATAAACTCCAATAGATTTTTGTTTATTTTTTTTTTGGTTTGTGCATTTATGAATAAAATGTATCAATTTTCATGAACGGATATATTGGCCCAACAAAAAACAATATCAATGAAACAGAAAAAGAGTCACTTGAATAAATTAACGGGACAAAAAATGTTCGTACATTTTTAATTGCTAAATTAGATTTTGGAAGAAAAAAAAAAGAGAAATTTCCATTAAAAAATATGCCAGTGAATAATTTATGAACATTTTCATGTTTTTCTTTGACAAATTGTTTAGCTGGCAACAGCAACAGCAACGTACTGTAAATCAAGAAACTATATGTAAATCACTCTTACAATTCCATCTGGTGGTGCCACATGGAATTTAGAGAAAAACTTTGTAAGATTACTTTTACTTGAAATAAATTTTCCTGATTTATGAAGAATAACCATGAGGAAAGTCTTCCTCACAAAAGAACCTAAACTGAATAGTCCTGTGATGTGAATGCAGTTCGACCAATCTTTAGAACTGCAGAGCCTACTTTCCCTCTTTTACTTTTAATTTTGGCATTACCTAGTTGTATCGTTTATTTTACTACATTTAATCATAGCTTTCGTTTTAAATGCACCTACTTCTGGTACATTTTGCACTGCAGTTTCGATGTCCTTGTGTGACCCCTTCTTGGATATGACATCTGATATAATGGAACCAAGAATGAGGATGCTGTAAAATGTCTAAGCTCACTATTCTTGTATCAAAGACGAGTCTGAGCTTGGAAGACAATACAGTCGTGTTTTCATAAATATATAAATGAAACTGATACGGACACTTCAGACTTAAACACTTATTGTGTAAATATTCATCTGTCTTCCAAGTGCAAATGCAGTTACATACTTACTTCCTTAGGTGGCGCTACAGTCCGGTTGTCAACCGCAAAAACCCATTTCAGTAAGCCCGGTTCTTAGCTACCTGTCTCCACGTGCGCACTTCAAGTTGGTTGAGATTATTTTCCACTTGTGCGCGTCACGTTAGGCGTTAGTTAGTTAGTTAGTTACGTTAGTTAGAGTCGACTATTCTCCGAGTCGGAGCGTTGATGTCCATACGCTATACATGTTCTAGCTATCTTCAACGCCGAATTCGCAGTTTTTTTTACCAAGTTAATGTCGCTGTACAGCTCGTATATTTCCTGGTTGAATCTTCTCCTCCAAAAACCGTCAACACAAATGGGACCGAATATCTTACGAAGGGATTTTCTCTCGAAATGACCAAGAATATCTTGATCCGCTGTCGAAAAAGTCCATACTTCAGTTCCATATAGCAAGACTGGGATGATAAGGGTCTTATAAAGAGTCTCTTAAGTCTGTCACCTAAAGGCTCCCGATACTTAGGTACTATAGGTATATATTTTTTAATGATTTTATTTTATTTGCCGGTTTTTGGTATAAGTTAACTCAGCCTCAGGGCACCGTAGCGCAAGTGGTTAGTGCGTCGGACTACTGAGCCAACGGTCTTGGGTTCGAATCCCGCCGCAAACACCTAAAAGTTTTTCACAGTGCCCACCTCTTTCGAATGTCTGACAAGCATCAAAGAGTATCATTTGTCACGATTGAGCTTCTCAACTCGCCGTTCGGAGTCGGCAAAAAACTGTAGGTCCCTTCCATTCGTACAAAAGTATAACACGCACACACAAATGGTTGCGAGAAGCAGGCCCAGGTTCACCTCGAGCTGTATTGCCAACTAAGTAAGTAAGTAAGAACTCAGCCTAGTTAAAATAAAATATTCCTGTCATATTTACAAATGAATAAATATTCACAAGAAAAGATGGGCGGCACTGTTGTCTCCAGACCGTAGTAGGAGTTAAAAACTAATTCCAAAAAGATTTCTTATACTCGTACATTCCAATTTGCAATATTTAATTAAATAACTGAATAGCAGTCAGTGTTACCGCTGAGAATTTTCAAAAAATCGCAAAATTGACGATTATACAGTCAGTTGGGATTTTTATTTCATAAAAATATAAATTAGCAACAAATTAACAAATATTTGTTTCAGAATATATTGTTGTTCATTTACTTACATACTATCTATACCTATATTAAAGTAATTTCATTTTCTGAATTTTTTTTACAAATTTACGTCAGTACGTACGGACAGTATATTAGCTTGGGAGGTTTTGATATCAGAAAGTTTACTCAGAATGTTTGAGATTCTACTCGTCAAACCTTTTCATTTGATACCCATGTCATGGGGGTTTTGAAGAAAAAAAGGAATCTGCCATCTTGGGGCGTCCACAATATTGAATGAAGAATGACGTCACTTAGCTAATCTAATTCTGCAAGTCAATCCCTTTCATTTGATACCCATGTTAAGGAGGTCGTGAAGATAGCGGTAGTCCACCATCTTAGGGCGTCCGCCATACTAGATTTAAAACGTCATCAAATATACCATACTGTACTGTCAGCGGACTTACAAACATACGTGTGCAAAATTTTAGTTTGATCGGATATCTGGAAGTGGTTGTAAAATCGATTCCCAGATTTGGCCCTCACAGAAAGTGAAGTTAATGTCAAGCTTGTAAAAAGCTACATTTTTCTTGGAAATTTCACTGCAAATGGCAAATGGATATGCCAACCATACTCGTGTATGGCCCAATACCTTTTAACAAAAATTATGTCCAGGTATTCTTCTGTCAAAGAACGAGGTCATTGTGTGTTGATTTCCGAATTTGTATTCTGAATGGCGATAAGACTTTATTGTGGGAACAGGAATATTTATTCACATTTTATACAGCTACTAGGCTTGACCCCCAAATCACCAAAACTTGTGTGGTATTGACATATGTGCCTTGTCAACGCATTCACGGAGTAGCTTGTGTTTACTATACTTTGGCACCGGCACGCTCCGAACGACCTTCCTACGCAAATCAATATTTAAACTTATTTCCATAACCCGTGGGCCGATAATGTCGCATTAAGCAAATTGGTCGAAAAAAGAAAAAAAATTGAATTGAAATGTCCATTGTAAAGCTGAATGGATTCTTTTTATCTATTGTGGGAGTAGGGAGTGGCTCATTGGGGTTTCCGTGTAAAAAAATACCTTAGAAGCAGTTCGAAACCATGTTAATTCTCCTTATTTCTCTTTTGTAGAAATCAAGTTCTGGATTTTTAGACATTTGCACGACGGGACTCCGAGTAAAAAGCGCCAACAACAATAACGATGCAAACATTACGCCTTTTCACAACATTGCAGTTTGGTCAGCTGTGAAATTTGTCGTTTCCGAAAAGGAAGGTGGCGCTGCTTTCCTGCCGCTTATTACAGATCCAGAAAATATTGACAAATCCACATTATTCCAGCCGTTATCGTAAGTTTCTTTTAAATGACTTCATTAGCTCTTAATTTTGAAAATATCCCCCTGTAAAGCTTCTCCGATCAGCGCAAGATCGCTTCTAGTTTACACGCACCGATCTTCGCTGTTGTGATGCGCTCCTCTGGTGTGCCCAAAGTTCTCGAATGCCATGGTTTCGTTTGCAAGAGTACCGAAGATGCGATTGTCATCGCTGCCACACTCTACCAGAGCCTGATGGCACATGTCAGTGCGAGTAGTCACCGTAATACTAAGCGACGAACACCACGCAATCAAAATGGCGTCAGTTGTATTAGCATCGCCAGTAGTTCGGCGCTAACCGGCTCGAATTACATGAGTCGATCGGCGGTGGCAAGTGTCTCTGTGGGTAGGAAGAATTCTGTGCGTAGCTCCCACCGCGGAGGACCACCAGTGCCATCGAGAACAGGTAGAAAAAAACGTAGTACGCCGGGAAATTCTCTAAATGCCAGCACTGAGGTGATCAACGAGAGTGTGGAGACCACAACGGAGGAACGTAAACGAAAGTCACATAAAACAAAACGTGCCCCACCGATCCCTACAACTGTGAACGTCATACAAAAGGAAAGCATCAGCAGCAGGATATCATCTCAGAAAGACTTAAATCTTAATCAACACCGTTCAAACTCGGAGAATTCAGACCTTTGCGATTCATCGTACTCCGGCTCGAAGAACTGCCGAGGTGGTGATGGTGGAGTAGAGAGACGCAACAATAAACACTCAAGCCACACGACAGACAGTATCTATAGGGCGAATACGGGAACAGCTACCCGAGGATTCGAAACAAACGGCGACATCCTGACTCGAGTGGCAATACCTAGATCCGGTAGCTTCCTTAATACGGGAGGACTTACACGGTATAAATCTCGTGCTGCTCGCCGTCATTCAGGCGGGAAAATTGGTGGAGGTGGCGGGTAAGTTTTAATGCCAATAATTTGTTTTCCCAAAGAATTTTCTTAAATGAACAGCTTTGCCTTTATGACAGATCACCTCTGGGATTCAGCGAACTCTTCAACGAGTTTAGACTGCATGAGAATCTTCATTCATTGGATGACATTTTGAATGCCATAATCGATGCGGATGGGATGTCGTTTAACGATTTGAAACCAATTTACAAGGAGTTTCTGCTCAAGCTTGCTGTTACCCTGACAAAGGATGAACTATATCAACGGTCGAAGAATATTATGCGACGTCAGAAAAAGAAGAAGTTAAAGCGAAGGAACAGCACAAATTCACAGGTGAGTTAGGTACTATCATTTTCGACAACAACAAATAAATAAATAGTTATCGCCTATTGGGCCCCAAAAGGAAGAAAAACCTTTCGACCAAAGTGGGGCGCCATTCTAAAAAATTTGAGTTACATCTCTTAAACCAAAAACAGATGGAAAGAGATTAACCAGATGATTGATACAGATATCAGCATTATGATTATTTTGACTTAATTATTAATGCTTAATTATTATTAATACTTAATTATAAATACCTAATTATTAGCTTAGCTTATAGCATTCTAGTCGAAACAAACCATAATACAAAAACATTTTTAATAACTACGATGCGGTATTTTGTAGGTTTTACAGTTGCAACTGAATGTAAAGCTTATGAGACGAATACAAAAATTACATAGGCAATGTCAGAGAGCATCCTATACAGTAGATAGAGTTTTATTTTTTGATTACCGTTGTACAGTACACAGTGCTACTTGGGGATGAAATTCACTCCTTGTCATATACCATATCAGGTGTAGATGCATGTATGTATGTATGTCCATTTACTACACATTTGTTTATGACAATCCTAGAAGAGATAGCTTCTCCTTGTCGTAATAAAAGCTTTCTGTATTGATGGGCTTTTAGCAAAGAGTGACCATGCTTTTAACCGCGAATGCTGCACCCATCTTAACGATTTCGGAAAAGTCTCTTACAGTTTCTCATTAGAAGCGATACTTTAAAAAAAAAAAAAAATATTGTTGCTGATTCGTATCTGTTTCTCTTTCTCAGCCCTGGAGCGGACGTAAATTCTAAAACCGTTGCTATTCTAGTCTTTAACAGATACTTCATCCTCTCCTCGTCTATCTTAAATTTACTATAAAAACCACTTTCCAGTCTCCACTTCTCTGTTTCAATCGAAAGATTAAAGACATCTTATGATAATCACCAGCTTGTACATTTCGAAGTCAATACGTCTGTGCTTTTACTCAAGAAAATAATAAATCGCTTTTATTGACTGACACAAGTAATTTTTTTTTAATGCTTCCAAGCATAATCAGGACAAATACAAACTGTACATTTACGAGTAATGTACCTACATACATACATTATGTGGAGGATATAGGATGTGATTTATTTTTATACTTCGTTGGCCCATATTCGGTTGAACCATTTGAAAAATTATAGTGTTTCAAGGATAATGAGCCTATTGTGAGAATCTAAGTATGTAGGACTTTATTTGAATGCTTACATGCATAGTCCTGATAATAGACATTCCTTATGGACAGTTAATCATATAGGTAAATCGTGTTTTATTCAATACTTTAATTGCAACTGACTGTGAACTATAATTCAAATGACATAAAGTTCGTTATACCCAATGCATCTACCATTGGGAGTACACAAATCCACCGCCCACCGCCAACCACTCTCTACCTGATATGCATATGAGTGGACAATTTGGCTTCGATTATGAATGTACCTGCGCACAATTATTTTGTTAGTAGTTAATTGGGTGTGTAAAGGGTATTCTATGTCTAGGAATCGTATACAGCGTTGCCGATGTGGCACGGTCGTGCCATTATGGCACTTTTTGATTAAAATGGCACGGTGGCACTTTAAGATTTCATATGGCACCATTTCACATTGATTTTAGTATAAGTAAAATAGGTGGAATCACAAAAATATTCCTTAAAAGAACAATTTTTTTCAAACGCCTTTTGCATTCACTCACAATATTTACATACGCTGCGCTGAAAACATTCATTTTCGATTATCCTCATTGGTGCCAACTCTTTATCTGCCAAATTATTTTTTAGTTTGAATCATTTGAATGTTGTCATAACGTGTTATATTAAGAAGACTGAAAAAATGTGTTTTTCTATCTATTTATGCTGGTGGCACGCAATGGCTCAAAATGGCACCTTATTTTGCCAGTGGGTGGCACGGAACAAAAATGTTCTGCGGCAACGCTGATCGTACATCCCTCATAAAACCCTTGAACTTGTAGTCTTCTTTCTGCATTATACGAGCCTGATGTTTTGGCAGTCTGAGATTACTTCGTGGTTTATTTTGCTTGTCGACAGAATCATGTCAATGTACATACATATGTTTGATTTTGTAGTGGAGGCTATTGCAAATTAAATGTCCCGAGTTCACATGTTCTTCTTTAATTAACGTCAACCATCACGATGTTTAACACATCCTTTAATCTCCTTACTCTTCTATGTTCATTTGCAGAAAAAACCGAAGACATTGTTTTTTGGTGCCAGAGGCCTCAAAAAGGTTTTTCAGTTGGGCCAGTTTCGCGCGTGCCGGGGAAAACCTCCGAAACCGCCTCGGAATAAAGAGATCAAGCACTGCGTCTCTCCGCCACCACCAATCGCAGCAAAGACCCTGTCCACGACGATATCAAAGTCTACACCATCGCATCTGCAGCAACAGCAGCAAATGCATCATAATCGGAGTCGTGTTGCTACTAGCGGGTCAGATGTATCTGTCGTCCGGAACGAGCACGCGTTCAATGGCATCAACAGAAACAGCTCCAGTGGGTGAGTGTGCAAGAAAAGCAAATATCACTTCTCGGTTAGAGGGGGGTTCTGGAGAACGTCTAACATTACTTAGCCATTCTAATTATGTTCCGTTTTTCTTTTAGCTACGTATCGTGTTCCGAATGCAGCTACGACTCGGAGGCCTGCACTTGTGTGTCCGCTGATCGTTGTTACTGCAGCCTGGGCGCCGATCACAACCAATTAAATGAGAAACTAAGAAAAAACGGCTCACAAACTGTCACCAGTGGCACGTACACCAAAGGTCACCGGGCGCACTCAAAACAGTGCAACATGAAGCTGCCATCCCAGGGAATCCCGTCAATCAATCGCCAATCGCTGATATCCTGCAAATCGGATGACAAGTGCTACTGCTCAATGGTGGAGACAACCAACGGCGAGGAGGAGACCACACACTCGGAGACCACTACTTGGTGCGACACAGATAGTTGTGTCAGCACTAGTAAGTGCTACTGTCAACGTCCACATCGGCGGCACGAAAGCCCGCAACGACGAACATCGAAGCAGGGAGTGACGCAGACGCACAAACCGTGCGATAAGCTGGCATTGGATTATGAGTTGTTTACGATCGGTGGCAATGGCAAATCTGTACAGCCACACGAGGCGTTGAGCGTTAAGAAAAGCGTCGAGGCTGCCGCACTCTTTGCGGATGTTAGATTGAGTCAAACCACTGACATTAAAAGTTTGTGCGGAGGCGGCGGCGGCGGCGGCGGAACCAAGACATCGAACAATTCATCTGCTGCTAGCTCCGGTCGTAGGCATTCAAAGCGAAGGGAATCGTTATCGAGCTCTATTGATCGACATAAGCAACGAACAGCAGCATCGATGTCATCGGCAGGCGGTGGAGTCGTTGGAGGCTCATCATCACAGAAATCATATTCCGCCGATGATCTGCTGACGAAGCTAAGCGCAATCGAGAAGAGGTCCGGCGGCGGCAGTGGGAGTGGCACATTCAGCGTCAGTGATAAGTTGAAAGATCACTCCACAACGGGCCATTATCAGTCTATGCGCGCTGTAAGTGCTTCGCTAGAAGATACACTCGGGTATTTGCCATGACGTCACTGGGGATCATAATTTACTGCGATTACAATTCGAGTATGTATAGTGTGTCTTATAGATACATTTCTCTCGATAGATAGGTAGATACTCGCATATAGTCGTGCATAGTCTTATAGGATGGCATTCTTTTTCGTTTTTCTTTTCACTTTGCGTCGGAAAGAGGGACAGAAAAACTCATCACAGGGGAAGAGGAGAAAAATGCCCCATCTAACACAATTTCCATCGTAAATGATGAAGACGCTTAAAACTACATAAAATAGTTAAGTTGAGAATAACATATCCGAGGATCGACTCCTCGATAAATACTTAAATTTTTTTTTCTTTTGATTTATTTTTAAGTGATTGCTGTAGTTGATTTAATTAACAAATTCTTTCTTTGTGTTGTGTATTGTTGTTTTTGTTTTGCATTCGATTTGTTGCCAGCGCCGTTAAAGAGGAGTAAATATAGAAAGTATTAGATGATTAGAGTAGTGGCATTACTGTTCGATTTGTCATTTGCGGCTTAACTAATGACACAATCTATTGGAACAACTTTTTTGCGAGACAAAAACATTATTAGTAAGAGTTAATATTATTACAAAATGTATTTTAAATTTGCATTTAATTGGGGGAAATCTTCTTTGGTAATGGACTTGCTACTTTTGATCCTTTATATTTATATACACATACATACTCGAATACACAAACATAATAATGAAGCCATTGTGACAGTAGGTACATATACATATACATAGATATATCTTTATTTTTGTAATTTTATCGAACTAAGCTCAGTTAAAAACTAAATGTGCAATAGAATTTATACCATTGCGAATAAAATAAAGTAAACATGCGTGCAATATTTATTTAAAAAAAAAAACTAAACATTAGGTACCAATGTATTTATTTTTAATTAACTTATGCATTCCTTGAATGATATTTTGTGCATTGTATTTCTTTATTTTTTATTATTATTTTCAACAATAAGAATTTAATCGTAATAAAAGACTCTTGTGAAAAAAACGACTAGGTACCTAGTTGCATTTTTATTTAGGGATGCAAAACAGGTAAGGATTCGATGTTTGATGGTGCGTGAACTTTAACAAATAGTTGATTCGTTCTAATACGTTATCTGCAAAAAAAAGGAACTCTGCCCACTTAAGTTAGGTTAAGTTGAGAGGGGTTGAGAGGCCGACGCCGAGCCATCCCAAAACAGCAGGCAGAGTGAGCCCATTGCGATCCCCTAGAATCCATCCAAGGATGACATCTAAACCGCGACAGTCTCAAAGCATTTTATTACCCGGATTCGGCCTACCTCTTCCAAGTTACTAAAGAAGTAGGAGCCTAAAATGTTCCTGCGACTGCGTGCTATTCAGACAGAATATGTGCGATATCCTCTGATACACCTATATCATGGCAGTATCTGCAAATATCCGTGTCTTTAAGTCTGAGCCTCTTGGCGTGTGTCCCCAGAAGGCAGTGCCCGGATATTATTCCTATAGCTATTCTCATTTGATCCCTACTATGTCTTAGGATTTCACTGGTCTTTTACGGTCCAATGCCGACGAAAGTGCGTTGGAAAACCTATGTCCTACAATGTTAGACAATCTGTGGTCAGCCCTGCTAGTGAACATATCCTTGACCTTGGATTTGATGTAGCAAAGTGGTGGAGCAACACTCACCACCTCGGGTAGTGGTGCTGCCAAATTCGTGTTTGCTGAAAAAAAATTAATAAATTCGAAAACAGACCCCTAAAAAGAACACCCTGTTTAACTTGCCCATTGTATTTAATTGCATATATGCACAATGGTTTAGGTTAATTATTCTTTATGATATTGTTTAAAGTAGACACACACTCTGGTGCGGGTTTTATGAGAGGAGCAAATCATGATTAGGTGTTCTTATTTATGGATTATGGGTGGGTGAACAAAAATTAGTGGTGTTGTGTAATCATGACGTCGTTCCACAATAGATATTTAGCGCTGCTGTTTGCTTCTGTATCCTTTTTGCATTTTTCCTGCGGCGCAACGATATGCTTTAAGTGCAATCACATTAGAAATCTCAATCATAATAATCATGCTCATGATAAATGTTCTTATTTTAATTGCGGATTAAAGAAAAATACACCTGCTCGTCTTCTTTCACCAATAACCACCGAAGAAAAAAAGCACCTAAATAAATAACTTTTCATTATGACTTTTTCTAGTATGTATTGTAAGTAATTAATAATTATTGGCCCTCGAGGAAACTTAATTCTCTTTTGAGAAGCCATTCCAAATATTTCGTATCACCTTCAATAGAATTGAAGGAAATTGATACTGAAGTAAGCCAACGCGCAAGGCGAGGTACTTCTAAAGTTGTAACGTTTGTTGGCAATTACTCTGATACTTGTATGAATCTCGTGCTCGAAGTGAGTGTGAACTATATGGATGAACAAAAATTTAGTTGCTGTTGTCTGATTGAGTCATTTCCCAGTGGCAGTGGATATGAGATTTGTTTTATTTATATAGGTATACAACCCTCTTTGGCAGTACTCGTACGTTTCCTTACTTGTAGATACATACATACTGATTTCGGTGATGGTTCCTTTTCATTGAATTTCTAGTTTTCATCTTTGGAATGGTATGATGGTGAAAGTGTGATGCATTTGCACTGTTGTCATTGCCGGTGGTGAGTATTAGATATTGCGTGCAAATTTTGATAAAAGAAGCGAATAAACTAACAAAATGTATTCATGTTAGTGAAAAGTGACTTGATTCTGCATTCCTCAAAGGCCCATCTAATGACGAGTCTAGCACAGTCATTTTGAGCGTCCAATTTAAAGCGCCCCGCGACTGGGCACAGTTTCGCAACCATATTTTAATCAGTATGTTTTATGCCTTCAGCCGTAAGCCCTGGTAGCTAGAGCTGTTACATATAGTATTATGCTACTACATTTATGTAAAGTATAATAAATAATAATTAAATTCACATTGTTGGTAAAAATAAAGAACCATCAAACTCCTACAGAGGATTTTCGCATTTTTTTTACTTTATTTCAAATCATGTAGGTAATTACAGTTAATGACGGATTTTAGAAAGTACAAAAATGCAAAGAATTTCTTTCTGTTATCCGTGTTTTTTTATATGAAAATAACGGATATATGAAGCACAGTCTCAAAATTCATTGCACTTTAATTAGAATCACATTTGACTGGCTTACCTATTGGATGTTTGCAATTGATACCAAATCAATTTAGAATCTCAAAACAAAAAAATATAGAAAAAAAACTCCCATTCCCATGGCCGAGAATCAATGTGTACGAGTCCTTTCTTGGGTCGCATTCGCGCGGAAAAAATGCGTACGAAATGCCTTCAATTCTGGCTCCATCGCGGAAGAACTGCGATCCATCCGTTTGTCCTATACAAATATTTGATTTGCACAAAAAAAAAAAAAAACGAACACGAGACCGAAAATATAAAATACGAAAAATTTAAAATGTCAACATTTCGCAAGAAATTAATGTACCGGAACCGGACAGTAAATTGTGTGGGAAAAACATTTATCTAATACAATCACCATCAGGATAATTTCGCAGCGGAACAGCGTACTGCAAAACAAAAATCAAAACGAAATGTTCCGTTTTCGATTTCATTGTTATTTTTGTATGGGATTTTTCGTTTCACATTACCAGCATACTAGGCTTAAACAAAACGAAGTAAAATTTTATTCAGTCGAAACTAACAATAGCTTTTTGTGTTGTGTCTACTACACTTATATTTGTAGATATACAATTATAAAACGCGGGAATAAAAGCCGCTGGATCAATGTTTGGACTTTGAAGAGCTGTAGTAGCCCATTCAAATCCTAACGTCATTCCACATTTCGCATTGGTCGCAGAAGTTCAACATCTACAATCTACATCAATATGAATATATATTAACAAACTCATTTGTTTTTATTATCTTGTTTTAAATATATTACATACATTGAACAATTAAAAAAAAAATAAAATTAAAGAGGAAACTAATTCTACTCTTCGACTTTTATTTTATACCGCCAAAATACATCCATAACTTCTCGGATAAATCGATTTCTGGTATCCGGCTCCATGGAGGAAGATTCTTCAGCAATAAAATCAAATATTTTGAAATGGCTTTCTGTTCTTTGAGATTTGATTTGAGGCTGGCCATTTGCAACAATATGTGCTGCGCTGTCTGCGATTCTTTTTATAGCTTCAATGCCCTCTCTGAAAAATTCCTCCGGAACGTCACTCGTTGTCTTTGATGTTGTGGATGTTGGTTGTGGTGAAACCTCAGAGACACTATCTTCTGAACAAAATTGACTGGGCTCAAAACTAGTGTTTTTTCTCAGTTTCATTAAATGTCCTAAATATTCCATTTTTGGCAATAAATGCCATATTCTGCAATTTTTCGCACAAGAACCCGATTTCTTATAACTTTCTTCTTTTTTCTTCTCCCTTCTATACTTCTCCTTTAGAGCTACAAAACGCTTCTCAATGTCGCCTCGAGTGGTACCAGGAAAGTGTTTAGCAATGCTTGCATAAGCTCTTTTCTTCTGTACACGGTCTCTGTAGTCGCTTCTCCGAATGTCCCAAAGGATTGTGTATCCCTTGACCATTGTAATCAGCTTTTCATCATCCGCACCTAAACAATAAGTTAATGTTTGTTAAGAGATATGCCTACAATTTATAACAAAATAAACCTTTCCAAATACATTCTGTTGGATTATCAAATAGTATATCCTGCTCTGTTTTCATGGTATCACACGCACAACTAAACATCATCGGTAGAAGAAATAATTTCAGGTAAAATATATCTACTTGTTGATATTTAAAAAAAACATACCTTTTACAAGATTTCTTGATGTGAGATGAAATAAAATGTTTTAGTTTCCTGACAATTATCCAAATTGTTTACAATTGCGACGGACAGGGACAACCCATTGACATACATACATATGGAAACGATTATTTATACCCAACTTCACGTTGGTTCCAACATAAGCACTAGCTTTCTTGTTTCGTAGCGGATAAAAGTGGAAACTTATACTGTGTTCGAAGTTGCGTACCTATGCAGATGGGCTCATTAATTTAGTGGTTTTATAAAGTGTGATTATTTCGAATGTTATAAAATATGTACATAAGTATTTATTTTTAAAATTGGGTTTCTAAAGTATTAAAAAGGACAAAATAAAATATTGACCAACATTAAAAATGTATCCAAAATAAATTCACAAAATTTAGTCAGTTTAGAGCTATACGTCAAAAAATGACGTTTTGAGGAAACCATACATTAAAAATTTAGAAAAATACTTTTAATTGTTACTAATAATAACAAATTATGTTTGATTGCATTGATACTGATCTATAAAACTAAAGCATTACAAATTTTTTTATAAATAAACAGAAATTAATGTATCACTTTTATTCAATTAAAAAATTAAGTGAATGTAGTTAGCTACCAAGGAATTAAACAATTTAGTGAGGTAGGGCTCTAAAACAAAATAACTCCATACTGAACTAAAATTATATTTAGTGCAATAAAGGGACAAATGAAAATATTAGCTCGGATGCATCGGCAATGGTATATTTCGTAACGTTTCCTTTTTGCACTAAAATTTTTGTTAATGAAAGACTGAAAAAATCGCTACGTCTATAGCAACATTTTGGATTAGCCCCTTTTTACATTGGAAATATTAAAATTGAAATGAGGGCAGATATTGAACATTTCGTTTTGTTTCTATTTTGCATTGGAAGCTTCACTAGCCATTGAACATTTTTTTAATAAGAATAACTACAGTGCACGAAATAAGTATAGCGTACAAAAGAACTTGATCTGTTTTTTAGCATTTCAATAACTTTCTTTGATTTTAAATTGCTAGTTAGATTTATATATGCATGAGTAAACGTAAAAAAATACTGTAAAATTAGGCCGAAATAAAAAGACCATTTGCAGTTTTCTAAAAGATAGCGAAAATTACGGCAAAAGAAGAAGATCGGGCCGGCCACCGATGATTAACAGCAGGGACATCCGGGCAATAAAACGTTTGGCAGTCCATCAAATCATTAGTCGATCTCAAATAAGGCTCAAATTATCTCTTCCGGTAACAACAAGAAGAGTACAACAGATTTTGAAAAATGATGAAAACCTAAAATACCAAAAAAGGGCACATAAACCTAAGCTTTTGCCATGTCACAAGGCAAAAAGGTTGGAATTCGCAGAGCGCCATCAGTTTTGGGAAGATCAGTGGAAATGCATCATTTTCAGTGATGAAAAAAAATTTAATATGGATGGGCCTGATGGCTGCCAAAAATATTGGACGGATGGTAGAACTGAGCGAGAAACTCGTTATTCGCGTAATTTCCAGGGAGGCTCACTTATGGTATGGGCTGCATTTAGCTGTAATGGTAAGTCTCCAATGTGCTTTATCTCCCATAAGATGAATTCAGAGAAGTATATCGAACTATTGGACGATGTTCTGATTCATTTTGGAGAAAATATTTTGGGGGATAATTGGACCTTTTAACAGGACAATGCAGCCATATATAACGCCGGCCGCACTTACCAAAGAGTTCTTAAAATCAAGGAATATTCCATCAATGGAGTGACCGGCCATTAGTCCTGACCTCAACCCAATGGCAAATCTTTGGGGCATCTTGGTGCAAAAAGTTTATGCAAATGGTCGTCAATTTGACACTTTACTGCAGCTCCGCAACGTGATTAACGATGAGTGGACAAAAATCGACATTTTAACATTAAATAATTTGATTGACTCAATGTCTCGTCGCATGAATTGTGCTATTCAAAAGAATGGAGCTCATATTGATTATTAAAAATACAAGATTTTATTTTGAATTAATAAGAACAGTGTTTTTTAAGTTGTACGCTTTAATTATTTCGTTTGAACTATATCGAAATATTTTTTTTTTGTATCAAGTTAACGATGTATCTATATAATTAATGTTGTATTATACTGGTTTGCTTCTATTAAGTTCATAAAAAAATATCTAATCCAAAAGAATATATAAAAATGAGTTACACTTAAATATGTCTTGTTTGCTATATTTTTTTCGTGCACATAGTTAATTCATTTTTTGGTCCACGAAAATCATTAACCCCTTAGAAAAATTGTGCTCGTGAAACCAGTTTCCTAATTTTTACCTCAAAAATCGACTTTTTGGCTTTTCGCTTTATTGTACCTACTGAGGGTGCGAGTGTATCACTTCAGGCCATGAGTTTGAGGCCACCATAGACAACTGACTTCATTCACGAGTAGAGATTGAATTTTATGAATTATATGTACAGTGTTTTTTTGTTTTTTTTTTTACCTAAATTTTCTACCTGAACAATACGTTTTTGAACAGTGGGCGTTTTGTTTACAAATGCGGGTTAAACTGTTTATGTGGTTTATTGAGAAGCGTTTAGGACTTCAATGATTTTTAAATTTTATGACTTTTGGTTGTTGATTCAGCACTTGGTTCTATCTCATTACATTAAATGGATTGTCCAATCATAAAGTTTGTCGACGCGGATTGCAAGGGTCCTGCATACAAGAATAAGAATTTATTTGAGATTCTTCATCTCAAGTAAACCACTCCTTAAAAATGGGAAAAGTCGAAGAAAACACGATCGACGAAAGATATGCAATCATCACCCTTCTTCAAGAAGGTATATTGCGGCGAGAAGTTGCTTTGCAGTTGAAGGTTTCAAGGTGGTTCCACGTACCATAGAACGATACGCTCAAACCGGAAATCTTGAAGACAAATCACGGTCAAGACAGTCTGGAGCTACAACTTAACACCAGCATCGGCTTATATTCACACCAAGTAAACGAAGTAGATGAAAAACAGCACCCGAAATACGCGCCGAAGTGAATCAAACAAATAATAAACAGTTCTGGACATCGATCAAATGAAGATTTAAAATATTTGGGCTGTTGATACACAAAGGTCAACCGAAGACACTCTTTCGAATCGCTTATTCTTGGGGTTAGGAGCAAGGATTGACTATACTTTTTTCAAAATTTTAAAAAATACTACTCTGCTAAAAAAAAGTAGCAGATATTGTTTAATCCAAATATCGCTCCACTGTAACACTGGTTAGAATACAAATACAACGACAAGTTATTCTTATTCGAATTCGATGTCCCACATTTGCAAATTTAAATCTGCTGATTAGTTTAAATGAATGATTATCACTTCTCTTTGTTTGAACTAAATGTCGTCAGACTAATTTATTACATCTGTTCCATGTCAGGGCCAGGTTGAATCCCGCCTTCTCAAAGAATTCCAGGCCGAAAAAATACACTTTCTTCTTTCAAAAAAGGATTTAAAACAAACCATTATTGGCTTCCTATTGCAAGTTACCTTTAACCACTCGACTGAGGGTAAAACTGAAGTCAAGGACTCAAAGCGATAAGAAAATGATTTAAACCTTAGAATAGCTCGGCTTTAGAGATAATAAACATTCACATAGTGAACAAAGCTTCAAATTTAAAGCAAATATAAGACTCTCACCTATTTGAGAAGACCACCGTTTCAACTCGTATCGCATGTGTCCCGTGATCACTAGAGAATATTTTTAGATTTTTAATCACAAGTGCTAAGTGCACAGTAAAGTTAGTTCAATCTAGAAAAACAGACAAATAAATGTTCCTAATCCTCCAACTTTGACCTGTTGTGTGTGCCTCGAAGAGATTAGAAAATGGACTACCCCCTTTAGATGATTATTTTTAAGAAGATAATCAATGACGTTAGTGATGTTAAAAATCACTCAGTTTTGTCAGAAAATACCGTTATTTTATATAATATGTACTAGCAAAAGCAATATAACAAGCCAGGCAAGGCTTGTGCAATCTGTAAACTGAATTTGTTTTTCCAAGCTCGCATGTTTACGTTTTCCTATATTATTATTCATCATTATCACTAACGAAAATAATAACAGCCGAATATAATTTAAATGGAAAATAAATGAATTCACGTAGATAAGCAGCGGCTGCCTATAAAAAGTTAACAATGGGTAAGAGCCCCCACCCCACAAAAAAAAAGAAGCTTCCCTCTTTCCCAATTCCATTCACTATTTTGGCAAAAAAAAAACACGCCAACTTTTAAGTTCATTGTCAGGGCACACGGAATAAAATAAAACTGATAAGCTAGATCGAGTTTTTTTTTTATTTCAACAAATTTGATAGTTAATTAGAACAGATACGGAGCCATATTACAAGAAAGCTCAACGACGACTGATTCGAGTCAGTCAACTGGAATTGATCAAACCTTAAAGATGCCCGCCACAGCCGATAGTGTATTCGTTGCCCGTTCCCAGGGTATCTCTGCCGAAGGTGTACGCGATCAGTATGCCGATGGTAAGGCAGCCAAAGTCTGGGAGATATTCATTGGAGATAAACGCTCACGCACAGATAACTACAAGAAATTCTTAATCGACTTGTTAAAATCGAAGGGATGCAAACGCTTATTGGATGTCGCTTGTGGAACTGGGTGAGTTGGCAGATCTTTACTGGAGATATGAACAGATAATTTGACATTGGATGATGTAAATTATAGGGTTGACTCAATCATGTTGCTCGAAGAGGGTTTCGAGGTCGTTTCTGTCGATGCATCCGATAAGATGTTGAAGTATGCTTTGAAGGAACGTTGGAATCGTCGCAAGGAGCAGCCCTTCGATAAATGGGGTAAGTTTACAAGGTTAATTGCTTAAAGATTGATTACAATTTAATTAGCTCTAATTTTCTTTAGTCATTGAGGAAGCCAACTGGCTAACATTGTATGACGACATCCAGGACATTGTTAAAGATGGGTTTGATGCCGTTATTTGTTTGGGTAATTCGTTCGCTCATATGATGGACTCTTACGGTGATCAGCGCGAACAGAAGCAGGCAGTGAATAATTTCAGGAAGTGCCTAAAACCAGGTGGTATGCTTTTGATCGATCATAGGAATTATGACAATATTCTGGAGACTGGATCAACGCCAGCTAAGAGCTTGTACTATAATGTAAGTGTGAGTGAGAATGAAATTTATTAAAATAGCTGATACGAGGCTGTGCAAAAAAGTGGTCCAGCGCTGTTGCGGGGCTAGTTTTCACTTGCTTAGGGTTATCGCTGCACTGGTGATAGGGAAACAGATTACAACTTGACTGGAGTTCGACAAGTAATGCTTCCGCGTAGCTTAGAGTTTAGTGTGGTATATTTTTGGAGATCAGGCCAATATAAGGGTTAGACGAAGTCAATTTGATTCAACTGAGTTAATGGGCGCTCGAACAGAAGTTAGTTGGATAGAGATTTCATTGTCTTCAGTACGATTAACGCCTTCGTTTTCAATATGAACATGACTTGAATCTTTTTCGGACTTTAAGAATCAATAACTCAGCAAACGTCCACAGTGTTCAGTTAGAAGACGCAAATATGTATATGAACTAAACTTATTTTCACATTTCTCTCAAGAAACAAAAGTCTGTACGATTGGCTTTTTCTTTCTCTTTTCAGACCTCACACACAGCTGATATCAAGACATCGGTGCTATTCTATTGTGGCAAAGCATCCCTGGTCGCGATGGATTACCAAATCGAAGCGAACAACGAAACAAGTGAATTCCGTCTTTCATATTATCCACACGAGTTGAGAACATTCACCAGTATGCTAAAAAGTATCTTCACCGAAAAAGCAGATCACAAAATTTTTGGAGACTTCAAAGATTTAAATATCGTTACAAATCCTGCATTCTACATCCACCTGATTGAGAAAGTTTAAGAATCTTAGGACTTAGCTTTTAATTTCTTTTACCGTTACTGCTATACAAAAATTTAAAAATATATGTATAAACATTTTCTTTTGAAACGGAGCTAATGTGTATTGAACTTAAATTTTTCCCCAAGCTTGAAATATGTAGATCAAGTGAATGAATTAAATTTCAGAAAAAATGCCACGCACTGAAATAAGTGAATAAGACAGTACTGCCATGAGGTTCCTGCTGTGAGCATTGGACTCAAAAATCGCAACACAAATACAATGGCTGTCAGCTCATTTTTTCATTCGATAATCGAATATTTACGCGATAAAATGGATAGAATGGAGTTCATTGTTGACGTGGCCGTTTATATATTGTTCTTTGGGGCCATATTAAATAAATATCTAATACTATAAGATTTCAGCAAAGAGAACATAGAATGAATTGAAAACTGCGACTGATATTAACACTGCACTGTGAATATTTTAATTTTTATTTTCTTTGCAAATATTTACAAATGCTAATGGATAACGCATAATGTACGAGTATGTACATAATGTATATTTAAGACAAATTAATAAAAATCAAATGGTGGAATATAAAAGTGTATGGTGCGTTGTTATTCGATTGTTTTACTTCAGAAATTGTGCGGATTTGAATCACAGCTGAAACTGATTTTATTTGAATGTATCATTGGTGTGTTTTTAAAACAGCGGGCGCTGGTCATTATTTTTCCAGTTCTCCAGACCAAGCGCTCTATTGTCTGCTATAGCTTGGTCCTTAACATCGATGTGCGGTTCTCCTTGTACTCTCGAACCTGTGGAACTAACAAAAGTTCGCTTAGTTGATTGAATAATAAAACACAAAAATAATTTTAACTTTAGATATTTAATCTTCATCTTTTTTATTTTCTCCAAATAATTCTCATTTACTTCAATACATTTCTTCAGCCGATAGATTAATCTTTCAAAGCAGCTTTAAAAATTCTCTTTTTGGACCTTTTCGATTTTGACATAGACTGCATTAATAATCTCTTCATTAGATGTGAAGATTTTCCCTCTCAAATCTTTTTTTATTTTCGGAAACAGCCATAAGTCACATGGCGCTAGATCCGGAGAAGAAGGTGCTGGTCAGATTTCATTGATTCCCGAGAGCGCAAGAAAGTTGTTGGTTTCTCAGCGTGTGCCCATTGTTGTGTTGCAAAAAGTGGTGGTGCAGATCCTCTTTTTTTGGTGTCCTAGTAAATTTTGAGAAAGTTTGTGGTATGCAAGTTTCACTATATCAATTAGCAGTGACTGTGACGGCGACCATTTTCGCCCTGGTGAAGTACATCGGCATCATAACTTTTGTCGCTGACTTTTGTTGTTTGGCCTTTACTGGAGGATTTGCACCTTCTGGGTTCCACATCACGGACCGATGTTTTGTTTCCGGGTCATACTTGTAAAACCAGTATTCGTCACCTGTAACGATCTTATCAAAGCAGCTTGACTCTCCATTTTCAAACTTATCCAGAAAATATTGAGCAAAACGAACACGAGCCTCGTTTTGCTCTCCATTCAAAATTTTTGCAACCCACCGAGCTGACTTCTTCGAATATTTCAGGTGATGATATAAAATTCGTGTCACAGCCATGGCATTCAAGCCCAGTTTATCCGCTATCATATCCTGTGTCATCCTGGGATCTTCGCCTTCACCAGGGCCACATTTGTATCGTCGGTCGAGGATTTGGGCCGACCTTCACGAGATTCGCCCTCCACAGAAAAATCTTCGAAACCACTTTGAAATAGTAACACGAGATGGTGCATTTATTCCGTATGCATTTTGGAATTCGTACTGAATTTTGACTGATGTGAGTTGACGTCGAAAGCCGAAGAGAATGGCAAAACGCATTTCTTCCCGTGTTGGCGGTGGAACTTCAACCGAGCTTACGTAACTAATTTGTCTCTTTCTCGTCTCCATTTTTACCTATTGTTCTGGAATTTTGAAATAAATATTGTTAGATTATAAGCAGACCTGTAAAGTAATGAAGTATTTTGGGACTTAAGTACAACTTAAGTACAATTACCTTGTACTTATTTTTTTTAAGTACAAGTACAATTCCTTGGTACTTGTACTTAAAAATTTCAAATACCAGTACCGGGACTTGTACTTGTACTTGCAATTCCTTCAAAGTACTTAAAAATATGATCTTAAGTACTTTATTACTTAAAAATTGTACTTAAGTCTTTTTCAATTCCTTTCAATTCCTTTTAAGTACTTTTAATTACTTTCAATTCCTCAATTCCTTTTTAAGTACTTTAATTCCTTTTAATTCCTTTTAAGTACTTTAATTCCTTTTGTACATTACATACATAATTTCAGTTTAAACATTCCCTCTCTATAACTATTGTTATAAAATTATACATTTTATAGGCAAATATTGTGAAAATTCTAAAAAGCATAAAATAATATAAATTATATTGACGATAATAGTTACACAGAAAGCTAGAAGCAGGGATTACCAAAATGGGAGAAAGGTTATTGCCGGAAATATGTTCAAAAATACCGTAATTAAAAGTATTCTATTAAGTTAGAAATCTTCGTCGTTTTCGCTGTTATATCCCTACCGTAAATGTCCAACAAAAGCAAGTCCAACATTATTTGAAGAGCCGCGGTGGGGGGTGGTTCATATAGCTCCAGTAATGCAGATGGAAGCCGTTATTTGTATTTTCGTATGTATGATGTATTGACGTAGCTGAGTTTGCCCAGTCCAGTGCTGGCCACCAGACAACAATTCTGTACAAAAATATATATAATTATAGAGCCAGTGCATAATCTGAGTGCGCATTCCCCATTTGCAGCCTAAGGCTTTGTTGCACGAATACAATGCGGTAGCGGAATTTTTTAACGTGTTCGAGTGCATTCAATTTCCAGCTTAGTTTTCTGTCTAGAAGGTCCCAATCTAGATATTTGGCGTAATCCGAAAAGCTGAGTTGATTACCACTTAATTTTTGAGGTGTGATTTGAGGGATGTGCTTCTTAGTGAATATCTCAAGCTTCGTTTTTGCGGGTTTGTACCCCAGGCCGCTTTTGCTGGCCAAGCTTGTCAGTTTTGATAGAGCTTCTTCCATCAAGTGGCAAATCGTTGAAAGCTATCTTCCATTAATACCAATAGCAATTTCATCTGCATAAGATATAACTTTACACCTTTGTTTTTACAAAGTCTAGTTAAATAATAAAGAGCCTCGCTGTACAGGTTTTTTGGATTTTTTTTTAACATTGACGAAGAACTTAATAATAGTTTTGCTATTGGCAAATATAAATTTGGAATATTAAAGTGTTTTCGAACAGATTGTAATGCATTGCAAACTATATGGTCGTTTTCGAATACCTATATATACTTCCGATCAAAGGTATAAAACAAACAATTTAGGTATGTTACCTACTGTGGGCCGAATCTCCCAAGATGGATTTGAATACCTATGTACAACAATTTAATTGATTCGCAGAGAACAAAATCACTGTTAAAAAAAACGTGTTAAATAAATAAATAAATTAAAAAAAAATTTAAGCAGGACTACATTGTGCTGGGGTTGCAGGTTCGAGTCTCAGCACAATTTTTTATTTTTTTTTAGTTCAATTTTGGATAGCCTATAATGGAGTAGAATCGGGTATTGTGGTATACATGTTACCTTTATGACCAAAGTATCCTGTTGATTTCCAAGAAAATGTGCATGTTTATAAAATAAAGTATTACCTACCATATCACTAATTTTTCACTGCGCACAACCACTTTTTGTTTTACTAAACAAAAAAACTCGAAAGCACACGATAACAAATTTTTAACAACATTTTGAAAGCATGGCCGGTTTTTCACTTGATTAAAAACGCATGTGGGTCTCACTGCAACCGCGCTGATGTAAAAACAATTATCAAAGTGAGCTTAGTTTTTGAGAAAACCCCTTGTACCACATTACCCACATATACCACAATACCCGATTCTTCTCTAAGTCTAAAGGAACTATGATAAGTGATAACTTAAATCGGTCCAGTAGTTTTCGATTTATAGATAAAATTTTTGATAAATTAGTACCTATGTACATAATACATAAAATTTTAAGAGTTCAAGTTAATATAATTAGAATTTTAACATAAAATACTTAGGAGCATTCTATTATCAGAAGGATAAAAGACGAATGCACCACTAATTCAAAAAATAAAAATAAAATTAATGTGGAGTTGGGTTTAAAAATTGAAAATAATAAGAGATTTTAATGACAATTTCAAATATAAGGAAGCATGAACAATAAAAATAACAGTAAATCAAATTTTATCTGAATTTATCAGTCGCAAAATTTAATTTATGGATGTGAATTTATCAGAAACTATACAACTTATGACTATCGCTGTAGTTATCGTTCAACATCTGCAAACCTTGTTTTTTTTCATATCTTTGGAGTTAAATAGTTTCGATGATGGGTGGGGTGGATGGTATTTTTGAACATATTTCCGGCAATAACCTTTCTCCCATTCAAAAAAAAAAAAAAGATTTTGGTAATCCCTGCTTCTAGCTTTCTGTGTAACTATTATCGTCAATATAATTTATATTATTTTATGCTTTTTAGAATTTTCACAATATTTGCCTATAAAATGTATAATTTTATAACAATAGTTATAGAGAGGGAATGTTTAAACTGAAATTATGTATGTAATGTACAAAAGGAATTAAAGTACTTAAAAGGAATTAAAAGGAATTAAAGTACTTAAAAAGGAATTGAGGAATTGAAAGTAATTAAAAGTACTTAAAAGGAATTGAAAGGAATTGAAAAAGACTTAAGTACAATTTTTAAGTAATAAAGTACTTAAGATCATATTTTTAAGTACTTTGAAGGAATTGCAAGTACAAGTACAAGTCCCGGTACTGGTATTTGAAATTTTTAAGTACAAGTACCAAGGAATTGTACTTGTACTTAAAAAAAATAAGTACAAGGTAATTGTACTTGTACTTGTACTTGTACTTGAATTTTACAGGTCTGATTATAAGCTACTACTACTAAATTGACACAAACTAAGCGAACTTTTGTTAGTCCCTACGTAGCTCATTAAGTTCGCGATTGCACCTTGGGCTCCATTCGCTCTCATTGCATATGTGAACAAATATTTGCGAAGCTTTTTTCACTCAGAAGTATTTAATATCTGCTCTGCAATTATTGGGTCCATATAGTAGGATCAGAGCATGCGCCCACCCACTTGTTTCGCCAAGTCGAAATAAAAGACCCAAGCCGCCTAAAAATATGAATCTGTAAAAACATAAAAAAACTAAATATAAATGGTTATTTATTCTAAAGTTAAATCTTTATTATTCAATGGAGGAGTTCAATTTGTTCTAATATTTAGTATTTGTTTGATTTCAGAATTATAAGTCCCAACAATATTGTTCTTAATATTTTAACGGTAATAAATTACATAGACTATAACTTTGATTTGACAGTGGCAAACATTTTTTATATCACGAAAGAATATCGAATGGCGAGAATGCTTTTCAAAAAATATGCAACAAGAAGAGACATCAAAAGCATAATTTTATGACAATTGCTGGACATGTTTATGTTAAGTTTATTGAAACTGAAATCCGTTTCGAGAAAACTTAGTTTGCAATCGAGGTATCGGCTTTTAAACCAAATTATTGAAGCGTAGTAATAGTAACTCTCAAAAAAAATAAACACAAATTTCTTTGCAAGTTTTGAAAACATGCCTCTTATTTGAAGACATACCTTAGTCGTTTAAATTCCCCGGTAGATTGCAGTGTTTTAAGCTTTACCAAGATTTATATTAGATGTGAAAATTTATTAGCTCAATTGTTACAGTATTGCTGATTGCGAAACATTTTTTTCATTACTATGATAGTAATCAACGTCGAATATCGTCTAAAAAGTTTTAGAATTAACACCACTCATTCAATAAAGAATATAATAAGCTAAATATTAAACAGATCGCTTCACAGAGAATTATTTCGTTCATAATGAATAAATTATTTAAGCATCGAAACCCTATGATTCTATTTTATGCTAATACATTTAATACATATCAGCAAAGAATATACAAACCCATGAAGTCGCATCTTATATGAAAGTTTGTTATGAAAAATGTTGTGGCATTCTTTCAGAGCTTACTTTACAACAACATATTGTTGTTATACACGATCTTTAGTGCACGATCTATAATGGATTGGTCCCTTTATGTTTTATTGCATTTTTTGTGGTTTAGGTCGTTTGGCCATAATATGTGGCTCTAAATGTACAAATTGAATCATTGAAAACATGTATACGGTACATCACCGAAAACAGGTGCCTTTAGTTATTTAGTTTCGCTAAATCAATATGAAAATTTGAAGATGGGTTACACCTCCATCCGATTCGAAAGAGTTCCATAACTATCTTGTGGCTTATAAGACTTCTTCGGTTTATATATTCTTTGATTTTAGTTGCTTGGACATCACAATTTGTGTTTGAATTGATATTTTTTTTAATTGAAAAAAAAAAAAAAAAAACGATAAAAAAATAAAATTAAGTCGGAATCTGCTTGCAGTCTTTTTTCATTACTCTATGCTAAAGTTCTACATTCTTTAGATTAGATCCCGATGATGTCGGCAAGTCAACGTCGTTGGGTGGAATGAATGTGCCCATTGATTGAACGGATTTATTCTTCTCGGCCAGTTTGAGCATTTCAATCTTTAGCTTATCCAAAATGGCATAGTTGGGTTGGTTGATAGCGGCTTTGCTTTGGAGAACCGTGATCTCTTGTTCCTCGAGTTTTTTCTCCTTAAATGTTTTTATTGAGTTGTTGCCGTAGAGTCGAAGCAATGAACCCCACGTTTTTATATGCGGATGAAGGATCTAAAGGGAAAATAAAGAATGCTGTGCAAATTGTATAAGAAAAAGGTTCTTCAATTTACCTGTAAAATAGCCTGAGAAGCCAGCTGTTTGCCTTCCTTTTTGTTTTTGCAGACGATCTTTGCCTCATGCTTTCCCACAGTCATTGCGAATTCATTTTTCTTGTTCTTCGTTCGATTAATCTCGTAGTGAATCTGAACATCGCCGAGGCCGAAATTTCTTTGCAAACACGTCAGCAGAATAGCATGTGGAGAGGGTTCAGTCGTCTTATTACAAAACTCTGCCACACGGGGATCTTCTATTTTTATATCATCAAATACCTAGAAAAGAGATAGAAATTTACAGTTCTAACTCATGTCTCATAGCAAAGCCTTACAGAAAGGTCCTTATGGTTAGATTTCGGAGCCACTTTGTCTGACTTTATTCCCGTTATCTTGTCTTTCATCTCTGGAATAAGAATCTCCAAGGTCTCCCGAGCAGCGTCAGACTTTGCTTGCTTCTTACTAGTCCCATACCCGGTACCGTATTTTAAATCATTTATCGATACTGTCGCCGAATAAGGAGTCGCAGCATTATCCAATTCCTGAAATTCATACGTCGGCTGTTTTTTCAGTGCATGCTGCACATATTCATGCAAAATGCAGACATAACTCTTTCCATTCGGATTCATAATCCACTCCTTCCGGGCACGTGTATTCCTCGTCGCCTCGCCTTGTGGTACTAGGATAGGAAACTTTATTAGCTTTGTGCCATCGGGCAGTGTCGGCCTTTGCAAATTCTTGATTTGCCTCCGATTCTTGGTGAACTTTCGCCGGGCATTCCATGACTTGAACCTCAACACCCTGATTGTCTTGAATTTGAACAACTTCTTGCAGTAGTCATTCAGCTCCTGCGATGTGAGTGATTGTGCTTTGGTATTCTCATTCACTGTGACAATTTTCGCTGCAGGCACGGCTGTTGACTGTGTTGAAGCTGTATGGCTATTCGTTCCTCCATTCAACTCCTGAGTCTTATCTTCACTGCTGCTGGACTGACTAATTGCATCGCTTAAAGCGATGGGACACTCATTTATGTTAGTCAGTAAGTTAGTAAGTGAGTTTGCATCTGCTTCTACTTGGCACTTATTTTGTTCTTCAGTTTCTTCTTCTAGGAGAGCTTTCCGGTAACCCAAGCAGGGAACTGCGCTTAGGGGTATTTCATGTTTCTAGGAAAAACCGCATGAAGATGATTGGAATTGCTATGATGTGGATTAACTCACCCGCACGCTGCCCGGACCCAAGAAGTATGGCCTTGCAACGGAGCAAACTCGACTCTGCTTATGCAGGAAAAGAGGCATGCCACTATTGTGCGTCACTTGTACCCATCCCTCGGGGAGAACTTCAAAATGATTATGGCCTTTCTCTAAACAGAAAGAAGTGGCTTAGACAAATAAATATTTGGCTGTGCTTGTATACCTTCTAAAACAGTCTTAAACCGCTCCTCATACTTAGGTTTCTGGGGCCCTTTCAAGTCCTCTGGTAACCCTTCGTCTAGCAAATTGTCTAATTCGTTATCATCTAAGTCTAGATCAGACGAGTCTGCCTCTTGATCGCTGCCATCTTTAAATATAATTATCTTGTGAATTAAAAGCGAGTGTTATTCGATTAGATCGAAAGACGGAATGGGTGATATCAGAGATATCGCGAATAAATTCCGAGTGAAATGTTCCCTTTGTCAGCAATGCAAATCAGATTGCTGAATGGGAAATATTTCACCGTAAAAATGTATTCACGATAGGCCTGATTATTAAGGTTGATTTTATTGACGCACTTTAGGATCTTCGACGAATACCAGCTTTAGCCTAAGCAAAGCTTTAATATACATATAATTAAATTATGTATGTACCACTTACGATGCCAAAGGTGGTTATTTATTCAGATTTAACAAGGAACCAAAAATGATTTCGTTCAGAAAAGAGAACTACATATATACATTATGTATGTTTTCAGTCTTCTAGTTCAAAATGGAAAGCGAAACAGGACTTCATAAGGGAAGAGAGTAGCAAAGTTATTTGTTTGCGAGAATAAAAGGTAGTAGAATGTATTTATTTGAGACTGGATTAAATGAATGGGTAGTCTACAGTATGTACTTTAGACTATTTCTATGATTCTTGAAGGTAAAACTATGTATACACAAATTGTATGCACATGAGCAGAAAACTGAGAATTCCAAAATAAATTGCAATGGGTAACCAAACGATGACACAAACACTACCCTCTCAAATCATATGTATCGCCACACTGAACTGAAAAAAGAAACAAACAAATTTTCTAAAATACTAAACTATACCCGAATTGTCTGATCCAGATCCAATTTCGTCCAACACCTGAAACTCCCTCAGTTGTTTGCCCAAGTGGTTATCCTTTTTCACTTCAACACGTGTTTTCATCTCTTCTATCGCACTCAACGAGAATCCAGCCACTTTCATTGCTACCGCACATTCCGAGATAGCCTTCTGTTCGGCGTCCATTCGTGGCTTTTTACACGGTTGCTGCTCATTATCCATCTTATTGCTAATTTACACGCGAATTATACTATGATTTTTATTTAAGATTGTGTTTAAACTAAAATTGTACTAAAATTGTTTTTGATGTTATTTTATTTGGTTGTCGTTTCTGGGTTCTTCTAAAAAATATCCAATACTGATTGAATCCAACTTTTGTTGTTCAAAATTGGATGGTCACATTGGTTATTTCAGAAAACCCAACACCACTTTCGTATTTTATGTCCAAGGAAAAAAATATTTATAAAAAAACAAATTTTATTGACTTTATATTTTGTCCACGGAGATTATGAATATTATATATTCTAACCTTACCGTTGCAAAAGTTGATTGTGTAGCAGACGCAAAGAAGCGGCTCGTTCGAAGTTACTTTTACAATGGATTCTTTAGTTTGTATAGATTTATCATTTACAAGAAACCACAGCAAAAGGGACTTCTTTCTTTGAGTGTATTTAGAGAAATGGACAGTAATTTACCTATATATATGTAATTAGATTGTTTCCCTAAAATAAATAAACTGTTTTAAGGATTGGCTTGCGGCCTCGTAGTCGTAATATCGATTTTGTGTGAATTTGGAAAAAAAAATAATTAAAAATTTAGCCGGAACGCAAGCTGCAGTTTGACGTATGCTATGCTTCTGACAAATGTCAGTTCTCATACGAATTAGATGACTTAAGCCAACCCACTAGCGATTGTAGCGCCATGGAAGTGATTCGAGAATCGAAATTTATAGCGTAACCAACCCCAACGGTCGGAAACTTAAAATTAAATAAAAAATATTTTTTAGTCAAAATATAAATTGAATTTAATAATCTAGTTGGTGATGGTAAATCAAAGTATTTGTATGTCTGCAACAACAAGAATTTCAAAATAGACGTTAATTCCAAGAGTTTTATTTTAAGCAGAAACAATTTTGTTGCGGAAAGAAAATTGAATTTTTTTTTGAATAATATAAATATTCTGGAATAATAATATGGCCATTTGTTTTCGGTCTAATGCATAATTATTTATCAACCGCAGTAATTAGACTTTAACGACATTTTAATAATGTAAACATTCATGCAATACAACTTTGAGAGCTGGTTTCACGAAATTCGTAGTTTGTGCATGTTGTATTTTGATTCTGTTTTGCATAGGTTAGGTGGGAAATAAACAAGTTGACAAGTAAAACCTAAGTTGTTCCTGGCTTATAAAATACTAGCAGATAGAAGAGATACGAATGTGTCACTCACAACTTTAAAACCGGGTTTCAGAAATTGTTTACTTGAGAAAAAAAATAAGGAATACCTATTAATCCAAGTGTAATAATTCACTAGTTTAGTTTAGATAAACAATATTTAATTAAATTGCCAAAATCTAAAATAAATGAATCACTGCGCGCTACAGCGAATGAACTTATTCACTTTAAGTGCAGTTCAAATGTAATTTCTGAGTCAACACAAATTCTTTTTTTTTATAAACAAAGACTATATTTTTAGTGGATAAGAAAAACGCAATTACCATATTAAATTGCATATATGTATACACATACATATGTTAGTATAATTTCGCAGCGATAAAAAAACAATAAAAACAAGTATAAACACACTAGGTATTTCGACCACAGGTACACTAACTTAATTTTTTTTATTATTATTATTACTCATTGGCGTCGCTGCTGCGCAAAATTGCCTGAGAATATTCATTGAACTTTGTTTAAAAACAAAACAAGAATACAGAAGACACACATGAATTAGTAAAAAGCTTGAGATTGCGAGAGGACTTGGACACGCTTCACTGATAAACTCACGTGCCTTAGACTACCAGACTGCAACAGTGCATATGCTCATAACCCTCAAAGCCTAGGTTCAGCCAGCTTATTTGGTTTCACGAACCTTAGATAGAGTTTCTAGGAAAACAAAGAATATGCTGGTAAAAATGAATGTAGCATTATCAGATAGGGGTGCGAGAGCGAGTAGTGTGATTAATCGACAAACGAGTTATTGATAACTTTAGTGAGCTTTTAATTTTTACTTGTTAGTGTTACCGAGTTTGGATGAAAGTTTATTTAGAAAACTGGAATGTAGAGTTTTATTAATTTTTCATGGCTTAGGTTTAGACCATTAGACTCCGCACATAAGTACTTTAGCATAGAGATATAACGGATATCCGGTTAGTATTCGTTATCCGGCCTGTACCGCCCTATTTTTGATGTCCGGCACATCGCCGAATGGCTGGTTGCCGGTTAGTCCTTTTCTTGTTTGGAATAAAATATAAATGTGTGCGACTCAGAACGCATTTTGTTCGGCCAGATATCCGGCCGCCGAAGATCCGGTCATCATGCGTCATTACATACCTAATATCCGGTATCCGGTATCCAGCTAAATAGGTACTTTCAAATTGCGCATGATTAGGTACTTTCTCATTGCGCATAGTTTCAAATTCGAATTTTTCACTTGAACTTAAATTCTTTATAGGAACAAATAAACTCGAAATTTTTTTTTAATACTCGTACGTATCAAATCCAATCCATCATAAGCATTTCTGGTGACTGTAGATACTGGCACTTGTACCGCATCGACTTAAACTGGAGCAACAACGTAAAATCTTTCTTATTTTGAATCCATTCATTCACTCACTACTCATAAAGCACAGTCAGTCAGATTCTCAGACTTTCAGGTTGAAAGCCTCAGATAGGAAACTACGAATATTAGTCGACGTCCGACGATCGTACACCAAACACTTACATTACAATTTACGGCAAATATTGCGGCGATTTCAAGTTCATTTACACTAAGGGGATAGAAAGTGTTGACTGCAAATAGAAAAAACGAAATTAGTTCAAAACAACAAAAAAAGGTGAATAAATTTAAAAAAAAAAAAACAACAACAACTATTTGTCGGTTAGTCGAGTGTCATGAAACGTACTAAGAGTTTACTCGTATCTCAGTACGTGTCAAACAATTTTAAGTTCGAATGTAGGTACATACATATGTATGTAAGTTTTAATCAAAATGTGTTCCGCCAGACATCGTTTAATTGGATAGAACCTACGGAATGATACAGCAGATACATATTTTAATATGATTTTGTCGAATAGAACAAAAAAAACCTTTAACAACACAGTGAACCGCGAACAAACTACGAATTTGTAGATGTGTTAATTAAACGTATAGTTCTATTATTTTCTGTGAATATGTACATACCTGTATCGAATACCCGCCTAGAGTTGAATTGGCATAAAGTGAAGATAAGGACAAAGACAAAAAAAAATGTATTTGACCATCAATAGGTTAAGTGATGAATTGAGCCCTGATAGTGAATAGATAAAATGCTTATGTACACATAGTTAGTAGTTACACAAAGGTACATATGTTTAGTAGAGATGGACTTTAAACTTAACGTTAAATAAAACGGAATTGTAAGATAACGATTACGATAAATCTTATTTTATTTTGTTATATTTATTTTGTTTTTAATAAAAATTTCTACGAAATAGGTTCGCCATCGAATTGTTGAAGGTGATGAAATAAAAGTGTGCAATAATATCGCGGACTGCCAATAAACTGTGTCAATCTGAAAACAAATTCGGTATCAAATATTTAAATATATACCAATAAACTTAAGGACAGGTGAAACGAATGTTAAACGACCACGCAAATGTCTCTTGAAACAAATACCTGCTTTAGGTGAAACAATTAAAGTCATATGACTCGCTTTGTATACTATAGTAGCAAATATAAAAAGCATTATTTGCGTGTCAAGTTAATTTTACATCTTAGAACAATAAAATTGAATTTTTGCCTACAAAGTGTTAATTGCATAGGTAGGTGTGCTGTGAAAAAATATATTGTCTTTAATAAATTATGTGTAGCAAGTTTTGTGTTTTCTAATTGAAAACAAATTAGTAGTTTTGATTGGAGTAAAATAATAATATTAATACATTTACAATTTATATAAATTTCTGAAGTAGTCATCAATTTTGTTGGTTAAACCCCCTATGAGAAAAACAAAATGGTAATTACCTACTTCGACTCAAGATTTGTTCAACCTTGTATTAGGGGAAAACACTTTAATACCGGAACTAAAACGAGTATTCACTTTAATACCTAAGTTCTTTATTTACTAAGATTGTTTGCTTAGTATTTCCTAACCTAACACCCAGGGTTGCCAAGACATTTGGGACAAAGACTTTGTCTTTTTCAACATTTCTTTGTCATTTGTCCTTGCCGGTGATCTCTCAGTCCCAAACTCAATTTATAGAAAATTGAGCGATCTGAGTGCACTCTTGATCGTTTTAAAGGCGAACGCACTCTTACAGCTATTTGTCATATAAAGAAACGAAAGTTTGTACGGCTTCAACGGCTGAATACGGAGAAATTATGGCATCGAATTTTCACTAGCGATGAAAAGTTTCAAGCGCAGAAAGCCGTGGGTTAAGCCCGGCCAACCATCAACTTTAGCGCCGAAGCCAAATATCCATTGATCCAAACTCATGCTCTGTATTTGGCGGGATCCGAAGGATGTGGTCTACTATAAGCAACTCAAGCCGAATGAAACCGGTCACACCATACTTGGAAACGCTCAGATGGATAGTCTTCCCCACATGCCGTAATCTCCAGACATTGCTCCTTCTGCTTATCACTTCTGACTAATGTCCGAGCAGAAGCTTGACTTCTTATGAAAATCACAACAAATGGATCGATTCGTAAATTGCATCTAAAGATGAGGCGTTCTTCCGACATGGTATTCGTATCCTTCCCGAAAGATGGGAAAATTTAGTGACAATGCCTTGGATAATATAATTATTCAATTTCATTTTATATACACAACTTTTTTTGATAAAAAAAAAATGATATGAATTAATTCCAACTCCAAAAAATAAATAAAGTTTTTGCCCAAAAAAGTACCATAAATGTACAAAATGTTTAATTTGAGTTCGAATGTGAAATCTTTTTTTTTTTTTGTCTCCGTGCTAACACCTAACACCTGATAGAAAGAGTCAAATCAAAAGCTACTATTGACAACCAAAGCATCCAAGTCTAACTACGAGCTCAGAAATTAGACTCCATCCACTCCATGTAATTTTTTTTATTAAGCTGAATATGACTCATTAGTTGAGTGAGAATCTTAGGGTCAAAAAACGATGTGATCATTCTATGCCTTATAATCGTTTTTTTTTCTCGCCTCAATACACATAATATGCATGTAATTGATGTCGTTCCTTACAGTATTCGTCATGCAGCCTCATAATAAAAAAGAAAAAAAATACAAATCTTGTTTTAGCATGGAAACAAACAAAAAGTTGTTTAGCCAAAAAAATATTTTTATTGGATTTGAATGGCAGTTAGGAAAGGAATCATACAATTTTTACATTCAGATATATTAACAGAAAACGAACCCATTGCAGATTCAGTCCAGGGTTCATTGTATGTACATTATGGCTATATACCTCGTATTAGGAGTGACGACGACTTCTCTTCGAAAAATGTATTTTTTTAATTTATTGGCGACTTTGGGACCTATTTTTCTATAAATAGTTTATTCGTCCAAGTGAGATGTTTTTTTTTTTTAAATTCTTTCCCTAATTGGACTTAATTTTTAAAGAAGCACTTCTTCGAATGATCCAAAGAGAAAATGGCAAATAATAGCAGGTTATGTCGCTCCAATATCGTACGAAGCCAATTAGAACCTTATGTGTGTCTGTGTGTGTATCCTTTTTGAGGAATGGCGACTTTCGCAAATCAAATGCGGCAAGTATTTCAGGAGTTTGTTTTCATGTATACATGAAAGCTTATTCTGGAAATGACACTTTTGTGAAATGGTGGCATCAATGCACTCGATTGAAATACCTTTTGACAGTCGGATCTGCAAATCAAATGTAAGCATTATACCATTATCATGTTTGCAAAAGTAAGTGAAGCGTAACGTCCAATGTTCAAATTCACAAAAGTCCATATTTTATCCCTTGTTCCCTCCCAATCTTTTGTTTGTAATTAGCATATAAAATCTGACTTTGCAAATGCTGCAGATGAGAATATGAGGTCACACTATAGAAAAAGACGACAGTCAAGAGATTAATGCACGAAATTCAACTTGAATCCGGTTTATCTTCTCAAGTGAGATCTTTTTAATTCGTAAATAAAGAGCATTTTAGAGTTTTTTTTTTTTACAAAAAGAATTTATTTAAAGATTTAAGTGCATGAAAACTCGTATACCGCACGTGTTGAGGATCGATTTACATCCGCTAGCAATGAAATTCGATCAACACCAGCCTTTTTTATATAATAATTAATAATACTCATTTGCAATACATCTCGGTTAATGTATTCACCACCAATCATCCGGTCCAGGCTTGGCATTGAATCAATAATCGCATACAATGCTTGATGGGGCACCTAACAATGCCACGCGACTTGGCATTGCCATTAAATTTGAATACATATGTGTGTGGAATGGAAGCTTTGATTAGAACACTAGACTTGACTGTGACACATTGCGTGCAATTCTCTTCAATATGAGTATGTATTTTTATTTATTTTGCTGGACAAACAATCGAAATGATATCTATCTAACAATTTTTGTTGAATAATGCATATATTTACAATAGTGAAATGGACGGGAAATTCGCAATTCAAAACCAACAGGACTTTCGCTTGCATAACTTCCTACGAGTACCTACTTCTGAAGTAGTAAAAATTATATTCATTGTTTCTTGATTTGGAATCACTCAAAGAGACCGTTATTTGTTAACATAAACTCGATCCACATTGAAACAATGTACGAATACAATAAATTGAGGTAATTGATCGAGAGTTAATTTCTTCACTTTCAGGTTAAATTCAATTAAGGCCGCATTGTGGATGACTGCCTGCGTCAAGTGGTTGCGATTGTACATATATATTATGTGCAAATAATCGTAGATACAATATATATGTGAAATCGTTTTTTATTATTGACTTTATTTACTTGTACTGAAATAGGTGATTTATACTTCCGATAAGTTTAATATAATCAGCTTATCGCGTTAGTGCAAAGTATTTTAGGATGATGATTATAATTTTACTTGGAAGGTGTGTTGCACCGCGACTTAAAGGGGGGCAATCCCTTTAGACGCTTCAAAATAAGACAGTTTTTAATAGTGTTTTTAAAGGTGATAAAATATTTGTATCATTTTCAAAATTTAATATCCTTTTATTCGAACTATGGAAAATATAAAAACATTTTTTTTTTTTTGACAAAATGGTGGCTCAACAAAAATTTTCGCGTGGTCCAAAAGTGCTGCATTTGTCAGTCTTTTTCTATTTATCGGAAACAAAAAAAAAAAAAAAATAATAATAATTTCTATTTCTGGCACATGCATGAGAAGGATAAACCTATAAAATCATAAAAATGTATAAAATTAAAAATTAAGTACGCCGCTCTTTAATAAAATGTTCAAATTTTACAATGTTCTTTTTTCTAATGTTTCATCCTCAAAAAGTAGCTTATTTACATGGTTTATTTACAAACTTTAGGTTAATCCTTCAGGTAATAATATAAAGAAAAGCCTCACAAAATTTCAGCCAAATCGATCAATAACTTTTTAATTTACAGTACCTACGAGCAGTTTTTTAAAATACAGATTCGAGATAATCGTGTTTAAAGTTTCAGTTTACAATATACGCTCGACTACATGTGCGATAACTCTGTAAATATTTAATATTTTAATTTTTTCTCGGGTCGATATACTCTCAATATACCTATTATATTTTCGAAATATGAAAAAAAATTGACTTTTTTAAATTTCTAAAGGGATTGCCGCCCTTTAAATCCCAGACAAAGAAAAACACTCTTAAGAGGAATTAGTAGAGAGAATTTAGCCCCTATATTGCGCATGTCATAGCACCTCATCCGAAAATAGTTTCTTTGGTTTTTGGATTAAAAACATATGGCCCTTAGTAATAGAAATTCGTAAAGTCGCTCCTAAAGTCGAATGTTGTTAGGTGTAGCTATGGTACTTTTAAGTATTCGTAGTAATAAATCAGTTTTAACAAAACTCGAATTTAACGTAATCATTGTGACTCAAATTAACCCATTCGCTATTGTGAGCTAGCACAGCAGATTTTGATACAACAACAAACTGAAAATTTGATTTTTTATTTGAAATGGCACTTTCATTAATTTATTTTATCTATTATACTATTATATTTAGAAACGTGAAAGGGGGCGTAATTGGACAATTGAGGAAGAATAATTTCTCAAAGATATCGCTCCGTATGTGAACATCGTGGATTCAAAAGCCAACAATACCGTAATGATAGCAAAAAAAAAGAGATTTGTGGATAAAAATTTTATTATTCTATTATTTTCCGTATCATTAATAATATCCAAAATTCCAAATCTTGTAAAATTCGCTCGAAACTCATTTTGAAACATTTGACTGTCACTTTTAAATTCGGGTTAGGTACGACTCGACCACAACTAAGCATTTGTCGATTTTAGAAGTAGATCGATTGTTTATTACTACGGATTTCGTGTTAAATTCGAGTTTACGTAAAACTCGAGTTTAAATTCGTTTATTACTAAGGGCCATAGGGTACTTTTTTTTTTTTTTTAAACTCAAACTTAAACTCAAAACTAACTTAGACGCTGATTACACTACTCTTTTTTTAGTTCGTTTCGTCTTTCGTCTTTTCGACAGATAGTGGTAGTGTGGCATAGAAACGAGAGGGGAATGAAGTAACGAAAGAAGGAATGAAAATTCTGAGATTTTTTCCGGTTGATCTTTGACATTTCTCGTTTGACAACCAAAACAAAGCAGAGAATTTTAATAATGAATTTTAATGATGAATTTTCAAGTTGATTTTAGAGCTAAATTTAGGGACATTTTACATTATCTAGTAAACACGCAATTATTATCCTCCATAATAAGTAAATATAGTGCGATTCCAACTGAAATTTTACTATTCCCTTCCTAAATATAATATGAATTTCAAAAAACGTCAGAATCACGTAAGAACGTATCCACCAATTATTAGGAACCGTGTAATCACTATCGTACGAAACTGTCAAAAAAACGAAAGACGAAACGAACGAAAAAAAGAGTCATGTAATCAGCAACAATTGTATTTATTGTAAGAAAAGAGAAATCAATTCACATAGACAAAATAACAGAAGGGATAAATGCACAAAAGTGACAAACTATTTTGTTTTTATCCAGAAATATTTAAAGTATTCGTTAAATCGAGCGGACATTTTTTGCATCTTTCGTAATAGGTGTGCTTGGTAACTTTTATTAACACAAATGGGACATCTGTCAAATAGTGAAAGTGGGGAAAAATCCTCTCTTCTTCTTTTTTAACTATTGAATATTTTCACGAAAAACGATTTTTTTTTTTATTTTGCTAACAAGTGGTGATTCACATTTCACAAATTTTTAGATTGCTGTTTGATAGATGTCCCTCGATGACCCCATGAAATAGATGTAGCGCGATATCGCAAGAGGGGACATTTTTTGACACTCATTTGGCTCTCTCTTCTCTTGATTTTTAACAGTTGGATGTAAATTTACGTAAATTACCAGACCCAACAGACCTAATATAGAGCATCAATGAAAAAAAAGCTTATTTGTTATATTGGAAATTCGTTAAAACTGAGTATTTGTTAAGCTAAACGTCCACTGTATGTATACTGCCGACCAAGTTTGGAATCACAATCTAAATGTGCATTTTTTTTTTTTTTTTTTATGTTAAAGATGATAAAAGACACCAAATCCATTTTCTTGAAACATTTTTAATTATTTTTATTAATTATGCATTAAAGATTCGCAATTATTTACAAATTAACGAAATAATATATCTAGGCCGTTTTTCATCGATTTTTTTTTTTAAATTCGGAAGGTAACAATTTTCAAAAATATGAGTTTATTAAGAGCTGGAAATAATAAATAGTTCAGATTCTTGACATCAAAGATTTCAAGCAGATTAGCTTTACTTTTGAACGCCAAAGAAATAAGTTATTTTCTTTTGTCGAAAAAGTGCAACAAGATCTGTTTAAACTAGGATTCCAATTATGAAATGTTTAGTACAAGATATTCACATATTGTGTTACTTAATTTCAAATACTTTCTCTCTTAGTTCTTTGCTTTTTCTACCCGCTTAAATTAACCCATTTTTTTTTAAATTATTATTTTCCCAGCTCTCACCCAAAATGAGTGCTTCCACAACCAGCGACGAGCCCCAATGGCTTGATTCTGATTATGTTTTAAAAATCATCAGCGAATACTCGAAATCACCGGTGAGATCAATTACATCCTTTACAAAGGAGCCAGCTACCGTAAAGGGTGAAAACTATGCTAGTGCTATGCACTTACTTAAAGTAGACTACGTGACTGAGCCGAAAGGTGCTACGGAATCCGCTTCGCTAATTGTGAAATCCCATCTTGAGAACGAATTAATGTCGGCAATAGAAGAAGATTTTAATGTTTTTCAGCGAGAATCACAAGTCTACACTGTCATTCTGAAGGAAGCCGAAAAGTTATTGAAATCAATCGGTGACGATACTATTTTTGGACCAAGGTGAGTTACTTTGCACTTTCTACATTCTTCGAATGAAAGTTTAACATGAATATAAAGTAAATTCAAAAAGTTGTCTGTATTCACAATTAGAGCTATTTATGTCGATAATCGCATCATTGTCCAGGAGAATCTTAAGCTCATGGGCTATCGTATTCTGGACGTGAAAAAAGGTCTAACTTTGGACCAGATTACTTCGGTTTTGAAGAAATTGGCCAAATTCCATGCAACCACAATGGTTCTCTACAGGAAGGTAATATTTCGAGTTATTCACATTTTCAAAACACTTAAGAATAATACATGATTTCTTTAGACTCCAGATATATTTAAATACCACCTGTCAGGCAATGTGTCAGATAATCCTACACCGTTACATGATGTTTACATCAACTGTATTCAATCGACTATCGATTTCTGCAAGACCAGTGCGAATTTACAGCAATATATACCAAAATTAGAAGAATTCGGTGCTAAAATAATACCGAAAATGATCAACGTATTCAGTAGGAATATAGCGGATCGATTTCATGTACTGAATCACGGTGATTTGTGGGTGAATAACTTGATGTTCCAAAATGATCAGGATGTTCTTTTTGTAAGAGAGTTTTTCTTTACATACCTGTAAGACTTACTTACATATTTGTTTTTTCTTTTTTATATATAAAAGGTTGACTATCAAGAAGGTTATTTCGGTTCTCCAGGAATCGATTGGAATTGGTTTATTTTCTCATCATGGCCGACGGATGTATTTACAAGTCAGCGAGATGAACTCATCGAGGTTTATCACTCTAATTTAGCCGATGTCTTGCACAAGTTAAATTATGACCAGAGGATACCAACGATAGAAGATGTCAAAAGGGAAATAGTAAATAAAGGATTCCATGGTAAGTTCTAGTACATATTTGAATTTTTAGAAAACGATAGTCAGATGCAATTTTTTTTTTCATTATAGGACTGTCAACTGTCACATGTATGTTGCCAATTTTAATCAACGAGCACCAAGAACTAGCGGACGCAATGAATTTCCTTTTAGACACCGATGAGGCCGTAGAAAATCGACGAAAAGTATTTAATAATCCTGCATATGAAGAGCGTTTGACTGTCTTTTTAGCTTTTCTGAGACAAAGTGGAATTTTATAAACAAATCATTTAATATTTTAGAATAATTTTTGTTGTGAATTTGTTTGTTATTGTTTGCTTTTTTTGTAAATCTTAAAGGATATTAGTTAAAAAATTAATTAAACAATTTTTGATTATTGAACAGTTATTTTTTTTTATACCTACATGATAATCCGTCGGCGCGAATCTTCCACCGAAATTCCAAATTTCATATCGTATGTGTTGTTCTTATTTGTGTTTGTTTGGCTCGGAAATCAGTTCATCCTCAGTGTTTGGTCTTAAATTCACGCGAGTTCTTCTGCTTGCAGAGATTTTATCATTTTGTTAAAAAAATAGAGCCACAGTATCAATTTTGGTTCATTTAACCTATGTATTATTTTACAAATAAAATTCCTGTCAACAATGCAAGGCAGCTGTGTTCGAAGAATATACTGATGTGTCGGTAAGATAGTTCATCCGACGGATTCAGTGATACAGTGAACACGTTCACGTGGATCTAACTAGTGAAGTGAATCTCAGATTCGACGGATTCCAGAATAGGGGTGATTACCTTTTTTGCCAATAATTTTATCCAAAATTTTGTAGGGGTATGGCACACATATAAAATCCCATATATGGGCGTTAATTTGGGGTTGTATTAAAAATGCTTTGTATTACAGAAATGTCACATAACCATTAATCTACACACCACCCAATACATCAACCACTTCTTTCCATTCACCATCCATTACTTAATTTGACATTTGTCGCCGCCATTGTGAACCTGGCCCAATCCAATTGTGTCAAGTTAACCAATTGAAAGTGAAGTTTCTCAAGAAATTCGTTCAACTTTCGTTGAATCTCACGATACGGCCACACACGGGTGTGCAACGAGCAAATCCAAATCCACTCAATTCAGTTTCAGAGGAAGTAGTGGCGCAGGTGACAAAGGAAGGTAAATTTCGCTTGTGTAACTTTTATTCTATTCGATATTTTTTTTGCAATTTGTTTCCAATTATCTATCAACGAATTTTCAACTAACTAAACGTGTGTGTGATTACGGAAAAACAAAACGCAATCAAAAATTAAACAATTTTCTACCAAATATATAATTTATGTGCTCTAAAGTGATTAGAAAAAAAAATTAATATCTTACTCATGCCTCGAAAAATCGTAGTATCTGTGTATGCTGTGTGGTGAAGATTTTTCTTTCATTATTCTATTCTAATTACGTTTTCTCCTTCGTTTTATTGTGTACAGAAATGTTTCACAACATTTTCCGAGTGATTTGACTCAAAAGTGGTGAATGTATGCGTATCTCATAGCTAGAGAGTGAGCGAAAGAATGAAAGGGAAAACGCTGAGAATGAATTTGTGATCGAGTGTTACCTTCGTAAAACCTCTTTTCTGAGTAAAAAAACTACTATTGAGCGTGAGTTCGTTTTGAGTGGTTTGCCTTGTTCCTTTGCTTTTATTTAGATTTCTCTGTAGTTTTCCCCCCAAGTCGCTTGAGTGAGTGTATTTGTATTCTGTCGGATTCGGATCAATATTGGTTATATTCGTTCGCCTTCGACATTTCAGTTCGAACGAGAATTACACACTTTACACTTCTGTCGTGCAGACGGGGCGAGACCGAATATATTCCTCCAGTACATTTTCGTCGGTTGGAATTTTTTTTGTTGTTTTTCCTGTGAGTTGGTCTTTTATTTTTTGTTTTTTTTTTTTTTGAAAAAATTAATTTTAACTATTCGGCTCTTGTGTGTGTGTTTTGTGTGTGACAGAGAAAAAATTAAAAAAAAACCCATGAATATTTAGACAAGAAAATCTGGTATACCTTCATCAGAAAAGAGTTGAATAAAAAAAAAAGTATCTTTTTCTTACTTATTGTTCAGTGACCATAAAAAACCACAAAAGTGAGAGTAAAAAAAAGAAGAGAAATAAAAAAAATTACAAAGAAAATCCCGCAGTGTCATGCATTGAAAAAAGCTAAGTGAAATAGGAGATTCGAGACGAAAGATTGTGCGGTAGAATCGTAAGGATTCGCTTTCCCGCAACACCCAGCAGAGCAATATCTTCTTGGATCCTTTCACAACTACGGATGGAATCAGAGTAGATACGAAAGCAAGAAAGGAGTGAGAACAAGGTGGGAGGAATTATTTAAGTTGAACAAAAAAAAAAATAATGTAATTATTCAAATTTTGTATGGATTTTCCTGGAAATGCTGGGGAAAATGAAAATGACTGAGAAGCTTTAAAGTGGGGTTTCTCCTTTCTCTGAAGTCTGAGTGAACGGGGTTGAGATGAGAGGGTTGAAAATGAAAATAAGTATTTACAAGGGCGGAAGTTGTCAATTTTTTCACTCTTTTTTTTTTTTTAATCTGTTTTCCATGCCTATGAGATTATTTTTTAGAGTGAACTTTGTATTGCTCAGTTCTGCTTTAATTGAGTTAAGGTATTGCCAGAGATTGTTTTTAAACATAAAGATTTGAATTCAATATCGGTTTTGACTTTCGGGTACTAGTGAGTTTTTTTTAGTTTGAGTGGTTTATTTTTGAGTCGTTACAAGTTACAATTAAATATGTATTCACAGGTATTTCTAAAGACAACTGCTACCCCAAGTAGTTTGGGAGCTCCATAAAAATTGAATGCACCTGATTTTTTTGCTATGACAAATGATAGCAGGAAGGACCCTCAGCGAAACGGATCTAAATGCGGGTTTTGCTTGACCAAAGTCAGCTGCAGATTATTTCAGTTGGTGCTGTATTGTGGTCGCTTTATAAGAGCGGAATATACATACATGCGTTCACAATAAAGCTTATTCTTACTGTCCATATTGCAAAATTATCGTTTGCAGCAAGTAATAAGAAATTTTTGAGTGACTTTAGCTAAAGGTAGCTATACTTTTAGAAAATATAGCACGGTATTTTCAATAATATTGCCATATTGCTTTCCAATATGGATATTGGGTGTTCTTATCGAAAATACAGCGCCATGCATCTTACTTAAAAATCCCTCCTTAGTTTCATGCATTAACATTTACCAAAAGCTGGTTTTTTTCTTCCATACAAGCTGCCATTTTCGACAGTGAATTTATCTCGCGAAAACTACTTTTACCTGGTAATACTCCCTGTCAGTTGTAGATTTTTGGTTGTGACAGCATCTACTTCTACACAAACTGCAAATAATTTAAATATTTGATCAAAGCCCGCTTTATCATTAATTGGACAAAAAAAAAACACGGTTTCTCCTTACTTCTATTTCGTCGTCTACTCACAGGCACAATTGCAATAATTATACAGAATATGCAGGCAGAAGCAGACAAAGCAATATAACAAAAAGCTGAAGCTCTATCTACATTTTTATGACTGAGCATGTGCCCGGGAGGTGATTATTCTTCTTTTTTTTTCTTTTTTTCCGTTTCATTTTTTATGTAAATAACAGAGGCCCAAGTGGAGGAATAAATAAAAAAAAAGAAGATTAATAAAAACCTCACAGCATGACGATATGTACAAACATATATGTATGTATGTATGTATGCATGTGTCGATCAATGGCTTGATGAAAATGAAAACCTACTCAATTTTTCTGTCATCTCTAACTTACTTTTGAGTGGTTTCCCATTCTCTGTTGGAGAATGTTTTTGTGTGGTGGCGGATAAAAAAAGATGGTGGAGCTGGAGGCCCACGAACACGATTCAATGTGTGAGCTGTGGTGAGGTGAGTTATTGTTTGCGTTGTCTCCCCTCCACCTTCCTCTCCAATTTGCCAACATGGAAGAAAATAAGGGTACGAAATGGGAAAACAAAAACAAAGGCCTGACTTAAGACTTGGCTGTTGGCTTCCTTGCCTACTGGCTAAATCTGAACAAAAAACAAAAATAAGAGGATAGAGGTAGAGGACACGACGACGACGACGAGTTGAATAATAAAGCATAAATAAATAAATAATAAACAATATTGTAATTGCTCTCGTGTGGTGTGGTATGAGTGAGAAGTTGAATATGTGTGGATTGTGGATAGCCCCAAACATTTTACAACAGTCGTTGTCCCCCATGATTTTTTTTATTTATTTTTTTTTTTAACTGCGGTTGATTGCCATTGCATGCAGTTGGTATTAGAGTGGAATGGAGTTGAGTACTTTTTTTTTTATAGTTGACAGTCTTTCTCTCCCCCGCTTGCCGATAGATTACAATATTGAGAGTCGATTGGGTGCATATTTCTCTCACTGATAGTACGAGTATTCGTGCAAATATATTCGATCAGAGGACGTTTTTTCACATTTTTATAGTTTTTTTTTTGTATTTGCCTGTGCTCCCATATGTTGTCTTTTGTAAGAAGGAATGTGGAAATACAAATGGAATTGAGGCGATATCAGATAACGATAAGATGAGCGGTTTTTTTATTTTTTTTTTTGAGGTTATCTATGGCTATGCGGATAGGGCTTGGGCCTCCAGTCCAAAGAAGAAAATAAAAAAAATAGGACAGCTTTTACTTAAACTGATAAGTTGAATAGAGTACTACGAGTAGATAAAAGCGCATTCCCCTTGCTTTTAGATTTAATGTATTTACATACATAGGTATAATATGAGTTTCAAGTGTATTGTTCCTGGAAGTCATGGAATTCTTTTGTTTACAACAGCATACTGGAGCATAATCTATGAATGATGTTTTTAGATGCATTAAGAACTGTTCACCATGAGTGGTGCTCTGCTTCAGACTTCAAAGTTGTGTCTACAAACTCCCTAGGAATGACATAGGAGGCCTCCTGCTGAGCCTTTACTTGGGAATCATGAAATAGATAGAAAGTAAAAACTGATTATGTTATAGGTCCACCTAACTAACCGTTGTTTAAACAATAACTGGTCGCCTAGTAAAATGTGAAATCATGTGTAATAATGCGCAAGTTTCTCTTTAACAGTTTAAAGCATTATCCTTTTTTATTTTCGTAAAATGAGAGCATTAGTAAGGGATTCCTGGGAAGATGGATATTCTCACTGGCAAAGAGTTTACATATTTTTCAAATTGAATTTAACGTATTTTTGTTGTCGTATTTTTAAGTTGACAAACTATGTAGGTATGTAAATACTTACACATATGTACATATACATATCTGTATGTTATGCGACGTGTCCGTTCTTAGCAATTTTCAATCAATGTTACAGGTATCGATTATTAATTTCTACGCCTATACATATTTTTTGTTGGTGGCTCAAGGATACGGGATAGGGGATGGATAACGGATAACCCAAAAAATTAAAATAACATAAATATTTAAAACCTTTAAACGGTATCGAACCTCAGGCGAACCACCTCCAATAGTCAAGTAAATGCTTGTCATTTGGACTGGAACAGGCACATAAACATAAATTCTTTATCAGTGGCCCCTCGAGCTAAAGTAATAACCTCTCGGCGATTTCCACTCAAGTTTTAAGTGTGATAAATAGCCTCTCTAGATCGTCTATGAAGATACATTTGTATGTATGTACGAGTGTACGGATTCTAAAGCATTACAAAAAGAAGAAGATTCACAAATGTCACTGGCATATCAGTTAAGCTTGTGATAAGAAAAGAATAAAAATAATGAATGCAGTCACATCAAAAGTCCCTTCTTTATATTGTATCAATGAAATCTACATTTGAAATATGTATAGTGAAAAGATATGTATACTTACATGTATGTATGTACAGTTCATATGGATATGTAAGGTTGGACAAAACGTACAAAGCGATTATTAAAAAAACAACAATTGAATCCAAACAAAACACAACGAACTGTCGAAATTTGCTATGAATTATGATTATAATCATTTAACAAAGCGGTAACAATCTTCAATAAATAAAAACGTGTGAATTCATGTTTATATATGTACATATGTATTTTGTTTTATATCATTTTGAAGGTTCCGTTTTAAAAAAATGCTAAACAATTCATAGCGATAAGCTTGAGTATATTGAAATCATGTGTAGTCAAATGACGTTCGTTCAAATTTAACTCGCTAATAACAATGGCTGAGGAGTGTTTATATATTTAATTTTATAATTAACGGTAAACCTTTCTAATTTAAAAAAAAAAAAAAATTATGCAATTGCAAATCGCACCTAATTAAAAACAGCAAAGAGATAGAGAAGTAAAAAACTTATTACATATTTAGATTCTCTGAATTAAATTGTTTTATTTTTATTTATACCCTTAAAACATCCAACAGCAAGGCAATATTTTTCACTCATTTTCCGCAATTATGCTTGGAGGTTTGTCAATAATAATGACCCGATGCATATAGCCAAATCAGTGCAAGCTTAGCTTCAGAATGACCAAACTCAGAATTTTAGTTTGCTACCACATAATCCGTACCAAAACCCAATCGAGAATCTGTGGAACGATGTGGACAAAGCCCAAATTTGGCCCAATTATGGATGTCCATCTAAGAAGCTGCCTTTTGGCAGGTAAATTAGCCAAGGCGACGTGCGTTGTTAATAGTGAAAATATACATAGAATAAGTATTTATAAACAAATTTGAGTTTTTCTTCCGTTCTTAGTCTTTACAAGGTTCGTAGGAGGAAAGTGATATTTATCTTTCTGCCACTGTATGTATGTAGGTGTGACAACATAATATAACTACGCTAAATTTCTAGTTTCTATGTCAAACGGTTTCTGAAATAAATCTCTGTGACAGACCGACAGACGGATACAAGAGTTGTTTCCGACTTTTCTTTTTGGTTCGGAACCCCTAAAAATTAAATAAATAATTAGAAATGAAAGTGGTGTTTCTTTGATAGTTACACACTTATGTACATACATGTAGGTACATTACATACTATGTGCTGTGTGTAGTAGGACACTATTGCAAGGAGATAGTGGTGGGTTCTTTATATAAAGGCACCTCCTGCTTTCTGCGGTTCACTACACAGTGACGGTATGAACTACATTAACCTGAAATTTGTTCTCAACCGCGTTAACGATAAACGGCAAAAAAGTAAGCTAAGTAGACTGACCAAACGTCACGTCGTACAAGAAGAAACTCCGTTTTTAACTACACTTTCAAGCAGTTCAGACACACACACTGAACATTCCCTGAATACTCCCATGATTCCCTTTAACAGCTCCATTTATGCAAGTGAAATGGATTATTTTACGGTTTTAAAGTTAGAAATAAATATAAAGTAGCAATCCTTCGAACGAGGACGGAAAAGTCTCCACTCAAATGAGTGTGTAAACTCTTTCATGCTCATCCTTCATCCATCGATTTACTGTATGTGTGCGAAGAAGCTCAAAATTAAGCCAATTTCATTGCGCACAAGAGGAACAGAGACGCCTTACTAAAATGGATACATTTTTATCCACTGAGAATATGGGGAAACCTAGAAAGGAAAAAGCGTGTTCGCACATATAATACCCAAAAGAGAAGAGGAGCACAGAATGAAGAAGAAAGAAAAAAATAAATGGAAGGCAAAAGTCCATAAGCATTTGCTATTATGTCGAGCGTGGTATTCGTTTTGTTTACATTATGCTCCCTCATGCCACAGAACAACATTTGGCATCACCAACACAACCCATCTACTACTACCTAACAGTGTCGCTTCGCCTTCGTTCGAAATCAAAGTGTAAACGTTGAGGGCGTTTTATGCATACCATGCACGTACACACAACAAACACCCAAGAATCTCATGGATATGTGAAGTTTTTTAAGTGCTTCTGGGGGGCTGCCAATCATCATCCCTTGTGTGCCGCCTCTAATGTTTTGTTAGTCTTCTTCTTCTTGGTCTTTCGGTTTGTTTTTGTTTCGCATTCGCCTTGGTCTTCCTTGTTGTGACTTTTCACTCTACCGTCGGTCGCTGCCTTTGGGTAAAGAAGTAAAGAAAGATTCTACCACCCCCCTTTGGTTGATAATATGCGGCGGACGGGTTAATCTCTTTGATTCCCAACTCAACCCATATACATGACTCCACACCACACGTGATGGGATGGCTACGGCTAAGGTTTCCGTTCTTTGTTTTTGTTTCTTTAGTTTACTCTGTTACTCTGTCCTTCTTCGCCTGTGTATATGTCTGCCGCAGCCTTGCCTCTCGTTATCTGCTCCACACACCACCACCGTGTATTGGAATTGGTAAATAAAGTGGAACTTTGTTGTTTAAGAGGAGAGAACTTCGTGGTTAGCGTTGCAGAGTAATAGAGCTCCGAAGTCTTGTGGTTCGGGGGAAAAAGAGAGTCATAAACGCTCATTCTGAGTCCCCTTAGAATCTTTACACACCGATTTGGTTAACTACTCATCGTTGAACCGAATTGAACTCGTAATTCTCCTCTCACACTTTGCGTCACATTTTGTTACTTAGTTTGTTTCATCGTCAGTCCCCGAACCCCACCCCACCCACTTGATATTTCAGAACGAATATCTTTTAACTGGCATCTGGCAAGCAGAGGTAACAGCGACAAAGTGCATTATTTCTGGAATGGTTGATAACGAAGACAAACAATCTTCGGGTATATATGTATGTATGTTTGGATTGTTGTCCTTACTCATTTTGTTTTCTTCTCTGTGTCTCTTGTGTGATTACTCGTATGACAGACAGTCTTTCTTGGTGATTACGAGATATCTTCTTCATCAACGATGACTTCCTTTCAATATAAAATGTATAAAATAAATGAAACCATAAAAAGTAACAAAGAGAAGATACTCATACCACCGCCACCACCTCTTTAGTTTGTCAGTTGAGTGGAAATATAAATATGTAACGAGTGAGTGAGGAAATTAACTGCATTCGAGATAATGGCTTAAAACAGCGAAATAACAATTTGGAGAGTATTTTTATTTTCGCTTAAGGGCGCTATATAACGGTGTATAAGTAGAAAGGAAGCTCTGTGGTTAATGCGAAAATGCACAATTATGCTGGTGGGGTTATTAAAATGTTAAAAAAAGGTTTAGGGTTCAGAAAAAATGTATGGACTTCTCTTATCAGCAGAGTGGCAGGCCATCCTTTTTTTTCCATGATGGCGGCCAGCGGATGTGATGTTTGTGTTTGTTTTCCTGACCACACATGAATTGCAAGTACGCATGTATGGGTATACCCTATACTGATGCCATTACGGGAAATGTAAACGACTTCTCATGTAGAAAATTGTGTTTACCGTGAGGCGATAATAGACATGCGGATAGTCATTAGCATTATATAAAAATTAGACTTGGGTTTTAATACAAATCACTACCTGAATACATTTTAATTGTAACCACGTTGTTGTTAATAGAGATTTCCTAAAGAAATTTGCTTGCGATTGTTGGACAGAGCAGGGACATTATAAATGCATTACACTTCACGGTACAAACATTTAACAAAATGGTGACAAATGGGACTTCAACGGTGTCATATAGCCGCAATAAAATACAGTAATGTCTCGCTAATCCGAATTGATTATTGCAATGGGGTATTCGGATTATCGAATTACACGGATTGGGGAGTACGTAGTATGACATAGTTTAGAAAAGAAAACTCTTCTTTTTTTTAAAGAAAACAAATCATAATTTATTATTCCTTTACATACAAAAATTTAATTAAATATTTACTAGCCATTTTTCCACAAAAACTAAAAATCTGTTGAAATATAAACTCAGACGTAATTATGTGTTTAACCAACGAGAAAAGATATATAATGCACGTGTGAATATGTTCAGATGTATTTTGCATGGCCATCATGTAGATAGAAAGAATAATGTGACCAAATAACTGTAAAAGTCATCTGCATTCTTAGGTAATTTTTGTAGAATTCGGATTGTAGAATACAAAAATTGAAAAGATTCGGACTGTAGAATACATAATGAGAAAAAAAGGTCATTCAGATTTGCGTGGTATTCGGATTAAAGTTGATTCGGATCAGCGAGAGTAGGGGAGAGTAGTGTACCTCGGACCGGTTTTCAGAAAATCAGCGTTTACTCTTATTACAAAAAGCAAAGAAATTTTACATTAAATGCTGAAAAAGTTAAAAGCAAAGTTATTTTCCTTGGAAGCACATTATGATAGTATGACTATTGGTCAAAACATCCTTTACAGTCTCCTCCAGTAAAGTTTTATCGACCTGAGGTCTTTTTATACCTGATAAAGGTGAACTAGATTCAAATACCGAGAAATCCAAAAGGATTACAGGCGAAGTATGAATCAATGTGTTAATTGGACCGGTCCATGGTACACCAAAAGTATTGGACCAAGGTACAACATGTGCACTTTATTTATTTTAGTAAGTGTAACTTTTTTTTATTTTAGTAACTTAAATTAACCTGACTTCAACTGAATGGATGAGTTAGTAATTTGTTTATAAAAATTATCCAGAGCTTACTTTCATTCCAAATTTTTCCACAACATGATTCACAAATATACATAAAATTTTACTTTTGGGGGTAAAAAACATTCCTAGCAAATTACTCACTAGGCCTACACGACACAGTGCCAGTTTCAAACTGAGTCAATGTGTTCCAATATGGCACACAATTCGTAGAGGAACTTTTGTCAAAAGAACATAGATATACTAGAAAAATCCCGCTCGGACCGAGGTACACTTGGTCCAAGGTACACTACTCTCCCCTACTGTATTTGGACGCTGCTGTTTCAGTTTATGGTATTTTGAGACTCTCCCAATTCCTGTAAGGAGTCTTGCAGAGCACCCTGGCGCAGTGGTTAGTGCTTTGGACTTTGGTTCACCCCGAACTCACCCCGAAGTCTTGCAGACCATTTTCAGATATAATATCTGTACAAAGAAGGTGTGGTCGCCGTGGTCGCGGTGGTTAGTGCGTTGGACTACCACGCAATGCTGCTCGGGTTCAACTCCTGGCCGGGTCTAACACCTAAAAGAGTTTTTTCACGGTGCCACCTCTTTCGAATGTCTGACAAGCATCAAAGAGTATCATTTGTCACGATTGAGCTTCTCAACTCGGAGTCGACAAAAAGCTGTAGGTCCCTTTCATTCGTGCAAAAATATAACACGCACACAGAAATTGTTGTGAGAAGCAGGCCCCAGTTCACCTCGAGCTGTAGCGCCAACTGAGTAAGTAAAGAATGTGTTAAGTGTAGATTTGGGTATTTTCATCTCATGTTTAAAAGCAGGGTAATATTTCTGGTACTGGGCATTTTGTAACATTACTTATGACAGGACCAGATATTAAATCATATGTACATTATATATGTATGTATGAAAAATCTACTCACCTTGTTCTGGCAACAGCTAGACAGCTAGCAGTGCCACCATAATAATATTTGGAGGTCGTACGTAAACTACACAATTTTGTATTGATTTTAATTCAAGTTCCGTTTCACATCTAAATGATTAACATTTCGTCTTTTTCGTTTTGTTTTGTTTTGAAAGGACAAATATTGAAAATTAAAATATTCCTCTTACCTACATTCACAAAATGCTAATCAAATCAATGCCTTTTGATATTTGCATACCTAGCTACATCAAAATAAAACCTAACCGAACTTCATTTGTTATTTTAAAATCAAAAAACGTCTCCCACGCGAAACTCTTTGCTTTTGACTCGGAATAAAATGCGCGTCGAATTTCTATAGAACTCCATTTTATCTCTTCCCCGTCATTTGACATATTTTTTATTGCCAAAAGAAAAGAGAAAAAATCACTTTATACTTACTTTTCACGCTGCGTGCATATTTTCACTTCTTTTGCATGAGTTTCCACCAAGAATTCATGAATATTACAATAAAGGAAATTAAAAATTCCCTTTTCAACTCTCGTCGGCCTCCTTCTTTCGTTCGGTGGTATTATTTGTTTTTTTGTTTTTTTCGTTAACAACAAACGAAAGGTGGTCGGCTACGCGCGTGACTTTTTTGACTGACGGCTAGACCTTCCGGTCGCTACAGTAAACTCTCAAAATTACAGACACAGTTATTGGGGGCAACAAAGATATCAAAGAAACCATCTAAATATCCATCTGAAGTGTGAAATCATCTCTGTGGCAATTGACTGTCAACAAACTTTTGACATTATCTGAAAAAGTTTTTATTTACATTTGTTCGTTTGACACATACGTGCGGTGCCGTCCTTTGTACTTGCAACTGACAGTTCATGAAACTTTCTGCTGATTATGAAACAAAAAACCGCTGAAACAAATAAGTACGAGGAGATAATGAAAATGTTAAAAAATAAATCATGGACAAAGGACTCTTTTGTGGTTGGCATTGGCTTAGGCACAAGCCCGCCCGGGGTGCCGTTAGTGTTGACCATCCACCATCCACATAACTTTTACTCACAATCAATGGTAGGTAGGTACTCCTCCGTGGCTCATTAAAGCAGCAACAAAAAACGTGGTCAGGAAAAGAACTAAAAAAGTCCAAAAATCCTTTTGGACAGGCATATAAATCCAAATTCCATTTAGGGTGTGGTTGTTGCCTGCCAAAATATTTCCGAGTACCACACTGAGAAAGAAATGAAAAAAAACTTCACCCTCGATATTGTTTGGGGGGATTATGTATGGCTACCATCATCATTTAGATGGCTTAAAGCGTCTGATATAACCATCCCCTATCGCTCACACATACACACCCACAAACAAACCGTTGTATTAAAGTTGAGTTCTTTTATAGAGCTAAAATCGGTATAATCACCATGAACTGAGAAAGACGGGGAATGTGCGCCTCTATTGCTGCTCGCTCACATGCGAGTGACGCTGTTGCCAAAAAATGGTTTAACCAACAAAATGAAAACATTTTTTGTTTTTTTTTTTAATGGCTTCCTGATAATGAACTTTTTTTCCCGGTTTGGTTTGAATTTTTTGTGTACTCATATTTGGCAGAGAATCAGGAAAAGGCGAAGGAAAATTTACTGTTATATGTGACCTGCTCTCTTAATTTGCTTGGCAATTTGGCAATGGTCCTAATTAAATGCAAAATAGCACCATTGCTTAATAACTACGATATTACCCGCGGCGTGGTGTTAGTGCAATTAAGAGGGGACAGAACGCTATCAGCTACAAAATGCTGCGCTTATGTCAAAGCAGGAGATTAACAGGTTTTTTGACAGTAATGGAGCTGAAACGATGTACTTAGAGTACACGAGGCACGAAATTAGTGGAGTTTTTAAAAATGACAGTTTTATCCGTCATTCTCGGTGTTTTAGCTTCCTAATCGCATTGTTGGTTGAAAACTGCAATAACAAGTTTCTTAAAAGAAAGTTGTTCGCCATCGTTGTCTTATCTTGAATATGTACACAATAATGTTGGTTCTTACGACTTAGTTGTTCTTCTGATAAGAGTTAAAGACATTCAAACACAAAACTCTCATTTATTATGCATGCATTCATTGTAGCCCAAATTTTTTTAGGCTAGGTGCGATAACCCACTTTCAACACTTTTTCCTCTGGAAACGCATTCCGTATTTAATTGCATTCCAACTGATTTATTTCGGAGGTCAATCTACATACTCGTAGTTCGTATAGATGTCGTCAATTGTTGAATTATATTGGTAACAAAAAACCAGTTCATTTTTACGACTAATACGAAACAATTACTTGTGTATGCAAATCTGGTTTTTGGAAATGTATAATTAAGTGTTCTTCGATATTAATTTTCTACAGCGACCAAAAGTTCAATGACATCTCTCAAATGACAGAATCACATTACAAGTGATAGAACATTAGAATGAATTTCCTTTGTTCTTTTTTTTTCAAACAGATGGAGCTGATATCGGCATTATTTATCACATTATTTAACCGTTGAAGAACGTACATACACACATATGTATATGTTCGTAAAAATTAAAATTCAGCGCATCACACAAAACTACGCAATTACTTTCTTAATTTGAATAAAAATTCGAAACAAAAATAAAAAAAAACCTCCGAATGCTTATAAAATTTCAATGTATAAAAAAACCTTGGAAGGAAGAAACTGACAAAAAGGTATTTTAAACGAGGAAAGTAGTTGGACTCGGTACATAAGTATACGTTTACGTGTGCTGTATTTAAATACATTTTTTATAAGAAACATTTATATATGCACACCTACGTAACGATGCGGGAAATTGCATGATAATATAGTGTTACGAGTTGAGAATTTATATACTCCATGCTAAGCGTTTTCATAATTCATGGACGTTCCTCTGGATGTGTTGTCATTTAAAGGACACACACAGGTTTATACTCATAAGATATAGAAAATCTTCATTTTAATATGCTCTTGCAAGGCATATTCAACCAGCTGGCGAATTATAATGAATTTATGTTTTAAAATTGAATTACTGTTTTTCGCTTGGTACATTCAAACCAGGCGGAAGGGAATTAATTTTATTTTGGTTTAAATTTTTTTTTTTAACAACACAGATGCTTTTTATGGGGAATTGTATATTTTTAACAATGCTGTCACGTAGTTAAAATAAGGAATGTGTTAAAAACCGTTAAATTGTTAGGTTATTTACTTTATTTTTTTGTGCATTTTGATGACATAAACATTTGTGTAGAGTGATGAGGTTTTTTTTATTCTTTATAAGAAAAAAAATAATGAAATCACGACAAACACGTTGACACCCCCATTTTTGTTCGTAGCCGAAAGATAAACATCCATTTCTCGCGAGTGAGTATTTCTGGGAATTTCTGAAATTTATACCCGTAAGAGAGGAGGATTGTTATGTAGCGCAACTGGAGAAGAAATTCGTAAGCTACGCACGTTTATGTCAAAAGGAATCGAATTAAGTAGAACCTTAGCAACGTTGCAAAATTCTTAAATGGAATTTGTCAAGCAAGGCCTGCGCGGGGTCGGATTTAAGAAATATACAGCCGCAACAAAAAAATAAATAAATAGAAGTGGACTGTGAAATCTTTATTGAATTTATAATTCTTGGGAACTCATGGGGAAAGATTTGATTTCCATCAATTAAATATGGAAAGCAATTTTCATGGTCTGGAGCAGTTTTTACTTGAAAATACCTATTTGTTTTATTTTTAAATTAGTTTTACCTCACCTCAGTGGCTTGACGCACTTAGGTATACCAACTACATGACATCATTCAAAATACTAACAGTGAGGCATTCTGTTAAAAACTGAGTAATTATTTCCGCTGTTTCAAACATAATTTATTATGTTCTTCCTTATGCGCATTCTATTTAAAAAAAAATCACCACCTCTTCGCACGTCATTTTCATCGTGCCTAACTGCCAGATAAAATTGAATGTCCTTGTCGTCGGATGATAATTAAAAACAAAAAACAGCCAACAACACCCCCCACAATTATTGCTATTTGTTAGTTTCATAACCATTGACGCTTTAAAACTTAATCTATCATTTTAACAGCTAAATACATACATATACTGGAATTTTTCTTTAAAACGTATTTTCTCAGACAAAAAATAAACAGGAGAAAGAAACAGCTGACACGATTTTGTTTTCTCGTTTGTTAGTGTTTTCTGTTTAACAAAATATTTATTTAAAGTAATTTAGTATACAAACATACGACGCTGATCGATTTTCTACCCACACACGGTGTTTTCCCATAAAATTTTTGACATACGAAATCCAAATAATTCTCAATTATTTTTTTAGTATCCATTATATTTGTTTTATTATGCATTCGAAAATAAACTTACTATCTATAAATAGTTTTATGTTTGGAATGTTTTTTTTTTTAAGACTTGAGATAAATATAAAAAATAGCTTAAATTATTAGCAATGGAGGAAATTTCAATATCAACACAAAAAATTAGTTAAAAATAATACTTCAAGTTGATTTTCGAGAAAAAGAAGCTTTGAAATGCTAGAAATATCATATTCAATTATTTTTAAAAGATTTTTAAGTTCAGAATATAAACAGTTAAAAATTGTCAAAATTTCATCTAAAACAGGAACCATTTTACCTAAAAATCTTTTATCATTTTTAGAAGATGTGGGTTTTTTCTCTCATTAAAATGACATCATGGCGAATCATTTTCCTTCAGGCTGTATTTTTCGCTTCCTTTAATTTTCTTTTTGCTTTCTATAAAAGAAAAACTGAAAACATTGTTGCAGACATCTGCTTTTCATATTTAAAAGCAAAAAAATGTAACCAATTTCTTTCTTCTTTGTGGCTATCTCTCCACTTTCCAATAAGTTTTTCCCCATCTCATCTGTCATCGTGACATCTGTTGATATTGTAATTTGTAACACAAAGGAGTGAACACAAAAGGCAATAATTGCTCACACAATAACAAGGACGTTCGATTGGTCGGTTGGGTAGGTCGTATGCCTCTCAGTACCTACTTCAACTGTCTCCCATTGCCTTTTTGTTAATAACTATCCACTAGAATGTGTGGTATTTTATTTTCTTTTTCAGTGCTCATACTCAAACAAAATCAGCTGTCAATTTGACGTTTATTTTATATTTTTTTATTAAAGTTGAATGGAATTTAATTAAATCGATGATTGACTCTGTTATTTGCGCTGATCAGTTGGGGGTGGATTTGTTTTGGAGGAGGCGTGTCAAAAGTGAGAAATTCGTTCTCCACATTTATGGGAAGCGTTTTTTGAATCCGGCAATAACCTTAAAGTGATTAATATTTTATGAATTTAAAAATACAGTGTCTGACATATGTGATAGTGTTTGTAATATGGTAACAACAGAAATTGTTGGAATGTCCTATCATGTGAGTTATACCCATTTCGCTCTAAAACTGCACTGCAATGTCTTGAAAGCTTTAAACTTTTAAAATGTCAATTAAAATTTATTGACTATCGGTTCTAAAAACTCGTCAGCAAAACAGTATTAGTTCTGTGCGCTTGCTCTTAAACCTACACATATTGGCTTGTCTATAAACTATCACTTCCCTTAAAAAAGTCATTTTGCATATTTCGTGTGGTAACGGTCTTCGGCCCTGTCATTTATTTCTGTTTACTCATTTTCGTGAATTTAAATTATCTTCTCTGCAGTTTGTGCATATGTATATAGCTATTTCTCACTTCACGAAGCTCATCTAGATTATCAGTTTTAACACTCACTGATTGATGAGAACAATTGCAAAAAAAGAAACATTTAAATGCAAATGCAAATCACAATCAAAACTTTGTATTCTGCAGCATTTTCGCTCCTTCTATCCAAACAAATTGTTCCCATTCGTTCTCCATCAAGTTGTTTCATTTCATTTTCATTTTGTTTGCTTTTTTTTTTATTATTAAAGTTTATCATTAGTTTCCATTGCCATCCATTTCATCTCTCAGTCACGCACCGCGATTTCAAGAAGCAACATCTTGTTTATTCAAATGGCAAACGAAATCCACCAGAGGCAAGCCCTCTTTGTATTCCTCCAAGCCACCGCACCGTACCGCCCAGTCACAGCCCCAGCCCCAGCCCACCCAAAAAGAGTATCAAAACAAAATGTGTTATCTTTAAATAGAATGCGCGAAAAGAGACAGAAGAGAATACAAAAAAAAGCAAAAGCGGAAACACAAGCGAAAAAGATAAAAAAAAAGAAGAATATTTGTTCGATGATTACTCACTCTCCTCTATGTGGTTGTGTTCTGTGTTTACCCCTTTTCGAATAATTCACAGTCGAGCGTTCAGACATAAAAGATAAACAACAAATAGACAAACAAAATTCCATAACAAACCAATAGCAAAAATGGATGAAATAAGTTTTTTTGATTCAAAGTATAAACAAGCACCAATAAAATGAAATAAAAATCTTAAATGAAAATTAATTTCGATGTTGCCATTGCCGCCGCCACAACAAACACTAATATTTAAGCTCATTGCTCAGCAGCCTCGGTGTCGGTATATTGCCAAAGTTTGACCTCTTGTTAATTTTGATTTCAATGCTGCCAACAGTATGGTTAGCAAAAAGGGTAAACGCATAAATGTCTTGAGAAATCTAGACGATCTTGAAACCCTTATCCTTATACGGAATAATCTAGCTAGGGGATCAAAAGGCTTCTTTAAAAGATATGTGGTTTACTGAACGCAGCTCCATCATCATTTGTACAGTTGGCAACACTTGTTTCATCGATACGACAGATAAAATAAAACGTAAAAATAAATAAAAATGTTCAGCAACATTTGTTAGTTTTAATAATATTCTAACATACACTCTTTTAAGTCCTCTCTAAATGTTAAAAATGCTCTCTCCGATACCGAGATCCATCTTGATTAAAATTTCGACAACAATCTTTCTCTCGTTCACAGAGCACAACACTTCTGTTCAGTGCTGTCAGATCATGAGATTTATCCCATTTTTTGGGTAATTTTCGACCATTAAAGGGTCAAGTTTGATTTTCATTGGAAATTTACAAAACCACAATTTTTCTAACCTACAAAGGTTGACAACAAATCATTGTAGTTTTTGCAAGTAATTTTTCATTTGGTCACTTGGAATAAATTGGACTCTGGAACGGACATTTGGAATTTGGAGAAAGAATAATCTGACATTAGTCTGCTGCTCGTGTACAATTTTATTAAAAATCATTAAAACATATGAGAATAAAACCTTTACTGTTAACCATACTGTCTATAAATCAAACCGTAGATAACTACTCAAAAGTCTCACAGCATGTTTTTCATTTTCAAATCCGTCAACGCAAATCAGCAACGATGACAAAGCGGAGCAACTACCAGCCGACGGATTAATTTTGAATATTTTCTTTTATCGCCACTAATGCAGGTGTTGCCTTTTTGACCTCAGGGCCTTATGATATCATAGTGATGGACCAAAATGGCTACAAGCAAACAAACAAACAAACACATAAGTTATATGGATAAAAGAAGAAACGATTTTCGCTCATTTTAATTGCGAAAGGAAAAAGCTGATGGATGAAGCACTGGAGGGTGACGAGTAAATTTTTTTTTTATTTTTTTGCATTTGCACCGAAATGGAAGCCCACTTTAGGGTGGCAAACAAATGATTTTCGTATTAAGTTCAAAATGAAAGAAAAGGCAATTAGTAATTTCTTTTAATGGAAATCTTAAGTCAGGAAACATGAATTTCATTCGTCAGTTTCATATATTTTTGTTCTTGTGATGAATAATCGTATTTCCTGCGATTGCGAGCACGCAATTCTAATTCCAGCAAAGATGCGAATGAATATTAATTTCAACGTGGCATGCATCCGACTTGAAAGTGTTTAAGGTACAAATACATATTTTTCCTAATGGAATTTGAAGTGTGATTGTACGAGTAGACTTTGAAATAAAAAAAATTAAATAGCAAATGGCGTGTAAAATAAAAAGCGAATTTTTGTATTAAGCGTCATTTGCAGCTTCTTTCGGGGGACATTATCTCTTAGCCCTTAAGTATCGCTTGTCGAATATGACCCTGTAAATTGTTGGGCAGTTATGCGTTTAATAAACCGTCCGTTCGTGCATATCGATAAAACATATTCTGTCCATCAATATTTTTTATGAAGGCTTTCAGATAAGTCCGACGGGGAATATTTTAAGTGATATTAGTAAGGAGCCGACTCGTTTTATGATGAACTTGCCAGTTGGTTTATTTATGTTCTTGAAAAAACACATTTTTTACATTTTATTGAAATTAAGGCCAATGAGTAGAGCCAAAGAACTTTAGGAAAGCCTGGTGCACTGCACAAGCGTAGCTAAATTTAACCTTTAAGACTACTTTTGAACATGGTGGAAGAAAATAAGTCGGATAGTTTTTTCTAAGGTAAATTGGGGCCTCTGAATTCAAAAATGAACTCAGAAAGGGTGTAGAAGCTTTCGTTTACCTGTAATCTGTGAAAATATCTCAAGGCACTGTATCACTATTTCACTGCTACAACGCACAATTTTTATATTTTCACAAATATGCCACTTGATTTTATTAGTAAATAAACATACATTTAACGAAAAAAATTATGAGTTGGATTGATTTGTTAAATTTCACTTTTATTGACGCGCCAAAATAACGACGTGCACCAAATCAAATTTTTTGCGCGACAAAACACGTTGCTTCCGCAATTTAAAATAAAAACTCCGCTAAAAGCTTCGTATAACTTTCAAAGCTTTTGTATATATGTTGGTGTGTTTATCAGTAACAGCCAAAAAATATTCAAATGATATAAAACTTATTACTTTTTCCGTTAATTCAAATAATATGATAAGTGTCTTGAGACACTCTTAGGTGTTAGAGGGTTAAGCTGGTTTCCAAATTGCCTCAAAAGGAAGGCTAATACATTTTTCACATGCATGATGGCACCTGAATAAGTATTGGTTCAAGATAAAAAAGCATATTCCTTTTAACAATAATCAAACTTTTTAATGCCATTAGTATAATTTGATTTTTGATTTGTCGATTGTCAGCAAACAAAGAGAATGTTGACAATCATGTGAAAGGTGATAGTTCTTAGGAATTTGATATGTATTACATAAGTTGTCTACTCTTGCATATGCTTACTACTAGTAGTTAAACTGCCCTCGTACAGTACAGTTGAAAATTGAGTTTTTGTCTTGCATTACTTGTTTTGTTTCCATCTTCATCAAGATGTGTTTCAATATTTGCTCTCTTTAAATATTGCTCAAAATAAATTTTAGATAGTGAATTTTTTTTTTTATAAATTTGACGAGACGTCCCAATTTACCTTCGGAAAAAGGTAGATTTCTTGAAAATGATCACCGAACTAAAGCGTTATGGACACATTTTGTAAATTGTTTCCTAAAGAAAAGTGCAGTGAACTGGGTCTGCTTAAATCCGCTTAAAGTATTTGCTTATTTTTAGTTTTCGGAGGCATTTAGCATGGGAGCTATATTTAAACTCGAACCTGTGGTTCTTAAACTCAAGACTGACGTTTCACATATTTCTGAACTGAATATCCGAGTCTCAGAATAAATTTCTGTACACAGAAAAATCTTGTAAAATATTTGAAATAACGTGCTGTGTCCATTCAATCTCCACATCATCAAAGTCCCTCCATTAATTCAATATATGAGATGTGATGAGATGCAAGAAAAATATTTTCAATTCATTTTCATTGGACAAAGGATCATTTTGGAAAACGTCGGTTACGTCACAGCAATAGCAAAACGATTGTTTTGCCCACAAGGCAAAGGAGAACAAACAAAATTGTCTCCGTAACAGGAGGTGTTCATTTCTAAACAACTAGTGAAGCATAATAACTCCATTTCAGTGGTAGGTAGTAATCCACCGAGCTACGAGTGTTCATATTCCCTAGGCCTACATCAGTCGGAACCCTCGCTAATACTGAACAAAGAAATTCAATACCTTTGCCAAAGCCGCCGCCCTCTCATCACTCATCCAAGTGTCCATCGACAGGTATAGTTGTTGGGTTTTTTTTTTGGTTGTTAGAATTTTCTACTGCAGCAGTTTATTGGCCTTTTCCATTATGCACTCGTTCCTTTAAAAGAAGTGGAAAAAAAAAACCTTTACAATTTCCGTTTAGTTCAATGATTTGAGATCCTGTTTTGCTTTCATTCTTTTGTATGGGTTTTTTCTCGGCCCCTATAGTTGTAGAGACGACTTACCTACCAGTTGAAAAGAACCTTCAAAAAGGATTCAAGGTAAAAAGGTCATTCTACTCTCAGTCTATCGCTCTTATATATGTATTGTTGTTGTTTGGTTTTCTGCTGCGATTTCGCTTCGCAACAGAACAAAAAATCACAAAGGCTCAACAAATTTTCGTTTTCTTTTCTTTTTACCAAAATGTTCGCTTTTTGAAGAATAAGAAAAAAAAAACACGAAATTCCAAGATTACAGGCCAGACAGGGTCTGGAAAGTTCCCTGAGATGCACTCAAGAAGAGGAAATTATCCTAAGGTAGATTTGGATTTTATAAAAAAAATATTTCGTTAATACATGTGTGTTAAATGCAGACTCGTTTTCTGGAACCCTGAAACTGAAGCCTCGATCAGGTCTATAATATTTACAGGGAGAGTTTTTTACCTTTTTCTGTGGTCAATAACCCTCTTCTGGGGGTAAGTCTCCGAACAATGCACCTTCTTTGTTACTAATAATTACATACATACATATACGAGTAATATATATACACTCGTATATAAAATACGTTCAAAATCACTTAAATTTCATAATATATTCCCCTAAGTTCTGTTTCTTTTATGTGAAAGGAGATTCTTTTTTTTATTTCAGAGGTAATTTACCTCATTTTGAGACGCTTATCATTATTAAAATCTTGATAATTTTAAAAAGGTTATTCAGGTTTAATGGTAAATTTCTGTCTATAGAAAAACTTGTTCTTAACAGATGTTTTGTAATTATAGATATTTTTTTAACATTTGGTTTTTGTTTTGTCTTTTTTTTTCTGCAGATTTGCTCAAAATCTTTTTGTTTCTTTTTTTTCGAATGTGGCAGTTTCATTGACATAAAAGTCCTTGAAAATTACATATAGGAATGGTGAACAATTGTTTGTGATATGTATTAACAATAAATATTGATTTTTAACTAATGAATTTATGACTGAACGATACACAAACGTTCATCGCGAATTATTGTGAATTGATTGAAGTTTCGGAGTCAGTAGTTTTTTTTTTAATAGAACTGTATTATTCTGTATTGGAAATAAGTATATGAGCTATTAACCAAGGCGGCTGAGTCATTTCATTCTATTAGTAAGTGCGTTAATCCAATGTATGCAAGAGTATATTTTAAAAGTTAAGTGTGAGCCATAAATCAGTTATGCGTTATGGCAGCTTAAGTGTTTGCACAATAATTAAATACATATACACCTGTACGTGTTCTCAGTTTCGTAAAGTATTTGTTCACGCACTTCATTAAGGTGCGGTTTCATTCATTTAACTTAAACAGTCGTCAATCTGCAACACTATTGTTTTATTTCCTTTCCAATTTAAGACAACATGAAAGCAGCACAAAAAGATAATGACAATTTGACAGTTGAGGAGATAGATCTTTGTGAATTAAGGAGCGCTGAGCCGTGTGTTTCGTTCAGCAATAAAATAAGCGTTATGTTTCGTGAATCATTTTGAATGGTTCTGGATTTTTTGATGATTCACAATTGTAATTCTTTAAAATATGCTTAATTTGTCTATGAAGAGGATATTATGTGCATACAATGAAAATGTGTGAAATTTATTTTATTTATGATTTTTTTTTTGGTTAACTAATGCTCAATATATACTAGTAATGAAGTTAACATTTATGTATGTTGGTACCTACTTTGTGATTTTTCATAGATCTTCGTTAAATAATGCCATGTCACCTTACCTAAGCTTTGTTGAATAGTTCACAATGGCAGTTCTTAATATGTATTACCAAGCAAAATTTAGTTAACTATGTATTCGATACGTTTTTGAAGTTTTGTGTTTTAATATTAAAACCCCTTAATGACTAATGGCACATAAAGTTGCCACTCTCAAATTCTCACTTTTTTTATATGATGATGTAAGAACCAAGTGGCAACTTAGGTTGCTGAAAATAGTTTTGGGCAACATTTTAAAATGTATAGATGTAATAATATTTTTTATATAATGTATTATCAATTGACCGTGGAATTTGCTGATTTCTATTTTTCTCTCTCCTCACGTGAAGTTTCTTTTCTCTTAGGAGTAAAATTGCAGAGCAAAACTAATAATAGAACTGCCGCATTGTTTACTCGTAAGTGTGAAGAATTTTTCATCACAGTCCCTTAGGTTCCAAGCACGTTTTCCAAAAAGCAATTCGAACGTTGAAGGTTTTTTTTTAATTTTCTGATGTGTCATCCATAAACGTTTACATACAAAGGAGTTGGTGACAAAAAATACAACTGAACAAGAACATTGACCTTTTACAATATTTCAGTTGTAATCTGTTCAGCGCATTAGCCTAATTGCTGACCATACGTGTACGGTTGCATTTCATTTCGTGACAGATCAATTAGAACCTCCCAAGCCCCAACATTAAATTTACGTATGCACTTCTTGATTTGTTCGCAGCTAACGATTGTGGGTTATTGCCGCTTGTCATGCGATATTACTTTCATTGTGTTCTTGATTTGGCCAGCAAAGATTAATTGGGTGGGCATCATTCGAAATCACCTCTCATACAAATGCAGTTACACATGCTAGAGCCTATTTGATATATAATTTTTTATAATTTACAATTATAATTTTCCAATGGTAGTTGCACGTACACAGGAAATGTGAGTTCAGGCAGTTGTTGACATTTTCGAATAAATACGAGTATGTCCTGCGGGCACCGTAGCGCAAGTGGTTAATGCGTCGGACTACTGAGCCAGCGGTCTTGGGTTCGAATCCCGCCGCAAACACCTAAACATTTTTCACAGTGCCCACCTCTTTCGAATGTCTGACAAGCATCAAAGAGTATCATTTGTCACGATTGAGCTTCTCAACTCGCCGTTCGGAGTCGGCAAAAAACTGTAGGTCCCTTCCATTCATGCAAAAATATAACACGCACACACAAATGGTTGCGAGAAGCAGGCCCAGGTTCACCTCGAGCTGTAGCGCCAACTAAGTAAGTAAGTAAGTATGTCCTGCGGGCACATTATATGTATCTACATCCAAGATCAATAAATAAATAAATAAAAAATAAACTAAGAAACACCGCCAATGGAAATAAATATTATTCCCACTGAATTGAGCCCAAATCCACCCCCACTCCAAAAAGATAAAGAAAGCCTTATCAACGAACGCCGCCCGATAAAAATGCTATTCTCAATCTAAACATTGAGTAAATATTGAACTTTGTGTGGCATTCACTGATTATATTTCCACGCATTTTGTATGTGTATTTACATACATTTTCCATCCGACCATTTCCCATATTTGTACTATGCGCATGAGTGTGTAATTACAGTCTTCATCTAAAATTGGAACGCAAACCAAGATAAGAAACTCACTTACTCCACGCCAGGATATCAGACCCCATGGAGAATGAGGTCAAAAAAAAAAAAAGAATAAAAAAAGAAACCCATAATCAAAATGGAAAAATGCATTGCACCTTCCTTCTAGTCCTGCTCCTTATCATGCATATGTTACGACCGAACCGACCTTTCCACTCACTCTTCTGCTGTAAAATGCTTATTTATAGTCTGAGAATGGACGCAAATTATACACGAAGAGCACAGACTTACAATTTTCGAAAGAAATAAAATACTCGGAGAACAGTTTTCTTTCTCCAAGTGTGGTCGAAGGCATTCCCTGGGAAAAAATGAAATGATGAAAAGAAACTGCAAAACAAGAAGGAACATAGCACCTTTTTTTTGGTGAAGGAAAAACGATGAGTACCTGTAACCGTACACCCAACATCTGCCCAAATGAATGAGCACTTTATACCTCGGTCGGAGATGTGTACGAGTATAATTTGCCTGAGTAGAGGAACACATCATTTGAGCATTTGAGAAGCCCTCCAAGACACAAAATCGATAAAGAGGGAATACCTACCGGGCATTTTAAGGACTTGTGTAAAGGTTTTTTTTTTTTTTGAAGAAAATAATATTCGTGTGTGTCGATAAAGGAAACCCATTTAAACTGCTTTAATGAATGTGACCATGCTGGTTTGGAGAAGACATCTCATCCATTTCTTGTCTTAAATACTCAAAATCTGTCATTTGGAACTGAAAATCTCAGATAAACAGTTGACAGACGAGGTCATGCGTTAACAAAAAAAAAAAAAAAAAAAAAATAGATTTGTACAAACTGCAAAGAAGAAGGAGATTGTACAGATTTTATATGGGCGATAAATGAGGCTTAAAAAAGAAAATACTCGTATAATTTTCTGTATCAGCTATTTTTGTTGAATCCCAGTACCCCTCATAAAAGGAAAAAGAAACACGTTATATTTAGTCGAATAAATAATAAATTGAATACTCGACTCGATTTAAATTGAAGTGTTTAAGAATAGTTTAATACACAAACCGAAAACTGTAGATCTAAAATTCTAACTATGATGGAGTGAGTTTTTTTTATTTTGAAGAAAGGAATATAAACGTATAGAAGCCCTCCCAGGCAAACCAAGGCCTACTAAGTCTTCAACGGCGCTTTAACTTTCTGTAAATGTTGGCGTTGGACAGCATTTGGTCTCAAAGTTGCCAAATCCCAACACTTCAAAACACGACTACTTAGCTGTACTTGCTGCAAATAAATGTTTCGTTCCCACTATATACGACTATTTGAATAAATAAATTCGCTTGCTAAGCTTGAGTAAACTAGCTTTAACTGGAACCACTTTGTTCGCGCGAATGTGCGCGAGTTTATTCGCTTACTTTCGCTAAGTTCGTGCGAGTAAAATTCGCTTGCACCGGAACTGCAGCCTTGCGAGTACTTTTCTAAATATTTTTAGAACAATCAACGTCGAAAAAAATGCTATTTTTAAATAAAACAAAAACAAATATGTTTCCTATAAATAAATTAATGTTTTCCATTATTTACACATCTTCTTTACGTAATAAATGCATATATAAGTAGAATGTTATTTATTCAAACAATTCCCTTTTTTGTTATTAGCTTTTGTTTATGCATTTGTTAATGTTATGTGACGGCAGTGATTGCAATAAGTATGTACATACATATACACGTACGTATACACAATGAAGATGAAGTATAAAAAAAATTACAAATCACTGACCGTGGCAAGGTCTGTTTTATAAGTTTCCAGCTTGTATAGGAAGAGGGCGGCATTCTGTCCGGTTTAGATATCAAGTAATTAGGGTTTTCTTTGTGTAACAATAAATCTGATGGAAATTAGAAAAATAAATGGATTTTGTCTTAGGTTTTTGTAATGTTGAAAAAAAAAAATATTTATGTACGCATTTGCATGACTAATTTCAAGTTCAATTTTTAATTGACTTAGTTGTTACAAATGTGCATGTTTATATAACGCTGATCTTGAAAATAAATGACAGAGTAAATAATAATAATGACAACTTTTTCCTTGTATCAAGAATCGCTTAACTAGCTTTTGAAAAACATCGAAGTTCTTTCCGTGGAAATAAATTCGCTGAATTTTCGTTTAAATTAACTCTGCGGTTCTACACTTAAATTTATTTAAATTCTCTTATTAAGCTGGGAATACAAAAAATGTGACCGTAAGCGTCCGCTTAAGGGATATGAATATTTTTTAATAAAACTCAAATTAAATCCTCTGAAAGTGAACCTAATATAAATTTTCTTCGTTTTGTTCGCTATAAAAGGCCATTTTACCCTATCTATAATCATTCCGATTAATTTTGATTTATTTACTCATAAATTTCACCAGAAAGAAAGAACATACAAACAAAATTATTTAATCAATAAATCAGCTGAACAACAAAATAAAAAAAGGACCAAACGAGGATATTAAAATGTATCCAACGATTTCCTCCACACGAACGACACCACTACCGCCGCCTTGTGAAGCGGTTTTTCATAAGTTAAATCGCAAAAGAATGTGCAAATAATAATTAATATACATAGTGCAGCAATATTGTTTGAGCAATTAATTATTAAGCTGTGGTATGGTAAAATACATTCAATATTACAAAAAAAAAAAAAATCGATACAACGTCCATGATTTAAGAGGAAAAATTATAAAATAAACAGTATTGCCAAATGTTTGTCGACGTATGAACTGGACGATTGGCGATTTGAGGAAGTACACAAACAGGCCAACTGAAAATGGCTGTAAATAAAAATTAAGTAGTAATTAATACCGGTTGAGATCTTCGTTTTTATGATCCGTGAGCACCGTGGTGTAGTGGTAAGTGCGTTGGACTACTGCGCAGTGCTTCCCGGGTTCAATCTCAGCAAACATTTAAAAGTTTTTTCACGATGCCATCTCTTTCGACTGTCTGACAAGCATTCAAGAGTATCATTTGTCACGATGAGCTTCTCAACTCCGTTCGGAGTCGGCAAAAAACGGTTTGGTCCATTCCGTTCGTGCAAAAATATAACACGCACACACAACTGGTTGCGAGAAGCAGGCCCTGGCTCACCCCGAACTGTAGCTCCACCTAAAGAAAGAAAGAAGAGCATTGTCTTGCAATAGCATGGGATCAAACCTTGGATTTCTTGCACTGAAATGTAGTTAAGGTATACTGTTCCCCACCGGCAATTCTATTATAAAAAAAAATGAAAACTATATCTAATCAACGAAAAAACGTGCCATACCAGTTTTCAAACCGAACAAAATTACCGCAGGAAATACATACTATTTGCATACGATCTACGATATGTACGAGTACATATGTATATGTCACAATACCTGAAATATTAAACTGACCATGAAGCTTAATAATACTACGAGATATACACATTCAAAATTAAACATTACATGCGAATATATTTATCAGGAACAATGCACAGTGTGGTAACAAATTGAATAAACTTGACGCGCCCCTATTCATTCAGTTGCACACACACACCATTAAATTGTTGTTGACCTCTCTGGTCTGCGCTGACTGTTTATTACAAAGAATTCAAGGAAATAATCGTACAAATAAATCACAGTAGAAACTACTCAGTTCCACGACGTTATTTTCCAAGTTCTAGTCAAATATTTAATGGCACTCACAAGAATCCTTGACTTCCAACAAAGAACAACAAGAATTAGAAAAATCATAACAGTCTCCTTGACTCAATCTTACTTTTAACAAATTACAATACACAATAAGAAAGGTCTTCCTCTACAGCCTCCACTTCAGTTGTAAAAAAAAAACTCAGAAATGTAACTCAAAAACGTGAAAAAATTAACCTTTTCAGCGAATTATTGTGATTCACGTTCATAAAGCAATAAATTCACCTCTCCATTTTCATTGAATCGCCAATGTCAGGTCTATAATGTACAGAAAGGTAAATTGAAATGAAGAAAAAAATAAAAAATAAAAAAAAAATATTCCCCCCCCCCCCCAACACAATTACGTATTGCCATCCCGTTTGTGCTCCGATTTTCGTCAGGTTTAAATAAAAAATAAAAAATAAAAAATAAAAAATAAAAACATTCCCATGGACACTTTCCAGTGCCGAAACAGCACAAACCCACTTTAGGCTGAACAAGGGAAAGTTGTTTAACTCAATTTACAACAACAAATTAATGAAAAGCGGAGGACTATTTTTTTGTACCTACTGCGTGTACCATTCCCTGATGAATTTAAATTCCGAAACCGGATGGGTTTTTTTCTTCAGATACAGATATACGTTTGTATGCAGATACTCATCGACGAAAGTGAAATATTCGCGCGGTTACAATCGGTTACAACATGTGTGCTGACATACTTAATAGAACCCCATACCGAATAGTCTTTAAAGCTTGACAAGTGATTGGTGTGCATATACCTATACAACCAACAAATCTGACGACAGAAAATGTTAAGCAAAATTACTACTCTATAAAAAAAACACATATGCGACTAAAATTACATCATAACTACGAAACGATGCTACAAACTATTGTAGCTTTGAGTGAAATCCATGAAATCATTTCATTAGTATACGGGTGCGAGTATCTCCGGTGAAAGAGACGTGGTACTCGTATATAGAAACTCAATAATTGTAATTAGATTTGAAGTTGATTTTTTAAACTGATTTGCGTAATACATATATCATAGAATGTTCTCTTTTTTATTTTCTTGTTAGCCTCTTTTCAGAATGCCATTGTAAATGATTCTAAGGTCAACTTTTGTTGATCGAATTAGAAAAAAAAAATGATCGCTTAGTTGAATAGGATCTTCCTTTTCTACGAGGATATTTAAACATTTGAAATTCTTAAACTCTTATTTCCTTCAAAACCGAAGAGTGATTCAATTGAAGGTCACAATTTAAATTGTAAAAAGAACACACAAGATGTTGATAAAATGCTGATATTTGCATGAAAAATGATGTCAGCGAAATGCGCCATTTCCGGTCTCTTAACTTTTGATGAAACTACTCATTACTTTTTGGCATAAATCCTGCAGAAGTTCATAAAAAACGCATCGATTCTCGTGCTTGACATAACCAGAAAAAATTCAAAGCCTGATATCGCACGATCTTGGTGTCCAAGCTAGAGGAACTGGGTTGGACGACTTGATGTACAACAGCAGCATTATCTCTCATGCTGTGTGGTAGGTAGAACAATCTTGTTGAAAGGCAAAATCGTTTGACTGTGTCAAAAATGTCAAATAAAAAGCCACTACGAGGAAGCGCACTAGTCCTTGAACCCACTGACCCTGTTCAACCAGATTTTTCCATTTCTACACATATGTTATGTATGTATGTTATTTATACCGAAATTATGCGCAAATTGTGTTCGTAGCAGTCTTTACAGATGTCAAATAACAGCTACTCATCTTTTAGTGAACCATAATAGTGCCAGATTCAAATTGTAACACTTTCGACTATGATTGATTGTCTTCGTACTTTTTGTTTTTATTTTTCTACAAACATCGTCAGCTAATATTGGTGATTATTTTCAAAACACCTTTCTCAAACTAAAATCCAATTATGTATTTTCCATTTTGGCTCTCTTTTATTATTTCGTTAATTATTATTAATATTGATTGTATTATGTAAGTAGCGCACAAGCTAAATTAAGTACAGTTGAGAATTCGATTTGCTTCGCTTCATAAAGGAATCAGAATTCCAGGAGCCGTTAAATATGGAATTTGATTTGAAATTCAATGGAATTCAAAATGCGACATGCTAGGGTCATGACCTCTTTTGATTTCGTTAATCTTTTCTAAATTCTTCAACAATGAAATAATATTTTTATACGGTACGGGTATATTTAAACAGCCCATGGCTTCTTTATACAACGATTAACGTTTGAACTCTATTGTTTTTATGAGCAAGATTAACTGAAATTATGTTTGAAGGAAAGCTCTCTTCGGAAATTCTTTTATATTCATTTCGACATTTATTTATATCATGCATTACCCGCTAAAATCTTTAATTTAATCTTTTCTCTTTGGGAGGTCGAATAAGCTTCTATCCGTAACTGGTAGTGGTGTGGTATTGGGGATTTGACATTTGGTACTACAATTTGAAACGCCTTAAAATAAGCATGCTAGGAGTTTCCGTGTAAAATAATTCAACGATTTGTAGGCGCTACTGGTACGCGTTACTTTGTTATTAAGTAACAGAGCTAAAATTATAGTAATTAGCCGAATTGTTTTTTCTCTGCTGACATATTAGAATTCGCTGAGTGTTTCCAGTTTCTATGAGCAACGAATTTGATACCGTGCGTTGATGAGTCAGTCAGTTTTGGTTACCAAGTCAATATTTCTAAATGCGATTTTCTATAGTATCTGCTGGTTATTTATGAAATCTCTTTGTTCCTTTATTCACACTTCGCAATTGCTTGATATTTCTTTATGTTTCGTTGTATCTGTTTTCTTAGTCAATAGTCGTTTACTTATTTGCTGAGAGCTTTGCCTTCATTCATAGATTAACTTAATTGCGTTGCATCAGAGTCAACATTCTTTGTCTATAGTTGATGTGGCTTGAAATGTCTTTATTTATTTACAATAATTACCTGTCAACAATTCTGAGTTTTGCAACTTCCGGCTTATTCCCAGTTATCATAATTCTCTTCGATGTTCCATGTGTATAAGGGCGACTTACTTTGAACCCGGAAGGATACATACAGACATACATACATTGTGCATGGAATATTTTGCAATGGCATTAGTTTTGCGTCATGAGTTGTAACCAATCCATTGTCAGGTCTTCCATGCATGTTTTGATATCTAACAAGTACGTGTCTTTTGTATTGGGTGTCATTTCGTCAGTTTGGCACATTTTGATTTGAACCTCATGGGCGGACATTTTTTGGATAAATTAAATTAAGTTTAAGTTGCGAATGTCATTACAGTGAAACCTCGCTTAGGCGAACAGTGACGGTGACAACATTTATATCCGCCTAAGGGAATTGGCCGTTCAAGGGATGAACAATTTTTTTTTTAAATAAATTATCTTCATTTATCAGTACTGCAACTTTATTTGACATGATTAACAAAACAGAGCAAAGATTGGGAATCTATGCAAATGACTTCTGTCGCAGCTGCATGGAGCATAGATGAGGAGGAGGAAGAATCTCCATATCACCTTCTGTGCAGCTATCCGGCGCTCTTCTCCTAAAGATAAAGGGATTCTGGGACAGTATTTCTTAATGGAGGATCTCTACAAAAATACTTCATGTTCATACACATTGGTATGCAGTCGTTTGTATAATATACAGTAGAGTCCGCTTAAGATGCTCTTCAAGGGACCGACAGAAAACAGCGTCTTAAGCGGGATAGCGTATTAAGCGGGAAAAGCTAAAAATTTACATTCAGTTAAAAAAATGGTTGTTTTATAAAAAGAGTTGAAATTATACATGTATTATGCTAGTTTTCCTTTCATCCCTTTGTACTAACCATTGTACGCAATCAAATTCTAATGCACTGACACCACTTGTATGTACGTAAGGCGCACACAAGAAATGAAACATAACTGGCAAAAGTAACGACCACAAAAACGACACGCTTCATATGTTTGTTTTCGAAAAACAAAAAAAAAATCCCTATAAGAATGGCGGTGGCCGTCGGCGCCGCCGTATATCCCAATGCACCACCGAATGGTTTTTTTTTTGGAAAAAAATTAAAAAACAGGAAAATACAAATTTTACGAAGTGTATCGTTTAGTTGTGTGACCGTATTAAGCGAGAAATAGAGCGTATTAACCGGATTTTTTTTCATACGAAATCTTATCAAAATGAAGGGACCGGAGAAAAACAGCGTTAAAAGCGGGATAGCGTCTTAAGCGTGAGCGTCCTAAGCGGATTCTACTGTATATACAGTGAGTAGTTTTACTGCACACCGCGACGCGTCGCTTAGAGGCCGAATGTACCGTATAGTTCTAAATGAGCATTATATCTGCTGTATTTTGTCTTTTCGTTTGCATCTGTTGCGACTGTGAGCAAGAATGTTTCTTTCAAATTCAAATCAAAATAAAAACAAAACCTCGGTGTGAAGCTACAGAGGATTTTTTTGGTTTTGTCCGTCTAATGGAATTAAATTAAATAATTTCTGATAGATATGCATGTCCGCGTCCGATCAACGGAGTGTCCAGTTAAGAGAACGTAAACTGTATGCAATCTGAAACTAAAAGATTGGCTAGGAAAATTTGTCCGCCTTAAGGATCGGTCCGTCAAAGGGAGCTGTCCGTAAAGGGAGATTTCACTGTATATGCGTATTATATTACATTAAATAAATAATGCTTTTAAAGTTCTATCTGATTTACCACTTATTTCTGCTGAATCCTCTCAACAATATTATATTCCATAAACCATATTTCCATATCTACATATATATCTCTTGTAACAATTACTTTGTAATGTATGTTTGTATGTAGCTACTAACCTAGGCTTTGTATACACGGTATGTATGTTGTCTTTCTGTTCCCTCTAAATGTACATATTTGTTTCATTTTTAGTTTTTTTTTTCTGTTTCTGTTTTGAGCAAACTGTATTAGAATAACAAATTTCTCTTTTGCGCTACCGCATACCAAAAGTATACATATAAATTTTTGATTGTGTTTGTTTTTGCGTAATCTTAGAATCGTTGAAAAATCAAATAAAAATTTCAAATCTAACATAACAATATTCACATTTTTACTGCACCAACCAAAAACCTCATTTCCACATTTGCCATTTACCTAATATCTATATATATTATAATGTATTTTTTTTTCTGTTTTTTTTTTTAATTTTAGATAATGTTTGGTGGTTTGGTATTTTATTTGTGAAATATATATGCTCATATAATCTACATTACAAGTATAATCAACAAAAATAAAAAAATAAACATTTATATCGCATATTTGTACTGTTATTTAATTTTTTTTTTTAGTTTTAAAATTCTGTTTACCAGGTGAATAATGATAATAATAATTATTTAACAGTTGTTGCTATTCACTCTGGTATAGCTTTTCCTTTTTTTCTCACATTGAATTTGTAATTAAAAAAAAAAAAGAAAACATTATATGGATTAAATTAAATATATAATATATTGTACTTGAATGTCTTACAATAATAATCAACAATAATAATGCAAACATTTTTCTACTATATATTAACAAAACATAGTTGTTGAATTGATAATTTTTTTTTTCTGTATCTGCATTTGTATCTGAATTTGTAACATTGTATAAACATTTGGATTATAGTGATATAATTGTATTCTTTTAATCTTAATGTTTTTTTTTTCCTGAAGAATTGTATTTATATATTTATATGTATGTTGGCTTATTGTGTACATTATTCATTTAGTTTGTTGAGACAAAAAACAATAAAATAAAAATAAATTATATAACATTCATCAAATGGAAATAATTGCTGAAAAATTTATATTGCATCAAAACATAAATTGTTTTTATTGGTGAACATATTTTCCTCTCCCTATTTATTTATAAAGATAAAAAAAAACACACACATTTAACGCGCAGTTTTTTTGAACACATGGAATTAACTCAAAATCGCCATCAATCCAGCGATAAAACATTTTTTGTTTTTTTTATTATTCTTCTCATTTCAATAAAAAAAATTATATATTTAAATAAAACAAACACCCTTATTCCTTACTCTCTTGCATGGCTTTAAACAACAACAGTATTAGCTGATAAATTTACAAAATTTAGTTTTAGTTTCTTTTACTCTGTAAAAAACAATATTAATATTCCTATTACACTGTCCACATATACTTATTTTTTTTAATTCATTTTGTAACGTGCATTCATTTTGTTTTTGACTGTTGAACAATATTATTTTATATGAAAATAAAAAAAAATTATACAATTAAATATCTAATAATAATAAAAAGTTATAATTATTTGTAATTTGTGTTTGTAGTTGGTACATTAAAAAAATATATATAAACAAATAAAAAGTATTTATACTTACAAAGAAAAAAATGCTGTTGTGCTGTGTTTCACTTTCGAGCTGTGCTATACATTACATAACGTTTTCTTTTATAACTGGGCTAATATTAAAAAAAAAAACATTTTTGGGTATTGGATTTGTTTGTTGCTGTGATTATATTGTTAAAGAGATGAGTATATTTCGTTTCTTCTTATCATTTGTAGAGTTTGTTTTTCCTTCTGTCTTATAAGTAAAAATGAAAAGGAACGTTTTTTTTTTCTTATGTAGGAATTTATAGCACAATACATGTAAATTGCATTAAATAACACAGAAATATGGCAAATGGTGTAAAGTTATTAAGAAGTACAAGATTGAAAAAAGCTTTACGTGTTTTATGGCCGATGGTAGTACTATTAATTTTAATTTTTTTTTTAACAAAAGACGCATGATGGTTGAAAGAAAAGTAGAAAATGAAAGGCTTGTGGAAAGAATGCTTTGGAAGGTTGGTATTTTCTATCTGACGTTTATTCATCGACATCGATCTCATTAAACTACATAATGCTAATTGCACTAGTAAAATGTAATTACAACACATATGCGCTTTTGAAAAACACACTTGCTTGTATACTTTTCGAGTAACATGGAAACCTTCACAGTTACAGTCTTGCCAATTCGTATAGTTAAGGTATAGGCAATTTCACCCAGAGGCCATAAAGGTCCATTGTGAATACCCTAGTTGTGCATGAAAAAACATGCATTTAACAAAACCATTTCGATCTTTAGGTCTGTAAGGAGTATCTTAGCCAGGTCATCCAGACAGTCAAAGAACCGTGCCCCCATACAAGATAGGCGCTGTTCTTGAAAAGCCGGGTAGTGGCATAGAAGGTGTGCTATAGATTCTACCTCATCTTTGTCCATGCAACAAAAGATACAAATACAAATTAGATTTTTAGCTATGTTGAAAGCCGGTAAGACCTGTCTGTCAGCTAGTGCTATATCTATACTGGAACCTTTTCTGGCCAGTCCGTCTGCTGTTTTGTTCCCTTCTATTCCCACATGTCCGGGTACCCAGCAGAGTAGTGTGGTGTTTTATAGCTGTAAGTGTCGCGAGGTACTACTTTACGCATTTTGAATTTACCGACGTGGAGTCTAGCGCTTTAAGTGCGACTTCGCTGTCCACGCAAATGGTGATTTCCGTTGCGGGTCACTTCCTTGCTAGAAGACGCTGCAATAGTCTGCTTATCGGTAAGACTGGTTTATGCAAAGTTCTTCCGAGAAGACGCCTGCTCCGGTACCTTCGTCTGTTTTTGAACCATCTGTGATGATGGATGTTCCGTCCGATGATAGCATTGTCGGAGTTGTTCCAGATCTGTCGACTTGGCATGGAGACCTTGAAGTATCAGGTGAAATCAAGCTAGAGTTTATCGTATTCTGTGCAGGATATGAGTCCCTTTTGATTGAATATGTCCAGTATGAGGGTGTAACCAGACGAACGGGGCGAGATCAATGTGTGGAAGGTGCAGAAGCCTTTCTAGGCCCAGTTGCGGTATGGACTTGAGCGCACCTCTTATACCTAGACAGGCTGTTCCTTGTACCTTAGTCAGATTTCTAAGGTAGGATTTGATGCTAATCGCACTCCACCAGATTATTGAACCGTAGGTTATCGTATAGTTTAATGCGTATTCAAAATTAGACTATCAATTTAACGAAGTCTCAACATTTTTTTTTTTAATGGTTGCAAACCAGTCGTATTTTAGCTCTTACAATTGGGAGTAAGCACGAGTCCGTTCGCATTAGTTTTTGAAACAAGAAAACTCCATATATCGAGTTTGACATCTAACCTCATCAACTGCTAGAAAGCTCAGTCTGGTTGTAAATTTGCTAATTTAGAAATACCACTTGACGGCCATCGCGATATGAAGTGTTACATAGAACAGTAAACTTCATGGCTCACCATTGAACAAAATATACTTTATCAAGTAAATTACAACCACAATCAACATTAATACTTAATTTATAGTATATACGATACGAATACATACTGGTGTTCGCAATACTATCCGTAAACGTTGGTTGATCCAAGGTTGAATTAAAATTATTCACACTCGTACATCTTTACTATTCGCAGCCAACTGCTAAGTCCGCAACTTAATGATTCATATACATAATTAATTATACGTTCGCTTGATGATGAGTTCTTTAAACAAGTAGATAATATGCGTAGCTTAAGATATAACAATCGTAAACTTTGTATAATTAAATATGGCAGAGTAGTTATTCAAATTATTGAAAAGGCTCTGTTTTAACTATTCCGAAAACATAATTGGAAGCATTTATTTATTTAGTTTTTTAATCGAATTTAAATGTGTAAAACGAGAAATTCAAAATGTGTTACAATAGCTTTCTATATTACGGTCCCCCAAAGACGTTACAGAGAACGTTTAGTTGCATGTAACGACAATGTCAAAAGCGGTATTTATAAGTGTTTAAATCTAACTAATTGTGTTTAAATCTAAAAATTGTAACTCTTTTTGCACACTTATTTGCATGTTTTAAGGTTGCTATTAGCCTTTTACGAAATTCTTAAGATTCAGTTCAGATTGATATTTATTCTTTATTATTTCTCCACGTATCTCAAACTAGGTATGTTATAAAATCGGTCCAGTATTCAAAGCTAGTTCCAGTCTTTAGTCTGATTTTCTAATTAAATAATAGCCACTCAGCGGTTGCTTTTAACACACTTCCATGTTCGCGTAAATGTAAAACGAATAATTCTGAAAACTGGAAAATATTTAGAAAAAATAAATAAAAGCAAATCTACATAAACCCATTACTTTTACAGTTTGAGTTACAAAATATTCGGCCAGTTGACATCATTTGATTAGGGAAATAAATTATTTATTTTTATTACTCAACTTTAGGGATAATTTATACCTTAAATGTGTTATTGAAATCTGCCCTAAACGATATGAAATACATAATACGGTTTGGAAGTTTTAAGGAGGCTAATTTTAAAAACATGCGACATTGATTAAGGAGTTTAATTTTAATGGGCAAATTTGAGGTTATTAGACCCACAAAAAAAAGGCATAAAACTGGGTTTCAGTTGAACGTGCGATGAGTCTAAGATGGAACCGGACACTCACCAGAAAGCGTCTACTAAGCAAACTTCTTTGTTAACTAGCAACTCCCAGTTTCATGTTGATCCCCTAATCTAGCTCATTTGTGTTTTTATTTGTTGTGTACGAACGGCGAGTTGGAAAGCCAAACTTTTTATGTTGAACAAAGGATCGAAGCTGTCAATAGTTCAACCACTGAGCCCGGACGTCAACGCATTTTTTATCTTTAGCTGGTTTGAATGAATGCAGATACTGCAATGACATATGTAGGAACATCGAACGATATCAAACATATCCTTTGTGATTGTCAGTCTATTGCTCGTTTTCGAAAGAATTTTTTAGGGAATTACATCTTTAATACACTGGAAGAGACTGGCCAAACTGACCACAATAAAACCTTAAAATTTTGCAGGGAAATTAATACTCCTATTATGGTGAGCGAATCGAACGTTCGATATGAAGCGAACTTTTTTGCGAATCACCCGTATCGTGGTATTATGTTCGCAACTGTCATTTAATTTGTTTTTTTTCTTGTTGCAGCAGTTGTATCACAGGCGAATGACACATTCGCTAATCATAATACCACGTGGCCTGGTGCCTGGTGTTTTTATGATGGCGCAGCCTCATACCGCCTTCCAACCTTACCTATCTTAAACTTAACTTCCAGTGGTTTTTTAACTAAGTTTTTTCATGAGTTGCTAAATTTACCGTGAAAATGCACCAAATGACGCAAGGGCACGGATACGTCAACTAATTCGTCACGCAGTTGCGGTGGCAATTGTTAAATTGTTAATTGTTTACAGAGTATCAACTATATGTATTTATAGAAAAATTATGAAGGCGTTTCTGTAGATTACCTTTGTTAGGTTAAACAAGTCGATATAAAATCGGATTAAAAGGCAGGCAAACTCAGTCGACACATTTAACAGGGCTGAACAATTTCATGGTAAAATTTCTTACTGGTCAAAATGTTACGTATACGCCCTACTATCAAAACTAATATTTTCTGTGCTACATTCGGGTATCGGGTACTATTAGCTAAAGAGCTAAATGTAATTTAAAGATGAGTTAAAGTACCATTATGATTTGGGCTAAGGAAAAATGTTGCCATTGTGCCTACATTTATAACAATTTAGGGTTTGCAACTTGAGTGTCTTTCAACAACTATCAGCCTTGGACTGTCAAGTACCTACTGCTAACTATTACAACAATTAACTTCTTCTAGATCATTCCATTAGTAAAAAAGAACACATACCTAAACGATTGTAGTTTCCGTATTAGTAATATCAAGCAACATGCCCAATTCGTTGGTAAATTTAGCACTTGTTATTTACATGTGTGTGTGTTGTCTTACATAATAATTCGATAGTCAAAAAAAAAAAAACTACGCATATTTGTATCGCATACAACCCTTTATCAAATCGGTTGAATTAAAGTGTGCGTTAAACACGTGCTTATGCTCCCATGCTGTGCCAAAATGAAATATTACGTCATTGTGATTATGAATAGCAATCCCAAATCTCATCGAAAATATGCGTAGTACGAGTAGTGGATGATTATTAAAAAAAAAATCTTTATCAACTTATTCACATACCTAGATGATTTGAGTGACATTTTGGCTGATCTTAATTTTAGTATATGGCAACTCTCTGTATACTCGTATATAACAGTAATGTTAAACTGTAAATTATTTGTATTCATCATCTGTCATCAAATTGAAAAACGATCAACTTTACGATATGCGTGACACAATAATTGTGCAACTGTACGACAGCCAAAAATTTGTCTTGGTGATGCTCCAATTCCAAACAAAGACACGTCTTCTTCAAATCATGTTAAAGTATTTTTTTTTTTTTATTACTAAACAAATCCACAGCAACAGAATGTAGGCAGTGGCGGTTGTCTATTTAAGTGAATAACTTCATGTCATATTAAAGGTCTTATTTTAGTGGAAAGGTGAAGAAAAGAACAATTTATTGCTGGCGCTATAATATTATAGAGTGGGTTATTATAATGCAATTTTCTTCAACGAAATCAGATGCCGTGATATTTATTTTCCGTTATAAAGACGTTTATCTTGTGACAGAAAGAAACAACAACAAAAAATACTTAAGGTTTGTATTGTAAATTGTGGTGTATTGAAATAAATGTGTATCTACGAGTACAATAGTTATTGTATTGGGTCCGGTGGAAAAAAATATTAAGACATCCGCTGTACACACAAATGCTTAAGACTAATTATTATGGAATTAAATTTTGAAGATGGACAAGAGCATTTTATAACGAGATTCGGTAAACGATAGGGTAGACGGATACAAACGAGTATTGCTCGAATTTTATGGCATTTTTTTTATGTGAATGGGAGTGGAGTAATATGGAAGATCATAATCTTGGTATTTAAATATAAAAAGACTAGCACGTTTATGGTCAAAATAAAGTAAAGTATAGACTCATAAAGGTAATATAATAGGAACTCCCGGAGCAGGGGCTTATGTAACAGCATTGCACATGACTAAAACACGTTTTTTTTGGTTTCATTGGATTGTCTGTGTAGAAATGTGTCACGTTTCAAAGAAAGTATAAGTTACATAAGTCGTTCTATTGATATACGCGATTTATTTCTATAGAAAATATTCAAATAAAGTTCACTTCGTTAGATATATTTACTAATGTTTGGCCACAATGGATACAACTGTATGTCCACCAATTTACTTAGTCTTGCGAGTGGTAAAAACCTGCATTGGTTCGACATCTTCAACTGCAACTTCTGACCAAATTGTCCGCCTTCTCTGATCGAAAGTTTCTTCAAATCCCCGTTTAAAAATAATTTTTAGATTTAAATATATTTTTTTTACCCTTAACTTAATCTTTGATAGTTTAATCTTTAAAGATACACTAAAAATTTGTTTAGTTAAAAATAATTTCGAAAGAACTCAGTGTGGAGACATAAGTGTTGCTAGATATCTTTGGTTCACGTTAATGAATTAGGTCCCATCTTTACCAAAACAGTGCTTCGCGGAAGCCGATTCACTGCAGTATCCAGGTCCAAATTCATGAGGTCAGAGAAATACATTTTAAGGAACTTTTGCGGATACATTTCCTAAGTAGAATATTGGCTTGTCTACTGGTAAGTCAAGAGACATTAACATTATCTTAAGTCTTGAATAACAAACAGCATAATTGGGTCACACTTGTCGTTAAAATGTTATTTGTCCCACAGTAGGTAAGTGGTTTTTATTTTAGGAATTACAGATAATTTGCAAACATTTTTACATTTTTTAAATAAAAAAAAAAAAACAGACACGTAAATAGTCCGATATTAAGTAATCAAAATTCTGACGAATATCATATCGCTACTACTTTTCATCATTTCGTAGGCAATAGCGACTCGCAATGTGTAGGTAGTTTAATTGACAGCGCTCTTGGCTTAAAATTCTTTACGCACATCTGTGCATATTAATCTATGGTGCGATAGTAACGCATGAAAATTTCAGCATTATGAACGCGATTTCAATTTTGCACTCTCTACTTTAGGAACATTACGTACCGCCACCGCCACTGCTAGAGGTGTTTTGTTGACACTCTCATACACAAGCTGGTTCATGAATATTAATTGCTGTTGTAATTTCTTGTTCATAATTTGTGTTCAAATATCGGAATCGTACCTACTGCGTCTATTACAACATACTTGTACTCTTAATTAGTCTCCATCAAGTAAAACTTAAACTTTAATCTTCTTGGTTTCCTCTTTTTACTATTTTCAGTTGAATTCAATACCCAAAATAAAAACAACCCACTTTGCCACAGCAGCAACTTCCATTATTATTCCGAAGGACTATACACTTGTTCTCCCAAAGTAAGATCACACAGTGATTCAGATTAATACTTATAGAATAGATACTATTAACCTCTCCTAACACCTATAGTATTAAACTGTTGCCATCTAAAGCACTCCCACAGAGGAGCAGGCGGAGATAAAAGAAGTTTAAAAATTTAAGGAACCATTTAAACACCATCAACAAAAAAAAAAAAAAAAAACCAAACGAAACACCAACCATTCAACAGCAAATCGAGCAACGCCAGCAACAACAAGGCAGCCTTCAAAATGCTTAATCCAAATCATCCCGGATCATCGAGACGTCCATTCTCACGGAATGCTCCCTCACGAAATCATCGTGGTCGTATGCTATTCTCTCCACACCCACATCATTCCCAAAGGAATAACAATCACAATCATGGTCAGTGGTATAAGGATATGGATCCTTGGAATTCACTTGGGTAAGAAATTTTGTTTATCGATTATTATTCTCGCCTCCTTAAATATATATACATACACACACAAAAAAAAAATAAAAAAAAAAACAATATAATTGTTATAAAATATTTAAATATTATATATGATCCCTTTAAAATAAAATATATATTCCTATCCACCACTACCACCACCACCACTTCCAATTTCCTCCAACTCAGATATAACCAAATAAATAGTAGTACATCTTTCACAACTGCTTTCCATCCTGTGAACTCTCTCTAACTGAATTGAATATGAAAAAAAAACAAACAAAAAATTGCTTTAGGTTAAAGGGTGAATTTTGTAATTAATAAATAAAAAATAATAATAATTTAATAATCAATCAAATAATTAATCGTACGTTGTTCCTTTATTTGTTATCTCATTTCGTTACCTTTTGTTGGTTTATTTATTTTAATTGGCACCATCGTAATATTATACATACATACATTTATATTTTACTACATATTTATACATTATACAACGTTTTCGTTATATTCTATTGCTTCAAAAGTAAAACTTTCATAATTAACCCATCCACTGTGGAATATCGTAAATATACGATATTGGTAATAAAACAAAAGATCATTATTATTTTTTTTTGTTCGTCTTCTAGTGCACACATTTGTAATTGTAATTTTATTTTTTAAATGATTTACAAATTTATATTTTGGTTTAAAGAGATTGAATAAATAGAGAAAAGCGACGTTTATTCTTATGTTGTTCTTTTTCGTGTTCATTTTATCGTATATACATAAAACTAGAGGAGCCTAAATGTTGAACTCAAGAATGTATTTGTTTATCTGTCACAATTATTGTTGAGAAGTTGCAAAATAATTATTTTAGTATTTTCTTAAAATTTTAAAATACTAACCACTAATAAACAATGGAATTTTAGTTGTAGTAGGTTTGTTGCTGTTATGTGTTTTTTTTTTTTTTAAATATTTTATTTTAAAATGCTTTTTTTGTGGAAATAAACGCACTTGAAATTAATTTTGTGAATATAATGCTGAAATTTAATAAATTATTTATTTGCTTCATTATAATAGGTGTTATTCAAACCTTTGATTGTAATCGTCTAAGTAAAAGTACTTCAAAACTCTGACAGACCTAATTACTTTTACACTACGCAACAAAGCAACAAGCTATGTAAAAGACTACCCAAAGTTATATTCAATCAAGATCCGAAAAACTACAGCATTTTGTGGTTCCAGTTTTCTAGAATGAAGAATGGTTTTGATATACCACTGAGCATTGACAAATGATCTCAACAATAGCAAAAGTTTCAGTCATCCACCCCGTATAGCGCGTCTTGCAATTTCATATTTGTTTCTTCGATAGTGGTGTCAACTACGTGCATAGCTGTGTCGTCAGCTACCGTGGTTTCGGTAGTGCCTTCTGTTTGTGCTGCTATGTGACATGTCAATAAGTGATACAAGAGTGGTCCAAGAACGGTTCCTTGTGATACACCTGCCTTTATTTATTTAAATTCCGAATATTGCTTTCGGTGTTTTACACGAAAGTCTCTGTTCAAAGCTTACGAGACGAACATATAGGAATACGACAGAACAAATTGTTTTTCTCCGAGGGCGTTTTCAATTATGTAAAAAGTAATCCGATGTGTTCAATCGATCGGCCGGGTAGAAAGCGATTTTCTTCTGTAATTGGATGTAAGCGTTTGAGTAATAGCTTCAAAACTTTGGAAATCATTGGGAAAAGACAGATGTGTCTTTAAGACATTTCTGCAGAACTGCATTTGTTATACAAACTTAACGGTCGATCGAAAAATAATTGTTGTTTTTCAGCATTGCAATCCGACGTGTGGTCTTTATATTCGACGGGTCGTTATAGAGTATAAAAAAAAATTATATTGCGTTACGTAATAAATATTTTCTATTCTATGTTTGGAATGTGTGCATGCTTCAGGAATATACTCATATTTCAAGCAGAGATAAACTTCTTAGGTTCTATTAATACCCAATATCCAAACAGAAAAACTAAGTGGAATATCGTATATCCATCCGAGAAGAGCATTGGAGAACTGATCTTCTTCTTAAACTCCACAGGATGGATATATTATAATATCTCAAACTATATCCGAATAAACGGGGCACCTAAGGTTGTGGTATTGTAATTACGACCCCTTGCGCTAATTTTACTTACCTACCGTATATCCTTCTTTAAGTAAAATTTAATTTTATTCTATTCAAAACCAACTATTCACGAATTTAATTTCTTTGTATGCATTATTTCCATAAGATTGATAAAAAAAGAAAATAAATAAATAAAGTAATGAATATTTATTGTTAAATATTAGAATTTATTTTTAAGGTTGTTTGCATCATACTGATTTAAAAATACAAAAGCAAACTAGGAATTTAGTTAAGCAAGCATATTTCAAATATTTAAAAAGAAAAACGTAATTTCCTAGAAATCACTTTTATCTTTGCTTTAAATGTTTTTGTTGTTATGTATGCTCATATCTACATACTTCCATTTATTTGCAATGTATTTTGTTATAAATTTCTTTGGCTGTGATTAAAACACATTCAAAATGCATCAGCTAACAAAAAACGTAATTCGTTCTATCCTTTTTTTTTTCAAATAAAATTTGGGTCACGTGTTTTTTTGTGTATAGTATTCAAGGAAAGACAAAAATGCTTAATTTCAGTGAGTTACATATTATAAAACTTATTACCATCACTAAAATTGGTTAAAATATTCATTTGAAATAAAACAAAAAAGAAAGAAAAAATAAAAAGATTAAAATTTTAGAGAACAGTGAATTTATAAGATACTACGTTTATACTTATATTTTAAGTTTTTTTTTTTTTTTTTTTTTTTATATCAGATATAGAATTTTAATGAAGATTTTTTCTTTTGTGTTCAGGTACAGTCTATACGTTTTTATTTATTTATTATATAAAATTGTGGAGTAGTATTTCGTCTGCTACAATGTTAAAAATGAAGTCAAGTCATCACCTTTTTGAATAATCACTTCAATCATCACATACGAATATAGTCGTATTTTGTTATTATGGAAGTCGTGTCACTACGAATATACTCGCACGCAAATGACTTTTTATTTGTCAACGGCATCGGGTGCCATCGCATAGGACTTTCAGCTTATACCGGCTTATTTCGGCTTATTTCGGTTTATATCAGCTATTAGGCAAATCGTATTTAGTCGTATTTTCAACGTTTTAAGTGGTATTTTCTTCGGCTGCGATTTCTTATGTGTATATTACTTTTACGTTTTAAAAAATCTTAAAACAGCAACCAATTCGAAGTTTTTGTATCTGCTATACCTATGGTGGATAATGTGGATATCTCTAGAGACCACAGTACAAAATTTGATTTCTTTCCGAAGATACTGTGGATAACGTAACTGATAAAAGGATCCACTTCCAGCATGTACAATAATTGTATTGCGTTTTGAAGTGCGGTGCAATGCGTTGCTAGCATGCAGCAACTTATAGGGAGTCTTCAACGCATACGACTTGCATAATAATAAGCGAAATACAATACTATACGAGTGCGACTCGAATTCAGATACGAAGTACGACTTGCGAAATTGGGGTGAATGGCTTTACATTCTTGTCATACTTGAAGTGCATTTTTTTTTTTTACATATTCCGGACTTCGGTATACTTTCACCAGATAAATATTCAGCTGCCTAACATTCTTGATATTTATTCCCTATACGGTGAGCTTCATAGAAATAGCCGAAATAGAAAAGCCTTTGTGGTCTACGACGCGACGCGGAATCCACACTGTTTTACCTGTTTTACCATTTGTCTTAAAGGACCAACGAAACAGGCTTCAGTGTTTCGGATCGTCGCGTCGTCTCCTTGTAAGGCAAGCAGCAAACTTCAGTTATTCGATTTGGATAGCTTTGTTATAGCGTGCAAATTTCAAATAAAAGGTATTAATTTGTGGAATGCAATGACATCCGTATATAGGACCTTTTCTAAGTGCCAAAACAGAGGTAAAACCACTTTTTAGTCAAATCCTTATTTTCATGAGCACATTCGGATTTTTGATCTTTTTCCTACAGTTATATTGAGCTGCGCTTAGGTTAATTGCAAAAACCATTTTTTAGCAGTCTTGGCTTGTTGTTTTGATTGGAATATCGTTGATCGCACAAATCTTATTCTAAGTACCTTCCATAAATAAGATAATAATCTACAAGCATTTATATAAATGAAAAATTAGGTTAAATACATAATATAAACATTTTTGAAGATAAACAAATTTGTGAATTTCTTGTAAAAAAAAAAACGACAACGGTTCTAATTTAGACTCCTCCGTGGTATTTTTTATTTGAAGACAAAATTGTTATTATTTCTATTAATCTATGTAAATTATTTCGATTTTGAAAAGTTTCAACCAACATGGAATTACAAGTTTACAAAATTTCCTCTTTATCCATAGATTGTAATGATTTTAAGTACGATAAATGATTTGATTCAAGTCAATTTTAAAAATTTGCAAAGTACGAGTTAGCCTAAAACTTTTTATGTAGAAAATATTGAATCATTTCATTTTGCGTTTAAAAGAAAAATTTGCATTTTGCACACTGCGGCTTAGAAAAATATGCGTTTTACATAATATATTTTACTTTTTTGTTATTTGATTTATCTAAATATCAAATCAATTTATTTTCCAATGTTTTAATGTAAAAAAAAGAGCGTTTAACAATTATTATTGTCTGTGCTTTCGGTACCAATACTATAAATATATTAAGTACTTGTTCATAGTATTTCTTAAATGTGTGTTTTATCAATTTTATTTTACGCAATGGAATCCATTTGTCTCAATGTATGAGTGCGGCTGTTTAAAAAAAAAAAAACATACTATTACTATATAAATATTTTATTTTACTATATTGTGATAAGTTTTTAGTGTGATTTTTTAGATTTATTTTTACTGAGTGGTGAGCAATTACTTAATGTTGGCATGTTTTATATATTTTATATAATTTTTTTATTTGTACTTTGCACATGTTTCATAAAGATTTAATGTAAAGAAAATAAACATACTGTTTAGAATTTTACAACTTTAATTGCCTCAAAAAAAAAAGGTTTTGTTTTAGTTGTATGAGAGGGAAGGTCCGGTGTTGATTGGGGAAACTATCCTATCAGGCAATAAGTTAAAGTTAATTAATTTTCATTAAAGTTAATAGACAGCCAATAAAGATAGACGCTGGCAAAAATGAAAAGTAATTTCTGTACCTATTCAACTGTTATAAAAACTTGAAAAAATACTCGATTTTAGCTTTGGTCGACATTACTGACTTTAAATGTTGCCTACGAAACTATGGCCACACTGTTCATCACAGCAAAAACAGATGTCTAAAAGGATCCACGAGTTGCTAGAGTACATTTTCCCCACAATCACAAAAGACGTTTTCGCTAGTCTCAGTTTGCTCGCGTCTAACCTATACCTACTTAACCTTTATCAGAACTTTTACTATGGTTGTATCCTTAGTAATCTGTGCGTGGCTGTGGCGTAGTAGTAGTCGTCGTCGCTTGTCACGCTGAAGGTTCACGGTTCAGGTTTCTCACGAAATAAAAATAAGTTGATTAGTTTCAGAAGTTAATGTCAAAACCTACTGCAAAGGCATAACACTGGCAGTAGGATGGTAGTATGGCACAAACAATGAATAAGAAGAAACATCTGGAAAAAACTTCTGTGAATCATAAGCAAGGGAAAAACTTTCTATAATACACAACTTTACAGTTATCCTGGACACAACTCATAGAGTTAGTTGAAACCTAACATCTGAGTTTTCTATAACTACGCCTATCTGCCTGTGTCTCGTTCTTGCTCTTCATGTGCTCGCGTTTTATAAGGGCATTCATATCCCCTTTAGCGTGAGTACATTTTAAAAAAACATTTAGTCTGTGATACTTCTTATGTTCTTTCTTCCCATAGACCCTTCGTCAACATTCAACACTTATTGTAATTTCGACTCTTTAGAAAGTCGTCTTCGCCTTATCTTATCAGTGCGAGGGAAGCCAACCAAATATTTCCCAAATATTATTTTCACCGGCCTTCCAATTTAAGCTTTACCCCGAAGCAAGATACTTTCGTAAAATATGAATAATGTAAAACAATAAAAAAAAACGCCACCACAAAATTTTAAAAGCACATTTTCAAAAAAAAAAACAACTAACAAAATTAAGCAAAGAATGCAGAAAAAACAGCTGCAAATATAGCAGAAATATATTTATTTAATTGAACTTTTTTTTTTGGATTTCCCATGAAAATTTCCCTTTTTGTAGAGAGTTGTTTTTTTGTCACTGTCGTTTAACCATTTTAAATAAACTACTTTTCAGCTGCTTCCTGTAAGAGTGAGATTGGGTTTTGTACGGGAATGCTTTAAGGGAAATTCGAAAAAAAAAAAATTAGATACGCAACATTTTTCTCAGTCCGTAGTGTGCATTTTTTTTGAGCAAAAGAAAAATTTGAGATTTAAGTATTTTTTATTTCTTTGGAATAATGAAATGTAATTGTTCTTAGTGTGCGTGTGTAAATATTTTTAATACCTCTATATATACATATTAATATTTTATACATATAAATATTGCATTTTGGCATTTATTCTTGTTTTTTTCTTTTTTCGTTTTTTCTTTCTTCTTCATTATGGGTTTGTTTAACCACTGCATATTTGATTAAACAATATATATATATAAAAAAATTTGTTACATATTCTATATATAAATATACCCTGTAAAACAGCGATGTACAAACAAACAGTAATAATAATTTAAACAATAACAGTAATAATAATGGAAGTTGTCCTAATAGCAAAGAAAATCTATTCCACCACCACAACCACAGCCAAATTCACCTCAACAATCTTCATTTCCACCATCAAAATCCTTTGTCACCGCACAATTTCCATCACACCTCAATACAATATCCAAATCACAATCCAAATCCACCTCCTTCATCCTCCCCATCCTCGAATTCGCCTAATTCACCACCTGCCGTCCATCAGCATAATCATAGTCATTACCATCCTGCACATTCACCAACATCTAGTACAACCATATTATCCCCGCTAACAAATCTTTCAACAACATCTACTACTACTACTTCTGCTACTACTACCGCTTCCAAACTGCCAACAATCAAAAATTCAACAACTACAACAACATTGAAAAAAATCCTTACCAATCCACAACCAACACAAAATTCCCCGCTATTAACAAGTAGTGGTAGTGGCTTTATTGGTAACACTACTGATGTTGTGAATGTAAATTCTTGTACTGACATAATTCCAATCAATAATCATCATGCGCCTTCACCACAATTCCTTCAACAACAACAACAATGCCGACATGAATTGCATCAACAATTTCAACAACAATTCCAACAACAATTGCAACATCACCAACAACAACCGCTATCACCTCATATAAATATAAATATCAATTTGAATAACACAATAAATGTAATCACGAATAATGTTGTTGTTAACTCAACACCTGCCACATCATCAACAACGTTCAACAACAATAACAACAATATTAATAATAATACAAATTCACTTGTACCTGTTAGTAATAGTAATAATCAAAGATCTCAACAAATGATACTGAATAGAGCGGCCGGACCGAGCCATTTAAATAACAACAACAACAACAATGGTATGAATATGATCAATCATTTGAACAACAATATGGGTGGCGATCATCATCAGAATCGTCGTGGAAATCTGATGAACAATAATGTGCCACCAATGATGATGCAAGTTGATCACCGTCGTCACGGTGGTGGAAATATTTTCAACAACCTCAACGGTAATGTTGGAAATAACGGAAACACCAACAGCAACAATGCTAGCAATAATAGCAGTAATGCAACCAGCTCAGGGTTATTTGATAGACAGAATATGGTAAGTAAGGTTATGAGATTCCTTCTTTTTTGTTTTGAATTGTGGTGAGCTTGCGCGATATCCGATATATGAGAACATAAGTTTTGCATACGGAAGTAGTCTACAATCTCCTCCCCCAAGCTCTAGTCTCCAGTTCCCTGTAACGACAATGATTGACTATGCCGTTCAACAGAATATGTGGAGGCTTGTTTTGAATTCCTGGTTTAGTGTTTTAAAACTCAGGCTATTTTGTTTCTGTTGAACTTTATGGGTGGCGCCTGAGCTAACCGGAATGAATTTAGAACCTCTGGGATTTTTCCAATACACTGCTACTCTGGTCTGGAGGAGTGTCTTTTTGAACAAAAGAATTATAACAAAAGTAGTATACTACTCCCTTAGATAAAGCCACCACAATATCTGCTTAAGGTCTGTTCGATGAACAATGCCTTAGAATAGTCGTTAATTCATCAAAACCAAAAAATACTTGACTAAGATCAAGCTATGCTCAAGATATGTGGTCATCCATAAGGCCACAAGAACTACATACATATTTATGTCACTGACGAATTGAACCTATCTAAATCACATAATCGGACAGACCAGCATATTTTCTGTTTTCCATTCATATAATTTAATTTAATTGTTACATTTTATAGCATTTCGAGAGCCATGGAAACTCTAGAAACTCCGAATTACATATTGATACCAGATCGGGTGGAATGATGGAAAGGCACGCAAATAACAGAATCATCAGTCCCCAGCAACAGAATTACCATCATAACAACAGCAACAATAATCAAAATATTAATAGCAATAATAGTAGTAATATCAATAGCAATAGTAATAATCAAATACCAAGTCCATCGTACTGCCCAAACAACACCAATAATAATAACGGTAATAATGCTAATAACGATCATCCCCATTCAAGTGGTGCAGCAAGTGGCTCCAATGGTCATAATAACAGCAACAACGGTGGCATAAAGTCCGATAGTCCATCCAGAAAACGTAGGCGCATATCTGCGCGTATGCCTAGCCAATCGCCTCCCGCTGTATGGGAGCAGCGACGGTCGCCACGCATTCAAACGCATTCGCAGCAGGTAAGTTAATGCGACGAGCAACCATTCGTATGTAACATTCATACATCAATTGAATGAAAGTTTTACCATTCGCAGGGTCAAATGCAACAGCAGGGCAGTCCACCTATACGTCGGCCACGGCTTCGCGAGAATCAGTTGCACCAGCATCCCCTACAACATCCACATGCTGCGATACATCACCAGCAACAACAGCACCATCAACAGTCGCAGCAGCAGCGTTCGCCATGGGAATTACTGCAACAAACGCCACCACCGGCACAGCCACATCAGGCACCACCCCCACCACCACCACTGATGGTGGACATAAATCAAGTTCCTGTTAGTTTGCCACTAAGGCATGATCCCATATGGACATACTCGTCCGGTCCGCACACATCAATTTGTGCCTATCCAGCGCCACCGCGGCTGGCACCGTGTCAGGTGGTAAACCATACTCCATTCTCTTTCCAATCTTCCTATTTCTAAGGCAGTCTTTTTTACAGGTTCATAGTGTATACTCGCAACAGTTTGCTCAAACATGCAATCTGGGTAACCATCAATTTGGTACGTTCTCTTCAAGTGCTCCACCGATAGCAGTGCCACAACCGCAACCAGCACCACCACCAACGCAACCGCATCAGGCGAACTACCATCAACCTCATATCACTCAACAAAGACCCGACAGCATTGCACTAGAGTCACTTGATCATCATGGACCACATGGTCCACATCCTCATGCACATGCACATCCACATCCAGCTGGTGCCGCTTCATCAATTCATATTACACCGATTACAGCGGCTGCTGCACACCATATGCATTCCACAGCACAGGTAACTCAACTGTCAGCGGCTCCACAGCAGATCTTCATTTCCACCGAGGTGAGTTAGAAAACACTGAGTTTGGAAAAAAAATCGATTGAACACCTCACATATTAGCGTTTCCTGCAGAGCCATCCAAATCAAATGGAATTATTCCGCCAGGCCCGGCGTACATTCCCAGCACAGCGTCGTTTCGCTAGATTCCATTGGCCACCAGGTGCCCATCCACATCATCCACATCGTCATCATGCTCTGCCACATCAAGCCCTTGGTGGGCAACATCCCACTCCAGTGCAAATACAAGCCGGTATTATTAATCCTGGATTTTTACTCAACTTCCTGTAAGTTTAAAACAAGTTATTCAAGAATATACATATATAACTGACTTTAAATCCTGTTTCTACTTTAAGTGCCATGTTCCCACTCTCGCCATATGGGCAGCACGAGCTTAGCTCACCAGACTCCAACGAAACTGAGAACTATGAGGCCTTGCTGAGCCTAGCCGAACGTTTGGGTGATGCCAAACCACGTGGTTTGGCACGAACAGAAATTGATCAGTTGCCAAGCTATAAGTTTAATCCAGAAACACATACAGGTAATAATTTATTGTCAAATAATGTGATAGTTTAACGATTCTAATAAAAATATTCATTTTAGGTGATCAAACATCTTGTGTGGTTTGCATGTGCGATTTTGAACTGCGACAGATTCTTCGTGTGTTGCCCTGCTCGCACGAGTTCCACGCCAAGTGTGTCGATAAGTGGCTAAGGGTAAGTGGCAGGATTTTATTCTGTATTAGTGGTTAAGAAATTGTTACACACATAGCTAAATTTATACTCTTATAACTAATTTATATGCATTTTTTTTTTCAGTCAAATCGCACATGTCCCATCTGCCGTGGCAATGCATCCGATTACTTCGAAGCTCATGAACAGCACTAAGCAACAACGATCCCAATTTTCGCTACCCCGCTACAGCTCACTGTTTTACACAAAAGAATTATTATGCCCCATGGAATGGGGTATAAAACTAAACTCAAGCCCTCCTCCGTGTGATGCCATGCTTAAAGAATATTTCACCAAATACAAGAACTAAATCTATCATAAAAAAAAAGAAACAAATGAACTCACCACATACATACATACATATACATATATGTATTTTAACACTGATTTATATAGGTATATATATTCGTATTGTTTAGTAACTTTAACTATACACATATTAATAACAACGCCTCTACATAGTTTTCATCGTAAACAAAAACATGTGTAGGTATACATACATATATATTTCCAACAAGAAAAACATAACGCTACGTAGATTCAAGGTTATAAAAGAAATAAAAAAAATACTTAGCACTATTTTAACAATTTTAATAGAAGTTGTACATACATGTAAATGTATATTTAAAAGCAATGTTTTAACAAAAATAACAAACTAAACAAAAATAATGATATCGTGACAAAATTTATTTTACAAAAAAATGCCAATTTACTATTATTATTATTAAAAAACAAAAAATATTAAAAAAAATATCGTTGTCGTCGTCTCGTGTAATTTTTATCAAATTATAATTTAATAAACTTTAACAAAAAAAAAAAAAATAAATAAAAATATGAAATATAACTTTATATAGGTGTACAATATATATTTAACCAGAGAAAGTATACAATATACAATGGGAAAACAATAATAATTGAATTAGTAATTCAAAAAAAGTAAACGTATCTCCCCTTCCTGCCCTCCGCGCACACATAAATACAAGTACACAAATTAAAGTAAAAAAAAAAAAATATAAATACAAAAACTTAGAGCTCTTTCCAAGATTTTTCCACCCAAAATAAGAATAAAATTAAATAATACACATTTTCTTATAGACTTTTTAAACAAAACAAAAAACCAGTAAATAATAAATAAATCTTGAGAATTGATATACAATTTTCCAAATATTTTGTGCATTAATCAGAACAGATATAGTATAGAGAGTATGCAATTTTATCAAAGGAAACTAGAAAACATTACCCAATTATGTCATTGTGTGGAATTATGTCTGTAGTTGTTTTTGAAATAAGTTTTTTCTTTTCGTATTCTTAATAAACTATTTGATTTCATTTTATTTTAGAAAACACCACCAATGTAAAATATAACCCTAAGAAAATTATTTAAGTGAATAACTGATGTTCTGTAAAAGGATTTTATTTAAAAAATGAAGTAATGCAATTAAAATTTCTTCGTATCTTTAGTGGCTTTTGTACATTGGAATCTTTTTCATCTCATTCTATGATAGTGCTTTCGATCGCCAATTGGCTAAGTTTACCCCGATGACTGTATTCGCACTGGGACTATAGTTAAATTTACACCAAATAAGACCATAGTGCTCTTTGGGTTGTGGGAATCAATTTCATTAAATAAGAGTTTCATTTTTATTACAAAATAAATAATTATTAGTTTTGAGATTCTTTTACTGCAAGCTGCTAAGATCTATTGAATTCTATAACAATTTTTCTCGACTTTTATAGAAGGAAATCTAATGTCATTAGATGACCCACATGGTCTCAAATATGGAGCCATTTATCACTTAGCGTCATAATCGAAATTGTTTTTATTTGAATTGTGTTTTTGGAAAATCTATTTTTTTTTTTCTGGATTAAAAAATAAGCAATTTTTTTTTGCTATCCGTAAGTTACGGTACACATTTATCAATGCAAATTTCAATATGTATTCGAATTTCCGTATAGAAATCTATCATTTGTTCTTCTTGGGAATAAATAATGAATAACTCATAGTACTGCAGAACTCTCAGAAGGCTTACGAGGATTGCTCTCATAAACATGCCGAGTTATTAAGTGTGCCAAGGTTAGGTTAGGTAAGGTGGCAATGGCTATCTAGTTAGAGCACCAGTATACTTCGGCCTATAGAGGCCCATTGTGATAGCAAGGATTTTATGGATATGCATCCTCGCTGCTCATGAAAATCATTTGGAGCTAAATGCATGCCTATCGATTTCAATTTTTCAGCTATGGTTGAAGGTTGGACCACACACACTTAAAAATCTTTTAGTCTCTGTTTTGCTACACAAAATTATAAAGACTTGTAAAATTGATAATTTAGCAAAGGATATGAAATCAGCGTCAATAAAATTTGCTTCGAAGGCTACTACTGTAGAATGTCCTTATAAAGTTGATTTCTGGACCTCTGCTATTTATGTACATATGTATATGTTAACAACTTTACGTTGAATTGAGTGTTGTAAGTGAAGTTTTCTACTTGTTTTTATTCTTAAAACTCCTTAGTAGTTATAACAAAGAAATTTATTGCAGACTGACGTATTTACTTCTTAAAATTTTGCATTGACAAAACTTAAATGTTAGCAATCAGTTTTGTTAGTTTGTTTATCAAACCAAAACACATTATGTTTGTTATCAGCTTTTTATTAAATTCATTTGTGGTTTTATTAAGCTTTAAATAGGGTTTTTTTTTAGTACGAAACATTACCTTAGTTCTTAAGTATACGAAATATCATATTAACATACATATATGTACACACATAAATGTCGTTTTTTGTTATTAACATTTAATTTTAGTATATAAATAATTGTTAGTGCCTAATTTTTTTTATTTCGTTCTTTTTATATTCGTTAACTATGCATAATACAACTATTTGTAATCATCTTTACGCTTTTATCTCACAATATTTAGCTTAATTTGAAGTATTTTGTTTTCGTTTTTGTTCTATCAAATATAAATACATACATATTTCTTCAGTTTGTGTTTTCTTTTAGTTTTTTGATTGGGAAATGATACAAATAAAATCTTGTTCACTAACACTGTATGATTGTGTTTGTTTGCTGTGTTTTTTAATTAAAAAATGTGTTTTTGATGTGAAAATAGATATACATATAACTTTCATTATTATTTGATGATAGTGATAGAGTAATAAATTAAAATTGTTTCGCTTCCAATTTGCACAACAGCATTGGTGTTTTTTAAAGCAATTTATACAAAACAAAATACATATACATATAAGATTTGGTGTGCAATCGAGAGTAGGCTTTTATGTAGATTGAGTTTGCGATTTGAAAAAAAAAATTAAAAGCCAATTCCTTACGTTTTGAGTTTTTATTAGATATTTCATACATATTTGTATTGCATTTTTGTTTGAAAAAAACAACCTCTTTTCTGTTGGATAATTTTTAACTTTGCACCCGCGATATATGAATGCAGTAAATAACAAATAATATAAGCAAAAAGAAATAAAAAGAACATGCTGCTAAACAAAAAAATTCTTTTTTCAAGCAGAAAAAAAAATCGTAAATAGTTTGTATCATAATTAAAATTATAAAATATATATAAAGTTTTGCTGTGATGTATGTTATATATTAACAACTTAAAATAACAATATAAATTTTTAACAACAAAAATTTAACTAACAACTTTTAACTTCTTTCCATGTATAATTTTTTTTTCTAAATGCATATTGGAAATCAACTTATGTATACTTTTTATACAAACACACATACATATGTACATATGTGCTTGTGTACTTCTGGGTTTTGAAAATTAATTAATCAATCACACTTAAGATTTTTGTTCCCTTCCTACTTTCAGTTTTACTTATATTTGGACTTATATTTGGAAATGTTAATAGTTTGAGTATGTAGATCCTTCTTTACAACTGCCCTAAAAAAAATACGTATCTAAAAATATTGCTCAAAAAGAAAATGTTTCTCGATTTCATTTTTTTTTAAAGTCTCCGTGCTTTATAAAATAGCTACATAATGCATATAATGGGCGAAAGTACATATGTATTCTTTTTTTGATGTTTCCAAACTATGCTTCCATTAGTATAATTTTTTTTTTGTTTTCATTTAGTGTGTTTGAATGGTGTTAGAGTACTTTTGCATGAACATGTTTATGGATATACACATATAAATATGTATAAACAACTTTTTAGTGATCATTTGTGCTTTTGTAATAAAAAAAAACAATACTTTCCTTTTTAGTTCCTTTTAAAAAATCGAACTATTCTATCTCACTCGATCTTTTTTATACTTAAAAGCTACATAAATGTCTCTTCCATTCCAAAGCAAAAATACACATTTATAAGTAGGTATAACTGCTAAACAAAAAAAATAAAAACAAAGGATTGTAATAAAAAAGATAGTTATGTTTGTTCAAAATATTGACTTCCTTGTGGTTTTTGCTTTAATTGTCAATAATTTAAAATATACACAGATATTCATTTTTTTATGTAGTTTTGTTTTTATCTTGAGTTTTTTGTGTAACAAAAAAGCAAAAAAACATGTATTTTCTAATAAATAAAAATAATTGAAAAATAAAAAACAGTGTTATCATTGTTTGTAACTAGTGGGTTTCACACATTTTTTTTATTACTACTATACATACATATATAAATTAGCTATCATTATAACTATACTTTGAATTGGAACATTATTAAATAAAAACTACAATTGAAAACACAATAACAGAACAAATAGAAAATAAATTTTAAGCTTCTGATGGAGTTCATTATATAATATACAATACATACATAACATACATATTCATATATGAAGAACAAAAAAAATTAAGATATTTTGTAATAAAATAATTAACAATAAAGCTCTTATGAAAAATACAGTTGTCGTCTTTTTATTTAAATATTCTGTGCATTCGTGTCAAGCATGCGTAAAAAAATACTAGAAGAGAATATTTTTTTTAAATTATGATTTATTCTTTGGGATATGAATTATAATTATAAACATCGCCAAATCTACCGAAAATCTCCCCCCTGTTCTGCATTTCGAGTGAAAGTGGATTGAAACCGAAATTGAAATTCACTCGGAATGGAATTCAGTGTTCTGCATTCCGAGTGATTTCGAATTTTTGGAATCCACTTCGAATTAATTGTTTGAAATGTCAAACACAGCTGTCAAATCATTTCAAAATCATTGGAGATTTTCAGTTCTTGGTTTTTGTTTTGTGCAAGTGAATTAAACATTTAAGAAAAAATATATTTTATTAAAAAAATGGAAAAAATGGAAAACAATAAAATGGATTGGTGAAAACCGCGAAGAAACCGAATGGAGAAAGTTCGCAGGAAGATTTTTCAAAATAAATCTAACATTCTGGATCTTCCCGAAGCATTGTTAGACAACTGAAGAAAAATAATTTATTTAATGATTTTTGCATTTTTAAAAACAGTTTTATATTTGTTGATATCCTGCGAGAAGTGGAGAGAGAAATCTTGATCTTGGAAAATCTTGATTTTCTTTCATGTAATTCAGGAGAATACTCTCTTGCCTCTAATTTTTGTGTTGTACTATATTAAACAAAGGAATTATTTTAATACACTAATGAAAAGTCTTATTATTCTACTCATATTTTTCAAAATGATTCTGATCAACAAATTAATTAATTAATTCAATTTACAATGGCATGCGAATTCAATTCACGTCAAGAATCTCAAGTGAATTCAATTCACTAAAATCACAGGATTTTCGGAATGCAGAACACGAATTTACAGCTGTCATCTTGAGTGGAATGCAGAACACCAAAATATTCACTTTCGATCATACAATCCACAATTCATAGTTTCGTTCGGAATGCAGAACACCCAATTCCACTTTTGGTGGTTGAATTCACTAAAAGTGGAATGCAGAGCAGGGGGGTATGTGGCCATTTGCCATTGCCCAAAATAGAAGACAGACCCCCCTGTTCTGCATTCCATTCTGATATTTTTGCCCCCATCATCACAAAGCTCATTAACTTAAGTCTTGAAACTTCGACAGTACCAAAAAAACTTAAAGAGGCACTTGTTAGACCAATCTACAAGGGAGGAGCCAAAAAAGAGATATCAAACTATCGTCCAATATCAATATTACCAACCGTAGAGAAAATGTTGGAGCAAATCGTAGCTGATCGCATATGGCAATTCACTGAAAAGCACAAGTTACTAAACAAAAATCAATACGGGTTTCAAAAAGGGAAAAGTACTAACAAACTACTTGGAGACTTCGCCAATTTAGTTAACAACAGTCTTGCGAAGAAACATCATGTGTTAGTTCTGTTCCTAGATTTTAGCAAAACCTTCGACACCCTAGACCACAATAAAATAATAGAAACCTTAGAAGCAGCAGGGATTAGAGGAACCCTAGCAGAATGGCTAAGGGATTATTTAAGAGCGAGAACTTTCCGAGTAAAAATAAAAGATTGTTGCAGTAGCGAATAGAAGGTGCAGTATGGTGTTCCTCAAGGGTCAAAATTGGGGCCCCTATTATTCATTTTGTACACGAACGGAATGTTGAAGTGCCTTAAAAATAGCTCCTCATTTGCATACGCAGACGATACGGCAGTAGTTGTTTCGCATAACAATGTCGAAGAAGCAACGAGGATGATGCAGATGGAACTCTACGAAGTTGGAAAGTGGTGCCACGACAACGGACTGGTGATCAATGTGTCGAAAACGAAAGTTATGCATATTCGCAGCCCACAATATCCAGCTACAGAAATGAGGCTTAAAGCCTACAATTGTACTAACCAAACCACAACTGATGTGATAGAGGTAGCGGCGACGTATAAGTACCTTGGTATTACCATCGACAGTCATCTTCTTTGGGAACCGCACATTAATGACCTACGAAAAAAATTGAGAGGGTCCCTGTTCGCATTGGCTTGTATGCAACACAAAGCTACAATATCCGTCCAAAAGCAAGTATACCACGCTCTTATTGAGTCAAGGCTCAGATATGGTGTCCTGGCTTGGGGAAATGCGGCAGAAACACACATAGCCAAACTGCAGCGTATCCAAAACAGGGCAATAAAACTGTTATCAAGAAGAAACATAGCAGAAAGTAGCTTACGAATACTGAGAGTAAGGCAGATCTTCAAGATGACAGCAGCGCTGGAATATTACGATGACGACCAGTTCCGGGTACCAATCAGCCACAACTTTAATACTAGAAGACAAGCGAATGGGATGTTCCAGCTTCCACATTACAACAACGCCTACGGTAGGCGCAAGTTAATGTATACGGTGCCAGATATACTAAACAGCCTTCCTCAAAACCTGAGAAACATATCGCAATGCAATACCAGAAAAAGAAAATTAAAAAAACATTACTTAGAAGAAATTACTTAAGATCCATTTAATTTAAATGAAACAAAATCATAAAACACATTCATTCGCATTTGTGAAAAAATTTAATTGGTAGCTCGATTTTACTCAAACCTCAAATATCCGGAAAACTCGATTATCCGGAACAGCGTTGGTCCCGATCATTCCGGATAAAATGGGTTTATCTGTATTACGTTGCAGAGAAAGATTAAAGGACGGTGCACATATGTATGTACATTACCTATCTTAAATTAACTGAAGAGCATGACGAAGGAAAATGTGCGGCTACTAAACAGTACGCATATTCTTTACGGCAAATACAAATGAATTATGCCTACATTATATTCATTAAAAGATGTGAATATTTAGAGAAATAAATAGGTTCATATTCATAAGGTAATTTTTCGATTTTCCGGCAACCGCTTCCCGGTCATTGTTACATCTGTTAGAAACAACCCAAACTTCTATGGAAGTTTTGATAAGGACAAGACAATGGTAGATCCAATGAGAGAACGGGTTGACGCGGGCATCTTTTCGGAGAAACTCAAAATATCGAAATCTTATCGCCAGTGTTCTCAACTCGGAACTACTGCGATTCACGAGGCTTATTACAATTTAATAAAAGATCCAACACCCAAACATATCATCGTTATAGTAGCAGATAGCCAAACCACAGTTAAAGCCATAAATCCGGCTACCAGAAAACACTCAATAGCTTGGATGACCAGGCTAGAGCTACTTTTCTCTAGGCTCCAGGTCATTATGCCATAGAGCGAAACGAGCGATCCGATGAACTAACCAGGCTGGTGTCAGCCATCCGGCAGATTTTAAGAAGTGTGGGTGTATTGCCCTTAACAGCACCCATGTACATATAAGAATGTGAACATTTTCAAATATAGTGCTGTGAGAGTATTATCAATTTTGATAAAATAAGTCGGTGTCAGATGGATCAGTTTGTCAAACTGTGACATGTCCGGAAAAATATGGTCAAAAACAAACGAGCTTCTACGTAGACACCGCGCGAGTAGTGGCTTTGGGCGAATAGATCCATACAAGATAGATCCAAACCCAATAGGTCCGACGATAAGGACCTTTTTCCTTACTCACATTCTGTGCAAATACCCGGCACAAAATAAGTGCGCGCTCATAAAACCGCCCTTCGGTTTTACATCATAGCATTTCATTTGAAATTTTATGAAGCGAAATCAATAAATTAACATATTTGACGTTAATACTTGTTTAATAAACAAATTAATAATTCTAATTCTCAATTAATTTCCTTCATTACTGTACGCAATGAATTTTGACCTTACCTACTGATTTTCCTTGCAAATTTATTGTTTTTATTCTCCCAATTCCAATTCATTCTCCACTTAACGAAACTCATCACTGAACACAGCCAATTTAACGAAAGTACGTCGCTTCTCATTTCTCTAGCTGGCATAAAACCACTCAACATCCGTGAAACAAGTCTCATTTGAATTTTAAGTTTGTTCGAAATAATCATGGTATTATAGTGGTTCGGAGAGAGCGTTTTTGTACGCAACATTATATGTAAATTAAGTGATTTCCAACATAAAAAATAAAATACATATATGTATAGTCTTCTTCTTATATGTATTATATATTTAATAAATAAGCCTAAGTGTGTGGAATAAAGAATAAAGCAAAAAAAAAAAATAAGCAAGCGCATGCCAAGCAGAAGAAAGTTACAAAGTTATTTAATTAATTTTTTCTGTTCGATTGAGTGAATTTATAGAGAATTATTTATAAAATTCTATAAATAAAGAAAAAAATCCATAGAAAAAAAAAATTGTCCGTTAAAATTGTTACATAAAGAGGAAGCTTTCCAAGAGTAACGCGCCTAATAAAAAATTAATTTTTTTTACTATTGAGTGTGTGTGCGAATTAATAGCAAAACAAAAGGAAAATAAAATAAATTCCCTATGAAAAATAATTAATTTTTTTTTTGTGTAAACAAACAACGGATTTTATTTCCATTTTTATTCTTCAAGACGACGGGGTTTTTCAAAAGCAAAAAGTAAGTTTGATTTTCTTCACATTATACATACGTATCTCCTTGGTTTTAGTTTTAGGTTTTTTTCTTTTTTGTTTTTCCAAATTCGCCAACGAGTGTACTATTTAATCTCTTACCAATGGGATACACAAAATTTGTTTACCTAACTCAGTTTTGGCTATGGTTAGCACATGCACTGTGTTTGACCTTAAAAGGGAATAAGAAAGTCGAAGGGAAAGCTAAAATAATTTAGAAAACTAGTCTCGCCCAGCCGAATGGACTTTTTGCCAACCATTAGCAAAAGCCATGGCGCAAGGATTCATCTCTATCCGCCAGCCACATCATTCGAAATCGATCGAAATACACGTAATAGAGCTGCGATGAATACACATACGTATTTATTTATGTAAGGCTGCGAATGAAGGCATAAAGTGTAAATAAAACTTTAATCGTAATAATCAAGGTGCCAGTAAAAATATTAAGATTTGAGTGATGTTATGACGCGGACGGGTTATAAGTTATAATTGTGGTGAAATAAGTGAAACTTGACAACATTGTAACAAACGCATACATAAACATAGTTTTTTTTTTTTGTTAACGAACCCACCCGATTGGATTTTGAGTGGAAAATTCCATTCCCTAAAAGGAAATACTTTGATTTGAGTGTTTATCATTCTTTCTTATTCTCAAAATACACTAATGATAATTTGGTTTGGTATTGTTTGCAAATTAGTTTCCTGGAAAGTTGGCAACGTTAAATGTATGTAATATTTCTTAATTAAAACGTCATTTCTCACTCGTGGTTTGAACCAGAAATGAAAGCTCTCAATCAGCTGTTGCCAGATTTCTTGTAGTAAATAAAAATTGTTTAACATGACCCTTTACGTCACAGTGAAGGCAAAACTTGAATGGATTAGATTTCCCAATATGTATTGTTTAATCCAAATTTGAGAATTCTCCCATTTCTTGTTTCTTATTTGCAAACTGCAAGATCATGTTAAATACTACCTACCTGAAATGAGGTTTTAAAAAATATTTTAACGTAAGGTTAAGTTCGGTTATGAAGAGTGTGTGATGTTATTAATTATTGTGAATCCCCGCCCTCATAGTTTGGGAGTCAATACTCTTCTTAGCAACTCGTTATGCAGTTTATGCTTTTGGTGAATCTTAGAAATAGAATATCCGATGCAGATGTATCTTTGAATTTTCCAGCTCTGAAATGTCTACCAAGAATCTATGTCGTAATGTACGGTGGAGTCGTTCTTAAAGGGCGGGCAATAGCAGAGTAGATGTTAGAGTTAGATCAATTCACTTTCATCCTCATCTAGCTTCTACAGATATCGTTGTACTCTGGTTGGAATTTGCCTGTTGTATGACCTATCGCCAAGTGTCTTGTGATTATTCCAATGATTGTAAGCGTATGGGGGATTTATACAGATGTATGTATGTATGTAACATCGTCTTTGTCCTGTTAAGATCAAGATTCGGTTATTAAGAACGAGATGAGACGCAGTCTTCTTGCGCGCCACAAGGCATTGGTCACTTTTTCGGTTATAGTCTTTTAATCGTTGTCAGTATGGAGGTGTCAGCATCATTGTTGCTCATAGCCCATCCAATTCTGTTTAGTTCATTTGATATCAAGTTCCCTTCGATTTTGCTAAGTCCGGGTAACCAGCACAGTCAACCTTGTGGTGCCTTATGGCAATTAGTGCATAGTTATGTTTATGTAGGTAGGTAGGTACTCAATTGTAAGATGTACTTTAACAGATTATAATTTGGCGCCTACAAATTATGCCTTCGCGAGTTTTTTTTCCCCCGATTTTGAATCGAAATTTATCTATAAGATCATTTTAATCCATATTTTCTTAAGTTCGTACAGTATAGGGATACGGGTTGGATAAAACAAACTAACTAATCGATTGGTCTGCTTTTACACTTAGACCTGTGAGTCTAGACTCTCATAAGTGCAAAAGAGTAAGAAAGTGCGAAAAGATGAGAAGGAAAATCTTTTGCCCCTGTGAGTCGAGGAGGGTAAGGTTTTCACTACTTTTTTTGACATTTTTCTTTTCTGTTCTTCACTTTATCATTGTGTGCTTCATATGTTCTCGTTGCTTTAGAGCACAGCCCAGTAGGGGATCGTTGGCGTTTTCAGCAGACCTTGGCAAATCACCCCTTATTTCATCAATGAAAATCTTAAAAAATAGGAAGGCCTTCCCAAAATCATGCCTAAGAAGCGAGTTGGTAATGCCTCTTGTTTTAAAATTCCCACCACTTTTAAAATTTGAGCTACAATTGTACTACATACCACTTCGCTTCTAAGCGAATGGCCTGAGGCATTGCCAAGGAAGCGAGTTAGTAATGGACTCTGTTTTAAAATCAGTTTGAATGACATTGCCGGCTCCGTTTCCTATATTTTCGCTTTTTCAGGCCTTCCTTTCGAACAGAAATATGTACCTAGCAAACAAGTCTGATCACGTTATTTTTTTTCATTTTAATTAAGCTTAGTGGAAAAATTCAAACTCACCGATTTGTATTTCAAGTTTAATTTTTGGTGCATAAAAACGTTTGGAGAAATAAAGAAGCGCTAAGTAAAATTTTAATAATGTGCCCTAAGGTATTCAATGAAAAATTCAATTAAAAAGAGTGGTGAAAGCTAGTTATCTTCGTTTTTTATTTACAATATTTTTTTCTAAAACTGAAATAGATGTTTTTTTTTATCATATACAAACACAACAAATACACTTGGATTTATTTATTTGATTTTGTTTTGGAACTAAGGCCTCCCTAGAAGCAATATACACAGGAAGGCCTGCTGTTACTCATAACTGTTAACCGATGAAATAAGTGCTTCCATGGAAGGGCTATAGGAAGGCCTGTTCTAACAACTTCTTGGTAACCCCTGAAAGAAGGCCTGCAAAGGAATCGAGATGGGAAGTACTTGATGATATCGCAATGTTAAAATCATGCCTGAAGTAATGGCAAAAGGCATCGATGCTTAGTTTAGGAAGGCCTGAAAGAATCGCTGGGGTAATGTTCAAATTCCCTACCGGAAGGAGTCGGTTTTTCTATGTATTTGTGTTCGGTTGCTTGTAATAAAAGAGGAATGTCAAATTTAAGTCAAAAGAGTTAAGTCTGAAACCTGAACTGTAATAGCGCGAGACTCACGAAAGAAAATAACAAAGAGAAATTCGAAAAAAATCCAGCCTCAAACGTCTAAAGTGTAAAAGCAGACATGTAATGTCAAATAAATGGGCACATTCAGCATAAATACAAAATTACAAGTGCATACCTATGTATGTACATACATAATATGCACGTGTATGTATGGATGTTAATAAATTTACACACACTCTAACTTGCCGCCCGAAGGGGTCCGTACCAATTTTTCCAAAATTGCATCTCATACTTCATAGTTATCCCAAATTGTTTAGCTAAACGCAGCCGCGTGAGTAGCTAAAGGCTGAAATATTTTTCATCCGCGTAGCGTTCCACCAAACTAATATCTATTGTTTAGTTCCCCAAAAATGAATTGAATTTAATTTTGTATTGGAAAAAAAACCAACTTTATTATTATCTGTACTGAATATCCAGTTTAAACATTCAACTAAAATCATTCAAAAATGATAAAAAGAACAGCAAAATAATGTTAAATGTGTCTACGTTGCATATTTCATCTTCGAATTCACCATTCCCCACCCTCTTCCCAATCACAATTTTTCACCTATTGCTATACAATGTACCTATAGAGTGGGAGCAATGAGCCCTGTTTCTTGTTATATATTTACTTTCTTTTATTTCCCTGTAAATTTGTATCAAAATAGTAAACACTATCTCAGTATGAATAACATAGCATATATGTATGCATGTATGTAGAGCTAAGAAAAACGTCATAAAAACAATTCACGCCAGCCATTTTGAATTATATATGTTTTTTTTTTGTAGAAAACACATACGAAACGTTTTGAAAACAAAATTCATCTTCACTCAGGTGTGCATAGGAATGAAAGAGATGTATAGATAAAAACAAAATGAAAACATATCCACCACGAGACACCAGCAACCAGCATATTAGACCAACTCACTCATATGTTGAAATTCACCACACAATACCATACGAGTTCTTCCTCTTCTTCGCTCGTCGTCGTCTATGTCGAGTCGATGTCGAATTGAAAAGCGCTCATTCGATCATTTGGTTCGTAACGTTCGCAGAATTAAAACGTGTACGCTGTCGGTCGATGAGTAGTTATAGCGGTTCTCGAAGTAACTCGAAGTTGTTGAATTTTTTTCCTAAATACGAAAAAACATTCAAACATCATCGCACTAAGAGATATCATTAAAAAATAATAAATTAAGAGCGTTTTTAAAAAGTGCCGGAGTGTTTTACTAGCTACACAGTAAAAAGAGAAACAAAATTTATTCAAATATTTTATAAGGTGTGTGTTCTGTTGTCAACGGATGAAATTATTTTTCTTATATTTTATTTTTCTGTTTTATATTTTTTCGCACCAGGAAATGTTTTCCTTGTTTTTTTTTTTTTATTCTAATTAATCCAATTCATTCTGGTTTTGTTAAGTAAGCACTCACTTTTCCCTGAATTCATATTTTTTTCTTTTGTGAGAATTAAAAAAAATATATATTTTAATTCCCGCAGTGAGTGATATTTAAAGTGTAAAATATTTTGTGTGAAATTGATTTCCCCCTTTATAATTTTGCGTAAAGTATTGTGTGTTGAAAGTGAAAATTTTTACGATGGAAACTTGATTTCAATTATGATTTCAAAAAAAAAATGGCTGCTAGAATTTTCATTTATACATTTTCCAAATTAAGCGGCCAATTTTTAACGGATAACCCGTAGCTGTGATTAGGGATTTCCCCGCCGTTAAAAGAAAGATCTTCCGTAAAAGTGGCAGGTTTGATTGTCTTCTTTTCTTTTTGGATTTATCTAGACTACGATTTTGCTACCTTTTTCGTTTTGTAGATTTGTATAATTTTATAGATTAGAATTTAGAAACGTACATAAAAAATGTATTACCTATTTTTTTTTCATATTTTCTGTCATTTGGTTTGGCCGGTAGTGTAGAACTAGCAAATTGTAGCAAGTCCTCTATAAAGTGTTAATAAGTTGAATATGCAGGAAGTTTTTTTTTTTTTGAGTCTTCTTTCTCTAGCTCTTAGCGTGTGTTATACAAAACTAGCAAAAAACAAACAAACACAATATCCCCTTGAATCCATTCTAAATTAATTGTTAAATTTAGTTTGTCGTAACGTTTAGTGTTGAATATGTTTAAATACTACTTTTAACTTTAAAACCAGACACAAGAATAAAAACATTATTTAACTTGTTTTGTATTCCCAACACCAGTTCTGTTGGTACTTATTTACGGAGACTGATCCACCGAAGTTTACGTGAACTGTCTGATGATTTTCATTAAAATTTCAAATGTAGCGTGTTTTAAATGTTTGTCCAATACCGAAAATTGACAAGTCGTTGAGCCGATGCTATAAATCTAGGAAATTTTTGCTCTACGATGTGAGAACTAGGTCTCAAAATCATTTAGTCTAAAATTTACACATTTATTTAGTGAAAAGTTCTATTCCATAAAAAGCATGAAAACAAACTGACATGTACTAAATAGGTGGGTTTATCTATGTTAATCTACAAGAATCTATTGTTTTGCCACGCTTATCCTAATATAGCCAGTTAAACGTCTGTCAAATCAGACACAGTCGCCTTTTAAGGTCTTTAAAATTAAATAAGTCTTAAGATGCAGATCGGGAAATAAATTGTTCTACAAATATCACAAATTAAACTGATTGCCCGTTCCAAATAAAATGATTAAGCAACACAAATTAGAAGTTTTCTTCTCTTGTTCAACCCTTAATCCTGCTCCAAACTGTTAATCCTTTCATTGCTCTTTAACGTTAACGTTCCTCAAGAATATTACTCATCACTTTTTCTAGTGATAAGTTAAGTTATCTATCCCTGTATGTTGTTTGTGTATTATTACAAAACAAACCCATCATTCACTAAATAAATTATTGCAAAAATTAAGAATTATTTAGTCGGGACCCAAACAAATTCGTTTCTGTCATTTATAACATTTGTCTTGAATTGGAATCTTCGTGAATTATATTTCCCTGTTCTAAAAAAAAATGATTTTCAATACCTCATGGTTGTCTAAAATACTCTCACTGAAAAGATTATGCTTTTTATTTTACCCGTAGGACCGACAAAAATATAATTTTTACATTTGCCTTTTTTTCTTTTTTTTTCTTCCACTCACTAAAGGACCATCGATGCAGAAAAAAATTATTAACCAAAAGAATAATAACAAATATAAAACAAAAACAAAAACAAATCGACAGACTGATTACCATATATATACATAAAATAAATAAATATATAAAAAAATAAATATTTATATATATAGAGGCAGTTGTGAACAAAAAAAGAAAAATTAATTAAAAAGAAAAACTCTTAATGGAAATTAGTATTTTTTCGTTGATTTTAATTACTTGTGTGTGATATAAAGTTAAGTAATTTTAAATATAAAAATAAAACCATATAATATTAATAAATAGAAAGAGAAAGAAGAAGAAAAACGCTGAGAAGATGACATACTCGCACAATAATAGCAGTAATAAAATGTCGATACGATATGGCGGTAGTAGCAGCAGCAGCAGTACAACATCATCAACATCATCATCATCATCAACAGCAATAAATCATTCCAACAGTATTGCCAGCAGTACAAATTTAAGCACCTCACCCGGTTCAATGTCGTCCGGATCATCGTCCAGCAGTCTATCATCCTCGTTAGGTGGTAACTCGTCGAGCAGCAGCCTAGGCAGTTGTGGTATGGGTAGTGGTGGCGGAGGCGGCGGATTCTTTTCCGCACGCAAAAACAATCATTCGCCCCGAACTCATGGTGGCTGGCAGCGTCAATCACCAGGAGTAAATTCGAGTCGTTGCTCTGGTGGTAATAGTCTCTTAGCCTCTCCAGGTGGTGGTGATTCATTTTTTAACAATCAGCATCACCGCCAGAACCATCATTCGCATCAGAAGCACGGTGGCGGCGGTCCAGGTGGCGGCCATGGTATTGCAGGCAACTCACGCCACAATTCGCCGGCAACAATTATTGGCGGTGGTGGCGTAGGTGCAGGCGTTGGCAGCAGTGGCGGTAGTGGACGGAAATCCAACCGGAACCATCATAGAAATTCGAGTGGCCATAATAACAACGGTATTCATATCCTTTTGTCGTCGTCGAATATCGGCAACGGTGGAAGCCAGCAGCGCAATAGCGGAGGTGTCTCTCCGACAACCCTAATACCAACGAATTTAACCCACTATGCTGGTAGCAAATGCTTTGATGCACCAGCACCAACAGCTTTACCAAAGCCACCACAACACTGGACAATGGGTGGTAAGGATGTTACTTTAAGTACAAACTCGATCATCACCGACCCTAAGATGGTGTCGTTTACATCGCCGTCGGCAATGCTGGCATCGGCCGGTGTTGTAGTGAAGTCGTCGAAACGCAATCTCCTCGATGACTTTAACACGCACAATTTGAAATTGTTGCTCAATGTGCAATCGTAACCGCCATTTTCGTCTCTTAAAAACTAAGTTCAACAACAACCAACAAAACAAACAAACAAAAAAAAAAATAACAAAACAAGGAATATTGTTTTTAAAAATTTTTGATTTTTTCAAATACAAAAAAAAAAACAACGTAAATCAAAATGAATTAAAAAAATAGTTTTTTCGCTTTAAAATGGATACAAACACTCGTCATCATCAACTCACCACGCCCCTTCCAGACAAATTAAAAAAATTGCAACACATTCAAAATTTAATAAAAAAAATAGCCAACAAAAAAAAAAAACAACAGCGACAGCAACTTTGTGGTTTTTAATACAACAAAAAAAATAAAATAACAAAAAACAAAAACTTTTTAGTGATTTAATATTAATGATGATAAAAACAAAAACAAATTGAATCGTGATATATAAATAGACTTTGAAATAAAAAAAATATTAAAAATATAATTACAAAACATAATTGTAATATTTGTAGTACCTAAATAATAATAATTAATTATTGTTGTTAAGAAGAACGAACGATAGAGAGATAAAAACCCGTTTTTCTTCTTCGTTACATCGTTTTTAATTTTTTTTTTTTTGTTTTTTTTTTCATCTCTTTCTTAATTTTGTTTTCTTAATTGTAAATGAACTAAATTCTTGTATATCCACCCACCAACCAACTTAAATTAAGTTAAGTAAAATTAAAAACAAAACATAAAGAAAAAACTTGTAAAAAAAATAACGAAAATGAAGTGTGATAAAAAAAAAATTAAATAATAAAACAAGCAAGTTTTACGGTAAAATAAATACAAAAACCAGCAGAAAATTGTGATTAAATAAACAATAATAAAAAAAAAACCATAGGATGTGTAAAATAGAAAAAAGTGCGGTTTATGAGACAAAAAACAACAATTGTGTGTTAACTCTTAGAACAGGCAAAAAATCTCAAATCGTGAGTATTAAAATGTCGAAATTAATACCTCAACATTTCAATGAAACGCGCATCTAAGAACAGCCGCATCTCAAATCAAACCAGTTTCTAAAAAAAACACCAAATATCCAGAAGCATCCAATCCTACTTACATCGGAATCCAACCAAATAATAACGAAACAACATGCTGATCCAACAACAACAACGTAATGTGATCCGAATACCAATATGTTCCTTCGCATCGAGGTGATACATTTTTATTACTTAGAAATTAAAGCACATAAATTTATTTTAATTTGTTTAACAACCAAAAAAATGCCTTCAAAACATCAAGAACACACCATCAACAGGGCTTTAAAACAACAAAAACTAGCTAACTCCCTCCCTAGATCTATTATATTTTTTTTTATCAAACATCTAAGTGGAGAGCGAGCGAGTCAGAGTTTCAAATACGAGGCAATCAAAGTCAGCATGTTGGATACACGCGCACCCAAAATTATTTTCCCTACGCAAACAAAAAACAAAATTATCATTAAAACATCAACATCTAGTCGCCACAGACACAGCAGCAGCAGCAGCAGCAGCAAAAAACAACAAAAGTATATTATTTTGTTTTATTGTTAAAACTTGCCCCCCATTAATATTTTAAAAGAGCTAAATTGTTAGTTTATTTTGTTTGTTGAAAATTAAATTATTGACAGCACAAAAATAAGAAAGAAATTAACAAGCTAAAAAATGCACTTCATTGTTTAAGTTTTTTTTGTACATCTCCCACGTAAAATATTTTATATATACATATATAAAAAAAAGCAGCGCTTTTGAAAAAGAAAACCCCGAATTAAAAAATATGTAGGTCTCAAAGGAGAGAGATTTTTAGAAAATTCGTCTCATCACTGAAAAAAATTAAATTTGTATTTTTCTTAAATTTTTTTTTGTCATCCAATAGTTTTGTGTTGAAATTTTATTTAAAAAACAACGACAATTCTATGTGTATGTTTATAAATTAATTTTAACTTGTTTTTTTTTTAATTATTATTTCTAACATTAAAAAAAAATATTTGTGAATAGAAAATAGAGAAAACCGAAAAAATAAAGCTTTAAAGAAGACTTATACCTTTTATAAAAAAAAAACAAGAAAACATAAAATATTTATGTGTATATACTAAAAAATAGTTATATTCGCGTATAATACTGTAAAATTTAAACCAAAATTCTTTGTTTAGCAAAACCCAGCAACAGCAAAATGAAAGAGAGAAAGGCATTTTTTTTCCTAACTATAAAAACAAATTTTAACTTTTAAATAATTAAAAAAAACCAACAAATTAGTTTTTAATAAACTATAGCTATTAACTTACTCCTTTACTTTGCAATGTTGTGTGATAATCGAATTTTGTTAAGATTCCTTATTAGTTATATTATATTTTTATTTTAATTCTTTATTTTTATTATTTTTTTTTTTTTTTTTGTTAATTATTACGGAAAATTTTGTAACTCTGAAAAAGAAAAAAAAACGAAAACGAAAAAATTGTATTATTTTTGTAAATGAAAAAAGAAAGAAATGAAAAAAATCTATAAATTCAGAAAAAAAGTTGGAAAAATTAAAAGCAAATTGAAAAAGAGACAAAATATAATATATTTATTTTTTTTATTTTACAACTTTGTTTAAAAAAAAAAAACATGAAACGCTTTTGTGTTTTTATTTCAACTAAATGATATCCGACGTCTAAAACGTAATCCAATGAAATTTCGCAGAAGCCAGAAGATGCCGCAGCAGAATGTCAACAAACTCGAGTGGCAAGTGCATTAATTTGGGGAGGAGTGTGGGCAGAAAGAAATTTAACTCTTTCTGCAGTCTCTGAGGTCGGTTGCGTTTTAAGGGGGAAGACTAAGTTTTTCTAGGAAAAGTTCGCAACTAAAAATGCTATCCGACGAACTCTGATGTAAAGTTAAAATCCCATTCGCATTTAGTTTTTAGAGATTACATGTTTTTTTTTTAGAAAAGTGCTGTTGGTGAAAAATCCTATAATTTATCGGTATTACAAGTCTTGTAATTTTCTACCGCCGACAGGTCAGAAATAGAAATATAGTATCTTAAATCTGGTGCCCAACGAAAGTTTTTTTTAACATATAATAAAAGACTGTGACGTCCGAGTATGTACATATACAAACTTAAAACAAAACGTATTTTTCACCTTTCAACCTTTTGTGTCGTAGTCATACGTATGTAGGCCTGTAATTTTATTTGCATTTTTATCTAAACTCTTTTGAGTCACGTTTTAGTGATTCAGAAAGAGATTGCATAAGTTGGAAAATATTTTCTGTTAAAAGAGTTGTTTGGGGCCTTTTTCAAATAAAAGGATGTCGATGCAAAAACAATTGGGATTTAGAAGTTTTTTTTTTTTTTTTTTTGTTTCTTTGGTCTATCTATACATCGATGTATGAACGTCAAAATCAGAGTAAGCTAGGGTTTTACTATAAGAGTATGAGCCTGAAATAGTACAAAGTGTTTAAATTTCTAAATCTTATCACGAACACACCTGCGATAGCATTGGGGCTGGAAACTTAAAGGTAAGCTGAATATACACGGTAAAAAGAAAGCGATTGTTTTAAAGTTTTTGGCAAGTGACAATACATGTCGCTTCTGTAGTTGTTTGGATGCAAAAGAGTTTGTATTTTTAGCGTGTACATTGAGCTTAACTTAGAAGATGGACGCCCACTTTACCAGTAACAAATTGACAAATTTACTACTCGACTGAGTTGCCTGACTTAAATGGTACCAAAAGTGTTAACAAGTGACACCCGAAACCCCTTGAAGGCGCAACATCAATCCCGTTTCTTACACGATTATTTTCTCCTTTAGAACATGGTCAGAAAAATCTGTTACAGAATGTTCATTAAAGATTGGTCATTATGAACTGCAACAGCTCTTGGAGGTTCCAACAATTACATTTATTAGTCGAATGCCTTCATTTTTGAACCAGAAGTCCATAACGGAACTTAAAAGCTTCGTGAAAAGTATTCTTTAATTTTGGTATAAAGGTTCTTGGTTATCGTTAGCAAATCATAAAAACCAGTCAGCGAAGTCTAATTGCATATTAGCAGATCGCATCGTGGGTCGGCATTTAAGAGCAGTTTACGCAAAACTTTACTATAAAAGAACCATTAAGTAAATTATAACACATTTAGCAACTTTGAATAGTTTTAGGTTATACGGTGTTCTTTTCTAGATTTCGCTAGATTATCTGTCATACAAACTCATATGTGACGTAAATAGGTCATATCTGAGCACCTCTATAAGCCTAAGTTGACGTACTGTTTGCTTGGAATTTCTAGACCGCACGTTTCATGAACCGTACCAAACCAAAGTACAAATATTGGATGTTTGAGTTAAACTCCCGACAAAGATAAGTGATATTGCTTCAGTGACTATTAATCGTTATTTGTTTGTTGTCTTGAGAACGGGAACAAATTTAAAAACAAAAATAATTAGGTACACATCACCTTTTTATTATCATTTTTTTTTATGTAGTCTACGAACTTGGTTGTATCTTCGTTTCAAAAATTAAACGCTTAAGGGTTTTTTTTTAATTTTTGGACTTACATTTCACCTTTTCTTAGTTCCCACATTTTGTAGCTATCGGGTAAATAGATAAAAATTCTTTTTGGAAAATCCAGACAAATTCGTTTAAAAAAAAAAAAAAGAAAAAAATATTTTTATCACTTCTCGAAAACTGCGGAATTACTTACATATATTCCTTGGAAAGTTTGCATATATTCATCTAACAGTGATAATGCAGATCTTTCCAACAAATATATATATTTTTTTTAATTGTAAATAAAATTTCATCACAAAACTAATTTTTAAAGAAAAATTTAAGAAAAATACAATATAGTTTTAAAAAAATCACGATTTAAGTATAATAAAATTTTAAAGAACAAAAAAATATAAATTACTATTTAAGAACCACAAGGTAAAACAAAAACAAACAGAGAAATGAAAAAGTGTTTAGTCAATTTGAGCAAGAAAACAAAAAGAAAAGAAAGTATAATACAGATTTTCAACATAAAATAAAAAATCACGGGTCAAGGCTCTTTCAAAAGAGACGTTCAATTGATTTTTTATTTCCTTTCTATACATATGTATTTTAAATTCTCTGTTTATCAATATTTTAACGTGTTTTTGTTTTGACAATAACATATTAAGCACACCCCCTCTCGAATCACGTATAAGAAATATTTATTGAACCATGAAAGAAAAAAACAAAACAAAAAACTAAAAATCAATTTGCTATATTTAAATATAAAGTATAAAACTAGTACTTGAATGTGATCTCATTTTTTATAATGAAAAAACTATTTAGAACAAGAAACGTTAAAAAAAATTATTATTTGCAAAAAATCGCTAGAAATAAACATCCAAACAGAAAAAAACAAAAAAAGGGAGAACAAAGCAAACAACATCTAAAACAAAACTATTTTAACTGTGAAATTTCCACCATCCATTGTAGGTTTTTGTTAAGAATAAATAACGCAAACAAATTTAAGAAAAAAAAAAAGAATTTTAACAAAAATGTTTATATATATTCTATCAAATGAAAATTTTAAAGCAGAAAACAAAAAATTACAGTAAAAGTACTCTTTTTAAAATAAAACTGTATTAAGGATTTTTTAACATTGATTTGTGATTAAAATTACTCCAAATTGTTCAGATAAATGTTCGGAAACTGTTAAAATCTTTGGAAGTGTTACCAAAAAAATTTTATAAAAAATACGCATATTAAATGGGGTTAATTTTTAGAGTACCTACCTTTTTACTTAGAAATTGTTCTAAATTCATTCGATATTTATTATTTTTATATATTAACACGATTCTTTTTTTTTTGTAAGAAATTGGGTCTTTTTGGTCAGTAAAAATTTTTAAATCCGCGGTAAATTTTATTTTCTTTCACCAAACTCCATTTAATGAAGAAAAAAAAAACTAAAAATATAAAAAAAAAAAAAAAAACAATAAAATCAATGCTTCCACTGACTTTAACATTTTTGGAAACCTTCGAAAAATTTACTTCTTTAAATTACACAATAGAAATTGAACAGTTTATATTATAATGAGTACATACCAGCATGAAGTAAATCTTCCATTTGTTAAACAACATCCTTGGATTTTAAATTCATTGCAATTTAATTTTTTTTGTTTTCATTAAAGAGAATGACAGAAATTTATTTAAGAAAACCAGTTTTCTTATTAACATCTTGTAAAGCTTATTTGCTTTAATAAAAAGAAAAATCGGATAATGAAATTCAGGGATGCGTAACAGTGATTTCAAATTAAAACTGTTTTTTTTTTATGTGAATTTATGTAACGCAAATCATAGAAATAAATCAATTGATTTTTAAGGAAGCAATTTTTAGGGAAACAAATACACCAACTATAACCCTAAACTAACTTTAAATTAATAAAACAAAAACAGTATAAAATACAATTTTTAAACGCAAAAGAGTATGTGGAATACATTTTTTTTCTCTAAAAAAAAAAAATATCGATCTTAAAAAACCAAAAACAAAATAAAAAACTTTAAAACATTTTAGTGGAATTTGTAACGTAAAAAACTACATTTTATTATTGATGCAATTTATTTTCTTCCTTTTTTCTAATTTTAAATTAATGGAAAAATAATTATAAACAATAATTAAAACAAATTATAATTAAATAAAGAGTAAAACAAAAAAAATTAATTAGAAGTATAAAAAGTATATATTATATATTCTCTGTGATTTTTGTATTAAAAAAACAAACAACAAAAGAATAAATAAAAGTAAACAAAAAGCGAAAATAAACATGAAAGAAAAGAAAAAAATATGTGTATAAAGAGAAGGAAAAAGGATGTAAAGAAAAAGCAACAACAGATCAATTCTCTTTTTCGAACATACCCAAGGTTCAAGAGTTAAGTTTACTTGATTGTACAAATTAATTATTAATTGTAGTAGGTTAAAAAAAAAACAAACAAAAACTTCCGGAAACCTTTTAATTCTAAAACTAATACATATTCAGTTGAACAAAGATTTGTTAAAAAAAAAAATTGGAATATAAAAATCTTTATCATCATCAGTGTCTCTCATTAGAAATTAAAAATTTAATTAACCAAAAAAAAACCGAAAACAATGAATTTAAAGCAACAAATTTATCGAATGTTACATTTTTTGTAAAAAATAAAATTAAACTAAAGCAAAAAACAAATATTATTTAACCTTCTGTTATGTTTTTTTTTTTTATTTAATATCTATTTATTTTCGGAGACTTACTTATGTGTAGATACTTTTGGCATGAAACACATACCGTTTTTTTCTTTTCTTTTCGACAAAATGTTATTTGTGAAAAATCATCAAAAACAACAAAACAAAAATTTAATGTGATTTTAAAATAAATTTAAAGTAAATTAATAAAAAAAATAAATCATTTGTAATGAAAAAAAAAAAACAATGAAAAGTATTGTATTTACATTTATATAGTAAATGAAGAGAAAAACAAACAAAAGATTACAATTTTTGCAAAAAATAAAGAAAAATTGAAAAAAAAATCTCAAGTTCGCTTGAGTAAGCCAATCCCCCCCGACTCCCGAATTAAAATAATAGAAACCCCAAACACCTGTCCAAAGTCACATATACTCAATGTCAATTGTCTCTCTTTCAGAAATGTTAGAGAGAGGATTGATAGTTAACCTTTTATTCCCCAATCCTAAAACTATCCCGTCTCAACTCCCACATTCCCTAAATATATACACCTAAGAGATAGAAGAATGAATTCAATTTTGAAAGAGATAAATTGTGCTTTTCAGCGCATTATCTCTGCAATGAGATTAAAAAATAGAAGGGTTCGAAAAAACAGTCACGTAAGTAAAGCGGAAGTGTGAAGGGGCATTTAACGATACGATCACTTCCTGCGACTTGCTTTAAAGTGCAAGTCGGGATGATGGAAACTAAGGCTGGAAACGTTCATGTAAGTATTGAAGGTACGTTCGCTGCGAGCTCCTCGAACTGAGAATAACGCCGCAGGGGTTTTTTATAAAATCGGTTTACAATCAGTGGTTTTAAAATCTAAGAGTCATGTCTTTTGACTACTCTTACAAATTATCTGTTTCAGCTGTTCAAAAAAATATGTTTGTTAGCCTAAAATTAATAACAACAGTGGTTTGGCACTTTTTCGCACAATCGGGAAATGTCAAGTCATAAGTTGTTAATTGGATTGTCATCTCAAAATTGATACAGCCATTTAAGATCAAAAAAAAACTCGCTGTGGATTTCAAATCAGTATATTAAAAGAAAATAATATAATACATGGAGTATATTTTCCTTAGTGGATTGAAGACTGTTATCCACTAGCACCGAATTCGGCCATAGTGGTACCCGTACGTATTCATCTAGCTCTCTAGTTTTTCTGCAAAAGGATTTGGTTTCGACGACACAACAGTAAGCAGGGTGCAGTGATCTATTGTTTTCGAGGTTTTTATTAATTTTCTCGATTTTTAGTGAAAGGTCGATGTCAAGTTCAGAAGCTCATTAAATCAGCTTACAAGTAAAAGTACAATGGGCCTACAGGTCTGCGTGCTTGTTGTCTCTACGGGATAACCCCCTCTTAATTACAAAGCTTGATCATAACAAAGAGGACCTAAGGGATTTTCACTGGTTATCCAAGCAACTCCGACATCAGCGCTAAGAATGGGATTTTCTAAAGACGATTCTTGTCGACTGGCAAAAGGCCAGAGGAAGTATAACACTTGATACCCATATGCATATCTACGAAGAAGCCAATAGGCCTATTTTTGTCCAACTTGCTGCATTATCCGAAATACAGTCAACAGTTTCTTCTACCTTTTGACAAATCCAAGCCAACTGATGCTACGAGGCAATGACTTGCACCTGTCGAAGTGCACTTCTTCAAGGAAATACATCACAACTATTCTTTCTCCATTCATCATCGTCAAATTGAAAAAAAACAATCTTCGCAATTTAACATTTGGGTGCTTATCATAGTCTCTTTGTTATCTAATTGTAGTTCCTGTATATGACTCGTAATTCTTTAACCTTCCGAAAGCCAAAAGTTCAAAGCAATGTGTGTTTGGCTACTTTTGTTGCAAAATACATATAAATAAAAACCGAGATAAATTAGAAAGAAACATGTTTCAGAATCTCGAAATAAAAGATAAAGAATATACATAAATGCATTCACGTTAAAGCTACGCCCATTTAACGGTATTTGGTGACACATTTCATTGTAGATATTCATTGGAAGCGAAATTTGACCATAATCAACTTTGGTCTAACTTCTCTTTTATTCAGACACTCTTGGCTAGGGAAACAAATAATAATATGCAAATCTCTCGGCGGTTATGGTTTAACTCCCGTTGCCATTGAATACAGATACTTTTTGTGTCTCTAATTTTTTCTCTTCTCTGCGTCTATACCAACGCAACGCACACTACAATAATATTTAAATGAAAATGTATATTTCAACAATTTAACAATAACAAAGGTAACACAATAGCGCAAAAGACAGCAGAACCGCACATTTAAATAAATAACAATGGAACATTATCACATTTTGTTCACCCTCCCTGTCAGGCCGGATCAAAATTCAAATCCACTACAAATACTCAGTAAGAAATACAATGCAAAATTTACATAAACTTTGTATCATATATATTATTTGTGTATACACGTATGTATGTACTATACATATGTTTGTATATAAAAATAAATAATATAAACTCGTAAGCAAACTTTCGACAGTCCAAACACAAAACAGCATTTCATCAATTTATTATGGCGATAGCGTCGAGAAGCGACGACCAATTTGTGTGCGTTTGCTGAGTTTTCGAATTTATGGATTGGTTGCCAGCCCAGCAGCAGCTCCGCTCCCACTATTCGAAACAAGGTTTTGACTTTAGGTAAACATAAAATACAAACGAGAGACAAATGTACGCCGTGCTTCTAGTATACCAAACCGCATCCCTATTCCTATGTTTCGGTCGACTAGCTTACTCATGGCTGAGTAGTTAGATGCGAGTATATACATAGATGGATGTAGTTTTAAGGCATAGAACAGTCATAAACACATTGAAATTCATATGAAATGCGTTTGGTTAGTGCATACGAGTATGCATTTGACATGAGATGAGCACAACTACAAAGCGCATTATGCATTACGCTTGATATTGCATGTTGGCTTTCGAAAATACCACAAGCATTGCTAATTGAAGACAAGAACTGTGATCCAAGTTTGAGTCCATGTCCTTCAGCAATAAAAATATTTGTATCGTTACCGAGAATACAAATCCTGTTTGTAGATTGGATTGATATTGGGCGGAAAAGGATGTTTTGTAAAAAAAAAAAATTCAAAAATCCCAAAAAATGGAAATCCTGGAAATAAGATTTCTGATTGGCTTGTTCGAAAAGGTTTAGAATAGGATTTCTAAGTAACTGAACTAGTGCCCTAGTTTGTCTTGGCAGTGAGGGTCCTGTCTGCCTCCTCACCGTCACTCGCTAATTGAGAGTTCTCCTTCAGCTCTCCATCTACGGCAGAGATGGAATACAGGCGGGTCTAGGTCCATTCCCGCTTCTGTAGGGAACCCGCTTTTCATTAAAATGGAATCGCAAACCACTCCTTGCGAAGTGAAGCCCTCGCCGGCAGCCGTGGCTTCTGCCGACACTTGAGCGGACATCCCCGCTCGATTTTTTTCGTTTTCTTTTGTTCTTTCCATTTTTTATGTTTTCAAATCTGGTTTTTGTTTGTGTTTGGGTTTCCTCAGTTTTCGACAAGCAGCTGGTTTGCCGGGGCCTACTTAAGCCTCTTTACGGACGACAAGGTGAAACCCGGAAGGAGAGGGTTAATACAACCGAAGGTGACTTTTCTGGATTAAGGCAGACTACACAAATGGTCCCCGCCGTCCGTAAGCAAGCCGCGGCAGAAAAGGATGTAGAGAACTCACTGGCGTTTTTACAGCCACTTTATTGCCAAACACCTCGACCTCAGCGTGCTAGATTGGGACATATCGTGGAGAAGAATACTATACTGCCGTACATTTCCTATCTTAAAACCAGAATTACAAAAAGAAAGGTTTTATACATTTTTTTTTTGGTTGTTGAGAGATGGGTGTACGAGTAATATGAAAAGACACATATGACAGATTTTGTAATAAAAGATTGATCAATTTTAAATATCAGCTTTGTTCAATGAGGCTGTTCCGAACATTCCAGACTCCAGATCGGAAAAATATCAGGTTTTCGTGTTCAATGAGAAAAGATTCTGTCCGAGACTGTTCTGCTTTGTGTTCAATGACTCTGCTCTGAGCAATATGTCTGCACCTACTCTGGAGGTAGAACAGATAATTGAGAAATGTCAAAATCAGCTGTAATTAATATTTGATTGTTTTAATTGAAGTGTATCGACGAGATTTAGATCTACGAAATGCAAAAAATCGGAAAAAAGGCAATCAGTTATTGTAAGATACTATAAATAATTTGGAAAACATAAAGTACAATAACGGACAATAAAGTTGTCATTTTTGACAGCTAATATACCTATGGCTGGAATTTTCTGTAATTTTTTACAAATCTGTGCTTCACGCATTACAACATCGGTCGTGAGCTCATCCATATGGACACGCGAGAGAGTATCAGGGACTACATTTTGGACACCCTTCCTATGTTTGATCGCGAAGTCAAACCTTTTGAAGTTTTAGGTGTTCTGTTTTTTTTTCTCATCTCATTGAACAAATCTATTTTTTAACATATCAACCCAAATATGACTTTTTAACTTATTTAATAGCAGTTTATGCAAGTTCAAGTCTCTTTTCAGTATTAAATTCTCAAATGGTGTATTCTATAAAACTCAACTACACGTGAAAACCAAAATATAATGTAAGAGCAAAAAGAGAAACGAGGGCAAAGTCATAAAGAAGAGATCTAGTGAAAATGATTCGACTAGACAGGTCTTTTATTTTTATATTTAAAAACAAAAAAATAATATAATAAAAAAATATGACTGTGGGTTGTTTTCGCATTTTCCATTTAATCACTGACACTGGTATCGCGCGTAATTTTAGACCAATTTCATCGAATTTTATTCGAAATACAATCAATTTTGATATCTTCCCACACTTTATGACTAATTAACACTTAAGCCCACTGGAAGCTTTATGTGTTTAGTCCACTTGCAACTAGTCTTTAATAAAGTGCTATTGATTTATATATGTATGTATGCACGTTTTTACCATTGGTGGTGAAAATAATTTAAATTTTAAATGATAACTAATTCCGGGTGTGTTTTTTTAACATGACTAACGTGCAACTATGTATTTATTTTTTTATGTGGGAAAAAGTTAAGCTGTTTGGGTACAATATTTTTCGATTTAATATTAAATACATTGTGAATATTTTAGAAAGTTCAAACCTGTTAATGAGTTAAATCTATGTGTATACATAGGTACATAGATCGATACTTCATGTGTAAACTTAGTATAGTGCACTTTGGATAAAATTAAAGGTATAATTAACTTTAATTTTAGTTCCGAATCGATTTTCCCAGCAATATACGAACATTTTTATATAATTAAATGTATAGAGTCTTGTTTACGAACGGTTCAACATTCAGTTCGATTTTAATCGATAGTTTCAAGTTAATAGCGAAGCAAAATAAAGAAAATAGGTAAATGCCGTTATTTATAAAGTATCGTATTATGACCAATTTAATTAACGTAACTTAGAGTTTCATTTTTGGCATATCCGTGGTGCAGTGTAATTGCAATGCTACACACACTAATTTAGCTGATAATAGTGTGATACAAGGCACTTTGGGGAATTTAACTTAAGCTAATAGACATACGTACTGTATATTCAATTGCAACAGTTTCAGGGTAGATTGGGATGGGAGGGATGCTTATATCAACTCCATGAATTTTTTTTTAAAGAATAATACTTCGTACGACCTAAAAGATCGTAGGATTCTATCAATCGAAGAGGCAAACTATCTTTCTGATAAGTACATACGTATGACTATGGTTGACCCTTTTTTTAAATCATAAGGTCTGAGGAATTCTTTAGTGAGGAGGGCAAAACGTCTGACCTCCTCTGAATAGAGTTGAAATTCAATCCCGTTCAACAGGCCTGAATTGCTTAGGTAGATGATAATTATCGGAGAGGAAACTTGGCAAATACCTAATGTCCTTATTGTAGTTGAAAAGTTCGCTTGGATAAGTGTAAGGCTTAATTAACAGTTTGACAACTCTATGCCATACACAAATATTGATTTTTTATTTTGAAATAACTATGCTTTTAAGTACCGCTTAAAATAAACATAGACGAGAGCTATTTGATTATTGAGTGTCTTTTGAATGAAAGAACCTATTTTTTGATTAAAAGTTATTTTAATCTTCAGCATAGAGAGTTCATTTTAAAAAATAAATAAATATACGGCGCCAGCAGTCCTAAACAGAGCCAAGCCCAGCTTCTCACAACCATTTGTGTGTGCGTGTTATTTTTTCCACGAAATGGAAGGGACCTACAGTTTTTTGCCGACTCCGAACGGCGAGTTGAGAAGCTTCTCATGACAATTGATACTCTTTGATTGCTTGTCAGACATTCGAAAGAGGTGGTACCGTAAAAAAACGTTTAGTTGTTTTCGCTGAGATTGAACCCGGGGCAGCATGCGTAGTAGTCCAACGCACTAACCACCACGGCTACGGCGACCATCTTTTCCTTTTAGATCGATTAAAAATAAGATAAAAAAAACATATCCTTGTTGTGCATGTAACTTTGCAGTTAGCCAAATCTAGGGAAATAGATGGATAAAGAAGCAGTTCGTTGCGCAATTCGACAAGTTTGTGCATGGAAATTGCAGACTTCTTCATAAATTCACAAACATGGTACCTATAGAAAATGTGCCCATGAATTTATGTTGAACTTTTTCGAATATTTCTGGGTTGTAGGGATGATTCCATGAACCATTGTATGAGATGGAGCTGAGTGTTCATATTACTTTTCTTTGGTTTTTAAATTATTTTTCCACCGCTAAATTTATGTCTACTTAATTGCATCGTTCACTGGTAGATAGATACTGTCTACGTAAAAATACAAACAGGTAAAATGATCTCTAGTAGTGTCAATGAGATCGATTACACATTCAGTTTTTAATGTATCTTTTCCTCGTAGTAACAAACTGAAACTTGTTCTAAGGAGAGGAAGCATCTCGCTGCCTTGAACATTTCAAACTCTGTTTAAGTAATCAAAAATGTAATCACTCTTTTTCTTCTGAATCGACTTCAAAGAAATGATGAATCATTCTATACCATTATTTCATTCCATTTATAATTTATTCATCTTATAAGGCAAATATATGAATTTAATATAATTCGTTTGATGAGGTAATCTCCGCGTTTACGAAAATAATTCAAAATGCCTGTATTGAAATTTTAACCAGCAAATATGGAGTCATTGCAAAACATTTAAATATCTATGAGAACCGCAATGAATAATTATTTAACTTTTTATACAATGTTGCAAAGTCTACATTTATGTATGTACATGCATCGTTTGATTAACACACAAAGAGTCACCCGATTACCTGCCCCATCTAAACAGGGCAGCTAAGTACAATCGAAATCGATATTCGTTTACTCGTAAATAAATGCAAATGATTACCCGTATTTACGTGCAACTATGTAGATAATCACGTTACATACCTATCCACAAATAAACTACAGTTAGATAATATTATTGATTTTCTCACCTGCCTCTCCAATAAACCACCCCGACCCCATACTTCATGCAAAGAAGGATGGCAAATGCGAACGAATCGGTATTTCCGATCCCAGGCTATGTAAGGCAACAATTTAACTCAAAAAATTAGTCAAATTCTCATAAATAACTTAAAATTAAGCAGTGAATCATTTTACATAAATTTTTTTTCGCAAAAGAATACAATAATAAAATAAATTTATGTGAGTGGTGTTGTCTGCGTCGATATGCCTACGCATTTCGATTCCAACAAATACAAATCCGTATCTTATAGTAGATTATAGTAAACTTGACACGAGGCGAGGTCAAATTAGCAAAAAAAAAAAACAAAAAACAAAATAAATAGGTATGAGGAATGGATAATTAATTCAAATCATTAACACACTTTGCGTTCTCAGATGTGGGAGCCAAGGAGAGTACACGTGAAACATGTTTATAAACATTGAGTAATGTTGCGTGTCAAACACTACTTTTCCTACACGAGTATATTCTACATTTTTATATTTTCCTTAATATTTTTGTAAATGCTATATTTTTTTTTAAATTCCCCTTGCAAAATAATTTTACACAAATTGTCGAGGTTCGAGTGAGTGTATTCTTTGTTGTGCGTTTATTTGGGGGTTTACCTTCAAAGCCACGTGGTGGATATTGCTCACCATTGAACACGTTTTTATTTTTCTTTGTTCCGTCTGGCATACTAAAAATCTGTTTCTGTTGCTAAGCAGAGGAATGCTCTTGAGGTCAAACAAAATATTAGATATGGAAGGGGTACATTCAGATTTTACGACTGAGAATTGGTTTTTCTCAGATTTTGTTGTTTAGATGACGACATAGGAAAACGCTGCTCAGTTGAATTATTACGATATGAGTCAGTATCGGTTTCACATAGGAATTGCTAACTTCACCTATGATGTGTAGTGAATTGTTTCTTATCGCTTGATGCCAAAGTTTGACCTCGTTTCAGATTTTCTAAATTTTATTTGGGCTCAGATGTGTCAGAAAGAGGTTTTTTTTGTGTATTTTTTGATATTTTTAATTTATAGGAACCTGTTCTAAGCAATCCACGCTGCTTATCTACAATTCTATATACTCGTGTGTATAAGGTAGTTGAATGGTTTAAAATAAAAAACGACGTATGACACTGTTTCGTTGTGGAAATAAATTAACTAAACGATGATGCGATGACCAGTAATCAGGCGTGTCTAGAGACACGTTTTAAATTAATTATGAAGATATGTGTGTTTTTTGCTTTGAACCAAAACAAAATAATAGAATTTGCACGTAAAACATGAGAAAAAACAAATTCTCGATGTTCGGAATATTCTGGATGGATGCGTAGCTTGGATAGTTTTGAAGAGAGGTTTTACTGCTTTTGTTGTTGGTTTTTTTCTCTCAGTAATTTTGACCGTAATCCTCTTATTTTTTTTTATCAATATGTTCTGGTTCCGTGTCCTTTTAAGTGTCCCGTCCGTACCAAAACGGAACACTAATGGAATCAGTTCGGTGTCTGTCTGTCTGACACAGGCATTTTTTTGACTGTAATTACGTACCCATATCTGTTTAGATGCAGATATAGGATCGAACTATAGCTCTCGAAATTGCTCAAACTATGTTTCTTTATTTAATACAAGGTAAGCTTGATAAGTTCGCAACTGCATACATATTTTTGTGCATTTTCGTTTCAGTTAAAATAGTACCTTCCTTCAAAAAAAAAAAAAAAAACAAAATATAACAAAATGGTAATGCAATAAACGCTTAAAGTAGCCTTAGTTCGCTTTTGACATTTCACTAGATTTGGAAAAATTGCTTTAAAAAAGAAAGATATAATATTCAACCAATTCGTGAGCACCGTGGTGTAGTGGTACGTGCATTGAACTACTATGCAATGCTGTCCGGGTTCAATCCCAGCCCGGATCCAACATATAAACATTTTTCATAGTGCCACCTCTTTCGAATGTCTGCCAAGCAATCAAAGAGTATCATTTGTCACGATTGAGCTTCTCAATTCGCCGTTCGGAGTCGGCAAAAAACTGTAGGTCTCTTCACCCCGAGCTGTAGCGCCACTTAAGTAAGTAAGTAATTTGTTACATCGAAAGATTCGTTATTTCGAAACCAGTTTTTCGACCTTAAAAAAAAAAAATTTAAAACATAATATATACTAATCATTTAAAAACTTTTGAATCAATTTTGAGAGGAAAAAAGTCATTATCATGTCCAAGAGTCATTGTATTCGTAGCTACGACCATCTCTTCTTGGCTCTAAAGAACTGAAGGAGGAATCCTCGGGGGTTGGAGTTAATATTTGTTTCCAGCACTTGTGAAGCCGCTGATATTTTTTTTTCATGCCAATGCAATCAGGGAAACAGCTTCGAGAAGATTTAGCTCTTTTAGGGCCTCTTGTGCCTTTCCCTGAACGATTTTGCTCAGCAAGCTATTTCTATAAAATACCTAAGCTATAAGCGAATGGCATTCTGATTCATTGGTTGAATGATTCCATCGGCTGTTTTCTAAACATATGTATTGCTTGAGTAAACTCTTTCTGTTTTTCAAAGCATTTACACTTATATTGTAACATTCGTTATATCGAAAATCAAGTTTTTTTTCGTTCGCTATATAGAGACATTAATGCATTTAAAATCGTGTATAAATTATGTACTGTGAGCGTCAAAAGTGAGTAAACACTTTTCGAGTTACATGTAATTTAAACAAAAAAATTAACAACAAATTAGATTCCAATGATGCAAAATAAAAGCTTTATTCAATAGCAATAAAACAGCGAATAAAATAAATCAAGCAAAATAAAACTAATATATGTTTTCTAATTAAAATTAGCCATACGCCATATTTTACGCGTCAAAAGTAAATAAACATTACCAAATTTTTTAAGGAATTCAAAAATTTTATATCTTAAAAACAAAACTCAATATTTTGTTGGACCGCCTTTAGATTTTATAACTTCTTTAATCTTACATGGCATGGAGATAACAAGTTGGAGAAAAAATAATAAAGAATTTAGTAAACAAAATGTTAGAAGCAAAGTAAAACATGGGGAAGGTTCGGTGATGGTGTGGGGGTGTATGGCAGTATCTGGGGTCGGGAATCTTGTCTTTATTGAAAGTACATTGAATAAGCGAGACTATCTGAAAATCCTTAAAAAAAATAGCATGCAACCGAGCGTCGATAAATTAGGTGTGGCTAGGAATTGGAATTTTCAGCAGGACAATGATCCTAAGCATACCTCGTTGGTCGTTAAGGTATGGTTTTATAGGGCTCCAAAATAGAACGATCACCCTCCGCAATCACCAGACTTAAGCCCAATAGAACATTTATGGGATCATTTGTAGCCGGAAAAGGACTATTAAAACCTAATATGACCTTAAAAAAGGCTTTAATGAAGAATGGTTCTAAACAACCTCCAATGTAATAAATAAACTTGTTATCTCCATGCCACGTAGACTAAAAGAAGTTATAAGATCTAATGGCGGTCCAACAAAATATTGAGTTTTGTTTTTAAGATATAAAATTTTTGAATTCCTTAAAAAATTTGGTAATGTTTATTTACTTTTGACGCGTAAAATATGGCGTATGGCTTATTTTTATTAGAAAACATTTATTAGTTTTATTTTGCTTGATTTATTTGTTTCGCTGTTTTATTGCTATTGAATAAAGCTTTTATTGGCATCCAATTTTTTGTTAATTTTTTTGTTTAGATTACATGTAACTCGAAAAATCATATGGGTGGTTACTCACTTTTGACGCTCACAGTATAACAGCATTCGTTACACTGGACCACCAAATAACTTCCCATTTCCCATTATTCTGTCAGCTATCAGCTGCCTTTCTTTCAATGATGCTACGAGTAAAAAATGACACTAAGGTCACAATTATCTCTTGTTCTTATCAGTTCTTATCGAGCTTGATCGAAACGAAACCATTACTCAATAACAATCACATTTATCGCATTGTAATCTAAAATTTCGTTTGATTCTAAAAATATCAATCCATGCCGACCGATAACCCTGAACTTAATTGTGTTGCGCAGCATTGTAAAGTAAAATACTACCGCTAACGCTAACGCGCATCAAATGCAAAGAAAATCACTTTAAATCTTTGTTGAGAAACCAAACAGAATGGAAAAGTTCCACAATTTTTTTCTTTTTTCATTTTGTTTTGTTTTCTATTTTTATGAGATGTTAGTGGGTAAAATTATGTTTGAGTAGGGAGCCAGAGCACCTCTTAGAAGGGTTTGCTACTTTTTCTTCTGGCCTACGTGACGACATCAATGTCAGCAGTCAGCGTGATGTTTAAACAAATAATAATTCACCTTCAAACCACAAAACAACAAGTTCTACTACTTTGAGTTGGTAATTATCTACGCAAATGTACATATGTTACACAGAGGGTTTCGATATTTAATTGTCAGAAAAATCTTGTGGCTAAATTTTGGACTAGCGTTAGACAGTTTTTTTTTTTATATTGGAGCTACAACTTTTGGAACCAAAAACTGACAGACCTTTCACATTTTTATTTTTTGACATTGCATGCAGTGCTGCTGACTGACCTTCTGTCATAAAATATTTAAATGAGCTATTGGTAGGTACTACAAATATAATGAAACAACTACAACAACGGCAACGCTTGTAAGAGGTACGCGATACATACTGAACGTGAACATTTTTTCGGCAAAAACAAAACAGACATTTAGTGCACATGCAACAATCATGTCATTATGCCTTCCCATCCAACACTTGGTAAAAAGAAAGGCGAATGGCAGTGGCTGTGGACTGTACGTATAAGTACCAACGTATGTATGTAACGACAATGAGACATAAGTAGGTTTCAAGCTTAAAATATTTTCTTCAGATCCGTTTTGGATTCATTTTTGTGGATCCGTTTTTATTGATTTGCTTTATAAGTGGCGTGAAATTAAAAAAAATCCAACGGCAATGGAATTGAGCAAGCACTAAATGCTTTACTCGTTTCCTTTCTTCTTTTCCACTTCATTTTTTTTTTCTCAGATAACATACTCGTACTGTTGTATGTGCTATTTATTCCTATTAAAAAAAAAAACAAGCAAAATGACAGCGCAACACCTTGAAAAAGGGAATTTCAAAATAAATTTGGGGTGATTTTGTCATGCACTTTGGGTGCGATTGTTAAATTTGGAACAAACACGAATAGCTTCACAAAGAGTGAACGCAAGAGTACCAAATTTGTATTGTCAAATCTTGGTTGGTTATTTTTTTTTTGGTAAACATAATGGAGGTTAACACACACATAAAGATTCGGAGTGTGAATAGTAAAGTTTTTCTAGGTTGGTTATTCTTAGATGGGGATTATACATATGTACGACTAAATGTTTGTATGTATGTAATGGTTAATTACATATCTAGATTTGTAATTAAACGAAGGTTAAACTAGAATCAATATCAAATATTACCTTTAAGATTCAGTGTTACAGCTGACGTCATAGCGTATTGTATTCTACTTGCCAAGCCATTTCATTTGATATCACTAACAGGGCGGTTGTAAAGAAAAAGAAAAACTAGTCGGGTAGGAAAAAAGTAACCCGCCATATTGAATTATTTCTGTGATTTTGTTTATAGCCTAAGACACTGTCCGGATTAAGACAAATTCACCGATACCTTATTTGTTGAATTCGGTTTCATAGCTTAGGCTGTACGAGGTGGCATATATCTTGTAGACCTGCAAAGAAATATTCTCCCATGGTCTTTTTCTTAAGGAGGAGAGAGACTAGGCAGCTGCACAGGAGGTTATAGAGTGTATCTTCTTCATTCATTGAGCTGCGACAGAAGTCATTGGCGAGGATTCCCTATCTATTTTTAATGAAAGAACAAAACAACTTCTGCAGACAGGATACTTTAGAAATAAGAAAAAACCTTTTAGCTATGGATTAATCAAACGGCAACACTTGTCGAACACCGGGCACCGTAGCGCAAGTGGTTAGTGCGTCGGACTACTGAGCCTTGGGTTCGAATCCCGCCGCAAACACCTAAAAAGTTTTTCACAGTGCCCACCTCTTTCGAATGTCTGACAAGCATGAAAGAGTATATCTTGTCACGATTGAGCTTTTCAACTCGCCGTTCGGAGTCGGCAAAAAACTGTAGGTCCCTTCCATTCGTGCAAAAATATAACACGCACACACACATGGTTGCGAGAAGCAGGCCCAGGTTAACCCCGAGCTGTAGCGCCAACTAAGTAAGTAAGTAACACTTGTCGAACGTATTATACATTGAAGAAAATTGAAGACCGTATAGCGTACTAACTGTCCAAAGCTTATAGCAGATGATCATCAGTAAAAGCTTAACAGCAAGTCTACCAACAAAAAAGCACTGGTAATAATGTCCTGCCTTGTGGTATTCTATCTTTAGAACTCGAATAATTCTTTTCTTTAGCTGGCGCTACAGTTAAGGGTGAACCAGGGCCTACTTCTCGCAACCATTTGTGCGTATTATATTTTGCACGAATGGAAAGGACCTACAGTATTTTATCGACTCCGAACGGCGAGTTAAGAAGCGGTGGCACCGTGAAAAACAACTTTTGGGTGTTTGCTAGGATTGAACCCGGGAAGCTTTGTAAAGAAAAGTTCTGTAAGAATCCATTAACACTGAAAATTAGCTCATCTATTTGTAATACGAAAAGAATTCGTCAAACTTATTTTATTTGTACGCACAATGATTAATATTTATCAAATACGTACATATTTAGCATGTGTATGCAAGTAAAATTGAGTAAAAAACTAAAAATACTAAATTAGTGTTTGCTGGGAATTGAAAATGCGGCCTTACGCTCAATAGAGTCCAATGCACTAACCTCTGATTGCGGCACCTATAATTTTACAACAAACATTTACTTGTTCCTCTATTTTTCATGATGAAACGTTTTCCTAGATTGCGTTACATTTTGCACTCAGGTTTGAAATTTGGTGACGGTTGTACGTACATACGCTTGTACATGACGTTTCAAAAACAGCTGCACTCAGAACACTCCTCAATAATGAATGACTCGACTCGCAATACATTTCTATTAACAAAGTAGAAGATCCAAATCTCTACTCTTTCCGAAATGTGTTTCCAAAATGTGTTTCTGGCTACTACATATACGAGTTTGCAGGTAATGTTGGGATTTCTTCATAAAAAAGATAAAAATAGCGTCCATGTTTCAAAATCTTAATGAATCACATCATTAGGAAAGAGATCCATGGCAACTTCCTCTTCCATTGGCAACATGTTTAAGTAAAGAAAATCACATAAAATGAGGAAAAAAAAAACAAAATTTGTTTTCCTTTTAGACTTCTCAGAATTTCAACATACATTCTCGTATGTATCTAGTATCTACATACACATACTTTCCCTAATAGTGTCTACAATTATCTATTTTATGGTTGAGATATGTACACATCTAGATTGGTTTTTTTTTTGGCTTTCATTTGTTTACTGTTATGCGAACAAAGAACTGCGTAGTATAATTGTGTAGAAATAGTCCATTGAAGTACTCCAAAAGATTAGATAACTAATGCTGAACGTAATTGCAATAATGCTTTCATATTTTCTAGTTTTTGTTTTTTATAATATGGCCAGATACGAGTATATTTAGAAATCACGTAGCTACATATATGTTTGTATATACATATATACAAAAAAAATATTATTAGAAATCGTTAATTGGTTGTAGATAATAAATTTTTTGCACAGTTGGAAATATTGATTTGACTTTTACTTTTAACCTTGTGGTAACCTTTCAGACACAGTCATAGGTTTCTCATCAATACTTTTTGGTGACTATCAATATGCAAAGGAAAATTAGTTCCAAATTCTGCATTTCTTCAAAAACTTGTAGAAAAATAGTCTTGTTTTACTATATAAAATCATTCTCCAAAAGGTTACTTTATTTACTATAATTAATAAATCTTTAGATGGTGTTCTAAGGAAATTACTTAACACTAGCCAGTACTAATCTACATAGGTCCCAGAACACACTGCACTGGTTTTGAAGTAGGGATACTATAGACAAAAAAATTGGTCTTATTATTTGTAATGTCATTCTGCAGAGTGACTATTAGCTCTGCGAAAAGCAGCATCAATAAATGGTTAGAAACGAAAATAGGTCAACAGCTTTTTACCAACCCCTCCCTTAAAATAACTAAATTACTCCCACGACTGTCCATTCGGCAAAAACCCACAATTACCGGATTCTTGACGGGACTCTGTAGAGTCAAAAAACACCTTTTGAACATGGGAGTTGCTTAAGGCAATATCTGTTGAATTGAATGTGCAACGAAGAAACAGTGGATTGAATCATATGCCACTGTAATAACCTCGTAAGAACACCTCTCTATTTCCTAGGACCTAGGTAAACCGTCCCTTGAAGAATTAAGTCCAACGATTTAACTTAATTCATGAATAAGTCCAACTTCATGAGCGAACTTGAAACCAAGGACATCAAAATTAGGCCCAATGTGGCCGCAGTGATAAGGGTACTAAGTCTCACCACTTTTATCAATCTAATCTAATCTAAGAAAAATATTATAGTTCTTTTTATACTAAACCTTCATTCTCGAGTCATTTAAGAATAAGAATACAAGTTCGAAGATTGAGAAAAGTACGGCACTCTTCGAGAAGGTTTTGATAATGAACAAATAAGAATGTCATTGGAGCCAATCTCTAGTTTTAGTTTAGTTTATAATTTATAATTATTTAATTCTGTAGGAAAAGAAAATACGAATAACGCTTGCATGTAAATGTTATTTGTACACAATTATGTATTAAAATTACAGACTTCAAAGTAGTAAAATAAAGGCGTACAAAATCTGTAGATCTACATATACATGTATGTAATTCTGTGAGGTTGGCATCACTGTACGATAAAATGAAAAATTCAGATTATTGATTGTTTTATTTTACCCACAAAAAAAGACCAAAAACGCACTTCCACATTTATGACGATTTCGATTGGACATAAAAAGCACTTTTTTTTATGTCGAGCAATTTTTAGCGCTCTAGTACAATTTTCATTTTCCAACCGTTCTAGATCAATTTTCGTGCATCTCGGATTCAAGTCGAGATTTCGAGGGTTAAAGTGCAGGACCTCGTAAAAGCTTTTTGCATGTTTGGCAGAAATCACAAAAAACTTTTTTTAAAAAAAATATTTCTTTGCATGAACTGTCAATGTGAGCTTTGAAATGTACTGAACTTACGAGGTACTGCTTAATTTTTTGGCGGGAAATATTAAACGAGGTTTTGATTTACGTTTTTCCTGTAAAATGTCAAAAGGTGGCTCTGATTTTACTGATTATTATGAATAAATAATATTTTTTTTGAGTTTTTTTGATTTACGAGGTCCTGCACTTCAACCCTCGATTTACACCTACTTGCACTAACACCAAAACATTTTATACGAAATGTCATAAATCAACAGAAAAAAAATCAGAAACTGTGTACAATATTTAGAAAATATAATTATATTTTTTTTATTTATTACCTTTTACGAACAAGATGTCAAATGACACACTAATACAATTGCAGAAGAACAGATCAATCTCGTTTGTTTTCCATTCAGCACGAAAAATCTGAAATCTGAGAGCAGAATCTGAAGAGCCCAATCGAAAACGACATATATGTTAAGTGCTCGAAAATTTAATAAAACGGACAAGATCTCAAGATCTTACAACACTGGAAACCGTCTCAGAAACTTAATACTTTCCTAAAAAAAAAAGCCCAGAGAGGTTTCAACCAGAGTTCCACATATGTAGGTTTGTACTTCTACTCCTATTTACAATCAATATCACCAATACTTGTTGAACCGATGATGAAGTAACGTATGAGAGAATACTCCAAGGGTAAAAGTTGTAACTGTTTACCAATGTAATGCCTAGTAAGCGAACATGTAGCGCATCGAAAATCTTATTTTAAATAGTTATTCTTGAAATTTTACATCGATGCCATTACCTATTTGCTTACCAGGCATTTGTAAGATGTTTTTCTCTCAAAGGCATTCCTGGAATGAAAATACAGTTATTCGACTCAGACAAACCCAACTATGACCAACCATTTTCGATGTGGCATCATTTGAAGTTTGTTAATGAGCGGTGGCAGTACTTTTCAGTATTAATAATTAATAATAATAACAATAATTTAAGAAGGTAAATAAGTGCTTACATGCCAAGATGTAGTAACTAATGTTTTCAATAACTACCTTCCACTGCTGAATTAACAGTAAGGCCACACACAGATCAGGTGAATCTTCTCTCCGAAATCCCGGAGCTGGACATGATCTGCGCGGTAAATGACCGCTTACCAAAAACTTTATGCTTCGGCAGGAGGTTCGATTCAGTGATCCCAAGCCGTGAAGCATGGAACTATAAAAATCCTACTTCAGACCTTAAAGGTAACAAGTGGTATACGGATGGATCAAAGATGGACACCGGGGTGGGTGCTGGTATTTCTGGACCAAACACTAGAATATCAATACCAATGGGACAATTTCCCAGTGTATTTCAAGCGGAAATTCATGCCATTCAAGTGTGCGCCAACGTCATCCTTAAATCGGGAATAAAAGGTGTCCTCATCCATATACTCACGGATAGTCAAGCAGCCATTAAGGCACTAGGCTCAAACCTGATTGACTCCAAATCAGTCCTGAACTGCTTCAATACTCTCCAAGACCTCTCCCACAGAAACAAAGTCAAACTTTGGTGGGTGCCCGGACATGAGGGTATTGATGGAAATGAAAAAGCTGACGAACTAGCTAGGAAAGGTTCGGCTGAATCCTTCATCGGCCCTGAGCCGTTTTGCAACATTCCAAATTCAGCTATTAATTTAAAAATCAAAAGTTGGGAACACAACATGTGTATCTCTTATTGGGAAAATACCCAGGGTCTTCGTCAGGCTAAAAGAGCCATTCTACCCTTCCAAAATAAATCCAGAAACAACCTACTCCTTAGTAGAAATGATATCAGAAGATTAGTGGGATTTCTATCAGGGCATTGTCATCTTCGATATCACCTAAACAAAATAGGTCTTATTCAGGAAACTGAATATCGTCTTTGTATGGAAGACGACGAAACTGCGGAACATATTCTATGTGACTGCATGGCACTTTGTGCCCTCCGGAGACAACATTTTCACAGAGATATCCAAACTCCTACGGAACTTCGTACAGTCTCCACCAGTGAGATCCTCAAATTCATCAAAAGAATTAAACCTCTCCTGGTTCCCTAAAACTGACTCTGTGGTACAATAGATCTTTTAGGTCGCAGTGCCCTCCGCAACTGGCGGGTCAGTATACCTTAAAAAAAAAAAAACTGTAAGGCCAATAGTATAAACTTATACGCCAGGATGTAGTAATTAGGTACTGTTTTCAGCAATAATCATTCAACGCGGAGATAAGTGATTTCCTGTAAGGCAGTTTGTAAGTGCTTACCACCCTAGGGCATCCCCATGTAAATGTAATCGGATCTGTAATAAGGAAAGTGCTGGTCGTTACTAATCAGCACTTGCAGAACCGAGTAAGCAGTAATTTCCTACTGGGCTGCTACTGCATCAAATGGCAACATCTGTTTTAGGTCTATTGACAAAGTTTGCTCAATTTAAATTTCTGTCATAAGCAAAAAGTGCGGGAACGTTACAGAATTACAAAAGTATGGGTGGAATTTCAAAAGGCAGAAGGTCTGCGAACGAAAATGCAGTAGATTCTGTTAAATGCTTGGCATGCATATCTTGCATTTGCACTCGAAACTCTTATCAAATAATATATGTGAACGTATCTATAGGTATATTTTGTACATTCGTTTGTATGTATTCAAAAATATAGTCTTGAAAACAAAAAAAAACAACAAAATTCATCCGAGCACATGTTCCATACACTGCACTTACGTAACGAAATTGCGTTCCATTAACAAATTAGATACCAAATGGTTCCCGGCTCGCGCTCGATAGCAGCATATTTGTGTGTAGGTATACAAAAAATAAAGAATTTACTGCCAAACCTATTAACAACTCAAAAAAATACACAAAACATGTACATACATATGTATGTACTTACCTAAAAATATATATATACATACCTATAGAACAAATCGTCAATTTAGCTGGATCTTTCTTTTTTTTTTTGATTTGGCTTGTTTTTTTTTTTCGTTCGTAAACAATCAAAGAATCTACGCAGTTAGGAAATTCGCGTACGTTTTAAGTACATATTTTGTATACGATGTTTAATAGGGTAAATTCATTTTAATAGACAGTTTGACATCAAGAGAAATAATGATGAATTCGTGTCCACTCAACTACGTACATATGTGCATATACAAGACTTCTTTGCTAAAGCCGCCAATAACCATGCTGCTATCTAACATTTAGGACATTCAAAATATTACGTCAACTTGTACAGTCAAACCTCGTTAAGTTAAACTCCTTGGGCCATTTATTTTAGTCTCACTGATTACCCAATTTAATAACTTTCATTTAACACTTGTTGATTGATCTACTTATACGTACGCTTTGACATTTTGAACACAACTTAATACAACAACAAATGAATTGAACTCAGCTAGGATACGTAGAGCGTATGGACATCAACGCTCTGGCTCGGAGAATATTCGATTCTAACCTGGATGGCCAGCGCAGCAGAGGACGACCTCGCCTAAGGTGGCAAGCACAAATAGAACAAGACCTCAACCAACTTGGAGTGCCCAACTGGAGGCAGTAAGCCAACGACCGGGCTAACTGGAAAGGGTTATTGGTTGAGGCCTTGATCCACCCCCGACTTTGTCGCCACCTAAGTAAGTAAGTAAGTACATAACTGTGTTTGCTCACGTGAAGGAAACAACTTGATGCACCTTGGTCTCGGGCTGAAGCAAAAAAGAGAATATCCAAACATTTTTGGAGAGAAAATATTAAAATTGTCCACCGGTCTGACATAAGTTACATAGGTTCTAATACTCATCTCCCCACTTATAAAGGTTCTTTTTGTAAATATGACTTCAGCTTACAGAGGTCAGACAATTTCACTAAAGAGGCATTCCACTCATACAGATTCGACTGTATAAGAATGTCAAAATTTTGAATCTACTTAAATCATTCGCATTAAAAACCCGGCAGATGTGACTTTAGGGATTCAATATTAATGTTGAAATCTGGAGAATAAAAAGTTTCCATGACGAAAACGGCGAACAAAAGCAAAAACAAAAACAAGTTCAATCATTCAAACTCGTTTCTTTAACCTGTTCATCAATGTCACGCAGCGAATGTCACGCAAAAGGCACCCATAGAGAATATAAAGACGAATAACGTATAATATGTACTTTTGCAGTATGTTTTTTTTACTTATTTTTTGCCGGTGGAATCTACAGTCCTACATCCACTTCACAATTTAATATTATTATAACATTTTTTATGGAAATCATATTCTTCCACCATTCGAAGTGTGGTCTTTCTATTCTTAAAAATAAAAATAAAAAATAAAAAACAGAATCAGAGATAAAACTCTTAATCCCCGTCATCGAGAACGGCTACGCGCGGTTGAATAGAAATACGTAAACAACCATTTTTTGCTCGTTTCTTTTTGGAGTCTTCTTCACATCACATACATAATTAGCTTAACTTAAAATAAAACAAAAAAGGAAACAAAAAAAAATTAAATAATTCTTTCGAAAAGAAATGCGATAAAAAAAACATCAGTTAGAACCACGTGGGGAGCGTTAGCTTCTTTTTTGGAATGGGCATTAGCGTGTTGTTGTTGATTAAATGTTTCGGCATGATTTGTGTTTTCTCGCTTTTTATTTTTTTTCTCAAGTTTTATTTGTCAGCACTAAAATTGATATAGTCAAGCGGAAAAGTTTTGTCTCCGGATTCGTATTGTTTTTTTTTAAAAATCACTTGACACGGAAATGAAAATCAAATTTCGTTTGACATTTAATCAGTTTATAATCGGTTTTTTTTCATAAATAGCTCACAATGACACTAAACACAATGACGAAAAACTTAAGCCAAAACTTAAGCTCTGCGTTTGACTTAGCTGAGCTACGACTTAAGCTCCCATTGTGAAACCGGGCATTATTGAAATAAAAAGTAGATAGGTTATAAATAGTTTAACTGAACTGCCAATCTACTATTGTTCGGAAAGGATCTATTGTGGTGTGTCCCATGATCCAGGATCCAAATCGGCATTACTGTATGCTCCCGTAAGCGAACACTCATGGTCCCCTAATTTTTGTCCGGTTATGAGAGCTGTCCGTTTATAAGGACGCATTTTATATTGGAAAATGTGTTCGTTTATTGGGAATTGTCCGCTGTCCGCAAGTAGAGCTTTCACTGTATATAGTTTTCAACTGTTAGGTACCCCCAAACAAACGCGATGTAATCGCTGCCTTCATTTGGCTCCAAAGCCTTCAAAGCCATTGAAGCAGTTTTTAGAAACACATACATATATCGCCAAGGTCTACAAAAACCACGTTTACTGCAACTTCGACATCTTCGTTCGTTAAAATGTTTGTCCTGAAAAACGGTGTCCGATGTTTTTTTCCGTAGCTGAGATTGATGATCACATTTTAAAAGTGTCGTCATATTGCCTTATTTAAGCACGTGCATAAACCGGACTAAATGCATTAAAAATTAATGTAGAATGTCGTCGCTTGTCACGCTGAAGGTTTACGGTTCGAATCCAGATGTCAGCGAAACATTTATTTCTCACGAAATAAAAATAAGTTGATCAGTTTCAGAAGTTAATGTCAAAAACTACTGCGAAGGCATAACACTGGCAGTAGGATGGTATGGCTGAAGAAATTGATCGCACAAATCAATAATAGGAAACATCTGGAAAAACTTCTGTGAATCATAAGCAAGGCGAAACTTTCAATAATACACAACTCTCCAATTATCTTGGACACCACCCATAGAGTTGTCTGTCTCCTGTTCTTGTTCTTCATGTGCTCGTGCTCGTGCTGTGTATAAACATCATAAGGGTACTCATATCCCCTTTAGCGTGTGTAGATTATAAACAAAAAAATCAAAAGAGCGAAAGTCTAGTTTTAAAACCATTTCCATGGTAGGCCGTTAGTTTTCCAATCTACTATTAGAAAAGTAGAACTAAAGGCCACCGAGTAGAAACTCTTTTAGCTAATTCAACTTTATGAAGCGAAAGTTCTTATTTCATGTGTACTCGTAGGTCGTATACAGTTCAGAGAGATGCAAAGATCACATTAAATCTTGTTTTAATACGAATCTGTACCTTTCACTTTGCAAAGGTGACTAACAAAGTGGTGAACTGCTTAATTCAAATGACCTCGATTAGAATCTCATAACATAAAAAATATCAAAGCAATTAAAAAAAATATTCTTTACAAATGTCGATTTTTTTTATTTTAATTGTGCTAGCAAGCGCTTTCTCAACCATGTTTGATGTGTCATAGCACTTGGAATATATTTTGGTATTTTAATTACAACTTTAACGTTTAATATTTCTAGTATTCTCTGCAATTTACAAAGTTCTCGTATTTCAAGGAACCCATTATGAAATTTTGAAACAAGAATCATTTGCTTGCATAAAATTACTTTAACAGGAAATAATTGTCTGGCTAATGGGCTATAAGCCTGCAAAATACTTACTAACTGGATTTTTGACGTCTTATTGTGCACTACACAACTTGTAGGCGGAAACATTTGAGTTGTAATTAAAATGTCATAGAGTGACACATAATTTGCATTTACCTCACATAATTAAATGTTGAACACATATTGTTCTATTTTTTCTGTGATTTGATGACAGCTGTCATCACTGTCATAAATGTTGGCTTCTAAATATGACAGTTCAGTTACCTAATACGTGATAAAGAACTGTGCAATTAAATGCGATGAAATTCATAGCTAGCATTAAATTGTATGATGAAATAAAAAATGCTTACTCATGTTTGCTTCAATTAACACATAATAAAATGACCAATCATGGTTCAACTGCAGAAAAAGTGTTCACATTTACGTGTACAAATATCAAAAAAAAAAAACAATCAATAATATTTCCTCTTATCTTTTGATTATTTCTGTGCGGAAGTCCGTTTTTAATTTATATCTTCAGTAATCAATTTCAATTATGTACTTTAAAGTGGTTGAGAATTTCCCAGAGTTTCTTTGATATATCGTGCAAACCACTTCCGTGACTGTTAAGGCCTAAAAGATGCGCTAGACTTCATCTTAACTGGGTTAAAACGTGTAACTGGTTTTATTGAAATACTATTGGTTTCTGAGTTATGTGAATCTGGAAAAGCAACCATGACCGCATTGCATAAATTAAAAAGAAATTGCGGTGTAAGCCAGAAATGCGTCAATCAACTGTGCTATTTTCTGACCGTCACCCATTTATGTAAGTCAATCCTTAAATCAGGATTTCTAATTTTCTAGAATCTGTCGAGCAGTGTAAAGACAAAAACCAAAATACACAAAGGCTAGCTCGAAGTCGAATAGTCTTCTTTTGGAAATCAACTTTCAAAGGTATTGAGATCAAAGTTCCAATTTCTACGACATGCTTCTCAAAGATTACGCATAACTTAAAATACCTCCATGTTTTTGTAATACGACCTGACAAGTCCGGAATGGAAACGTTTTCCACTACGTGTTGCATTTTTCACAACGCAACGTAGCGTTAGCGTAATAATTTGCACTTTAATAACGCCGCAATAATATTATGTTCTAGTGGAAGCAAAATCAACCAAGATTCGTGACTAAACCAAGGCCAAACTAAACACTCTATGTTAAGCTTAGCACAGCTAAGTCTTATGTTCTGCTGACTACAACTTGCCTACTTGACAGATCAACACAAATAAAATAAATCAGTCTGCCCTCTTAACCGTGCTTATAAATAATAATTATTCAAATTAATCGCGAAGTAGCTAATTTTATGTAATGTTATCAATTTCTTTTGTTTTATCTCTTGAAGATCCGTTTTAGAATGTGTATTGCGTCAATAAGAAATATTTTAATAACACGACGAGAAGAAATTGAGTGAGCAAATATGGCGCCATGGTTCGTTTTATTTTTTATTTTTATTTTTAACAGTGCAGTGTGAAATGAAGATTAACTATTTTTCTAAACAATAGATTTAACAACAGTTTTAAAGATACAGGGTGGCCCAAAGTGTACCACCCTATTGGAAGATGCTATTTATTTATTTATTTAACTATTCAATTGGAGTAGCTTACACAGTAAGATAAAATCTTATAAAATAGCGAAGCCTTTAATACATATAATGCAGATGGAAATATATAAAACGTAAGTAATTTACTGCCAAGTAGTTCAAGAGACGCCTTTTAAAACTTCCGCCGCTTTTAATCCTTCTTAACTCAACGGGTAGGGAGTTCCACAGACGAGTTACATGTACAAAGAACTGTCGTTCAGAGGTTACTTACTTACTTACTTAGGTGGCGCTACAGTTCGCGGTGAACCATGGCCTCAACCAACAACCTCTTCCAGCTAGCCCGGTCCTTAGCTAGCCGCTTCCAGTTGCGCACTTCAAGTTGGCTGAGGTCTTGTTCTACTTGTGTGCGCCACCTTAGGCGAGGTCGTCCTCTGCTGCGCTGACCCTCCGGTTAAGAGTCGAATATTCTCCGAGCCGGAGCGTTGATGTCCATACGCTCTACATGTCCTCGCCATCTTAAACGCCCAATGTGCAGTTTTTTGACCAGGTTGATGTCGCTGTACAGCTCGTACAGTTCGTGGTTGAATCTTCTCCTCCAGAACCCGTCAACGCAAACGGGACCGAATATCTTACGAAGGATTTTTCTCTCGAAGCGACCAAGGATATCTTCATCCGCTTTCGATAAAGTCCACGCTTCAGCTCCATATAGCAAGACTGGGATAATAAGGGTCTTATATAGAGTCTCCTTAGTCGATCGAGAAGGGACATTACTACTCAATTGCCTTCTTAGCCCAAAGAAACAGCGGTTGGCAAGAGTAATCCTTCGTTTGATTTCCGACGAGATGTCATTTTTTGAAGTCGTTCAGAGGTTAAGCATAGATAACTAGCCTGGTTTAAAGTGAACGTCGTTCGCGATTTGGGAAATTCTAATCTGCTATAGAGAAAAAGATACTCAGGTTGACGTCATTGTATAATATTGTGCATACAGCATAATGAGCGAAATTGTGTTAGTCTATCAAATGAGCATTGAGCAACCGACTATTCGTTTCGAAAAGGCAGAAACATGATCGTGTCTCCGGAGGTCGTATACATATTTATATGTATACTGAGCTATGTTGTTGAATGCAACCGTAAGCTTCCTTCTATCATTGTAATCAACATTACAAAAAATTTCAAACCTGTAGAGCAAAATTGGTAAGAGAAGTGTTTTTGAAAGCCAAATCCTGACCGGTTTTGGTGTGAATTTTTGCCTAGTTCAAAGTACACGAAGCCCACTATATATTTTGCCAAGTGTGGCATTGATATGATCAGTCCAACTGAGAGTACTGTTAAAGACTATTCCTAAGTTAGTGACAACCTAGGGTATGGGGTATGTTGGCTTGACCAAGTCTGATTTGGGGACAAAAAGATAAATCTGGCATTTTCCAGTGTATGGCAATGATTTTGGATTTTGCTGGATTCAAGCAGAGACAGTTTATTTGCAACCAGAGGAGGACAGCAAGCAAGTCCTCATTTATTAGTGTCTCGGCTACATCTAGGCTGTTAAAAGGACAGCTAAAAAGGAGTTCATCGCCTACATATGCATCGAGCAGTATCGAACTACAGAAAGAATAGGATTGGCCCGAGAATTGATCCTTGAGGAACCCCACTTGAGACTCTTATAAAGCTTGAAGACTCTTTATTAGCTACCACACACTGATGCCTTATCACGAGATAGGACAATATAAGCTTAGCGGATTCTTTCGAAAACGTATAGGTGCTTTGGAGTTTTTGACATAATATGTTATGGTTGACTGTGTCAAACGCTTTGAAGAAATCTAATAGCGTTAAGAAAGACATATTTTTCTTATCCAAAGACTTTCTTATGTCATAAACTACCGAGAGCAGCGCGGTCTTACAGCTGTGCTCGGGTCGAAAGCCGGACTTGCAAATGTTTAGAAGCTCATTTTCAGTTAAATAACATAGCTCTGCCTTTTCAAAGACCTTAATTAAAAACTGCAGAATAGTGACGGGCCTGAACTCTGTTTCACTACCATTTTGTTTTTTTTTTTGGGATTGGAATTATTTTTGCCTTTTTCCAACTATCCGTTTATTCAGAGGTTGTGACAATTTTATTGAAAATGTGAGTGAGAAACGGAAGTATGTAAATGAGCAGTACTTATCGCCACACGCTGAACAGATATTTTTAAAGATTCGTTACCGGGTCGACTTATGTATGTCTCGTTTTGGCGATTTGTACTGGCCGGCAAGATCGCGCGATTCATTACAAACTTCTTTCTTGAGTTTTTTTTTAAGTTCCGGGTCTATCAGAACAAGCCACAGACTCTGGAAGTTCCCAAAGAAAATATCCCTTAAGAGTGCGCGAACTTATCCCCCGAAGTTCTTCCCAAAAACGATTGAAAATGCGGTATTAAGAGCCAAAACGGTCATCGAAAATGGCGTCGCCCACTTGATCAATGTAATATTCAAAAAGTAATGGAAAAAAAACTTAAATCGGAACACTTTGGTGATAGAGAGAGAGGGAGAAAGGACGTTTTAAAGGAGTGGTTCCAACTGGGTGGGTTCGGTCCGTAACTAATCGGCGAGAATTGTTATGATTTTCGAGTCCGGTTAAAGGTCACAGTTTTTTGTTTGTTGTTGTTGTTTCTGTTAAAATGACATGGTATTTCAACATTAAAATTTGTCTGTAGATGAATCTAGTCTTCCTTGAATAATCAACATCCAAATCGAGTTTCATTCATTCTTAATTGGAAAGTCAGTCGTTCAGGGAGCCTGACTAACTATTACCATTTTCTGTTGGTGATATATGTGGATGTGCATCAGTTATATGTATGAATGTACATACATAGATACATATGTGAGAATCCCAAATAAAACAAATAAACTCATACGATTTGGTAATTAATTAGATTGCTTTGCATGATGCACCACCATCACCAATTCAAGTCGCACGACACTAGCATTGTATAGAAAGATTTCACAAGCCTACCTTCTCAAAAAAATTAACATCATTAACTGTCATAAAAATGATGAAATATCTGACAAAGGTCCCTCGGTCCAAAAAAAAAAAAAAAAACTTTCCACTAAAACTAAACTACTGAACTTGAAATCTTGTGAATCACGTCAACAAATTTAGTCTGGCCAAAGTTAGACCCATGGAGCGATATTTGTTCGACACAGATGACAATTTCCATATCGTAGCAAGAAACTTCTTCGAGATTGGTTGGCATTAAATGCGCTCTATCGTCCGATGGCATACGTGACAAATCACATATGAGAATGTATCTGCGAGACAAAAACCCAAACAAAGATACCACCACACGGGCAGTCACAAGTAGAGACAAATAAAATAAGTATAAGTACCACCACTACACTCATCCATGAGTCAGCGATGTGCTGACGAGTGTCTCTGTCAACAGCAGCAGAAGGCAACATTTGAAATTCGATGAATAGGTCGATCTTTGTCTTTGAAAATAGACAACGTGGGTCGCTTCATAGAAAAAAAAAAAAAATGGGTGGAGCTGCTCAAGACGTTATAAAATTGCCAAGGATCTCAAAACGAACCGATCTACAGCGAAACGAACTCCTTGACATGCGTAACCCATCATTCCAATGATTGATGGAGAACATGAACATGAGTGGTTGTAGTTTTCTGTAATTCAAAACAGCTGCGAAGGCGGTTTCTGTGCATTCAAAGGCAGGTAGCCTAACCATTGACGACCGGAAGTAAACAAGGGAACGGAAATGATCAGAACCCAGGCAGTAAATATCGATTTAAAGTACCCATTGTTTGTAGTAAGGTGTAGGGTTACGATCGTTGTAAGAATATGGTATGAGTGGTATAGAATATATATAAGGGGTTTTAAAGAAGGAAGTCACAAATTTATCAGTTTTTAGTTGTTAGGTACTTAAAATTTCGACGACTGTTAGGGTGGTCTATTGTTGCATTTAACAGAAGAATTTCAATATGTTTATGTACCATATTTGACGCAATCGAAAGCTCAATCAGTAAACGATCGTCTTACAATTACGTAATGCTCGATACGCATCTCTAGAAGGACGGATATTTGAAAACCTTCACGATCGGCGATCCGTCCCATAAAATCCGTGAAAAGAAATATAAGAAAACAATAATAAATCTAATAAAATTCATCCACCTTTATAGAAACCCTGTCTAAAATTTATTATGTACAGCACATCGCATCTGCCGTTTGTAGGGTTTTCCACATGCCGATCGGATATTTTGCTCGATCGGTATGTTATCCTATGCTGCGCATGATCAGCGTGTTTCTTTGTTATGTTTCTGGTGAGTTCTGCAAAGCAAACCCCTTTTATTCTGCTGCTGTGTTGTCTCTTGGTTCCAGTGAATAACGACGATGATGATGATAGTAGCCATTTGCCATGCTGCGAAAAAGAAACAGACGCTGCGCGTACACTCGTACACCATGCTGCTGCGTATTGATTGTGATTGTTCTTGATTTCTGCTTCTCTCTGTTTCTTAATTTATTTTTGTCTTTTTTTATTATTATATTTCTTCTTTTTATGTTTACGCATAAACAACAAACACGACTCCAACAAACGCAGTTGAAACTGGTTTGGTTGGAAAAATCTTTTTGGTTTTGCTTTTATAAAACGCGCCCCATTAATTGACAGTTAAAAGATGGCTGGAACGAATGGTTGGTATTTATTTTATTTTCTTGTTTTTGTTTTTAGGTACTGATTACAGTTGAGACGGATATTGAAACGGATTTGACTGAGTTCGGTTTCTTATAAAAACGTGGTTTTAGGATGAAATCATAATGAGAAAAGTAAAGGTAGATATGTACCTGTATCCACATGCTTTCTCTTTGATTGTCTTTAGTCTTCAGTGTACCTTAGGTCGATGCTCTTCTTCTAGGAATTCCCTACCTGTGCTGGGAGACAATTTACTTCTATTGTCCTTTTTTAAATGGTGATCGATTGCGTATAATATTTATGAACGGTGCCACACTGTCGTTTTGTCTAGAAAGTCCTTAATGAATGGACCTATGTTGGACATAATGTCTATTTCTTTTGAATGCTGTTGCTAGACACAAAAGTCCTTTAGACAGTACACATCTGTCCATGTAGGAAGGTAAAAGAAATCATTCAAAGACAATGCGGTCTAGACTAGGTGTTGCCGAGTGCTATTTGGATTTGGAGAAACAAATGAACAGTCGAATCGTGATGTGTAAAACATACATAGGTATGTATATATTTTGAAAATTCATCTGTACTTACTGGGCCCGTCTATGATGTCACCTAAACCGAAACATTTAATTTTAAACATGTCTCTCAGTTTGGTAACCCTCTTCCAGTGTATTACTCCCTAAAAATTTCTTTTGAAAACAAGCAATGGCCTGACATTCACAAGGATATATTCGACATCTTCGTTTGTACATAGACCATTGCAGTATCTGCATTCGTCCGTGTTTGAAAATCGTATTCTTCTAGCATGTTTCCTTAAGAGATGGTATTTGGAAAGTATTCCCATTAAAGTTCTTAGTTTTACCCTATTTAGTCCAGGGATTACATTGTTCCTTTTTGTACAACCAAATTTGAGTGTAAACAGTGTCCGTGACATAACTTGTGTTGCTTTAATATCTAATATACATACATATAAAAATCTCGTGTCACGGTGTTTGTGGTCGCACTCCTCCGAAACGGCTCGACCGATTTTTGTGAATTTTTTTGTGTATAATTTGGTAGGTATGAGAATAGGTCGTAAAGTATATTTCATACAGTAAGGTCATTAGGGTGTCCCTATCCAGAATCCAGAAAAATGTTTTCTATTTTTGAGGAACATCTTTTTGGATTTTTTTAGATTTGGCATCAAGACAGACAGATAGACAGACAGATAGACAGACAGATAGACAGACAGACAGACAGACAGACAGATAGATAGATAGACAGACAGATAGGAGGATAGACAGATAGATAGACAGATAGACTGATAGACTGACGGACAGACAGACAAATATATAGACATACAGACAGACAGACAGACAGACAGACAGACAGATAGTTAGATAGATAGACAGACAGACAGACAGATAAACAGACACACACCCATACAGATAGATAGATGGAAATTGAAGTTGCAAAACAGAACAGCACTTCAATTCTACTCGTATCATACCCGAATAACTAAGTGCGCTGGCAAATTTTGAAAAAAATAGGTGGAGCGAAGCGCACCGAGTTACGGCTAATTTTCTTATATAAAGACCGATGACTCAGTGAATACATACCCATTATGGTAGATAAAAAAATACCTTCATAATTCCTTATTAGATTACATTAAACTTGAAATGCTTTTTAGTTTCAGGTCCAGTTATAGAATGAAACTGCAGAATGAAACTGCAGTAGAGTTATGATAGCAAACAACTGTGGTCGAGTCAGCTTTGGACTAACTATCAATGATTGTTCGCGGTATTCAAAAGTGTAGCTTCAACCTCAAACTTACGCTTAGACTAAAAGTTTGACTTATGGATCAAAAGACTTACGCTTAAGGGTGAAAGTTTGACTTATGGCTGCGAGTTACTATCTGATGCAATAGATATCCACACCTTTAGCTCAAGAATACTTTAAGTGAAAGAATCGAAATCAACAGTATTGGAAACCTTACAGGTTAACTAATTCACCTAAGGCCTGTACATTATTCAGCATTGGATATACCTACATGTATTCTATAAGCAAAAGAATCGAATATGAATATGCATACAGTGGACGTCCAGTATAACGAATGATATAATGTTTGAGGTCATTCACTATATCGAGCGCGTTCGTTATATCGATCGATTTCTTATATTTTTTTGTAGAAGAAGTCATTAAAAAATATGTTTATTTAGACGTTTTTATTTAATATTAAATTGAATAGATGATGGTCCTGCCATTTAAGTTTGCAAATTTTGTAAATTACTTTGAAAACAAAAAAATCATCAATAAAACTTTGTTTCACTGCAAAGATTTTTCTTAAAGCCGTCTCAACGTGAAACTGTCTGCCATCACAGCATTGGCTTGGTGTCCCCATCATAACACAACTGGCTGCTTAAGCATGCTTTATTGGAGCCGCAAGAATACTGATATCGTCACCTAACTCATCTTCGGTTTCAGATTTTAGTTCAACAGTATCATCGTATGCTTGTTCTTGTAAATTGGTTTCAGTATTGTTCTAAGTTTCTAGGTCTGTGATAGTAGCACGTTGCTGAGCGAAAAAGATGCGAAATAAATTTCGAAAGTGATTAATATAAATGAAGTGGGTTACCTTCGGGAAAACACGGTTAACGGGACTTAAAGTATCCTGCATTGCCGTAACTTCGTCATCTTGCCGTAATAATGAAAGTGGAATTTCATCCTCCTGAGTCTGTGACCAAAATATTTCTCCAATATTTTTGAAGCATTAGACTCGAGAGTTTATTCCATTCTGGGTCCATAAGGACAATTGCATCAAAGAGTTTGAATTCTCTTAGCGCAGTAGTGATATCTGGATTTCTAGAGTATGAACGCATAATGTCACTCAGCAAGCTATTGTGGTAATGGAGCTTTGTTAGGCGGATGGCGTTTTGGTCCATCAGTTGTATTAACGGCGTAACGTTGGGTGGCATAAGAGCACGAAACTAGGCCACTAGACATTTTGAGTTTGAGCATAAGATTCAAAAATTTTGGAGTAGCCAAAAGTAACCGTATTCAAACAAGTAGGCGATGAGTGGAAGAAGAAGACAAAAAACATGGTATAATTGTTTACTCATTGGGTATGTGGACATGCAAACGCTGAGAGAAAAAAACTGAAAAACAATATCGTATGGAAACAAGAACAGATGCGCAATTAATATGTATGTTCGCTATATCGGGTAGCAAATCGTGACCACCGTTCGCTATATAGAGATACTAATGTAAATTTGAAAAGCGTTCGTTATATCGAAAATTCGCTTTATAGGGTATTCGTTATACTGGACGTCCACTGCATTTCTTCTACTTCTATCTATTTCCAAGTATTAACATTATCTACTTGCAACTTTGTTAGTTCATATGGCCTCTGCATCAACCTGCACCTTTTTTTCTAGGGTAAAATTACCAGACAAGTTTCCTTCAAAGCCATCCTCACTCGTCCAATTTAAAAAAAAAAAATTTAAATGATCACTGGTTTGCATTATTTGATCCTCACAGCTACTGAGTCAAAACGCCTCAAGTTCAACATGAACATTCTAAAGTCAATTATGTCCTCACAGAGATTTTTTTATTTCTGATAAAAAAAAGGCTTAGGCTTACACTTACAGCCAACAAAGACCAGTAAACCTGCTCGCTAGCGACTGTCGTCTTTATTATTCCGCTTTCAAGTAACGAATTGACTTCTTTTCGAACCCTAATATCAAACCAATCTTCCTATCGCGCGTGCATATCTATCCAATTATATAAAAAAAAATAACAGAAACCCCCTAAGGCCTAAATAAACCTCGATCAGCTGCTCTTCAGCTTCATTCGATAAAAAAAAACTGGTTCTAGAGTGTGTTCGAGTACACAGTACACACTGGTCGTGGTTCCCCTATCCGCATTATGCATCAGTTCAATGGAAACCGATCGCGTACGCCTTTCACGTCACGATCATCTGCTTAACAATGGAATGTTGCAACGCAGCGTTGCGTTAGCATTAGCATTAGTGTTAGAGCTTATACGTTGAAGAAGAAAAATACAGCGGATGTGACAATCTACAAGTATAATTGTGTTTTTTAAGTTAATCCTGGTGTAAACTTCAGAGAACCACCGTTTTTATGGCAACATTTTTTTTCTTTACAAAAATGATCACCGGAATAACGTACATGGATTCCATTGTGAACAGGTCTACTTTTATTCATAAAAAAAAAAAAAAAAAAACAGAAATAACTGCTTCTGTTATCGCTGTCATAATAAATATATGATTAAGGGGACGAAGTACTAACGGTATCTTCCCCCGAAGTCGATTTTCGATCAAAAGTGGATTTTTTTATTTCGATTTGGTTGGCAAAGCATTGAAAATGACTTGTAGGTCCCCTACTCGTATACACAACCCAACCATAGGGTGTAATAGGGGCGCTTCTACTACGTTGATTGATGGGAAAACGTTTCGATTAATTGATCAACAAATACATATGCACACATGTATGTGTTATACTGTGAGGGTTGTATCCGAGTATATATTGTAATATTCCGCTATTACCTACTTACCCGACAAAAAATGAGGGCTCTTTTGGGTTTTAGATTTTATCCCGTGGGTTATGAATTTATTGTGTTTATCAGTATTTGACTATCAAATGAATGTGCGCATTTGGTTGACAGTTAGGGAGGGAGATACGAGTATACAAATTTTTGTAACGGAAATGAATGGAAAATTTTGAGAGAAACACATGCTGCTGCTGTAGGTAATGGAACATGTGAGAATGCGTATTCGTTTCACATGGTGGACTTTGGGTACCTACAAAACCAAGAACGAGTTTTCAACTTAAAGACACACGAAATACTTTCGATCCAAAGCCCTGATATTAACTTGGGATATGCTAGTGGAGAGTTCGCTTGGGCTGCCAGAGAGCCAATGTCCTACTATCAAGTCTACATACTTCAGTTGTTACAACCTGAATCGTTCCGAAGAGGAATTGTAAGGCTGCTTTGTACCACAGTACACGTATCTAAGGTAGTATACTTAGAGTGTTCATTTTCGTCCAAGTTCGCGCATCTGTCAAAAATTCAAGAAAATGGCCGCCAACTGTGAGGATATTTGCATTTCATTTTCGTTTTTTTAATGTTATTTCATTAACTTTTTTGTCAAAACTTTGAAAAATGTGTTGTGCCGTATACGAATGTTGTGTGAACAATAATAAAAAGAACTGTGATGAGAAAATATGACCGACTGAAATATCCGAACAATAACTATAGAACACTCAAGGAAAATGAAAAGATAAACGAATAAATCGATTTCATAAAGAAAAACGTATGTTATTTTATTAAGAAGGATAAGAAAAACTAGGATAACAATGAATTTGAGTTAAATCCCATAGAAATGCCACACAGTTGTCGGCCATTTTTTGATTTGAAAATGTTTGACAGATGCGCAATATACTACCTTAGATACGTGTACTGTGGCTTTGTACTACTGCAAGATTCTGTAGAGATCACCGTTTAATACAGTGAAGTCTCGATAATTCGAACCGCTATAAATAGAGAACCATGAGTTAACCTCTGTTAATCGAAGAAAAAATGCATTTTATCTCTTTCGAATTAATTGTTGTGCAAACAAAAAAAATTGAAAACCTCTCTAATTCGAAAATTATCGCTTTTTTTACCTTTATAATTCGAAGTCAGTCCTCTTTGTTTTTCCTCAACTGTTCGTTAAAATGCGTATGTCCTGCCATAATTTTTGTTTCACAATTTCCAGCGCTTTTTTTTAAACACCCTGTAGCTCAGTAAGTGTTCAAGATAGACCCCCCCTCCCATACGGTTTTTTTTTCAAAATGAACCAATGACTCTGATCCCAAAATATCCGTATCCCAAACAAGGCCACCCTATATAGTAAGAAAAAAAAATTTATTTTTGATTTTTCGCTTAAATTTACGGATTTTCTGCGGTATATTTTAATGAGTCCAGTGAAATTCGAAGTATCGAGAGTTCACTGCAATTTGGACGGTTTGTTGTTCGAACAACCTGTTTTTGGGTTTACTTCAGCAAATAAACTTGCAACTTTAATTGATCAGCCCTAAAGAAATATAAATGGGGATTGTTTGGTTAAGAAGGGTCTCGCTGGACTTGATATCATCAATAGTTTTGGAGATGTTCAGGATAAGGCTTTTGCTTGACTCTTCGTGTTATTTTATGACAAACATACATGGATCCCGTCCATATCTAAACAGTTCTCTAGTTGACAGAAATGATGATGATAATGACAGAAATGGATTTATAAATCTTGTCAATGCTTGGAAAATTTATAAAAATTTATATGTGCTTGTATTTTCTTTTATTTGCAATGGAGTCTTCTGCAGCCAATAGTACCTCATCAAATAAAAATTTCAAAACTCAGGCAAAGTCATCCATGGACGTACATAATGTGCCTATGTAGGTGTACCATATTCGTGAACAGGCAAAAATAAAAATAAACTTCTACACGTGCAGCAGTTGTGAAACAATTAAAAACAATATATTTGAATAAAATGCTATAATTGGTCTTGAAAAAGATATCAATTTAATTTTTTTTATTTGAATTTAAAGCTTGGGCTATTTTTAACTTTTGATTTTTTTTTTGCCAAGCTATTGACGTCGATGAAATTTTTAATATTTTTCAACTCTGTCGACTTCTGATTGCTGTTATTCGATCGGACTCTACAAGAATTTGAAAAACAGATTCAGGTCAACTCTTTTGGTTAACATTGGGTTTAAGTTTATCCTTTTGAAAGGATCCAGTTACAGCCATGGACGTACCCTTAAGAACTATTAAATTTTATAACAAAGAACACCCGATACCTGAAGAGAGATCGGTTCACTATTGTTGGCTACGGTTTCATCAGCAAACAAAAAAAATATTTATGAGTCAATTAGCCTGTCGGTTGGTACTAGATTTTCCAGATGGTCTGTCTATAGAAAGATTACGAAAAAATCAATTTACGAAAAACCAGTTTACAACCCACGGAGACGGAGCTGTAACATTTGTTGACAATTAATGTTAATTTTCAAAACAATGAGTACAATTAAATTGTTTTCGCGATTTCACGCAGTGAAATAAACTTCAGCATTTGTGGGAGCATTTGTACCACAACAGCAGGATTTACATACATATGTATGTGGGGGCGGGGAAGATTGACGGACGTCTATTCTTGGAAGTGTAATAAAATTATCAAATGTGAATTACTTTACGACGACAGGTAGTTGCGTGTTCCAAAATAGTCACAATTTTCTGAATTTTAATACAAACTTTCTTCGTTTCGGTGCATTTAGAATTTTAGGTAACACAGAGCACAGCAAATATTTTACCAGAGAACGATAATTTTCACATCTACAAAATAATTTTATATGAAACTTTTAAAACATTGATTTTGTTTAAATTTTCTCCTGTTTTGTCATTTTTAAGTCATTACATTATTCAAAATACAATAAAATGTCAAAAGTCTTATATGGTGCTACACTAGGGTCGCCAGAAATATTTTGAGGAAACTAGTTTACGAGCAGACTTTCCCGGACAAAATTTGGATCCGAAAAAGAGTACAAAACTAGGACCAAAACGCATGTACCATTTATAAAAGACAGTATTCTATGGCGGTACTTCAGTCTTCAAGTATTAAATAACCTTTAGTTCTCACTTTATATTTGGTTTGTGGGTGGTCGTGGGATTGTTGGCATAAACCTTAGACTTCAAAAAACCGCAAAAAAAAGTCCAACAGCGTTAAATCGCATGATCTGGGCGGCCAATTCTGATCACCAAAACCGGAAATTACACGACCAGGCAATTACTCATGCAGTAATTGAATTATTTCTCGGGCTGTATTGCATATGGCACCGTCTTGTTGAAACCACATGTCGTCCATATCCATATCTTGGAATTTGAGCACAAAAACTGCATTATCATGCCGCGATAGTGAGCACCACTTACTGTTATTGCCTGACCAGCCGCATTTTCAAAGAAGAGTGACCCGATGATGCCTCCATCCCAAAATCCGCACCAAACAGTTACACCTTACACGTTGTGGATGCATTTGCTTTCCAACAATTACTAGTGCATTTCCTAACCCCAAATTTCACAATTTTGACGATAAACAAAGCCATCCAGATAGAAAACCAATGTAATTGCCAAACCTTCATTTTTTTTAAACTATTGCTCGATAATGAAAACGCGTTGTTCTTTCATTTAGCACTACATTTTTAATAACCGCTGAACTGTCAGCTGTCACGCGGTCTTTTTTTTTTTGTTTACAACAATTTACCGCATAAATGGCGAAAATATCAAATCTTGCGAAAATTTTGGGACACACATTACTTGAAAGATTTTTTCTATTGGTAATAATAATAAATTTAGAAAAACTATCCCGGGCATTTCCGCAAACGCAAAAAAGAATACATTTACGGGATAATCGGACTAGCCAAAAACTCGTCAGAAATAAGATGGTTGCCGTTAGATGCGCATGGATATCCGATTGTTGCTGGCTATACAGCAGATTGCTGGCTTTGGTTTTTTCATCTTAATGAAAGTTACCAAGTCTTCGTTCTTAGACTTACATACAATTTCACGAAACCGATGCATAGGACCATTTAATGTATTTTGAGGAAAAACTCGTCATTTGTTTTATCTTTAATGCTTCCAGCATTCAAAAAACCTACAGATTTGGACAGGCGGACCTCGATCAGTCGATAGTTTGATAAAATGTAATCTTGCATTTATGTGTAGGTCTAAGTTAATTCGCAGAAAAACTATGAAAACTTAGAATACCTCAGTCCCTAACATGGGATAATTAACTGGTTTTTCCCAAGACTAGGGATAAATATCTAGTTTTGGCATCACTGGTCAGGACAGAAAATATTGGGTAAGAAGTTGATCATTTTCAAAGATAAGTCTGAAGCTTCCACTACAAATATTTCATATTTTTCTGATAAAATAACGTACTGACTGCTCTTCATGTGCTCCTAAGTTGGACCCAAATCACTTTCGAACCCAAATATTTCCTTCACTTTCAACCAACTGAAAAGTGTTTGGTTTTTGTATTACATTTTAATCAATTAAAAAATCAATTCAGTGGATCTTTTTTTTGACGACGACGAAGGGGACACTATGGAAAATTATAATTTGGCTCGCAGAACAATTCGTGATGGGTGTTCCAATCCATTAGAACTACCGAATTCCTGGTGCGTATGTTTTAAAAGTGCAAGTGTTGTAGCAAGTTTTTTTTTTTATATTAAAAGTTTAAAAATACATTTCGGTTTTCTAAAGCATTTAAATTAATTGTGGATGAATTAAGTCCAAGATGCGGAGACGTTATATTTTTTTGCAAGGCATCATTGATCTTGTCATGATTTGTTCAATGGACGAATTGTCACATAAAGCCGTTCGCTGAACAACGATTTGTGGAAGAAGAAAAAAAAACCTGGATATTAGGTTAAATTCATGTCAAAGCAAAAAAAAAAAAAAACAAATTAATCATTCCATGTGTACATTTCAGGCGATTCAAGATACATACTCCATTTGCCTACGATTCGTTACCTTCTTGCAAAATATATATACATAGGGAATAGTAAAATAACTTTATTAATAATTCGAAATAAATTTAAGACACATTTTCCAATGTAAAATTATTAATTTGTTTACTTACATTGGTTTTTTTTTCCATTTTTTTTAATAAAAATAGCAACCACTCGTAGTCAAATGAGCTCTCGACTATATTACGCCACAAATACGATCAAAATTCGAGATTTGGAATACCAAGAGTCGAATGCGATGCTTTCCTTTTGACAGAAGGCTATTACACATGCAAGTATGGTCGTATGGTACGGCTTTCGGAATAAGAACATTCGACTGAAGTCGAATACGAGTAGGAAATACGACATTGGGAATTGGGGTGATTATTCGATTGGCTCGAAGAAAAAAATGTTGGCCCTGTTTTCTTGATTCCCCTGTCAAAATATCATTTACAGTTGCAGCTGCATTTTACCGGCTATACAATCCTTTCTTGGACATCTTCAATTCGCATGGCTGCGACTTTCGAAAAACGTACGCAATCCCAAAGTTAAAAGAAATGAGAAAATAAATCCTCACTTATAATACGTCCACCCAAGACGGTGCCAAGACCACCTCGTCCATTCCATTGTAATTGATGAGTTTTCTTGCATTTCCGCTTCATTTTAATCACCATAATATTCTTGTATGATCACGAGTGCATCGTACGTATCCCAAACATGTGAACTACCATGACTAAATCGCAACTATACGTATCTACAATAGCAGCTGGTGCGGCATACGTACAGCCAGATATACATAAACACGATTACAAGATGCATGATCAAAAAATTGGAAACTACAGTGGATAGTGTGACAGCGAACAAGAAGAAAACACGATGACGCGGCGTGTTGACTGCCCATATGAGCCCATATTTTTACTCTGCTGCATCGAAAGGGGAAAGCGAATCTACGACAAAGTTGCATGAATGGGCACATTGTGTGTGCCCACACAGCGATCATCTTAAGTGTGATGATTGCAATTTCTTGCCGCTCGTTATAATGTAAAATTGTACCCGCCGTTGGCTGGCTTGGGAAAAAATAAAAATAATTAAAGGAGACATTGTGGTGGCAGCAATTAAGAAGTGCCTACTTGTCTGCCTCAGATCCGTGCTGGCTAAGTACGAGTACTCCTTCGGGACAAGTATAACCACATATAATAACCACGAAGAACATAACTTAACGCTTTCTAGTATGAAGTGAAAAAAATCTTTCGTTTTTAATGTTTGCTTCGTGATGAGTGAGTCCAACGCTTTGTGGTGGCAGTTGGCAGATCAGGATCTGACTTTATAATTGGAATGTGCTTCTGTTTGTAACAAGTTTTCTGTCCGCGAATAGGATTTGATTTAATCTCTATTCGTTTTAAGAGTTTCATTCAATTACCATACGATGTGAAAAATGTCTTGAATCCGAGATAGAAAATAGAACCTGCTGCCTGATTATAGTCTGACCAAAAAGGCATTTGAAATTTGCACTGCGATTTTGCTGACAGTTGTTAAATTAAAAAGTTTCGATTCAAATATGGTTGTAATGTCAATTTATTATAGATATGATCGTATGTCAAAGACTAAATCAACGGCCAGGAGAAAACTACGGAATTTCTATGAATCAATCAAGTCCGTCACGTACATGATGCTATCAAAGAGAAAAGGCTGCATTTAACCATTCACAATAGCGTCCAGCAACTTTTTATTCTACTAAAAAGTTTAAATCTTACAGATAACCAGGTTCGGCAACGACGGAAGTTTAGCCCGTCGTTGAAGCTTAATTCGTTTCCAAGAAACTATTTGGAGGTGTGAGCCGAGGCATTGTGGGGAAACAGCACTTTGTTCTTTGTCAAACGAGGATGTTTTTTTTTTATCAATTCCTTTTTGAATCTGTCCAATAAATCTGCGTCGGTAATTGCCCCTTTAAAAAAAACCGTGGCCATGAACTTTCTAGGCAATGGAACTTTCTTTGACTTTTTTGTTGCTCAGTTCTGAACAGAAACCCATTGTTTTGACAGTTCTCTTATTTCTGCCATGTACTAATGGATTGAAGTTTCATCTACAGTTACGAAATAACGAAGAAAAACGTTCGTATTGCGCTTGAAGCTTCCATCTGGATCCGTTTTTGGTACGGTGGTGCCCATAGGGAGCACTTGCAGCCATCGCGCCGACATATGTATGTACATATGTATGTCTAATTCATTTTTCAAACTGTTGCCCATCCACTTTAATTCTCCGACCGTCCATCACCATTCCGTAAATTTCATAGACCATTTTTGGTGTCGTCTTTCATGACCTCAATTGGACGACCAGACGCTAGGCTCATATCATACGGGATTGCAATAAACAATCCCATTTCTATAAGTTACTTACATTCTGCTTAGTGGACGCTCCAATAAACGGACACATGACTCTGACAAACTTCGTTATTGTTTAACATATTTATTTGTACTTGCATTCAAAATCTGTCGTTGGTGAATACTTATCTCATGAACAGACATCTTTTACTGCACCCTGTTAAAATAAATCGTTTTTCATTAAAAAAAAAAAAAAAACGGTTTATCACCTTCCGGACCGAAACCATTTTTCTGCTTATTATCTTTAAGGTCAACCACTCTTCCCAGCATAAAGTGTTCTAAAATTCCACCGAATTGCTCTTTCTTAAGTGGACAATTATGTAGTTTTGGTTTAGTAGTGAGTATAAAACCCCAAGTCATGAAAACTGACAGTTTTCAGTCCATAAACTTCAGCTCAAAACGAAGGCCATTGGTAGTAAAAGTAGAAATCACTAAATTATTTGAACCTCGCTACCACCTCGTTGATGACTTCGAAAAAACCAATCTTAAGTCATTGATAGCGTCTGTCATCTCAAAAATAACAATATCCACAGTAATGACGGCTTGCTCCAATTTTAACATTCTTCAAATCTTATAATAATCCCTCAAAAATAAAACATACATTTTTTTATAGTTTGTGAATGAATTTATTTTCGAATGAGTGTTCTTTTTTCCTTTTTTTCCTTTATTATAAAAGCTAATAAAAAAAATTGAGGGCCAAAAATAATACAAACGATAACAAACATTTAAAAGTGAAAAGAAAAAATGTGTCTCAGAGACTCCTCTCTGAAAAACTTAAAAACAAAAAAAACGTTTCCATGAAAAATGTTAATTTTCATTTTTAGTTAGGTACTGCTGAATGCCAGCAAGCATGTATGTGAGTGTGTGTATGCATGTAAGGGTAGTTAACTATTATAGATACTAATTAATATTAGATTAATTAATATAAAAAAATTAAAGTGGTTAAAATGTTGCATCACGGTCTGCCAAGACTTCTCGCTTCTTAGGCCATTAATCTGCGTTGATGATGGAATCGCTTGTATTGTAGGCGCTATATAGACGACGACGACGACGGATGATAGAAGACATTTTTGTTAATTTTGTTCTGTTTACATGGGTCTACCCATGCCCCGACCAGGCGGTTTACCATCACCAGACTTAGGACTCTTGATTGTCTCGTCGACGGATAGAATCATACATGCCGCTTCGCAGGCAGCCGTTAGAGCGTTAATTTTAATTATGGATGGTTCCCAGACGCATGCTTTGAAATTATCAGCGATATGCTCTTTCATAATGTCGACACCGTACCAGCAGCTGCCTGAAAGAGATACAAAAATAAGGGAAAAATATGTTATTCAGAATTTAAGATAGTTTATTGGTTTGAGAGTTAAAAATAAGTAGGTACAGTAGTGTAGCGAACTGCAAGATTTTGCAAGCGAAGTAGTTCACTGATACGTATAAGTTTTAAACATGAGCAATTATTATAAAGAATCAGGTTTATTGATTATATTTTGGTGGGAATGGACATTACCCAGATGTCAAGTCGAAAAGTATAAACTATTGGTGGTGGTGGTGGTAAAACACAAGTTCTTGAAGTCCGGGAAAGGCGCCGTGAAGCCGGTTTAAGGTCATGCCGATCCGTAAAAAAAATAATTTCCTTTAATAAAAATGAGTAAATCCCTAGTTTTGTTAAAAAAGTACCAAAAATAAATTGAGATTGCTTGGCGAAGGGTCATATTCTCTGATGATGACTTATGTAGATCACACACCGAATGAATGACCAAAAAATTCGGGTATGTTTTTCCTATCACGGACTAAGGAGAGTGGGCATTCCTGGAGGAAATACTTCACACAGAAAGATATAAAGGCTTTTGGAACAACCATTTAATGTCACCGCTTGAAAACCATTTGTCTATTCGAGATGACGTTGTCTTGCAAGCACCATGGTGTAGTAGTAAGTGCGTTGGACTACTACCCAATGCTGCCCGGGTACAATCCCAGCCTGGGTCCAACACCTAAAAGTTCTTTTACAGTGCCACCTCTTTCGAATGTCTGACAAGCAATCAAAGAGTATCATTTGTCACGATTGAGCTTCTAAACTCGCCGTTCGGAGTCGGCAAAAAACTGTAGGTCCCTTCCATTCGTGCAAAAATATAACACGCACACACAAATGGTTGCGAGAAGCAGGCTGAGGTTCACTCCTAGCTGTAACGCCGCCTAAAGTAAAGTTGTTTTGCAAGACGACAATATCCATGACACCGATCAAAAATGTTCAACGTTATAGTTTTCTGTATAAAGTCCAATATTTCGTAACCAAAATTATCATTTCTATGTTGAAGTGGCCAGTGAATTCTCCAAATTTGAAACGTATCGGGAACCTGAAGCACATAATGAGTGTCAAAATTAATGATTAATGAAAAAAGGGAAGCTAATACGAGGTGGAGATCAGTAATCACCTGTGAAATATCAAGAAAACTGTGACCGGAACACGATAAGCCAAAAACCAGGAAACCCCTACAAAAAGATAGGAAATCGCTGTCAATGCTTATAGGAGTGCCAACTGGACACAACATGCTAAGACATTATACGAAAAAATTACGCCTTGACTAGATTGTCTTCAGATTTTAACTTCCTCGTAAATACATTAGTTTCGATGGCGTACCTCAGGGTTGCGATATAGGACCTATACTTGATGTTTTTTTTTTGACATAGACAGTGGATGCGGCGTTGAAGAGGCTCATGAGGACACGAACCATTTCCTCTGTCACTGCCCAAACCTCTGCCAACTCAGAAATTGAACCCTGGGCAAATTTTTCTTCCATATGAACTATCGGATCGACCTCCATCGGATCTGCTGAGTTTTGCCAGGATGTCCGGATGGTGAACCAAAACACTGATACCACGGTTGGGAACATATAATGGGTACGACAATGGCTTCACATGAACCTTAATTGTGATAAGAAAGTGACCATTCTCGTCAGCCCGCATACCTAACCTAACCTAAGCAAGAAAAACCGTTATCGAAGTGATCGAAAGAAGGCGTGGAACGAGGAAAATTCAATGCACGCAGAACTTCCGATTTCACTCTTTTGACAAAGTTGGTTTTAAGCGACATTGATAGGCTAAAAGTAAGGGAATGATCATATAACCTTAACGTGGTAAAATTATACGGAATTATGTTAAGATACTTTCTTATATTATATTGTGACACCGGATAAAAATCTTCGGTCGGTCTAAATATAGCTAAGAAACTCTTCACCGACTGGCATTTCAAATCTGCGATTTTCTTGTTAAACAGACTATGCAATGCGTAATCATCGCCCAGGCCCAGTTAAAGTGAGAACAAATAAGCTCGTTCATAAAATGCAAATGATTTACTTTAATAATTTAAAATATATATGTACATATGAATGTACAGATATACTCGTAAGGGGGCTAAAACCAAAACAAATTAAACAGACGCGTTTTGCATTTTTAACACATTTCGAAAATTTACATAAGTCCGCGATAATAAAAAAAAAAAAAAATAACAGAAATCTGACAACGTCGAAATCGTTTTTTTTTTTTGCTCGTTATAAAGCAAAACAAAAACAAGACATTAAAAGAGCGGCTAAAAATAGGCAGCGCTGAAACATCAACAAAAGAAGCAAAAAACAGTGAATAAAAGAATCACACATACATATGTAAATATATACTCATTTGTTTCTTTTTTGATTACCATCATTCTGGTGCGTAATTTTCAGTTTTCCGATGCAGGGGGCCGACAAAAAAAAACCGTCGACTGTGAAATATTTCACAAACACACTTTGATAAATTTTTTTCCGTTTTTTTTTTTCTTTAGTAAGGTTTTGGCAAGACTTTTTATCTTCGACTATTTCTTTTTGTACAGAGAAGGAGGCGGGAGGAGAAAACGACAGAGGCAGAGATAGAAAAATCATTTCAGTTTCATTTGACAACTGTTTTGGGAGTGAATCATATAATAAATGAAATGTTGCAGTTAATTGTACGAAATTGGTGGAAATAACGTTTTTAAATTAATGTCATGGCTTTTTTAATTGGAATATACATATTGCTAAATGATTTAGACAAGTGGGTTGGGCATTTTTACCTATTTGCATTGCAATATGAACTGTCATTTGATGTTAAATAAACTAAAAAAAAAAAGGAGTATAGGTCCTAGGTCGCAATGCTGAGGTACACCATCATAAATGATGTATTTACGAGGAAATTCAAATCTGAAGACCATCTAGCTAAAGCTGAAATTTAGATTTCATCCCTTATGTATAAACAAGATAATTTCGTCCATACCCAACCGTCCACTCAATCAAACCGTTCCCCTTCTCTTTTTCCAGTTCTTGTTGCAAAAAAAGGTAGCGTTGCGCTGTTGTAGTGGTTCGATAAATATCACTCACGTTGTGAATGTTATTTTGCTAATCGTATCTATATTTTTTGCGGCAATCCATCAGAGGTTAAAGACATGAAGACGAAGAATATCTTGGACAAGATGGATTGTACACCGTTGCCAAAATCATTACATAGATAGTTGGCTGTTAGAAGGTACATAATATGTTTCTCCGAATCTGAAATTTCCCGTCTTGATTGGGGTTTTCTTGACTATTAATTATTTTGTAGCGTTGTTAATCTTTTCGAGTTCTCATTCCGGATATGTGGATATAAATACGTACCCTCAGTTGCCTTGACAGTTGATTAATTTCGACGTGGAAAAACATTTCTAAGATCAACAAAATCTTTGGCAGTTAGCCAACGTATCTATTGTCCAATTGTTTTTAGTTTTGACATAATAGCACTCGTCAATCGTGTCCTTGGTTGCAATACAGAATTTACATCTCGCAGATCATCATTACGTCTGCACTTTATGATGCGAGTATTTTCATGGCTTTCATAGCATGTCGCCCCGTTGAATAAATAATTAACGTCCTTTTTTTTATGGAATATTCAGTTTAAACAAAGAACAGGAGGCCCACAACAATTGGGCTTAAACAATAAAAGTCATTACTCGTATTCGTGGCATTTTTGATGAAAATTATTATATCACTAAATACAATTAATCACACAGTATATGCACATTAGCGCCGTGCAATTAACAATTTAATAAAAATTATTACAACCTCCTACGGAAACCATGTCTTTTGCCCGCTGTGAGACATTCCCAAAATAGAATCCTTTTGTTCCCGGCCCGTAGAACAAGAGGGCCGTGCACTTCTTTGACATTTACGTGCATTGCATAGATTTATTCCTATTTTTGACTTTTGCCAATCCTCTCTGTTCAACAGTTTTTATTTGTCATTTTTTTTTTTGTAGTTCACACCTAAACACACCCTGACAATAAACACGCAAAAAAACACAAACAGCTCCGTTCCCACAAAAAATAATCAAAGAAATCTTGGCACGTTTGTGATTAAATCGGTGGTGTTTGAAAATTCCTTTTCAAAAACCAAATAAGAAAATAATAATAAAAAGAAGAGAACTACTTAAATGCCATTATCAAGTTGTTGAAAATATGGCATTTCTCAGAACTGTCACAGTGTCGAATATTAAAAATATTTGGCCGATGTGATCTTGCAATGGGTGCTCAAGAATTAATTACACTTGTACCAACACTCTTTGTAGTTGTTCGAGTGAAAGTGTCACATGTCTCCCGAGCGTATGTCAACTATTTGACAAGAAGTTATGTATGAAGTGAATTATTTAGTTTAACATTAGATTTTACTGAGGGAATAAATACAATTTTTAATTGCAGTGGTTATCAGCTACGCTACGTGCATATAAAACGCGAAATGCAATTTTTCGTAAATTGACATTTTGAATCTATGTATGTATAAACAAACAGAGGGGCAGACAAATCATTGCTAATTCAGATCTTTAATCTGTACGCGGTTGCAAACGGCTATTTATTCCAACCTGTCAAAATGATAGACAAATATGTGTTTGTATGTTGAAAGGATTGAGATCAGCGTGACTCTTATATAAGGTCTGTTTGGTAACACGCTAGTGTTCGAAAGTTCAATGAAAACTTCATAGAATCATGACAGTTTCATGGCACTCAATTTATTTTACTCTCATTTGGCTCTCAGCTTGCGATGTATTTTCTGCTACACCTATTCCTTGGGGTGTGCTGGACAACTCTGTCAAACCAGGTCATCGATAGTTTGTGAAATGTCATAATCTTCATTGTTAGTGGAAAACAAAAGCAAATTGATAGGTTTGACCAAAAGTGTGTTTGTTTACTTTTGTGCAAAATTTCTGTCTTTGAGAGGATTTCTCTCTCTTTGAGACGATTTTACTATTTGACAGGCATCAATTCTCTCTTCCCAAAAAGATACCAAAAGAAAAAGCTTTATTGCATTGACATATTATATATGGACTGCTAGTGAAATGCCGCTTTCATACAACGTCTGCGGACAATTTGGTTCCAACATAACTAGCGCCACGTGTTTCGTAGGGACAGCAATGGGAAACAATTATCCGCCATCATACTTATTTTACGTAGAAACTGAGGCCATCTATTGCCGTATATACGAGTTACTGCGGAAATACGTTAAATTTTAAATTGTTGCCGCGTTGGTACCAACAGATGCCACTACCAAAATTTCAATACACAATTTGAAAATAGCCGTTACTTTTCTTTGTTGACCCGTAAACTAGATAAATATGGTAAATTTATTTGGAATTCATGTTTTGCGTTGATTAATACTTTGTGCTTTTGTTTTGTAATGCAGTACAACTTCTCACAATTTATTAAAAAAATACTTAAATCACAAACCAACGGCTTTCGTGAATTCAAACACAATCTAAGTTTCCACTTTTCTCCGCTACGAAACAAGAGGGCTAGTGCTTATGTTGGAACCAACGCGAAGTTGGGTACTAGCAGTCCATATATAATATGTCAATGCTTTATTGGGTCTGGTGTGTCACTAATTTTTAAAAGTTCTATGAAAACTTCATAGAATCATGACAGTTTCATGGCTCTCAATTTTTTTTACTCTCATTTGGCTCTCTGCGTGCGATGTATTTTCTGCTACACCTTTTTCTTTGGAGTGGGCTGTACAACTCTGTCAAACCGGATATCTGACAGTTTGTGAAATGTCATAATCTTCATTGTTAGTGGAAAACAAAAACAAATTGATAGGTTTGACCAAGTGTTGTTACAAAATCGTTTGGTGTCTTTTGTTCAAGTTTTCTCTCTTTGAGAGGATTTTAATATTTGACAGGTCTCAATTCCTTGTGCATAAAAAGCACACCAAACAGACCTATTTATTCACACTTTTTTTTTTAATTACATTTTTGAAACTCAAATGTTTATCGAAAAATAAATTACAGTAAAAGCTCCCATAAGCGGACACTCACGGTCCCATATTTTTGGTCCGGTTATGAGGAAAGTATTAAGAAAACGTTTTTTAAGTCATTTCACATCTTCTTAATATATAAAACAAATTCGGGCTAGTTACACCATTTATAACTTAAGAACGGCTGGACCGATTTTTATGATCTTTCATTTATGCGATGTGCCTCCGCCCCAAATAGCAGAATAACTATTGAAACATCTGAAAAATTCACGAAAAAATATGTGTACTAAAATTCATTTCCTCATATATTTTGTATGGAACAGCTTTTTTGATGATATCTTGAGATCGGATCGTTCGATTTCAGCTGTGTCGTCTCCGCCCAAGAAAACTTTTTACGGCGAAACATTTTTTTAAAGGAAAATTGGAAATTTCCGAAAAATCGATTTTCCATACATCTTGTATGAGGAATTTTCTTTTTTTTTATATTTTGATCGTAATTATTACAGTTCCAAATGGCTGCAAAAGTTTGAAATTGGGAAAAGTTTTCCGGAAAATCAATTTTGATGTAATAATACAGTAAAAGTAATCGCAGGGCTCCAAATTTAGAATATTTTTAATCGGAAAAACTCTTTTCCACACATTCACATGCAACAACATTGCCCATACGTTCGTAGATATACAATGATTTTTTGTACGCAAGATGAATACGAGATGTCGATGTTAGTCGACTTGACATTGCGCAATTTGACAGGTGTCCTGTTTGCTTCGTCATTTCACCATAGACTACCTACAAGCTTGAATGTATTCGGACGTTCCAGCAAAATCAAATGGGAGCCTCACTCACACACTCTTACAAGTAGGTAAAAGATGGGTGCGGCCATTTTGTTTAGATCATTATTGTACATTTCGTTGTTGTTACGGAAATGACAGGCGGCTGCCCAAAATGTTGTGTTCAAAAGGAAAGAAAGAAACAACACGCTACACTTTTAGACAGTTGATAGCCACGTGGTCATTCACATGCAATTACAGCCAGGAAAATATCAGCGAATCAGATAATATTGCTTCAAGGATGAAAAGTCGAATTTTTCGATATTGTACTTTCAGTGTTCGGGAGACATTATGCCACCGATCAGAAGATAGAACAAAAAGAAAGGATATTGAATTCAATCGAAAGTGTTTCATTAAATCAATAATTGAAATTCGAGTGGCGTCATTTTATCTATGGCGAATTTTCGATCAAAAAAAATTATTTCGGGTGGAATCGTGAATGCTCGAAATTATTGCAGTCTAAAAATCAATTTTGGGCGGGACGAAGTTCGCCGGGCCTACTAGTTGTATAAATATTTTTTATTTAAATTAACGTTAGTACATATTTTAAAGTGGATGTGTACACATTTTTGGTTGATTAAATAAAAATAAGGAAATAACTCAGAATCCATTTTGTCTTTCAAAGAAAGCAATTTTTTTTTGTTTTTTTTTTGACATAACACAACGAAATGAAATGAAAGAGCAGAACATGTACAATGGAAGAATTCAGGGGGATTCCCCTTATAAACTCACAATGTAACATCGCCGTGTCCGGTTACGGGAAATTTTCCATGAATTCGCCTGTGTAATTATTAAGAAAAATGGAAACTGCATTGAAAACCGATCTTTTGCATCTTTCTGTTTCAACTGTTTATACAAAAAAATCTTTATTTAATTAATGCGTCCGTTTACTAGACTCTATTCGAAATGAGTTAAAAAAAAGTGTCCGCGTCCGTTTATAAAAATGCATTTTGTACGGAAAATTAGAGAACAAAGTTGGTTCACAAAAATGTGTCCGGTTATGGGAATTGTCCGCTTATCGGAGCTATACGCAACTAGAGCTTTGACTGTACACCAGGCAATTATTTGACGAAGAAAAATTGTGTACACTCCGAAACAAAAGTAGTAGTAAACTACGTACTCTTTCACTAAAATCGTTTGTCTTATTTAAGCTTCTGCATGAATACGCTTACCAACGGAATACGACGGAATATGAATATTTAATAAATTACATCCCACAGCAGAAAAGTAAGCCAACCCAAAACCACAGAAAAAGTAAGCAAGTATACTCGTAGATCAAAAGATTTAGAAAATGAAGTGCAATTTTGCTATCGGAATGCGAAAAGCGCCAGCAATTACCTGTAATTCAGTGTCAACGTATCGAATACGTTACTCGCTGATCGCTTCTATTAACGTCACATGCTATTGAAGACAAAGAGTATTGCCCGCATGACAGAGCTATCTTAACCTGAAGGTTACATATTAGTTGGCCCGAAGCCAACAAACGCCAATCAAAGTTAGAAGATACGTTCAGGGACACCCTCTCGATTATATTACGAGTTTGAAAGAATTGTGAAAACTTGTCCAAGAATAGTGGCAATTTACTTTGGAAATAACTGATCGCCGATGCGTATTCTGAGGAAATTGAGTAAAACAATCTAAGAAAGTAATACTACGACTAAATTGAGTTAATTAAGTCCTTAAATGACAAATCGCTTGTGAAATACATTTTGTTGATGAGAATCTGCTGTGCCTTTCACATGGCATCGGTTAGGGTACAATCTCTTTTTTAAACATGAACAATTCTACTTTTTCACGAAAATCACGATTTTCTATTTTTTGTTCACCTAACACCAAAAGAGCGATACTCGTTCTCGTAGATACACAACGTGAAGCTCTACATTTCATAAGTAAAACAAGAGCTATCCATCCATATATCTGTTCGTGTGTCTGTCTTTAGTCTATCTATCTATCTATCGTTGGCTGTTTAGGTTTAGTGTGGTGTTGTATGTTTACAAGAACCTCGAATAGCTTCAACAGCACCAGGCAACAAGCAACCAATCACCAGATACTCGTAGAATTGCGCAAAACTTGGTTACTTGAGTGCAGTGAACTTTATGCAAGTCAAACGAATACTGCTGCTGGAGGAGAGCAGTTGCTGCTACTAGTACTGCTACTGCCGACAGCAACGGTGCGGTGGACGTTCACGAGAAAAAAATCATGACACCGCGAATATAAGGTGGGATGGAAGGCGTCTGGAACTTTGCAAACAGCATCAGGGAATGGTACCAAAGTTGATTCTAGTTTTTAGTTCGTTTTGTTATCTGGGCCGCAGTAAATGTTGGTCTACTACAATACAACAACTATATTGATAGTGGTATGGTGTTGATGCTGCTTCTTTTGTTTTACGGTATTTTTTTTTTAACTTCAGTCCATGAAGGCGACAAAGGCATTTGAATTAATCGAGGGAAAATATTTATGGCAATTACCCCAGAATCAGTTACGTTGCCGTAGTAGCGGAGGAAGAGTGCCGATCATCCCAGAGTCTACATACATATGTACATACTTTACAAGTACGTGAATGGTTCGGTAGGTTCCCGAAATCAACTTCACAGTACGGGTATTCAGTTTGGCAAGGAAATTGAGAGGCAAATTAGGTAGATGCGAATCAATTAGTTCCGTTTCAATTAAAAGTACGAGTTGTATGATGTGCCTGATGTTTGGAATAATATCGTGGGCGACGCACAGTAATTTTCTTATTTACACTTCTAAAAACAGAGACCACTACGTTTGAATGATTTTGCTGTATATTTTTCAGCTTTAAGATAACGCGGATATATGTATTATTTTGGGTTTCGTATTCAAAATCAAGTCAAAACACGTCTGTAGAGTAACGCTGCACTTGATATACAGTGGACGTCCAATGCACAGCCTTTCGTTAAATCGAATAATTCGTTAAATTGATCGTCGTTTTATCTGACTTATAATCCCACCGATGAATCTATTTTAAGAAAATAGAAATTAATTTACATAGACAAGATAACAGAAGTAGCGATAAATGCACAAAAAATAACAAACTATTTTGTTTTTAACCAGAAATCGTAAACCATTCGTTAAACCTATCATTCGTAATATAGAGCCATCAATGGAAAAAATCTGATTCGTTATATTGGAAATTCCTAAAATCGGAAATTCGTTAAACTAGATGTCCACTGTATTCTTCTAATTGTCTCCTTCTGTACACATTTTTGGATTTTAAATAATTCTTTATTGAAATTTGTGACACATACATCAACCAGCTTTCTGACAGGTATTATTTTTCTACAGTACTGTACCCTTTTAAATTCAATCGTGCTCCAACTCCAAGCATCTGTTTAGAAAGAATTAATGATGTCAAACTAATATCACTTCGCAGTTGCTATTTGGTGAATCAGCGAGGAGGCCTGTTCTAGAAATTCAGCAATCAACAATTCGATATATGACACAGAAAGTAGGTAAACTCAATGATACGAAAAAAATAAGTCATGGGGCTCGATTCTATTTTAGTTAGAAGATTGATGGGAATATTTTACGACGGACAAATTTTTCCAGTATAAAATGTATCTGTCATTCTAATTCGATGAAAAAGCGAATAAAGTTGTCAAAAATATTTTCATTACGTTGGCAATAAAAATGAGGTCGTTTTTTGTTATATTTACATACGAGTATGATTGTATGTATGCACGACCGAACATTTTCGAAGAATAAAGCTCATATTGCACTCTCGAATTTTACCTTTGTTAAGCTATACTTTGACTTGTTAGCAAAAATAGAAATATACAGTGAAATCTCCCATTACGGATAGCTCCGTTCGGCGGACAGATCCCTTAGACGGACACATTTTCATAACCAAGCTTTAATGTTTCAGATTGAATATGTTTTACGTTCCATTAGCCGGACCAGCCGAGTCGGACGCGGACAAGCATATCTGTTAGAAATTATTTAATTTAATTCCATTAGACGGACGGAAACAAACAACATTTCGGTAGCTTCATACTGAATTAGTTAGTGTGTGTTAGTTATAGTGTTGCCACATGAGCCGATTCTTATCTATGCTCTGGGAACCATAATGAAAGCTGATTGCATTTCCGTATTTTATTGATATTCGTTGAGAAAATATCTTGAAGGTCTATGAAATATTCTCCGAGCGAGGGTTTTCAATCTTTGTTGTTTTGTTTGTTTTCGTTTTTTTTTTATTTGTTTTGATAAATAAAGATAATTTATTTAAAAAAAATGGGTCTATCCCCTGGACTGACAACTCCCCTATGCGGACGGAACTGTCGTTACCGTCTTTGTCCGCCTAAGGGAGATTTCACTATTCTATTTTATTAATTTGGATACGGGAATCCACTTTTTGTCTTTTGTCGTAACCACAGCATTTTTAAGTCATCCTCACTAGAAAGGTTAAACTTAGCTCCAATGGTCTAACGTAAACAACGCTTTTACGGCGAGAAAAAAAAAGAATTTTATCACAAAGACTGCGAACCCTATCTAATCCAAGTGTGCCAAATTGAAAGTCACTCTAGCTAAACATTTAAAATCACTTCACGCTTCGTTAAGCTAAGAAAATTGGTAGAAAATCTGTCCTGGTTTTTTTTTTTTTTTATTTGAACTCTATTCGCTCTCACTTGAAGTATCATTCGAGTGCAACATCAATTTTCCATTGGCTCAACTCGATGAAGAAAATATTTTCTATTAATTCAAAGCAAACTGGGTAAGTCAAATATTAAGTGCAAAATTATGTTGTTGTTCACCTGGCTTTGTTTGTTCTCTCGCACTGTTTTTTTTTTTATTTACTTTCAAAATACAAACGCACTTTGAACGAGTACTTGCAACTTTCATTGCATAAAATGACTTCAGAGTACAATCTATATTGCAAATTAATCTAGATAGTGAAGTAAGTTCTAATTGAAGCACAATCCATTTGTGCTGATAATGCTCGTATTATAATCAGCCATCTATCAGTCAATTTTTTTACTTCGGCACTTAGATTAATGAGTTGAAATATGATTAAACGTAACAAACTCTATTATCTAGACACAAACAAAGGAAATTGACTATAAACGAGATCTTAGGAATGCAGTGTTTAATGTTGAAGTACGTGCGTTGGAATTTATATTCATTTGTACAATAGAAAAATAAAACGCGTAAGGTAGGGCAGAGTCAGCGTGATTTACACTTTTGTTCCAATAAAAAAAATAGCTAGATACATAAATAAGTCGTGTTTTTTTTTCTTGTAACTGTTATATTTGCAAGACTTGGCAGCACTGATGATACCACTATGAGTATGAGTATGACTATAGCCGTGTTTTTTTTTGCACGTGTATATAAAAGTGCACAAAAAATATACCTATCGTCGCTAAATGAATTCATTATAAAATATTGGCCGCACATACAGTCGTGGCGAACTAATTAAGAACGATGGTACCAAAAAATGCCATGTTCGCCAACCATTTCGAAACACGTAATTGAATTTGAATAATTTTTTTTGTTTATAACTTATATTTTTAGTTTGTTGTTACTTGTTTTTCTAACTTATACATTAAATTAACATAATACATAAGAAGTTACAATATCTTTTAACTCTAAGCAAAAAAAAAAAAATCGTAAAACATTTTTTGATACCATCGTTCTTAATTAGTTCGCCACGACTGTACATATATATTTATGACAGATAATGACAAATGAGCTGGCAGTTACTGACAAAATTGAAAAAAAAAAAATTATTTTGAAGAATAAAATTATAAAGATGGAAAACTCAAGGAATACACATTCAAATATATTCAATTCCAATAAACAAAAAACGTATTACCTATCTTAAATGATTTATTTATTGCTTATTGACTTAACCAATCGTTGGCAAAAAATAAATAAGAGATGGAAGAATTATTTTGGATTCTTCTTTGTTTACGTTTGGGTTTCTCCGGTTGTCAAAAGAATGAATTTTTTCATAGCAATTCATCTCAAAAGTAGAAATTTGGTATCACTGTTTTTATATCCGCTTAGCTAAGGGGGGATACTTGCGCGACTTATTTTATTTTTGTTGTATTTTACATGTAAATTTCCAAACTAAGCATACATATACGTGTGCAAAAAAAAAAAACACGGCTAATAAATCGATAATTCTCATATTTGCAAGACTTGGCATCACTGCTGGTACCATTATCACGGAAGTGAACAAGGAAACCATGTTTAACTGAGTCTTGTCTTTACTAAATATGATTAACAGAGATGAGTTTTATACAATACTTGCGATAAGATGTACATTTAAATGTTGAATATTGGTTTTATTTTACTTCTAAGTAACGGCTGTGGTGTACATAAAGTAGAACAGGCAACTTAGTCTCAGCACTACAACCCTCACTCCGTCATGAAAGCCTTTACTCAACCATCGCTTCCTCTACTTTGGTAGAACAGTGCAAGAAAGAACTGACCCGTGCAAGTAATCGGCTTACAATCACTCTCCTTTCGGTTCCCGGCCCTAGTAACATAGAGGGAACAAAAGAGCCGACGAGCTCGCCAGACGTGGTTCAGCCGTTGCTGACTCCCCCCTTGCGGTGGTAGTACATATGTACATCATCGCTTAATACTCATTAAGGGAAAATTCTCCCAACACTCTCTTGTTGAAGCCAACTTCATAGCCAGGAGACGCGACCTGATCGACAGATCGAGAGCATAATTGTAGCAATCAGTATCGGGCAATCGGCACTCATGCCTCAAGGTTAGGCATTCCTTTTAGCCCTACTGCTGCAGTTGCAGGACTGATTTGATCACTACACACAGGATTGATTTGATCACTACCTCCTTAGGTTATTTTGACCTGTGACATCAAAAAGGCGCATATATGTACATATACAGCTACCCTACATACCTACTTATGATTTTTCTAGGAATTGTTCACAACTAATTATTGTGACACCAAACAGTGTTGTTTTTATATGGCAGTGATTTCAATAAGGATAGCTGTCGAACAACTGTCGCTTTGTGCACTAAAAGTAACTTTTCAGTTCAGTTCAGTTTAGCTAAGCAAATTATAATGGAACGCTTTAGGATTGAGGAAAATTAAACCAAAAAACCAGTACGCCAAACTTATCGAGCACTTGGAGCAATTTACGGGTCAGATTTATCGGCCATCCGAGTGAGTTTTTCTGCAAACTATTGAAAAAATCTGCACGTACTCTACGTTACTTGATACAAGAACACAAACAAGGCCGAGAACTATGCGGTCCAAAGCAAATATCGCTGCTGTAACTGCATACTCAAATTTCTCGATTTCAGTCCACCAAGTCGAACATTTTCCGTAAAGACTTTGGTCTGGTCCAAGAATCCAACGTTTGCGTTGTCTCCATCGCATCCTAAACTTACAGTCAGTGGTGAGAAAGTTATTTATAACTAAAAAAAAATAAAAAATAGTCAACTTATCACGAGTAGCTGCGATTCGTTTCACAAGTCACATGTCTCTACTCAGCTGCTGATTGCTTACCATATGGAACGGATCACCATAGCGAGTCCAACTTTATGCTATGAAAAAGTCATTCGCTTTAGTCACAGCCTTTTACGAGTTTTTGTGCTAGGCATCAGATGATACTTTTTGATTAGCTTGACGAATTCGATTAATGCAATCAGTTTAATTTTGAAAACGTAGCTGCGGTCTGGTTCAATACTTTAAGAACCACAGTTTGAAGCCGCGAGTTTTTCAATAGACTGACTACAAATCCCACTTTCACTAGATCCAACCGTCTACAGTCTACACGTTAAGATTCAAACATTTTCGTTTAAAAAAAAAGGCGAATTCAATGGAAAAATTCTCCAGTCGCCTTTATATGTAACATACATATATAGAAAAAAAACAGTATCCTGCAGCGTTCAACATACCGACCTTCCGATACAAATGAAATGCAGTAGAGTTCCAAGAATCCACAAAAGAAACACCAGAGATGCATCGCACCAGCAACAGCTGCAGATTTTCATCGTTTCAGAATTAATTCTCAATTATGGATCAGTTATCCATAGATACACAGGAACCGCTTGATAACACCGAAGTGTAAAGGAAGGATTATCCTGTAACAAGAAAAAAACCCGAACTTGTTAAATCAATTTTTAATAATTTCCTCCTCTGCATGAGGGCGATTCCATGCGCACGAGTATCTTTTGGTCCATCCAGCCACGGAAGATCTGATCTCACAAAAAAAAAAAAAAAAAAAAAACGTTCTGCTACTACAACACTTTGTATGAGGTTCTTTGAAGTATGAAGCAAGTAGGGATATACCATATACATATGCGAGTTCCCTTTGATAAACAAGGCATTCAAGTCTGAAACTGAAAGATGAAACGCGGTTGCATAAACAAGAGTATGGTGGTGGCCGTACTTGTATTTTGTTTCCATCCATTTTCATTGGAAAACACTGTACTTCTATGGTTTGACAGATGTGTTTTCACCCGTCGTCGCCCATGTCCTGTCTCTGTGTTTTGTCGAGCATTATTCCCTTTTTCCTTTGAATGCATCTGTACTCGTACTCCTCACCCTTTTTTTTCTGCTCGAATTGAAAGTGAAAGACGATGAAGAGGTTTATGTTGCTTTTCTGATTTTAAAGAGAGCTAAACGCAGTGAAATTGAAGCTCTTTTGTCTTCTTAAGACTTCTTTTTTGGCAGACATCACTCGATACCGTGCCGTCTGGACAAAGGATTATCACTAGTATTCACTTAACAGGTAAAGTAAAATAAAACATCCTTGTGGTCTGAGGTTATTTTGAACCCAAATTTGTGACATTTCATTTGGCTTTGAATGAAGATTATGTTTCCACCCAAAAATAGTGTTTCCTTACCACTTGGCCTCATAAGTGGAGAAACTGTCTGCCATCAAGGTATGCGCACTGTTGTCACTTGAAAAAATTCATTTGCAGCCCACATTTGTTCACTCTGCACAAACAAATCAATCAAACTGTCACCAGTTAAACAAAGCCAAAGAGGCAAACAAATAAACTTTTTTTTTTATATTGTTATCAAGGGATTTTGTAACTGACAACAGAAAAAAAAAAACACACACACAAGTTGAGTCAAGCCGTGACATAAACTCTAATCAATTCGCCCACATAAAACTTGTCACGTTAAATTAAAAAAAGGCATATCGAATTTAAATTAATGTCCGCGCAGGCAGCAGCGGCAATCTCCTCTCCGTAATAATGGGATGGAAATTGGAATTATTCAAAGTTACGCTCTACGATAAACCGTTCTTATATCACCGAATGAATATATTAATGGATTTATTTTTTTTTCGTCTCATGTGGCTACAAACAGAAAGGCTAAGTCGAACTTTGGATGGAGATTTAATGTTTTCCCTTTTTTTTTTATTGAACCTACGACCCACGCATATTGACTGTCGTCGGAGAACTTTGGTGTCTTAAAAAAGTCAAAATGGCAGTTGGTGAACTTCCGATTATTTAAAATTCGTACGAATTTAAGTGAAGACAGACAGAGACAACATTTCCCCCCTTGTGAGTAAAAATGTATTAATTGTCAAAATGCTTTGAATACGAATTGGGCATAAGCCTTTATTTTTCTTATTTACTAGCGGACCCGGCGAACTTCGTCCCCCCCAAAATGAATTTTTTTAATTGAAATAATTTCGAGCATTCACGATTCCACCCGAAATACATTTTTGTGATCGAACATTCGCGATCGATAACAGATGACGCCACTCGAATTTTATTTATTGATTGAATGAAAGGTTTTTCGAATTTGATTGAATTCCAAATCCTTTATTTATGTTTGGTCTTCTGATCGGCGGAATAATGTCTCCCGAACACTGAAAGTACAATGTCGAAGAATTCGAATTATGATCCTTGAAGAAATATTATCTGATTTGCAAACGCACTGAAAACATTAGAAACGTTGAATGTTTTCAATAAACTCACCGCTATCACTTAAATTTCCACTTTAATCAGTAGTAAAATCACAAAATACGAGTTGATGACTGAACAGTCATCGAAATCGCGCCGAACTTCACTTGATTGTGTTGAAGTAATCGTTCATGAATGAAAATACAGTGGTGGTCCAGTATAACGAATGCCGATATAACGAATGATCGATATAACGTACACTTTTTTTCAAATACATTATCGGCTCTATATAACGAACGAAGAAAAAAATTGTATTCGATAAAACGAATGTTGCTACAATATCTATGTACATGCTTTAAAAAATAGAAAGAGACAAATTTACCTAAGAAATACAATAATGTTTAGGAAACGGTCGATGAAAAAATTTGGGTGCTGTATCTACAGTGTACATGCAACCGAAGATAAGCTCCTTGATCCCACCATTCGCTTAGTTAAGCTAAGCGGGGGATTTGGAATCTTGGAACAATACCGAAATGTTTCTTTAAGAAGATACGCGTGTCAGCTAACTCGAGGCCGTTGAGAGTGTTAACTGAGCCAGATAGAACAACATTGGAAGTTGTGAAAAACTTGTTTTCTGATAATTCTACGGGAAATAGCTACAAGTGTCTGCGTTGAACGTTTGCAAAAGCATGTCCTTGGTGACTGTTTTTTGGAAAAGGAAAGTAATTAATTTTGTTTTAGTTTTTTTTAATTCTTTTTCTACTTTTTCACTTGGTTTGTTGACTTTATGAATAAATTAAATAAAGTGTTATGAATTAGAAACAGTATTTTTGTACTTTTATTTAATGTTTCGTACAAGGAAAATGTGTTCGATATTACGAATTTTTCGATAGAGCGAATGCAACTGGACATTATATCATTCGTTATATTGGACAACCACTGTAATGCTCAAAAAGTAATTTTCATGCAGTATCAACTGTAGCGACAACACAGCAATGCGAAATGCACCGACTACCTATAAAAGATGGCAAACTTGCATTTCCGCTGCCGGCGGGCGCATTGTCAAAAATAGACGAGACTAGATTTTCCTGTCTGTGAATGACCAAGTGGCCATCAACTGTCTAAAAATGTAGCGTGTTTTTTCTTTCTTTCCATTTGAACACAACATTTTGGACAGCCTGTCATTTCCTTAAAAACAACAAAATGTACAATAATAATCTAAACTAAATGGCTGCGCACATCTTTCACCTACTTGTAAGCTTGTGTGAGTGAGGCTCCCGCATTTGATTTTCCTGGAACCTCAGAATACATTCAAGCTTGGATGTGAAAATTTACCAATTTTAGCTTGGTGAAGCGAATCTGTCAAATGCATCGAAGTTTGCCGTCCAGTCTAGTTAGTCTATGGTGAAATGACAAAGCAAAAAGGACACCTGTCAAATTGCGCAATCTCAAGTGGACTAACAGCGCTGTCTCTTGTTCATCTTGCAAACAATAAATCATTGCATATGAATGTGTGGGCAAGCAAAAACAACAAATATCAAAAAAATAGCAATGGCTTGCAAAGAATCTTGCTAAAGATGGCGTGCTATCTGCATTATCTTGCCATATGGCGTATCGTCTCCATCAGCCATTTTGATGATATGCTAAGAATCTTGCCATATGAAATGTCTCGTGGAGATGCGGTTTAATGTGACAGATCTAGGCTCTTTAAATGTGTAACTGGACGCATTGGTAGATGAATAATTTGTATATCTATACATTTTTTCGTGTCAAAATAAAGAAACTACATACATATTACTAATGCAAGTTACAAACATGTACTGGCATGTTAAGAGCAAAAGGCTCTAAGATCCCACTCGTAAGTGGTGTACCACAAGGCTGTATACTAACATCTCAACTTTTTTTTATGACGATCAGCATCAAATGTCAACTATTTCAATGCGAGAGTCCGATTTCAAATGGACTAGGGCCTGAAGAAAAAGTATGGTAAGGAAACAAGCTAGACTGCAGACATGCTCAATCGAATCTAACAAATAAAACATCAGTTGGAATCTTAACCATATACCGGGAACCACGATGCGTGAATAAGTGACATGGCAATTTACATTTATGGCACCATCACAAAATGCGAAGCACCAAATGCTTTACATTTTAACTGCATATACTTAAGGACCGGTTACTTATTCCCACACGCATGTTTACCATTAAATGCGAAAGAAATACGAGTAAATTATTTCCAAACATTGTGTCTACGCATGATTTACATTAACACAATAATTAGGAGAATAGTGTCCATTTGTGATCTCCTTACAAAGCAAGAAAACGAGCATTAAAGCGTAAGAAGACATGTTTTGTCACATTACATACTCGAACTAAGCTTTTCCCCATTTTAAGTGAAAATCACTTTGCAACGAAAAAGGAACAAAAAAAGAAAATACAAATCTTACTGGTTGTTCGCGTTATGGCGGCGGACAGCCCAGAAGCCGCTCGAGTGCTATATAATTTTATTTAGAGCAAATCGCTGACATTGAGTGACAAGCACGCATCCACAATCAGTTTGTAATGCTAATCCAGTTTTATATGTTATTAAAAGCAATTAGAAGTTGTGAACGCAAGTCAATTACCATTTGAAATGTTGAATCTACGAGTAAATAACACATTTTGTAGAAGTAACATAGTAGAAGTTAGTTTGGAAGAAAATTGATTGCTTTGGCAAGAGGCAAACACTATGTAATTTAAATCGGAATAAGTTATAAACTTGAACGTACTCAAACAAACTCGAATAATGTTAACATGTTTACTTGGATAAAAATGTCCTCATGGAGTTATTACATGTTATTAACAAGCCAGAGTCGGTTGGTTAAATGTCGTCCTGGTTCAATATAAGGTAAGGATGGATACTTGCAGTTAGAAGATCCAGAGGTATTCGTAAAATCTACTAACAATGGATATCGGCATTTCTTATACGATGGCGGACTGAAAAGTAATCGGCCTTGGCCAGAGATGGCGCTAGATACTTGTTTTTAAAAAAGAAACCAAACGATGAGATCAACACCGAATTGAATCATGTTTATGGGGACTCTGCAACAATAAAACATTGGACAACTGAATTTAAGCACGGTCGTACGAGCATTTTTGACGATGAGTGTCCAGGCTGTTCAAAAGACGTCAAAGCACCAGCAATGGCCGATAAAATCCATAGAATGGTATTTGACGATCGACGAGCGAAAGTACGCGAGATTGCTGAGGCTGTGGGCATTTCACGTGAACGGGTGGATAATATATTGCATGGACCTTTGGGACTAAGGAAGCTTGCTACCAGATGCTTTCATTTGACAATAAGTGCGACAGTGTGACAACTTCAAAAGTGTTTGGCGATGTTCAACCGCGACAAAAAGGAGTTTTTGCACCGTTTCGTAACCGTGGACTGTCTATCACAACAACCCAGACACAAAGGAACAGTCGAAACAGTGGACTGGTCCTGGTGAATCGAGGCCGAATAAGGCCAAGGTGACACCCACCCACGTTTTTTATTTTTTATTTTGGGATACACGCGCTATCATTCAAATAGATAATCTTGAAAAGGGTAAAACAATCTCCGGCGTATGTTATGCTGAGCTGTTGGATTGATACGGTGCCGGTGCTTTTCCACCAAGACAATGCACCGGGACACAAGACTGTAGTCGCAATGGCAAAATTACATGAATTGCGTTACGAATTGGTTCCTCATCCACATTATTCTCCAGACTTGGCTCACTGCTGTGACTATTATCTACATATGTTTTTCCAAGCCTTAAGAAACAGTTTGGTTTGGGTCGAATGAGGAAGTCATCACTGAAACCGAGGCCTATTTTGAGGGCTTTCAGAAATCGTAATTGGAATATCGTTGGACGAAGTGTATTTATCTAAAAGGAGATTTAGTTAAGAAATAAATTGAATTTTGCCAAAAAAAAGTTGTCTAGGCCGATTTACTTTTCAGTCCGATTGACAGTTTCAGTGGATTGACAATTCGTTTTAACACTTCAAATGTCTGTATTAGGTCTGTTCCCGTACTTTCTGCACTAAAATTTATAAATTCTCAAATTTCAAGGAGTGGGTGTAAAAATCCGTCAGAGAGACGGAAAACTGTGCAAAACTACAGGAACGCATTTACAACAAAAAACGAAAAATATATGACGATTGACAGATTTGACAGTTTCATAAAGCTACCCAAAGAAATTTCTTGGGCTAAATTCGGCAGCATGGGGAAATTTCTCACTCTCTTCTGTCGAAAACTACGAAAAATCTTCGTACGGGAACAGGATTTGACTCAGTAGTTCGAATGTGTCTTCCAAATACGCGGCCTTTTCTCTATGGTGGCATTTAAAACCTTTTAATATCATTCACATCTTTTCAGAGCGAGTCGTTTATATTATTATTATTAAAAATCATCTCCTAATCGCCTGTTATTTATATTTAATCACTGATTTAATAATTAATTTTGTTGATTTCAAATTGATATGTATATACATAGTAGCTAACTCACCGCAGGCGCAATTTAATTTTAATTGGAAACAAGTGTTCACTCACCTGAAAAAAAAAAAAATAAATACATGTTATTAGCTCCAAATTACAGTTACAATTAAAATGAAAATTAAATCAGGAATGATTTCATTAATATTTAAAATCAATAGCACACCGGATAATTATCCAATGTTTATACTACATAGAAATCGTAAATAAATAACAATTTCAAAAAGCTAAAAAAAAAACATTAAATGTGGACAATAATACTCGTTTTCACCATCATCGGCACTACCAACCACCCTACGACAACGCGCGGGCATTATTTTACGTCGCAATTTCAAAATTACCCTCGCAACGCACATCACCCCAGTGATATCATCCCACTACCTATCTGATATCTCTACGTCTGTATAGTATTTATATCTATGTGGAGAGTGGGAAAACAATTAAAGTAGAAATCATGGTGAAGGCAAAAATAAAAATCCCGGCTGGTAAATTTCGAGCCCCGGGAAATTCCATAGCCGGGGTTCAAAATAGACGCACCACAGAGAACAAAATAGAAGGAACGCCAAGCTAGCTACAGGACTTTGCAATGCGCATGAACATCAAATTTCCGATGCTACGTGCTACGTGGTATCCTTTCTATGGTGGCGGCCACTATGCTTTTGCCGTACTTGTACACAGGATATATTTGTATACTTGTTTTATGTTCAATTTGCGTTCTATGTGCAGGGTTGCCTCTATGCTGGTCGTGTGTGTTTCTATGTACTTGGTGGGGGGTGGGCATGGGTCGACTCCTTGGGGTGGGAATATTGCGTTTCGCCCTTTATTTTTGGTTATTTAGCTTTTTTTTCAAGGGCACGACCTTGATCGCCATGTAGTACTAACACACAGCATGTTTTTTTTTTTTTTTTTTTTTTTGGAGAGAGATAGTATACCCGTATACCGTTGTACTATATGTATGGTATGAAGTATGCGTGTAAGTGTGCATGTTGTTTGTTAACGAAGATAGGGTGGACGGTAAACAATGTTTTTAATGGGGAGATACTTGTAGAAAATTACACATGTACTTCAACTACGCCGCAAATTTTAAGAACCACATTCAAATTTTATGCTGAAAACGTTCACTTTTGTTGTGAATTTAAAGAAAGTCAAAGTTCCGAAAGTCAATCCTATTCGAAATTGCTTTTCGTTTCGCTTTTAATTGGTACTCTGTAACACTTTCGGAATGTAAAAAAATACTACTAGATGGTTTTTCGACTTAAGGATTTTTTTTTGTCGAGCCTCGATATACAGTGACTCAACTTTTTGATCACATGATTAGCACAAAAATGATTTTTCGTTGTAACTTGTTTATTTATTAAGATAATTCATTGAAATATTGAGGAGAAAATAATAGTAATGTTGTTATTCAGCAACTGAAAAAAAGTACAAAATATGATATGTGATCAATTAGCTGACTTTGACAAACGTTTGTAGTTTAATATTCAGTATGACCTCCTGTTGTTCTGCAAACAGCTTGAAATTTTTTTGCATAGATTTCACAAGTGTTCTGCAATTGCTACAGCCTATCCTGTTCCAAGCGGTTTGAGTCTGATCCCACAAATAGCTTGGATTTGGAAAATCTCCTGGCATTTTTGACCTTAACCCAAAGATTTTCGATCGGGTTAAGATCGGGAGAATGTGGTGGCCAATCAAGCGTTTGAAACTGTTTACCTTTAAGTCATGTTAAAGCCACTCGGGTAGTGTGTTTCGGATCATTTTATTGCTGGAAGATGATGTCCGACACGGTCTTATTCCAATCATTAAGACAATTCCGCAGTCCTCGTCGAAGGAAGCTGACCTATTGATTGGCATACATTCTCCCTTTAACTGCCACACATTGACCAACACCTTCCATGACCATACACCCCCATATCATCAAATATCCGCCACTAAACTTAACGATTGGTTTTACGTGACGGTACTGGGTTGCTTCATCAGTCTTTTCCAGGTCCATTGACAACCATCAGAGCCAAAACGATTAATTTTGTTTCACTCGACCACACTGCCCTTGCCCAGTCACTAATCGTATAAGTTGAGTATTTTTCTGCGAACTCTAGCCTGAGTTTCTTATGTCGTTTTATCAACAGTGGTTTTTTCACTTTCACACGTCCGTGTAAACCGTTGTTGCGTACAATTTTCCGAACAGCCTCTGTTGATACAACTATTCCGTAATTTTGTCGCAAATCTTTGTTCATTTGGACTGCATTTTCGTGCACTTACTTAGTTGGCGCTACAGCTCGAGGTGAACCTGGGCCTGCTTCTCGCAACCATTTTGTGTGTGCGTGTTATATTTTTGCACGAATGGAAGGGACCTACAGTTTTTTGCCGACTCCGAACGGCGAGTTGAGAAGCTCAATCGTGACAAATGATACTCTTTGATGCTTGTCAGACATTCGAAAGAGGTGGGCACTGTTAAAAACTTTTAGGTGTTTGCGGTGGGATTCGAACCCAAGACCGCTGACTCAGTAGTCCGACGCACTAACCACTTGCGCTACGGTGCCCACGTGCTCAAATGGGAGCGTATCCACCCGTCATATTCTCAAAACATTATTCCTTCTGATTATCACTTGTTCCTTATCGATGACACATGGCCTGTCCGAGCAGAAGTTTACTTCTTATTATTATTGAAGGGTGAGATGCACCGCGACCTTAAGATCTATTGTGCCCCCTACAAGCCCTAGACGAAGGAACATCCCTCTCGTCATTATTCCTATTGGAATTGGTTAGAGAGAGAGAGCTTTGCTCACACCTAGCCCAGGTGAGAATTCCATGGGTCACAGCACTTCATCCAACCCAATTTCCCTGAGAAATCGCAGTAGGAGATTGGGTGCTATGAGTTGTAGATCCTTTGCTGTAATTTGGTATTTGCCCAAGCACTTGAATCCTTTCTGGGTTAATGCCCCGCATTCCAGTATGTGTTCTGAAGTTTACTTCTTATGAAGATTTCAAAAAATTGGTCGATCAACGGATTGCATCTAAAGATGAGGCGTTCTTCCGACATGGTATTCGTATTCAAATAAATAATTTTTTTTTTTTTGATAAAACAAAAACACTACGAATTCATTACAACTCCAATTAAAAACAATGGAGCTCGAGTAGGTACATAATAAAAAAAAAATCTCCCACTTTTAAATGAATGACCATTAAAAAAGAAAACAAGTAAATAAACAAATCAGATAAATACAAGCTCCAAAAAGGGCGTCAAACCTTTAACTATAATATTTTTATAGTCTTTTCCCATCCGCTTTGATCGATGGCGTCTGGCTAGGCTAAGCATGTCTATTTTCCCATGTTCATCAGTCCGTAATTTGTTAAGAGCGATAATAACTGGCGCTTCAAAGTGACTAGAAAATGAATGTATTTATCTACAAACTGCACATGCCACAATCCCCCCCTAACATCAAGTATTCACTCCATGTCGCACACAAAACGTCAATAACAAAAAAGGTACTCTAGGGGGGACAAATTTAAAAATTCATCCTCTAAAAATTGTGGGCGATTTACTTCAATATTGCTGCGTATTTTCAGTGCTGTCAAAAAAATAGAATCCTAGTTTTCCATATAAGAAAAATAATTTGAGGTCTGTCCTTAAAAACAACAAAACACTCAAATAACATAAGAAGCAGCACGTGTAGACGAGTTGATATCAAAAGAATAAAAGCAGGAGCAGAAACTGACTGAAGTGAGAATTCAAGGTTGCCTGGTAACATGCATATGTACGAGTATACATATATACCCAGTACCCACGTACATACCTATAAAAGTATACTCGTGTATATAAGTAAAAAAAAGACTTTTTATCTTTAATTTAACAATATCAGGAGAACTCATACCGACATCGTTATTCATTCACTTGGCCACAGTGAATTTTACTTCATTACCATCCCCTCAACGAACAAAATGATTATTACGAAATTGGGAGAGAGAAGTGGAAAAATAACAAAAAATAAAAAAAAAAACAGGTCCACTGCTGCATTAACAAATATTTATCTCACTTCATGTGTGGAATTTGTTTATTTATGAAACAGTGAGTCGGTGATTTTTTAATAAATTTTCTTTTTTCAACAAGGACTTATTAGTCAGTGGCAATTGCCACCGATTTTCTGGCCATTTTATTTTCGGATCTTCGGGTGCATTTAGTTTGTATTGTTTATAATTAAAAATTAGCTAGAGGACGAATTCGAATATTTTTCGTTGTCATTGAAACTTGAAGAATTTAACCAACTCATCAGCTTTCCAGTAAGAAACTTCGAATAGAAATGTTGGAGATATGCAGCATATACAAGTGCAATACTCGACCTTACAATAGCACCTCGACACGGTATTCAAAACAGATTTCAGCGGATAGCAAAGACCATTGTCAATCACCTCGAAATTGTGGGAACGTCAATACCCGAGACGAAAGGAAGAAAGTTACATAAAAAATGGATGACTGGCTACGTTTGAGTGAAAGGATACCAAAAGACAGACAGACCTGGCAAAAGAAGAAAAGTTTTTGCACAAACTTACAAAATTAAGAAAGTCTAACGGGATTCAAATTCCAAGTCTAAGTCTGGATCAAAAGGTTGACACAACTAACAGAATCCCATTTACAGCACTAAGAAGGTGACATGATCTTCAGATTCTGCAATGATGACAACTGAAAAACTTCGAATCATTTTTTCGTCACAGGAGAAGATGCCTAAGAGCCGGCTGTCTTCAGAGACATCTCGACTTCTTTCGGTCATAGGTCCATTATTCCAGACCTAGCCACATGATAAAAAAAAAAAAAAAACTCTGAATACGAAGTCTGTAACTCAATCGTAGTGGCAGAATCCTGAAAACAATCTGCATCATTTCTCATTTGGTCCGTTATGTTTCTCTAAAACCTCTTTATAATATGCTTTTGCAAACTCAGGTCACCGATGGAGGAAGGGCTTCGTAGTGTCCACATATCTTAGACAAGACCTTTGGTTGAGATCTCGGGTTCAAGGCCGCAGACTTTTTTTTTTGAGTCGGTAAGCTCGTCAAAAGTTGAGAATTAAGATGTTATCACAAAGTTCTTGGGCTCATTTGACCAACCGGCCCCCCCACTCGAACCTCTAATGAGCTCTTAGAAACCAGTATTTATATGGCGGAACGATTTATAGGATGTGGTGTCAAGTTTTTCGTCATAGCGTCATCTGGTTTGGTTCTGTTATGTTACTAGAGAAGTTGATGCATTTCTAAGGATATTGAAGACCCATTTGCGAGTTGCAGAACAAGAGATTTTCTTGCTGTTTCCAGCTATTTTGCTCAATTTTCAATTGGCTGGTAGTTAGGCCACAGACTAGTTCAGAAGACAGAGATCCATGTCTAGCTAGCCATCTCGTTGCCAATTACATCGATGGAACTGAGATGAGTCGGACTTTTATAAAGAAGCTTGGACGCAAGATTGAACTTAACGGTCTGAAAGTATCTTTATGCATGGTACGGTCTGGGTTGTAGGTACTTGTTACAATAAACTCTGACAGGCGATTAAAGTAGTTGAAAAATTTGTCAATATTCATCTTTCTTCAGATGCACAGAATCCTTGTTTTTTTGCGACTCCAAGTATGAAAAAGATGCCTGTCGAAACAAGCCCATCGTCGATTCACCTAGAGCGTAAGAATATTTGGTTACTTTAGGGCATTCCGCACTCTAATGAATGGTCCTGGAGATATTACTACTAATTTTGAAATATTTATATCCACCCTGTGGAGCTTAGAAAGAGGATTAGCTCACCAATCATTTTCCCCGGATTTCGCTTTAAGGTCGTCGAAGAAGAGTTTTCCCAGTATGCGTTGCCTGGCTTTCGCTAGAGCTGGACATTTCCACAGAAAGTGAACAAGTTACTCTTTTTTTATTTTCATCTTTGTAGCTACGTCAGAGACTTTTGTGAGGGATCGCTAGTTTGACTGCATGGTGCCCTATTGGCCAATGCCCTGTACTAACTGCCACTACTCTAGCGATGTCTACGCGTGATCTGTGTAGCAGTTCGATTGTTTTAGACCAGTTGTATCTTGGCCATATCTTTCTGGACACAGGTTGTCAGACTGGTCCACCTTGGACCGGCTTGTTTTAAGAAGTGTGAGAGTATATTGCCCTTAACAGAACCTATAGGAATATGAATGTTTTCCGCTAATGAGCTGTTAAGGGCTGACCCTCTCCCGGCAAGTTCGTCGGCTCTCTCGTTCCCTTCAATGGCGCTATGTCCTGGAGAATATTACACCAAAAGTTTTGCGGAGTTAATTTTCAATCTTACCAGATCCCATCAAACCTGATTTCTTCCGTTATAAGAGTGTTTACACGCAGTTATAACCGCATACAAAAATTCAATTTTTCCCAGTGGATTTTTAGCAAAACGCCCTTAAACAATAACTTGTTGCTCTTGTGGTGTAAATCGGCAATTAATCATTTTGGTTGCAATAAAAGTTTGGCATCGTGATGTTGACTCATTCGGAAGTCATAACTAAGCTGTTTTGGCATGCCACGCGAACACATGTTTGAAATACAAAATCTAGATTCCACTAAACTAAATTGCCAAGTTAAGTTTTTATTTTATAACGACGACAACAATCCAAATATAGGCACAGTCGAGATAATAAATATAATGCCGATGTACATGTGTACGAATATATATAAAGTTTCTGGTTTATGTTTTGTATCTCATCCAGGAGAAGAGAAGACCAAAATAAAAACACTGCCAAACGCAACAGTCGATAAAATATTTTTTTCCTTTTTTTGTGTTTTGCTTTACCCTCTGAACGACAAGTGCCTATCTATATATGTATGTATACTCGTATACTCTTATGTATGACCCCCTATGTCATATCTACCATTAGTGTTTTTTTTTATAGTCTCTTTGGCTATCTCTTCACGGGTTATATACTTTTGCTGAATCCACTTGTTTACATTATACTCGTAGTCGTAGCTATGTACTCGAGCAGCTGTCGATGTTTATTCGGTTGTTAAAGGCAATTAAAGCTCTCTTCTGTTTTATATTTGGCAAGCATCTACGGTACACAATAAAGCAAAAAATAGAAAATAATTAAAAATTTACTACGTAAGCAGAATATACCTACTACAGCGAACAAAAAAATTGACTTGTGACACCACGAGGAGGTGTAAGAAGAGGCAGAGGCGGACAGCGGTATTTGCGGGCTGGCTGCACCTTTCAGACAATTTGGCGTGTGATGGTGGCTCTAAATGTATTTTTGCTGTCGTTTGTTTATTTTTCCAACTACCCCCTTTCCCCCGTTTGTGTAAATGTATCTAAACAACGAGTGTTCTTAGTAAATTACGTGCCATTTCGAGATAATGGACAAACAAGGAAATACACTGAGTTGTATACTTCGTGAATTTTGTTAATACACAAATTAGCTAGACGACCTGGCAGTTAAAACAGCGGTAAATGGCAAATACGAGTACCTCCTGCCCACCCACACACACGAACACTTTTATTCGGGGTTGTGAATTTATATTATTTTGGCTTTTATCTTACAACTAGAACGGTTCTAATAATATTGAAATTTTATTGCGCAATTTGCATGGAAATTGGCAAGCTTTTTGTTTTGAGGATATTAAATGTTGGTCAGTGGTTAAGTATACATATTTGTTTTTATATTTAATGACCTCGACTTGAAGTGTTTCTAATGTTTTCGTTTTGAGATTTTTTATATGGAAAGTCAATAAAGTTAACAATGGGCCATTTCAGACCAATTCTTTGACGGAGAATCGGAAAAGAACGTGTTTATTTATTATTTCAAGTTAACGTTATAAAGTTGAAGGGCTGAACGCATTTTTTTCTTGCGTTTAGGTAGGACAGACCCAGATCCCATTTAACATATACATAATGTACAATGTACATAACATATGATCCATATGAACATACATACCTATATACAGTACAGTCGTAAATTCACCACAGTTGGCGTTAAAAAGATATAAAATGTTTCCGTTTACGAATACAGTAAAACCTCCCTTAGGCGGACAGTTACATCATTTATGTCCGCCTAAGGGAGTTGTCCGTTCAAGGGATAAATACGATTTTTTCAATGCAAACTAGTGTCTGTTATCAAACTATAAAAAAGACACTGCAACTGCATTTGAAACGATTAACAAAACATAAAACGAAAACAAAACAGAACAAAGATTGGGAATCCTTGCAAATGACTCCTGTCATAACTGCCTGGATGAGAAGGAATATGAATCCCCCTATCACCTCCTGTGCAGCTGCCCGGCACAAAATATTCTGGGAAAATAATTCTTAATAGACCTTTCAAGATATAACCTCAACGAATACCAATAAAAATGATTCCAACACAACACAACACAATGGATCTACTAAGTTAATCCTATCGAGTACGGTTGAAAGCCACCTAACCTAATATAATATAATATTTTTGTTTTCTGCAACGTGTTTCTGTATTTGGAATTAGTTTTGGTTAGCCTACCCAATTATTTAATGGGACGAAGAGTTTGGGTATCTTCAAAATACAGCAGAGCTGTACAGAATAGGTCAATCGTAGTTTTACTACACACATGATATTTACCACCGCGCGCTGCCTAGATCCAGAATGTATCGTACTGTACTAAAGTTGTGCCTTATTCCCGCAGGATATTTTTATTTCTGTCCGACTAATGGAATTAAATTATATATTCTAGCAGATATGCGTGTCCGCGTACGATCAAGGGAGTGTCCGAGTAAAGGAACGTTAAATGTATGCAATCTAAAACATATAATCTTGGTTATGAAAATTTGTCCGTCTAATCGAAACAAACTGTCCGTCTAATGGAGTTGTTCGTAATGGGAGATTTCACTGTATTTGACAAAGTTGATTGCGCATCAGCAGTGCAGTTTTGCGGGGAAGAAGGCGGGGTTCTAAATTTACCCTTAGTGAATAAACTATTTGTTGAAATCATTTATTTTCAACATAAAAAAAGCATAAAAAAGTTTGGGATAAAATCCATAGTAATTTTTTGCTGGCCTGGCCATACAGCAGATTGTTGTGTTTGTGTCTAGATTGTGGGCGCCACACATTGGGGTAGAATTTTGCATTCAATCTAGGGATTTAACATTTTGCATGATCGACTCCTGGACGCCCACCTGAACGTCCACTTTTTGAAATAAATATAATACTAACGCACAAACAAATGGTTGCCAGAAATTAGGCTCGGTTCTACATTTAGGACTGCTGAGGCTGACCCCAAATATTTATTTTTATGTTCAGATTAAATATTCTTAATTATTATTTAAAAAAAAGTATAAGATATGTGTTGAAGTTAAAGTTGCCACAGCACCCCACCTAGCTATTGTGCCGTTCAATTTCCCATGAAATTCAGGTTCCAAGTATTTCTTCTGAATATCATACAGGTGATCACAACTTTTAGCGAGTTTTATTCGAGAATGTCCCGCATTCTCATGAACCTTTTTGGAATACTTGGAGGACAGCCTGCTTTATACGTCAGCTGGGCATATCTTGCAGAGCTTGGGCAAACTGGAATTTATCTCAGGAGTGTCAAGAATTAACATTATAAGTAGTAACATTAAATTGGAGTTCGTTTGTATTGGTGTGGCGATGTTTAGCAAATGTTCGAAAAGGAACATTTTGAGAAAAAATATGTATTCATCTGCCGGTATTTGCCATTTAAGGATGCAATTCGTTTAAGTTCGTCTGTTGAGTACAGAAACACAGCTCGTGTTCTATTACATATTTCCTTCGTACATACACAGTCGCCCAGAGAAAAACTTCAAATTACCGAGAGTTTACAATAAAAGGAGTTCAAATAATCGAGGAGTGGGGAAAAAAATCAAATGAACGAGAGTTGGATTGATAGTATGAATCTTTATTTTAATAATGTACAAAATAATACATATGGTATACCTAGTTACACCTATGAAAAACATACAAAAGAAAATATTACTGTGATTTTGGAAAATAGTCGGTGATTTTCTTTTGATTGGTGAGCGATTTCCATCTGTCATTCTCTAATGAATTTTCGATGATGATGAGAGCTGAGAAGAAATCATCACTCACTTCCGTTCTGAGGGCGTATGAGCGTAAGGTTTCGATAGATGACCTTGCCACACTCAAATTGACTGGAGTTGGCGGTTGTGCGTCTTCGTTATCTTCCCCGACCTCTTCCTTACAGGGCAACAGTTCAGCATCGGTTAGAGCACCGTGGACACCGATGTTATCTTCAACCTCGGTTTTAGGTACAAGTCCCCACCCTGAGTCTGGCGGAATAGAATTCATCAATTCTTGCGACTCTGATGGCTGTTCCACGCTTTCTGTTTTTATGACAAGCTCGCACTCTATAAAGCAGTTATCAGGAGAAGTAGGGCGGACATTTTTCATTGTTATGGCGTTACGTTTTTTAAATTTTGAAAGCCAACCCTCACTTGCCGCAAATCCTTCAATCCCGAGAGACTGAGCAAGAGACTTGGCTTTTTCCTTGATCATGAAACCACCAACGGTAACGTTTTGTCCTCTACACTGGTTGATCCACTTGAGCATACACTCCTCAAGAAGGGGGAACTTGCTCTGACGTGACCTTCTTCTTCCCGCGCCTGAGACACTTCCGGTGACTCTATCTTTATTTTTTAAAATCATCGACAAAGTAGATGGTAAAATATCGAATTGTTTTGCAACGTCTTTTTTCGAAATGCCATTCTCCACAGCTTCAATAACAAGCCTCTTTTCATTAATTGTAAGACACTTGTTCCTTCTAGAGGTCATGGCGTATTACAGTATCACGAAACACGGTTTGAATACATCACAGTATGAAAGCTGACTACAGACTGAATGAGATAAAAATCGAGGTAAAGAAACACACAAACACAACTGCCGACTTCAAATTAAAGAGAGTGCGGGAACGGGAACCCTGACTTCAAATTACAAAGTGTTGGCAAGCAATATGCGCTCGCTACAACTTCAAATCACCGAGGGGACGCAAATACATTTACAATCAATTCATCGAGTATCATTCAAGAGAACGGAGAAAAACTTCAAAGTATCGAGAGATTCAATTTATTCAGAGTCGACTGTATTTGCAAACAAAAATGTGTTATACAATCTACTCGCACAGCTATAGATACTTCTCTTTGCCTCTGATTTTCAGCATGTATCTGTATGTACACCAGAAAACTGTAACTGAAGAACATGATAGGAGAGGGGCTTATGTACAGTTTTGTTTTGTTTTGCTCTCACTCTTTTGACCGGTCTTCTTGCCTTATGTACAGATGTGTGTAACCATACAACTATAAGCATAAGCCAACCGCGTATACCCTCATACTTACATATGTATATCTATGCACATGTAGAAATGGAAATTCAAGCTATTATGAGATTGTGTGCTGGTGTGAGTGCTTTTTGCGCATCAGGAAAATAATTTTCTCTTCGTTGCTTGTGTATATTTTTTTCTTGGTCTGTTCGTGTTGTTGTTCTTTTTCGTCCTTTGGAAGAGAAATTGTTTCAGTGGGGCGGTGGTAAAACCTGCAAGAGCCAAGAGGAAGTCGGAGCAAGAGAGAGACGAGAATCTGAGATTGTCGCATTCGGTGTTGTAACTTGTAAATTGTACGGGCTAAACATAGTCATTTTAAAATTGGTGGGTTTATTTAGTTTAAAAGGAAATGAATCTGAGCATTTTATCCAGGGTTACAAAGATTGTTACTTTTTTCTTTTTAGTACGTTTAGTGACATCTAGCGGGTTGATAAGCTTTAGTTTACAGTAGCGAGCACAGAAAGTGCCACAACCATTTTTTAAAGAGTAATCCTCAATTATGTACTTTTAGGTAGCAGTTTTTTTTAAAAATTATTATTACATACTCATTGTAATTTTGGATATGGATATACAGCAGATTCGTTCAGATTTAGAAAACTAACTGTTGGTGGCCGTGGAAAAAACGCAACTTTAAGTATTTTCTATTTTATTTTAAGTAACAAATGAACATTAATAGTTAAACATGTAATTTTAAGATTAACTGATAAACCATAAAAGGCAAAAAATGAATGTAAAAAAGGAAAAAAGAAAGAAACTAAAATTAAATTCTATTACTCCATCTTCTGCCACCAACTGCTTGATTTAAAATTCGTTTGACATCTCAATATTGTCTCGTTCACCACGAATGGCTGCGTTCAGAAAATGATCATCAGCAACAGGCAGCGTTCAGAAATTATCATATTATTAAGCGTCAGCAACATTTCCCCCCTCCGGTGAATCAGCCGCTTCTGCTGTTGATTTACCAACCTTCGACCTACTGACATCCAAGACCGCCAACTTCGCTACGGGTCTCTCGTACACACCGGTTGCTGTCCTCACGGTAGCTCTTCTTACTTGGCCATCATGGGCCCGGATGACTCCAACTACTAAGCCTTTTGGCCAAGAACCTCTTGGCAGATTTTCATCGACGATTATGACGATGTCTCCTTCTTCAACGTTCTTAACATTCTGGAACCATTTCGTCCTCCGTGTCAATGTTGGTAGGTACTCACGTACCCACCGCTTCCAAAACAAGTCGGTCAGCTGCTGGCACTTTCTCCACTCCTTGCGCAGAATTAGGTCCTTATCGCAGAAAGCTCCTGGTGACTTGCTTCCGTTTGATGACCCCAACAGAAAATGGTTTGGTGTCATCGCTTCCACATCATCACAATCCACTGATACATGTGTGAGTGGTCGTGAATTGATGATACCTTCTATCTCTATCAGCATCGACTGCAGGGACTCATCCGTCAACCTCTGATTCCGCATTACTTCTTTCAAAACGTTTTTAACTGACCCGACGAGTCGCTCCCAAACACCTCCCATATGAGGTGCCGCGGGGGGGTTGAAATACCATCTAGTTTCTGAGGTTGTGAATCTCTCCTGGATCCTGTTTTGGTCGATTTGGTGAAATGCCTCCCTGAGTTCTCGTTCTGCTCCTTTCAGGTTACTACCGTTGTCGGAGTAAATCTCTCTTGGTACCCCTCGCCTTGCCATAAAGTTTCTGATACACATGATGCAAGAGTCGGTCGATAGTGTATGCGCCACCTCTAAATGAACAGCTCTCACCGTCAAGCAGGTGAAAAGCACTCCCCAACGTTTCACTGACCGCCTACCAACACTGGTCACAATCGGACCGAAGTAGTCCACCCCGACATAGCTGAATGGTCGAGTATACGCTGCAAGCCTAGCCTCTGGTAGTGGCGCCATCTCGGGCACTGCTGGTTCAGCTCGAATAATACGACACCGCTGGCATTTTCGACGAACTAATTTTACAAGAGGACGTAGGCCAGAGATCCAAAACCTTTGCTTCACTTCATTGACTACTGTTTCCTGGCACTTATGGTGAAATATGAGATGGTACATCCTTACAATCAGATATGATATATGATGATCCCTCGGTAATATGATTGGACGTTTGGTGCACTCGTCGATACACCAGGCGCTGTCGATTCTTCCTCTCATACGCAAGACTCTATGCTTATCTATATATGGAGACAATTTATATAGACAATTACCTTTTGACAGTGTTTTTCCATTAGATAATATTGCAATTTCGTCGCCATATTTCTCCGATTGCACCATCTGAAATAGCAACAGCTCAGCTCGTTGAAGTTCATTCATCGTCAGCACACCAACAACCGTAGAGATTCCTCGTACCTTTGCCTTCAAGTTATTAACGTATCGCAGCACCCATGCCACAGCGCGGTGCAAACGTGTCCATGATGAAAACCGGTCTACGTTCAACAAGGGCTCCTCCGTCAAAGGGAAATGTATCGCCAGAAGATACTTTGAGCGCAACTCTTCTTTGTAGCATTCAGTCTCCTCCGGTGCTGGCCATGTAGTTTCGTACTGGTAGAGAAAGTCTGGACCTACGAACCATCGAGCACCTTTATTGAAAGAAGGCACCTTTGCCCACTTTGTCGCCTCGTCGGCCACGTTCAACTTAGTTGGGATCCAATTCCAATCATCCAATCTCGTCTTCTGCAATATCTCCGCCACACGAAACATCACAAATGGCTTAAATTTCTTCGCATCAGAGCGCAACCAGCATATGACGTTCTTCGAATCGGTCCACATGTACTTCCGCTCAATAGTCAACCTATTTGCATGTGCTTTTGCTAATGAATTCGCCAGCCTAGATCCCATCAAAGCAGCCTGCAGCTCTAACCTTGGAATTGATATAGGTCTTAACGGTGCTACTTTACTTTTAGCACAAACAAGTGCACACCCGAAGCGGCCGTCTTCCATGAAGCGAAAATAAGCCACAGCAGCCATCGCGTCCTCGCTAGCATCGGTAAAGATGTGAAGTTGCACCTTTGCTCGCTTGCTAAATCCTTCAGGAAAGTAGCACCTCGGAATTTGCACCTCTTCCACCTTTGTCAGTAGCCTGCGCCAGCTCTCCCATCTTTCATGAAGTTCCGGGGGTAATTCGTCATCCCATCCTATTGCAGACTTCCATGCTTCCTGCTGCAACACCTTCAGTTTGACCAAGTAAAAGGCGAGAAAACCCAACGGGTCGAAGACGGACATGAGTACTCGAAGCAGCTCTCTCTTCGTTGGAATCCGGATCCCTCTCATAATGTCTTCCTGCATCTTTACGAACTGCAGCGAGAATCCAAGAATGTCTTCACTGGTGTTCCACCAAAGTCCCAAGACCTTCGTCGTGCATTTGTCTTCTATTAGGTTCTCCAGCATCTTATTTGCATTGCCGTCAGGTTCTTCCATTGCTCGCAGAACGTCCTTTGAGTTAGACAACCAGTTGCGAATATTAAACCCAGCTTTTGCGTGGACGAACTTCACGTCCTTCGCCAACTGGATTGCTTCCTCGATTGTTTCGACACTGTCTAACAAGTCGTCCACGTAATGGTGATTAATGATGGTGTCGGCAGCTCTTGGAAAGGTTTCAGCAAAGTCCCTTGCGTTGATGTTCTTAACATGCTGCGCAATACTTGGCGAACATGAAGCACCAAATGTTAGAACCATCATTACGTAGACTTCTGGTTGCCGGCTAGAAACACCATCCCGCCACAAAAAACGTTGACAATGCTGATCCTTTTCGCACACTTTAACTCGGTGGAACATTTCCTGAATATCTGCTGCTATCGCAATCCGATTAATTCGAAAGGCATAAAGAACATCTGTGAGAACTTTTAATTCGTCCGGACCCTTTAGAAGAACACTGTTTAAAGAAAATCCCTGTGTCGTAGCCGCTGCGTCCCATACCATTCGGATTTTTTCAGGCTTGTTCTGATTCCTCACTAAGAAAGTGGGCAAATACCAAACCCTTGGATGTTGTGTGTCGAGCTCTCGTTGATCCAGCTTACGAGCGTACCCCTTATCCACGAGATTCTTTATTTGATCGTTGACCACCCTCAATAGAGAAGGATCTCTCACAAACTTTTTCTCAAGGCACCTTAGCCTTTTGAGGGCCATTGGAAAACTATCCGGCATGGTGATATTGTCGTACCGCCACAACAATCCGCATACGAAAGCATCTTCTTGCCTGTGTACTGTTTCTTCCAAGATCTTCTTCGCGCGAACGTCCTCCGCTGTCTCACAACAAGCACTCTCGATCCCTTGCTCCTCTAACGTGTAATGTCGACGCAACAACTCTTCCAAATCCTGATCGCATTTGCAGGCTTTGATGTGATATACGCCACCATCCTTTACTCCATTCGCCTCGCCGCCACTCAAACACCAACCTAGTCTGGTTTTGATTGCGATTGGGTCGTTCCACTTTCCTTCCTTAGTCTGCAAGGCTAAAGTCAGCTTCTGGTTGTTCAGCCCTATCAGGATCCCACACTTTGCCTTCACGAACGTGGCCAATGGTACACCGCTCAAATGTGGATACTGACGCTGCACCTCCTCAGCTAGAACAGTCTGCCTCGGCAATGCCAAACGCTGCACTGTACGAACATCTTGAAGCCGGTACCTTCTATCGCGATCGTTTGTAGCAGCAGAAATCTCCATCGGTACAACCATAGATGACCCCTCATAGCGAACGGTGTCTGCAGTCCATTTAAGACATAATGGTTTGGCTGTTCCCTCGATGCCCAAAGATTTCACTATGTTCTGTTCCACAAGTGTCAGAGAAGAGCCGGTATCTAAAAATGCGTACGTTTCTAATGACTTTCCATCGCCATGAAGTACCACTGGTATAATCCTAAACACTGTATTTCCTCCATCACACCTTTGATGAGCGTTGCACGGTTTCACTGGGGCCGATGAGTTCGACTGCAACAATACATGTACAGAACCCTTCGCAGTACTTCGACATTTAAATCGTTTTCGATGTCCAAGACAACTCTCACATATGCCCTTGTCCTTCACCAGTTCACATCTTTTTGCAATTGGAAGTGTTTTGAACTTACCACAATCCAACAGCTTGTGATCTTCTTCACAAATGAAACAGCCGTTCCCCTTTGGTTGTGTTGTCTCAGACATTTGCATTTCAGTGTGAGCATGCAATCCCGCTTGTCTCTTTTCGTTTTTATTCTCAAATGTAGAAAACGTCATCACCGAACTAGCTGCTTCTGCCATCTTGTAGAGCCATTCGCCAAAGCGCACTAAATTCGGTTCCGTTGTACCACGATGCAACGCCCAGTTCATTCGAATAGACGCTGGTAGCTTCTCCACAAGCTCCTGGAGTAGAACGGGGTTATTGAGGTGGCTCGTCAGCCCAGATGCCTCCATTGTTGCATACAAATTGCGCACCGACAGTGCATAGTTTACCAAAGTGTCTAGCCGATCAGCTTTCAGTGGGGGCTCTGACCGAATCCTAGACAATTGCATTTGCACAATGTACTCAGGACGCCCAAATCGCATACGGAGAGTAGAAATCACCTCATCTACCATAGATGGAAGTAGTAGACGTGCCCTAACTGTTTCCAACGCATTACCTTTCAATGCCCTTTGAAGACGCCACAAATTCTCCTCTTTGCTGAAGCCGCACATTCGTGTACTATTCTCAAAACTGCTGATGAATAATGGCCAGTCTTCTGGCCGCCCGGAGAAAAATGGCAACTCTTTGGATACTACCTGACGCGCCGAGATCTGATTCCTACTCAAGCCAAACTCAGGAACTTCAGCAACACATTCTAGAGGCCGATGCTGAGTGTGAACCACAGGATTTGTCTTGAGATCAATTGGAGCATTTTCAACACTCACTTGATCCACCCACGCCGATGTCCTGCGCCTCTCCGAACAGCTTTCTTCAATACAGTCGTCAGCTTCTTGTGCCAACAATTCGTATCGCTTTATGATATACTCCTTTTCCTTTTGTTGTTGTTCGACTATAAGCCGCATATCCAACTTCTTCTGCTCTTCAAGGCACTTCAGCTCCAATTCCAATCGTTTCTTGCTTTTGCCTGATGATGCAACACTCAGATTTGTTACTGAATGTGCCGTCACGCCAACGCTTTGATGATCACCTAGTCCTACGTGTGACAACCTATCGCCCATATTATCGACAGCTGCCACATTTCCACGAACCGTTTCATTAAGCCCAGCACACGTAACACACTCGAAGCTTCTATCTGCAACTGATGCATCCACTCCCACGCAGCTGTAATGATACCACCTGTGGCACACATCACATTGCACCATATCATCAATGCTGTTCGGTTTATTGCATTTGGCACAATCGCAATTCTTCGTCTGATTTGGATTGGACATTCTGCCTTTTTTCTTTGACGCCTTCCCCAATATATATATGTAATATAATTGCCAAGAAAAGGCAGCTCTAAAAGAATTTAATTTTAGAAATGTTGGTGGCCGTGGAAAAAACGCAACTTTAAGTATTTTCTATTTTATTTTAAGTAACAAATGAACATTAATAGTTAAACATGTAATTTTAAGATTAACTGATAAACCATAAAAGGCAAAAAATGAATGTAAAAAAGGAAAAAAGAAAGAAACTAAAATTAAATTCTATTACTCCATCTTCTGCCACCAACTGCTTGATTTAAAATTCGTTTGACATCTCAATATTGTCTCGTTCACCACGAATGGCTGCGTTCAGAAAATGATCATCAGCAACAGGCAGCGTTCAGAAATTATCATATTATTAAGCGTCAGCAACACTAACTCTTTAATAACTTTCAATCTTTTCATAACGAGGAAAACCTAACGATACTGTATTATCATCTCTCTGCCTAACCGTTATTACCCCTGAAGTCGTCGGTAATCGTGATTGTGGCACAGTCGTCGGTGCAACCACATCTATGCTATAAGTCGTTCAGAGTCATTTCATATTTTGAAGTGATCAGCGTTGGTGTAAGAATTAATAATTGTGTAAAAATGTCAGCAAATTATAAGCAATAGACGGAAAAAAAACTTTTAAGGGCACGGTTGAACGACAAAAGGAACAGTGGGGATTCGTAAGACATCTACCGCAGATAATCGAGTATTACACTGGATGTCATTGAGGAACCCTTTTCGAACAGCTGTACAAATAAGAGCAGAGTTTGTGTCAAGTGTCAAGTCAACTCAATGTCAATGTTAATGCATTTCTCAGAGGAAAACTATGTGACTCTGTTCCGTACCATTGTTTAAGCAATTTGATTTTTCTGTTCTAATCTCTTAGTAATTCTATTCAAAAGATTAAACAATTTATGATAAGGGAATTTACATACCCGACTGACCAGGGAAATCAGCGGACCTCACCCCATCGAAAATCTCTGGCACATTATTGGATACAAACAGCAAAATGCCTAACTCGTTGAAAATGCTCAACGAAGAGATTGAAGAAGTTTGGTATAAGGAAATATCCATGGAACATCTTCATAATTTAGTAGATTCAATGCCAAAGCGAATTAAGGAGGCCATAACAAATAAAGGTGGAGCTAAACAGATCTATATGTTGTTTTATTGTCCACAAGTTGGTAAACAATTTTTAGAAAACACTAATTATTTTATTGATATTTTTCATTGACAAAGAAGGGTGAATGTGGGTTTTTAGCGTGTTGCACTTTCCAAGCCCGCTACTGTAGCTGTTGTTGTGTTCGAATAAAAAACAAACCCATCCTGCCATCCCCTAAATCTACATACATACACATCATACGGGTATATGCAAAATGGCTTCATCGATTTTCCGGTGTCTGGTATTCAGTGGTGGTGGCAGATAAAACCTTCCCTCTTCGTCCGTTCCGACTTCATCCCCCTCGGCGCAACACACACACAACTTTTGCATAAGCGTGGCAATTGCTGCGACTACGACATTTGACAAAGGATTACGTTGCCGAAGGCCTGACCGATATGACTATAAGTTTACATATATTTGTATGCTTATTAGGTGGAAAAGAAGCTTTTTTTGGCACCCAACGAAAAGGAGTAGCAGCATTGCTATGTACATATGTTCCATTAATTGCGAAAATCACCTTACTGAAAAAAATTAACGTTACCATTGCTTGGGGTTCATCGCTCCAAGGTGCACTTTATACGAGAGTTCATATGTCAACCCACAGGTTTTAATCAGCGGGTTGCTGTCATAAAAGAATGAGTATTTTAGGGGATTTTTTATTTTATTTTTATGGAGACAGCGCAATTGCAATAAATGGTAAGGTGTTAACTTCAAGTTAACTACGCAAGTTAACAACGCAAGTTAACAACGCAAGTTAACTACGCAAGCGAGTTTTACACTCGGAAACGAAATGAACTATTCTTAGAAATGGTTATCCAATTATAATAAATTATAAAAGGAAAAATTGTTTGTCATACAATAAGCGTGATGGTGTTTTCTGTCCGTCCTATTTTGGGCTACTTTTTCGAGGTTGCCACGAATAATGTTGGTTTCTAAGGCATAACATAGTGACTTAACGTAGCCCCCCAGGAAATAATTAAACTAGTTTTTTTTAAGGATGTAGATCTCTACACACAATTGTACGGACAGAGAAGCAATAAGTGCGATAAACGATTTATCGATTTATTTCTATCTTTCTGCATACTTACGTACAATTTGACGGATTGCTATAAAGGCATATCCTTCTATTATAGAAAATGATTCATGTAAGTTATGCCTGAACTTGCAGTCAGGTTTTAAAGCACGCCATTGTTGTATGACAGCAATATTTAACTCTGTTGATACCCTAAGTCTAGAAATTAATAAAGATCAGGTATCATCTCTTGTGGTACTTGACTTTGCAAAAGCTTTCGACACTGTTCCGCACAATTTAATTTTACTTAGGCTTAGAAACAACTGTCCCTTTAAGGCTTGTTTAATAATTATCTTTATAGTAGAACTCGAAGCTGTTTCTGCTGTTGTTTCTGATTCATGTTGAAGCTAAGAATCTATCCTTGGACCCTTGCTTTTTACTCTATTCAAGACTGATCTGCACCAGTTCTAAAATACTGTAAAAATGTACGCAGGTGACGTGTAAATTTACCTCAGCTACATATCCTCTTGGTTTAATTGAAGATGCAACAACACGAATTAATGAAGAGTTATTGTTAGTTGCTCAGTTATGAGAAAAAAAGACGCGTTTAAGTTGAATTCTCAAAACATCTTGTGCGGAGTATACTTACGAAACCATTTTCGACGAAATGACATTCAAAATACAAATTGTTCTTTTCAAAAACCTTAGGGTGCGATCGGAAGAATTGTTTGCGCTGTCACTGATAGATGGCGTTTTTTTTAAAACGATTTCGTGCTTTAATTGCTATTGATTGTGATGATTGCTTCCTACAGCTTTCTTTCAATCAAACTACAAGTATGTAACGCGACAGTTTGAGTCCACGTGCAACAGCTAGTATTTAATAATTTAAGACTATAGTATTAATTCAAAAGACGAATAGTCTTAAATTCATGTTTAAATAAATAAATTCTACTTTCTTATGTATGTCCAATAAAAAAAAGAGTTAACAGGTCATTCCAACTTTTAACACGATACAAAAAGCCACCGAAGAAGACAGACGAAATGTAGGTACTTAAAAAATCTATTTAAAGTTAATGTCAAATTAAAATGCGTCATTAAAACACAATCAAATAAAGGCCCAACCTTACGGCCTCTCCGAGATTCGACTGACTTATGATAAGCACTGCGAATTGAAGACATCAAAGTAAGTCCTGCCCTCATTATATCAATATGATTTTTTAAAACAAATAACAATTTAATCAGTCAACAATTTTATTTTAATAAACCACCAATTTATATAGTGTCAACAAATATCAATGCCGACCTGCATTCGCGTCATACCCACTGTCTTCTTATCAACTCAAAAAACCGTCTGTCTTGTGCATTGCCAAACACGCACCCACTCCAAAAGAAAATAAACAGAAAATTCCATTAAAATTAAAATTCACTGATAAAAATAATTAAATCAAATTTACATTAATTTGGAACTGCATTAAGCCATGTGGAGAGCTGCACGTAATTTTATACAATCAACAATCAAGCGCGCTTTCCCTTTATATTATATTCTAATCGCTTTTTTTAATTGTAAATTCATTCCGTATCTACCAGCGAGTTAATTAAAAATATAATATTTCATAGAACATGAAGAGAAGAAGAAAAAATGCATCGTACGATAAATATACAAAAATAAATAAATGCATATGTATAAATATTTATTTGTTTTTGTTTGTTTTGATAAAATAAAACCTATTCGTATATTATTCGGGTTTCTTTTTTGGTTCTCTCTTTCTGTCTTTTCATTTCCTTGTGTTTATTTATTTTGGTATTTTTTTTATCGGAAATGATGACAATAACTAAATTGCGCCTACGTGACTTCCAGCGCGATGAACAAATAAAAACGAAAAGAATAATTGTTGCAGACAAAAAAAAAAAAAAAGAAGAAAAACAAGTAAACGATAGAGGAGTCAATAATAATAATCAATATTCGGGGGTAAATTTATTTTTGTTTATTGTTTACTTTTTTTGATATGCAATCAAGCTTTAAACAGTAACTGACAGTGATTTAATTTTGGGTGTGTTAATTTTGTAGAATAATATACTTTCTATGCTTTCTCCTTAATTAGGGTTTTTATTCTCCTTAATTGGGGTTCTTAATGTTGACCTGAAAGTTTGGGACTATCGTTAGGAATTCAATAAAATTAATTGATAAATATTTGTTAGTAGTATTGGCTTATCATAGGTAGGTATACGAGTATATATGTTGCAAGGGTAGTAATTATTTCAATTTTGGTGGGGCGAAAGCATCTATTACAGCGGTTTATTACAAGCGTAAAATAACTAAAAAAAACTAAAACTTGAGAGCGAGGACTTGAAACTAAGATTGAGGAGGTTGAATGAGATCAAGTTTAAGTTGGGAAGTGCTACGATTGAGGTCGAAAATAGTAAAGTTTGAGTTAGTATTCCTCAGCATACGAGGTGCAACGGTGGATAGATAGAAGAAACGATGGCATCGCAAATTACGAAGGTAAATAGTGAAAAAAATGGTGTCGTAGAGATGCGTAGTCGTAGATTCGACTTCTCTAAGAGGAGTCGATGAATAAAAAGAAAACCTCTTTCGTTTCTCAAGGGCATTCAAAGTTAATGAGGTTTCTAGGGAGGCAATTTGAAAGAGTCGTTCCGATATAGGCCTCAAAAACGAAAAAGACGACGTTGAATGCTCTCGATTCTTTGCACATGAGCCGTGTGACCATTAGCTTCTCTCAAAAATATTCTACTTACCACGAAAAGTGGAATATTTATATTCCACTCCTATATTTTTATATTCCACTTTTATATTCCACTTGTAACAGTACGACCTCAACAAAATCAACTACATAATAGAAATTCGGACAGTGGTTTTTATTGAGGTTGCTGCAATAATCGAGTCAAAACATTTCGGTATCAAATGTGAAGCAAAGAATTAAAAACCTCAGAATATTAAAGAAAAACATTTCTTACACTGTCTAACAAAGTACAACTGAACTACAATATTTTGTAACAACGATAAGACACATCATTTCTTGTAGATTATTTGACGCTGAATCTAAATCTGGCAACAGAATTGAATTTTGAGATATACCAATCTCTAAGTGCTAAAAACACGGTTTTTGGCGATATTTGAAGTAATTTTTTGAGAACAACAAATTTGTATAGTCATTTTTAGCTAAAGCATCCTTTAGTACTACTATTTCTCTTCCAATACCAATTTAGTTTGTTTCGCTACGAGTTTTTTTTTCTCAAGATTGGTATATCTCAAAATTCTGACCTCCTAGAGCAATTCTGTTGCCAGATTTAGATTCAGCGTCAATTAATCTACCAGAAATGATGTGTCTCATTCTTGTTACAAAAAAAAAAAAATTAAATTTTGTAGACTAGTGTTATGTTATTCATTTAAAAAAAGTGTTAATTTGTTAAGTTTTAATTGTTTTTTAAGCTGATCTCAGTCTTTTTGGATGCCACATGCATTCGAGTGATCCTTTCTTATATACAGAAAAGAGAAAATATAATATAGATTTGAAACGGACTACTACTATGTACGAGCATAGTGCAAAACGAACACCTGCACAGAAAAGAAGCCTGTTACTGCACTACGGTTACTTCATTAGCAAATAAACATAAAATAGTGTTGCTTGAGCTCAAAACTCCGTGAATTTTGTGACTTAGAAGTAATAAAATTAACTTCAATGAAGAATTTAATTCTTATTTATGGAGAATATTTTTTTTTCTAAATATTCCTTTTGAAGCAAAAAATATTCCACTTTTATATGCGCACATTTTTTGCGAAAAAAATATATTCTTTGCAGGTCCAAAATATTCCATACTAAAGGTGGGGGGCGAACAAAGGTAATTTATAGTGATCTGGTCACGTAAGGGTTAGAGAATTCTTTCGAAAGAATTAAAAAGGATGATGAGTATTTCACTTTTAAGAAAATGAAAGCTGCGCATGACAATGTAGTAAGCTCTAGTTCAATTTCAAAAGTGTATGACGTGTATGATTCTGATAGTTGATTCTTTGAACTCATTTGCCATGGTGAAACTTCAAAAATGATGTTGGCGAAAAGTGAAGCTATAATATGAATAGTCCATCGGTGTCGCATCTAACAAAATTCAAGTCTCGAATTTTTTTGGGAATGAATTCAACTTAACAAAAAAAAAATTTCTATTCAGCACAAAATTTTATAATATGTATTTTATTTACTATGCCAGCATAATTTGAATAGAAACGATGACATTCTTTAAATAATTATGTCAATGCTGGCAACGGCGGCCGCCTTCAATGAAGCCTGATTGGTCTAGCGATCGATTGTACATTGATACATATGTTTCTGACTGATTTCTAAGCGTTTTGAGTGAATTTAAGCCCCAAATTCTTTCGAGATTAGCATCTTTTGATGTAAAACAAAACAAAAATAACTCGCTTAGGCCTTCTGCCAATTTGTATACTGTATACATCAAGATAAATTTTTATACAAGCGTTCAAAAGTTAAAATTACCAAGCGTTTTTAAGTTTTGACATTTTTTCTATCTTGTTTAATCTGCTTCATGAAGCTATGTAAGTAACGTATTTAGGTATCTACTTCTCTTATGTGGCACTAAAACGTGTGTCAAAAACATCGCAGCGCAATCTCTAAGGTCTAAGGACCGTCAACTGAAAGGGTCCCGAATAATTTTGACTGTCCAGATGATTAGAATGTTCTCGCAGGTCTGCTAGTAGAATAAACTCACTGATTTTATTCATTTTCTGCCGCGATACTGTGTACATGTAACAATAAATTATGAATCGATTTTCGTCACTCTCAAGTGCATAATGTCCGAATAGTGAGGCTGCTATCTGATATCAATCAGTTATAGGACCTGTCTAGATTCTAGGGGCGTTAAATTACTTGTGTGGCAAGGGGCTGTCTTGTTGTCAGGAGTTCATATAGAATTCATTAATTTGATAAAGAAAGACTAAAATAGACAGCCTGCTAAAATAACAAAAGTTCCGCAATAACAATTTTGTTTGTCCTGTTGTATCAAACATAATAAGGTTTCCTTTAAAATTACATTTGTCGTCGTTATTATGTGAAGCAAAAAGCCTAATTTAATGAATGAATTAGTATGTTAGCTACTGAAAAGGCTTCAAGTCGTGAAGACAGTACCTACTATAGTAGGCAATTTCAATCGGACTATGTTATAGAAGTCCACCAACCAACTTTGCAATTTTAATTGCCAGCCACGCCCCAAACAAACGATACATTTCAAATCAATCGAATTGTGAATCAAAAACTATCGAAATTTCAATACACCTAACTTCTGGATATAAATGAGTTAACCCTCCTGTGTCCAAATTACATAACGCACAGAAATCGTCCATGTCTGTACGGAACACTCCGTATTATACCGCCCTCATCCACCCGCTTGTGCCTGCCTGCTGCCTTTCTATATCAGGAGCCACTTCGTGCTTCTCTTACATAATGACGACAAAGTAAATAATCCGAACATTGAGTACTTCTATTTTGTGCACACCTAAAATGTTCATTCTCTTCGCCCACATTTACGTGTACGAGTATATGTGTATATCTAACAAAATTGAAGTGTATCTCTCTCTGCATGTACAGTGATAGATACACCGAATGATTTTCCTACATTTTCCGTGTTGGCGTTTGTTCTGTTTTTTTTTTTCGTTGGAGGTGTGATTGCGTAAAAGCATTTTACACGCAAAGTATGCGAACAAAAAAAAAATAGAAACCGAAACCCACCTCTGAATCCGCGACCAAAACTCTAAAGCTAAAAACAACTTTGAATCGATCGGGCGGTGGTGCGGTCATTCACCCCGTGAAAAGCTCAAACACTCTCTCGGAAAAACATTTCCCATTTCAAAATGAAAAAAAAAAAAAAAAATACTTCGTGGTTGCGATGGTTAACTCTATATTTCGCCGCTTTTTTAGGTGCCGTGTTTTTCTCGATGGATTAAAGTGACTTTTTAGTCTCTCGCCCGAACAACAACCGCAGATACAAAGTTGCGTTGTCTGTCAACCTCGACTGATGATACAGAAGGATTAAAAAAAGCAAAAATTAATTTATTTCCCGTCGAACGTTTATTTCATTCGATTGTATCTCATGCTTGGATTTTTTTTTCTTTTCTGGTCGCTGCGGAGGTGACTGCACACGTCTGTTGGTGGGGGATGAGGCGCACGGTTTTTGTTTTTAAAGTCGAAAAATCCATCCAATTGCATTTATTTTTAATCAATTAAAAAGGGGGGATGATAATATCAGGAAAAACTCTGCAGGTAGGCATTTCGTGTTTTTTTGTTATTGCTTTTCCAATTATAGATCGAATTTGCATTGGTCTCTGAGATTGAGAGGACTTCTCTTTTATTGAATCTATTTAACTATTCGATAATAAAAACAAGTAAGGAATGTACATATGCATCCATGACAATTGGGTGGTAACCCCCGCTCCGTCTAAAAGTACTAAAAAGGTGTCGGTTTGGAATTCGTGTTGCAAACATATGTGTACACATAGTGCCAATAAGTAATTTCAATATTATTTTTCAGAGTGTTTACCCGACGAATGTCTGTCTGACAAGGTTTTTTTTTTTCGTTTTATGATTTTTGGCATTTGTTTTTTTATTTAAATCGAGAAAAAAATATTTCCAAGTCACGTAGGCCAGGTTTCTGTTTTATTTATTTTTTTCTGGAATGTATTTATTTGCGTAGCCAGCCACCCCTAAAAGAGTTTTAATTATCTTTTTTCGTATTTATTAATGAATGTTGTTTTTTTTTTAGCAGCAAGTTGTTATATGCACGATGAGTTGTAGAACCACTCTTCAATGTCAAACAAGGTGAATTGATGTTTTGCTTTTGTTTTTTATAAATAAAGTGTTTACACGTTCCTGAATATTCTTATCTTAGAATTATTATAGTACATTTAAATTTATTTACAATTTAATGTGCCAAGGCTGTTGGTTGAGTAATCCTATGTGCTCTGTCAACAGGAACAGTGACGAGTTCTTTGTATCTACTTAATTTTTATTGAGAATCACAGTTATTATATTTGGATTGACCATTTTTGCCAATACTCACTCTACACTGAGCATTGATGTAATAGAACTTTGGTACTCCACTACCCAAATAAAGTCTAAACGTAAAAATATATTGACATCCGTCATCTACAGTCATTAACGATTTTAGTCATGGATATATGTATATTCTGTGGCACATCTTTTAATGGCCCAAATTGGATGATATGTGGTTCCAACAAGACGGTGCCATATGCCACCAGCCACGAGAAGTTCCCGGAACACATTGTCTCGCGAAATAGCGATGTCAATTGGCCACCAAGATGGAGCGATTTCTTTGGGGTTATCCCAAAAGTAAGGTCTATGTCAATAAGCTATCCACAATTCAAGAGCTAATAGGGTGGAATAGGGGAGCAATGATGCCAGGATATCATCCTAAATTTGGACTATAATAAAATAATATTTGGCTTCAGTAGACCTAGGTAGGACCAAGCCTAGCTTCCCGCAACCATTTGCGTGTGCGCGTTATATTTTTGCACGAATGGCCTACAGTTTTCTGCCGTCTCCGAACGGTGAGTTGGGAAGCTTTACATGACAAATAATACTCTTGAATGCTTGTCCGGCATTTAGAAGAGGTGGGCACTGTGAACAACTTTTTAGGTGTTTGCGGCGGGATTCGAACCCAAGACCGCTGGCTCAGTAGTCCGACGCACTAACCACTTGCGCAACAGTGCCCAAATTTGGACTAACGGATTGATATACAGTGAAATCTCTCATTACCGGACACCTTTTTGGGGAACTAATTTCTAATTTCCCATACAAAATGCGTTCTTATAAACAGACAGTTCTCATTACCGGAAAACACTGGTGGTTGGGTGCCACTATGTGCTTTTTGGTGGCACTGTGTGTTGGTTAGGAGATATTTTGAAATCTACTTAAACCACACTGTCAAGGTGAGGTTTTGTATCCCTTAAGTGTTTTCTGTTTTCTCTTCTGTGTATCTGTGAAGGAGAATAAGAAGAATTAATGTCCATATACAGATCTATGAATGCTTAGGGAGTGAATCTCGAGAAGTCAGCACGAGGGGATGTGCCACAGACTTGTTCCTAACATTCATATTTATGCCGCTGAATCCGTTTGTGTTGCCACGTGAGCCGACGCTGATCGGTACTCTTGGAACCATTTTGAAAGTTGGATAAATTTTCATATTTTCATATCCGTTGAGGAACTATCTTGTAGTTCTGAAAAGAAATATTCTCACAAAATCTTTTTTTTTTTACTAAGCAGGAGAGTGCTGCCAGCTGTACAGGAGATGATAGGGGGTTCTCCCTCTTCCTCATCCATGCAACTGCGACAGACTTCATTGGCGATGATTTCCAATCTGCTAGGGCAGTGTTTTTCAAACTTTTCAGAATAACGACCCCCTTGAGCACATAAAACAACTTAGCGACCCCCTTTGAAATTGAAATGAGAGAACAAAAATAAACAAACCTGCAAGCTTGTACTGCAATCAATAAGGTTTGTTTGGGTCTCTTTTTTGTGGTCAAATTGGACAAACCCGTCAAATAGTAAATATTTAAAATCCTTTCAAAGAGTGGAAAAATTGCACAAAAGTAACCAAACGCGTTCTAACACTTTGGGTTAAACCTTTTAAAATGTTCACTAACAAATAAAGATTTATGCCGTTTCACAAGCTGTCAGATGGTTGTTTTGACAGCTTTGGCACGCTCAGTTGCAACTATCTCGATTGAGGGGCAATTTTTGACACTCTCATTTGGCTCTCTTGTTTGAGATTTGTCGTAATTTTTTTGGGTAAACAAACACGAATTCATGTGATTTTATGAAGTTTGAATGTCTTTCAGAAGAAATTATGTATACAGATCTGTTAAGGAGTTATGAGTTTTTTGAAATGTAGTAAATCGGGCTGCGGCAACACTGTCTCAGGCAGACTCGGCCTGCCATTCCGTCATTCTTAGGGATCAAGAGTATAAAGTAGAAAAAATAAAAATAAACGACTGGCATTATTTTTAATCCACTGTCAGTCGTATACAAATCCGAGTGTCATTATAAGATATGGAAAAACTAATTGACCCGATAAGATAACACTGCACAATGACACTACATACGCGAGTAAAAATAAAATAATCATCTAGTTGGCATGAATGACAACGTGTTTTTTTTTATATCATCAACAAGGTTCGTTACTATACTCTTATAGATATACAACTTGATCTATTCCTAATCTCCATCTAGTGTTACAGCTTGGTGAATGTTAATCTCTCTGCTGGACGGAGATATTTTGTAAATCTTCAGTCCCTATGATTAGACTGAGGATGTACTGTCTCTTTTACATCGTCATTAATCAATCGAGAGTAATCTCTACATTTACTTGCAAAGCCGTGTCGTCATGTGGAAAATTCACTTACAAAAGTATCTCTAAGATCTTTTTACGTTGTTGGCCATAAATTACCGAATTTCCAATCGCAGACTTAACCTGATTCAAAAGTTTTGATGGGGAACGAAACAAGGGGAAAGGAAATTCATTCTGTCATAAAACCAATTTGCCTAATTGCTTGGCGTACATGGGGGATGAGGATCGAGAGAAAGAGAGATAAAAAAAAAATTGGCAAGTTTTGAAAAATGCATATTTAATGTCCTGGAAAACTTTTAGACAATCGATTGCTCGCCTCATTCCGCACTATTACATTTTTTATGCTCCCGATGCAATTCCCGATTTGATCGAAAAATAAATGCATCCTCAACTGTTCCATCTTTCTGCTGCTGGTTCATCATCACGGATTCGATTCACGTTGCTGCATCATTTGATTGAAGAAATAAAATGGCAAAACCGCACACAGATACCGATTCGTCTTCTTCTTGTTTCAGATGCATTCAAACCATCGTATTTTTTTTTCAATTAGGGGATACGTGGATATGAACATGTATGGGTCACGATTAACCCCCATAATCATTCAATTTACTTGAAATTGGTTCCCATTTGGCTTTCTCTAGCTGAAACATAAGCGAGGCACTCTAATAAAAGCCAATGAATGAGGATGAGTGCGATAAAAATGTTTGATTAGATAATTCAACGAATTGTTTTAAACTGAGACAATAGACGCTGGTTTTTAAATGACAGCACTGCTAAGGGGAAGTGGTCGTCTTCTTAAGATGGGACTTAATAGAAATTAAATAAAAATTGTGGCAAATGGTTCAAAGTTCATTTGGAGCGTCAAAGACGGAAGTTCATTTGAGATTCAAAATGCCCAGTTAAGTACATTTTGTCCATTGCCGATGTAGACTGTCTATAGCAATAGTGAAGTTTTTCTCAAGACCTCTTTGACTGTTCTACGATCATTTATCTCGGTAGCAATTCATTTATATATGTTATCGCACTCAATGGGTATCACATATGACCATGGTCCATATCTATGATAAGTAAAGAGTTAGTTCAATTTTTGTCCTGTTTTCGTCCTCCAGATTTTTATTATTTTCTGCTGGTGCCTTCGCAGGTGAGTAAGAACACTTTAACGACATTGGCTTACCGCTGATTTAATGCGGACCAAGCCCAGGCATTGTACATCATAGCTATAAATACATGGAAAAAATGACTTAATTATTTAGGTGAGTCCTCCAATTAAGGTGACCCAGACTTTACGTAGATTGGACTACGATGGTATTAACATACATGTTAACATACCGTCCGTCGGCACTGGTTTATCAATGTATTCCCACGGAAAACAATACTTACTTAGTTTGGCGCTACAGCTCGAGGTGAACCTGGGCCTGCTTCTCGCAACCATTTGTGTGTGCGTGTTATATTTTTGCACGAATGGAAGGGACCTACAGTTTTTTGCCGACTCCGAACGGCGAGTTGAGAAGCTCAATCGTGACAAATGATACTCTTTGATGCTTGTCAGACATTCGAAAGAGGTGGGCACTGTGAAAAAACTTTTAGGTGTTTGCGGCGGGATTCGAACCCAAGACCGCTGGCTCAGTAGTCCGACGCACTAACCACTTGCGCTACGGTGGAAAACAATACAATGATGTTAAATCATACAATCTTAAAGGCTAGTGCACAGGTCCATTCTACGAAATTATGAGCTCATCGAATGTTTACTTCAATAAATTCAATTGGGGAACGAAAGTCAATAATCGTGGATCTATAGTGGTCGCCATTGAATGTGTAACGTTCTGGCCGGCATCATTTTTGAAGAAATATGGACCAACGATTCCATCAGCCCATAAAGCACATCAAACAGTAACTTTTGGAGAATATGATGGCGTCTAAATAATAACTTTTGGATGTTCTTCACTCCAAATGCGGCAAATTCAACCAAAACTGAGCCTCACCGCTGAACAAAATAGAACACGGTAAGTTTCGCGGAATGACCACGATTTTCGAAATAAATTCGTACAATTTGGAAGCGTTGTTCCGATGTTATGATGAGATGTCAAACGTTAACCAAATTGAGCACAAATCAACTGTAAGCTGTTAAATTGGTTGTAGCTGGAAAAAGTGTTGCCAGTTCGAAAAAAACAAATCTTTAAAAGAAACACTGTACTACATAGATAGTGCATTAAAAAATTGAAAACACTCTTCAAACCGGTTTAACTCGTAAACAAATTATTTTTTTGGTTTTTATTTGTTGTGTAAACGTTTTTGCCTTATTTAGACAAATCGCAGTTAAACTATTTCAGATGGTGATTGTGATGGAAGAAGGAAGATTGCGGGGCCATTTGTACAAGTCCCAGACACCCAGTTTCCCAATTTTATGTATGAAGGTCCAGCCAGACCTATTCCATTGATGGGAGGATTGTAAAACATCCATTGACAGAAGGGTTAAACGCCTTCAACTTTCGATTTGACATTTTGAACAATGCACAACTTAACACAATAACTGCATGCACCTTGGTCTGGGGCTTGAGCAAATTCGAGAATATGCAAACATTTCCGGAGTAAAAAAACTAAAATTTTTAACCTTCCTAACTCTTGTACAGAGTTTGAATACAGGTTCGTTTTTTGTAAATATGAGTTTGGCTTATAGAAGTCAGACAATTTCACAATTTTGCCCACTAAAAGAGGTATTGCACTTAACGATGTTCGACTGTCACCAAAAGGAGTAAAACTTCTCTATAGTCCCAGTTCGCAGTTAACAGTGTAAGCTTTGTCATTAGTTGTTATTAGACTGAATAACTTCTTGTTTATTTGAATCAGGCATACTGACTGCCATACCATCTATGTACACGTACATAGGTACATGCATTGTGTACCTACCTACCTACTCTTGTTTATAAATTGTAATTGCAATGTTTTTATAAAATATTCAAACTTACCTTGTGCATGCTTCTGACGCAATTTATTCAAAATGTTGGTCGCATCGAATCCAGCGTTATCGCACAGTTGACGTGGAATAATCTCCAATGCCTTGGCAATGGCTGAAATCAGCAATTGTTCCTTGCCAGCAATTGTACGGGAGTAATCACGCAAAATTTTGGACAATTCCATTTCGATGGCGCCTCCACCTAAAATAAAAAAGAAAAGAAGACAAAATTTAATATTTTATTTTCCATCCAACAGATACTACAAGAGAGAAAAAAAAAAAAAGAATTAAGGCAAAAGAAAAACTGCAACTGATTTCTCCCAGGAGAGATTTATCTTTGTTCTCGTATCCTGGATATTTTTTTGGCATAAATCACAAGTTGTTTTCGAGAGAATGGAACACAAAAAAGACAATCGGCGAAACGTGAAGAAAAGAAGGATGAGTTGAGGCTTCTGTCTTTCTATAATATTTTTTTATTTATTTACTTGCGCAAAGTTTTACACAATTTCATTTTTATGTTTTCTTCTTCATTACGTGCCTGAGCGCAAATTAATAACTTATTTTTTGTTTGCCGTCGTAGTGGAGTCGTTTCTCAATTTGGGTGGGGTGGAGCTTTACTGCTCAATTTACTCCTCAAAACAAAGAACACAATGTTAGATCGATACAGTTGCGGCAAAAACTTACAGCAAACAAAATGTAAATTTAATTTCAAAATACCAAAGGTGATTTTGGGTTTCTTTTGAATTTCAAAAAAATTAAAATATTTACACAATTTTCAGCAGACAAAGCGGTTTGAATTGCACACATACTCATATTGATACATAAAAAAAAAAACTGATGACAAGGTCGGATAAATTGTCTGAAAGATGTATAAATCAGCCAGCGGGACGACAAAGAATTGTACTCAGCGATGTCAAGGTCTCCTGTGGTATACGAGTATCACCCAGTTAAATTGTGTGAAGATTTATAGGGTGAATTTTTTAATTAAGATTTGGTGGCACACGAATTGGAAAACCTGACAGAACCTCAGCAGGTTTTGTTTTTTTTTTTAATAAGAAAATGAGAATTTTTTTCATTGTCGTGGAACTCAATTATAGCTGAGAATGCAGGTTAAGCCAGTGGGACTAAATAATGGATAAATGAAGAGGTCAGCCAGCAGTGGGTGAATTTTGGAATGATTGGTGGAATATTTCAGGTGAAGTGCAATAGGAAATTTACTAATGATGCGATAAAAAAGTGATGCCAGCTTAAAATACTTATGTGTATGCATTCATTTAAAGGTGGGTTACTGTGGTATAGATGCAGATGCAGTCATCTTCGCTTGTCGCGCTGAACGTTAACAGTTCAAATCGAAATGTTTCAGAAAAATTTATTTCTCATGATCTACAGTCATGCGAGCAACATGGAAAATTAGCGGCACCGCTGATCTATCCTGAATCACGACTCTGTTGGTCAAAATAGAGAAACGCTTCTGGTGGAACAAAGCTGTTAGGGCGCACTCTTTCGTGTTATGTGAAATTGGGGTAGTAAGCCCCGAAGATCAGGCGCCGAGTTACCGCATCCGTCAACGAGTAATCGTAATGTTACGATTTGGCATTACCGCTCACGTTATCGAGTATCATTTTTCGTATTATAACGAGTCCTACTCACTCACTCCTTAACGGATGGGGTAATTCGGCCCAAGGTTATTTATCGAGCTCATTGCTCTTGTAATGTGCCTACGAGTCATCTTCATCATTTAATTACCCACTCTTATTACGTTTGGCCTGTTGTATAGGACCTCATTCGGATTGTACTTTTTGTGCTCGAACTCTTGTGTTCTGTATGACCGAAGGCAAGTCTAAAGGTAAGCCCTCTCAAACACACGAATGTTTTCCATCGAACTTGGTCCTACGTTGAATTACACGGAACATCCATTAGCTATCATTGGCCGTATAAGGACCATGTAAACATGTAACCTTTTCCCTCGCATCGAGTTGGCTGCTGTAAAACAGTCTCTTTGTAAGGGAAACAGCGCCTTTGGCTCTGCACAGAGCAGCATCTATATGTTTGTTAAAATACAGATACTGGTCTAGCCAGAGCCCAAAGCATCTGACTACATTTCGACATGCAAGTCCAAAGATTGCGAACTTTCGCCAATTCTTTCCGGTGTCCCTATCAGGCCCCAGACAACGGCGACCGAAACAAGATGGTATCGCTGAAGTCACGTTGCAAGAGAGTTGCAATGACTTCGAAGTTTGTCCTGATCTGTATGCGACCAAGTCATCTGCGTACGCAATAGGGTGAGTGACCCTACGAGATCACTCGTAAAAAGGTTCAAAATGATCGGCGAACTAACCGCCCCTTGTTGCAGAAAACTCCGGTTCCAAGGCTTGAGAGATTTAACTGTGCATAACTCCTCCTGTACACCATCCATAGAGTTAGTTGAAATTGAAACCTAGCATCTGCGTTTCTCATACTACGTCGATGTGTCTGTCAGCTCGCGCTGTATGTAATATTACAAGGACATTCATAGACCTTTTAGTATGAAAAAAACAAAAAAAAAGTTTCGAAAGTAATATAGTACGATGTATCAAATCAAATCATCCATCCTGAAGTTAACTTAAATGTCTTCTTTGGCTGGCGTTACAGTCTGTGGTTCCAACAAGCTGCTTCTTTATCATGTTCTTCCTCCGGGACTGGTCCGAAGATATTGGTATCCATTCGTTCTACAAGTCCTACTTTTTTGACTAAGTATAAAGTACTGTCCTTTTCTGCCTTCAAACGATTAGATGGGTTTGTTGTTTGTCACCACCCATTGTGAATGGTTTATTGAGCTCGACAGCGGAGTTAGTTTTCTTCATTGCTTAACATTCCGCAGAAATCCTCTATCCATATTTTTAGCATCTAGAACAAGACAGTATAAATAGTGTACACGACAGATGGTCGATACGCTGACTGCAAATGAAATGCTCTTTGTGGGTGGAACAGAGGTTCTTATCATTGCAAGTAATGTATTCAAAAGTTGGACATCGATTTTCATCAATTCCTTTGTTCTTCAGTAAAATAAATTAGAACTCACCCATTGCCAACATTATCAAGAAACAATAGAATCTCGAAAATAAAATCGCCATGCAAATTTATGTTCTCAAAATTCAGCATAACAACGAGAAATGTTTTAAAATTCGAAGAAAAAAAAAACTTCAAAACCAATGCAAATGTAAACGAGAGGAAATCGTTCTGAACGTCTCGTTGAAAGGTACTACGCTACACACTTTTTTTTTCAGATACATATGTGTATCTTCTTTTACATATTCAGAATTGTATAAAAGGTTCGCAATAGGTTAGTGTTGACGTCTTTGTTTCGCTACAGCTAGCTGCGATATCGGTTCACTGAATTTGGGTCAATAGAAAACAATATATAAAAAAAAAAAAAACAGACAACACTGCATGCACTTTGGCTTTGCTTATACTTATGTACTATATTCGTACACTCTAAGCTTTCACTATGCAACGAAAAAAAAAAATTTTATTTTGCTATGCGAAAAAATCCTTTTGTCATGCAGACAAATAAAATTGTTTACTACGTCAAAGAAATAACTCTGGATGGAAAAAGTATAGGAAAATGTATTTGTATCTGGATAACAAAAATTAAACAACGACACAAAGTTCGTGCTCTGGAATAGTTGCACAGAGACAATTGCTTTAGGATTTGTGTTTCTTTTTTTTGTATCTATTTCCGACAAAGCGGAGATACTTTGAAAGGGGGAAGCCGTTTAGATGGTAAAGGTTTATATTAGTTTTGGCGTTGGTTTTGTTATTTTTATTTTATTTTTATCTATATGGCATATGAAGTGAACTAAAAAGTAAAGCCCCAACAGTGGACTCCTGTGGTTCGTTTACTGAATGGGCAGCTGGGAGGGCAATGCGATAAGTTATCTATCCAATTATTAGGATATGATAAAACTGATTTAATTTCATAGTGAAAATTGGAATATCGAGCATTTAGTTCCAACATTTAAAAGGCAAACGTAATGATGAAATCAACGCCGACTTGGATTCTGTTTATGTAGACCAAGCACCTTCGACAGCAAACCATGGAAAGTTAAATTAACACATGTGGTCGTACGAGTATATTTGACGATGAACGCCATAGACGTCCAAAAAAGAGGTGATGAACTACTTCAGACACGATCTAAATAAATACATGATTTCGTGTTGGCAGACCAAAGATAAAAGTGTGTGAAGCAAAGATAATGCAGTGATTCCGATTTCGCATTAACTTTTGTACATGAAAAGGTGACTACCTACTTTGAAAAAAAAAAAAAGAAAAAAAAGAAGGTTTACGAGAGATAGTTAGAAGCAAATCGAGCAAATATGGCGAAGAGAAACAACGGTTATCGCATTATGGAAAATATAGGGTGTTTTTTTTTTAGAGGCATAGAACTTTTTTTCAAAATAAAACACAACAAATTCAATTGAATGACCAAAATGTTAGCTTTATTAGCTCACAAATTTCATGGCATTTAATGTTTGAAAATAATTTCTGGCATATGGCCTCCGCGACTGCGCCTTATGAACGCCATCCTGTTGGTCCAATTTTTCGTCAATACTGCGTCGAATGTTGGCTTCTAAATGATCAATCGTTACTAGTTTATCAGCATAGACTAAAGACTTGAGGTACCCCCACAAAAAGTACTCCAAAGGTGTCAAATCACACGAATGAGGTGACCAATTCACAGGTCCATTTCTTGAGATGATTCGGTCACCAAACGTTTGGCTCAACAAAGTCGTGTTTGCACGCGCTGTATGGCATGTTGCGCCGTCTTGTTGGAACCATTTCTCCTCGAAATGATTTCCAATGACATGAGGAATAAAAAAATCACGAATAATTTGCCTGTAGCGTTCGCCATTCACGGTAATGTTGGCACCGGTTTCGGATTTAAAGATAAATGGGCCGATGACGCCTCCGGCATGTAAACCGCACCAAACAGTGATTTTTTCGAAATGTAATGGAGTCTCAAGAGTCTCATTAGCATTGTGCTAACTTCAAAAATGACAATTCTGCTTGTTTACATACCCGTTAAGCCAGAAATGAGCCTCATCGCTGAAGATAATTTGACAATAAAAATCTGGTTCAACTTGCAGTTGATTCAGCGAACAGAGCGCGAATTTTGCATGGTGCATGGTGATTTGCCAAAGTATGTATATTGAAAAAAATGTCAAACACACTTCATTAGTATGGCAGCTAATTTGACAGTTATAATTTTTGATAAGTGTACCATTTTGATTATAATAGAATTATCTTCCTCTGATTTTACAAGGAAACAGATCGAATTTGTGCTGATTGAGAAAATTAAACAAAACGTTCTCAATTTGACGTTCAAGTGTCTACAGTCTAGATGTCAAACTTGAAACATTAGTTTTGTTCAATGAGGCTGTTCCGAACAGTTCAGAACAGAATAATATCAGGTTTTCGTTATCAATGAGAAAAGACTGTTTTGCTTTGTGCTCAGTGATTCTGCTCTGGACAGTTTCTGCACCTACTCTTCAGGTAGAACAGAATATTTGATTTTTTTTACGATTTTTCTACATCGACGAGATTTAAAATTACCAAATGGAAGAAATCGGAAAAGGGCAATCAGTTGCTGTAAAATGCTTCCCAATACATACCATAGTTTGGAAAATAGTAAGTGTACAATAATCGACAATGACGTTCTCATCTTTAACAACTAACATATGGCTGTAATTTTCTCTTCTAACTTGATCTGACATTTTTCACGAATTTATTCCGTTCTGCTCTGCCTTTTGCTCATTGAACAAAGTCGCAAAGCGAAAATACAGAAAGAAAACAGAGTTACTCTACAGTTCGGTAATAAGCTTAGTTTTTTTTATAGCTGTGTTCTCTTTTTTAGGTAAGCCAGTGTCGTCCTCTGAAGTCCTCGATTTTAACACTCCTTATCCTAGGTTAGCTTAGACCATCCTGGCAACCCTACTTAGCATCAATTGTATTCTCCAAATTTGACCCACTGCTTTCTATGTCCGATCATAAATGGCAAAAAATTGCGTCCAACGAAGCAGTAGAATGGGAAACTGATGGATTTTTTTGTGGTTTCGGCAAATCATATTATTCCGATGGCAATAAAATGAGTTAACATTATTTGGACTAAAAGCACCGAGCTAAAAGAAAACAATGTTGAAAATCCTTTGTTGCCTAAAAATATGCTTTATTTTTGTCTTATCTAGTCTCATTTATTATTGAATCGCGCTCGTAGGTAGTGAAACTAAAAGTATAGGCCCAACAATGGACTCCTGTGGTTTGCTTATTCATATTTAGTATGTATTGGAGTTTGGAAATATACATATTATGTTTGTGTATGTTGTAGAATACGATTTTCGATACGAATTTCCATTAAGTAAATCTGCCCTCACTTATGCAATCTGTGTTAATTTGATTAAAGCCCTAAACTAACAAGCACTTCGTTCCTAAAACAAATTCCGCCCCAATCACTCGATTTTGTCAGAGGAAAAAACTTTCGAAATTACCATACAAAGCCTTTCGGCGTAACATAATTTGTTTATTAATTAATTTGTTTCTTTTAGTTTTACCACTCTGTGTGTGTTTGTGTCTTCTTTGCTTAGACATTAGAGGCGATTGACGCCACCATATGCTTTTTGTTAGTTTCTTCATCTTTCATCTCATTTCTTTGTTAATTCCATTTACTCGATTGGATTTATCAACACAGCAGAATCACCTAAACTGCACCCCGACGCTTGTCTGCAACCACCACTTACGTGATAGATGCGTTAAAAGAAAAACATGTTTATCTAGTTTATTGCTGTGCTATTTCTTATGCTTCTTTTGCGGCACAGTTTTCTTCTTTTCCTCTTCGGTATCTGAGTGCGTATCTAACCTCCTACTCGTTTGTGGTTTGTGGTGTGTATGTTTTGTTAATGACTTTGGCGATTAGTGCTGCTGCGGTTATAATATTCAACTCTTATGTGGTGAGATCTGTCGCATAAGAGATACTTTTACACAAAGGCTAAGATACTTTTTTTCATCTCTTTGTCTTGTCTCATACTCGTCGCATAGTTATTTAAAATTTACATCTTTCATCGACACAAAAAGGTGAGGTGATAAACACGCAAATACCATCTTGTATCTGATTTCTTTTGAGGTTGTGATGCTGGTTGAGCAGACAGTTTTTTGTTTTTCCTTACAGCGCACAAAAGATACTCGTACTTCGATGTGGCATACAAATAAGTCGGTTTGGTGACTGGTTTTCTCAAGCTACATATGGTCGCCTCATGTCTTCTTGTTCACTTCACAGATTGAGTTCAAAAAGAAATGTGCGTCTGTGGACTACTTCATGAAACTCAAGATATTCATATAGATACTTCACTATACCAAAACCTACTTTCCACTGATTCATGAGTACCAACTACCAACACACGTTTAACAACAGAATTAATGTCATTAAAGGCAGTCATTAATTTAATGAATATCGACTTTCTCGACTATTTTAGTGGATAATATTATTTTAATTGGAGCTTCACGTTGCCTACGATTTATTTTTATTGCTGCATGAAAAAGGAGGCAAGGGGACGAGTTGCTGCTGGCTAACTAACTTGCCATTCGAATCTTCTCTTCCTAGAACATCAAAGATTGGGTCTTTTTTTTACTAGTTACTTACGTATAAAATTATAAATAAAATTGGGAAACATAAAATCTGACATACAGACAGGCCATAAAGTTATTTTTTTTTCGCCAACGTAAGGTAAGGTAAGTAATAATTGACAATCTTTCTCAGCTTGAAGTAAAGGCTTTTCATTCAGTATCGGAGTTAATAAATAGGATTCAAAAAACAAACAAGACTCGAGACTAGAAATGATTTCATCGACTTTAGCGTAGCACAAGAAAGGAGACCCCCTTAACTGCTCCAATTACAGCAGGGCATCAATCTCCTCAACATCGCTTACAAGATCATGTCTGCCATATTGCGTGAACGCCTGAAACCTTTCGTCTACAACCTGATTGACCCCTATCAGTGCGGTTTTAGGCCAGGAAAGTCCTCCATAGACCAAATTTTCACACTTAAGTAGATCCTGAAAAAAACCCAAGAAGTCCAAATCGATACCCACGACCTGTTAATCAATTCCAAGGCTGCCTATGATAGCATCTGGAGAGATGAGCTGTATAGAGCCATGTCTAGTTTTGACATCCCTGCCAAACTCATCCGTCTGTGCAGAGTGAGGATGGAAAAAGTTCACTGCTCCATCAGGGCGGTAATGACCTCACCGAGACCTTCGATGTCGAAAAAGGATTCAGATAAGGTGACGCACTCTCATGCGACTTCTTCAACATCATTCTTGAAAGAATTGTTCGAAACTCACAAGCCAAAACACGACGAATGATCTTTCAAAAGTCCGTTCAACTACTTGCATATGTCGACGACATTGCCATCATTGGTAAAACACAGCGAGCTGTCACCGGTGCTTTTGCGATTTTAGAAATGGAAGCGGCAAAAATGGGTTTAGCGGTAAACGAAGGCAAGAAAAAAAATATACTGTCAACGAAAAGGGACACTAACATAGATCAATTGGACAGAACGTCAAAATAAACAGCTATTATTTTATGGGTAGTGAATGACTTTGTCTACCTCGACTCTGCGATAAAATCTCGTCGGAAATCAAACGAAGGATTACTCTTGCCAACCGCTGCTTCTTTGGGCTAAGAAGGCAATTGAGCAGCAAAGCCCTTTGCCGATGGACTAAGGAGCTTTATATAAGACCCTGATCATCCTAGTCTTGCTATATAAAGCTGAAGCATGGACTTAATTGAAAGCGGATGAAGATATCCTTGGTCGCTTCGAAAAAAATCCTTCTTGAGATATTCGGTCCTGTTTGCGTTGCCGGGCTTTGGAGGAGAAGATTCAACCACAAACTATGAAAGCAGTACAGTGACATTGACCTGGTCAGAAAACTGCGCATTGGGCGTTTAACCCTGGAAAGATATTCTGCGTCAAAATGACTCATTCGCGAGCGAAATATACCGCTACCGAAATAGTCCCCATTGCAATATGTAATTTGGGAATAGCTCTTCTGATCTTCTTCAAACCGGATTTCGGTGTTTTTTGTGATTTTTTTAATCTCGTGTTAGAGCAGTGTGTTCTGAAGAATTAGAAACAGTATGCCAAGGATCGAAAAACTACCATTTGCCGAACAAAAACTCTACGAGTTAAAGCATCCTTTGAAATAATGTTTATGTTTTGAATACGACACACTGACTCTTGTCCATTGTCCACTAACTATGTAAATTCCTTTAATTTAGTTCGAGTTTCACAGCGTAACCTATATGTATACAAACATCATTTTCCTTTTGTAGGACTAAGAACTTCCATTATTATTCATAAAAGTGTAGCTTTTTTAAAAAAAAACTACTCGTACACTAAAAGGATTACACAATTCCACCTAACGAATCCTTTTCCGTTACAAAAAGTCATAGTTCTGTTTGACCTTTTATTCGACCGTCATAATTACTTTCGTTATGTAATGTCTTTCAAAACAGTTATGTTGTTTTTTTTTTTTTTGAATTCTTAAGGATTCATCCATTCGTACCTAATTGTTTCCTTTACCCTTTATATATTTTCAAATAAAAGAGAAATGTCCTTTGCAAAGTCACACGATGAATGACGTAATTTTTTTTTTACTGACATTTGCGTATGGGAAACTTTTATACCCTTTGCCATATAACAATTCATTTGAAGTATCTAACCGAAGTAAAGGAACAAAATGCAAGTCCCCACAGTCCAATTGGCGATTGCTTCAGCAGTTGTTCTTTAAAAGGGTTTCCCTTTGTTTCGAAATTCATTCAGTAATTTTTTTACCATTTCTTTCTTTCTTTCTTTGCCGTTATAACCCGGGGGTATTTTTTTCTCTCTATGTTTGGCGGTGAGGTGAGGTGAGGAAGGAAATTATGTTCTCAAGGATTCCATTGGTTGCATTTGATATTGTTACAAGTCATTAATATTGAAATGTTTTGTTCTTTAGCTTGACGGGTGGGTTTTTAATGGACCGTTTTTTCGTAACGTATTTCGTGGAAATAGGGGATTTTTTTTTGATTAAAAACACAGCGTTACCCATTGAGACTTTCAGTGTAAATTTAAAGAAGACATTCTAAAGATGTCAGTCGACATGCATGTGTGTACTATGCACACGTGACGATTACTATGCTCCACTCGTTGATCTGCTCGGGCAATTTTCTTTTATTATAATTTTTGCATTCAACTTGAATAACAAAACAGTAGGTGGTGTATACCTCCACGCGAGATTAAGTGAATGTAAATTTGTGAAGAAATTTCCAGCTTCTGCCACTCGTAATTCTCGCTCGATTTTGACGTCTCCTAGCCAGCAAGGGATTTACTCGTACATCCCTGCAGTGACATCTAGCTAGCCCTATCCACATACACTTTAACTCTCAAGTTATGTGCATACATCATTATCATCATCTTCAGCTCCTGCTGCTCTCAACTTTTTCAATTTTGTTATCCTGTGCGAAGGAAGAGATGATGATGGGCGCCGCACCTTACATAGTCTTGTGGCACGTTGCATGTGTATACTTGAGGCACGTTTGAATATTATTTTTATATTAAAATCCAAGATATTTTATGCATCCCTATCCCTACACTCACACACACATAGCGACAAAAAAATCCATTTTCCAACGTCTAAATCTCATCTTCATCATCACAGTCATAGTCATTTTCGTAAAGTGGGTGCAATATACATTCTAGAAATTAGCTTTGGGGGTCAGGTCACTTGAGGGTTTGGGTTTTTTACAGCTCTTAGTGAAGAAGGATTTTATTTTTCTCGAAGAGGATGTGGGTGAAACAGAATTTATTTTCAATTCAATTAGCTGACTCTTGTGTTATACTCGTATATTTTTGCGGCGAATTCCACCCAGCACTTTGGGCGAAGTTTTGGGTCATGGCATGAATAATCATCTGCTTTGTGGCTCTAAAGATAGATTCTCTATCGTTATGTGGCAGATAGCCTGGGTAGCATTAGAAAATTAATGGCGTTAGCAATTTACTATCAGTTCCCTAACATCATGGAAGTTTCATTAAACTAATTCAACCATTCTCTCGATGGGGGGAGATCTTATCTACACACACGAGTCGTTAAAAAACTTGATTTCCTGGATAGTGATGACTGAATTGAAGCCGTAAATCGTTTAATTTGTTTTAATTTTAAAAGATTTAAACCTCTTTGACAGATCTTTTTGTGATTATTTCAAAGAAGATAAGCGCTTCAAATAGTGTTCCACAAGGTTGTTTACTTTGAGCACTACTTTTCTTGACTTCAATTAAATTCGACGTGAGTGGAGAATGAGTGATAATGCTAATGCAGTCTCTCTTATGTTTTTAATTATGTATTAACATCAAAGGTGCATTGATTTAGTACACGTTTACAAAAAAAACAAAATCGGGGATGTTCCAAAATCCATTTGGACTTGTATTTTGCTAATTAAATTTATAAGAAAAAAACACTCAGTATAATTTTATGAGGGATTACAGAAGATGAATTGTACATCCTTCTTGGACGTAATTTACAATACGTATTCCATGAAACATCCCCAATGGGGAATGGGATATCAATCAATCGTATATGGTCAGCAATGGCGACTATAAAATTGAGATTACCAACTAAAATACAAATTTACAAGCAAAGGGAGCCTCGCATATCAACTGAAAATGTGTACTTTGCCTTGATCCTTAAACTGCAATGAAGTTTAAGTGCACTTGCTGGTTGGTTTGACTGCAACGAGTACACGGTTTTGACAATAAAATTACAAGAAACCGATTGGAATAAAGGATGTAGTACTCGTCGAACTGAGCAATTGTATGGCCAGCAAGTCTATGTAAGTTGTACAAAAAAAAAAGAAGAGTGTCAAAATGACTGAAGCGAAGAAAAAAAAAACACCTTTTAAACTGAAAATAGGATTAATAAAGGCCAAATGTCTATTATATATCAGTTCGAACAGTTTAAGTGTTTCTTGATCGTAGTTGAAAGTGTATTCAACCCCAGGTGCTTTGTATCAATATCTGCATACATAAGCAGATTTGCTGAAAGGCAATTTTAGTTTTCAGTACCAGTAGTGGGCATATTTTAAAAATCCCTAAAAAGTGCGAAATTCCTTTATTACCAGTGAAGATCCTCGGGTTGATTTTTTTTTTTAAGTAGAAGTAGCTTCTGAGTGTCGTCACGAGCTGGACTAATGACGATGAGTTTCAAGAAGAACCTTAATAGCTAAAGTGATGAAGATACGTGTACCGCTAATGCGTCTTCGTAAGGCTCTCAGATATTAAATTTCAATTACGAATACCTCCAGTGATAATCCTTTTCTTACTCTTTCGGATGGGAGTTCTTGGAATTTATGAGAGCTACGATGTTGCCCTGGGTAGCAAAATATCGTTCAATTAGTGAATAAAACTCGATGTTATTGTGAATGAAAGGTGCATTTAGCTTGTGATAGTCGTCCAAAAAGTACTAAAGTAATTATCAACAAAACAAAAAAATGGGAAAAATCAGCTCCGAGTGCAAATCTAATATTTTGTGTCTGTCACGTTTAAATTCGACAACCCGTCAAATTAATGAAAGATTTAATGTTGCCCAACAAACTGTGGTCTGGAGTATAAAAAGAAATTGTGAGACCGGAAATTACAGCAGAAGGAAAGGCTCAGGAGGCCCAAAAAGACGACCATAGTGAAAGATGGTTTCTTTGTGCTCTAAAACCGTCGGCATTGACGCAAGACTTCAGTGGACATCAAAAATGATCTACTTTGAGCTACACGGAAGATATTTTCAGCAGGCTCAGTGAGAAAAAGGCTGGGAAAAGCTGGACATAGAGCACTCAAGGGAGTACTGAAGCCGGATTTTTCTGAGAAACATCTTAATTGGATTCAAGACATCTGGAAAAATGTTTATCTTTTCGAAGAGCGAAGAGAACCAAAGGAAAGACTGAGCTCTGAATGCCTCTTACGGATACCCTCAGAAGTGAAGGTTCACACCTTCTGCCGATGCTTCTTTGGAGATGGAGAAGGTAGAATGGCCTCTTTAGAATCGAAAGAAACTGCAGCAAATTATCTACGGGTCCTAGAATATGAACTAGGGCCCTCCGCGCTAGAGCTTTTTGGTGACACTTGCAGATTCATTTTTCAACAGGATGATGCTCCTTGCCATACAGCCAAAATTGTAAATATGAACTTGTTTTTGTTTTTCAAATGAAAGACTATTTTATAGCTTTAAAATTAGCTACAATTTAAATAACTGAAAACTATGTAGGTATGTATTTGTATTTTTTTTATTTCTTCAGCTAAAAAGTGTTTCGAAAAAAACAATGTTCATGCGCTAAGCTGGGCTCATAACAACCCAGACCTCAATTCAATTGAGAATATCCAGTCAATCATGAAACTTAAGATTGCAAAGGAGCGTCCAGAGCGTCCAATTGAAATCCTTAAATATTAACTAATCCGGCTCTTGAACACCATAGCTGTATCCACATGGACAAACCTATTTGAGTCAATGCATCGCAGATGTGTAGCAGTTATACAAGACGATGTCCAACAACGTACTGATTATATGGACAATGTTTCTAGGAAGCAATTTAAAAATGCAATAATTAAGCATTTTTCATCTCTTATTAAAAAGTACCTCAAAAACCAATTTTTCGGTTTAATAGTATTTTGCTCCCTTGACCTTAGTAAACAAATTCTAACACTCTAATAGTGCCTGAAACGTTTGAAAATGCCTAAGGAAACAAAACTTCATTACAGAATATGTAGTTATCGAAACCAATTCGCCAAACTTCGAAAAAAATAGTTTGAGCAACATTTTTCGAACGGCACTGTATATACAATGTACACAATTTATAGACTACATATGACTCAAAATTCATTATTAAATACAATCATCGACTTTATTAAGTCTCGAAGTGTCTATGATCCAGAAGACTTTTTGTCACGGTTTTTAATGAGGAACAACGAGTGGTAGTAGTAATAAAACGTCACCTTGACCGCCTTTTGAAATGTCCGTCAATATGTCTGTTAACAGACACTAAACAAAAAAATAGACTTTTTCGGTAAAATTGTACAACTTTATCAACTACTCGTACCACAGAGATAAGGCTATCTGGGCACAATAAACATCCAATGGCAATATATATAGACTATATATTTCTATCTCAACCCAACCAACCCCCCCCCCCCCCCCCCCCCCCCCCGCCACTACACACACTCGTAGACTCAAAAACAAGTTTTATTACTATTTTCACCTTGTACAATGCACTGACATCACCAGAAAGTGCATTGCACTTTGTCTATTTCAGCATTAGATGCACGTTTGGCATTTTGAAGGAGGCGGCCGTTTGCAACTTGCAATCTCATTCCATGCACCCCCCGTGTACGAACGTACACGTTCAGTGCACACAACGAAAGGCAACAAAACCAAAGCGACTATCTGTAGATACTCTTAGCTTAGCAACAAATATCAATCTTATTTGTTTATTTATTCACATTTAGTCGTTTTATGTAATTTTCCAACATTTTCGCAGTTGCCGCTGCCGCACGTCGTTAGTTGCATTTGGTAGAAATGTGCAACTCTACATTGGTTTGTGTATCCATGACAAGTTTATTGACCCAACAACAACAGCCACCAGCAGTAGCAGCACCAGCGGCCTTTTTGTTTTGATTTTTTTTCTGCGCAAAGGCTTTGATGGTTGAATGTGCATTGCTACATATGTTTTTATATAGGCACAAACAAAAACAAAAAACAACCATCAACAAACATTAAGATGCAATAATTTTGCATAATTAGTCGGCGACGACTGGGAACGCGAAGTTGTTGCTTGCGCGCGTCGCCTTTTACACTATTCCTCTATTTTTCAAATGAAAAAAAAAAATGCAATGGCCAGAAAGAATGCCAAGAGGCATAAGGTTGGGCTTTGCATTCAAAGCCAGGTCAAAAAGGCAATTGCAACTTTTTAAAGGGTGTTTGTTGGCTGGTGGCCTTCCGACAGCCTTGTGGCTTACGTCACAACACCATTTTTTTTTTACAATTTGACAAAACCCCAAGTGCTGTTCGATTCGAATTAACTTGAATCCATTTTATTGAAAATGCATAGTAAAAAAAATAACAGGAAGACATCGCAACGGGAGGTCGTTTCCTGTGGGCGGTGGAGTTTAGTATTGGAAATTTGAATTGTCTGCTTTCGATTGCTAAATGACAGGTGAAAAGGTGAAATCTAGAACAAGACAAGCAAAAAGTTTCTTTTGTTACATTTATTATATCCTCGCAAATGGAGCACGTGTACGATGGGTAGATAATTTCCCTTTGACATATTCAATAGCATTCGCGAGGTTCATGCACACATACAAAGGGCGGCTTTAATGTACTCATAGAAAGGAATAGAATTTCCCAAACAAATGAGCTTAATCGACCATCCCTGGAAGTAAAAACGCAACTGACGTAAAGGGTGTAACCTGTTTTTTTTTTTTAACGATCCGCGAATATACTCGTCAGTCACAGTGACTTGATTGACATAAAAGAGTTACCTTAACGAAGGGTGCAATGCTATTTATGTAAATTGACTGCTAGTGTGAGATTGAATGAGGTGGAGGAATACTAAAGGAGGCGTTTGGATTTCGGTGTATGGTTACATTTGTCTTTCACGTGTCATTCGATTTCCATTACGCGTAAACGATTCCGATATGCTGCCAATTACAGTGATGGCGAGTTTAATTTCTTGAGAGGAAACTTTGTTTGCATTTTCAACTATTTAAGAAAACGACAGGTCTATTCAAAAGGCTCTACGGTCTACGGGTTCCCTTCAAAATCCGTCGAAGATCAGCAGATGTAGTCCTGAGGCAATTTATAAAACTGGAATGAACTTTTTCAGGCAACTTCTGAAGATCTCTTGTTATAACCTCTTGGATGGAGCAATGGTATGAGTTTAGTCATCTAGCTAGACTCAAGTTCTCGAAGGAGACTTAGGCTTTTGGAAGGTGCAAGCGATGACGGGTCATTCGCATAAGATGTGTTCAGCTTTTTCTGTGTCCTTAAGAAAAAGTCTACTCTCCACTGGTTTCAGATTTACTCTTGTCTATGTAATTTTCTTAATCTCTGGCTTTAAGTTTGTTAAGATCGTTTCATCACGTGTGCCTACTGATACAATCTGTTCGATTCCTTTACTGGAGAAGTTGTCAAAATACATGTCGAAGATCTGTTAATGAATTCCAGTAGGAGAGATTATATTGCTATTTACAGCGATTAAGCTCAATTTTTAGTTGGCTGTAATACCCTTATGACCAGGAACTAAGAGGAGTCTTGTGAAGTCTTATAACATTTGGTTATGATTCCTTTTACTTTTACTTTAGGTGGCGCTATAGTTTGGGGTGAACCAGGGCCTGCTTCTCTCAACCATTCGTGTGTGCGTGTTCTCTTTCTGCACGAATGGAAGGGACCTACAGAACGACGAATTAAGAAGTTCCTCATGACAAATGATACTCTTTGAATCCTTGTCAGACATCCGAAAGAGGTGGCACCGTGAAAAAACTTTTAGGTATTTGCTGGGATTGAATAGCAGTTCAAAACACTAACCACTACGCCACGGTGCTCATGATTTCTAGCACTCGTATATGTCTATTCGCTTCAAGATTGTGATAGACAATTTAGCACCAGTGACTTTCCACTTACTAACGAATTAATCGTTAATAAAGCGATAAAACTTTCGGCTATCTGATTAAATTAAGCTGAAATTAGTTTCCAAAAATCTGCGCGCATTTATGTACATATGTTTGAAGGAATTTAGCATAAATGACATTTAATTGGGACGAGTCTCAGTCTTTATGGTTCTAAGAACTTTCTGCACTTAACGTAACTTAAGCTTATGCTGTTCAATTCCACTGTAAATCAGTTGTTGGATGACGTCAAAATAAAAATAAATAAATATTTCGGGGCCCTACCCTTTCTGATGACTCTAGAGTCTAGAGATACGAATTAGGAAGAAAACAAAGCCTTGAACTATTTAAAAATTACACCGAAAACAAAAATTCTTTGCAATAAATATTATCGCCTATCAAGGTCTTATTTTCACCAACCAAGGTTTTTGAAACCACCACCAAGCCCATACGCCAAACGTCGAGTCAGCCCTATCAGTTTGTAGCCAAAAATAGAAAAGCTCCAAACGTAAACATTGAAAGAACTTATCAACAACTTATAACGAGTTTCAAGTGTCAAACAACAAAATAACTCAAGTGTATGTTGTTTTCCATTTTGAAAATTATTATCATTCCGGCGATATCAACTGTTAAAATCTCAAAAGTTCATTTCCATTAAGAACATCTGAACTTTTAATCTCATTTTCTCTCGTCATCATAGATCACATCATCTTGAATGTGGAGAAAAAATCTAACCTACTCGTATCAAGTGTTTTTGCTTCTTTTAAGCAGCTTCGCTTTTGTGGTGGCATGGATATCTTTTTCTAGCGATGAATTGCTCCATCAAACAATAAACTATTCTCTCTCTGCATCAACCACTTATTGTTCAGCGGATAACAATCGATATCGATACATCGGTTGCATGCAATAATACTCGTACCTCTTGTACTTGTATCTGGCGTTCTATGTGTATTATGTACCCGAAGGTACTTGTACTTCTTGCACACGCTCCAATGGCTCGAAGAAGGAAGGCAAGGCGACTTTGTTTAGATTGTGCCTTCGATTCGGTATGGTATTTGGATTTTACTTTTTCTAACCTTCTATTGCTTAGAAAAATGTTAACATTTTCATGTGTCATGAACTGAAGTCTCTACGTGAAGGTTTACTTCTTCCTCTGGTTCTCCTCTTGCTCTGTGTTATGTGACTTTAAATGGGGAAAATTCTACGAAAAATAAAAGCATATCAAGTGTCGCAGTTGCAGTACATGTTACAAGTTATGGTATGTGTATAGCTGTGTCACGTTTATTCTCTGGAACTAATTATTGTCACATGTAGGTAATCCTATTTTGAAAATTATAGCAGCAAGAGTAGTGCTAGTCTACCACGAGGCAGGTACATATACCATTCAGACTCATACGACTTCGTTCATTGTACTATGAGGTACAGGTAGGTGTCGCTTAAAGCTTTACAGGTCTTGTTACACGCATACAATATCTAAAATGTTGCCTCAAGTCTTTCGTATCCCCGACTTCCTATTAAGTTTTCATAGTCAAAATTACAATAAATTTGGAGGTAAGTGCTTATACACAAGTTGCCAATGATCTCAGTAACAACTTTATTTATTGCCAGATGGAAAGAAAACTTAAGTCAAACAATAAACCGATTTCGAAAGCCATTTAAAACTGTAAACAACTTCAAAACTGCTGACCCAGAAGTTACTTACTTACTTAGGTGGCGCTACAGTCCGGGGTGGACCAAGGCCTCAACCAACAACCTCTTCCAGTTAGCCCGGTCCTTAGCTAACCGCTTCCAGTTGCGCACTCCAAGTTGGTTGAGGTCTTGTTCTACTTGGTCGCGCCACCTTAGGCGAGGTCGTCCTCTGCTGCGCTGACCCTCCGGGTTAGAGTTGAATATTCTCCGAGCCGGAGCGCTGATGTCCATGCGCTCCACATGTCCTAGCCATCTTAAACGCCCAATGTGCAGTTTTTTGACCAGGCTGATGTCGCTGTATAGCTCGTACAGTTCGTCGTTGAATCTTCTCCTCCAAAACCCGTCAACGCAAACGGGACCGAATATCCTACGAAGGATTTTTCTCTCAAAGCGACCAAGGAGATCTTCATCCGCTTTCGATAAAGTCCATGCTTCAGCTCCATATAGCAAGACTGGGATGATAAGGGTCTTATATAGAGTCTCCTTAGTCGATCGGGAAAGGACTTTACTGCTCAATTGCCTTCTTAGCCCAAAGAAACAGCGGTTGGCAAGAGTAATCCTTCGTTTGATTTCCGACGAGATGTCATTTTTTGATGTTATGGCAGAGCCGAGGTAGACAAAGTCCTTTACTACCTCAAAGTTGTAGCTGTCTATTGTGACGTTCTGTCCAATTCGTCGATGTTGGTTGTCCCTTTTTGTTGACAGCATATACTTAGTTTTGCCCTCGTTTACCGCTAAACCCATTTTGGCCGCTTCCATTTCTATACTCGCGAACCCAGAAGTTGCATCTTCAATAATATCCACTCGTATGACTTTCCTTCCCCTATAGACTGTCGATTCTGCCATCTGACCTAGAGTGCTTGAGATATGGTTGAGAAGATTGTAATTTATACTTCACTGTTTCTTTGAATCTATTACAATAAACTGAGTATTGCCACTCCCTCCTCCGTGACCAACTAATTCTTTACTTCTACTAGAACTATGCATCCGGCAATAATATTAATCCCTCTCCACTAGTTCTAGCATAGTGCACTGAACTAATGCCGAACAGATAAGGCTACGAAACGAATAAAAAACACAGAAAACAGCGTAGGTAGAGAGTAGCGACATAATATTAACATGATAAAAAAAAAAAAACACCAATCAAGAGTTTAAAAATAAATAATGCACTTCACTTAAAACTATGCAGATAATCGTACATAGATGCAGATAAGTACATATAGATACGAACGAGTGCGGGCTGAGTTGATGTGAATGCACACACTGAGAATGCAATTCCGTTGAATAGTTGGGGCCGCATAGATACCCCCCGTTCTACCACACACAGAGAGACAAAGGTGTATGCCCCCAAGTGCCTTTGAGTGTACATCGATATGAGCACATGAACAGATATAAAGATAGAGATACATTCGTACTTCATTATAAGCATAAAAATCATTAAAGCATAGCATCGGTGCCGAGTAATGGTCCTTGGATTAGTATCTCTCGTTTATGGGCAAATAATACAAGAAAATTAAATTGGAAATCGTTAATTGCAGCTCAATGGTGTACGAATAAATGATAGCTGCTGCTACTGGACAGAGAGAAGAACAATTTTTGGCGTAGTGCTGGTTTCCCATTGTTGGCGGTTCTGTTTTTTTTTTTTGTGTTTTACCCATTTTTGGATGGTCACGACATTGGAAATTGGATTCACCCATAAGTCGCCGCTATCCAGCGACTCTAAATCTACGAGTATGGCAGCACAAAATGAATATTCATGGAAATATGTGTTTTTCATGACTTTACGAATGGGTGGATGAGTACGAGTACATATTTGCTAATTTAATAGGCGTTCTGTAAGAGCCGAATGTTTGCACAAGTAGTTTGCATAGTTTTGTGATATTTGCTGCAGTAATTAAGAACAATAATTTAACTATAGTGAATTAGGAAAATCATGTTTTTTAGTATACAATATAGTTTGTGCGTCATGGTAGTAAAGAGGCAAAGGTGGTAGAACCTTATTTTTTGACGATTGACGTACAAAGTCACTGCTCATTTGGACCAACATGGTGCATTTTGTTACCCTGGCCAACCTACAATGAGAAAATAGCCAATGATTTGGATAGGGTCATGAATCTTAAGAAGACTTAAAGGATAGTATTCCAACTACAACTTGAAAGGATTACATGTACATGTAAATTATTAAACTGTGGTAGTTCCCAAGAATCACAATTGAATCATTAAAGAAGCAAAAAAGTGGTAATCTCCCGGTACCCTGTATGAGCTCATTCAACGCCTTTCGCTGGCGCATAGAATCGAAAATACAGTCTTGTGCAAATTAATGTGAACAAACACTTTTTTGTTCAAAAACTTGTATTATTTATTTAAAGTTGCAGTAAGTAATGAATTTATAAAATCAATATTCAATGTTTGTCACTGTTCATCATTCCTGTTATTGGAACTAACGATCCTGTACCAAAGTAAGGAAAACAACCCCAAAACATTTGCTTTACAGGATGTTTTACAGTCTGCTGGATATGGGCTATTGAAATGGGTTCACCATCGGATCTTCGAACATATTGAGGATTCATACCCTGCACGAAAAAATGACTCTCGTCCGAAAATAGCACCTTTTTCCATTCATCTGCTGTCCATTCTTTATATTTTCGAGCCCAAGCCATTAACTTCTTTTTCATTACAGCATTGAGGAGTTGTTTCTTCAGAGGTTTTCTTCTAGAAGACGTCGCCGAACTGTTGAGGCGTCCACAACGGTTCATGCAGCCGCAAGATCTTTTTGTAAGTCGTCACTGGTTTTACTAGGGTTGATCTTACTGTTTTTTATTAGAAGAGCGTCCTCTTTCTTGGTGGTTTTACGTTTTCGACCACATTTTCCTGTTCGTTGCGGTAAAATCGACCCAGTTTCTTTATGGCGTTTGATCAAAAATATTTCGGGAAGATAGGCCAACTATGTTTTCCGCAGGGCTATTATGTTCTAGTTTAAGAATATGTACAATTTGGATAGATCCAAGAACGTTGTGACAACAAATTACCTTGTTTGCCATCCCAATTAAGAAAAATATAAAATGTTCAGATTAATTTGCACAAGACTGTAGTAGATCGTCAATGATCTCGAATGACGGTTTCAGATAAGGCATTTGTGTATTCAGGAGGAACTTCGTGAAGATCGGCCTAATCCTTGGGCCCATTTGAAGATAAAAATTGACACAGGAATTCATAAGTTAACTGGGGTTTGAATGTCATGACTGTTTTACGCACATTAAATCTGTTTTACGGATTTTGCGAGTTTCGAAAATTAAAAAAATAGCAAGTCAAGCTGCTTTTGGAAAAAGTTGTAAGTGACGATGAATCTTGGTATTGTAAGAACGTCCCGGAAACTCAAAAGTAATCCCTGGTATCTCGCCGCGAAGTCGCGATTCTTCTGACAAGTCAGGACAACCAAAATCAGCAATAACAGTGATTATGTCGATTTAAACCCTTTACTAAAGACTGACAATTTGACAATTGGTATACCAACGTTATTTGGAAAATCACCAAAAAAACAGGAACTTTGGCGCTGCAACGGTTGACACTTAAAACCAAAAGATGACTCTCCTCGAAATACATAAGTGTGTTTTCAACCCAAAAAGCAACGAGTATTTATTACGCTTTATTCAAATCCACTTCTAAACTTCTCTTCAACTCCAAAGCAACAAGAGTGCGATAAATTCAAAAATCCTTTCCAGAACTGACACGCCACGCCCACTTAAAAACTGACAAACTTATAAAAATAATCTTGCATTTCCCAAAACAGAACTGATCTCCAACGAGTCTAACTCCTCACCCACTTTGCGTACTATTTCACAACCCTGTGCAGTTTAATTAAAAAAAAAAAGAAAAGAAAAAATTCTAATTCAATTGCGTTTCGAACCCAGATACAAGTTAAACTCGTGCACACAATCAAACGCAACAAGTCAGCCCCACAACATCTCGTTTCCTTGCAAAGCTAGGCGCCGCTCGATTGCGACGTCCAAAATAATTAATCGTGTGTGGGTTTCTCGATTGGCCAGAGTCAAAATGATTGTTAAAGCATTTAACGTACGACGTTGTATGTCAAAACGACTTAAATGAGCACAGTAAAAAAAAAAAAAAAAAAAACAAGTGCCTATAAACCGTGCGACAAGTACGTAACGTACGAGTGAGTATACTCGCATGCTTTGCCATCTGGTAAAAGTAATTTAAAGAAAAATTTGCAATCCGTGTCGTTCCTTATTTACAGTACTTTGAATTTTCATGTGGAAATATGGGTAAACGAGTTTTTTATAAAAGAAAAACATTTGCGCAAACTGAATTGCTGAATCTATAAAATTAAATAAGAATTTTGGGAAAGCTGTTCTCTTTTGAGAGTGGAAAAGAAGAAGGGCCACGGAATGGAATGCTGTGGTAGTCCACTATTTTTATTAATTGCAGCCATCATCGTCGGTATTGTGTGGCAAGCCTTACTAACAACTTTCGAAAAATGGAGTTTATTTTGTTTTTAGTTCTTGATTAAGTTAGTTTGATTTTTTATTCTGTTTGTGTATCCCCCCCAGTTTTCTGTGTATCATAATAAATTAAAGTGAATCGCACGCCCATCAGATTATTGCACAGCCACTTCATAAATTCCCAACGGTCTCATTATGTCTTTACTCTTACGAGGTAGGGAGGACTCCACTCTTCCATTCAGGAAAACTCGATCGATATTAATTCGTTAATTATTCACACAACTGCATTGGCTGGCTCGCTTCCCATTTCAATAAAACATAAATCAGTTTTAACCTCTCCCTGTTGTTTCTGCCGCCTACAGTGTAAAGAACACAAACAAACAGCGCCATCGATCCTTTTGCTGACCATCGTATGGTTATTTATGATAGAAATCCGCTTCCTTGCTCTTTTGGAAAGAAGGAAATGAATTGGTCAAAATTAATTGTTTCCATAGCGCGCGAGAACACATTCAACAATGGCACACGCGATTCGCTTTTATTTAAATTTAACTGATCGCATTTTTCGTGTGCGTTAAGTGACCGTTTGCGGAAGCTGCTTTGAGAAACGCACAACTACAATGGGTCGGACTCTTTTTCATCTTCCGGTGCTTTGCTTCCTTATAAACCACACATTGCAGATGAGATACAATTGGGACAATTCTATGCACTCTCTCTAGATGGCTGCATGCCCGCCAACGCAGTTTACCATTTTTGAAATTATACTGACATGGAAAAAGCGGTGCATTAATTTATTTCATGTAATAGAGCAGTAGTTGCGACGAAGACCTTAATAAGCAAAAGCCAGTATGACCGGAATGAGTAAAAAAAAAAAAACAACAACTAACTCTCTAACTCTCTAGTTGGGCAATGGACACACAACAACGTAGGTTGGCGGCTCATGGCTGGTTGCAAATGGACAAAGAAGTCAATCGATGTGGAAAGGTGACGGTGTAACCGGTCGAGCAACCTTTTTGGGTTGATCTCTATCGATGACTACAATTATTTTCATTTTTTATAGATACATTCAGACATAGATATCTACCGCTGAGAGATTCATTGGTTAGCTGAGCTTGGAATCAAGGGATTGGATTTTACACCAACCTAAATGTATTTGATGCCCTCACTGCTCAAGTGTCAGTCAATCAGCGGAAAAATAAAAAATAAAAGATTAAAAAAAAAAAATCCGGTCAAGTGCAAGTTATACTTGCGCAATAAGTGTTCCGTACTGTATCAGTTATTTTAACTACATACATATGTATGTCATAGATTTATGTTGATAGATCTATATGAACCCTTTCTTTACGATACGATTTCTACTAAAGATACAATGATACTTTGTTCGATACTCACATATATGTACAAACATAAAAACATATATAGGTACATATATGTACATATGCACTTGTATATCTGCAGACACAAGAAAGTACATGTGTACCTACATACATAGTTTTATGGTGCACAGCACATTTCAATACAAATAAATTGAGCACAATTTGCGAAAAATAAATTCAAATTTGTACCTACATAAATGTATACCAACAAGTAAGTTGAACAAATTACCTACATATGCATGTATTTATGTACATATGTCTCTGATGTCCTTTCTCATCTGCTCAGAAGAATAGTTATACACACACACAAGGTAAGAGAAAAAAAAAACAACAAATAAAGCATGTATATACATACATACATATATACCTACATAATATGTTCATATGTATATGTATTTACAAGAAATGTACGCTTGTGCATCAGATTTAATTTTTCGTCTCGTTATTCGTTCAATTGCATTAACTGCGTATTTTGCGATTTGTCTCCCTCTCTGTGGCTGTATATACACAAATTCAATTTTTTCCAATATAGTAAAAGTAGAGACACCTACATTATAATAGGAAACCATCAAGCTTCCTTTATGTGTTATATTATGTATCATTGGTTTAAGTCTTAGGTCAATAGTTATCCGGTAGGAATATGCCACGAAAATTCGCTGCGGGTATAACACTTTTGCCATCAATTATTCAATTTTTACTCTCGTATCTACTTTTAGGCGTTGTGATATTTTTCTGGGTATGTAAACAATAGGGTAGTTGAAATTAAAAAATTAAAAAAAAACGGTTGAAGTAGGGCAGTCGTGAGAATTATGTTTCCATCTACACTTTATTCTCAATGTTTGTGATTTTATTCAGATTTTTCTGAGCGATATTTTCGGAGAAAATGCTCGGGACAGCAAGTTGTAACGTTTTGTGAAAATTTGTTAAGAAACTACCCCCCCAAAGTCGAAATTCAGCTTTTTAAGTTCTGGTCTGTGTTTAGGCCACTAATTGCTACAACTGTTCCAAATTTCAATAGCCTAGGTTAAGTAGTCTCTGAGAAAAAGGCCTGTGACAGACAGACACCGAACTGATTCCATTAGTGTTCCGTTTTGGTACGGACGGAACACTAAAAACGATAAAATCGCGGTACCCATGATTGAGATAGATTTACAGAGCAGAGGTCAAATTGGGATTGGGATTGCTTTCGATTGGAGATGGAAGTGAGATTACTTCCGTAAAATGAAAATGTTAAGTGGAACCTGACGGTGCTTACTGGCAAAAGCTGTGCGCTGTAGGTACCTGAACTGATGTCGTGAAGAGGCTACGGGAAAAGATTAATTTTATTTCTCAGGTTTATGGTAAGTTACAGTTTAACTCTTTTAGAAAATACAAAATTTACACCCATTCGTTAGTTAAACTGAAAAACACATGTACTTCAACTAAGAGGTTCCACAAGGCTGTCGACATTGGCCTGCTAATAAAAAAGATAAGTAGCGATAAGTTGGGCTTTCTTTTCAGCTTAACCGCGTAGATACAAGTTGCACAAGATGCTGGAAATTCACTCACGTTCGGTTTTAGGAATATGATAAACTATGATTCACGCGCGATAAAGGGGTTATGAATGCCCTTAAGATGTCTTGCACAGCGGGGATGTAAGAGGAGGTACCGATGCGCATTGGTCTTAAATGTTTGTAAATCGTAACGGAATCGTGTTTGGTACAGCAGCATTCCACGTTCGTGTTGAGCGGTTAAAGAAAGAATCTCTATATTTTACTGTACGCCCGAAGTTGGGCTTAAGGGTAAACTGATGGTCATTCCTTGCGAAAAAATTGTTGAAGGGGAGGAATGCAACTGGCTATATCGCTGGAACCCTGTTCCTGGAAAAAACGATAAAAAAAGGAAAGACGAGAAACATTACGACGGTGTCGATGGAGTCAATTGGCTCAGTGATGTTTCTATCGCATAGAAGTTTTATCGCGCGTTTTTGCATTCTATCGATCAGGTGCAGTGATGTTTTGGAGTACCCGACCTGATATAAGTATTGTACTAGAGAGCTTGGGGCGAATATTCGCCTTACAAATTGTAGCTAGATCAGAAGGTGTGAAGAATTTATTACATCGGTGAAGAAAACGTAGGCATTTCGCGGCGTTTTTTGGGACTTCAAATATGTGGTCATTCCAACGCAGGTTGGAATTAACACATACAGAAAATTGAAAGCTTTTCGGTGTGAACAATGCAAGAGCCATTCATGGTTAATGGCTGATGATGGGTAAGATTACGCTTTAGTGACAGAAGACAGCATTGAGTATTTGAAGCATTAAATTCCACTTTCCAATTTAGTTATGCTATCAAGGTCAGAATTTAATTAGCTTAACATATGCGACCGTTCCAGTTCCACAGCCGAAGAGCAGGGACGTGAATCTATAAACGAATATGTAAAGCTGAGGGTGCTATCATCAGCGAAGGAATGTATCGGATTAGATGAAATAAGAAAGAGTGTCAAAGACAAAACTGAGTCCTGGGGAACACCAGCATTCATAGGGTGAATTGCAGACTTGAAACCATCCAATACAACTTGTATTGAATGGCCCGAAAGGTAGTTTCTAGTCCATTGAAGGAAATGTTCATCTAAGCCATATGCACACATTTTCGACAAAAGAGCCTGATGCTAAACTCTGTCAAATGCTTTTGAAATATCGAGTGCAACAATCTTACACTCACCAGAGTGATGGAGAGTTTTGTTCCACTTTTCGGTGAGATATGCCATCAAATCACCAGTGGACCTTTTGCTACGGAAGCCATATTGCCGGTAATTAAGAAGCTTTCGTGATTCAAGATATTTCATTAGCTGATGGTTTATCAGCGTTTCCATAATCTTGGAAAGAAGGGACGTGTGTATGTAAGTGCTATGGATCGGAAACTAGAAAAAGACATTTTTAGGGACAAATGCTGTTTTCCATCTACTCGGAAAGAGTCCAGAGGAGTAGGAAAGATCGAAAATGGATTTTACGCAATGGTTTCGCTAGGGTAGAAAAATACCGCCTCAGAACTATGGGAGATACATATATACCGTCTGGACCGGCGGATTTGTGAATGTTAAGATCTTTAATTTCTCTTGCAACTTAACGAGTGCGAAAGTGGATTTGTCCCCTGGAGTATTCAATGCTCTCAAGTACATGCGGAGGCAAAGTGCAATCTGGAAGCGTTGAACTAGCTGCAAAATGTGCAGCAAGCAGATAAGCTTTGCCCAAAGAGCTTGCATCTGGAATGTCATTGCAAATGAGCATCGGAATCGATGACGAGGCATTCTTCTCGTTTAAATGTGATTTTTCCAGCACTTACTGAGCATTTGCATCTGATTAATGACAGCTCCACTATACTCAATATCAGAAATTACTATGAATATTTTGCGTTTTCATAATTTTCTCTACTATACAATAAATTGTTAAGCACATAAAATAGACTCTCAATTCATGACAAATGAAAAAAAAAAAAAAAAACAAAACACTTCTGTGAAATTTGCAAGTGAAACTATTTGCAGCATCAAATCAACTTTAGAAAGTTGCAAAAAAAAACTATCGTATCGTATCGTATCTCTACGCAAACTAAAAATAATAAATTACGGCAGAAATGAAAAAAGAAAGAAAACATTACAACAAGGAAAAGATTCAAACAAAGCGCTATATAGTCACAAAGCAACAACAACACATGCAAACACCACACAGTGGGAAGATAATTGTAGACTACAAAATTGTTTCAAATGAATTGAATTGAAAGCCCCCAGGGATTGTCTGTAAACCGGGACAACAGGACGGGTACAAGCGCGATCAAAGAACGAACGAAACGCAACGTGTAGATTCAAATGTGTTGGTTGGTTGGTAGTGGCGCAGCAATAGTGGGTGATATTAAATTCAATTCTTGGGAATATATGTATGTATCTTAAAAAGGCATTCGACTGGAACTTTTTAAACTAGTTATTGTAGAGTGGGAGTGGGGGAGGGCGTGAAGGATCAAAAGCAATTGCTGCAGTGTTATTAGCGCATAAAACCGATATGCGTTGATAAGTGCGCAAATGAATCTAACTACTTTTGCACTTCATTCTTCTACTCTAAATAAACAACAACAACAATGCAATGACTATGACTATGAATACATAAACAGTAGTCGTGATTATTTAAATACACTACCCATTGTTCCATATGCTAATCGAAGCAGATACGTCCAACAAGTTGCCACAGCCACAACCGCACTGCGCACCGCAAAGCAACTTTTATTTGCTTTTGGATCACATTTCACGTAGAATATACGAGTACTTGAGCGAAAATAAAAGTTATAGCCTTTTATATTTTATCTTGCAATGCAATAATAGTGTAAATGAGACGATTAGTATCAGACTATCGCATCGGGGGAATACCAAGGGAGTCAGCAGCCACTAAATGGAAATTGCTTTGAATGGAAGGTCTGTTTTGCGTTCTAGTTTAGTGTTTAGAGTGTTTTCTACTTAACTGTGAGAACGGAGCTTTCTATTTATGGAGAATGAGTTGGAAAAAATGTGTTTGGTTGCATTCGAAAGCTTAATAGTTTAAGAATACATAAAATATTATTTACTATGCCTATTAAAAATGTTTATGCTTAACACCTCTGCCTTAAGCCTCAAGGGGACCGTTGTTAATTTAATGATAACGCATGTCGTAAACCTCTCACCCGAAGGCATTACTTTCGGGGATTTAGCTCAGAAAGTCAAGGAGCTTCTTTGGAAAGAACAGTACTATTGCAATTGGTCCAAAAGTTGCAAGTTTTTCTATTTATCGACAGTATTTAATGAATCTATCGACTATCCAATGTATTTTGGTACACTGACTTGAAGTGTGGTGTAGTGCATCAAAGCTTGGTTTCGGAGTCGTTCGATTCGAAGTAATAACAGGAATACAGCAAGGCTGAGTTTTTAGCAACAGGTGACGTGCGTGCGATGAAAAGGATCATGTCAGACAGACAAGGCATTCAAAGTGCAGCTCGAGACTTGAGTAAGCAAACGATGTACGCCATATGAGTCACAGATTCATTGATTCGTATAGCGAACTCAACTCACTAAGAACTCACGATCTAGAGTAGATCTGGAGAGAAGAAAAATATTACAATATATAAGTAAATAATATTTAAGGGGGCGGAACGTGAAAATTCTGACAAAAATGAAGAAGAAACACATAAGACAACTGCGGGAGCATATTTCAATGACAACCAGTAGGTACTGAATCCGCAGAAATGACTTAAGTTCTTAAGAAAAAGAGGATTGGTGGAAATCTTGTAACCCAAGAACTCATCGACGTATCTCAAATGTCTTTCTAGATCTCGCATAAAAAGATCTTGGCAGTGCAAGTGAACATACATATTATATTCATACATTCGTTTGGTTATGGCTTAATGAATGAATATGGTCTGCAAGATCTATGCAGATTTTTTTTTCTTGTATTCAGCGCTCTGGATTAAAAAGTCTGCAGACAAATCACTAACACCTCAAACTCCGAATAGGTCGGTATACTGCCTAAAGCAACGATTGTATACTTCCCATTTCCACCACACCAATGATTAATTGACCAAACCGTACAATCTCTGCATCTCTAACCCCAAATCTCCAAACTAATCAAGAAACCACACGATTATTAGTTGCAAAAATCCATTCGCAAAATTAAGTTCCTAATTGTTCTTCGCTCAAGTTCACTTCACAGCTATAAACTTTCAAAAAAAAAAAACTGTGATTTCCAAATAAAAAACAAAATTAATTCATCATTAAAACATTGGCGAGTTACCTAATGATTGAAATATCAGTCATTTAATTCCTAGTAGAAGTTTTAATGCCAAACTAGTGGCAGCATCAGTGTAGCGTGCGGAAAATTACACATAAGCAAAAACAAAAAAAATTTAACAATTAATTTTAGTTAGAAACCTCAATTGCAAATGCAGAGTTTTCCTTACTACGAAAAAAAAAAAAAACTATTCATTGAGTTCATGGCAGTTTGCGTTCATTAGCACGCACGCAGTTGTATTGGCAAAAAAAAAAGATATCCAAATGAACGGTCTAAAACTCTAAAGAGTGGTATAAGTATGTATGTACTTGTACACTACTAGTTGCAGACCTTCAGCACATTTGCAATTCACCACAATTCAGTTTGAAATCGAGAAGAGACGTGATACGGACGTAAACGTGTGCCTTGGCTTTTCCATTTGGCTGATCCAACGATTGAATCAGATCGCGTAAAGCAATGAAAATGACTCATCGCCATCGTCATCAGCAACGACGACGACATCAGCATAGGATACCGCTGTGTTTAAAGTGTCTGACGGTTTCCGCATAGCAGATCTGCGTCATTGCTTTTTAATTATGTACTTTTATTTATATAAATACAATTTTGAATAGCTTTTCAGAATGTGTAAACCACACAGAATGTTCCAGAGCGTGGAAAACAGACAATTTGACGTGAGACAACCGCAAGCAAAGCAAGGTGACAACGATGTCATTGTTGCGGTCGTCGTCGTCGTCATCGAACCATGCTCGCCTTGGCTTTGTATTAGAATTATGATTTAATACGATAACAGGTAATTAGTGGCGATAAAAATTCGTCATAAATAGTAATGTATACGAGTAGTTGGCTAGATGGTTACTGTATAACCATACAGAAGCGAATTCTCAAGAGAGCGAGCTGTTGGATTTTCTTTCCAATTGCAATCGAGTAAAACACTTTCATTCTTCTAGCCAGAAATACTTGATTAGTTTTCCTCACTCATTGGCGCCTAAAAATATGTTGCTCGGTGATTCCTTCCACAAAAAGAAAACAAAACGGATTTAGAAATTATTTGCAGACTGCAAATCTGCTTCTATTTTTTCAATTTAATCGTAAACAACAGAATTAGACGAGTGGTTCGTGCTAAATGAATTACTTACGAATCAAGGAGACTACAGTACTCCCAAACAGAACAGAATGAAAGTTGGTGCGGGCAAATTCAGGTATCGAATCACTCCGGCTACTGGACTTTTCCAGTCAGGGGAAGCTAACTCCGCACAATTTTTCGTCCCAAGGACCAAGCATAATATTGCTATTTTTACAAATTCTAAAGTCGCTATCAAAGCCATGCTACCATGTCGCAGAGCTGGTAGAGCTGTACCTAAAATAGACAGTCTAGAATGACTGCCCTGGATTCCAAGACACAGAAAATGATCAAGCTTAAGAGTCCATATTACAATAGGAGCCATTAAGGCAATATAATCTCACACTTCTTAAAATTATAGCCAGTTTCAGGTCTCACGTGGACCAGGCTTTACATCCAAAACGAATTGGCCCAACTATAGCAGGTTTAAAACTCGCATAAACATCTTTCCCTACCACCACATCTATCAACCTATCTAACACAAGACCAAGCTATTACACGCAGCCACCTGTGTTGTTTGTCAGAACAGGACGGGTTAGAAGGTATCGGCTGGCCGCAAATAGACCAGTGTTCGTCCAAAGTAATACCACAACACTCTCGAACACTTTAGAGAGAAATGGGAGTATTGATATAGGCCGGTATTCATTCTTCGTTCGTCCTTTTGTGACGGGAATGACGTTTGCTAACTTCCACTGTGTTGGAAATACGGGCATAGTTAAGATCGTGTTTAGCAAGTGAGCTAGAGAAGGAAAGAGCTTGGAAAGGAGAGCTTTATGAAGACCGGGTGATCGCCGTCCAGACCTACTGCATACGATTTGATCGATATCATACTTTCAACCACATCAACAGGCTCAACTCTGGAGAAGCTAAATTTAGTAGACGCTTGATTTACATACGCCAGGGCTGCGGGTGCCGCAAAATGCTGTGGGACTTGAGAAATAATCTTGCGATTGAGTCATTCACGTCAGCATCTTTTTATGGGTATTTGCCTTCCAAATCCCATACTATGCAAGCTGTTCCAGAGTTTTCGCCCGTTACCTGATGTAGCGATCCGATTTTGAATAACTCTCGCCTTTTCTGTGCGGATACCAGATCCTCTTCCATTTTATAGCGTTTCCATCGATTGTAAACTTAGTTCCTCTCATTCAGAGGCCGACGAATGTCATTTGTGAACCAAGGCTGAGAGGTGGGTCTAAACACCTTCGCTTTAACAGGGACAAGAGTAATAAAAAGATGAAAAATATTAGTGATTCAGTGTTTTTAGTCTCCTGTAATTTCAGATTCAGAGTTTTTTTTTTTATACAGGACTAGAACTGTTTTTTATTGACATCCATCAGTTTTGGATTAAGCAATTGCACCATTCGGTTCAGAAGAGATGTCAATGTCCGGCACCAACGCTGGCAGAAGAATGTAGATTTTCGGTCATCTATGCGCAGAAACCCCGATGATGGAGCAGATTTCCTTAAAGCCGAGCTAGTTTTGGCATGAGTAATCAAAGTCAGATGAAACTCTGGAGAAATCTACCGAGTTTCTGTGTAAAATAGATCAATATTGAATTAAAAGTTTGTCGGACACTGGAAGAGGAAATACATACTGTGGAAAAACTTGTTAGTGTTCAACGATTCGTACATCAGCATAACGCTCCCTATTCCAAAATACTAACACTGAGCTACCGCTCCTACAACACATTTAATAAAGCCTTCATTCCTATTCTTTACGAATTATATTTTTCTGGCCTTCGTGGAGAAAAGACCAACATAAACAAAACTGTTGTGTTTTCTGTACGCTCAACGAATATCGATCTTTATCTAGTGTTCGGCTTTCTTAAATACGTATGTTTTTTTTTTGGCTGAAGAACGATGACAAAAATCAGAGACGAACCTCGTGGTATAGAATGGCATAAATCACTCTAATAAATATTTAAATATTTAAATACAATTTTGAAATAATAATTTCCACTCACCAGCTACAACCGAATCATTCTGGATTGTACGACGAACAATCATGATAGCATCATGAAGAGAACGTTCTGTTTCTTCGAGGAATTGTTCAGCACCGCCGCGCAAAATGAGAGTACATGTCCTGGCATTTGGACATCCTAAATATAAGAGACGGCATTTTTATTTAATAATTCATAATTATTTTTAACACCTTTAACTTACCTTGGAAAATGTTGAATCTCTCTCCACCCACTTGCTTCTCTTCAAAGTAATCACACAGACCCAACACTTTTGGACCGATGTCATTGGCTGTGGTCATCACTGCACCACCACATGCTTTAAGCGTACGATTTAAATCTTCGACGGCAACACGACCCGCGCAAAACATATCACGATCAGCAAACCATTGAGTGGCTACATCGCCAATTGGCAACTTTGACAACACCACATTGGCTCCAGAGTCGGCGATTTTCTGCAGTTTGTTATAGAGGATCTGCCATTCGGCATCGACTACCTTCTGATACTCCTTAACGTTGTCCACTCGAATCTCAGCATTGTCACGCTCAGCCTTGAGTTCCAATTCGATGTTCAATAAGGCAATTTTGCAGTTCTTGTAAGACTTGGGCTGCATCTCGAAACCGGCGTACGAGAACGTTTTTTTGAAAGCAACACCTGAGACAATTGTGCTCTCCTCAAGAGAACCACCTGTGACCTTCTTAATACCAATCATGTTGAGCGGGAGAAGTTCGTCCAACGAGAGAACTGCATCGACTACCATCTTCGAGAAGAAATCCTTTTGTTGATGGATCAGCTTCGAACTCATAGCAGTGGCAGAGCACTTCTCCAACAGCGCACGATGTTCTTCTTTTGATCGTTTCTCGATGCGGACAGCCATTTGGTTAATTTTTTCAATGCAGAGCGACAAGGCTTTGCGAATGGCTTTGATGATAATACGAGGATGTACACCTTCCTCGACGAAGGGCTTGATTTGTTTAAGGAACTCGCCGGCGAGTAAGACTACGCTGGTGGTGCCATCACCAACCTATTAAGACAATAGAATGAAAATGTTACCAAAGCACACAAAATTGAATTTGTTATGAACTCACCTCAGCGTCCTGTGATTTGGCAATGTCAACCAAAGTCTTTGCTGCTGGATGAACAATGTCCAACAATTTCATGATAGTGGCTCCATCATTCGATATAGTGGCTTTGCCATTTCCGTTGACAATTAACTTGTCCATACCACGCGGACCGAGTGTGGTACGAACAGCATCAACAATCGATTGGCAGGCATTTATGTTGGAGATCAGCTGTGGCTTGCCCTGAGAGGTGTCAGTGCCTTCCTTCAACAAAACTATTTGTGGTTGCTGCAGAAAAATGCAAATTTATTTTAAAAAAATGTAATTGTTTATTTCTCGAAGAGCAGCCGGCATGAGTAATACAATGGCCAGGCGGTGGGGCGCTGTCAGACTACGAGAAGGTTCCACACAAAGCTTTGGTACAATTTTCAGGTTAGGTTGAGAAGTTTTGTTTGAAAAATTATTTTCTTTTATGTATTCCACGGTGATTTGTACGGATTTGATTGCATTTGATTAAACATTAAATATTTGGATGAAATGTTCATACTTTTCTTAACAGAAGCACTATCAACCCACTCGTCACTGACTCATTGCGAACATGCTGACATGTTTTACGGCACTTTCAATGGAATTACTAAGCAATTTTATTTGCACACTTCTAATTTATCTAAACGCTTACCATTTTGTTTGATTTGCTGTAGAAACTTTATTAATATATCACGAAAATAAATGAAAAATTAAAACAGCGGTTTATGTCTTCACGAGGAAATTCAATCAAAAACGGTGTGCTGCAGAGTGAAGTGACTTTACGCGAATGAAAGAGACAAACAGCAGCGCTTCGAATACAACATGTGACAGTGCGGCATGTGTTTTATTTGACGAAGATGGGATGTGTTCGGAAGATTAGTATTTTTTGGTTTGTTGATTTCGAAAAGTTCCGGAAGGTGGCTGAAAATATTCGTATCTTCGTCAAAAAGCTTCTGTACCTACATTTTAAAAGATATGTTTCTAAAAATTTTGTTAATTAGATAGCTCTTCCTTACTTACTTAGTTGGCGCTACAGCTGGAGGTGAACCTTTTTTTAGGTGTTTGCGGCGGGATTCGAACCCAAGACCGCTGGCTCAGTAGTCCGACGCACTAACCACTTGCGCTACGGTGCCCACTGAGATAAAATACCTGGTAAAAAGTATGTAGTGGTTGATAGAAACACTGTTTAAATATGTCATTTGCTCAAACTGCAATGCAAACAGTGACATCTGTTCTTAAATATGAAAATTTGAGCAGAGTTACGATTAATATACCTACATACCTATATCTATTTTGCGACAAATACATTTTATAAGAGCATTTTAATGCAAATGACAATAGGATCATAAAACAGTTTATTTTATTTTTGGGTGGGACCAGTTTAAAAGTTTTAATATCTAGGCCACCTTTTACTACTACCTGGACAAGCTTCCTGAATTCTTTTTAGAAATATGCGTGACCTAACACTAGTCACCCAAAATGATCACACCGTTATTTATTATGAGACAATTTATTCGCCAATTTATCATCGCTGTAGAGAACATAAATTTGCATACCACCTTCATTGGCGCATATTTTTCGTCGTGTCCAATCCTCCCAGCTATTTTTATCCACATAATGCTTTATGCGTTACGATGCTCTCACATCTGTTCACACACGTTAAGCTCAAACGCTCGATAGCCAATCTAATTCGATCCATAAAGCGCATTCCTACAATCTAAACAATGACAACGCGTTTTGCTTTTTTCCTTAATTATATTTTTATACTAAAAACAAATAATAAAAACATCAATTAGAATATTTGGAAAATATGCAATAATCGCATACTTTATTTAAATCAAAACAGAAAACCCGTCACGAGATGTCACCTCTCCGACAATATGGAGGCCCCAACCTGACACATTGCATTTCTATCTGGGGCGGTATCGTTTCATTGGCCATTAGGCCATTAGCATTAAAATTTTCGGTATATCTTGGAGAGCCTACAAATAAACAAAAACAAAATGTTTTTAAAATTAAATTTAGAATTTATTTTCTAATTTAGCCACCTATGCTACTGCATAGAGTTTTAGCTTCGGTTCCAAAACAGAATTTCTGTGCACCGCCATGACTGCACATAGGACCACTATTTTTAGCGGAACGTCCGAAAGCCGAGAGCCGACACGACAACCGACCCTTTTTGTCACCTCGTCGCCACACATAGAAACGGGAATACTTTTTGGATGGCCAATATCGCTGGCGATAAGAATTCAGTAGCTCGGTTCAACTTCGACAATGCAGAGTAAATTAAAAAGAAAAACAAAAATTAAACCAAAAGGAATTTCTTGCAAGTTTTTGTGTAAAAAATTTTCTGTTTGTTTCTAATTCCATTGTGTACGAGAAAAAAAAAGACGCGTTAAAGCAAATCACTTTCTGGTTTTGTGCAATTAGTAACGATAAAACCAACGAAGAGATAACAGTGTATAAACGGGGAATGAGAAAAATCTTTACTCAAAAAAAAGTAGTAACTGAAATGAAATGAAATTAAGTACTTAAGTGTTGAGTGCTATTCGAGTTTAGTCTAGAATCCAGATGAACTGTGTTCAGAGAAAGTGCATTTAAAGTCTGAAAAATATTTATATAAATTTGTTGTGAAACATGTCTTTTTATGTGGAATGAAGTGAAATAATATTTAAAGAAATTTATGGGAAATAACCCATTTTTTTTATCGACACACCGATTATATTTAGGTTCTTAACGGTAAGTGAATTAAAAAAAAGTATGTATATGTAAGTGAAGTTACATATTATTTACCTTCATTAAAAATACTAGGTCCGTTCACGTACGTCCCAAAACTACGAAAATCTACGAAAAGTTACGAAAACGCGTTCGCGTACGCACAAATTTCGTAGTTTTTCGTAAGTGAGAGTGCTCATGAGAGTGTAAGCAATTTCTAGCAAAAGAAATTTTTTTTTTGGCTGATATTTATGATAAACTGTCAAATCTGTCAAATCACATACATTTTTAATTTTTTGTTGTTTAACACGTTCGTTTACTTTTTCGTAATTTTTCTGTCTATGAGAGAATTTCAATCCCACTCTTTGAAATTTGACAGAAAACACATATTTGGTGTGAAAAGTACGCGAACGGACCTTATAATAGGTGTGTTTGTTAACTTTTATTAACACAAATGGCACATCTGTCAAATAGTAAAAGTGGGGAAAAATCCTCTCTTCTTCTTTTTTAACTATTGAATATTTTCACGAAAAACTAATATTCTTTTATTTTGTTAACAAGAAGTGATTGACATTTCACAAATTGTCAGATTACTGTTTGAAGGATGTGCCTCGGACACTCCATGAAAAAGATCTAGCACGATTTTGCAAGAGGGGACATTTTTTGACACTGTCATTTGGCTCTCTTTTCTCTTGATTTTTGACAGTTGGATGTAAATTTACGTAAATTAACAGGTTACCAAACACACCTAATAGGTCCGTTCGCGTACTTTTTGCACCAAATATGGGTTTTCTATCAAATCTCGAAGAGTGGGGGTAAAATTCACTCAAAGACAGAAAAATCACGAAAAAGTACTCGAACGCATTAAGCGCCAACAAATGAAGAATGCATGTGATTTGACAGATTTGACAGATTTCATAATACACCCCAAAGAAATTTCTTGGACTAGAATTCGTAGCATGGGGAAATTTCTTACTCTCTCGTGAGCACGAAAAACTACGAAATTTTTGCATACGCGAACGGGTTTTCGTTGTTATTTGTTATTTTTCGTGGATTTTCGTTGCATTGGGAGGGTACGCGAACGGACCTAATGTATGATAAACTGTCAAATCTGTCAAATCATATACATTTTTAATTTTTTGTTGTTTAACACGTTCGTTTACTTTTTTGTAATTTGTCTGTCTGTGAGAGAATTTCAATCCCACTCTTCGAAATTCGACAGTAAAATGTACGCGAACGGACCTCATAATAATTATGCAACACTTCAGCGTTCAGCCCCTCCTTGAAAATAAAACAAATATTTAACGCCGCGTTAATGGCGAGATCTGAATAATTTATGAGCCCTGAGATCTTTCTCAAAACTAACACTTCAAATAAATTTTGACGTGTGGAAGTAAGATTGTTCGATATTACCTTTTTTGTGTGCTTTTAGAATTTTGAAATTTAATGAAAGGCGTATCCCAAAAGGGATGCTCTAAATCTTTTGTTCTAATTACAAAAAAAAGGAAAACTTGAATACGAGTAAAGTCGCCTTCCTTTTATGGACTGAACGAATAGATTGCACTAAGCAAACCTTCGTCTTTGGCCCTTTTTCTAGAGGAAGTTTTAATGTTAGCTGAATTCCATCAAAAACATACGCCATTTAGGTACATAGCATCCCCAACGTTGTCTGTCTTTAGCGATCTTGGGTAGGCAGGTAGGTAAGAAAGCCATACACAATGAGCGCGTGTGCGCCATTTTATTGCCACAACTTACTTTGGTACTGAAATCCATCCTGTGGATTTGAGGAATCTTTCGAGGTTACAGAATTCTATGTCGGAAATTTCTGAAAGGTTTTGAGGAAGTAACTGACGAGTGGGAGCTGTCTGGCTCTGACTAGTGCCGGGCATTTATAGAGAAAGTAATATAGACTTTTTTCCGCAGACGCACTCTCTACGATAGTGGGAGTTTAATGGTATACCTGGGATTGGCCAATGATCCGTATTTATTGCTACGATTCTGGCGATCTCGGTTCGTGATCTGTCGATTAGGTCTACGGATTAATTTTGCTTTTTTGGTCTACGGATTAAAATTGCAAATGGGCCAAGTCTTCCTAGAAATGACACGGTTGTTGAGAGTTTTCCATTTGGAATTGGCTTTCGAGAAAGTGTGCTGGACGATTTGCCTTTTGCCAGTCCTAGCTGAGGGTAAACTTTGGAAAAAATACTTGAGTAGATTAGTTCAAATCAAGTTTGGGAGTGGTGTAGTCTGTGGTGTTCAAGGAAAGCTTTCTCGGTAGCAGATCGAGAGCCTTACTGTGATCATATGGTTTCGAGAACCAGTATTCTGATTTTTGGAATCTGACAGCGCTACACGACACCAACTACTTGATATGTAGGTCAATGGGCAAAATGTGTAGGAACACGTTTAACGCTTCGGTTGGACTTGACCGTATGGCATGGCATGGCACCGCTTGTTTTCTATAAAAGTCGTTTTTTGGACGTTTTAGTGATGTTGGTGGCCACCATCCCTGTGATTCATAGGATTTTTACCAAAAGTTTAACTACTGGTGAAGAAAGCGATACATGCTTTCCGCACTTTGCGTTCTATGTTCAGTTTCTTTCAGGACCCAGGGTGACATCTAGATTTCTAGCGCTGGCGGATAATGTCGGTGGTTGGTTGTTAGGCAGTGAAAGCTTAAAGGTTCGTTTTGCGCTTATTGTGGCAAATAGCATCAGGTTTGTTTTGCTCGGATTAACGCCCAGTCCACAGCTTATGGACCAAGCATATGTAAAACTCTCCGAATTGAATGTTCCACTAAAATTTACTTTTTATTCAACAAAGTGCATATTCCTTTTTTTGTCTAGCAGCATTGGGTCTTATGTTGTTTGCTTCTCAGTAACCGCCGGTGGGTTTCCATCTGGGTTTCCCAAAGAAGTTAGAATTAAAGGCCCCATTTCCTGTAAGTCGGGTGGAAAGGTTAAAGATTGTGGTTCTGCAACTGTCAAGTCCTATACGAAGAGAATTCGATTTAATTGTAAGTATACATTTTAAAATAAATATGTACTTACCATTATAAGGATGATACCAATAATGACAGCTGTCAATATAACCAACTTGTTCATGTTGTTATTTTAAAACTTTAACTCACTTTACTGATGATGCTAAGGGCATTTCCATGATATTTATAGAACTGGCCAGAGAAGTTTTTGTAAATTTGCAAAACTAAATACCGCTTCAAGCTTCAGGCGTTCATAGGTTAGGAATATGACAAATAATATGTTCTGTTTCCTCAATTCTCCCATTAACGAATTTATGATAGAAAGAAGATTTGAAATGTATTTATTTTATTTTTATTGTTTTATTAAGAAACACAAAATGTAAGAAATTACCTTGCAAAGAAGATTGTGCGAATATGTAAATTAAACAGATCGGCGTAGTGATACAAATCTTAGATGTTAGGTTTCAACTAACTCTATGGGTGGTGTCCAGGATAACTGGAGAGTTGTGTATTATTGAAAGTTTTGACCTTGCTTATTATTCACAGAAATTTCTTCCAGATGTTTCTTATTTTTGTTCGTGCCATCAATTTCTTCAGTAATATCACCATCCTACTGCCACTGTAATGCCTCAACTTCTCATTGCATAATTTTAGATCTGGTTTTTTGTGATGTTAAGGATAAGACTTTCTGTCCATGCGTGGAGCACTATTTCGCTAAGCAAAGATATTTTTAAAAATATCGCCTTCGAACAGCGAGTCGAGAAGTTCCTTTCGATAAATTCGAATTCGAAAGAGTTGGCACCATAAATAAACATTTTCTTGTTTGCTGGTAGTCCAACGCACTAACGTTGAGCCCTTATTTGAAATTTGGGAACAATAACTCTGGTAGGGTAATGGGGTCGGTCTTGTAAAAATCGGGAGTTTTGTTATTGATGCCAGAAGTTTTAACGTTCGCTTAGACCAATTCTTTTAGTTGCGGTTAGTTGTTACTTGTATGCATAAAAATAGACCACGAGACTTGAGGAAGGTTCCTTGTTGAGTTCTCTTCTCGTAATGTTGTCGATGGTATTTGAGAGTAAGTTAAAGATTTCGGAAATCTGTTTACTATTTGATATGAGTTTTTTCTTTTTTGAAGTATAACTTCTTACTCGTCTTCGGACGTTAAACGGTTGCGTTAAATATTAAACGTTTATATGGTATGAAAGGAGAATAGGGAACTCATACATTTCCTGCTTACTTAAATGCTCAAATGTGTAAATAAATATAGTTTAGTGATAGTATTTAGTATTTAGTATTTATTAAATTATTATTCATTGCACAGTAAGATAAAATAGACATCTTTTGATTTGTACATGTTTGAGATTATGTGATATTCGGGCAATGTGAGTGATTAAAGCTATCATCGCTTCGCGGCCTTATGGCTAAGATCAAAGTGTAATATCTGTTGATACCAGCTTAACGTCTGATAGATCCCCCAATCGGGGGTAAAAAATGTTAAACAGAATTAGACAGAGTGCTAAGGTCTTACTCCACCTCTGTCGCGGTTTGGCCCGGGCCCGGTATTGCAATGCCACCGAGATCGGCTCAAATTAGGAATGGGCGATGTTGGCAAAACATAGATGTTGACAGCAATGACTGAACATCGATAATTATAATCAAACTCAAAACATCGATGTTATACAAGTAGAATGAATTTTCTATAATGCCGACTAATGGCGTAAAAAAACAAAATTACTTGAATATCTATATCTACAGTGAAACCTGGTTAAGAACCACCCTCTTAAGTACAAAACCAGCATAGCATCCTCAGTTTTTGGAAACCCTACTGTACTGGTAGCTTAACGCTGTTTATCAGAAAAAAAAACACATTGATTTTCAATTGGGTTTTTCTTTTAAATGAAAGACCTATTTTAAGACTTCGAAGGGGCATAAACGATGTGACATTGCCAAGGTACTAGAATTATTAGGTCTGTTTGTTATCTTTTCTGTGTAGTGCCCAACATCGCTGTCAAATCCTAAATAATTTGAGAAGTGGGGGAACATACTCTCAGCCATTGGAAATTTGTTTTTGTTTTCCACTAAAATGAGGTTTGACAGTGTTGTTCAAGCTTACCCAAAGAAAAAGACAATGTAGGAATTCGTAAGGTGGGGAATTTTTTTACTCTCTCATATTCCCCTCACAAGACAAGAAATTCGTCAGAACTAACGAATTCGTACGAATTCGTGAGTTACCAATCAGACCTATTGTTATGTTCGCAATCATCTGTCACATATGTAACTCCCTCTTAATGTAAAACTCTCTAAATTGAATTTTCAACTACAAGTTCATTTTTATTCAACAAAGTGCATAATACATTTTTTTTCTTAGCAGCATTGGTTTTCATGTTTTATTCCTCCTACCAACCTTCTCACCGCCCTTCTCACCACCATTCTCATTTTGTTCGGTATTAGCAGCCACCCCTGGTATTATTTTTGAAGCAAAAGCTTGAAATGCAGTCCCGGCTTGCATTAAGTCTGGTGGAAAGGTAAAAGATTGTGGTTCTGCAACTGTCAAGTCCTATACGAAAAGAATTCGATTTAATTTTTAAGTATACATTTTAAAATTAATATGTACTTATACTTACCATTATAAGGACGATACCAACAATGACAGCTGTCAATATAACTAATTTGTTCATGCTGCTGTTTTGAAACTCACTTCTCACTTTACTGATGATGCTATGGGCATTTCCATGATATTTATAGAACTGGCCAGAGAAGTTTTTGGAGATTAATTAGTCCATAACTGGCTATTTTGTTCTATTACAAATTTAATTGCTTAGATTCACATCTGACGGTAATTGCTAAGTAAATAATAATTTTGTTTGTAGTTTGGATCGTATCATGTAATCGCATTATTTTGTTGCATTGTTCTTGTGAACAAAAGGTTTGAAAGAGGCACAAAGCAAGCTAAAAAGTATCAATATAGTTTTAAAGTTTGCAGTAGTTTTGTGTTTACAAACAGGACTTACCCAAATGCGTTCTGCAATGACCTACATAAAATGCTAAGTAGCTAGGGAAAGACTCACCTTTAAACAGTACAGTTTCTGGGTTAAAGTTCAACGCTTTTAAGAACTATCAAGCCGTTGTATTTTTTAACTATTATCGGGAGAGGCAGGGCTGCTATGTCCTATCACATATGTATATGTAGATGTATCGCCATTGTGAGACGCATTCTATTATGTTCTTCAAAACTTTGTATATGTATCTTTATCTGTAAGTTTATTACATCTGGGTTAAGGAGTGGACTTTTGTAAATACTACTTCTTAACTTAAGAGAGACAATAATTAATCTCCATGGTTTTTTTACTATTACATATTTTCTAAACGGGCTCCCAACCCATGAAGGATACCTACCTGAAACACAGCAGTCTTCAATCCTCTTCGGTCTTGTGCACTTTGCTTTCATTTGTCTAGGGTCTAGATCAAGCACTCTGGTATCAGTGTTCATAGTCGTTGTATTTGGTTATGCTGGCTACGTCCACATCTTGATATACATACATACATATGTATGTAGCTCATCTTCTCCTCCATTCCTCGCCGAAAATATTAAATAAGGAATTTTTCTCTCGAAAAATTAAAAAAATCTACTTTGATTTCCCGCTTATCGTCCAGCAGTTGGTGCCAGGTTTTGTAAAGCATGCATTTTGTCTTCTCAGCTTAAAGTCTTGAAATCGGTTGTTTCGCCAAACCGAAGTAGCATCGGTTTTCTGAAACTAGTGTTCATCGAATCTCTACTCTACTAAAATGTCGTTCGTGGTATTGATGTATTGCTTCGAGTTTGGTAAACTCCTTAACCACTTCGAAGTTACTGTTGTCAACAGTGACGTTTTGTCATAGGCGGTAAACAGATGCTGCTTTGTTTGTTGACATCATATAGTACCTGGTTTTGTCCACGTTTACTTCAAGGCAAACTCTGTTCTTCAATTGCTATAAACGCTTCTATGACAGTACGCTGAGACCGACAGTTTTCTAAGCAACTTTAGGAAATAATCAGGAAACAAAAACTATCTGCTGGCTTTAATGGGTTTTCTATTCATCAAAGTTTTGCTTGAACCTCAAAGCATCGATGCCAGTACTGTTCCAATGCTATTTGCTGCTATCGGCATTCTTATTAATGCTCTATTATCGCTAAACTAAGATGGAAACTAAAAATCACTGATAATGTACATTGTATCTAAATTCATCTGAATATTAATACAATAAAATATAGAATTATACTAATATTTTTTGCCTTCGTTATAAAATGCGACGCCAGTGCTCATAAATATCACTCATACGCCCCAGTGTTCCACTCAATCCTTTACAAAAAAAAAAACCAACCCTTAGTAAACTTCCGCCAAAGTCCAGCTTTTGCAAATCGCTAACAACGGAAATGACCACACATGACTACGAGTATTGTAGCCGGCATTTTATCCATGCCCCACATATACGGGTACACAAAACACAATAAAACACAAAAGCCCTCATTCACCCCACGCAAGAGAAAGCTCCACCATACCGTATGTTAATTAAACTTCAACTATTCAATTAGACGGCGAAAGCTTTCAATATAAAATTAGTCAATCGGTGTCCGGCCGAAACGAAAGATCTCACAGAAGAAATAAATTCGTTCTTTAACTTTAGTTTTCTGTTTGTTTTTATTTTCTTTAAATTCTTCTTTTATTATTTCACCTAAGTTCATAAAAATAAATACGCCAATTTCATAGTTTATTTCATATTGTGTGAATTGAAACAAACCAAATGAAATAAATCGAATACAAGCGCGAGAATTATTGAAAAAAGAAATACAAAAGTCAAACAAACAAAAACAAGAAAAAGTAACAAGAACTCTGCTACTAAAGAGAATTAGATTACAAAATATATATACATAAATATAACTCTAAATAAATTGCAAATTACGAATAAAAATTAAGGAGCAAACAATATTGCATACAAGAAAAGATATATAAAAAAAAAAAAAAAAATATTAAGAAAAGAAAAATCAACGAAAAAGTGCCTGAAAAAAATAATCTACCTACATACACACACACTCATTCCAAAAAAGAGTGAACGACAACGAAATAAATAAAATATTAACCAAAAATTAAATAATAAAGTCATATATAAAAATACAGCAACGAAATTTAAAAAAAAAAAACACACAGTCTGATATAACATTCATTTCAAAGTGACTGTGAATTATAACGAACTTTTAAAATTGAAATTGTGACTAAACTTTTGATATAAATTTGTTTAGTGGACAAAATTTACTTGTGACGTCATTAAGTTTTATGACTGCTCGTGTTATAAATTGAACTGTGAGCACGCGAAATTTTGCGAAGAAAAACCATTTTTTCTTCAGAGATATTTTGGTCCATAGTTTTGAAATTTAAATGCGGAAATTGTTCGTGTATAAGAATTGAAATTGCAAACTGTATGTTGTCAAGCAAAAAAGAAAAAAAGCTGTATACCGTACATACACATACCTACCGATAGTGAATAAGCAACTCAGTGAATTTGAATGAAGCAACAGTGCTTTTTGTGCACTAGGAACAGGATACGATTTAACGTCTAAGGATTTAAAAAGTTTAGGTATAATGTTTTAATAAATTCATATATACTTTAATATTTATATTTGTATTTGCAAAAGTCTTACGGACTATAAAGTTCGAAAGCCAAGTGTATTGGGGGTGTCTTGAGATAGGATCGACTTGTTTGTCGAAGGGTGACAATTGTATTGACCTTTTCTTTAATGCGATAATGAAACGATTGTGCTGGTGAAGCTTTCTTAATCGTCAGTGGTTATTATCTTTATGTAAACTAAAGATGACTAATTGCATTTACACTAAGCAGGCGTAACTACTTGTGTGTACATATGTATGTACATGCAGTATATTAAGCTGGGTCTTTTTTGCTGGCTAAATTTTCTTTAAACGAGGTTCGTGCAAAAATATACAACACATACACACAAATGGCTACGAGAAACAGGTTTACCTCGAACTGTAGCGCCACCTAAAAGAAAGAGGATCGGGGCTCTATGATTATCGACATGTACAACTGGCCTTACACTTTCAATCTTCATTCAGTGTTCGTTGTATTTTGCTCGGTTAACGTACACCGAACAACGAAGAAGCATTCACAATATACGGTCTTTTCATCCAGTTCGCTGTTTATATCAAAGGGGATAACATGACATTATTGGCAGTGACAGTTTTTGGGTAATTCCAAACAGCTTGGAACTTCTTGTGTACGTGTTCGTTCTTCGAACGTTGTTCGGTTTTGTTTATTTATACACTTTCATTGTTCCGTGTATGTCTGACAACGAGCAACGAACATCGGGTAAAAGAACGAAGGTGTAAGGCCAGCTAAGCCAATGACTGTAGCTAGAAAGGATAAGCTGATGTTAAATCTAGGGACCTTTTTTATTTTCGAAAATGTATGGCTTTTCTATAGACATTTGACAATGATATTATAGAGCCCTGGAAACCCGTATCAAAATCTGTCAGTTGTCCTCAACATTTAGTTAGAAGTAAGAAAAAAATCCCTAAAGCAGTCTGTAATGGATTTTTAGTTTTTTTTATCTAGAAGGGTGTGTTTTTTTTTTGTAAGAAAGGTGGAAAGCGCCGAAAGCCGGCGTGTGGGACTTTAACCATAACTAAAACCACCTCTGCCTCCAACCCCTGTTCCCCACGGTACCGCCGTTAGGCATTTCGTCATGGAGGGTGGACCTCCAACGCTGTACTAGGACACAGAAATGTCTGTTGACTGCTCTTAAGCATGGTGACCAATTAACAATATTACGGCTAGATATAACATAAAGGCAAGTCTTAATCCCAACCTTCGTTTTTTGTTGAATTACTTTCAAGTGCCTTCGTCTGAGTTTTGTATTTCGACATAAGATCAGAGAAAAACCACTGTTAAAATGTTCTGTCTTCTGCCAATATTTATAAATGAGTGTATTCAATCCCACTGCTAGAATGAGTGCATTCTGTACTCATATTATATGTTTTGGCGCGACCAATCGAGAAAACATCTACCAAACAACAAGGCCAGGAAAAAGTTCAAATCGTGTTCTTTAGTTTTTGTCTTTTCTTTAATTCCCTAATATTATTTCCAATTTGTCCCTGACATCGTTCTTGTATGTATCCACCGATACATATTTTAAAAAATTCTCGCACTTCGAAGTCTTCTTTCTTTAAGTGAGTAAGAATCTGAAGAATTGTGCCAATCAATGCAAACGTAAGCTCAGAAGCGAATATGGATTTGTCTATTTTTCTACAAACAAGCGACAAGTCAATGACATAAACCAATGTGTATAAGACATTCCAGCGACCCAGAAGTCAGTGGTACCGTGGCGTAGTGGTTAGTGCATTGGACTTCATGTCACCCAGGTTTAATCCCAGCAAACATCCAAAAGTTTTTTCATGGTGCCACATCTTCCGAATCACCTTGATGAGCTTCTAATCTCGCCATTCGGAGTCGGGAAAAAACTGTAGGTGCAAAAATATAACACGCACACACAGGCCCTGGAACTGTAGCGCTACCTAAAGAAGAAGAGAAGTCAGGATGGGCAAGCTGCGAGTCTGAAACTGCTGAAAGTCTGGGACTGTCTCAAATTCAAACCCATAGCAAAAGGTAGCAATAACTGAATTCAGTTGATCTGTTTGTTCTTCCAAAATAAAGTCCTTCGTGGAATAATAAATGCCCCTTGGTACATAAGAAATAGCGACTTGCATCGTGGCCTACAAATAGACATGATTTCAGAAGTGGTTAGAAAGCACGCTCTTTCACATAACCAGCGCCTTGAAAATCACATTAACTCCGAGATGGAAACCGTCTTAAATATAAGAGACAATATTCGGAGATTGAGAAGAACCAAGCCTCACGAGCTAATGGTCTAAAAACTATGGGAAAGTAACATATATATTATAATTTTAAACTTCCCCCAATGCGATTTAAATTCAAGAAAGAAAAGTAATTTGTCGATCTTTCAAAGATTGGTTTTGATTCCCAGGTATTTTTGGTGCGGTAAGAATCCCACTCCCTTGGTACCGATGAACTACCGAGTGTCTTTTGAAGATTTCCACCTGGAGGCGAAAAAAAAGAAAAAAAAAAAGTTGATCTGGGTGCCAAAATCTTCGTAAAACGGATATTCGTTTGACGGATATAAAAGAGCAGACGAACGCCACAAAATGATCTACTTCATTATTTGCGATGCCAGTACCCTTCCTTTTATCTGTGCGAGAACGTGCATCCATAGATGGTTAAAATCAGAAGCACTTTATTAACAGATAACAGGCGGGCTAAAAACGGACTACCAACCTGTTGACTCTGTAAGATCATCGGGTGCTTACTCTGTCGACACACCCATCAATTGCCAACAATGCCCCAGAAAGGAAATTCTAAACTTTGTGACAGCTCTTTTTGTGCAATAAAATGCTTCCGAAGAAGACACTTTCATTTTCGCACTGATGTCTTTTGAATTTTACAGGTTATTACTCATTGAAAGCACCAGACTTCATTTGACTTTTCTTAACCCTCAAGTTCTTACCCGAATACAACCCCATCCCTTAAAACAACTAAACTACTCCTACGAATGTCCAGAGGGCAGTTACACATATATTCTTGACGGGACAGTGTAGGGTTCAAAACACATTCTGTCCATAGAAATAGCTCGAAACAATACTTGTGCAAAGAAGACGAAGAAACAATGGAGCATATCCTATGCAACTGCTACTGCTTAGCAAGTACACATAGGTAAATGTTACCTTGAGGCAGATGACATTACTGCCAGTTCGCCTAAAGATTTTTTATAGATGAATTTATTCATGAGGATATCAGAATAGGTCCAAAACTCATCTAATCTAGAGCATACGATAGGTACAGCAGAAGGGATCTATTGGTAGTGAGCCGAACAGAATGCAAAAGACCTTTGTTTCCATATATGTACTATTTCGAAAACAAAAAATGCTCTTTTCTGACACTTTCAATACTCGAAGTTTGAAGAAGAATAATTTATATTTTATAAAATTATCCTACTGTTCTTAGTTTTTTACACAGAACTGTAGAATGTTTGCCGATGTAGTTCCAAGCACAAGTTGTCTGTTTAACCCAAATATTCCACTGCTTCGCATTGTTTGCCTATGATACGCGTTTTAATTACTACTTTTTTTTATATCTAAAGAAACTAACATCTCCGAAGCCCAACTATCAGCAACGCCTTTAAGTGCGTAATTATTTAAATATTTTATGTACACACAATACCAGTATAGTAATTAGAAGCTTAAATAAACCCAAAAAGAAAATTTCTCCTTTTCATTGCTTCCGCTGATTAATTATAAATAAAAAAAAGATGACAAGACCATACAAGAGACCGACAAGATGCTTAAATTACTTAATGTATTTGTCCAATTGTCCACTTGTCTACTTGCCAATTACAAAGTAAATAATACAAAATTAATTCACAGACAAATTTCTATTAGACTGAGAGTAGGTGTAGTGAAGATAAACATCTCCTCCACATTCAGCAAACGGAAAAGGTGATTTTAATGATCAATCCGCCAATGACACTGCCCACAAAAATAGACATAACCATTTGTATATCGGCGTTACATTTATTTCATTCATTTATGTAATTCAATAAAACATAAACCACATGGCTGTGGTGGATTGCCTTGTACATATTCACTGTAGCGCAAATGAGAAATACGAGTATCGAATGAGATAAGTTCATTTTCATTTGAATAGATAGAAGATATCTACTGGGTTATAGTTTGCAAAGATAAGATATACATCGCAAAATTAATAAAAATGTACAGTGCCGTTCGAGAAATTCTGCGCAAACTATTTTATTCGAAGTTTGGCGAATTGGATGGAACTAAACTACATATTTTTTAAATGAGATTTTGTTTTATTACGTATTTTCAAACGTTTCATGATACTTTTAGTGTGTTAGAATTTTTTACCTGCGGTCAAGGGAGTAAAATGGTCTTAGACCGAAAAATGGTTTTTGGGTACTTTTAGAAATAAATGAAATATCTTAGTTAGTGCTTTTTTTTATTTTTTTATTGCTTTCCAGAAACATTGTCCATTCAATCACTATGTTGTTGGACCTCCTCTTTCTTTTATTGCTGCTGCAAATCTGCGATTCATTGATTGACTCAGATAAGATGATTTTTCCACGAGGAAAACCCATACCCATGATGTGTTCCAGGTTAGTTAGATTAGTAAATTTTTTGGGATGTCAATTGACCAGATATTTTCAATTGGATTGGGGTTTGGGCTTTAGGGAGGCCAGCTTAGCACATCAATATTATTTTCTTCGAAGTACTTTTTAACCTTAAAAATAAAAAAAATACTAAGATAGTTTTTAGTCGTAGAAGTTGTAGCTTATTTTTAAGTTTTAAATTAATCTTTCATTTGAAAAACAAAAATAAGTTCATACTAACAATTTTGGCTGTATAGCAAGGAGCATCACTTACTTACTTAGGTGGCGCTACAGTCCGGGGTGAACCAAGGCCTCAACCAACAACCTCTTCCAGCTAGCCCGGTCCTTAGCTAGCCGCCTCCAGTTGTGCACATCAAGTTGGCTGAGGTCTTATTCTACCGGAGCCCGCCACCTTAGGCCAGGTCGTCCTCTGCTGCGCTGAGCAACGAGCATTATCCTGTTGAAAAATGAGTCTGCAAGTGTCACCAAAAATCTCTAGCACGGAGGGCCTTAGGACCTGTAGATAAACTGCTGCAGTGACTTTCGATTCTAAAGATGCCATTCTACCTTCTCCATCGCCAAAGAAGCATCCGCAGACCATCACACCTTCAGCTCTACGGACATCCGTAGGAAGCATTCAAAGTTCAGTCTTTCCTTTGGTGTTCTTCGCACAAGAATCCTCCCATCTCCACAACATACAGCTTAAACTTGGATTTGTTGGAAAAGATAACATTGTTCCACATGTCTTGAATCCAATTAAGATGGTTCTCAGCCCAAATTAATCGCTTTTCTCTGGTTCTTATTGGAAAATCCGACTTGCTAGCTTTTACGAGCTCTTTTCGCATTGAGCTTGCTGGAATTATTTTTTGTTCCGCTCGAAATAGATCATTTATGAAATTTTGAATCGATGCCGACGGTTTTGGAGCACAAAAAAACCATCTTCCACTAGGGTCGTCTTTTTTTGCCTCGCTGAGCATTTTCTTTTGCTGGTAGTCCCGGTCTCACAATTCTTATTTTAATTTCTAGGCCACAGTTTGTTGGGCAATATAAAGTCTTTCAGAAATTGGACGAGTTGTCGAATTTAGACGTGACAGACACAAAATATTAGGTTTGCACTCCGAACTGATTTTTCCCATTTTTTGTTTGTTTTTTAATTACTTTGGTTCATCTTGGACGACTAACACGAACTAAACGAACCTCTCATTCAAAATTTTAATTACATCGACTTTTGTGCACTAACTATTAAATAATATTTGGCTACTTAGTGCAGAAAGAAAAACATCGTAGCTCTTATAAATTCCAAGAATTGCACTGGATACTATGGATGTATGTATGTGTATAAATAAAAGTACAGAATCAATAATCTACAGAGAACTATTAGCTAAGATACCCGTATACGTATAAGTACGGATTAGTTAAAAACAAGTTTTCCATTGTCTGTGACAACAGATTGATGCTTCAACTTTAAATAAAATAAGATTAATTCAGTAATCCATTTTTCACACGTCAATTCATTCGACTGTCATGACTGCAAAAACATCGCAACTACTCCTATCTCGATGGACAAAGGAATAAAATATGACATCAAATACAGAAAATTAAATTGAAAGCTACAAGTACACTCGAAAGTCCATTCATCTGTTTGCGAAATGACCAAAGAGGTCATCATTTTTTATTCCGCCGAGATAAGAATTCGCATATAGAAGAACAAATTATTCTCTACTGTGCAACAAGAAAATTAATTCTCCGACAGAAGCTTTTCGCTTTCAATAAAAAAAAAAGAAAAAAACAATCCGCACCTCGGCCGCCATCATCTGTGAATTTATGGGCTATTATCACACGCCCACACATAAGCTCAACTAGGTGTTTCCTAATTTGCGTGTAATTTCAAGGACTCGTAACACATCACATTTTAATTTAAATAGATACATCGAGCAAACGGTAGCAATTTTAATTAAACTAAAAGCAGCGCTTGCATGATGTGAATAATGTTGAAACTCTAATTACATCACTTCTAGAAGAAGAAAAGGGAAAAATTAGGAAACCATCCACTGTATCTCGAAACCAACATTTCGCTCCCCCCACAAATCGATAAACAAAATAATTCTTTATAAACATTCGGAGCTCTCTAACGGCAGGCAATAAACATATTGCCTAATGTCGGCATGTGGAAATTAGCTGATTATGGGATATTTCAAAGAATTCTCGAAAAGAGATACAATTTCGAACGAACAACATCTGTGTTTGAGTTGATCTGTCATCACTCGAGAAAGTGCCCTTCACTGTGGGGCATCACTCTGGTTGAGGAGGACACATCATTTACACTTCCAGTCTAAGTAAAACAAAGATATATTTTTTTTTTTCATTTAATTATAGACTGACCTAAATCAAATGAATTCTTTGCGATTTAAACGCGTGTAAGTGAATATACAGTTGAACCAATCAACCACGACATGGAGGAGGGAAAAAAATTAAAAAATAAAATAATAATAATTCTATTGGTGACACAAGAGTACGTCGACCGTCAACGCGCCAGTAATTTGAATTCGAGTGTGGGAGGGTGGTTTTCGCCATATGAACGTTTTGTTTTCCGATTCACTACTCAGTGTAAATGGTTGGATAATATCTGTCGATTAGTCATTTGATTAACACTGTTGTGGTTTTATTTTTGTCATTTTTTTTTATGACTGACATACTCGTACAAGTGTTCATCTTTGAAATGCTTTCTTTTTTGAATTTGCAATTCGAGTATCTAGTGGTTGACGCTTCTTTGGAGTCGGTGTCCCATCGAATAGCATTTTCGGCTCTCAGAAATGTCCGGCACAAAATATGTATCTTAGGCGAACAAAAAAAGATTCGGCACAACATAGGAAAAATAAAAATAAAAAAGAGATTTTTTTTTTTTTTATTGATGTGATCGCAGCCTTATTCGTAATCCGTATTTTTGCATCGAATCTAAATAAATTCTAATTTTCGGTTCTCGGTTGCAGGCTAGCCAAATATGTCGAAATTCGTTTGAGCTTACAGCTGATTTTTTAATTACATACATTACTAGCTGATCCAGCTGGCTTCGCCCGTGTACACAAACAGCCCCTTCTCGGTTTAACGTTTTAATTTCAACTGATTTAGTGAATGATTTTTCGTCCCACCTATTTATACAGAAAATTTGACAAAATGGACATATGTACATATAGTAGGTATGCATAGAATTTCAAAAGTGATTTTGTGCGCTTATGAGTTGCCGCTTACCTCTAGTATATTTAGTCTATGGTGGAATAACGAACCAAGAAGGACACCTGTCAACTTGCGCAATGTTTATTTATTCAATGAATGGATACACATTAAGAATATACTTCTTATAAATTAGTGCTAAGGTAAAATTATGCAAAATTAAACATTGGAAATCACTACTTCAATGCAAAATCAGTTGGTTTTGTACACCATTCTTTAATTCAAGTGTCAAATGGACTAATAGCGCCAGCTCTTATTGAATATGCATACGAATGTATGGGCAATATTGTTGTATGTGAATTTGTGGAAAAAGGGTTATTCCGATGAACAAAATTTCAAATAGACCTCAGGCAATTATTTTCACTGTAGTTTTACGTCAAAATGAAAAAAAAAAAATAAAAATCCCATACAAAATGTATGGAAAAACGATTTTTTTGAATTTTCCAATTTTTCTTTAAAATTTTCAAATTTTCGGCTCCATTATGGTTTTACCCGGTTCAACAAAAAAATCCCCATGCAAATCGGATGATGTTTAGCGGAGTTATGCTTGTACAAACAGACACCAATTCATTTATACATATGTATATACCTACATATACATATGTATATGTAGATATTATATGTATATGTAGTGCACTCGTATGTTACGTACTAAATGTTCGTCCGTTTTGCAGTTTTTCGTACCTGTTTCATTTTATCAAACTAAAATAAATCCCACAAACAAACAATGAAGTATCTAGACTAGACCTAAGGCAATGATGACTTGTTGAGTACACTTCCTGTTAACTCAGCCAATTGGCACTCCGATGCTAAACAAATGTGAGCGTTAAGTTTTTTCTTCAAAGTTCGAGTACAATTTTGGTCGGTTTTTTAGTTCTCTTTGTTGAAGTATCCATTTGTTTTGCTTTGTTTTTGGGTTTCGTTCTGATGGCCTACTCTTAATTTATCGAAATGTAAATGTATTTGAATTTACAGCTTCTTGTTGATCAACAAATTGATGTTTGAATTAGAATTGAATTAATTTCTCTCTCTACCTCATCAGCATTTATTTATTTTTTAAACATTTTTAAACGCAGTTCTGAGCAGTAAAAAAGAACACCGTGGCGTAGTAGTTAGTGCGTTAGACTACTACGCCCTGCCCTGGTTTAATCCCAGCAGACACTCAAACGTTTTTTTTTAACGGTGCCAACTTTTCCGAATGTCTGACAAGCGTTAGCAGAATTATCTAATGTCGTGAGGTACTTATCCGGGATATGTATGTAGTACGAAAACCCGCTTTACTGCTCAAAGGTACTTATCTACGAACAAGACAAGCCACGAAAAGGCGAAGGATCTTCACAATCAACAATCGAAAAGTGCAAGCCAAGAGAGTACTAGCCTTACTAGAGTACTAGAATTCACTATTATTACCTTTTGATTTGTTTTGATTCTAGTGCTTTATTAAAATTGGTATTTGAAAGGGAAACAATGACTACTTAAAGCGAATATATATGTAGGTATAGTTAAGCGATATATACTTAAAAGGGGATTTTAACAAAAATATTACTTTATAAATTTAGGGTTTCAAAAAACCGAGGATGCTATGCGGGTTTTGCACTTAGGAGGGTGGTTCGACCGAGTTTCACTGTAGGTCCTTTCATTCGTGCAAAGATATCATACGCATACGCAATAGGGTGTGTCATATTTTTCAATATTAGAATTTTCATGTCTAATAGTTCTCAAAAGTTGCATTGACGATTAAAATTAATTACTACATCTATAGTTTTCATTTTGGAAAGTACTTTCGGCTCCCTCAATGACCTTGAAGTTTCGAATATATTGAAGAAATAGGCTATTGGCGTTCACAAAAACGAGCTTAACTAGGTTCAAATAAAGTAAATATATTTGATTTTAAAATATTGACCAACTAACAAAAAGATTTAAGAAAAAACATATTTTTACAACCTCCTATTCTCCACACCGTTAAACGTATTGCGCCCGACAGAGGGTATTGAATATAAAAATATTTAATATAGATGTTTTTTTCATTTTATTTCCAAATAAACTTTATGTTTATTAATTTTAAGTGATTTGTTTAGCAAAAATTAACACTAAACCATATCCGAGCAATGGGCGAATATATCACTGAAAACCGTTTTTTACGAAACTTCAACAATTTGAGGGAGCCAAAAGCACATTCAACTTGGAACTTTTTTCACATATTCTGATACCTAGGATAACAATGGTTGCGAGGAGCACGTCCTGTTTTACTCCGAATTGTAGAAAGAAGAAGACAATAAAGCACCTTCGAAATAGCGTGTCACTTTCAGGCTATTTTTACCGTTATCTGGACTAGACTTTCTATCAGTGTTAATAAGATATAATTTGTTGGTGACTTTATTTCGGATTTAATGGTTGAACTAGGTTTATAATAATATTCAAAGAGAACTGGCTCTTAGCGATTCATTATACCTTTTGTATTCAAGAAGACTATTTCGGCGATCGTACGGCGGACGTGATCCGGCTCGAAGGACCGAAATGTACTTTCCATCGTGCGACAGACGTAATCCAGCTCTCTTCAAAATAAAGAAAAATAAAGAATAAAGACAAAGAACTAAGTGGTTATATTAAAAAGGCAACGTTATTTATTTATTTAATAGTTTTTTAAAACTATTGCCAGCAGGCCAGCACTATTACCATCCAGACTCGTGTTGGTTTGGTTTTATAGCCGAATTAAAAATGAGAAAAAATGCAACCAAATTCGTCCGATGTGATCGCCCTCTGGTGGTAATTTACACCTTGATGGTAGGATCACACTGGACGAGTTGGTTTTACATAAAATGATTTATTTAGCTTATTTTACGTGAACAAAGACAAATAAAAGAAATATGGTTTAATAAACAGCACACTTTTATTAATGGCGGGCTAAATAATCATTGAGTCACTGCTACCAGAACGCGCTTCGATTTGAGCCAGAACCATATGGAGCTCCTCATACGACAGTGTCCTGTCTCCGACGATCCTTTTGAAATAGTGAAAATAGTTTAATTTTTTCCTTCAGCTTCCCATAATTATCTGAAGTGAGGAAAAGCTAGGGGTTTTACCATGTTTCTTGCATTGCCGAGACATCAGCTACTTTTCTCATGAACAGCGTTTTATCTGCGCCGATATACTGGTTTTGGTGCTAGTGCTGTGACAGGTGTCCTGTGTATTGAGGCTTTTGCAGAGTCAGGGCTCATGGCCTTGACATTATATTGGATTGAATATCCTCCAACGAGCCTTTTGACAAATAGATACCTGACGTTAATTCTATTTCTCATTATTGTACCAATTATGATCGGTCCAGCTTCCCATTTGTCCAGCTTTTATAATAGATACGCTTACCATGTAAATTCTCACTAAATGAATATTTCAAATAAATCTTTTTTCAAACTCATTTCAATAAACTCATGCATGCATCAACGTCTACAGTACAACGAACATTTAAAAATTTAATGAATTTTTTAGCGTCTGTCCTTGGTATGTCTTTCAAAATATTTGTGTACCTGACTACTTTGATGCCTTTGCCTCCACTTTTTAACATGAAGTAACTTTGGCGCCAGTGCGTAGTCATCCATCAACAGTCAGGTCTCTAGAAGCAGGGCAGTTTCATGTGATCAATTTTGATGTCAATATTAATTTCTTTTTAGCTTATCTTTCTGAATCACATTTCTTATTTCAATTTATCCTTCACATTTCGACAAAATTTTTGAAAGACATTTTTCACCTCTCAATTAAATTGCAATGTTGACTTCCGAAATAATCATAAAACTAACCAAAATACAATATCACGCTTCGTCTTTTGTTGGATTTAGTCCAAGTATTTCGGATTCATGCGAAATTGTAAAGAAAAATTTCGTTTCTTCGTTCGAAATAGATTTTTTTTTTATTTGTTTTATTTTACATCTACCATGCAACAACTGTTTGTATATGACGAATAAAAACCGAAAAAAAAAAAATATTTCGCATTCAGTCATGCTCATATTATTTTGTCATCATTCAAAATAGGCAACCCGAAAAAAATGATGGCATAGTCTCCTTGTAATTTCTTTACTTTAAGACAAAAAATGTATTTCATGGGTAAAAAGATGGAATTTATGGAAACGAGAAGATGTCTGGCTGCTTGCTGGATAAGATTTCAAATAACTGCTCCCCAAGGAGAAATTTAAAAGTCTCAGAATGTTATTTGGAAATCTATTAAGACAAATATGTTGGCTTTAATAATGATACAATTTAGAATAGTCAGAAATCAATTAATTTATTATTTGTTCTACAAAATATGACCTAACGAGAAACAAGTTCAAGTGATGGCAGCATCTGTGCTCAAATTAATAATAAACGTCTGGAAGTTTTGATTTATATTGCTATCGATTAATTAAATTAAATTAACCGGAGTAGATCCATAATTGGGAATCGTTGGATCTTTTGTTGGAAAATACTTTGCAAACAAGCGGTTTGAGCAATCAACAAATGGCCAAGGTTAGAAGATCTTCTTTGTTTTTAACAAAATAGAGGAGCATGACAGGCTGAAACTTCATTTAAAATAATACATTGGATGTGTTAATTCGATTCCCATCTATTCATTTTAAACAAGTATCTGAAGAACTGCGATTAAATGGAAAAAAATCAAATGATTTATTTTGATGTGTTTTCATTGTTTCTAGGCATTTGCTTTGACATCTGTCAAATAAAGCAAACTAGTGTGCTCGTGCGAGAATGCTTGCAAGGGAAAATCCAACCATCAAAATATTTCCCATATAATTCCCAAATAGTAAATATGGCAACCAAAATGACTGAAGCTTTAAGACAACAAATACTTTTCATATGATTTCCATCTGTCAACTGGAAATCCCATGGAAATCATCCGGGAAGTGTTTATTCTTTTGAAAGTTCATTTTCGGTCGAATATTTGTTTTAATTCCTTTTTAATTTGTTTAAATTTATAAAGTGAAAGTGTAATTCGTCACTGCTCCAGGGAATTCTCTTTCTTTTGACACCTAATTTGTTAAGATTAGTTAAGTGTGAGAGCCGCACATTGTACCTATACTACAGAAATAATATATACGATACGATCGATTTCTGAGAGCTTTTCTGCCATTGAATACTTGGATTAAATAAAAGTAAAACATGTTTAACACATCCCCAAGATCCTTGGTATCACAATGGGCCTCTATAGGCCTAAGTGTGCTGGTAGCAGTTAGGCAAGAATGCGCAAGGAAATAACGCCCAAAAAATCTCGAACAATTTGTTTCTTTATATCGCTGTTTTGTCTGTTTCCGTATGCGTATAAAGAAACTTCGCATCTAGGTTGGGTATGGTATAGCATAACACTCCATAGATATTTCACTTATCATGCACAAAACTTTGCAATCGATGATACCCGATGGTAACTAAACTACATAATTATGTATGTATTATTTTCATATCACTTCCTAAGATTTAAAACAAAAACTTATGGAAAACAGATAAATTCACCATATTGAACTTGTTTCTTGCAATATAAACATGTTTTGGGCGATATGTATTAACAAAGTTTATTTAAAATATGAATTGGAAATAACGCCCAAAAATATGGAAATATTGTCCAAAATTTTACAAAAACCATTCCCATTGAAAAGTTTGCCTTTTTATAACTTGGGTGATATTCAGTTTTGGGCGTTAGGCAAAGTCTTTTTGAACTATATTTCCATCTTGTTGTTTATTTTTGGGCGTTAGTAATTTTTTGGGGCGTTATTTCCAAATCGATATGGGCGTTATTGCCTAACGTCGTGCTCGTACTCGAGTTACTGGCAGCCACTGCTACCTTACCTAACCCGTATTCTCCAAAATTGTATAACTTTCAAAGCTAACTAATTTCGAAGGTTTTTCGCTTTCATATATTGAAACAGCTGGTTAAAGGTTAATTATACTGTAACAATGCTAACATCACGTGACGGTAAAATACCAATATCTTATTTTCAGGGTTTTGAAGTTACATTGAAAAGTTCTTATTTATTTCACTCACATTTCACTGCTTTTACAGCGAATGTGTTGATTTGGCAGCTCATTTGTAAAAACCGAAATTACTTTAAAGGGTTACATGGGTTTCACGGATTCAAAAATTCTTATTAAATTCTACAACATCTTAAGAATATTGTCCTAAATTTTCAAGTCGATCGGTGAAATAGTTTCGGAGATAGAGCCCTTGGGAAGCTGCGTGCTCAAAGCAGTTTTATTGTCACTTAAAACTTAAAACGCGTTTTTTTCGAAACTGTATTTTCAGAGTCGGTTGTCAAGATTTCTCGAAAACTACTGAACCGATCTTGATGAAATTTTACAAACGTCTTCGAGATATTATTGATAATGCAATTATTTTTAAAAAATAAAATGTAGAGCAAATTGTACCGAAATCTTTAATTTTTTATCAAAATGTCTGCCAAAAATCCAATTTTTTTTTGTTTTTCCTTCGTCCAAGTTCTAGTTTAAGGTATTGACTAAAACACGTATTTTTTTTTTTGACTTCAATTGATCCTGTAATGAGTTCTTCTGTCAACGCGCAAGCACCTTTTTTCCGAGGGTTCACCGTAAATGACGTCACAATGGCAGAGTTTTAAATATTTTTTTTACAAAAAATTCAGAAATTCTTTGCCAAATGCGTTTAAAAAGGCATTAAAAAGTTTGAATGAAATATTTAATTCTTTATATAAAAAAAAAAGTGAAAATAAGCCGTTTTTTACCGGAGGAAACCCATGTAACCCTTTAATTGGCCCAAGTCAAAACGTAGTGAAAGGCTAATTTAAAGACGACCACCTATCGGAAAGCAACCACTGGCGCTATACTATCTACTCAACTGACTTCCATTTGCGAATTCTTATCGGTGTCGTAGCCTGTTATACCCCAAAATAAACCTTAAAGATAAACGTTTAGCTATGAATCGCAAAGGTCTTAAAGGAGGGTTGACTGATTCAAGTTTAACCGTAGAAAACTAATCATTGCACCTATTTCCTACCAATCATTTCCCGTTCACTACTAGAGCATACTTCCACCTTCAAAACCTTCATATCTGCTCAAACATTTTAAAGCATCCTCAAATATTTCTCCAGCTGTTTGCCTGATTATTATAAATTGCCACACATTTATCACTAACAAGCAATAAAAATCACATGCATTCGATGCCTACAATGCATAATAAATTCATTAATATCTTTTTGTGTGCTATTGTTGATAATTCTCAACATAAACTTCCGTTGATGGACACAAAATTAATCATATTTACCCCTCCCAGATGGATATGATCACTGATCAGTGCAGCAGCAGACCAATTGAAGTAGATACTTTTCTGCCCTCGTCTAAAGTATATGTAGTATGAATCTTCCCTCATCAATGAGGCCATATGGTGCATCATTTAAAAAGCAAAACGATCACTACTTTGTTACTTGACTGCGTAACATGAGTTAGAGTATGAATGTGCATCACTTCCTCCTTCTTGGCTCGTATGTATACACGTAAAGGTAAACTACGGCGGAGTCATGCCGTCAATTCTTAGGAAATTCATAATTTCGTTTATTTTTTCAGATTGACTGATGAGGTTTTGGTTCTTTTTTTTTGCAGTAATAAATACAAGTGTAAGCTTATTTGATGACTTCATTCATAGATAGATAGTACAATGACTGCGACCTAGGGAGAGAGATTAATAAAAATTCTTATCTATCGGTAGTGCTTGAATTATTATGAAAATGTTGTGGAATTAATTGTATTAATAGGTGCTGCAATCTATAGCTTTTCTTATCCGATTGAATGGATTTTTGACAATTCATGCAGTTAAATTAACATTATAGTGCACGACAAATCTAATGCCAACACTGACGATGATCGAACTCTAAACAAAATCTTTTAATGATAACCTTTCGTTTTTTACCCTGTCTAGGAAATCAAGCAAATTTTGCCATTTATTGGAAATTGAATTTCTGCAAAATATTCCAACTCAAATTTTCCAGACTTTCTTGTCGAAAAACAGGGGTGAAATCGGCTATCGCGATAGTTGACTGTCGTTTTTGATTATCAACTATTCTTTGCTCTGTGTAAATCGATCGTTGATATATTGGCATCACTTCTTAATCTGTCAAGAATTAAATGCCATTTTCACATTATGAGTCCTAAGAAATGGTTTAAAGGATATCCATACAGATTCGTACATGCAAAGGTTCAGGTAGTTCCAAAATATTCGCTTTATTTCGGAGACTTATTCTTATCAGCCACTCCTCAATATCCTCGTCCTTGCGTTTTGGAAAATTGTAATTGATGTAAACATTGCACTTGAACTAATTTCCTTTATAGAAAATATGTCAATCCTCAAAACACACGTTTTTTTCTTAATATATTAACCAATTTGAAGTCGACCGCACCAAAATCTTTATGGAAAATGACATAAATGTATGAAAACGACACCTAAATAGCTGTCACCTAAAATCAACGCAAAAAAACGATTGTCGATTTGATAATCACCTTACACAGAGCAAAAGTGTCGATTTTGATTATCAACTATCAACTATCGCGTTAGCCGATTCCACCCCAGAATTATAAAGCGTTTGAAAGCCTTCTGGCAACACTGCCAGATACACTCTTCCCAAAATTGCACATCCGCCAAAAAGTATGCATTAAAATTCGACAAACCATCAACATTGCAGCGGAACCAATGAAGCTTCAAAATTATTATTCGTGGGTGGTGGGGGGAAGTCTCATATAGACTTTGCATGTATCGATTCATTTTTTAAATGTCAATTATAACAATATTACCACAAAAAACAAGCTTAATCGAATATGCTAATATGATTTAAATACAAGATACTTGTACAACAGCATTTACTCGTAACTCTATCTCAGTCGCCATCTCAGTGTAGGTAAATTAAATCGTTTAGTGTGGGTGCTTGTTAAGCATCTTTGAAAAACAAACAATTTAATCGATCAGTCCTCAAAACCAACTAAAGACATTAACCTCGAACACATCCGGCGTTCAAATAAATTCCCATTGACATTAAGAAAAAGCAAAATCAAACCAAATGTGCAATGGAAATCCAAAAAAAAAAAAATAATTAAAATATGTATGTATCTTCTCTGCCTTTTCTGAAAGAATTAAACAAAAAGTAATTTAGTCAAAAAGTTCACGCCTACATTCAGACAAGTCAGTACACACATGCACGGGGTACACACAACAGAAGATCTTTTCAACTTGAATTGCGTGCTCAAGAGTTCGCCACAACAATCGGCGAACTTGCCTGCGGAATTTTTCAGAAAATAATGAAAAATATTCTCTTTTCGGTTTATCTGGTTCAATTGTTTTAAATATATTTTTAAAATTTATTATTTTCAATTTCAAGCATTGTCTTTTCCCCACAAGTGACCTTGGATGTGTTTTCTGTAGTGTGTATAGAATTTTAGTTTTGTCGGGAATATTCAAGTGCACAGAAGACTGGACGGAGTATCCGTCGTTTCTAGAATCGATTCTAATGCGTGTTGTTTTATATTTTGTGAATATGAATAATAAGTGATCAATTTAAGTGCAACTATCCATTCCAAAATGGATTTTAATTTGCAAAATCATTCTGAAACAAAATGTGATTAAAAAGCGTCGTAAGCGCTGCTTTTTTTGCTCTCCAAAGGTATATGTTCCCATTATCTTCAAATCTGCTTAGAATGTGATTCTTTTACTGTATCTAAAGTCTTTAAAAAGGAACTTGTTGCAATAATAATATATGAAGTTCTTAACACAAAAATCATTGTCATTCTACGAGAAACTGTATATTGAGTATTCATCAATGACATAATGTCTCTAACTCTTTTCGGTTCCATGCCAGAGATGTACAAATATTGATAAAAAAAATTACCGCTAAATGCGAACAAATGTTCCCTGTGTTAATAGAGTGCATATAATCGCCTGAGCTTACTCATCCATCCCTCATCCACTTGCTTATTATAGTTTGTGCGGGTTAAATGATAACTTGTTTTACAGTCTTCCAACACGTGCTCTTCTTTGTTAGACAAGTTTTATTGCAATACTATGTATATGGCTTATCAAACATTAGCTCTTGATCACAGCTGAGATTCCACCGCCACAAATTCGCGAACTTTTCTAATGTTTAAATAATGATTCAATTGAAGGTTTAGTTTCGCACTTGAAATAAAGTAATATACTGGATTTTGTTAAACTGATATTTTCATTGTGATATTGAAATTACTCGTAAACATGAAAAATAATATCATCGAAATGGGCCGAGCATTGCAAACTTCTGCCCTTTTGACCAAATTTTCAATACGTTTTCGGTACACATAAATATTATCCTGCCGCATTTTATAAATAAATTGTCAAATCTGGAGCTCTGGAATCGTGCAAGGGTCAAATAGGATTATTATTTTTATTTATTAATTTTTTTTTTTAAAAGTACCATAGCTGGATAAATAAAATTTAGCATAAATAATTAATGTGTATCTCTATTGTCTATTTTTATTGGGGTTGGGTTTCTATATTAAAAAGGTATCAACAAAGCCGCTAAAAATCTACTTTAGTAACTTAAGTGACTTCAGTAAAATATATCTTATATGACAAATATGGCGTTAGTAACGCCATTTGCTGCGGCAGAATTGGAAAAATAGTTTATGTTATTTTAAGCTACTTCGCAAAATTGATTTTTGACCAATATGAATTTTTTGAAGTAGCTTAAGTCGACATAAGCCTTATAATAGCTTTTGTGATAACTTTAAGTGGTTTTAACAATTCGAATTGAAAACAAAACGTAAGTTGTTTTAAAAAAATCAGTTTTTGTCCAAAGAGACTTAAGCTGTTATGTATTCTTGCGATATAACGGTTATTTACTATTGTAGATGCATGAGAACCATACCAAAAAAAAGGTAGTAAAATATACAACATTTTGGACCAAAAAACTAGATATTGGCTTATATCGACATATGTTAAGCGACACTAACTTATTGCCACAGAAATATTGTTATATTATAAGCTACAGAAAAGCATTTTTTTTCAAAAAATACTAAATTGATACCAACTAAGTGAACAATTGTTAGTCCCTACGTACGTAATGTACATACCACCTTGATCAAAAAATTCCCGGAATAACCACCGTTTGGCGCTCCCATCGTTCCGATTTGAGTTCTGTTCTTTTTTTGTAAAGTCGGTACATCTGTTGTTGATATTCCCTCTAAATCTAAGCGTCATAGCTTTACATTTGCAAAAGTTACGTAGCCAAGAGTACATCTATCTCTGTGTGTGTTGGCGACTTTTTACAGTTTTAGAAATGGATTTAAAGTTGCAACAACGAACTTGTAATAAATTTTGCGTAAAAAACGGATTTAATGGTACGCGAACATTGGAAATATTGGAAAAGTGTTTCGGCAACGATTCTCTAAAGAAAACGGTTGTTTACCAGTGGAAAGAGCGGTTCAAAAGTGGTCGCGAGTCAATCGAGGATGATGAACGCAGTCCATCGACATCGAAAACCGACGAAAACATTCAAAAAGTAAAAGAAATGTTGGTCAATAACCGCAAATTAACCATCAGAGAGATAGCGGAGGACTTGAATATTGCCTTTGGATCCGTCCAAGACATTTTGGTTAATGATTTGGGTTTCCGTCGTGTAGCAGCAAAGTTGGCGCTAAAAGAGACCGTGTTGACGTCGCACAGTACGTAATTTTTGACGAAAAATGCAACAAATACCATCCAACAGCCATCGAATTCACCTGATTTGGCTCCCTGTGACTTCTTTATGTTTCAGCAGCCGAGAGGAAGTAATGGAAAATTCGCAGGAAGCACTGATGGACATACCGAAAACCGAATATAAAAAATGTTTCGAGGATTGGATCAAGCGCTGGCATACGTGTGTTGCAGTCGATGGGGATTACTTTGAAGGAGACAATATAGATTTAGATGAATAAACTTGTATTTTTAATTTTCTGAATAAATTCCGGGAAATTTTTGATCAAGGTGGTATGTATACCGAAATTATGTCGCTAGTTAAATTTTCCCGATTTCAAAGGTAAGCTTGAACAATAAAAATGCATCGCCCTTTCATATACAGTTTCATAATAACAAATGTCAATGCTTAGTATTCACAAGTGTCAAATATCGGCTGTTTACTTTTGACAGAATCGCCGAAGTATCAGATTTAAATTGCAACCTCCAGTTGAATCACCATTTATAGCAAACTGTCAGCCATAATGTCTGGAATAAAGCTTACAAAATTATTGGAAAAAAATTCCACATAAATGCTGTTAAAGTGGCCATAATTGCTTTTTCCAGCTTAGACAAATGGTTTTTATTTCGCCAGTCTCAATTTCAATTTTAAGATTTTCAGCACTTTTAAGCTGCTGGCTGGGAATAATGGAATAGCAACATTCTGTTGCATAATCCATTCCACTTCTCCATAACAAATTACGACTTGGCTTCCGTATTCAATAGAACGATGTTACGTGCAAATACTAGCCCAGTTGTTGTGATTGTCAGACTAAAACTGCATAAGTATCCCTAACTTAGATACAACTAGGGTAGTGAGTGGGTGGCGAATATAAGGTGAAATCGAAACTTATTCCGCTCCAAAGCCTCCCCTATTTGCTGGATATATGTGTGTGTGTGTATCGTTTTACACTCGTATCTTGCGTCACTTTACTCACTCACTGTTGCAACAAATGATATTCTTTCCTCAGTTTAACTACGTCACAGTAAGCCCCCACAGTACGTTGAAAGTGAAACGTTGACGGGGAGTATATCCGTAATGTCCACCAGAATGGGGGGTGATTTAGCGGCACCCTAGCACACAAAAAGTATTTCACCCTTGAATGAGTTTCTTTTATTCAGAAATGTACATAGTAGTTGCTCTGTCCGCAAACAACGTGGTGAAATATGATCTCTGTGCTCCGCGTAACCCACTAAGTAACGTGACTTCTGGAGTTTAGTTGGGGACATAACATAAATAAATTATAAATGGAATATTAGATGAGGTGAAGTTAATGGACGGTGGTTCAACCAACCTTTTTATCGATTTTTTTGAATGTAGAATTTTCTAGCGTCAAAGTGGGATTCTTAATTAAAAGAGAACGCATTTCTAGATAACATACGTCATGGTCTTTCTTTATTTGTGAACACTTACCTAATTTTTTTTTAAAAGAATACCGATACAGAGTACTCATTTGCTTCTAGATCAGTGGGTTGCATTGTCAGTATAAGTCCCCTTCTCCACTGTGGGTCTTAATTCCGAAGTTTAAATTGGAGCAAAGCAACCCCACTTAAAGTTGGATTAAGGTTGATGAAATAAGCTGTCTTTCTTATCAATCCACTTGATCTACTTGTATAAAACTAAGTCCCACTTTTTCGATGCATTTCCTCTTTATTGAGTTTATTCTGATTCAATTCACTCCAACAGAGTGTAATGGTGTGAGAATACTGTAATTCGTGCAGTTAGTCTAGTTTTTATTGCATATTTCTTGGTGCTGTAATGAAACGCACAGCGGTGCCTAAAAGTGGCACCGTTTTGTATGTTAATCATTTATGCAGGAAACAGTCCATCGGTTTGCAAATTAAAGATTACGATAAATCTGTGGCAAAAAAAAAAGGAAAAAAAAAACAGTCGTTTTTTACCATTTCTCAGGAGAGCAGTTGAAAGGTTTGACGCTAGCTTACAAAAAACTATGCACCGTATAAGAAAGTTGTTGATATAGAAATGAAGATAAGAAAAAGAATATTTTAATGCAATTACTAATGGTTGCGTTACTTTCAGTAGCTGTTGGAGTATAAGAACATATGTCAAAAGCTTACGGAAAATCTTTACTTATGCTGTTTTCCATATGCATATTTGCGGGAAAATTACTGATTTTGTTTTTTGCTGGCCTATAACTCAGCAACCGTTAGAGATAAAAATAAGAAAAAAACATGGCAAATACAATTGGGTATTGGGCATTGGGCATCCGTTGGTGTAAAAATATCAATTTCGACATAAGTCGACTTAAGCTGTTTTTCGTTTTTGCCACAGAAATATTCACTGCCCGGCTACACTACTTATTCCACTTATAAGCCCAATATTACTATTCAATTACTTTCTACGAAATTTCAATACTTACAAATTTAAGTGGCTCCAACCAGCAATGATGCATTGGCTTTACACAATGATAGACCCATACACACGCACGGGGTATTTGTCTGCTAGAAGGCGGCTATCAAGAAAAACATATTGGGAAGAACAGCAAGTGTTGCAATTACACAGCACCCACCACGGCAGCACTGGACACTTTTCTGTATCTCATACCATTTGATCTACATAAAACGCACCTGACAAGCAAGAGTGTAATTAGACTAGCTAACTTAGACTATTTCAGGAATAGAAGCTACGGTCATAGAGCTATTCTTAATTAACTTAAAACCAGCAACCTTAATAGACGGATGACATCCTTCCAGTTCTGGACTTCGCCACTTCTTACGAAACGCTGTACCCGGTGAGAGAAGGTTGGGTTAGCATGGAACTACTATTACAAGTATGGTGGGCCATATGTGGTCAATAATAGGGCGACACAGGATGTTCAAGGCTTTATACCACTAAAGGACCAAAGCAATCCTTGGACTTAATAGGACAAAGTGAAGAACTTTAATAGGAATACTCCCCAGACACTGTCCTTTAAGGAAACATGTTAAAAGAATGGAACTTTCAAACACGGGCTAATTGATATATTGCGCAATGACATATGTAGATACAACAGAGAATGTCGAACAATTCCTTTGTTAATGTAAGGCCGTTGCTCGCTCTCTGAAGAAATTTTTAAAGAGTTACTTCTTTGATACACTGGAAGAGGCTGGCCAAACTTGGCGCAATCAGATTTTAAAATTTCACAGAGAAATTCAATGCCTAGTCTAAGGCCACGCACTGAGCGAAATTGTATCATTGTGGCCACGTAGTTGCTGAGCGGCAGAGCGGCGTCGCTCAGCTTTCAATTCCGGTCTATTATTATTTTAGTGTAGTGTTGAGCGGCACAAAATTGTCAAGGCAAAAATTTAAGTATTGACACACAATACCCGTAGGTATTGCCTGAATCGGTCTAGGTTGTCAAAGATAGCTCAGCCTCATAACCCCTTTCTAACCTAACCTAGCATTACCTATTTCAGCGACTTAAAACATTTACACCTGTCGTCGACAACGTTCATGCTTTTGCGCAGGACTAGAATTATAAGGACCTCGCTTTGACGTGTGTGCGCATTATATTTTTGCAGCGATCGAAGGCACTTACAGTTTTTTGCCGTCTCTTAACGGCGAGTTGAGAAGCTCACTGACAAATGATACTCTTTGATTGCTTGTCAGACATTCGTAAGAGGTGGCACCATGAAAAAAACCTTAAAGTGTTTAACCCGGGCAGCATTGCCTAGAAGTCCAACGCACCTACCACTACACCACGGTGCTCACAGCGATTAGCTATGGTTATTTCTCGATTGATCCCTGTGCTGGTGTCATTGTCAAAATTGATAGGGGATCTAAAATAACATTCTGATCAAGTCATCGGTATTGAGTGGACAGCATACATATTTTCTTTCCTTTAACGTTACATCCAACATTACCGCGGCGGCGGCTCTGCGATCTAAATGAAGCAATTTTTAGGCATCAAATGTCTCGGGCAGATTATTATTACCGACCTTTATGGAGCAACGTAGTAAACTCCAGAATAGGAGTCGTGAGTTTAGCAGCGATCTCAAAATCAGATATTGCTCTGTATTGCCTGCCTCTTCAAAATCCATCATAGGCGGCTTTTAATCGAAAAAAAGTCTTCTGTCTGTGTTTTCATGTTCTCAGCCCCGAATGTTTCACTACCACGAAATATCCCTTGGGAATGTTCGGTCTTCATTGCCTTGGCACGTGCGATTCACTGTTTAGTCTCATAAACTTTCGAACATCTACACGTATTCCTAAATTTATTGCAACATTTATTTACTTTCTAAACACTAACAAATGGTTTTTTCTTTTATTTTCAGATTTTATAGGAAACGCCGAAGATAAATTCACCGAAGTGCTAATTTTAATTCAATACGACCAGAAGCAATTTATTTGCTATATACATTTTTTTTTAATCCAAAATAAAGTAGACAATAAGTATACAAAATACCGTACTACAGTGTAGTAAACAAGAAAAAAACGAAATAAATATTTACTAAGAGAAAATAATAAAAGTAGCAGAACCAGAATAAATAGAGCCTCGAATAAGGTCGGACGAATAAACCGATTAAAATTTAATTTTTAGATAAAATTTTTGAAAAAAATGGCAGATATTACCATTTCGACCTCCAGACAATCGTGTGAGCCCGATTGCAATCAATTGATTATTATTGATCAGCCAATAATGAATAAATACTCAGAAATTGATGAATCTCCATCAACGGACACAGAGGAACCAGTACAAGGAATGTCAGTAGCATCGAACACAATGAAACTGTCCATGAATATAACGAAAATGATTCAGAATAAGCTGAAGCGAAAGAAGAAACTCTCCAATAGTCTGACATCTGTCAGTGATACGGTCAATCAAGAGAAACGAACGCGTATCGAAGGCATTCAATTAAATTGCCGTGGCAAGTTGAACGAGGAACTTATCGCAGCCGCCACATCACCGCCATCTACACCGTCAACTGTGCCAACGCAGCAGCAAATGCTGGTGAAATTGGAGCGTGTCCAATCGAGGGCACCGCTTCCATCGCCAAGGGTGGCGGAAAAAATCATATTGCTACAGCAGAGCCATCAGCAACATCCGCCGCAGCAGCAGAGCGTTAAAGTGCCACCGCCTAGATTGAAACGTAAGCTCGAGGAGAATGTGTCAACGATACAAAAGTTGAACGCTCAAACCGAACAGATGCGGCTGGAGATAACCGAACTGAAGGCGCATTTAAGCACGGAACGAGGTGCCGTCAGAGTTTTAAGGTTAGTTTTTGTCTGTTGATGTTGAAAACGGTAGATTTGATGATAATCTAAATTCTTTTTAGGGCACAAAATGAATCGGAAACCCGCAAATGGAAGAATGAAGTAAAGAAACTGCAAACCGCCATGGAACTCATGCGTAAGGTAAAGAAGTCTAAAGATGAAGCTTGTGCCAATTGGTCCGGTAATGGTTACACCAGCTCATCGCTGAACGGTACAAAAGATGCGAACATAACTAATCATGAATTACAAAGACTGACAAATGAGATTACAACTTTAAGGGAAACAAATAGGAACCTAGAAGAGAAACTACAGGTGAGTGTCTTCGGACCGAGTTTATTTCAAAGCTTTTTTTTTTTTGTTTGCCTATGTTTTGTTTTGCATGCCTTTTATTTGTTAAGTAAAACATTTTGTATTGCCTTCATGTGCTCCGCGTTCCACCGCTGTCGATTGTATATGAACGTTCCAATCCCATAAACCCGGTAGATCTCCCAGAATAGTGTTACAGCTGCCAAGGCAAGACCCAATCCGAGCATACAAAAAGCTGCCTGCAGATGTGCAAATCTCAAAACCACCGGATCATCATCGTTCTGACTATTTCGGACGACGCTTTTTCCGGAGTTCTTGAATTTAGTGTCCATCCATTTCGTCCAATACTCGACAAATCCATGCTCGTGTGCCTGCCTCACCAGAGTGTTCAAAAAGCCTAGGTATGGCGATCCATAGGGCACGATGTAGACCGATTGGAACGGAATCGGACACTCGCTCATCAAGTGAAATATAGGCCGGCCGTGATAGGTATGTTTCCTGGACTTTATTCGGAAGTAGGCGACGTGAAATTTCTCAAGATATGCATAAGAGAGGTCGTTCTCGTCGAGCTTTTTTATCAAGAAGGTATCGGCCACCGGTATAGTCATCGCCTTTATCTTATTTAGAGCCGGCTTGGATGAGTCTAGAAATTCATCGATGAACTTCTCATGACGTGTGTAGATCAAAATATCAAAATCAAACCGTGCCAGCTGACTAAGTGTGTTGATCTCTGGCAGCGATACACGAAACACCAAGTTACTGGTCAGGTTGCACTTGTAAGCCCCCGAAATCAGCAGGCAATAGCTGAACCAGCAGACTAGAAAAAGCCGTACGGAAATCCTCGGCGGAGCCTCACTCAGCGGCTGGGTCAGCATAGTGGAGTACAACTTTAAGAGCATCTGATCGGCACGAGGCAACAGAATCCGACAGAAGGCGTAGGTAATCAGGAACATCAGTACAATTGCAAACCAAACGGGGATCTCGAACGATCGAAAAAGATTCCAAAACAGTGAAGCTGGCTGTGCTTTTGGCACCATGACACACAGGTCATCTCTTCCATAGACCACCGTATGTTCGACGAGTTTCTGGAAAATAGCTGGCGATAGAATTCTCGTGTTCAGTGCCATGTCACTGGTTGACATTAACAGCTCACGCATACAGAAATCCCCCGAATTATTGGTGGATAGGTAGCCCCCAGGAAGGTTCACCACTTGAGTGGCATTGAACCGATTCGCAATGAATGATGTCATAAATCCATCGGCGCCTAGAATTTTACCAGACGGTTGGAAGATGGCTCGCACCTCATCGGGATAGAGGCAAAATTTTAAGTCACGACCATTCATGTTGGGCATGCGATGCGGGAATATGTCCTCAAGTAGCGTAACATTGGAGTCAAGCTGTTTGATGAAGTTATTCGAAAACGGAGAATAAGTGTAGATTTGAATTTCGTTGTCCCGCCAGAAGAAAATTACAGCATTAAGGACCCAGATTTCCCAGAACTTCTGAAATGCTGAACGCAACCAATGCTCGTCCATGTCAGTTGAGTCTTCGACGATGACAATGAAGTACGAACGATGCTTTGAACCGGAGTTTTTCTTTACCATACTCAAATCGATGTGTTGAGATGCGTCCTTAATCATCAGCACTAGATACATGAGGATTCCGTCGTCTTGGATCGCTTCCAAGGGGACTGTGTTGAATTTGTTCCTGGAAATGAAGGGGAAACAAATGAAGGTGTTACTTAATGCGGACATTTGTAGTTTTGAAAAGTTTCCGAATTGAATTTTAGGTAGCGTTCTAGGTGACATAAAATTTGAGGAAAAAAAAAACACAAAAACGTTTTCAAGACCTTCACTATTCCACTTATTTGAACTTACTGAGAGATATAGGACGTTCCACATTCATTCAATTTCCTCAGGATATACCCAGGATATACGACGGACGTATTATTATCGAAATAAACATAAACTGTTGTTGCATTAAAAGTGCACATGATTTCCCCGGAACGGTTTATAAGGGAAAATACATTCGTAAGATAGACGGAATCGTTTATTTTGAAATAGTTTATATCCACGGATACACTGGTAGTGACACAAAAAAGGAAAGCCACCATTAGCAGAAGGTTAAGTTTAATCATTTTTATAAAAAAGATCCTTGAGTGCGACTTGATTACGAAACGATACTGCAATTATTCCTGTGACTCCTTTGGTCTTATATACGAGTTAAATCTAATTTGTCTAATGGAATCGATGAAGTCACAGTTTTAGCCAGGATGGACAGCAATTAATTGAGTAAAGTAAAGAGCCCGCCGCGGATTGGGTCTTATTTGCAGTAGGTTTCTGGTTTAATTACTTTTCAGTGCTATCCCAATTATTAAGCTAGAAAATATTTATTTAACGATGCGATGCAGATACGATGAAACAATGTATTTGCCGTGACAAATTAATCAGAATAAGGTGATTGGATTCGTGATGGAATATCCTGCTGTACATGTACAATGTTCTCATGAACGAGCTAAAAAAAGTAGAATACCCAACTTAGGCAAGGTAGTAAATCGAACTTTGATAAATCAAATGGACTAGATTGATGGAAAACCAATGATAAGAACACATTCCAGTAGTGGAACTTATAGAAAACCCATGTGCTCCGTTTATTTTTAGAACTACCTATCAGCATTACCAAGGGTGAGGCTTAATTGGTGAGGATGAATTCCTGTCTAACATCAGTCAAAATATTGGCAACAGTTTCTTCTTCTCCTCCACTGGACCGTAAAATGACTTGTGAAATCCTTAGACTTAGCAGGGCATAAATTAGAATAGCTATAGGAATATTACTCGGGTATTGCCTCCTGGGCAAACACGCCAAGAAGCTCGGACTCACAGGCGCTGATATTTTCAGATACTGCAGTGATATAGGTACATATAGCAGAATATATCGCACATATTCAGTGCGAATGTCAGGGCATAGCACGCAGTCGCAGAAACTTTTAAGGCTGCTACTTCTTTAGTAATATGGAGGAGGTAGGCCAAATTAACCATATACTCGTTTTAAAATTTTGTAGGGTAATAAAATGCTTTGAGAAAATTGTGTCGGTTAAGGTGCCATCCTTGGATGGATTCTTAGGGGATGGGGATTGTCGCACTCTGGTGCCTAGTGTTTTGGGATGGCTCAGCTTCTCATCCTATAACCTAACCTAGCCACTTAAAAAGGAAACAGTGGGCTTAATCATCTTTGGTTGACTACCTTTCGTTGTATATTTGCAGAAGATTGGCTGTCGCACGGATACGAAAAGTCGAGTAGTAAAGCTTTAGAGCTTGACAAAAACTGGTCAATCCTGAAATAATCATTTTTCATTAAACATCATATTAAAGAGTTCGCGTACTTAAGGAGTTTCGCTTTAATAAAGTCAAGAGCCTGCTGTTTGATCGGTAGTATTCTAGCTATTCTACGTTCGACAGTTACCGGAATATAAGTAAAAATGAATTCATAAGATTATTGAATGACGAGTGGCCGTTGTCACAGTGCACCACAGTCTACGTATCTTAACCGGGGCACAGGCTACTCATCAATATATTATCAGACTGAAATCATTCAGCTGTGGGTGTTTGCCTCTGATACTTTCTCTGGCTGCGTATTGCCATGCGTACAGCAGTTTTTATTATCTAAAGTTACTCAGTAATTCATACAGTAAAATCTCCCATTAGTGGACACCCTGTTAAGCGGACAGCTCTTATTAACGAACACCTTTTTGGGGAACCAATTTCATATTTCCCGTACTAAACGGACAGCTCTCATAACCGGACGAAAAACTCCGGCCCCATGACTGTCCGCTCAAGAGAGATTTCACTGTATAAAATCTTGTACTTTATCCAGCCATCGAGCCGTCTAGATTAAAGGAAGATTTAGTGGAAATCCTCAATCTCCACAATCTTGTTAGCTTCGCTGAACCTAATTTTTAATCAAATCGAGATGAGACTAGAGACTAGGGATGTCACTGTTGGTGTCAGAAAAATAAGTAAAATCTCAGAAAAAAATAGAAGTTGCAGGTATCACAACTATAAAGGGATTTAAAGTGTTTTAAGATTTTAAACCGCGAAAAAAATTCCCAAAAAGGTCTTAAAACAATAAACTTCTTGAAACAACAACAACTAATGGCAAAACTTAATAAAACACTACTTTAATTTTAATTGCAAAAGAATGTAAATGAAAAATTTTTAAAGTGCCATCCCTGTCTTTTGGATTTAAGAAAAACTTTACTGAAAGAGTTTTTGGATGAAAATGAACATTTTACATTTTTACATTTTTTAAAGCTTAAAATAATAAAAGAAGTATGAGTTAATCTATTCCGAAAATATTAAATTATCATCTCTAGTTGAGACTAAGAAAAATTATGAGTAGAAGCGCAGTCAGTGGTCGCCGTGGCCGTGGTGGTTAGTCCATTGGACTACCACGCAATGCTGCCCGGGTTCAACTTGTGGCCGGTTCTAACACCTAAAAGAGTTTTTTCACGGTTGCCACCTCTTTCGAATGTCTGACAAGTATCAAAGAGTATCATTTGTCACGATTGAGCTTCTCAACTAGCCGTTCGGAGTCGGCAAAAAAAAACTGTAGGTCCCTTTCATTCGTGCAAAAATATAAAATGCATATACAAATTGTTGCGAGAAGCAGGCCCCGGTTCACCTCGAGCTGTAGCGCCAACTAAGTAAGTAGGTAAGTAAGCACAGTCGGATATGCTGGTTAGGCATCGGGTAAGTTGCTCGTATCCGTCTATCTGAAATCTATTCCAAAAGTAGTAGATTAGTAGCATCTTCAGTTAAGTGTTACAATTATTATGAATTCTTGTGTATGGCCGTTCGGCATCTACATTTATGTTGGTTAAGAATCCGTTGCTTGTAACCGTCTTTCTGCGGCCCAAATAAGCTACTGGAAATTAAGTCAAAAACCCCCTTAAGCGTCTACATTTTGTATTGTATATCATAGTTTTTGCATGACAACGTTTTTGCTAAGCTGCTTGCGCTCCATAAAATTTACCATATAAGCCATATCGTTTGTGTGAACCCCGCATTAACTTCTAACCCCAACCCTCTGGATTTTACTACAGTGGAGTCCGCCCACCTGCTAATTCGTGTTCAGTGTGTTTTCTGCTAAAGGTAAAATAAAAAATTTCAACTCACCTATTGATTCCAGATAAGCAATGATGCTGAGCGACGTAAAGCAGCCGATTTACGTGAACTCAAAGATTCATATGAAATCCGATTGACTCAGTTATCTAAATCTGCCAAAACTGAAATATCACGATTGGTAAGTCTAAACAAGAAAAGAAGTGTGCTCCTTTAGAGAGAAACAAAAAAAGAAATATGTACCCCGCACCTCCCAAGAGACAGGCGAACCAATTTCCCTTGACATCAGGCCTTATCAGCTCGTTTTTTTTGTAATTAATCCTTGGGTCTGGCCGCCGAGTACAAAGGTCCGCTTAGGTTTCACTTTAATTACATTTTTTCTTCTTTGGTAAATCGGCTTTGTACCGTGTTCGGCTTATCGCAGGTTTTTACGAAATGAGGGTACACGATGATAATGACAACGACAGTGACTCGAAAAACCCCAAAAGGGACGCCTGAATGGGCACAGCTCACACAAAATTTGATTTATCACCTATGCAGCCGGCATCGGCATCAGGAACGACTTACCCAGAAGAAACTCTGTTTGTCAGAAGCCGAATGTATCTAGACAGAAAGAAATCAACTAATGGACTTTTATTAGTCATCCATGTACTTCGGAGGAGGAACCTTTACCGGACCGGCCACTGACCCCTTTCAGTTTCATTTTTTTTTTTCGTCTTCAAAAATCTGCCCTCGGGTGTAGAACGTTCAACGTCTTTAAGTCTTTTTCCCAGTTTGGGGTTTCACTCTCTGTGAGCCAAAACACTAATAACAACAACAACACACACGTCCACACAGACTCAAGTGATTGGCAATCAATTTAATTTATACGCAAGTGTGTTCAATTATGTTCGAATACTTTAGATGGCGTTGCTGGTGCTGCGTTGTTGTTGTTGTTGTTGTTAGCGTGGTGGTAATGTGTGGTTGGTTTTGTTTTATTGCCCTCAGGGTTCTTTCGATTGTAAGCGAAAGGAACTCCATGTTTGTTCCTTCTTTGCGTCCCGCCACGGAAACAGAGTCTTTCGTGTGGTTTGTTTTTAGTGTCGACTGAAATTATTGAAGTTTAAATTGGCGGTTTTTGTTTTTTTCTCTGTCTTTTTCGGTTACGATCTCCATTCATTATGGCTACAAACTACAGGTACAGGTATCTACAGGTAAAAGTTCGTATCTTTCGGTTTGTTTTTCGCTTCTCACGATTGTGGTTCATTGAGTAAATCTATGGTTCGATGTAGACCCTAAGGCGTAAATGGTAGTGGGACTATCATTTGGGTAAATTATGACGTGTTGCCAAGTGCTGCAGGGAGGTTTTAGTTTGTTATTTTGTTTACTCTGGAATGTGCCACTTGTGATTAGACGAAAGATACAGAATGGCTTAATAGCTCTTAAGAATGAGATATTGCCTGACAAATACATCGCCAAGATTGGTATTTATCTGGTAGATACTTTTTGCTTATGGCGCGTGTTTGAATTTGGAGTTGCACTCTATGTTTGTTTTTGGCTTACAGGACAGTAGAATAAGTCGGCTTAAGTAACCTCTAGACCTCAAGAGTATCATTTATTCATTAATTTATCAATTTTGTTGGTTTTCCGAGTTTCAAGTAGTAGCCCTCGCTATTCTGTACTACATTTGCACCATAAGTCCTGCCAAGACGATACAATACAACAGCCGAATCTGCAACAAAATCATCAAATACGGTCCTTTAAAAAGCCTTTTCGAGTAAGGTTAGGTTAGTTTAGAAGGGCTGATGAGAATGATAACTTCATCATCACACTAAGGTCCATGTGGAGCCATTGTGATACCTATGTAGTTCTCCCACCCGCGGTATTAATTTCTAGGTTTCAACCATCCAGACGACCTGGCAAATTTAATATTTAAGTATACGTATGACCAATGGTGATCCATCCGATAGCTCGTCGATGTCCTCGAAGAATAATTTGCCCAAGGTTTTATTTCTAAGTTGGCAAAAGTTAGGGCAGTGACAGAGGAAATTGGTTGTGTCCTCATGAACCTTTTCATCACCATACCCCCTGCAAATGTAATCATCATTCAGGCGTAGCTTCTTCATAATGGTATCTTAACAAGTTGTGGCCAGTTAGCACTCCTATCAGCATCGACAGCGATTTCCTATTTTGCTTTAGGAGTTTTCTAGTTCTTGTTTTCTTATATTCTGGCCACAGTCTTCTTGATATGTCCCAGGTGGTAAATCATTTGCTTCACTTTGCGATTTTTGTTCAATTTTGGTCCTGAGGTTACAGAGCGGAGGTTTAACCATACCATCTGCTTCATCTATGTCTGCGGCTGGGCCCCTTCTGGCTAGTTCATCTGCAGCTTCATTGCCTGGTATACCGCTGTGACTAGGTACCCAGAAGAGTTTTACGTTGTGATGCGTTGCAAGGACCTACAGCTTTTCACGGCAATACATAACAAGCTTAGACGTTATTTTCGTAGCAGCTAATGCTTTTATGACCGCTTGGCTATCTATGTAAGATCCTCAGGCTATATCGTCATCGTCGACTGCAACTGGGCAGCCTTTGTTACTGCTAGAACCTCAGCTTAGAAAACGCTGCTGTGATTTGGGAGTCGTATGGAGCTGCTTATCCCCAGTTCTTCCGAGAAGCAACTGGCTTCTATGCCTGTATCCATTTTCGACCCATCGGTTTAGATGGACTTTGACTCATTTAATACTTCGTTATTCTCCCATTATTCTCTGCTTGGAAAGGCCCACGAGAAGGGTCTTTCAAAATCCAAGTATGGGACAGTGTAGTTGACAATACCCCTAAGACAGTTGCTAAGTATTTTGGTGTGTCGTTTGTCCATATGCATTCGGTCTCCAGTATTTTGACTGGCTTATTCTGAGAGTGCTCTTTACTGTAGCCTCCCGCGTGTACAGATCTAGAGGCAGAAGGTTAAGAATTGCTTCCAATCCCGCTGTTGGCGTTGTTCTCATCGCGCTAGTCGTACCAGTGCATGCTATTATCTGTACTTTGGTCATATCCTTAAAGTTCCAGGTTTTGGTGACAGCGTGCCACCAGATTAATCCTCCATATGTTTACATGGATCTGACTATCGCAGAGAACATCCACAGTGTCATTTGTGGCTTACATCCTCAGTTTTTCCCGAAGAATCTACTGCAGGTATAGAAGGCAACTGATGCCTTATTTATTCTTTCTTTAATTTTCAACTTTCAAATAAGTTTTCTGTCGAGTATGAGGTCTAAGTATTTCACACTGGTGGATAGCTTGAGGGGAGTACTCTCAATGGTCGGTAGCGTAAAGGCTGGTATAGTTCTTTTGTTAGTGAACAGCACTAGTTCGGTCCACCAGTCCACATTTGTTCGTCCAAACGTCTAGTATGTTCAAGCCTCTCTGCCCTTCCTGGTTATTAATCCTCATTTTTGAATAAAAATTCGCAAATGACTTTATGCGACTGATATACCGCCAGATGCAATGATGTTAATGGAGTGTTCTAGGATTGTCTGTACCTCAAAATCTGTAATTGTTTTTATATCTATTTAAATGAGCACGTACTTCATAGTTCATTATACGGTTCCTCTAAAGGTCTCAGTCTCTTGGCGTTGTTGAGAATCTTGCGGAAGACGAGAAGACGAAAAGACGAAAGACGAGTTGAGGCAGATGTACCCAGTCTTCATTGGTGCTTCACTTTGTGGAACTATCAATAGCTCATTATTCACTTAATACTTCCATCTTGAGATCCATTAAAAATATTCATTCAATAATCTTAAAGGATACGTCTGTTTTTGTTTTCCTCTCTGCTGAGACTTAAGTATCTTGTTAATTTTTTTTATGATCAGTGGCATTCTGTATATTATATGTATTTAGGTACAAGTTGTTCCCTCCAGTCTTTTCAAAGCTTCTGAACGAGTTTATGTATCTGTACATTCCTCAACTTGCCAATTTAATTTGTTTTCATTTTACTTCACAGCTGGAGGAAATAAAAACCAAAGAACGTAACATCGGGCAACTTAAAAAGGAGACACAAACGTTACAAAAAAATAAAACGAACCAAACGACAAACAATAAAAAGGATACACACACAAGGAATACGGCTCAACGTCCATCTGAGGTGAGCTTATACAATTTATAAACCTAAATAAATACATATATAAAAGTTTAACAGTCAATATAAGTCGCATTGAAAAGATCATCAACATTCTCAGATTAAACTCTTGGATTCTAGACAGTCCTTTTACCATAGAACTGCATCCACTGATTGCTTCATTAGAAGTATCCATAAAAGTCCCTTCTCCATTTTTTCGAAGCAAAATTAAATCCCTTCTGTTGTGTCCTACTCCAAGTTCATGGGCAATCGCGAGTATAATCTCTGCGAACATGGTAATTGTTCCGGCAACACCTTGTTTTGCCATTAAACTCAGAGTATGCCTCATGGATGCGTCTGGCTCATATATGAAATTCGCGGTTATCGATCGCAACATAGACAGAGGCGCTTGCAGCTATCTAGCTACAGCCATCTGCGCAGCTAGGATTAGCTCCGGTTTTGGCATTTGCATGTGCAGTATCATGGTGAGATGATAATTTTATGGGATCTCCTCACGGCCATTGATCTTGTATAATCTGCTGCCGTGACTAAATGGACTGGAGCTGCTGGTGGTATAATAATACGAGTATCCACGACAAGTGTGTTGTACGTATACAACAAAGGTGGCAATCAAAGTGATAGGTAGCTACGACTAAGAGGTTCAAACTGATCATTGATCAAATTGTAAGACTGCTGCAATATTACAAGTGATTTGATATCATTTTCTTCAGGTAGTAAATGGAAATTGATTTAGTTCGAGGTCGATGATGCTAATGGAGAGATTATCTGCTATTGTCTTACACAAACAACAAGTTATAGACAAAAGAGTAAGGCATACACGAGATGATTTACTACGTTCAACCTAGATATGTATCACATCCAATAACTAGGCCAAACATCTGTTAAAAAAAACCGTTTTATCTAGATCTCAGACCATTCCCTTTAATCTATTAGTTGATCGTTAAATCAAATAGAAAGTGTTGACAGATTCGAATCCATACAAAAGTAACACCTAATTAAATGAAGCCATTCATAAATGCATTTTATTGTTAGTCTAATACCGATCTAATGTCAAAAAGAAAGAAATTACATTTTGGCGCAAAATTGTATTCGAAAACGAAAGCGCCATCTATCTGCCTCTGTCAGATCGAAATGTCATTAAATCATAATAAAAACAATGAAACCGAAAACAAAACAAAATAAAACCGAAAGCTGCCATACTTACTCGTATTTCCCTTTCAGTCTCAAGCATACACCTGCCGGCTGGGCGGTCCAAGATTTAGGCACTAAATTAACATTTTTACCAAACAAAAAAACAAAAAAACGCTCTTCAATCGTCCACCAAGAATTGAGGACAAGCGCAAAAAAATACTTTTCCTCTCAACCAAATTAATGACAAAAAAAGAAAAAGAAAAAAGATAAATGTAAATATTGTAAATAAACCAACAAACAAACAACTAATCAAAAAAGAACTAAGAATTAAATAATTTAAATAATGCGATCGCCAATACTGCGATTAGTGGCACCCGTACACTTTGTGTGTGTCTACCGCCATAAGGCCATTCGTTTTATTTATATAGGTGAATGAAAGTTGTGCGTATACAGTAAACAGATACATACATACATACATTTGTATGCTCATTATTGAGAATTTCTAATATTTGGATATTTGGTTTTTTTTTTTTGCTCTTTGATTAACCAATTTGCCGATGCTATTGTTTCAGCCTGAAGAGCTGGAAATTCGCATTTGTTTTTGACATAATTGCACTTAATAGTTAGTTTTTCTTTTGTGTTTTTATTTTCAACCGAAAGTGGTTCAAAGTGAGTTTTTTTTTGCGATCTTCCGCGAGAGTTGTGCGGAATTTTCGGCCACGAGGTTGTGCTAAAAATTCGAGCATTCGACGAGAGTACAATTTTTTGGAGTTTCTCTTTGATTTGAAGTCATTTCGGCCATTTGAAAGAGTTAAAATATTTTCGTGTTATCGGAAGCCGTTATTTTAAGAATTATTTAATTGAAAATGATGAAAATTTGAAAAATTGAAAATGAAGCACATTTTTTTTTAAAAATTAATTTCTTGTAGCAAAAGTTAATTTTTTATAAAAAAAAATGCAATCCATGGGGAAATACTAGTATTGGGGATCACTCCTAATTTACCAGGATTCGACAAAAATTAAAATTTGGTTCACGAAATACATATCTAGAGTCTTTAAATGTTCACTCAATAAGGAGCTCTTTAAATAGACTATTTAAATACAGACTCCTGATGCTAGAAGGTTTTTGTACTGAACAAATGGGCGCAAATTCATAGTCAGATAAAGCCGACAATAAAAGAATGTATTCACCTACAAAACCTAAAATATACTTTTTTGCTATTCATAGTCATTATATGTACATATATTTGACTTTAAACGTATAGCCGGTTCGAAATTTAAAATAAGCCAAATGTCACTTTAAATAGTTAAAGTCGACTCTAAATTTCTCATATAATATTTTGACGTTTGGGTTTGTTCGTTCAAATCACTTTACAAAAACATACCAAAGTCGATACTTACTAATACACAGGCAAAAATGTGTTTATGAATAACGAAAAGTTATAGCCGGCTTTTTATTTATTGTCGGCTATAACTAAAGTCGGCTATAGGCACTATTCAGCTGACTATGAATTTGCGCCACCCGAGCTAGGACACAGTTTACAGTCTACAGCTCTTTATTCGAATAGTTCTATATGGACATAGCAAAGCTTATGTTGGGCAGAAAGCTCAGGGTTGCCAAAATAAATCTTTTATTTTTCTTTGAGACGGAATTTTATACTGGAACATTTTTTTTTTATATTTTTAAAGCTCTGATACTTTTCCATCTTTATGTCAAGTTTGTTTCCAAATTTTGAATGGAAAAATCTTCAAATTAATTAAAAGAGCTCTAACAGTCCAGGGTTCTCATCATGTAACTTCACCGACGATTATCGATCATGCGACAGCACCAAACGCTATCGACAAGAGTTCGCTTCAAGAAATAGCTATATCTCTCGTGTCGTTTATCACCCTCGGTTTTTCAAGTTTGACACCCACTGAAAACAACATTTGCATTGGGAAAAATATCATTTGTGCTCTCATAACCGGTTTTATTTTCTTATTTCGGTTCTTTTTTTAGCTCGATTCTCGCTCTCTATTTTCTTCTATCTCGCAGTGCTACTGCTAATGGCCAGCGTTGCCGCTCAAAAAAAATCATCGTCCCTCATCCACTGAAACACCGTGCCATTTTAAGCAATAGCGTGTCTAATAAAAAGAAATACAGGTTTTTCAATTTCTTCAAAATTTTCAATAAACCCAAACTCAAATATTTTCCCCATATTAAATAACTTCTTTTTCGCGAAAGTTTTTTTTTATAAATTTGTTGGCAATCTTTCAGCTTATTGAATTTAACTATTAAAATAATAAAAATTAAGAAAAAACGTGCCAACATTTATTTTTTCGTGCCTGCGTGCCTACAGAAAATTACTGTGTCAAAAAGGCACGATGATACCACATCGAAAACGCTGTTATGGCAATGAAACAATGAAAATATACCTAAAATACACCAAAACGACATCTATCGTGGAATCGCTATTGCCGAGAAGATAGTATTTGAGAGATTTTCTAGTTAAGTGAAGTAAACACTTATCGATCAGTCGATATCGTTTGGACGAGAGACGATTTCTATGCCTTTGTGAAGCATGGCTATCGATAATGATATCGAGAACGACGTCAACTGTCTTACGTGATGAGGGCCCAGAATGTTGGTGCTAATGATACATTTCTAGAAAACCATATGGCAACTCTAGTAAATATTAATTTTGTATGAACTTTAAGTTTCGTTTCATAGTAGTGGATTTTGGTTCAACACCTTTTTGACGAAAGTTTACAGGTATAACAACTTATGGAGCATTTCAGGAGAATTTGAACCTTGCTTAGTAGTACAACTCACAATAAATAAGATTGACTTCAAAGTCCGAATTACCGCATCCGTTAACGAGTGAGCGAGTAGGACTCGTTATCGAATGATCGAGTAAATTGTATGTAACATGATACTTGATATCGAGAGCGGTAATGCCAAATCGCCACATTTCGATAGCGAGTAACTCGTTCGGCCCCTGTTTTCCTTACACGATGCTCAATTTCGCGATCCGGATTATCCGGGTTCCACTCCTTTAGCCGTGTCCATGTCCATCGGTTAGCCTATAGATTCTTGTAATATGTATATTTGTACTTTTTTATGTACATATATTAATTTTGTTAAAGCCTTTTTATGCAAAATTAAATACTATATCAAATTATCATATGAAAAAAATATGACTTAAAAGTCAGTAAATTATTTATTCGTTTAATCGAGACGGACTTGCTGGAGCTGGATCAGCCATGAGCAAAAGTGATGCTGACACCTCCATACTGCCACCGACCATATAATCGAAAAAGAGACCAACGCTCTGTGGCTCACACGGACCGACTGCGTCACATCTCGTTCTTTATGGTCGAAACTCGATCTTAAAAGGACAAAGACGATGTTACATCTAGATAAATCCTCTGTACCTCCTCCTCTATAATCACCGGAATAATCACAGGACACTGTGCCATAGGTCACATGACAAGCAAATGGCTACCTGAGTCCAACGATATCTGTAGAAGTTGCGGAGATGAGGAAGAAAGCGAATCGATCCAACATCTACTCTGCTACTGCCCCGCCCTCCAAGAACAACACCTCCGTACTTTAGGTCAGATGCTTCGAAAACATAACAGAACTCGGACATTGCATTGTATTTGGAAGGGGGTTATCTCATAGAGACAACAAGCACGTAGACCTGTAGGCCCAAACTCGGACATTTAAAGATATCGGATCTTCTACGATTCATCAAGAGTACAAACTGGTTTATACCGATCAACCCGTTTTATCGAGAGTCGACTCGATATTAAAAGTTTCGGCGCCAGAATTTTTTTTTTGAGAAACTCAATGTCGAATTTGAAAATCAAGCTCCTGGCATGAGTATAATATCTTCAATCATCGCACTATTGCATGAGAACAGAAAAAATACAAAATATTTTAGTGCCCATACAAATAAATTATTTTGCAAGGAACTCCTTTATTTTCTTGTTTACCACTCCGTCAAATTGCCTTTCTTCATATTGGAATAAAAAAGTATTTTGAACCCGTTTTTGTAATTAATGTTAACACAAATCCCAAATAACAATTTATGAAATATGTTTAATTAAGAAAATAAAAAAAAAATCCCTCAGACATAAAATAAAATAAGTTTAATTTGACCACATTCTTCACGTGGTTAACACTTATGCATACACATTTGTTATGAATATCCTGACATGCATCGCTTAAGTTAACCTCAATTTGTCATTAGAAAATCTTAATGTCCATATCCATCTTTTCATTGGAATTCAGCTAAGATACAAATGTATCTTTTTAAGTGGTGACGCATCTGTAGAACATGCACATGTTCCCATGGTTTCAGTCGGACGATGGAGTTATTTTTTGATAGAAATTCCAAGGTATTGACTCGGGAGTTAGAAATTTGATTATGGCACTTTATTACACGATGAAAGGTAACGTTAAATAGGTATTCTATGGGATGACTCAGCAGAATCTGTTGGATACCGTTGTACTGTTTACTTATGTATGTCGTTCTTGTAATTTTTACGATAGTAACCCAGAAAGTGTATGTCTGACATATAAAAATAGTCTTAATGTAACTATTTTATAGATACTTTAACATATTCTGGAAGACCATAAAAACAAAGACATTTGCATTTATTAAGTAGTTGAATCGTTGGATGAGGACATAATACGAGTTGGGTCATCAATGCCTATAAACATACTTTTTTGCAACTTTAACCGATTCCTCTATCTATTAACACGAGCATTCAGAACCTATCCAACTCATACGACATATTTACAAAGTTGTTCGAACGTGTTCGAAGATATTGTATAGGATTTTTTTTTTTTTTTTTTTTTTTTTTTTTTTTTTTTTTTTTTTTTTTTTTTTGCCGAGGGTAGGTGAAAATCTTCCATAGACACTATGAGAATAGCAAGCGCGTGCTCATAGTAGTGTCAGATTCTTACTGACCAAAAACACCACCCTTCGATATAAATTTGTTAGATACTGCAACTAAGTTATACTACTTATCAAGCAATTTTTCTATCACGAAATATAAACGTTTGGCAAGTTACTTTCCAATGAAAGATCCTGCATGTTCCACAATTTAGACGCGGTTAATCCTTATCTCGCCAAGTCGAAAGGTTTTGTTCTTTGTAGTCGGCGCAATAAATTGCTCTCATCCAAAATAAGTAGGACTGTATTATTAACATGTCCGATTAGTCGGTTTCTATGTTTTCGCGCGAAGCTTCTACTTTCAGCTTCGATTGTCGGAATTCCGAGATCCCTGTGGATATCGTCGTTTCTAGCATACCACGGTGCTTGGACAATTTCTCTTAGCACTTTATTTTGAAAGGTTTGTAAAATATTGGCATTTGTTTTCTTGGTACAACCCCAAAGTTGTATACCGTAGGTCCACACCGGCTTTAGCACTTGCTTGTATAAAAGCAGTTTGTTCTCGGTACTGAGGTGGGAATGTTTTCCGATCAACCAGTACATTTCTCTATATTTGATATCTAGTTCTTTACGTTTCATTTTCACGTGCGAATTCCACTTCAACCTTGCGTCGAGTGTCATTCCCAGGTATTTGGCTTCATTTGCAAAGGGTATTCGGGCCAAATTTATAAAAATGGGCAAGTCATTAATTTTCTTATAAGTGAAATTCACGTGAACAGATTTAGTTCCGTTAAGGGCGATCCGCCAGTCCTTCGTCCATTCATTTACTTTATTTAATGCGTTTTGCAGTTTGGCAGTCGTTTCCTCGATTGTTTTACCTACCGCTAGGATAGCGGTGTCGTCGGCAAACGTAGCAAGGATAGTGCCATCTTCTTTCGGTATATCACGAGTATATAACAGATAGAGAAGCGGCCCCAGAACGCTTCCTTGCGGTACGCCGGCCAAAATTTCTTTGAGCTCGGAGTATTCATTTCCATTTCTAACACGGAAGAGTCTATTCCCGAGATATGAATTCAAAATCTCGTATAGGTTTGCGGGAAGTACTTGTCGTAGTTTGCATTTCAAGCCATCGTGCCACACCTTATCAAAGGCTTGCGAGACGTCAAGAAATACGGTTGAGCATATCTTTTTTTCTTCTAGTGCTTTTTCGATTACGTTAGTAATTCTATGCACCTGGTCAATCGTCGAATGCTTACTTCTGAACCCAAACTGGTGGTCAGGTATTAGATTATTTGCTTCTATAACCGGTTGGAGACGCCTTAGTAATATCCTCTCGAAAATTTTGGATATGACTGGAAGAAGCGATATTGGTCTGTATGATTTTACTTCATATGACGGTTTTCCTGGTTTTAAAACCATTATGACTTCCGCAACTTTCCATTGGCTCGGTACGTGTTTTAATCTGAGTGCAGCATTTATAATATGGAGAAGCTTAATTAATGCTTTTCTAGGTAAGGCTTTGAGAATTTCTCCGGTAATCAAATCATAACCAGGAGCTTTCTTAGGTTTTAGTTTCGCGATCTCACGTTCGAGTTCTCTAAGCGTCGCAGATCTGCGCGTTAAATCGTCAGATGGTGGAACTACCATCCTTGTGATGTTGATGTTGTCATGAACCACTTGACCAACGTTCGGTTTAAAGGTTTCTTCCAAATGGGCGGCAAAAATATCCGCTTTTTCTTTATCTTCCCTTGCCCATTCATTTTGATTTATTTTAAGTGGCGGCGCAGGGATTTTGGGCCTTTTGGTGCCTTTTACGGCTTTCCAAAGGGAATAATTGGAATCTTTTTTCGCTGTTAAACTCTCAAGGTAAGAGCCTATCGCACGATTTTTAAAATCCTTAATGCTATTCTTTAACAAATTGCAGAGACGATTCAGATATGCTTTATGCTGTGGAGCACGACTCTGTTGCCATCTTTTACGCGCTTTTCTTTTTTCCCTGATTAATTCTTTTATTTCAGAAGGATATCGTAGACCGTATTTGTCCGGCGTTTTTCTTGGATTGGGCGTATTATTCCAAGAGGCGAGCTGTACTATCTGAACGAAGCGATCGACTTCAACCTCAAGTTCATAGGGTGTCGTAAGCGGTACGCTCAGTTCAACATTTACTTCGATCTCGTTCCTAAAGCCTTCCCAGTTAGTTGTTCTACCGGTTAATTTCGCTGGCTCTCGGTTATATACTAGTTTTTCGCTCAATGTCAAAATAACTGGGGAATGATCAGACGACAGATCAAAGCTCTCTTCAACTTTTATGTGGTTGTTAGATATTCCTTTCACCACGAAGAAATCGATCAGGTCAGGTATTTTCAAAGTATCAGCTGGCCAGTAGGTCGGTTTGCCCGTCGAATGAAAATCACAACTGTACTCCATACCTGCCCCATAGAGCATTCTACCTTTTTGCGAGATGTATCTAGAGCCCCAGAACGTATGTTTCGCGTTAAAATCGCCGCCAATAATGAAATTAGGTTTCAGCGATTTAAATAAGTTAGTAAAATCACTTTTTTCAAGCGCGGAACGCGGTGGACAGTAGATAGATGAGATTTTAATAATACGCTGACTATTTTTAACTCGAATTGTGCACAGTTGCAGAGTTTCAAGCTCTATCTTTAGGTCTTCGCATTGTTCAATGCAGTCTTTAATAAACAAGGAAGATCCGCCTCTCGCTTTGCCCGAAGGGTGACAAGCGTGGTAATCAGTATAGCCTTTTATTTTTAAATGCGATTCCTTTTTCACGTGAGTTTCAGAAATCAAGCAAATGTCAATATCTTTTTCTCGCATGAATATTTCCAATTCGTCAAGTTTTTGCAAAAGTCCGTTTGCATTCCAAGTACATATTTTTAACATTATTTTTTCATTCATATTCTAGGTGAAGTACGCGTTTTCCGTGAATAACTCTCGAGCTTAACCAACCTATCGAGAATCATTTTATTTATTTTACTTTGCTCTTCAAGTTTCGCGAGAATAATTGAGAAAACTTGAGAAGCAGGGTCCGTTGGGATTTCGAGGTTTTTTGATTTTTCGGATGCTGCAGCCTGGGCGTAGGTCTGCACTCCTGCTGTCCGAGGGCTATTACCCGATGTCTTTTCTAATGGCTTTTTATTACCGTTTATTTTAAGACCAGAAGTCGAGGGCTTATCTGTTATCACCACCTTCTTCCGCTCTGAACCCGGTGGTTTTTGTTTGTTTACGTTCTCCTGACCGATCTTACCATTTGCCTTAGTTAGCGGTTTTATTATTTTATTTTGAGGCTTATGGAGTGTATCTCTTCGTTTTTGCAACTCCTTGGCTACTTCACAGCCTCTATAATTTGCCGGGTGCTTTCCCTTACAATTAGCACAGATTGCAGAGGCTTGCTTGTTTACTCGACAGTCTTGGGAGAGGTGATTTCCGGCGCATTTCACACACCGTGGTTCTTTTTTGCAATACGTTTGCGTATGATTGAATCCTTGGCAACGTTTGCACTGCGGAATTATTTTTAAATTTCTACGCATGGGCTCGATTTTGACCACGATATTCAATATGGTTTTTATTCGATAAATATCGTCGATACTATCAGCTTTATCGAATGTTAGCATAAAAAGCGGAAGTCCACGCCTTACCAAGATGTCCTTATCTATTTCGGATTGTTGCTTCTCCTTCTTGATGATATTAACGGCATCAAGAATTTTAAAGCCCTTGTCTTGAAGGTCGCTCATAATCTCTTCTTTTGTGCACGAGGGGTGAAGTCCCCTTGCTACAACACGATGTGGCCTTTCTGACTTGATTTCGAAAGTATACCACTGAATCTTATCGATATTAAGTTTCTGGGACAGTGCGCGATAGTCGTCATGGTCATCGACGTTAATCTTCCACGCATTATTCCTCAAAGATGTGACCTTAAATTTCGATGTTATCGTTCCTTTAAGGAGGCTATGCAACTTATTATATTCCGTTATCCCGACGATGTTTATTGGTGGCGGTAAACGAAATTGCGTTTTACGTTGATTTTCTTGCAGTTCTTTACGCTTTTCTTCGTTTAAGGGCACGACTTCGGGCGAAGAACCGGCTCTCCGTTTTTTAGTAGGTCTTTTCTTAGGGACCCGATTCGTTTCGCGTGCTAGCTCTTCTTCATCGGTGTGGTACTCCCGACTATCTAATAGTGCTGGAGCACATTCGCGCTCTTTCTGTGAGTGTGTGTTCTTTAGAACCTTATTCTCTTCTTTTAATAGATCTATCTCTTTCTTAAGATCTTGATAGAGTAGATCCATTTCGTTAAGCTTTATTCGGAGTACTTTATTTTCTTCCTCAAAGCTTTTATATTTCGCTAAGTCCTGATTTTCGCGCTGCGGCGCTCCCGGCGGACTTTTTTTCCCGGAGTTATTCGATCTTGATGGAGGAGATCGAGATACCCTTGCACTTCTTGTGAAAGGGTCATTGGATTGCAATAAATGGCTCTCCCCAGAATCCGTAGAGCCGACCTCCGAAGAGGGTGGATTTTCCAGTAAAGCTGGACTGGATTGTATAGGATGACCAGTTAAGAACGATAGGAAAACAATTTAAATAAAACAACAATAGTGTAAGATATTAAATTGATTCTGGCTTTATTTTTAAGCTACTACACATTCATGGCATTATTTATGGAATGTCGCATCATTTAAATGGCCACCTCGACTTCACCGGCAGTGCTTCAAGTAGTCGGTCCAATTTTTGATAACTAGGTCCAATATATACGTACGGTGTTATTTCGGCAATAACGTCTCGAATGTTGGCCTCAAGCTCGTCCAAATTGGTTGGCTTGTTAGCGTAGGCTAAGGACTTGACGTAGCCCCAGAAAAAATAATCGAGTGGCGTCAGTCGCATGATCGCAGCGGCCAGTTGATGAATGCTCACCGTGAGATGATCCAGTCGCCAAAATCCGGATCTCTGGCCAACATTTCCAGCACCCAATTAGCGAACTCGCGGCATTGTCTATGGTCGTCCACAATCTTTTATGGATGAAGGCCCAAACTCAATCGCAAAATAAGCCGGATTGACTCTCTGGCGATGCCGAATTCAGCTAACCGGCACCGAATCGACATTTCTGGTTCTTCTTTGATTTGGGCGCTACAGCGGCTTCTTCATTACTTCATTTCACACCAATCTCTGTCTGGTTGATGGCTTAAGGTCCAAAAGAGTGTACTCCCGCTCAAACTTTTCCACGGTGAGACGGATTGAATGCACTCTGAAGCCATGCCGACGACCGACCTGACGACGAAATTCACGTCGCGTATTTACAACTGAGCCGGAATTTCGAAAATATTTTTTAATTATTTCTACACGTTCGGCAAGCGTGAAATGATGCATAATGAAATGGCAAACCATACTGAATATTTTGACAGCTGGATGTCATTGGTAACTCTGGCAGCTGCTGAAACATAATAATTGCAAAAAGTATCATTGCTATCTGCTTTTTCTGCTGCTAAATGATATCTGCAATGGTAAAATGCATTTCCTCCAATTAATAAGGTTCATCAACAGGGTTTGACTACTCAAAACATTAAATATCTTTCCTCAAAACGAAAGTAAACTTTCTTTACTCGTCATATTGTGAATCATAGTATCAAAATGTCCATGCATATGTATATTTAATTTACAAAACATTAATGTATATTCAAATGCATTCCTAAAATTATGCGATGACATGCCTTACTACCTTAATCGCCATAAAATATTGGTCTGCCAAACTGGAGATCTTCCGCGTTAAATTTTATTAAATTCATAATTTAAATATTTGCATCTTTCCCTCGCCTACATCAAAGGTGCTAATCCGATGTGAAAACAAAATTCAAATCAAAAAACAAAAAATCCACGTCAAAAGATCGAATCGACCCCATAGATCGCGAATCGCTGTTTATAACTCACAAAAAAATTAAAACCGTATTTCTCTATCTAAATGTAAGCAAACCAACTTTTGCGACACACATAAATTTAAATAAAAAAAAAATATCTCTCCCTCTTGATTGGGAAAAAACAAACAAAACTCAAACGCTGACCCACAGCGCGAGATATAAAAAAAGGCAGATACATTCTGTCTGCGTATCTGAAGTCAGTCTCGAATTTAGAATTAGAAAGAAAAAAAAACCTAAAACACGATCAGACTCTGAAGATCGAACATGTTGGGTATGCACCACTCCAGGGATGGTTGTATAAAATGCATAAATACATTTTTCACCTGCCACGATCAATGAATGAGAATTCTTTTAAATTTACCGGTTAAATGACATAAACGAAGAATTTAAAGAGAAAAATATTCATTCTCTTTCGAATGCAAAAAAAAAACAGAGGTTCGTTAGACCAAAAGAGAGCGTGGCTTGGAATGAAGTTGCCTCGTGGATTTATTCAGTTTGACTTAAGATACGTTCAGGTGCGCATGCTATCTACAAACAGTCTCGCGGTTTGGATTTGTTTAATTCACGAGCGCGTACAGGTGCATTTATCAGTTAACTATTTTACAAAATTGTTTGTAAATGCAAAAACAGGAAAAAAACGATTCAATTACAATTTTGTGTATCTATCTAAAAATAAAACAAGTTTTCAATGAAATTTGAGATTGAAAACGAAAGACAATAATAGGGAGAAAAGGAAGAATCGAGAAAAAATAAACCAAAAAATATATTGTCACTCGTTCATTGAGTACAGGACAGGACATCAAATAAAAATAAAAATACCCAACCGCACGGTATCCCGGTCCTTGAACATTTTGAATTCACTTCACATTCGTTTCTGCCTGATTGTGCATTGCGTGAGGGAATTACTTCAGTATTTTGCTACGGATTTGATTACATATGTACATATGTATGTGTGTGTTTGGAAGAAGAAAAAAAATCCTGTCCCCATCCATTTGCAAGTGATTAACATTCAAGAAGTGCATCGAAATTTCGTGGAAAAATTCTAACAAAGGATTTAAGCTTCCGGATGTGCGGTGAATTCTTTACCATCTTACCTACCAACACTCGTATCTATAGATAGAAAAAAGTGAAATCCAATTTAATCACACATTTAGTTTGTCATAATTCGTCATGCAAACAATTGTAAGATGAGTAAAGTGATGAGCTAACTGCTTTTAGATACTTTCCCAGATACTATCCGAAAGGTGTGTCGTACTTCTATGGGAAATAACTCGAGCGGAATTTATTATTGTGTTTCCCATCAAAATACCTTGAAGTTGACATCATTATTCAAAGTTTTTTTTTTTATCCTGATGCCATTGAAATATGAACGCGTCCATCATCCGCGCTTTGATTTCTGTTCGTCTCCATTGATATGTAAACTAGACACAACGCTTACTAGTGCGTGAAATCATATTCTTAAAACGGGGGGGAAATAATAATTCTCTCTCTAGTATCTATAGATACTATCTACATACAACGTAGATACTTAAAAAAAAGTACAAGTGAACAAATCTCATACTCAAGGTGCAAAAAGCATCTTTAACAAATGTAAATTTTAAAAGCATAACTTACCACCTCTATGATTGGGGTCAGTGAAAATAGCTGGGTGTACTATTATATGCGTACTCATACTTACTACACACTTGGTGTACTGTGACGTTGTTTTTTTTTTAGTGTTTTTTGTTTTTTGGCGGCGCGGAGGAGCTTTCATTAAAAGATACTTCAAGAAAAAAAAAAAAATTACGAGTGATTTTATAAGATAAGATCGCTTTCTTCTAGAGCCGATGCTGGACGACGAAGACGCGCTGTCGTAGTGTTTGTTTTTTTGCTGTTGTTATAAATAACTTGCAGTTGTACATCGTGGAGATACATTTTTGTTATTTTTGCACCGAAAAGAAATTTGCAAAATTTTCTTATTTACTCTTGGGAGTTGTGGCGCCACATGTAGAATATTGTTGTATTGCATGTCAGTACAATAAAAAAAAGTCAGTGTTTCGTTGTTAATGGACAGGTGTATCTAGTACTTGGCGAGGTTTTAGTACGTTTCCATCGTATACTGTTCGCAGCAATGACTTGGAAGTCAAAAAGGATTAAAGTGGAATTTCTCATTTAACAGTAATCGTGTTTCAAATTATAAAAGGATTATACAAAATTTACAAGGTAAGTTGAAAAGTCTTTAAAAGGGCCTTAAAACGAATCTTCTATAATTTTTGGGTATACATATAGTGATACCTCCCTTCGGCGGATAGTGACGGTGACAACCTTTTTGTCCGTTCAACGGATAAACACAATTTTTTTTCATCAGAACATAAAAAAAAACTCTGCAACTTTATTTGAAACGACTAACAAAACAAAAAACCAAAATAAAATCGAACAAAGATTGGAAACCTTTGCAAATGACTTCTATCGCAGCTCATGGATAAGGAGGAAAAAGAATCGCACTAGCACCTCCTGTAAAGCTGCCCGGTACTCTCCCCCTAAAGAAAAAAGGACTCTGGGAGAATGTTTTTTAATAGACCTTCAAGATCAATAAAATATGGAACTGTATCCAACTTTTAAAAGGATTCCAAACGCACGTGGCAACAAAATGCACCCACTGTTAGTATGTACCGTACTGTACTAAATGTGTTTTATTGGAAAGACACACTGAATAATTGTCTACCTAAAGTTCTTCAAACTTATTCTAAAGCCAATTTAGTATTCCGTGATTTCCATGATTTACAGTTCCTAAAAAAGCGTTAAAAGATTAGATTGTTACCATCTAGCTATCGCTTTGAATGACTTACTTACATTAAAAACTACGTTAGCAGAAAAAATAGGGTTAAGAAAAATCTCAAAGTTCTGAAAAAGAAAGAACAAAAAAAGTAGCAAAGATACTATTTGTTCAGTACTCTGGTAACACTGCTGTCGATATAGCCATTAGCCAATTATATGCTGTCTGAATTTTAATTTAATCTCTGAGTATCTCTGAGTGGAATATTTTGTTGACAAAATACTTCAGATTTGGGAGATACTCACAATTGGAGAACGCCAGTCTACTAAGTGAGTATAGGGCGCCCACACTTGTCTGCAGTTTGCATTTGCGGTTGATCTGCATCTTTGTCTTGTTATTGTGGACCATTATCTTCCACAGTCATCTGCAAAATTTTTATTCAGATTTCATTACTAACTCATATGTCATCAGATTAAATTAAATGCAAAATGCTCTGAAAAAACGCTTCTTTTGCAGATGTAGGGCAGGAGTTGGTTTTATAATCTGAGACCAAAACAAAAAAATCTGTATCCCAAGTAATATTGTAAATTAGCACCTTTTGGAGAATGCGTTGACATCATATTTAGCTTACAAAACACACACACAAAAAAGTTCTGATTGTTGGTACTGTAAAAGCTACTGTTCCACTGAAGACTTATCATTCGAAGTTGGAATATATCTGGGGTTGTTGATCCAAGAGTGTATTGAGCTCATCGAGTAGCTCTGGTATGTAGAAAAGACCTACGTGGGAGTTGATTCTGCTTTTGAAAGAACAAGCTTTAAAAACCGCTGTTACAGAAATACCTACATTTAGAGGTCTCTGATTTCCATGGATCCGTAATTCCTACATTACTTGGTGCTGGACAGCTTTTGGGCTGACAGCAACCTATGGATCCAATATAAAAATTGCATAAGCCATCGAAATACACTGAAAGTGTTTTTAGTTCGATAGAATCCACAGATTCTACAAAAATAAGAAGAAAACTTGGTTAGGTTAGGTGTGTGATCGTTCGAGCAATCATTTCCACTCGGATACCTGAAGGTCCGTTGTGAATCCCCTCATAGTTTGGCAGTTAATCCTCTTTTTACCAACTCGTAAGCCAGTTTGTGCTCTTGGTGAATTTTAGTAGATCCGGTGTCTTTATATTTCCGAGCTCTGCTATGTCTGCCAAGAATCTATGACCAAAAGTATGGAGGGATCGTTCTCGGAAGGCGGGACAGGAACAGAGGATTTCCTCATCATCTTTGCAGCTTCTACAGATATTGTTGGACTTAGGTAGCCAGTTGCTTGTCATATGACCTATGGCACAGTTTCCTGTGATTATTCCGGTGATTAAGCGTATGTAGGATTTATCTGGATGTAATATTGTCTTTATCCTTCTAAAATCAAGTTTTGCCCACAAAGAACTTGATGTGACGCAGTCGGTACGTTGTTCTCTTTTTCGGTTATATGGTCGATTGTGTTGAACAGTGTTTAGTCGGTGGCGGTATGGAGGTGTCAGCCTCATTGTTGCTTATGACCGTTCCAGTTCTAGCTAGTTCGTCTGCTGTCTCGTTCCTTTCGATATTGCTATGTCCGTGTACTCTTGTAGTGCCATATATGGCATTTAGTGCATTGTGACATTTTTGGACTGGTTTTGATTTTATTGTGTTTGATCCTATTGCTTTTAGAGCTGGCTGACTTTCCACCAGAATGGCTATCTCCAACGGAGGGAGGTCGCTTCCTTTTATGAATATTGCAGCCTTTTCAATCGCCAGTATTTCCCACTGGATGACACTGAATGTATCCGGTAGTCTGAAAGATTCCCGTTTATTTAGTTATGAGTAGAACTGTGGTGTAGTGGTAAGTGCGTTGGACTGCTATGCAATGCATGATACCCGGGTTCAATCCCAGCCCGGGTCCAACACCTAAAAGTTTTTTCACAGTGCCACCTCATTAGTCAATGAGCTTCTCAACTCGCCGCTCGGACTCGGCAGAAAATTGTAGGTCCCTTCCATTCGTGCACACGCACAGACAAATGGTTGCGAGAAGCAGGCCCAGGTTCACGCCGAGCTGTAGCGCCAACTAAAGTAAAAGTACAGCTAACGCTCTGCTATGAACTAAAAAAAGATGTGACAGATATTAGTACAACATATTTTAGGATTACTCAAATGAAACATTTTTTTGTTATCCGAAGCCCGTTTAAATGAAATTTTATTTCAGTTATCCGAAGTCCGCTTAAATGAAAAACCTGGTTAATTGAAATACAAACTCAGATTTTTCTTAATTTAATTTAAGAGGTTTCGACTGTATCGTCGCATTCAAATGATTTTGTCAGCAGCCTTCTGTTTTACCATCAAATTGACGAATAATTCGAAGGCAACAATAAATTTATTTACTAATTTAATGACTAAGCAAATCTCGAATAACGCGTTTACAGTGGTTTCCACTTTCATTATTCGCTTAACACATACAAAACAATGTCAACAAGTAGTAGGTACAGAACCTAAACATAAATTAAAAAAAAAAAAACCAAATAAACCCCAAAAAGTCCATTAAACAGAAATATTGCAAAACATTACCATTAGCGCTGTCAGTCCACTGACCACACCGGGTCATTGTTCCATTCTGTTTCTGTACTGTCAGTAGGGGGCTCCGCGATACTCGACATCATCGGCATTAAACCTGTCGCCTGTCTATTCAAAGATGACTTTTATCGTTTTATACTCACGTTAAGATGCTTGTCCCACTTTTTGTTTCATTTTTTTTTAGTGAACACGTTATCTTGTAGGTATACAAACCACTCCTAACAAAATTTGACAACAATAATAGAATTCTTTAAAATCCAATATTAATGTTGAAGCGGATAAAAAATAGGCACAAATGAAATTAATCACAGTTCAAAAAAAAAAAAAAGATACACCGTTAAAAGTAACGCTGTGTGGAGTAGCTCTCTTCGTAAATATTTGCTTAGACAAAAATGCAAAACTATCGGTTGGTTGTTATGACCAATTAGGAAGGTGGAAGAGAAACAGTTCTCTTTTGTTTATTTTTTTGTCATCAATTTATTCGCAAATATTTAAATTAAAACATTTAAAACCCAACGAGCTTGATTTGCCACGGTATCCGCATTTTGACTGTAAGACTTGTAAAATCCTTAAGTGATCTTTAACACGGAACGGCGGTGACTCTAACGAGCTGTTTAAATGTAAACTGATGTCATTTTGATCAATCAAAAGAAAAACACTCAAAAGAAATTCCAAAAATGTCACGAAAATTAGCAAATTATATGCATGACTGCAGAAGTTGCCGAATTTTGTCATCACAATGGAATGTTCATGTGTGCGTTTAAGAGTGTAGGTACTAAAAAGACCTTCGGTGTAGATGCGATGCGAAAATGATTATGATAATTGAGTGAACTCTCGCTGACATCGGAAATGACGTTAAACGTTTAATGAGCACGCGTCTGTGGATTCGTTTATTATTATTAATTTTATTTTATTTCTTTAAGATTTTATGGCGTGCGTTTAACCCTTGAGGCTACGAAAAATGATGTCATTCTTGGATCAGTTAATCAAAGTTTATGAGTTACAGTAAATTTTATTATGACATTTTTAAGGATATACTTCATAAGAGGTATTCGTTATGTGGTCATGAACCTTAAAAAAAAGCCATGAAATCAGTGAAGTGGAAACTTTGTTCAGCGCTTAGTATGGTCGACGCACGGTTAATAATTGTACTCAGATCCGTTTGATTTGTTTGTGCAGCACTTCCAGAGGCAGGGGATAAAGTTATAATCGCCATTTTGATCGTTTGCAAATAACAGTTTCTAGCATTTTTATGGTTTTGTCATTTAGTGTCCAAGTGACAGATGTCGAACAAAACAGAACATATTTCTGACAACTAACGGTTTTGTTGCTGAATATGTTCCTAAAAATGGCAATAAATCTGATAGAATTGGTGGTGGCCAGGTGGCGTATAGTCGTTCGGGGCAAGAGTGCGCATTTTAGGCTTCGGGCTTGAATTCTGGAAAATTTACAACAAGTTACACTAAAAATAGCCCATTATTTGGCAGCTCTATATTTTAGGAACAAATTCATTCAAAAATATTTTATATTTTTATTAACGTTTCATATGTTTTGATCAAAAAACCAAAGTCAAGTTGCGCACTCTTGCCCCGAAGTCAGGGTAAGTTTCCACCACTATGTTGATCTGTCTGTCCCTCGTTCTCGTCCTTCATGTGCTCGCGCTGTGTGTTAACATTAAAAGGGTATTCATAACCCCTTTAGCGTGTGTAGATTATAAAAAAAAAAAAGAAAAGGAGTGCGTAGTTTAAATGGCTTGAAACTGTGCTTTCACTCAAACCAAGTTCTTCGGCACCCTTTCATGGGCTGCTTCTATTTGAAATCAGCTCCCTAGTCTCGCAGATTTGCTTTTGGATTATCAATTTTCTTTCCATTTGTGCTTGGTAGAGACGAGGCTTTTTCTGGAAAAACAAAAACAGAAAGGTAGTTCAGCTACGAACATAGACCTACCGCCTACGACTGTGATATGCTCGTTGCATCTTACGACAAAATGTAATAGCCCAAAAATTGTTATTATTTATTATAAAAAGTTAAATACTGGGTAAGAAAACACTGCGCACTCTTACCCACAGAACGACTGCGCACTCTTGCCCTAGACGCTACTTTTTTTCCATTGTATTGAAAATCTAGGAACGAATAACCCACTAAAATTGTATCCTAAATCAAACACACATATACTGTTTATGCCTACAAACTACTTATGGGGTATCGAGTAGCCACGCTTTCCTGGCACACTTTTAAAAATTAACTTTTTTTTTAAGCAGCTCCGGCCTTTTTTTTTCTTGTTGTTTTTCTTTGTACTGTCAATTGGAAAATGTTCGTAGAAGTTGTTCTTCATTGGCGGTTAGTGAAGCACACATTTTCTCATTTCTGCTAATTCTTTCAAGGACGAAGAAAATGGCACTGCGTACACTTACCCCAAACGACTCTACACCTTCATAAATCATTGCAAACTTTGCTGATTTTTTTGAATATTTGTAGACTTTTTTTTAACCCTATTCTATACACCATAAACTGGTATACGGTGTTAACTAGAAAATGAAAATGAAAATAGTTTGTAAATGCTGAAGAAAAAATGGATGACATTTGCGCCAATTCTGTAAAAAGGCTATAACCCTTAACAGCGACATAGGATTCGTTTCCGCCAACTCCAACGTGGTCAGGTACTCATTGTAGAATAATCTTATTGCTTTCTCCTTGAGTGCTAAGTTTTTTAAGGTATTCTTACGTAAAAGATGAAACCACATAAGATTGTTCTTAGATGACCCTTCCGACTATCGGTCTAGCTTCGCTTCTACATCTCATGCTGGAGTACCAAAGAAGGCTACCAAACTTTTGTCTAATGACGATGATAGTTATTTAAAATGATTTAAAAAAATTATATTTCCCTTTTCCCAAAGTATTCTCCAGGAAACGAATACCATGTCGGAAGATGGCCTCATCTTAGACGCAATCCATGAAAAGACTCAGTTTTTTAATCTGAATAAGAACAAGAAGTAAGCTTCTGCTCGGAAAGGCCATTAGCCAACGATCGGAATAAGTGATAATAAAAAGAAGCGATGTCTGGAGAACGCGGCAGATGGGGTAGGAATTCCGATTTGAGCGTTTCCAAGTACCTTAGTTATGACGGGCAGGCACTGTCGTGCTGCAAAATCGCTTTGACCTGTCTTTCGAAGTATTCCGTCCGATTTTCCTTTAATGTACGGCTCAAGGGCGTTAATTGTAGTCAGTTCCGAACTTCAGTGATGGTTTCATTCGGTTTGGGCAGTTCATAATAGAGCAGACCCTTCTGATCCCGACAATAATGCAAAGCATGAGCTTGTATCCATGGATATTTGGCTTCGCTGTAGATGTTTATGGTTCGCCGGGCTTAACCCATGACTTTCTGCGTTGGGGTTCTCGCAATGGATCCACTATTCATAGCCAGTAATAGATGTACATACACAGGTGAAAAAAAACGCCTTTCGACGTGTATTGATTTCAATTCGTATGGGAGCCAATTTCGCTAGCTTTTGAATCATTCTCACGGCTAAGGCGTTTTCCTATCTCTTGTCTTCCACGTCGAAATCAATGTGCAAACCACTTCCGACACGTTTGCTAAAGCTAGAGCAAGGTGACAAACTTCCCCCAAAATACGTGGCATTTCGGCAGCACTTTTTTTTCATATTAAAATAATGAAGTTAAACTCTCCGGGAAAACAATTTTTCCAGAACAAAGTTCGTACAAAGTGTTGTTATTCACGCTCCAACCAAAATGTCATATACTGAAACTGACAGCTGTTTTACGGAAAATATTTGTCGTAGCCAATACACGAAGAAGGTACTATCTACGCCATCTGTGGTAAAACACTACGAATTAATTCCAATTCCTAATATTTCAATCAGTGGATTCGGCTTATCAAAAATTAGTTTCGACTGATCTCTTGTTATCTCTAATTGCCAACAATCTCTAGTCTCAAGTCAACGAACGCCACTGACACTCTTTATTCATTTACTTTTCTTTTTTTGTACCATTTTACCATATCCGCGAAATCTTACATAACAAAGGCTTTGCGTGATTTAATAGTGCCAAATACATAATTTCAAAAGCGGATTTATTTTCTATCAAATATGATAAATTAATCACTCAACCCATTGTCACTGTCAATTAATAATCCAATTGAGACTGTCTTGGTCCCGGAATATGAGGTTTTTTTTTATCATAATTGACAGTCGGCGGCAAAAAAGTTAAATCACCTGATTACAAGCTCGAGTATTCAAAGTCAAAACTTATCTCACGGAAGAAGAAAGTTACTTAAATCTCGTCGAAAATTCACGAAATACGGTAATCCGTCCTTACTACATCCGAAGATTAAACCCCACAACATGGCTAAGCCGATCTCGGTTTTTATATGGGCAATCATGAAAAAAAAAACCAAGAAAAACGCTGCATAAAAATGAAAGTGAACTCGAAATGTGTGCAAAAAAAAATAAAACTCTTTTGGCCACCGACAAAACTCTCAAAACGAATTTGATTAATTATCCTTTGAGGCTTATGTTGCTTTAAACACCGGGTGGTGTGGCGTGTGGTTACATCTTAATGTTTCTTTCTTTTTTTTTGCCATAACTTTTAGTTTCAAGTACTCGGGCAATTTTATGTTTTAGCACTTGCAATTAAGATTCGCTGAGATAGTCAATCCAAGCAATTAGGCAAAGGCAAAGCGTGATAGATACACGCTCTTCCAAATGTGCGAGAATATGTATAATTTTCCGAGCGGCTATAGCTATATATGCGTTTAGGTTGACGATAGATGCACGTACTAAAATTATGAATATTCATAAAAACTTTACCTTCAGGTGGCAGATTTGTAATTTGTCTGTGTTTTGACATAATACACCTTTTAGGCATTCATTTGCATGACTTTGTCTTGAAGTTAGATGAGAATAAACGATCAGACAGATTTTCAATAAAAAAAAGTTTAAGATTCGTTGTGACTTATGATGTCATCACCTATGCAAACAGATACATTTTATATTTTCCACCAACAGCATAATATAACTCCAACCAACGTTTAGAAATTAATCTTTTCCACTTAGTTTTTATTTAAAACTAAAAATACAATAAAAATGATGATGCGGCCGGGCCGGGCATAACCACTTTCCTAATGTCCCAAAGTAACAATCAGCTGATTTTATGTTTATTAGCTTTGCTAAGTATAAGGCGACATAAATAACTTTTTAAATAGCCAATAATTGGTTGAAGTTACATAAAATTGGGAAAATTTTATCAGTTGAAAATATGTGGGCCGTTAAGAGGATTACCCTGTACCGAGTTTGGTTTCCATAGAAATAAAAGAGGGAAATAATTTTATATGAAATTCCCTTGAAAAAAGCCCTTAATGATCAACAATTAATTTTCTTTCAATTAGTTAATGATTTTTTTTTTTTAATTCTGATTGTGGAATTAAAGTTTATTTAAATGGGCTGCTTTCTGATTTGTTATATCCTATTGTTTCTTGGGAGTTTTAATATGTTTCATTAGTGTAAACTGCGGAGTTTAGCAAATATAAATACAAGTATAGACAATAGGCAACAGATTAGCAATGTGATTCTGAAACAAATTTATAATTTATTTATGTAAATTTGGGTAAAAAACAGAGACAACGAAATGGATTTTAGAATTCAGTGAACTTTGTTTGATTGATAGGATTTAAGTTTTTATTTTATTTTACCTTAGATACATTTACTAAATAGGAAGGCCTTTTAGTCGATAACAGTAAATATTTTCCCACATATTAAAACATTGATTTAAAAAACAAAACTTCATATTTTGTTACGAAAACTTGTACATATGTATTTCACGTAGAAACCTTTTTACTAGGACTATGGCGGCGCACAGTGGGACGAAACAGGGTGAAAATACTTATTTCCAAGAAAAATTACATACCTAAAGAACATAGAATGTTTCCATTTCCTGACATTATTTAACTAAACTATGTGAAATGACAATATTAAAAAAAAAACTTAAAAATTCTTCCCGACTTGATTATATTGCGATAAACGAAACCCAATTTATCACGAATTTTCGTTAAAATGGCAGATTTTTATACTCGTTTTTGAGGTTGTTTATTGAAAAAAACTTGTGGAAAAACGAGACCGTGGGTGCCAAAATTTAATTGACATTTCCACCAGTGTCTATATAACCATACTAGATACATGCAATTTCGACCCATGTCGCGATTTTTACATCATTCGTCCCACTGTGCGGCGTAACGTAGGTTCGCAGTTGTTTCAGATAAAATGTATTTCTCACAAAAAAAGAACCAAAACATTGATACATAGTATGATGCTGGTGTGACTGGAGAAATTAATCGCACAGTAAATAGTTCACCGTTAGAAAAAGTACTGTGAATTATAAACAACGATAAAAAAAAAACCCACTCTACAGTTATCCTGGGCTCCACCCATGGAGTTGATTAGTTAAGTTTGGATTTATTGTGATGGCCGTTCGATATTGTATTGTATTGATGATCACTTAAGGACGCCTAAACCACCCTTTATCGGTTTTCTGGAGTATTCTTCTAAATCTTAAATCTTAAAAAAATACTTTTATAGAGTTTTAAAACGAATGTGGTACAAGACTGTGCAGTGACAAAGGAAGTGGGGCATGTGCTCATGGACTTCTGAATCGCTGCAGCCTATGTACATCTTATTTTCTGCACAAATACTACCTACCGTAATTATACTTATCTACTAAGACTGATAAAGAGCCCCTATTATTGAGTAAAATTTTGGAAGTCATGTTTTTGTCGCACGACTTTCTTGGTGGAATACAAGAGTCTAGGCCCTTCCATCTATTGCTGGCTTCTAAGAGCGTTCATTTTTCTGTCTCTAATTTGAGAATTTATAATTATTGAAAGATCAGCATGACCCGAGTCTAACCCTAAACGTTTTTTTGGCAAATTCAGCCACCACTCCACACACCATCGCGGCGAAGAACCCAACAGAGTTTTACATTGCGCTATGTGCAAAGAACTTGGAGCACGTACAAGCTTCGGTTTTATTTAAGTGGCATAAATTACTTTTATTGCAGCCTGACAGCCTGGTATCGCCTTTATTGCAGTTTCACTGCCGGATATTGTTACAGTCAGAACCACTGCCTGGAAAATATTTTTTTTAAAGGTTCTCTGCCAGTTACGGAGGACACTGCGATCAAAAATATTTTTTTTACCGCAATATCAGTTTAGGGGACCAGAAGAGGTTCAATTCTTTTGATGAAATTGAGGATCTTACTGGTGGAGACTTAAAGAATTTCCCCGGGAGTCAAGATTTCTCTATGGAAATGCCTTCTCCTAAGGGTTTATAGTGCCATGCAGTCACACATAATATGTCATGCAGTTTCGTCGTCTTCCATGCAAAGATGACATGCAGTTGACTGACATAGACCTATCTTGTTTAGGTGATATTTAAGATGGCAATGCCCTAATAGAAACCTCTTATCTCTTGATATCATTCCTACTGACGAGTAGGTATCTTTTGGACTAATTATGGAAGGGTTTAATGACTCTTTTCACCTGACGAAGACTCTGGGTATATTCCCAGTATGAGACACACATTCTGTTCACCCAACTTTGGAGTTTACAATTGATTATGCGCACGGCTGCCACTTATCGTTACGATGAAAATTAAAATGCCACAAATCCCGGGAATCAACACTTTATTTTATTGAAAAATAAAAAAAAGATAATGCGACTGCTCGTCGCGCTGTACAATGATTTTACAATGCCAAAAAAAAACATGACCGGTCGCTTGTAAGTAGTTTTTCGCGCGAACACGCCAAAGTCAAAAAGTTAGCGCCATCTCGTTGAGAACACATAAATATAAAAAGACTTAAGGCTTGTTTACACTTAAACAACAGTTGAGTTCGGAATATTGCTCAGAAACTTTTTTAGTCAGTTCGTCGGGTTTTTCGTATCCATCAATACCTTCATGTCCGGGCGCCCACGTAAGTTTGACTTTGTTTCTACGGGAGAGGTCTTGGAGAGTTATTGAAGCAGTTCAGGACTGATTTGGAGTTAGTCAGGTTTGAATCTAGTGCTTTTATAGCTGAAATACTACTTCAATCCCGAAGCCTGACAGACATGAATAGAGTAAGCGTTCCGGAGAAGATTCCTGACACTACATCCGCTTCCATTTTGGAGCCATCGGTGTAGATAGAGTTTCCAGTGATTTCCCATTCTTCTCTACTTGGAAAAGAGGTGGAAAACAGCTGTGAAAAGTCTAAGTACGGTGTTGTGTAGTTTACACTGACCCATGCATGTGGCTGGATTGTCAGCATTCATTCCCTTAGCGTGTTTGAATTATTTAAAAAAAACTAAATTTTAGGGCTCTCCTGTTCTCCTGTTCTCCAACCAAAAATTGCTCTACGTTATGACCCGCTCTGTCTGAAGACCCGCTTATTAAATTTTATCTTTCAAGCAAAGGATTTTCCACTTCCTGTGATTAAATAATAGACAACCAAATAATCTGTCATAAAATAAAGAAAAAAGACACGAGACCATCTTCATCCCAAACACATATCAGCTATCCGACTTAGGTTATGCATTTTAGTTAAGCTCGAAATTTTAATCCGATACCTGACCCACCTGAAACATCGAACAAAAGTTTTTTTTCTTTCTTTTTCTAACTTTCGTTTTTTTTTTTTTTTTTTAATAAAGACACAACCGAGGCGATTAAATTAACACCGATGTCAAACTAATCCGTGATCATAATTCTGTACCCGAATTGAATGCAGTCGTTTTTTGTTTTTTTTATCCAAAAATTCATTTTTTCTTTGTATAAGAATAATCGGATTACATTTTCATCGAAAGTGTTTTCCAAAGTGAATTTTCTGAAAGACACCATTTTTATCCAACGCAAATACACGCACAATGGGCCCGATTGTCAAATGACTCACCTGACAATTTGATGTGCATTTAAATTTATATTTATTAATTTGGTAGTAACAGTGAAATCAACAGAGCCATTGTGATGGGTCTCCGATCGCTGTGACATGAATACAAATGGCCTATGGATTCACGAGTGTTTGATTGTCGGGCTCAAAAAAACGAAACATTTGTCACTCCCAAAAGGACGGTGCTAATTAATGACGGTGTAGCTATAATTAGTTAACATGGTCACCGTAGATTAGGAAGTGCATACCGCCACCATTAAGCAATCGGGGAATTTATCGTCCATTTTGGCAGCCAAATGGATGTATGGATTGGGCTTGGATATTCCATATTTGAAGTTGGTTGATGGTATTTCGAAAATCGTACTGCAATTTGGGATGGTTCAGGTGGTGGTAGCCTTCGCAGTTTGTTTCTGCCTGTGATTGGGAAATGGCTTAGTGTGCTTAAGTGGTGTTTGGTTAACGTGATTAGGGGAAGCTTAATTTACCGTAAACACAGTATGTTCACATTCTATGGATTTTTCTTTAAAACAGGTGACAGATTAAAATTCCATAACCTTGCGCCGTATAGTGTCACATGAGAGCGCTCACGACTAAACAAAACAAAATTAATGCAATTCGAAGGTCTAGGTGTGGAACTTATAATCTGATTCATCGGCAATAAGTCATTGTTGATGTCTCATGGAAGACTTGTGCCAAGAAGTTGCTATCGATTGGACATGACTGTCAACTTGCAGACTCTTACACATTTGTTATACAGATACTAGCGATACTAAGGAACTGCTATCAAACTTGTTTAGCGTAATATTTTAAAATATACTAGGTTACAGTAAAGCTCAGGGTCTTGGGTTGGATTTAGTGGAATTAACAGCATAGCTACGGTTTGTGATGCGGAAGTTGGCGTTGCTCTTAGACAGTCTGATCAATCGATGTCAGACTATTTTCTATACCTACACTTTCCACTTAAAACCCACCTCTTACTAGCACAAAAAGAACAGCTATCTTACTGTTAAAATCTTCTTCTACAAAGTAAATTTAAAAACCATTACGTGTAACTACCCATCTTCCATCCACAGATGTTCTCGATTCTGTCATTAAACAAATTACAAAGTATTTTCCATGTTGTCGAACAATAATTGCTAATATGAGTAATTTTCTTCTTTAAACACGTTCATCTAAAGACCAGCTTCCTACCTCAAAGCAAGGCACGTGTCGATGCATCTTCTGAGCTACAGAATGAGTCTCAAAGCTGGGTGCTCTGCGTGAGTTTTTCTTTCCGCGTAAGTGTTAGATTATTATCTGGTTTGCCATTTGCGTTTACAAAGGCAATTTTTTATTTCACGATTCATTAAAAATATGGACATGGATTAAAATGACAAAGCAGTCACATAAGGTCATTTTGAGTGAGTCTTCTTAAAAAAGAAGTTCATGAGCGGACACTCAAGTCCTGCATCTGTCAAAATTGACCTCATCGATTGCTTAATTACATGATTTTATTTATAATGCCAACCCTTTCAAATTGGTTCAGTAATTCTTTACATTTTCGAAAAGTCACTATTCACTGTCAGTGTCAATGTCACTCACTGAACGAACATTGATTAAAGAAGAACTGAACTGTTTTGTAATTCTAATCCCGTTTCCCTTGTGAGTTGTCCACGCCATCTATTATGTAATTTTATGTGACTTCTATCAATCGAATTTGTAATTTCTGCCGCGCGCCACAAAGGAAAGGTGTGGTCAAATTGTTTGTTATACTTTTCTGTACCTTCTTCTATTTTTGATTATTTTTTTTTGTATTTATTTTTATTTGCTTTAAAAATGACGGACCGACGTCATCCATCGTAGGATAATGGTGATATCATAACAATGCAAACTGTCAATGCTTTCCGAGGAAGGCTAATCCGGAGTTAGTTTAGTTTATATATATATGTAGGTATAGTTCCTTTAAAATGTAATAAATTAATGTTCCTTAAATTTCACCCTTCTGTTAGTTATAGGCGGCGTTATCAGCATGTCACATCCTTCCTTGATGCACATGGCTCAGTTTGGTTTGACATTTACATATATGGTGAAGGGTTGCTGGCTTGAGTGCTTTTATTATTCACATAGGTATCGAATGGACTTGGTTACAATTTGCAATCACATATGCTTCATTCAAATAGTTAGCTGATCGATGCATTAGATGCGAACAAAATTGACAATAAATGTTGGTTATCATATACATATATTATTTCTGTAGTATAGGTACCATTTGCGGCTCTCACACTTAATCAATCTTAACAAATGAGGTGTCGAAAGAAAGAGAATATCCTGGAGCAGTGACGAATTGCACTTTCACTTTTGAATTTTAACAAATTAAAAAACAAATCAGAGCAAAAATTCTACCCAAAATGAACTCCCCCAAATCCAAATCGAAATCCAAACTTCCCGTATGATTTCAAGCTATCAACTGATGGAAATGAACTCATTTTGGTTGATATATTTGCTATTGATGGACAAACAAATACATATATCAACCAAAATGAAGTCTCATAAAAATCAAGACTTCCTATATGGTTTCCATGGGATTTCCATGAGTTGACAGATGAAAATCATATGGGAAGTTTGGATTTGGATTTGGGGGTTGGATTGTCTCTTGCGGGAGTGCTCACATGGCCACTCTAGTGTATCTGTATTTCGGAAGTTTTTTCAGCAGCTTTTAAAGTGTTTCTAATATAATTTTAGTGGGGCGAGACGCTCCATTTATTCGGCAAGCTACAAGCTAAATATGGCTTACAAACTCATAAGAACTAAGATTTAAAAACTAAGGTTGAGTGGGGTGAAGGAGATCAGATTAAAGGTGGGAAGAGCTACGGTTGAAGTCGAAAACAGTAAAGTTTGAGTTAACATTCCGCAGCATACAGGAGATTGGTTCATTAGAGCAATATGATGTGCGGCTGGTGGGTAAATAGAATAAATGAGGGCGTCGTACATTACGAAGGTAGTATTAAAATAAAAAGAGTTGTATAGAGATGCGCAGTCGATCAAACCTGAGAGAAGTCGTTAAATAAAGAGAAAATCTGCTACATTTCTACGTTCCTTAAGGGTACTCAAGTTAATGAGTGTAAAGCGGTCTATATGGGGAGGTAAATCAAAAGGTTCGTTCCAGGATAGGCCACGAAGAGCAAAACGAAGAAAGCGACGTTGAATGCTCTCGATTATTTGCACATGAACTGGATGTAAGGGGAACAGGTTCAACCAGCATACTCAAGGACGGGGTGAACGAGAGTAATGTAAAGTGATCTGGTCACGTAAGGGTTAGAGAATTCTTTGGACCACCGTTTGACGAAACTGAGTGATGAGTTGACTTTTAAGATAATCGCATCAATATGCGAACGAAAATTTAGCTCCTTGTCGTACAATATGCCAAGGTCGCGAAGAGATTATAGGTTGACCATAGAGAAGATAAAGTCGACGAAAAGATGTAAAAGGTTATAGATTGGCATTTAGCGATGTTGAGTCCTAAGAAATGTTTGAGGCACAAAGTAGAAAAACTATCGAGGTCTTGTTGAAGGAGATTAGAGTCATGGGGTGAAGAAGTGACTGGAAAATTTGCTTTCGTCACCATAGAGGGAGAGAGCGGAGTATTTTACGACTCTTTTAAGATCGTTTGTAGTTAGGATGAAGAGAAGGGGATCTAGATAGCTACCTTGGGAAACACCAAAGGTGGCCATGAAAGGAGCTGAGAGGATATATCTGAAAGGGATACTATTAGAATGGTTTTCCAGGTAAGAAGAAATCCATTTTAATAATATGGGTTCAAAACCGAGGGCAGACAATTTGAAAACTAGTAATTGATGAGATATCTTATCAAAACCTTTACTGAAATCAGTTGCAATAACATCATTCTCTAAGGATGAGAGGGCAAAGGACAGGAACTCGACGAGATTTGTTATGGTTGATCTACCCTTTAGGAATCTGTATAGGCTTGGGGAAATAAGAGACTTGCATCCAAAGCTTAAAACTTCATATAGAATGCATTCAATGAGTTAAGGTATACCGGGGGAAGTTTAGCGATGGGATGATAATAAGTTACTTCATTCTTAAAACCCTTTTTATGAATTGGGGATATGCAAGAGGTCTTCCAAATATCAGTGAGAGGAAAAGATGAAAGAGGTAAGAGAGGGGTAGAGAAAGGTTAAGTATGTAGCGTGAGTTGTCACAAACACTTGTTTTGGTTATGTTTATAACTTCACGTCATTGCAAATCTTTTGTCAATTGTTCCAAGCTTTTAATTTAAATGTTAAGTTAAGTTAAGTTAAAAAAAAATTATATGTGTATGTATCTTGTCAATGATGTCAATTATATTTGTTTGTAACCGTTATCTGAATAAGAAATGAGACACGGAATCGGATTCTTTTGTTAGACAGGGTCCGTCATCATCTTAGTGTCGCTTTTCTGATTTAAGAATGATACACTTCGCTGAATCAAATCCAAATGATTTTCAATTCCCATTTGAAGTTGTCAAAATCTAATCACATTTGTCAGTTTTATTAGATGACATAAATAACCGCATCGTTGTGGTTTGAAAACATTTACTATTCTCACGTTGATATTTAATGCGAACCAATTTATTATGTTTTCTTTTAGCTAAAAATGTATTATATTTTGATATAGAATATTGTGGTCACAATACTTACTTTTCCGTTAGAATCTGTATAACACTTTGTTGGAATTCTATTGAAAATGAAACAGTGTACGATTATAAATACTTTCTTCTTTCAGACAACCCACAAGTGTGGTTTTCTTTGGCCTTCAGTAAGAATTAATCATAAAATAATTGTGTTCGTTGTGCATATAAATACAACAGTGTCCACAAAAAGTACTCATATATTTGTTTTTAGCAAAAATTAAATCAACATTTTAGTTTTGGCTGTTCTAAGTTCGAGTATATTGTTCGAAAATTTATTTTCAAAATTAAAAGATTTTTATAATTGAATAAAAATATTAAGAATCCGTGGTAAATATTAAAATTATTAAATTTTATTTGAATGTTCTGAAATTCCATGGAATCTTTTTTCTTCTCTAGAATTTCAAAAGAACAAAAAAAAAATTAGATATATGCATGTATGTTTGCACAAAATATGTAAACTCTCGGAAAACAACTCACTTTTCCCTCTATCTCAAAGGGAAGAGTTCTCGTTATGGAAAAAGCGCACCTGAACTTGAGGAATGAGGTACTGAGGATCATTAAGTGCCTCTACCTACACCTAGAGTAATGAAAAGTATACCGGAACGCATAGCCTATATGGAAAGAACACATATCATTTATACGACTTCTTAAATCAGTCCTAGTAAAAAGTCTCACATTACCGCACCGATCGACGCTCATCCATACATCTTGGTTTATAAAAATTTAAGTGTGAAATTAAATTTCCTTAAAATATAAAGGAATCTGCGTCCCTTTTTTACAGCATTCATTTTTACTGATCATAAAAAAAAACTAACTAACGACCCAACGCTCACTCTCAGCACACACTGTAATTAAGATAGACCACTGCACATTCTGCAGATGTGTAATTGTATCTCGCTTCTGTCTTCTCCTATTTATTATTCTTTCGCTTGTGTTCTTGTGAAATCCATTCAATCCAGAGGATATTTTTGTCTCTTCCAAGGACAAAAGGTAGTTGCCACCTTAGTCAACGCATTGAAATTGAATTTCTCTGTCTATAGATACTTGTATCTATGTGCGGCATCTCACGATCCCATCACAATTCTGATGTCTGCACAAAGTCCCCCCGTACAATGCCAATGTACAATTGTAATTGCATTTGTTTGTCGTAGTTGTTGTTACAGTCTCCCCATTGAATTATGATTTATCCCTCTCACTGTAAAGATACACGAGAAAATGCGTACTTTTACCAATTGTCCTCATGCCAGCTCATTTGAATAAGAATGCGCGTATACCTACATTGCCCTTTGGATAAACGATCTCTGTCAGCAATGATTATAAAAAAAAAAACACGGGACGTGATTTGAATTGAAAATTCACCGCGAATTGAAGAAAAGGTTTACACGTCCACCTCTAAGGAGATGAAGAAATGTTAATGTTACTTTTATTCCATTAGCGCCACACAGTGCGCGAATGAACTTCGCTTTGATCTTTCTGTCTTGTGCGTGATTTTTTATTTCGATTGTTTTAGTTCTGTTTCAGTTTTTTTTTTTATTAATTTCGTTTCAATTTGAAATGAGTTTTATGAGCTAAACCCACCTGTGTGTGCATTGCGCTCTCCTCCAGGGGGTAATTTACTTTGATGTGATTATGGTTGCAGTTACATTGTACAAAAAATAAATAAATAAATAAAACAGCAGCCTGCTCGGGGGCCTCGTGGTTGCACGTGCTCATTATTTCGGTCTTTAGTTGTTGGTTTGTTTTTTTTTATGGTAAATGTACCCACGATTACATTATGATCGAGAGATTGTATGCAAATATAAAAGTTTGGTTGGGAGGCAACATCTCAAGTAGACTTGACATGGATGTTCTTTTTGGTGGTTTGGTTAATTATATTGAATGCTAACATTATAAATTCCTAAGTAATAGTGAAGTTCTTGTACATTTTTGATTTATAATGAATTTTTTTCTTTGTTCTTTTCAGGTGAGTTGATGTGAATTTTACCGATTCGTAAGTTATTTTATTTTTAATTAAACTATTAAGAAGGGAATTCCTTAGACTTAACAGGGCAAAACTTAGAACGACTGTAGGAATTATGTCAGGGCACTGCCACTTGGTCAAACATGCTGAAAGGATCGGGCTCACGAGATACGGATGTTTGCAGATACTGCAACGATATAATAGGTCTATTCCTGTATCTGTCCAGAACTGCAAAAAACTACGAAAATCTACGAAAATCAGTCAAATGCCGTACAAAGACTTTTCGTAGTTTTTCACAGAAGAGAGAGAGAGAGCTAACAAGAGAGTAAGAAATTTCTCTTAACAAGAGAGTAAAGAATTTCTTTGAGCAGCTTTAGAATTAGAATTAGCTGTAGAATTCTGAGAGTGCATTTCCTGAGAGAACTCTCATAACTGTGTCAACTTGATATATTTCTTCTGCTAGTTATCAAGCGAAAGGTTGCAGCTGCTTTAACTATTGACACTGCTCTTAAAAAAATTAGGAAAAAAAGTAAAAAAAAAACGGTGGTTTAAAAACTATGGGTAGATCGTTGACGCCACTGCGGGGTCTACTCTTACAATATAGGTTCAAATTGAAGATACTCAACAATTCAGACAACAATTCAGAATACTCCGTAATCGGGACGACCTCCCAATCGGGACAACCCATTTGTCAACCCTGAAAGTTTTCATACAATATACTCTCTGTAATCGAGACACTGAAATCGGGACACCTCTTAATTGAGACAATCGATTTAAATTTCCCAGAACCTCCATAATTGAGCCAAACCTCCGAATTGGGACATTTTATTAAAAAAGTCAGGAAATATGACTTCTCTAATCGGGACAATTCGAGTTGAACCTCTCAATTTGGACACTAGACCCGAAAAAAAAGCAATTGTGACTTCTCTAATCGGGACAGTAAAATTCCATTAACTAAATGTTCGCAGCTGCATCTCATTCTACAAATTTGCAAACCGTTATATATTTACAGAAGAGTGACTATATCGGAGACAAAAAACAACAGAGCAACGTTTTATTTATTTTCATTGAATATTAGATATTGGTATGGTACCGTGCAAGTTGCAGTTGTTTTTGTGTGGATACAATACATTTTTTAAACTTTTTCGTATGCATACGCGTTGAATATCGCGTAATATATTTACAGAAGAGTGACTATATCCGAGACAAAAAACAACAGAGCAACGTTTTATTTATTTTCATTGAATATTAGATATTGGTATGGTACCGTGCAAGTTGCAGTTGTTTTTGTGTGGATACAATACATTTTTTAAACTTTTTCGTATGCATACGCGTTGAATATCGCGTAATGAGATACTACTACATAAATTTTTATAACTTTTCATAAAATAAATGTCGTTTTATTTCAATAAAGTATGCTTTTGTAAACGAGATAGGGCGTTCCATACTTGTTTTAATTGAAAATAACAGTTTTTTCTTAAGTAGTTGTGTTTTTCTATATTTTTTATACAAACTTCTATAATTGGGACACCTCTTAATCGGGACAGGAAAGAGTCGGTCCCATCAGTGTCGCAATTAGAGAGGTTTTACTGTATATCATAATCCGTTGGGTCCACTACGTATGCTTAAAAAGTATACTAAATAAAGGCAAGCCATACCAGTACGTGATAGTTTCCCACAAAGTTTCAATAGACTCACATTTATTTACGAGTTGATTTGTTTCCTCAGACTCCACTGTTTTGCGTTGTTAACTCTCGACAGCTACTCCCAAAATACAAACTGTGTTGGAATTCTGCGAGCTAATCTCTGATAGTGATCAAAATATGTGTCCACTTGTGAGTGACTCTCAAAAAGTTCGAATGTCGTTGTCGGGAGTAAAAAGTCAACTCTCCGCGAGCTACTCTTAAAAATGTGTTCACTGGCGAGTTTGCTTACTCCCTCATAACGTAACCCAACTTTGGAAGACCTTTTTTCTAAGAATGGTGATTTATTTTAGACATCTGTAGAGCGTGAACTCAAAGTTTTCAAAATCTTGTCCGGTTAAGGTCTAGTCAGCTCCCGCCATCTTGTACTTTACACAGATTAAACTCCTTCTCGTTGCATAATATATTGCGAGAACGCTAGAGGAAATCCAACCCCAAAGCCCTAAAATCCAAACTTCCCATATGGTTTCCATCTCCGTAGCGTTTATTCTCTTAGAAATTGTTTTTGTTTTTAATCGTTTTTTTTTTCAATTATTTAATATTTATAAAGTGGAAATACAATTCGTCACTGCTCCAGGAATTTCTCTTTCTTTTGACACCTCATTTGTTATGATTTGTTGAATGCGAGAGCCGCAAATGGTACCTATACTATAGAAATAATTATGATATAGACTTTGTTCCCCATTTGAAAAGCTTGAAATCAACATTCTCAGAAGTTTGACAGACTCTAGACGATTTTCCTCTGAAGGTATCGCTACTGGTTGTTCTTCATTGCTTTCGTCTTCTGATTCAACCGCTGCAGCGCTATCACTAATGAATTCTTCCAGATTACGAAGACCGATCGTAATAAGTTCAAAAAAAGAAATTATCAGGAATATCCTTAAATTTTTTAATATTTTCTGTTTGGATATCAGAGCCATCTGAGCCAGGAACGTACATAATGTCCCACCGAAAGCTTTTGTATTGTTCGTGAGAATTCTAGTTAAAATGAAGGGACTGTAGAAAAAGGGTGTTAAAAGCGGGAAAGCGTCTTAAGCGGATTCTACTGTATTTTAAATTCCGCAGTTTTTTTTTCACATGTCAAACACATAGCTGTCATATACAGGTTATTAGTATAAACACTGTTATATCCGGCGCTATTCTTCCAGGTTTAGGTTTTGCTGATTTTCCGTTGACTAAGGCTGGTTTCTTTTCCTAGAAAATACCAAACAATTGCCAAGTTCAATTGTTCATATAATAAAAGTGCCCAAACATTAACACATCATTCTTCGAATATCTTCTGTTGTAATATGTATTTATACCAAATTGCAATATACAATCGTAAATAGTAAATTTATGCTTACCACTTAGGTTTGCGTAAGTTAAGGCATAAAATATGTCAAAACTCTGCTATTTCCACTCACGTTGTAATAAATGAATAACAATTTAAATGAAATAAAAATGTGTGAAATAACAATTTCCCATATTCACATGTAAATTTTTTTATTTAAAATCGAACCCAAAAGATCATCTCAATCTGAATGACCATCGAAACATTTCACCTTTCTCCACAATTACGTTCACATTCACATGATTATATCTTCTGTTATACACAAGGATAGATACACCAAAGATTGCGATAAAATATTTCTATCTTCTCATATCAATTCAAACTCAATTCCACTACACACGGTAAAACCTGAAATGAATCTAAACTTTTAAACGAAAATTAAAGACGAAAAAGGTTACGCAATTTGCCGGGGGGGCTCTATTCGACAGAAAGATGTCAAGCGGGTTGTGGGGTTTTTTAATTTGTATGTCTGTTGAGATTCGTAATAAAAATGAAAATTGTTTTGTTTTTGGGACAAATTATGCAAAATATTGTTTTTTTTTGTTCTGTTGTTGTATGTGAATGCCCCTTTGAAGTACGAGTACGTACTTTAACCAGACTCATTAAAAATGTAACAATAAACCTGCGTTCAGTAGAACGCAACACAACGCAATTCAAATAAAGGGAGCTTGACCTTTGACCGCCGCCGGCCGCGTCAATATGAATACAGAGTCACTCTATTTTTTTTTTTTTTAAGTTTCTTAGAAGTCGTCATGGCACGCATGCTCAACTGTCAGATTGCACTTCAGACTTTTCACAATGAAAATGGGGCCACCATGAATGTTAAACGTCAGACAGCTTGTTCTACAACACCAGCTGGTTAAATCGGTTTTAAGTGTCATAAGAGTCAAATTAATGCCTTTCTCGAAACGTGCATTGATTATTAGATACCTATTTTGGGTTGCAGATAGATTGGAACACACTTTAACACAGATACAATTTGATTAAACATATTTTTATGATTTTATTGTGTGTTCGAGTGTTATGCGGGTAAACATTGAACTCATTTCGATATGATATGCAAATAGAAAGTACAGATGGCATATGAAGTGGAAATAGTGCATGACAGAGTTACAGGGCGGACAGACAGATAATATTCGACGGAAGAAATTACTGAGGACTTTAAAGAAAGAAAATTAACAAATAACATCCTTTTAGGGTTCACTCCTCTCACTCTAATCTGATAAACTATTTCTAATGTTGTTTCTTCCTCTCAAAACTGACAGTTGCGTGTAAACAAACACGCTTTTAACTTTTATGATCGAAACCTCTTACAATAACTACTTATATATATCTGCATTAATTCGGCAAATTTACAAACGCAAATTTTTTGTGCAAATTTGAGAACATATTTACCTTCATATGTATTTACATTAATTTGCACACACTTGTCAAAACTAGTTTTGATTTTTAAGTAATAAAATGCAAAATATTTGTAAGTCAAACGCCAAACATGCGACCTATTTAAATGATACAGTGTCGTATAAAAGTTTAAGTACAGAATTATAACAAACTTAAATTCGCAAGAAATGGGAAGGCAGAAATTTAGTCAGTTTTTGGGACACAACAGTTCGTAATTGTTCGAAAGGTTAGCAAAAGTTCTAATTATAATGGTTTAAAGAAATACAGAAAATCTTCCAAATTGGAACACTCTGTAATTTGGACACCTATTACATAATTGGTTCCCACTTTTCGGAATTTCCATACACAACACCCTCTACCATTGAAACAGTTCTTACTGGGACACCTCGTAATTGGGTGAGCCCTAGTGCCCACCATCGGAATTTCCATATAATGTACATAAAACACCCTCCACAATTGGGACACCACTTAAATGGGACGAAGTTACAGGCTTTCTTAGAACTCCTGCAATCGGTACGCACCTCTTAAATGGGACAGTAGATACAAACACCATCAAATTATGATATCTCTAATTGGACAGTTATGAATTACAAGTAAGTCTAGGATGTAAGATTCGCAGCAGCATCAAAGAGGAAGTTCTTTACATTTTTTACAAATCCTGTTATCCAATTGTCACTGTAAAAATGTTAAACACAACTATATCTAAATGGGGAACCTCTGAATTGGGACAACAAGGTTTGGTCTCGGTTCTACGCTAGTTCTACCGTGTTAAGGTCTGACACAAGTGTTGGTGACTTGACTTTTACCAAAACGTTAGTTTTACGTCATGCTTTTTCGGTAGCGAAAACACAGACGGAACAAAAAGTTGGGTGTTTTGACGTGAAGCACAAAAAACAAGGATATTAGGTCTGTTTGGTAACCTGTTAAGTTACGTAAATTTACATCCAACTGTCAAAAATCAAGAGAAGAGAGAGTGTCAAAAAATGTCCCCTCTTGCAATCTAACAATGTGTGAAATGTTAATCACTTCTTGTTAACAAAATAAAATAAAATTAGTTTTCCGTGAAAATATTCAATAGTTAAAAAAGAAGAAGAGAGGACTTTCCCCCACTTTGACTATTTGACACACCTATTATGTATGTACGTAGGTAAGTGACAGGTCTTTATGTCACAATAGCACATTGTATAATACACTTATTTTAAAAATTTGCATGTAAAATTCAACAACAATAAAATAGGCCGCTATAAATTCTCCTCTTAACTAAGCGGGTATAAAAACAGTGCTTCCAGGTACCATTTTCTTTTTTGGGATGAATTCCTGTGAAAAATTCATTCATATGACAACCGGCAAAAACGAAACGTCAAATGCTTCGATTAGTTTATCAAAATAAGTTAGTTTTTTTTTACTTTTATGAACAACTGAACAAGCTGAAATGTCATTTTACTGTCATAAATATTTCTGTGCTGCCAATTATTTGTGATGAACTCTTTGATCGGCGATGTGCGCTTTTCAGTGGGAATAACTATGTGACAGCTTCAAGAATTTAGATAACTTTTCATAAAAAATCAGTAAACGATTGTGCCTTAATTCTGCTTTTGCAAATTTCGTCATATTTGCTTTACTTATAGAAAAATATTTTGTGTATCAACCTTTATACCTTTACGCACTTGAATACTTTTAACTCACACTGTATTTTGCTCTATAAGTTCACCCTACTTAAAAAATGTAACTAGATAACATTTGACGTCTCAGTCTCTAATACTCGTACTCCTACATACATATACATCGATCCGCCATTGTATAATGTCAAATCCATAAATTTTATAATCAGCATTCAATTTGTGCATTCACGCACACGGCGAACCACACGAAGTAGCAAGACACAGCAAACACTTCAGCTGCAATGAATTTCCATTCAATGAACTGCATTTAGTCTGTGAATTCAAAGAATATGCAATTTTTCCATGAATTTTCCACACCAACTGCCCAACGTGAAAATTATGACAAACAAGCGCTGTAACACGCCAGCCATTACAAAGTCTACACAATGTACATACAACCATATAAAATATAAACATGACACCAAAGTTCACTGTTCACTTTGCGAATGGAGTGCGTTCACACGGTAATTCAGGCCGCCCGATGGAGTGTCACAAAAGTGGCATAGGTTACTTCAAAATTTGTTGAAGTACACTCTCAGGCTAAGGTTGGAAAGAAAACTATTTTCTGGACTTTTGTTTTGGCTCCTGTTCTTGGTGTAGAAGTAGTCGTACGAGTGCGAGTACGTGGTCGGACACTTAGTGTTGCGACTCTTGCCGCATGACTTTTCAGTTTCCGAAGGTCTTGGATGCATAAATTAATGATCAATATTTGTTTTCTGTTTGCTTAGCTCGTAGATACAAAATACTCTTTTAAGGTCGAGTGGGAGTGAGAATTATTTCCTAAAGTGGAACTGAAAGGGCTTATGTGTTTCTGGGAATCGAGAGTTTTTTCACACCAGAAGCAATATTGACTCTTGAATTTCGCGTCAATTTATCACGTCAGTGATACTTGGACGTTATTTTGGATAGATTATAAAAATCGTCAAACGTTAGATACGTCTGATGCTTTGAATCGTTAATTAGATTAAGATTAGGAAAACATTTTCGGATTCTTTGTCAACTAATCCAAAGTTTGAGTTTCAAATGAGAAAGTGGTAACCTACTCTCAGATAAACGTGAGTTTTTGATTAAGACGCGCACAGGTAGTGAAAAATAATTGAAAACAGTCAACCACCAACAAGTGTGTAAATTGAATGTGATGAACGATTGTTACCAGTGATTTAAAGTAATTGGTACAAATGTTGAACGTAGGGTTACCAATTATTTTCTGATTTAATATAAGAATTTTAAATGTTTGATGTTTGTATGTGTAATTAGAAAACTACATTCCAAAATCGTGCTGATTAACCACGAGCACGGTCGAAGTTTTTGAACTATTTTAGTTAAATTTTATGGAGCGTGCTTCGTCTGTAAACACTCCAAAATAAGCATGGATGTAGACATTTCACTGACCTTTAGAGAAATTCATCTAAAAATGCATTCGTTTTGATCTATGGAGTTGCCCATCGAGTAATTTAATAAACTCATTTTAGGTCTGTAAAACCGTTTGTTTTTGTATGAATACCCTTATACTGTTTACACACACTGCGCGAGCACATGAAATTAGAGAACGAGAACGATTTGGAGATCGGTGTAGTTATAGCAAACTCAGATGTTTTAGGTTTCAACTAACTCTTTGGGTGGTGTCCAGGATAACCAGAGAGTTGTGTATTATTGAAAGTTTTGTCATTGCTTATGATTCACAGAAGATTTTTTTCCAGATATTGCATATTATTGTTTCTGCGATCAGTTTCTTCAGCCATACCACCATCATACTGCTAGTGTTATGTCTTCGCAGTAGGTTTTGACATTAACTCCTGAAACTGATCAACTTGTTTTTATTTCGTGAGAAATAAATGTTTCGGCGACATCTGGATTTGAACCGTGAACCTTCAGCGTGACAAGCGCGACGACTACTACAACGCCCCAGCCACCCACTAACGTTTTCGCTTGACAGCTTACAGTTTTTGAATAACATTGATATACCCGAAACGACGATTCTGCTATGTAATCTGAAATTTTGAATCAAATGTTAATAAATTGTAAATGTTTCCGCTCGAAAACTGCAGCTAGAAATTTGTTAATATGCCAATTATCTGTGGTGGTGAGGTATCGAAGCTTCTATCAACTTAATTCTAGTCAAAAAGCCATTTGAATATCTTGCAATTACCGTTGCTAATTCTTTGAGCTGCACGTTAGTTAATTTTCCCAAAATTTGCTCGACTGCTGAGTCTAAAGTCACAAGGCCACCAAATGTCGTAGCAGAATGTAAAATCCATATACAAACATAGATGGTGGGCCATCTGTTGGTTTCTTTTTGAATCATGTTATATTGACACTGACAGCTCTTATGCGCTCAAAAAATTGACAAACATTTTCGCGGTAGGAAATAAATCGACTTATGCTTGAAAATCGTTGGGAAATATTGCTTGGTTACTTTCAAAGTGGGTGCTGTGTTGCCGAAACAGTGCGAATTCTGAAAAGAAATATCGGTCGAAATAATACACTAACTGCAGCTGGTGTACGCCCGTTTGTGAAGAAAGTTCATGAGACTGGTTTGCTGACCGAACGAATTCCCGTGTTCGTCTTGTGCGCTCAACGGAAAATATTGCAGCTTTGGCAGAGAATCTGAACGTGCCAAAGATCTCAGTAACTAAGGCATGATAACAGATTTTTTGTGGCCAGAAATGGAGGATTTGGAACTTGAGCGAGTTATGGTTCCAGCAAGATGGGGCTACGTGCAACACAATCCATCCAATAATCGATTTATTACACACTAAGTTCAATAATCGTGTGATCAATCATTTTTGGTGATGTCACTTGGTCACCACGGAGCTGCGATTTGACGCCGCGCCGTTGGACTTTTTGTAGAGTGCCATTAAAGATCGATGCTATGCAGACAATGATGATTCAGTCACTCAAAAAAAATTATGTATTGTTCAAACTATTCGTGAAATAGGGGGCGAAACCATCGAAAATGTATGGAAAAATTGGGTAAACAGGAAAGCCTACTGCCAAGCCAGCCAAGGCAGTCACTTGGTTGAAATAATATTCCATAATTAATCTAAAGGTTTACTCTATTCAATAAAGCCACAATCGTTGAAAAATATTGAATGGTGTTTTTTTTTATAGCATTTAAAAAAAAAACCAACATATGGCCCACCCTTTACCTCTAAATCCAAGGTAAAAAATCTTAAATAAATAATTTGAAGAAAAGGTAATCTGGATCTGTATTTCAGAATGAGACAAATACTTCTTCCTCTTTGGCTGACGCTTCATTCCGTGTTGATGCGATCTTAGCTAACTTCAAAATCAAGATGGCGGAAGTCTTTGAAAATCGCTGCCAAGTCAATACACAAAAGATGAGCTATATTAATTTTTGGAATTCCCATCACCGATATCCAATGCGCTTATTTTTTTTTCTGTGGTTCCTCAAGGGCGATGTCTTAGTCCACTTCTTTTTCTGGATTTTTCCAATCTTCTTGTTTGCCGAAGCGATCTTGTTAAACCCTCTCCAACAATGATATCGATGAATGTTTACTGGTTGCTAATACCTACTCCGTAAGTTGCGCTTCGAAAATGGAATCTTAAACCTGGAGCTGGCATTTCTACCTATGAACTATAATCTCGAGTAAAATCCTTTCCATTGTTTTGCAGTCTACTGTCTTTTTACGTCATAGCACCTACCAGTTCAAGATCCGTTCCATAAAACAACCTTCAATTTGTTTTATGTTTTAGGTCATGGCTGTATTTTTGTTTGTTTAACTTTTAATTCTTTCAGTTATGAAATATTGTTAAGCTACGCGCATAAATTCAGCTTGTAAGCATTCTCTTCTTAGGAGAACACGAATCTACGAAGTACCTCGCGTGGCATAAAAATACGTTGTTATTCAAAAACAAATTAGAAAAGAAACTGTGTAGGTAAATATGTATGTAATAAAAAAATGGCCAATTAGCCAAAGTTATTTAGCTGTCTCTCATAAAAACCATAAACACACCTTTCGCTTTTGTTTGCAGTTTGCGAAGATTTCCATTCATCCACCTTCCTGTCGGTTGGTGCTGCCAATGCTTCGCGAAAATTGCAAGTCTCACCGAAAGTGAATGAATGCCATTTAGCAAATCAATACAACAAACAACAAATATGAATCTAAATATAAACAAAATATTTCAAAATGTGCCTCTTGAACTAACCAGGAAATATTTATTCAGTCTCTCGCTCTCGTGGAATAATTATTAAGCTTTTTTGTGCATTTATTAAAATACATATATTGAAATGGTGGCATAACCTTTTGCGGCCAGATGCTCGCAGTTAAAGTCTTCTAAATACTTCACACGGGTTTTTTCTGTGAATGTGGACTTTGGTTTAGTTTTTATTTGGATTTGGATTTTGTTTCACGTTTAGCGAAAAACTCGTCAAGTTAGTTGGTAATGCTTTTATTTTTTATTTTTTTTTTAATAAAATAAAAAAAAAATTGTTAACATGTTGACCATGTGTTGTTTAATGAAATGTTGCAATATCAAATAAAATTGCATTTATCACAAAACTAACAGATGTCTGAAAAAGTTCAATTAAGCATGAAAATGCAATAAAGTGACAGCTGTCGGTTGCATAAATTTATTTTTTTATTTTTATTGATTTACTATAAAATTGAGAAAAACGATCTATATTTACTATCATTTAGGCCGAGGCTTAGAGATTTTATGTGACCAGTGGCGCTTATAATAGGTATTTCTTCATTAAGTTGCGCAGTCGATTTTTAAAAATAGATACGAATTCGTTAAATAGGTTTTGACGAAAACCGGTCAATGGGATCACTTTTAAAGATGAACACTTTGTTGTCACATGATAAGTGTTACCAATTTTAACTCTTTTAGAGAACACAGTGCAAAGTTTATTGACATGCAGATCTTCGAAAAAAATGTGCTCCATACTTCCATCCTGAGAAAAACCCAAACAAAAAGTGTTGCCGCTGAATATTTTAAAAACGATTTAAATTGAAAAAGTACGCAATTTTTTTTAAGTATTTTCGGTTATAGCTCCCAAATTTTTCAAAAATTTAAGAAAATATTTTTGGAATCTTTGCTTCGAGCCCTTTTGAATAACGTCCTACATGATATATTTTTCAAAAATACCCACCCTGTATAGTTGCTTCACAATATTTTTGAGTGATAAGTTGTCTCAAATATGTGGACCACCGTAAAATGGAACATAAGTGTACCAAATTTCAAGTTTCTGGGAAACACGGTTCAAGATGTTTTTATCCTGAGTCATGACAGACATTTTAGAGTTAGAGAGTTAGAATATGGTTGAAGAAATTGATCGCATAAACTATATAATAAGAAACATCTGGAAAAAACTCCTGTGAATCATAAGCAAGTACAAAAATAATGGACAACTCTCCAGTTATCCTGGACACCACCCATAGAATTAGTTGAAATTGAAACCTATCATCTGAGTTTCCTACCACTACGTCGATCTGTCTGTCTCTCGTTCTCGTCCCTCATGTGCTCGCGCTGTGTGTAAACATTATAAGGGAATTCATATCCCCTTTAGCGTGTGTAGATTATAAAAAAAAAAAAACAAAAAAAGAGCGAACTTATAATGAATCCGTGCTACCATATGGGTACGGAACCCTTAAAAGTAGCCCAATGGCAACGTTGACACCAAGGCTTTGTAGATGTGGGCACTTCTAGAGCCGTCAGTGTCGATGATACGTGTATAATACCTGAGAGCGATTCGAATTCAGTTCACAATTCATTCAGCTTAGCTTCATGACGTTCTTGAGAAACTACAAAGTTATATCATAAAATCGTTTGAAATAAGCAGATGCTGTCACTCGTGAAATTTCGCATTAATAAGTATTCCCAATTCACCTAGACCTAGGTCCCAAAAGATGATGGAAAGAGCTGTTATAATTGTATCCGGGTTGCCATTGGACTGTGAGAACTGCAATTTTTTCTCATAAATTTTCTACATGGAAACAATCGATCAATTAAATTGTATTTAATTGTTAAACAAATTTTAATCGAAAATAAATATGATATTTATTAAAAAAAAAATTACTCAGTCACGCAAAAAAAAGTCACTTACATCTCTCGTTGCGAACTTTAACGAACTTGAAAGAAGAAACCGGCTTCGAAGCCTTAACATTTAAATCCCAAACTTCGAAAGCCTTGATTTTAACCATTCACCATTTGATTCATGTATTTTTTTTTCTTCGTCTATCTATCGATGTTAGTGTCGCTGATGATCATCATTAACTGCCGTGTGCCGGCCAAGAGTCTGAATAATCTTCAGACACAATTGCCGCATTCAGGTGCATTTATCTTCATCACATTGTCGGGATAAATACAGTATCAGACAGACAGACACAGCGACTCCAACATGATTATCGGATTTTTAACATGCACAATTCGCGATTGCAAGAGTGAAATTATCGAAAGGCTGCCAACGGAATAGATACATAAAAATGTACGAGAAGATGCATATGAGCTCACGTCGGCGCGGCCGTTTGGATGGAAAATCCCGTGACGAATTCTTTTTCTTTTCACAGTGTAGCTGTAGACGAAGGAAAACGTTAACGAAACTAAAAAGAAAATTCCAATAATTTCAATGTTCAATGAAGAAAGTGATTTCTTTTATAAAAAAAAAGCACGCGCACCTTTCACATACGCACCAAACAATTTTAGATACCTGAGAGCTGAGATACAATACAACAACAAGAAAAAAAAGAGAAGATGCCATTGTTATCGTGGTGTTAGAATCAGAAAGTACGAGTTTTGGTGTTGTTTATTGTTTTATTTTTTTTATAAATTAATTCAAGAGTACTTACCACATTTTTCTCTAATATATTGTAGTTCTTTAGAGTTCGGGAATTAATTATGAAATTTTTGTTTAATTACGGCATAAAAACAAAAATTAATTGCAAGTAATTAGTTATTCATGAAAGTGGCTCTTTACAGCGGTATTTTTCTATCTTTTTGATGAATGAAATTTTTGAGATCTCTGAGAGCGAAAAGAAACTGTTAGAAAATTAAGTACCTACTAATGTTCTGCGTCATTAGGTGTTTGTGGAAGGCTTGGAGTATTTTTTGGGTTAAGAATGTAAATTGGCGCACTTAATAGACTTGAAAATCGAATGCAGATACTTATTTTCTTTAAATTTGGAAGAAAGGCCAAACTTAGGAAACTCTAGTGCTGAAGAGGATATCTTAAAAGGTGGCCAGTGGGAGAGGTACAAAGTTGCTTCTTATACAGTTGTTCAAGTAAAGCTCACTTACTTAGCTGGCGCTACGGTCCGGGGTGGACCTCAACCAACAACCCCTTCCGGGACCGGGCTGGTCCTTAGCTAACTGCCTCCAGTTGCGCACTTCAAGTTGGTTGAGGTCCTTTTCCACTTGTGCGAGGTCGTCCTTTGCCGTGCTGACCATCCGGGTTCGATTCGAATACTCTGCTCTACATGTCCCAGCCATCTTCAATGCCCATTACGCAGTTTTTGACTAGGTCAATGCCGCTATACAACTCGTATAGTTCGTGGTTGAATCTTGTCGTCCAAAACCCGTCAACGCAAACGGAACTGAAAATTTTACGGAGGATTTTTCTCTCGAAGTGACCAAGGACATCTGCATCCGCTTTCGGTAAAGTCCATGTTTCATATAGCAAAACTGGGATGATAAGGGTCTTAGAGTCTTCTTAGTCGAGTGGGAAAGGGCTATATTGCTCAATTACCTTCTTAGCCCAAAGAATCAGCGATTGGCAAGAATAATACTTTGTTTGCTTTCCGACGAGATGTCATTTTGTAATGTTATAGCAGAGCCGAGGTAGACAAAGTCCTTTATTACATCAAGTAAAGCACTTGAGTTTTAAAAATTTGTGTGTGGGTCTTCGATCCGTCCTCTTTTTGTAGCAAGATATGGCGTATTTCTGTTTCATGAATAAGTATAAAGAAGGAATCCCGGAACTGAAAGAAAAAACAATCTTATTTGTATTATATGGCTTTTATACCCCATATGCCCCATCTACAGAAAGGACGATCCTATGTTCACCCATAAGAAGTTCAGAAATACATCCTTGCTAAGTTCCGCGTAAAAGATCCTATCCAACAAAATAATGTGAATGTCTCAAACATTTCTGCAGCACACTCATTCACGCGTGTCAGTGTGTCGACCCATCAGATCAAAAATGGACCAAATTTTCTCTTTAAGATGAATCTCGAAAAAGACCAACGAATTTCAAGTCGAGACCCACCATCTTACCATCGACTGTAAAGTCGCATACTGAGCTCAACATCAGTGCGATGGTCAAATTCGAGATCTCGCCAGAATTGATCCAGTATGTACTTCTAAACAATTTCAAACGTGTAACGAATTTCGATGGAGATGCGCTTTCATGTGACTTCTTTAGTCCAGAGCTAAAACAGATATAGCATAGGGCACGTGTTAATATAGAGGGCACTATATTTAAATCTGTCCAGCTGCTGACACCTTAGTCGAGATACGACAAAGACTGACCCTAGAAAAACACTCCTAATTCGAAAGACGTATTCTGCTCTATGGTGCTGAGTGCTGGACGATAAGCAGATAATCAGAGCATATTTGGAACACTTTTTATTTCCCATCGAGTGTGGTTTAATTTAAAAGGGCACTTATAAGCCAAAACAGATTTTGTTAGGCAATCTCATTTAATTCTAGGTCTGATTTTAAGAAACCAAAAATTAACCCTGCGGAGCTCTAGACACACAAGTTTTGTTCTCACTGGTTTTTTTGAATGCTTAGTCTTCAGATCGCAGATACCTCAAAGGCTTTAAACTACTCAAATTCATTTTTCACACCGTAAGATTTGACAATGCTTTGTCATTCACTTGGAAGATTCTGGAGGTTGAATTATACTGTTTGTGATATATTTCGTCCCATTAAAGAAAGGGACATCTTTTTATATGGTCAATTCCAATGCCAAATTGTACACTCGGTAGTTTGTCAAATATTTGTAAGAAAAAAACAATGTATGTACATATAAATGTGTTTCTTCAGATCAACAACTAAATTGCCATCCTCGGGTGCGTATGTTACATTCTGCTGTAGCTGCGAATTTGAAAATGTAAAAGAGTCGCTTATTAACTTTCTGTGCGAATGTCCAGATCTAGCGAGAGCTAGGCAGCGCATACTGGGCAGTCTATTCTTCGGCAAGCTTAAAGAGATATCCGGGAAAGGGATTGGAGAACTGATCCTCTGCCTAAACTCCACAGGGTGGATGTAAATACAGTAGAATCCGCTTAAGACGCTCTTCAAGGGACCGACAGAAAACAGCGTCTTAAGCGGGTAAAACTAAAAGAGTTGAAAGTTTTCCTTTTTTTGCTTGTCCTACTAGCCATTGTACGCAATAAAATGCGAATGCATTGATACCACCCGCATGTATGTACATACGTAATGCTCATACAAGAAATGAAACAAAACTGACAAAAGTAACGACCACAAAAACGACACGCTTCATATTATTTGTTTGCGAAAAACAAAAAAAAATCTCTATAAGAACAACGGTTACCATTGGCGCTGCCGTTGATCCCAATGCACCGATCACCGAATGGTTATTCTGTGAGCGTATTAAGTGGGAAAAGAGCGTATTAACCGAATTTTTGTTCATACGAATTCTAGTTAGAATGAAGGGACCGGAGAAAAAGAGCGTTAAAAGCGGGATAGCGTCTTAAGCATGAGCGTCTTAAGCGGATTCTACTGTATCTCAACATCACATCCGAATAAACGGGTCACCTGAGGTTGTGGTATCACAGCGACGCCCTTTACGCGCTTTTTGGGTTTTCTTCCATCGAAGCCACCACTTCTACATACCTACCTACCTATACCTATCCATGTGACTTCGGACCAATCTTTGGCTGAAAAAAAAAATAAATTCCAAAAACATCATAATAGCGGAATAACTTACCCTCCCCCGAATCTCGAGAGATAATATAATCTGCGGAGATTTCAAATAAACACCTATTAGCACCTCACTTGATATTCAACATTTATCACTCTCTGGGTCGCACTTAATATGAAGGACATGTACGCTATTGTTGCCATCTAAAAGCAGTCGCTATTCAAGCCCTATTTCCCATCATTTACCTTAACGATTACATAAGGCAAAAGTATTCTGCAACATCAGACTTGAAAATTAATTAAACCAATATGACATGCGCGCCCGCATGTACGCGATCAATTCCAACAAATTTACAATAATCCACTAACGACTTATGCAACACATTTCCCATCATATTTCCAAAGACCTTCAACATAAAAATGTCAATCAATTTCGTAAGTTATCCATCGGCCACCAACCACCAACCACATCCGCATCGATATCATTATCATGATCATGCTCATGCACAAGACCAGAAGGGAGGCCAACCTTAGTTCGTTACATCGCATCGCTGCTGTTCCAAAATTAATTAATTAAAATGCATTCGTTACATGGAAACGTCAAAAAAACAAACACTACAACACACCGCCCGAAACCACTGATTTGAGTAAAGGTGTCGTGTAAGATAATTAATTTAAACGTAAACTTCTTAAATCGCCACTTATGTATCCCAAGCCCAACCTAACCATCGTATCGCTCAGGTGTTTCCATAAACGTTTGCGACCAAGGTTATGTAATTAAATCTGGAGAAATGTAGACATTGACCGAACCTGAACCCTTTTTACCCAGACGTCAGACACACCATAAAATTGCATATCGAAGCGAATTGAAGAAAGCAAAGTGACTTGTAATGAATGCAAATTCAATGTAAAATTGTTAAATAAGTGCAATAAACAATAAATAAAAAAAAAGAAACAAATTCCAACAAACAACGAGAAACTAGAAATGGGGAAATAAATTCACTTCTTCTGCAGTCACTTTTCCGGTTATGAAAATTACCTTGTGGTAATTTTTTTTATTCATTTCTGCATTATTTTATCACCTTTGTAATGATCTTTACGAGGGTGTTACTTTGCGATAGAGGTGCAAATTGCCACAGCTGTGGTCGGAGAGAGCTAATTTTGGGTGTCAGGTTCATAGAAGAAGTTGACGTTTGTTTTGTTATAACTGACATACTCGTGCACATATCTTAAATGCTTTTGACCGGGAAAAAAGGGAAAGGAAGAGAGATAGATGGGAAACAGATGATAATTTGGCAGCACTGTTTTGTTCGCTGTGAAAGGCGTTTAAAAAAAGGTATAAGCAACTTATGGTAATTAGTCCTTTAACTTATAGGATAAAGCAGTTTTCGTCCCTGAAAAGGATTTTGACATCAGAGAGCAGCCACACGATTCTTGTTATTGCAAAAAAATTTAACGATTTTCATATACGAGTAGTAAGCTTCCATGAATGTATCATCTATCTATTTAATTAACCCTTAACCGACCCTCAATTTTTTTTCCTTATCCAGATTAGTATCAAAAAGGACCCTGCAACTAAAATCTCAGTTCCGAAAACACGCAATCAACAAAATCAGAAAATCTAATGATGCAGTTTTGTTCGCCGTTCCTTTGTCATTCTTAACCCTCACCCAGGTTAATATTTTTATTCCTCTTTCTATGGGCTCTATGGTCTACAAAAACAAAATTCTTACTTCCTGCCTTCCTTTTAATTGTTCTTTGTTGTTTTTTGAATAAATTTTGCAAATTATATTTTTTGCGCACCTGGAAAATAACAAGGGAAATCCCCCATTAGTACGATTTACATTGGAAAATTAAATTTTATGTGAATTGAGCGAATTTCCTTATCAAATTTGTTTGACAATCATATTCAATCAGTACACTTGTGAATTTCATTTGTGTGAAAATGGATCAAAATAGAATTTAAATTTCTTTCAAGTGTGGGCATTATCCATGTAAAGTATTAACACATCACATACAATTAGATAGGTAGATTCAGGGTGTGCAATTTGATACAAGATATGATTTTTCTTCAAGATTGGCACACGAAGTACAACAACAATACTTGAAATCGATTCTTGATACACTTCATTCTGATGATGAAGAAGATAGCATACAGTCTTAACCAAAGGGAGGTGTGGATGTGATTAATCAAATGCTTGGTCAAAACACAACTAAGATGAAAACAAACCGCTGGCTCTATTTTACAACATCATGGACATGCACACATATTCATATGTAGCTGACTTAATCTTCTGGTCCAATAATACGATTGTCTAAGACAGTCGAGCCAACGCAGAGAGTTTCTTGAAGAGTTGAGGAAGCATTTTTGTACGCCTACAATAACTAGAAGAGCTCGAATTCCTCGAAATGTGAGCAAAGTAACACTAAAAATCGCATTTTAGGTATTCCAATTGATCAAATTGAACACAATACCTAGACCTTCTAGCCATTTTTGCCTGATGATGTTTCTCAGGAAGAATCTTCAGGTGGCCAAAAAATTAGAGGTTCTTGCTTCATATTATGTTATCAGCAAAAAAAAAAAAAAAAAAAATTGAAAAGAGCAACACGAAAGAGTTGCATACAGTGAAGGAAGCCTAAGTGCGTAGTTTGACAATGACGAAGTTCGAAACTACTAATCTATAAATGTAATATGTACAATGTACTGTACATAGTACCTTACCTATGCATGTTCATAGAGGTACTGAAATGTAATAAACAACAAATTGGTTTCTTTCGTTCACAAATTTGAAGATGTAGCTTGCAGATACCACCCAACTGAAACTGTATGTGCAACATACTCATGTGTAAAAACATCGGTATATACATATGTGCATATATATATCTATATGTTTATATATATATGTACATACAAACTCGTGGGCATGTATGTATGTAGCTATGTTTTCCTAAAAAAAAAAAGTAGAACTATAGGAAAAATTCAGAATTTTTTCATACAAAAGTTAAAATATTAACCTGGGTTAATAAGGTACGTTTGCTAGAATTTGACGAAAAATCAGTCGAAAAACTGTCAAAAATTTATTTTTTTCTATATTTTTCGAAAAATATCAAATATTTAGTCACTGAGTCTGAATGAAAAGACATTTAGTTCAAAAGTATCCAAGATATGATATAGTGAAAGTGCCCATATTAACCCCGGTTAATAAAGAACGTGTGAGGGTTAAAGCAGAACGATTTTCGAATAGGCATTGTTAATAAAAAAAGAAAAAAATATAATTTAGGAAAGTCAAAAATCGATGATTTGAATAAAAAAAAATGGCAAAAAATCGAAATGAAGAAAAATCAGAAATTTTACGTGCACATAAATGCGCGGCTGACTTCATACAAACACATAAAAATGCATTTGGCTTTTGCTAAGTATCATGCGCACCAATATCAGACAAAAAAAGCTTGAATTTGTTTGATGCTCTTTACATTTAGTACTGAAACTAAGCGTAGGGTAATTTTTGTTACTATGGGGCCTTTAATGTATAGAAAAACATTTTTGGTCCAGAGTTTCGACCCCGTCCATAGGAGTCATCTACCGAAAGTGAAAAACGATGTATAAAGCTCTGCGAGCAAAAAAGTTATTCAACATTTTTTCACGAAATTGTATCAAAATTGATACTAGGTCTGTTGAGGGTTAAATCGCTAGCGCAAATACGTGATTCCTCCTGAGAGTTTATTTCTGCACCGATTTCAATGATTCTAAGACTGACCAAAAGCTTATCAACTTAACTTAAAACTCTCTTCAAGGGACTGACAGAAAATAGCGTCTTAAGCGGGATAGCGTATTAAGCGGGAACAACTATAAAATAACATCCAGGTGAGAAAAAGTTTATTTTAGAAAGAGTTGAAAATATACATAATGTATTATGCTAGTTTTCCTATCATCGCTAGTACTAGCCATTGTACGCAATCAAATTCGAATGCACGAACACCACTGACACAAGAATTAAAAACAAACCGACAAAAGAAAAGACCACAAACGACACGCTTTATACGGTTTGTTTTCCAAAAAACAAAAAAAAAAAAATCCCTATAAGAACGGCGGTGACTGTCGGCGCTGCCGTATATCGCAATGTACTGAATCGTTCTTCTGGGAAAATATGCAAAAATAAGAAAATATATACAAATTTTGGCGAAATGTATCGTATGAGCGTTTTAAGCGGGAAATAGAGCGTATTAACCGGATTTTATTTCATACAAATTCTAGTCAGAATGAAGGGACCGGAGAAAAAGAGCATTAAAAGCGGGATAGCGTCTTAAGCGGATTCTACTGTATATACATATATATAGTATATATATATAGATTTCTGTAGTATAGGTAGCATTTGCGGCTCTCACACATAACCAATCTTAACAAATGAGGTGTCAAAAGAATGAGGTTTTCCTGGAGCACTGACGAATTGGACCTTCACTTTATAAATTTTAACAAATTAAAAAATCTATCAAAACAAACATTCTACCCAAAATGATTCATCCATTCGTTCGATGTGGCCGAGCCAGTGTAGTTGACATATTTTGGCCTTTCGGACTACATCTACATTTTGCTACAGCTCATAGAGTTCGTGGATCTTTTCAGACATTTAAATCATATTTGACAAAGAATTTTTACTTCTTTTTGAACCCATCAAGGGAAACATTGCGTCGACGCCAGCAGCTTGAGCCTTTTCTGCTCAATCTCAGCATGCGAGATCCCTCCTCAACAGTTCTTCGCGCAGTTTCTCTCAAACGACTCACACTTCTGTCAGATTAAGTTAGTGGAATCCAATGCATGGTGTATTTTGCAGTGGTGTCTTCACGCCTTAAGGTTTGACCGAGTCACTATCATTTCCGTCATCAGATCCACTTATACCCCGCTTCAGAGTTTGTAGACAGTACTGGACTTATAAATCATTGAACTCAATAGATTGTCATCTGCAAGACGGCCATCTCGTAGATGGCTTTTACTCTAAAGAAATTGATTTGATGTCAAGTAAAAGAGAGAAGAGAGAAGAGAGAGGTATAACTATAGGTAATGAAAAATTAACGGAGAGATAACAGAACCCTGTGGCATACCACCATTGTTATCTATTGCATCTGGTCAGTGGCGGATTAACCTTCTCGGCGCCCTGAGGCACGCTCAGTGTTTACTGCCCCCCCTTTTTTAATACTACCCAAGGATCGTAATTTGAACGGGCTAACATCGAAGAGTGATGTGTAATCCGGTATAGCCACCCCGGGAGTGAGAGATAGTTCAAAGGTATTATGGTTGAATAATTTACACTTTAATTCAAATATTGTATTACATAAAATCTTACAAGTTACAATCTATAAATTTAATAAAGAGTACGAATGATTTAATGCGGTTCTTTTCGAGTTTTTAATTGGGAAAAATCAGTTATCAAGTCGACAAAGTCTAAAGGCTCCGATCCATAGAATTCGTCGACGTCGTTCCGTTGTACTTTGATGTTGAAGTTGAAGTATTGCCGGATAGAGCAGTCCCATAGAATCCGTCACATATTTACGTAAAAATGTCAAACGATTTTCTTCATTTTCTCTCTGCTTCCACCAATGAAAATGCATAATCTCAATTTGTGAATGCGTGAACTTAACTGCGTGAATGTTTGTACTGACAACGGATCGACGGATGCAAAAAGAAGAGAGTGAAGCTACTTTATCCGTCGAAGTTCATACATCCGTTGGTTATGGGCCATCTCCCATAAGAATGTGTGCATTCTATCGAGCCGTCAGTTGAAAACGACGGAGCAACGGATTGACGGATTCTATGGGTCGGAGCCTTAATTTGTTTGCGATGCAATTCTCAATGGACAAAGCGTTGAGTTTTTCTCCGAGTAAGTTGGGTCATAAATACATTTTGATTCTTTTAAGCGCGGAAAATGGCCTTTGAGCGGCGCAATTGGATACTGCCATGGAAAGAAAAGTTCTAAGAGCTATGAAGACATTCGGAAATGTTTGCCTGATGTATTTATTGCAGGTGGTGAGCTAACTTATACGAGTATGTTGTGAAACATGTATGTACTTGTATATATTATGTTTTTTGGGTTCTGAAGCTAGTGCTAGATATCTGTTGTGGGTGTTTTTAAACGTTAATTTAACGTATCTTTTTGTACTCATTTGCTCAACTTTTTTAGAATAGAGCCTAGTGGTTAATCCGCCACAGCATCTGGTGTAACTTGGCTGGTCCGATCACATAACAAGCTGAAATAGGAAATATTTCTTGGCAAACCCATAATTTTTAAGACATGCAACTACTTGAAGTTAATAAAATTGCTTAAAAATACATTACCCTCGATCATTAATTTTTAACAATTCATTTCTTTTTTATCTTTTCAGGTAAGACCGCATTTTCCATATCCACTTCGTAGTAAGTTACGAAAAAACAAAGCTACAGTATGGTCGTCCATATCCTGTGCAATAATTTACATTGATCAACCATTTAATACAATATATTTTTTCTCTTATTTATTAACTGTACAAAACAACAACAATACAAAATAATAATAATAATAATATTGTAACACAACAAAAGATAATGACCAAAACGCAAACCAAGCAAATCGAATTCGTAATTTCGAATGTTTTCCCGTGTGTATTCCACATTTTTGTATCTTTTACATTGTTATGCTCATCAATTACCCGTAAATTAAGTCTCAATTCTCCCTCAAGCGTTCGATAAATAAGTTTCGCTGCCACGCCTATTGAAAAACATAATTATTTCTCTCCCTCCTCTTTGGGTAGAAGAGATGGCGACGAAGATGATGGCGACTTCATCGAAATATAAAAGAAATAAAAAAAAAACTTCAATTTGGCATACACAGCTTCTCGTGAAACTTTCTCTGCGAAGGGGAACGGAACGGTTTTCGTACTCAACCGTTACCGCAGTTGACCGCCATGCCACTAACTGCACCATGCGCATGCCCTGCCCTTGAGAGTCGTGAGTCGATTCCGCCTGCCACCCTATCATACGCGACCCTCGGTTACCTGCCCGCCGGATACTACTTGGTCAATTTAAATTGGCTCGTGGCGTTGGATGCCACAACCACCACACCGCTGTTTACACGGTTACTTTGCTTTGCCTGGTAATTAGGTTTCTCCTCGGCATTGCACTTCTTGCAGTCATCTTTTTAAATTGATCCCTTTGGGGTTAAACCACGATAAGATTGGTCAAGTTGTTGTCCTCTTGCAGTGAAAGTTTGGCGTCGTTATGTAAAATCGAGATGGAAAATCGCAATTGACAGAATTTTGTTACGTGTAAACGCTGACTGACAGATGACAGACAAACTTTAGTTTTGACATCTGTCAATGGAAGAAAAAAAATTCATTAATTCACTTAGAGAGGCTCCTTCTCCTTGTCTGGCCGGCTCATTGGAATGGAACATGTTCGCGCATCACATTTCACTTGGAATTATTACCGCTACAAATGGTTGCATGTGCAATACCCGCCCGTGTGCAGTCGCCAGTCGTACAGTGCATTCCTTATGCAAATTTCACTTTTTTAATTGCGTAATGAGAGCGCGCTAAATTAATACGACTACGAGTGTAATAACTAGTTTCGAGTGTATGCCTGTACTTGTAGTAGGTGTCATTTACTTGTCAGTGGTTTTGGTAGTAGCGCGAAGGGCAACGCAACGAGGAGGCAAGATGTTCAAGAGGCGGCTTGAGTTATTTGATGTGGCATGAGACTCTCGTCTCTCGTGCATTCGATGACACACGGTTAATTGTCTTGATTTATGACTTGCACGTTTGCGGCTTAGGCTTATGACAGAGGATGGCATTATTTATATAATTTTTAATTTTGACAGATTTTTAAGCGAAACTATGATGGATGATGGTTCTGTCGGGGTTATGACACGGTATGCGCAGTCACTTTCATTTTTTGGAAATTATGTGTGTCAAGATCGCGTTCTGGAAGCTTTCAAGTAGTTTTTGTTGCGTTCCAAGGAGGTGATGACTGGTGATTTATAAAGGCACAACTGTTGGCTAACTATTCAAATGTTTACCAACTTGAAGAGATTCCACAGCGACATGCGGCGCCTTGGTCATTAGTTGGAACTGCAATTACACGCAGCTGCAGTAACGATTTTCCCGCCTACATCTGTTGGCGCAAATCCTCACTGTGCTGGTAAAATATTTGCATTTGAATCTTAACTCTATCGCCTTCGTTAGGCCTACCAGACACCTACCCACCATAGTTGTGGGCATATCAAACCGTGTACACACTTACACTCGTACTCGTATAAATAAGAAATCTCAATTAATAAGCGATTACATAAATTTACCTGAAATAGCAAACATTTTAGCTAAAAGCCAAAAAAAGAGAAGCAAAGTTGCAAGTCCCCCACGGCAGGACTGGATTTTAAGCAGCAAATGGAAGGAATTTTCCACCGCACTTGCCAGCGGCTAACGATCGTTTAATTCGAAACGCACTTGACTCTTTTTTTTTTTGAGTATTACCAACTTGCAAGGCATGTGTGCAAAGATACATACTTCAACAAACGAGTTGCGTATTGCGTTAGACCCTTGTACGGTTCTCCTTCAAAGGTATTCACTTTGCACAGATACAGGAGTGGCACGCGGGAGGCACTTAATTCGCCGCATATTAAAATCTCAGTATGAGAAGCGTGTACTTATTAATTTCAAGTCCCGACGCATTGCGCGAGTATCTATTTTGCTATAGATACATTCGCAATGGTTAAAACAAAAACCACTCTGAAACAATGTTACGTGGAATTGTGGAATTGTCACAGGCTCTGCATTGAAACTTTAAATGAGTGGAGCTGGTAAGTGTGATTTAATTGTTATGGAACGCGAGGTATTATAGAATGAGGACTGTTAATCTCTGGGGGGAAGAATAATTGAAAGTTATAATGAAAGTGAAATCAACTGACAGATGAAAGTCAGTATGCTTTGATTTAATACAAAAGGAGGCTAATGAGACGTTTTATAGATGATGAGTACTTTCATCTTGTGTTCACTTTTTGCATAACTAGGGATAACTGTGTGAATTTTAAGAGCCTCAGTGATGTAGGAAAAGTTAATGGAAGCTTAGGAAAAAAATACAATTCACAGACAACCCTGGATTCACTTTACAGTATTTAGCTGATACCATCCACACAATTAATATTTACGCGATCGGATCTGCGCAGTTAATGAACGCCTACCTAAAAGATTAAGTTCGATACAGATCCCAAGCCATAAAATATGTAACAATAAAAGTCCAAAAAAATCCAAAATTCATAAGCTTTGGAATTTCTGTTGACGTTCCTCTTGACTGTTCGTACAATTTTCTGGATTCTGAGTCAAGTTTTGAACTGATTTCAATGTCAGCAATTTTTGGATGTACTTGTGGACCAAGCCTGCGGAATTTTGAAACTTTTTTGTCAACAAATCTACAGCCGTTACATAATTGCTCGACATCGGTGCCAAGTGGTTGACAATCCTTGCTGCTTCTCCATTAAGATTGCCTTTCAAGTATTGAATGCGTTCGATATCGCTTAGTGATCCATTGTTGTGAACTAATCGTTCAAATAGTTCCCAAAATGGTGCCCACTCTTCATACCTTCCGCTGAATACTGGTATGCCTATGGTTGGAAGCTTGATTTCCCTCTGTGTTGGATCTTGTGGAACTGCCGCCTCCAGTTGTTGTTGTCGTTTTTCGGCCTCCTCGAGCTTCGCTTTCCAAATCTTTTTGACATGAATGTACCTTAACTCAAACTGACTAAAATATTTCCGTGTGAAGTGTTCAGTGTTGCTCCAGCTTACTTACTTAGTTGGCGCTACAGCTCGAGGTGAACCTGGGCCTGCTTATCGCAACCATTTGTGTGTGCGTGTTATATTTTTGCACGAATGGAAGGGACCTACAGTTTTTTGCCGACTCCGAACGGCGAGTTGAGAAGCTCAATCGTGACAAATGATACTCTTTGATGCTTGTCAGACATTCGAAAGAGGTGGGCACTGTGAAAAACGTTTAGGTGTTTGCGGCGGGATTCGAACCCAAAACCGCTGGCTCAGTAGTCCGACGCACTAAACACTTGCGCTACGGTGCCCATAGTTGCTCCAGCTACTTCAGTATTTTAGTGAGATACTCCACAGAGTATCGGGGCTCTCTATCCACCTTAAAGTTGGTCTACAATCGATGGACTTTTTCCTCAATTCGCGTTTGGTTCAACGCTATATCATCCAATTCACTCATTGTTTCTGATGTGAGCTAATTTTGCACTTGTCATCACTTTACCCTTTTTTTTTTTGTGAATGGCGGTATTGGTCGTGTGCCAATACTCACTATACTACTCCGGCTAATCCGGCTCAAAGGACCAAGTATAATAGAATCTAATGCTTGTTAGATTTTATTAAACTGAGCAGCAACCTTACCACTGGTGGGGGGATAGCTGTCAGCGATTGGAAGACCGAACACTTACATGGTCAAAATCGATCTATACATTAATTTTGCTTACTACTACTTACCCTATGGTCAATAATAATTCCATGTGCTTTGGTTCGGATTATGCTGATTCAGCTTTGTGGCTCAATCATTAGTTCTGCTTTTTCGGCTTCCGTCGATGTGGGCCATATATTAATGTATAGGTCGTGATTGAGCATGATTTTTCCCGTTTATTTTTTTTGTTGATGAGCTTAAAAGTCACAGAAAGTCAAGCAGCTATAAAAGCACTAGGCTTAATCCTGATTGACTTGAAATCAGTCCTAATATAATACTCTCCACGGCCTCTCCCATAGTCAAACTTTGGTGGATGCCCGGACATGAGGATATTGATTGAAACGAAAAAGCTGACAAACTGGCTAAAACAGGTTCGGCCGCCTCTTTTACCGGCGCTGAGCAATATTCGGAACTCAGCTATAATCTTAAAAATCAAAAGATGGGAAAACAAAATGTGTCAAAATGTCAGGCTAAAAGAGCCATTAAACGCTATAATCCAAAAAAAAAAAACACCTACTCCTCAGTAGGAATGATATCAGGAGACTAGTGCGATTTATAACAGGGCGTTGCCATCTTCGATATCACCTTAATAAATATGTCTCATACAGGAAACTGAACGTCGCGTCGTCTCTGCATGGAAGACTGGAAGACATGGCAACTGCTGCACATATGTATGCTATGTGATGCATGGCACACAACATTTCCATAGAAAAATCATAACTCCTAGGGACATTCTTAGAGTCTCCACCAGTGAGATTCTCAATTTCATCAAAAAATTGAATCTCTTCTTGTCCCCTAAGCTGACTTTAGGGTACAAAAGATCTTCTAGGTCGCAGTACCATCCGCAACTGGGGGGTCACAACCTTTTAACAATAGAAAAAAGTTCACAACTGGCAATCATCGAAACGTCAGTCGCGTCGATTTCTCAAAAATTTATCATAAATTACAAAGCACCTACAGCTGACAATATGTGGAGCGAGATCATTTCTAGCAGAATAACGAGACAATTCTAGCCGCACTTCAATATTTCGCTATCAAGGGTGGCATGGTGATTTAGTTATCTTCTCCTACATATATTGTTGCAGTATCTGCAGCTGTCCATGTCTAAGAGTCCAATTCTCTTGGAATCTAAAATCCAAATTACTTCCCATTGTTGCAGTTCAATGAAATGCAAGGCCATAGGACACGTTCCACAAGAAGAAACCTGCTCTTCACAGAGTTTGTTCCTCTCAAAAGTATTATCACGGGGCGCACAAGTGAAAGTCCTTCCTATCACCTAATCTGATCACCATCTACGACCAACTTTCGCTCTCGTTGTATCAAATGTAGACAATCGACTGCGCAACAATCCTTCACCCATTCACGTCATCCGTTGGAGAGAAAGACCTCTGCGTCCGAATGGATTTATATCCATAAAATCGTACTCGTACCTTAAATCACTTTTGGCCAATCGGACATTGTAGATTCGTTGCTATTATGGATAAAACGCACATTAACCATCACTCACGTACGATGTACGAGTATCTCGAATCTGTAGCTTCTGTTTTTGGTGGGTGAGGAGTGGCGCAGCGGTGCAGGTGCAGCGCAAGGTGCCAATCGAGAAGGCATAAATTAAAAACACGTATGCATCTCTGCGGTCCATTGGTTACGAGCCAATCAGCGTCCGTAATTCAATACCGTTATTATCGTTTATTTTATACTACAATAGATTTATGGTCCAGTTTGCATGAAAGGAGATCTTTCCAAGTGCACAGAGCACCCCATCCAGACAGACGCTGTGTCGCTAACGAAGTCTAGTTAGTTGGCCCGGTCGATGAATGTCGGGTCTGGCTAAGGCAACCGTCTGCATCCGAGTGTCTGGGCAAAATCGAAAGTGATTGAGATTGGTACGAATTGGAAAAAAGACGAAGCATTTCACAGAACGTCTACGTAGGTGCACCGTTATAGGTGAATGGGGAGGAAGGAGGTCTACCAGCATCGTAGGTGGGATTTGTTATGGTTTTTGAGTTTATTTTTAAGCTAGACAAACGACGCGTCGCCTGCGGATTAGCAGGTGTGTGTGCGGAGCTTAACAAAAACGCACCCACGACTTGGGATAAACAGGGAACATGGTGTATTGCCTAACAGCTTTGGATTGTGAACTAAACAGATGTTTCTGCTGTATGGACCTGTAGTGAAATTTTCTTTACATTTTGGACTTGAGTGACATGAGGACACCAAATGGAACAACGTCTTATGTGCCAAACGTGGATTAACATGTACGGTCTTGAAAAAGCTAATCAATTTTGTTCACTCAATCAAGAAGTTCTATACAGAGCCCCTCTTTGAAGTGAAGGCTCCATGATTCCTGTTCCTGGATCTCTTCGAGTTTCTACTTCAAGATGTACGTCGCCGAAAATTTCCGATATAAATCTTTACAATGTTAAAAAAGCAAACTGACAAATACCAGACTTTGCGCAGGTTCATTGGTCTTAAAGTCTCATACTCTTCCAGTTCTTTGCTTCCACTTTTATGTTCATAATTTTTCGTTCATGCCGGTGCATCATTTAATGGTTACCACTCCCCTTCAATATTCTAATTTAGGTTCTTGTCGTAAGACGGCATCCGCAGTGTAGTACAACACTTGTCTAAGAGCAAATGCAAATGTTTCACCCCTCATTATATTTTCAATGGAAATTCTGTCACACTTCTGTGCTACACAAGATGAGACATTCTGTCCCATTTACATTAACTACACACACTCCAGGCTCGATCTGATGGAAAGATAACCGCATGTCACTTCACCGACGGAAATGGCCCGCACGAGCTACCACACAGGATAAGCAACTGCATTAGCGCTCTGGTCCTAGCATTTACGATTAATTTTTCTGCAACCAAGCAAAAGCGTATTCCCCCTCTGCGTTTGAGTTCATTAATTGCCGGAAGATCTCGCATCGAAGGGGTTGTCAGCTGTGAGCATGCAAAAGAGCATGTCGCAAATCTGATATACCGATCTTGAGATGAAACAATCAAACGACGGAACACCAGATGCTGGTATCAGATATAACATTACACTGAACTCGTTGTAGGTGGGTGGAGTTACCGCAGTATTTGAACATGTCTTGTTAATTGATCACCGATCCATGGAAAGGCCAGGAAGTGATCTCTTTCTCTTTTTTGTTTTCAACTTTTCCGGAATATCAATTACTGTCCCAATTTAATTATATATTTCCGTTTCGTGCATCGATGATCACCGATCGGTATGATCAGTTACTTTACTTTCAAGATACAACTTCAGTTATCAAAGTGCAACAAACAAAGCGAAGGTTTATTTGAATAGGAAGAAGAAGATCGTGTTTAAAGTCTAGGGAAGTTTTTTTTTTAAGAATGGCGAACCGGTTCAAACTCCGTGGACGGTCTCAAACGAAGATGAAGCTTCTGTGTCAAATAATACGGTCAGCAAACGTGGAAGCGTCTATAATGATGATTAATTTTTATTTGTTGATTTTAAACTTCAACCTTATAAGCACGCTCTTGGGTATTGAGACACACAATCGGATCTTGACGATAGGTTCGGAGCTATAGTGCCAAACACTTCGTCATTTCATTATCTGGACTATGCAAAGCAGACAAGCTTTTTCAACTAAATGACATCGACGGTCAAATTACTTGCATAAATTGACCATTTACCTAATCAGTGACAACATTTTGACAGTTATGAATATCGTACTTAGATGCAATCTGTGATATTTAGGCTTTGGTTCTGTTTATTTCGCAGTAGTCCTTGCGAATTTATAAAAGAGTATGGTCACATGGAAAAGGTTTCTCTAAATAAACTCAACCAGATGAAATACTTTTGCCCCCATCAGTGCATTCTTAGACCGGAGTCGCCAACGACGAAACTAAGGGTGGTATTTGATTGTAGCTGTCATTTCGGCTGTCGCACATCTTCAAATATTTCGTTAAATGAGGTATCGTTAAAGGGCTTAATCATTCAAGATACATTGTTTGTAATATTTCTACGCTTGCGATTATAGAAGTACGCTATAACGGCAGATATTTCTAAAATGTAATGTTCAAACTCATCCACTGTTCGTTTGCAGATACAACATCCATAGGCCGCAACCGACTTCGGACGTAGAGTTCATACATAGCGTGGAATTTGAACACGGTTTCGAAACAATTTCCACTCATTAAAGATGCTACTGAACCATCATTCATCCCAATTAAATTTTGTAACCCACCGATTTTACAGGATAACCTTTCCCTTTACAATCACGGGGTTAATCAACCCGAGAGGATTGAAGAGGGTGGATAAAAAAATAAAAATAAATATACGGCATTAGCAGTCCTATACAGAACCAAGCCTAGCTTCTCGCAACCATTTGTGTGGGCGTGTTACATTTTCCACGAAATGGACGGGACCTACAGTTTTTTGCCGACTCCGAATGGCGAATTGAGAAGCTTCTCATGACAAATGATGCTCATTGATTGCTTGTCAGACATTCGAAAGAGGTTGCACCGTGAAAAATCTTTTAGGTGTTTTTGCTGGGATTGAACCCGGGCAGCATGTGTAGTAGTCCAACGCACTAACCACCACAGCCACGGCGACCACGGCGAAGAGGGTGGATAGCTCACACAAAATAACCCACTTTGTGATGTACTTGCTAAAGCTTATATCTGGGACGTGGGACTACATACTGCAGCTGATCGCACGATGGATTCCACTTGATTCCTAATGTCTTGATATATGAATCATCAATTCGCAATGGAATTTCCATTTGTTTTGCTGGAATATGTAGAAGCATTGCCTCTTCGTTCATCTATCACTTACGTAACTCAAGCCCAGCTTCTTGAAGAATGGTCTAGACTTCATAATCTCCTCCACTAATCAGATCATCCATATAAAAGTCATCTCTTAATATGTTTGACCCCAAGGGAAGCCTCGATTTATTACTATTTGCTAACATTTTTAAACACTGCGTAGCTGGGAAGGGAGCAGACGTTGTTCCATAGATAACTGTATTCAAATGTCTGCGGCTAACATTCTGGCGATTTAAGTTTTTGTATTTCCTATTGACCGCAGTTTTAGAATTAGAATTAGAACAAGGCCTGCAATCTAGTCATAACTTAAGCTGAGATTAAAACCAACATATTTTGAAACAGATCTCGGCTGCATATTTTACAAAGGATCAAGTCTATACTGACTGGGCTTTAAAATATAGCCAAGCCACTCGTATGCATTTTTTTTTTATTCAAGCACAAATGTTACCCTTTACTCATTTGAACAGACTACAACTCTTTTTTTTTGGTTTTAAAATTGCTTCAGGGCTAAAACGACATCGAACGATGCGACGCTGCGCAATTACGGAAGTGGTCAGTCGATGTGGTTTCGCTACCACTCCACCTCTCCTTTACAATCATATTTCTCCTCATTTTTTATGTCTCCAATTTAGACAGGTTGATTATATATGAAAACGAGTAGAAGAAGAAAACTAGGTACTCCGCACTCTTGTACTACTAAAACCAATCGCACTTGTTACCCAACTCTCGCGACGAACCACTGACCAACTTCTTGATGCGACAAAAAAAAAAAAAAGTGTCATCGTTACATTCCATCGAGCAATATCGCCATCTCGGACCGTTGCAAAAAAATCTAGATACTCTAACCTATTTCCTGTTTCATCATCCATGGATATTTCCAGTTCTTGTCAGAGTCTTTAACAAGGTGCGTCTGGGCCTCTACTTTTCCCATGTCATCTTCAATTTTGACATCACTGGGATGACCAGCATCGGAACGGCCATTGCACGATGGATACTCAATGAAATTCTATCGTATGATTGCCTTTGCCCATACCTGGCTACGATACGAGCTCGATATCGACTCCGATTCCCATTTCCAGTGTTGCGGCGGTGCACAACTTTTGCGAGTACCCACTCGTACATCATGGCCGGGTGCGTTCTTAATTTTGTTGTTTTTCTTTTGCTCTCTGTTTTTGTCGATTTTTTATTTTCCTTTTGAAATCGAAGAAAATTAAAAATATTTAACAATTTTTTTGTTGTTTTGTTTTCTGACATTTTCTCTGTTTTCGCTTCCGCAACTGACCTACGAGTGAAGAAGAAGAAAGTTTTTTTTCTTTTCTTTGATGGCGGGTGTGTTGAATTCTTTTCGTTCCGTTGTCGTTCGACGGCGGGTGGTCAGTTCAGTCAGCGTCAGGTGAATGTGTGTTTCATTGATTCGCTGTCACCTACTTTCGTCGCGGACGCGGTGGATAGAAAATTGAGTTCTCAAAGTGGATTTTCTCGAAACGCCATTGAGAATGGTGGGCTCTATTGGTTTCGAATAATTTATGGGTTACCAACTGACATACGAAACATACGGCTGGGTGTTTTTATTGTCAGCGATGATTGAGAAAATTATTTATTTAAATAAGCGACTGACGTTGTTTTCTTAAAATAGGTGCGTAGTACCTGTGTTTGCCGAAAATGAAAAGAAACGTTTTTTGGTTTAAGCGTTTAGAGGCGGGACGCGGCACCGATACGAGTAAAAGCGTGAGTGAGAGCTCGTTCGTTAGTCGTTGGTCTACCTACGAAACTCTAAAAAAGTGGAGAAGACGATACTTAAACACATCGTGGGTTACAGAAGCAATTTTAATCGGCTGTCAGATGAGATAATGGGCTGTTAGTTAATTCGAGTATGATTAGATTAAGAATTTTTCTTGGAGTTGGCGTTTGCGCCTTAAATGTCACACTAATTAATTTAACTTTGGTGGTCTAAAATTGGAAATGGGCCGCCCCCCTTAATCAAAATTGGTGCGAAATTCATTGGTGAAACAAAAATGGTTGCAAACAATGTTTTTTTCTTTTTCAAAATATTTCCGCACGGATTTGAATTGAGTTGGTGTTTGACATAGATCCTCACAGTCACAAAAATTTAATCACCAGGCTAACAGTAAACATATTAAATAACTTCAATTCATCAATTTTTGACGTTTTGGGAAAATGGCAGTGTTGTCGTCTTTGACCAAGATAACACGATTCAGTTTTCTATACGTTTCGTCATTCGTCTTTTTGACAGGTACGTGCGGTACTGATTACACATACATGGTTCCTGATCAGTGTGACCATTAGCTTCTCTCAAAAATATTCCACTTACTACGAAAAGTGGAATATTTATATTCCACTTCAATATTTTTATATTCCACTTGGTACAGTACGACCTCAACAAAATCAACTACATAGTAGAAATTCGGACAGTTGTTTTTATTGAGGTTGTTGCAATAATCGAGTTAAAAATTTCGGTATCAAATGTGGAACAAAAAATTAGAAACCTCAGAATATTAAAGAAAAACATTTCTTACACAGTCTAACAAAGTACAACTGATAATGTTATTCATTTAAAAAAAGGGTTTATATGTTAAGTTTAAATTGTTTTTTAAACTAATCTCAGTCTTTTTGGATGCCACTTGCATTTTTTTTTTCTTTTCGAGTCAACCTTTCTTATATACAGAAAAGAGAAAATATGCGGGACAAAAGTCCACCGTGATTTGAAACGGACTACTACTATGTACGAGTATAGTGCAAAACGAACACCTGTACAGAAAAGAAGCCTGTTACTGTACTACGGTTACTTCAGGAGCAAATAAAGATAAAATAGTGTTGATAGAGCTCAAAACTCTGTGAATTTTGTGACTTAGAAGTAATTAAATTAACTTCAAGGAAGAATTTAATTCTAATTTATGGAGAATATTTTTTTATCTAAATATTCCTTTTGGAGAAAAAAATATTCCACTTTTATATGCGCATATTTTCTGGAAAAAATATATTCCCTGCAGGTCTAAAATATTCCACTAGTGGAATATTATATTCCACTATGGTCACACTGTTCCTGATACGTCCATTCGTGATTCTGACGTTTATTGAAATGCATATTATTTTTTGGAAGGGAATAGTCAAATTTCAGGTGGAACCAAACTAATTTTACTTGTTATTATAACAAATGTATAATGTCCCCAAATTTAACTTCAAAAACAACTTTATAATTCACCATCAAAATTCCCAGCTTTTTTTGGTTGCCAAATGAGAAATGTCAAAGTACAACCGGAAAAAATCTGAGAATGCTGAAAAAAAGACGAATGACGGAACGTACGGAAAAAGGGAGTCGTATAATCTTGGTCTTTGACTTACTCGTGGACAACCTGCCATTTTTCTTAGTTTTTTTTTTCTTTCTTATGCCAAGTGCTACCAGGTTTGGTAACATATGTATAAGCAAAGCATTTGATTTTCATGTACCGTTAAAAATGTGCCTTTCCCTATACAATATTGAGCGAACATTTGCTGGTTGAAATCGCGATCAATTGTATGAAATAACTGCATTCCAGTGTTGCCATAATTTCTCTGTTTTATTACGACAATGTCGCTTTCTTTGTCATTTTACCAATCAGAAAAAGTGCATTCGGAGAAAAAAGCTTAAGATTCTTGGTAAATCTTTTAAGGATCTGATACCTGCCATTCTTGGACAAGAAAAGGAAAAGAATAATGTCTCAGTGTAAATGCAACCTTAATTCCTGTTCACAAGCAAAAGTAGCAAATGCAATTTACTTGTGTGCGTGGTTTTTTTTTTTTTGTTAATCAATAATACCTTCCTGTCATCACGTCTACGTCTGTCGCTGTTAACTGTGCACTTGCAAAAAAGAAAACAACCATCGTGCACAAGGTGTTCTTCTTTTTTTGTCCATTGCAGCTCGTCGAAACAGTTTCCGCGCGCTCGATGATTTATCGAAGTAGTTGCACTTTTTATATTCCACCAAAGGCCATCGGGCGGCACACGAAAGAAGCTCGTTTCACTCTGGTCCGGACATTTTGTGCGCCAAAAACTACAGCTACCAGTTTCGTGTGTTTGCAATTGTATGTGTCTGTGCGCGTGCGCATGCTTTCTGTCAATTTCCAAGAATCCGCTACGATCCGATGTCCCACATAGCCAATGTATCGATTCTTTTTAGCAGCTGTGTGTTGTTTGGCGATTGTCGGATGCTGGGTCCGGGCTGAACCTGGCCTCCGCGGCGGCTATCACCTCTCAATCTGTTTTTGGCCAAGTGAAAGAGGAAACCTTTCTTTCGGTTTCGTGTTGTTTTCCTTGTGGTTTTCATTTCGAAGCAAAGTTTTTGCTTTCCGTGGGGTTAATGATGATGGAAAGGTTTTTTTTTTTGTTGGATTTTCTTTTCACTGAGTGGAAATTGAATCTTTTTTTCGGTGTATACAATTGGAATGCGCTTCTTTTGGGTAAAAGAAGTGAAAAGTGTTGTTTCGAATGGACGACCTGTTTGGGCAGCAATGAGGGCGGTACACTGAGGGCAACCTCATTACCACCAGATTAATTAAATGATGGTGTTAAAATCAAAATGAATTTATTCTGTACTCTGTTGAAGCTGAGGCGGGCAACGAGGTCGAAAAGTCAATTAGAGGTGAAGAGGAACTAACGAGATCATCAGTTCGACTCGACTGAGATGGAATTGGAATTTGGGTCAGCATCTTTAGAATGACTGTGGCCGGAATGAGGTTGAAATTGATAGAGGTTTTTGTTTGATGTACACACTTGTACAATTTTGATCTTTGATCCTGAAAAGGAAAGGAGAAGATATTTGTACGTCACCATTTGTCACTTTTCTGACACATGGTCGTGATGTTATCTGAGTTATTTGTGGCTGCCATTCGCTTAAATCTCCAATTTTATTTGCCTCTTTCTGACGTTGAGAGCTTACAAAGGAACTCTTACTAGTTGACAGTTGAATAGATCAAGCTACAAACTAGTACCGCCAAAATGAGAACTTAAAGCTTTTAAACCTCCGGTTGCATTATCTCGACTGACTACAGCGCTACATTTGACAGTGCTGTCAAAACTCCAGACAGTTATGTTTTCATTAAGAAACGCGTTCGCAATCAGTGACAAATCTTTGATTTTCCCATTCGCATTCAGGCGATCTATAAACGAAACATGTTGCACTTTAAAACCACCAGCTCTCCATGAAAAAGTTCATAAATCAACTGTCAAAGTGCAGATTACACTGCGCACACTTACGAGTAGTTATGTTCAAACTTCAAGATATGTGGGGAAATTTTTTCGCCAATTGACATTGTGCGGTTTTCACCAGCTCCAAATTATCACTTTTACTTTCCACTACCAAAGTCAATAGCTAAGAAATGTAACCAGCCTCCTATAAGATCACAATCTCTGATCAAACAACGAATAAAGAATCGTGTTTCATGACACGAAATACCGGAAAGCCAAACCATAACATTAGGCCATGCACATTGAACTCCTAGCTCGTGCCGTCTGCGCTGTTCGCGAATTCACGTAAAATATGTTTCAACCGAAATGATCATGACATCGAATCCTCCAGAGCGGAGTATGCATACCACATGTCTTTTGCTTTAAACAAGCACACACATACACGTTCACTCGCATGGACACTTGTTAAGAGTTTATTTGAATCATGTTGCATGCACTTTCACTGTAAATTTTAAGTAACGCAGGATAATGGTTACACATTTTATGTAATCCACAGCTACTTTTATGCAATCACAATAAAAATCCTAATCCTTATACTAATGCAAATCGATGTGGCGAAATCGCAGGCTTGATTTGGACTCCTCCGAATGACTTCCTGGAGACTTGTAGCAGCGGTTTTAATTTTATTTTATTGGAATTTGGACATTACTGTACGTTTTATGAGTATTTTACTTATTTTTACGCGGTTTTTTGCTTGTGAAACTTTTATTACCGTTGATGAGCAGTAGGCGGAGTTGCCATTTCAGGATAAAGATAACAATTATTTGAATTTTTTTTTTATCATCGGATAGTAACTGATTTTCATCCCACTTTATAATGACGATCATTCCTTTATGAGTATAAGGAAGTCTTTTACCTGACAAGGCATATTTGAAACCTGACTAGTATCTGTAAGTGTATTTTCCAATTTAACGTATCTTCACGAAGGGTTGGTTGGTTAGTGAGGGCGAGGAAAATCCTCTTCAACTCTAAAAAAAAAAAAAAAAAACTGTTTGGAAAGAAAAGGGTTGGGGCTTGTGTGAGGAAAGGGGTTGTGTAGTGGAATGGAAAGGTTGGAAGTAATACGTGGATCTGTGTGTCATGTAAACTCCAGTGTTTTGAAGAAATCGATTGATCTAAGCGATGTCAGCCCAGGTAGGATGTGTCTTCCGAGGTGTTTGTGCCTTATTGAGCGTAAAGTCGGAAAATCGCAGAGAAAGTGTTTCATACTTTCGTCCTGTTCTTCACAACCCGGACAGGTGCTGTAATGCGCTAGTCCCAGTCAGTTTGTTTATGTGTCCCGTATATAGGCCAATCATCAGATTTATTTAAGCTCTGGCCAAGTTCAGAACTTTCCTTGTCCGCTGTGGGTTCGGATTTTCTATCATTTCTTTGGCAGCCTTCCATGTTTGGATTTGTCTCCACATTTGTGAGTGGCGTTTTGCAAAAGACTGGCTTTAACCAGTTTTCACTGTTTGTACCGCCGTACCTATAGTATTTACTGTGAAATTTTCCATGTCTTCCGCCCCTGCTCTGGCAAGTTCATTCGCCCGGTAGGTTACCAAGGGTTCTAAATGAATGGATATATTTATCGGAGGATCTGGACAGGAGCTGGAGCAGCTCCTGATGCTCTGTTAATATGTGATCCATCCCTGTATATTACTATGCCTCCTACTTCGGCAAACACTGTATCATGTTGCCATTTTTCACGGCTAGGGAATTCGTCTGTGTAGTCGGTTTTGAAAAAGTATTGTTTCACCTGGGTTGCTGACAAGTCTAGAGGATTCTAAAGCCTCTTTCCAGATGGCTCTGTGTCCCGTGAGCCCACTGACTTTGAAGTCACCCAGGGTCCGCAATCTGATTTTGATCTCAAGTTCCATCAGAAGAATATTTAGAATGGTCTCTATGGCTGCTGTAGATGTACTGGATTGGGCTCCAGTTATCCCCAGACAGGCTATTCGTAGGGGGTTTTTTTAGTAGTGGCTTATTCGTAGCTATTATTCACAACTGGCCACTAAACTAACACTCCGTGGATTAATATGGGTTTGACTACACAAGAGTATATCCATTGAACTAGTTTTAGTTTCGAACCCCAAGTCTTGTCGAAAGCTCTCCGGCAGATCCAGAAGGCTCTTTTGGCTTTGTTGCTTCAATTTTCCAGATCCTTTCTCCAAAGTAGCTTTTTATCAAGTATTACCCGCCTAGGGATGAGGACGTAGTGTATAAAGTACTAAAAATCATCCCAAGTCATAGTTTATCACTTCTAGCATCTTCACATTGACAGTGCGACCTTGGCTATTGTTGCATAGCGATCCTGTCGATTACGAAAAAGTCACTAATTAAATATTTTCTCAGCAATTTTTCAGATTTCACCTTGCATTTCTCTTGCACTTCAATGTTACTGCAACAGGGGGAGAGAAAAATACAAAACACTCCTCTCGGCAATCGTCTTGACCCGAAGCCCCAGATTAGCCACTAATAAATTTCCATCTAACCTCAAACTTTAAAATGATGATGATACTCATACAATGTATGCAAGTGTACGGTATTTCTTGGCCATGTCATGACCGTCAAAAAGAGACTCTTTTTTTTTTTGTTGAAAGAAAAACAAACTGAACGATCATTAGGCAGGCGTTCCTAACCGTTTGTTTTGCAGTAATAGTGAGTGCCGCCAACAACCAAGTGAAATGTCCGTGCCATGCACCGCACCTACATACTGTGCGCTTGACGTGAGTACGAGTACACTCGGCGCGCATGGAGATGGGAACATTTTCTACTTTTGCCAATTGTAGCATTTCTTTGCCTCTTTTGTCCGCTGTCAGACGATAAGCTTAACCATCACTGAACGTGATGAGTTCAAAAGATCCTCATCCACACTTTGACTGGCTGCGGTGGCGTCTGCTCATAGTGACACAGTTATTCGCTTCCCAGGCCCGTGACAAACAATGGCACCGCACCAAATGAATGGGCAAACGTCGACGTCAAATGAAATATTGCATAACAATTAATTCAGCGGGATTAAACTTGAATGGAATCTCTGTGCCTTTCGGAATGTGATGAGAGAATCGCGATGGGATAGGCTTTGACGATAGACTCTTGATGGTGGACATGGACATATGTGAAGATTGACATCAATGAGCTGTTGAGTGGTCAAATTGATGTTAACGGAGAAGTCGCTATGGCGAATGGATTTGCGCTCGGTTGGGTTGGCGTGCATATTTTTGAGGTGCTAATGTGTGAACCACGTTATTGACGCAGATTGAGACGAATACTTTAAAGGTTTGGCTGACACAATGATCCATGGGAACTGAGAATGTAAATATTTTTGCGGTTTTTTCAGAAATGAATGGTTTAGTTGTGGTTGGACAAAGATGAGCTTTAATAAAAATTACGAATATGGATACAAGCTGTATTGTGCTTTTATTTTATTGACTCACTAACGCTGACTTTGCAAACATGAGACCCAAGATGGCTGTAGTAACTTAAGTGGAACTGCAGCTGGATGGTAATTGGACAATGAAACCAAATGCAGTGAAATCTGTCATTAGCGGACACCCTGTTTAGCGGACAACTCTCATTAACGGACACCTTTTTGAGAAACCAATTTCTAATTTTCCATACAAAATGCGTTCTTATAAACGGACAGCTCTCATTAGCAGACGGTCCCGTGGCTGTTCACTTAAGAGAGGTTTCACTGTATTTCTATGTTCTGACTAAATTTGCAACAGTCTTTCAAATAGAAGTCTTCTATTTGTCTTGCCAGCTGGATTTTGGATGAGACGATTCTAGTCTGTTGGACCAGAAACCCATTATTGGTGTTAGTCTGGCGGGAGCACCACATTGGATTAGTTCTCCTATGGACTCTGTTCATAAGGAGCGATTGTCAGGCTTTAGTTACTGCAAAACCATCAAGTGTTTCGTGAAGAGGCCAGATAGAGTCATTAAACAATTTCTCCTCAATATAAGACATAGAGACTACCGGGCTATGGCTATGTCACAGAAGAAACATCCACCCAACGTGTAGATCATGGCTTGAAAATGGTGGTACTACGGAACATTTCCTCTGTCAGTTGCAGGACTAAAACATGGCATAAAAATAATCTTCCACTGTAGAGGTCGACTATGATTGAGAACTCCCTTGGCCCTTAAACATTTCCGTAGTACGTTCCCTCGCTAACGAAGTAGCGAAGCTCTTTCCTTTTCCTCTAAATAACTCTCCACATATCTATCTCGCCACATCAATCAATCAAACTCCGTGGCTCTGAACTTGATCCACATAAACCAGAAAACAGATAAAGCAGATCTGCCCATAAATGGCTCATCAATCTCATGACTGAGTCGTGCACAGCTGACCCCATCCGCTGTGCCAAAATTGGAAAACGCCAATGAACACAAACGACCCCGATAGAATTCCATTCATAAAAATCTTCTCCAGCCTGATTCCACACTCTTCTCAATCGTGGCATAATCACTTTTGTCCATGTTTAGCAAGTGACGTTGACGTTCCGTTCGATTCGATATGACACACAAGAGATGAAAACCGTTCTATGGCATAGCTTCAGCCCCGCTTTGGTGAAATGCGACACTAACCAAGTACCATTGGCTTAGAACAGTTTTTCTTTTTTCTTTTTTGATTTGGACACCTGCGGCGTGCGGCAACATCCAACGCGCCGCGCCGTCTCCCGCGCGACTTGCGACTGACAGAACAATCATCTCGTTCTTATGTTGGCCAAGATCACGATCATGGTTATGACCGTAAATGAGCGATAAGTTAAGGAAATGCCCATCGTTGCAACGTTTCAAATGACAGTTTGCTTAGCCGCCTGCCCCATCATGAATCCCATGGGATTGTGGGGCAAAAGGAGTGCGCGCAAAACCGTTCAACAGTTTTGTTTTTTCGATTTGCACTTTACATGGTCACTGGTCACCACCATCTAGTGCTGCAAGTGCTGTGTTAAACCAGAGTTCTTGACCAATCGAAGTTGTGTCCATTGACGACGACGATGCTTCCGACTGCAAAAGGCGATGCTGTTTGAACGATTTTATGACTTCGTGCCTTCGTGATGCGGTAGTGAACTTTAAAAGGCGCAAAATGCTTCGCAGACTCATAAAATGCGTGCCGCTGTGCGGTGAGTGCGGATGCAGGTTTTCCTGAGAATTTCATAATTGCATCTGGGTGTAGGTGTTCTTCATCAGAAGTTCTGCTCGCTTAGACTACTAATTACAGGCAATCAGGTTTCCAAGTAAAGAAGTTAAGGTGAAGTGCTAGAGGGCGTAGCGAGCATTTAACGGTTGAAAGTGCATGTTCCTTTGCATTTGAAGAGAATCCTCAAATTAACTCATTAACTTTGAAGATATAAGTAAGATTTTATCTAAAATCAACGCCAGTTGAATATAATGACCCTTCCGGTTCAAGATGGACGATGGATTACGTGCAACTTGTAACGTTGACATTAATTGTTTCATGTTTCTTTTGAACACGTCCATTATTTAAATGGTATTCCTGTCCACAATAAAACTGATTGCTTCCATTGTTATTAAAATTCATCCCATGCCGCTGAATATCCTTTTTTTTCTCATGCCACGTTCCACCTAAAAGCAAACAAAAACCCATTCAACTCCGATTTCAAAGTCAATCCCCAGAGGTTGATCACCCCTTTTGTTAGTTAAAATTCCTCCCAGTCGCTTCCAATTTGTCATCTGAATTAATTCATCACTTCAGGTCTTCCAAGCGAGGCGGGGCAATAAATTAGATTTTTTTTTTATCAATTGTTACGAAACACCAGCAGGATCCGTGATTACCAATGCCGATCACCTAGTGATGTAAATCTACCCCTCCCCTCTGCTGTTTCTAGGGATTCATTGATCTGATTGTGATGCGCGCACATTCCCCCTGGGGTGAGTGTACGCGTACGCGTGCGCGTGAGTGCTCGCGCACCTCTCCAATCTCCATGAGTTACAATAATTGCTACTGGAATGCTCTGTAATTGCAGCTCCCGTTGTTAGTATCGCCAGAATTCCTCAAAACTTCGTTAAATATTCCAGCGGTGTGCGGCTGAATAGGCTGTTGACCAAAAGAAGTTCACTACCATGGTGGGTATCGGTATGATGGTGGATCTATTGGCTGTCAATTGTTTAGCGAATTCAAAGGAAATTCAAGTGGGAGATGATTGGAATTTTAAGGGGTCGCGTCGCCTTGGTGGGAAGATATTTGTTTGTTTAAATGTGGGACTCGTTTTGATTGGCAACGTTCCATGCAATTCTTGGGCCACCTTCAAAGGGCAGCACTTGGGTTTGTCGCTATCAAAGGAAATCGGTGGTAGGTGGTTAATAGGTCGATGATTGTTTTTTGGGGCGAACGAAATATTTAGATTAGGCGCACCACGAGTATGATTGAGATACCATATAAGTGTCTTGAATTTAGAGGATAAACAGTGTTCAAGAGTGATCTTAGCTGCACTAACTTGGAGCTATTCCTAGAATATTGACATATTCATTTATACTTGCTTTTCCCAACATTGCCAAATACTTTTCTTTGTATCCTTTGATATTAGGCGTGTTTTTTGGTAATCTATACAGCCTTAAAATAGTATGTGTAAAAAAAAAGCTCTTCGGTGATTTGGTAGCACTTTATTTGCCTGAGCAAAATGTAATTTTTTCTGACGTTTAATATTTCTTCCTCACTTTTCCACTTGTTTTCCAAACTCCTTTCGTAGCATCACGTTTTCATCGCCGCAATTGTTTTCAAATTTGTCAATTACATGTCATATTTGACATTTTCGATAACATTTCGATAACAATCGACAGAAAATAGTTTGGTAGCACATTTTTTTTGTCGAGGCTAAGGCCATAAGACCCGATAGCTGGATAAGGCTATACAGATTACGAAAAAACACGCCTATTGTATTTAAGCTTCGTTTCTATTTAAACTGTGTACTAATGTCAGTATTGAACGAAAATTGGACCCGTGAACCGTCAACTGTCAATGATAAAGAAACCACGATATTAACTGCCAATCCATCCGTCAAATTGTTGTTTTCCTTTTTCTTTTTTAATTTTCTTTCGTGTGGTGAATTGTGCCCAAATATGTTCTCACTCTATCTTTAGTTTGTTCAATGAGAAAAAAGACAGATCAGAACAGCACAGATTTGTGCAAAAGCTCAGATCAAGTCAGAACAGAAAAGCTCAGCCATATGTTTGTTGTCAAAAATGACAATTGCATTGATGATTGTTTTACTTTATGTTTACCAAATTATTTTGCAGGGGACCGGAGGAAAATTGTGGAAATTTCGCAAGAAATTTCCCTTCCTAAGCAGAGGGTTGGCACGCTTGCGGTGGCTCGCGGCAAGTAGCTCGTCGGAGGGGTGGCGTTCTTTTCTGCTTATCACTTTGTCTGCTAAATAAATTTTCGTGCCAAAAGAAATCATGGAATTTACTGATTAGTTAGGTTTTGTTTTCCCATAATAGTTTTGGTGAATCTGACGAACAGGAAGTAGATACATATTTAGGATGCATATAAAATAGGTGGGGAAGGTAAAAAGGTATCTGACGACAACCAAGGGATACATAAAATAAAACATGTCAGATGTTGAGACATGGGATGACTAATTATGGTAAGAAGTACCTATAATGTCATCTTTGCGGCGAAACCCACCCTAAACTATTGACCGATGTCAAAAGCTCCATGGCTACCGTGTGCCAATATGTGTATGGTAGCCCCAAATGGTTCCCGCTTACGCCCTATTTTCTCATTTCACACAGATCACGCCATTAATCGCCAAGAAAAAAAATAGTAAATTCAAAACATGTTTCTATTCATGATCACCGAACTTTGTTTTCTGTTTATTCTCAAAACTTTCATAGGGTAAGTACTTTATAAGATATAAATTTCATATATAGTAAGAAAAAAAAATGATTTTAAATGTTTAAAGATAGGGCCAAATTTAATTCTTTGTTCAAATTTTAAAAAAAGTAGAGATATATATATAGGTATAGTAAAGATAATAGTAATATTACGAAATTATTGAATTATTATGGTTCACGAATTAATCAAATGAGGGTTCGGATTTCGAATTTAAGGGTACCATAATGGTTGTAGGTAGGTAACCGAACTGCTAAAATAAACTGATACTTTTTTTTTTCTATTTCCACCATAGCAGAAACAATTAGCAAATATTAAAAAAGTGTGTAAAATTGCCCTAGCTTGTTGCCCAAAAGAATATATAAAATAAAAAAATCACTTACAGTTTTTGTCTTTGTTTTTTTTTTTTTTTCTTATCTGAGTTATTACGGGAACGGCATACTCCTTCGTCTTGTGCGCACAGTACGATGTGATGTATGTTTCGATGTGGATTTATTCTCACTGTTAGGAAAATTGTTGATTTAGTTATTAGAAAATATTTTATAGATTCTTTAGGCGTTACCTGAATGGAACCAAACAAAATGATATTGTCTACCTCTTACCCTTAGACAAAAAAAAGAAAACTTAACCTCTAACAATTCTCAAAATCTTAAAACTAAAGTTGACACTGGTGGGACAATCCGGTAGGCAAGTGCGCTTTACCGCCTATGTAATTGCACTGCTCGTCAGCTAATTACTGAGCAGATCGATTGGTGTCTGATTCGAACTTTCCGTCATCTGATGTTGGTGTTGATGGTGATGGGGGGTAGCGGGCTTCGTAAGTCTGGTTTGATCGGCAAGGGACAAATTAATGATTCAAGTTGGCGGTGGCGGTGGCGCATTCACGTGTCAGCAGGGTTCTCCAACTATGTACATAAATCGATTGATTTGTGTGTTTCGTCGAGAGCAAATTATAATTTGTTGTAGAGCATTTAGGGCCTGTGCGGACGCGAACTTTTCACTATACGTATGTAGTGTATGATGCTGCCGGGAAAAATATCGTACCGCACTGGTTATGGCGTGTGGTATCGTGTCTTGCGATCTGCGTGGAAGAGGAAGTCGTCGATGGATGAGGGGTCGGCTGTGAAAATTTAGCGTGCTAATCAGAAGGTTACCACATCCTATATTAATTTTACCCTTGATATTATAATGCAGCGTTTAAGCAGCTCTATCCTTCGGCTAAGTTTTATAACTCACACGCACCGATTAAACACAATATATATATACTTTTTGGTAATCGCACAAATGCACTGAAATCAATTGTTAATTTTATTTGCGGAAAATCTATTTTCCGTATTTTCAGGCAAAAAAAAATGACTGTTTGTTCTAGCACACCGCGATCAGGGATATTTATATTTTTTTTCTGATCCTGATTTTCACCGCCAACGAAAAAGAGAGAAAGAGGCTGGGCTCGTTTTTGCCATGGCTTTTATATCATATCAAGGGTCAGCATTAATTCACAGTTTCCTCTGTTAAGTGGGTGGCGATTTGGGGCATACATACAGCGGCTTTTCCTGGATATACAGGAAGTGCAATTCCTGACGGTTACTATTTAAATAAAAAAAAAAAAAATATATAAAAATATATAAGGCTTGAAGCAAAATGTTGGGTTGATATTTGCAAGCTGTACGCTACAAAATCATGTATTTTGACGATACACAGATTTCGAAAAAAAAACATGAAGAACGGGAGGCTTGAAAATGAGTGGTGGGAATATTATTTTTGGCCCATGACCCTGGTATTCGATGAATAAAAAAAAAACAAATTATTTAGTGCCGAAGATCCTTCGCATGGTATATGCCAAGTGGTTTCCCTTGCATGTTTTCTATGAGGTATGTGCAATTACCAGTTTGTTTGGTTATCCGACACTTAAGAAACTTTTGGCTTAACTTGGCATTGAAGTGCTTCGCGGCATTGCTCAAAACGAAATTTCTCCGGTAAACCTCATCTCCGGCTTTAAAGACTCGCTTCGAGGATCTTAAATTGTATGCCCTTTGATTTCTCTTGAACGCAAGGTTCAAGTTTTCTTTCACCTTTTCACGAATTAACTCTAGGCGGTTCGACAGTGGCAAAAACTCAATCTCGCTTTCGTTTAATGCCTTAAGTTTTCGTGCAAGTTGATACATTTTTGCGTGCGACATCATATGCCGGCCAAAAAGAACAAAAAAAGGAGTCATACCCGTCGATTGGTGCACAGATGTACATAATGCTTGTTGAATCTCCGGTAAGTGAAGGTCCCATTCTCTCTGATCGCTTTTCAGATAAGTCCTAATGGCAGACAAAATTGACCTATTCACTCGCTCTGACGAGTTTGCTTGGGGCGAGTATACTGCATTTCTAATATGTGTAGTACCATACTTGGAAAGAAAATGCGAAAATTCTTGAGACACAAATTGCTTGCCATTATCACTGTGCAGGTATTCTGGTACGCCAAACTTTTGGAAAATTTCTTGCTCCAAAAAATTGACTACCAATCTCGAAGTTGCTTTCGGCATAGCTTTGAGAAAGACAAATTTCGATACCTGATCCAGCACAATGAAAATGAATAAGTTTCCTCTCTTTGTACGAACATAAGGACCCATGAAATCTACGTATAATTTCTGAAATGGAAGGTCAATCTGTTGGCGTGTACCCATTGGTGGTCTGAGAGTATAATTCGGAGATTTATTCTGCTTACAAGCCTCACAGTTTCGAACGAAATCTCGCACTTGCACGACCATGTTTGGCCAGAAACAGGTTTGCCTGATGCGCTCCAACGTTTTTCGAATACCACCATGAGAGCAGTTTGGTGGACAATGGTTCTTAACTATGATGGTATTGGTTAACCCTGTGGGTATCCACAACTTCCATTTGAATTCCGTTGGCTGGTTTTCATTCCCATTCTCACTAGAAGACATTCGTTTGTAAACGAATTCGTCTTCAACTTTGAAATGGCTTAATTTGTCTTGGTTCTTTTTTACAGTTTCAATTAGTTCACGATATTCGGATGATTTGAATTCTGGCGAATTAAGGTCAGGTATGGAATAATCGGAAGATGACGGTGATAATTCGTCAAGGTACGCTCGAGATAGTGCATCGGGTACAGTGTTCAGGGAGCCCTTGCGGTGCTGTATATCAAATGTGAAGCATTGTAGTTTTAAGGACCAGCGAGCAAGCCTTCCGCTTAGATCTTTAAGGCCCATAAGCCATTTGAGGCTTGCGTGATCCGTAATCACTGTAAATGGCATGCCTTCAATATAGGGTCTGAACTTTAATATTGATCTTAGTGCTGCCAGGCATTCCTGCTCTGTGACTGAGTAGTTACGTTGGCAAGCATTTAATTTTTGAGAGAAAAAGGCTACCGGCTTTTCGATGCCTTCGTCATCGTATTGGAATAAAACGCCTCCAATACCAGTATTTGATGCATCACATTGGACTACAAAACGTTTCGAAAAGTCGGGGTTACTGAGAAGAGGGGCTGAGGTTAGTGCCATTTTTAAAGCATCGAAAGAAATCATTGCTTCTGGTGTCATTGAAAATGCCTTCGATTTTTTTATAGTGTCTGTCAAGGGTGAGGCGATTGCCGCGAAATTCCTTATAAAACGTCGGTACCATCCACAAAGACCTAGGAACCTTCTGACCTGTTTCGGTGAAGTTGGTACAGGGAAATCTTTAATAGCGGAGACCTTATCAGGATTGGGTTTGAGATGCCCTTGCCCAACAATATAACCGAGGTATTGTAGTTCCTTAAAGCAGAAAAATGATTTTTCGACATTGATGGTCAGGTTTGCAGATTTTAAGCAATCGGATACTTGTGACAGCAGAGAAAGATGTTGCTCGAAGTCCGAGGAGACGATGAGGAGGTCGTCAAGGTAGACGAATACGCTTTCCCTAAGTGCGCTGGGGATCACTTTATCCATTAACCGACACATCCTTTGGGGTGCATTACACAATCCAAAGGGCATGACGGTAAATTGGTAAAGTGGTCGTCCAGGCACAGTGAATGCGGTCTTCTCCCTTGAAGCCTCCTCTAGAGGAATTTGCCAGAAGGCATCCTTGAGATCCACACTACTTATGTAATGTGTCTCTCCAAGACGACCTAGCAAACCCTCTATATGAGGCAACGGGTACGCATCTCGTTTCGTCAGGGAGTTCACCTTCCTGTAGTCCAAGCAAAGCCTGTTTTTGCCTGGCTTCCTGATAAGAACAACAGGACTACTCCAGGCACTTTGGCTTTCTTCGATGACTCCCATGGCGAGCATGCGGTCCAATTGCTCATATATCATCTCCTGAATAACCGGGGACACCGGATAGTGGCGTTGTTTCACCGGTTCCGCGTCACTAGTATCAATGACGTGCGTTTCAATGGTAGTCTTACCCAATCCTAATTCTAAGAAGGACGGAAATTTTGCTACGACTGCTTTAAGTTGTTCAGCCTGTATCTGGTTCAAATCATGAGCTGGAGGTGGGGTCTTAGTAGCGTTGTCGGGTGGAATGGTACCATCAGGGTTAGTATAAAGCTCGCTGATAATCTGTGGGGCTATTTGAAATGTTGACCAAAAGTCTATACCTAGATAGAGTGGTAGAGAAAGGCTTGGAACGAGATATAAGTCTACTTCCTTTGAAATATTTTCATACGTTACTAACACTCTAACACGTCCTACTATCGGTTGACCTTTGCCGTCAGCAGTTTTCACGGCCGAGTTGTATGGAATGACAGGGATCCCGATCTCCTTTAAAAGTTTCATGCACCCATTTCCTAGACAGGACACGGAAGCACCACTATCAAGCAAGCCGGAAATCTCTTTACCCTGGATGAAAACATTAGCAAAGGGTCTAGGATCAAGTTGTCCTTCAAGCCTGGTTTCACTTATCAGTTTACGGTAAGCATGTCTTCTCCTATATCGCAGCCTTGCTTTGGTGATCTTATATGGTACGTCGAGTTTGGTCTTAGCGTTTTCGCCGAATATTTTGTTACGAATCCTATAGTATTCCTCTAAGCGTTCATTATATGGTTTCTTATAAAATGGTGTTGTATTATTGTCCGTCACAGACGGTGTATAAAAGTTGTGTGGCACAGAGTTTAGTTTCGTGTCTCTTTCGGACGGGGTACTACACCGATTAGATGTGGAAGGTTTGATTTTATACTTATCTGATAACAAGTCGGAATCGGTGTTCGTTGCCGCATCTTGTGTGGTTAATCCGGGATGGTCTGAGTCGAACAAGACTTCCCGGAGTTGGTCTTGCTCGAGCTCTGGTTTCCCGTGGCCTGATTGCATTTTGGGCAGTCGAGGACTGTGTAGTCATCTGTCCCACATCGATAGCAGAATAGCTTTCGAACAGGTGCCGTGCAATTAATAAAAAGATGACCCGTGCGCTTGCAGTTAAAACATATGATATGTCCGGATGAAGACATGTCTCGAACGATCGACTGCTTTGGACGATTGGAAAAAGAAACTGCCGAGATATGATCCGACGAATCTGCGAGCATATCAGCTGACTGGTCTGAAAACGAACAGTCCAATTCGTTGATGTGCCTAGCATTGTTGAAACGATTTTGAGCGGAGTATCGCGATTGCAGCATCTTTTCCGTTCGTCTGCATTCATTACGAAACCGTTCGATAGTATCTATCTGCATCGGAAATATAAAATTCATCAATCGTGTATTGATATTGTTTCGCAAAATTTTAATAAGGTCAATTTCACGAATAGGATCTCTTAGTTGACTAAATAGGTGACTAATATTTGAGTAAAACTCGTCAAAAGATTCTGTTGGCAGTTGCCTACGATCCATAATTTGCTTTAAGATTTCAAAGTCATTTTCATAACTTTTGAATCTTTTGAAAAGGGCATTTCGAAGCGTTTGCCAATCACCACGTGGATTACTACGCATGTAATGCCAGAACCAGTCTTCGGCTGATCCTTTGACCAAATGGTGGAAGTTTCGCATAACTTCTTCCCATGGACAATCATAGTTCGCTTTTAGAACTTCGACGCGAAAGACAAAGTCTTCAATAGACATTCCCTTCTCTGTGCCGTCAAACAGAATTCCCCAACGATCCAAATCGAATCTTCTATTGCTAGATCTCCGAACGGGAGAGTTGTCGGAAAATTGTCTATTTGCATATGAGGCTGGAAGAGGGATGTTTCCATGCCTTGGGTCTGGCAGAGCGTCGATATTCTGATTTGGTGAGCCAACACATGTTCGAGAATTGCGTTCGTTGTGAATTGAGTGACGCGTACTGTTAGCGGCTGCTCCATCCTCACACAATGCCTGTGCTATTGGTTCCAAATTGAAGTGGCTTTGATTCCTCTGTGGTGGACTATTATTAGGCGGCAGAATGTTTTTCAAAGTGTGTCCAACATTCTCTTGGATTAAACCGGGCAATTCCCTAAACAGAGAATTTCTCAATTCGACCAGGCTCGCCTCTACAACACTTTTAATATGAGAGTGCAAGTTGCTTTTTGAATTTGATTGAAGTGGCAGAGATGCATTCCTGTCAAACGATAAATGTCTACTGGGAAGGTCATTGCCATTACTTGCTTGAATGGCTGTTTTGGTTATTGGGATTGAGTGTGACATAATTGGGTATGAAACAGAAGCAGTAGAAGAAGGTGTGGTTGTTGTAAACAAACTAGCTGTTACAGTTGTAGGAAGAGAAAGAGATGTAATAACAGCTGTACAGGCTACGTTCGTTCGCAATGTTTCATTTAAACTGATCTCCCTACCAATGTTAAGAGAATGAGTTTGCATGCTACCATTAAGAGAGTGATTTCGAATGTTAGTCTCTATTCTTCGTAGTGGCGTAGGAGGAGAGTGACAAACACGTCTGTTACTAGTCTGTGGTAAGTGGAAGGGCGTATCAGTAATTGTTTGTCTGTTTGAGAGCGAGCGAGTTTGCATGCTTCCATTGCTATCATGAGCTTGGGTTCTACTTTGCTTTGATATAGCTCCCGTGTGTTTATTCCCGTTGGTATTCATTGTTAAATCAGCTGGTTGAATTATTAGGAATGATTTGAAATCGAAATAATTTGCTAGGGTTTTTTTTTTTTTTTTGTATTTCTTGTGCTCTATCAGGTAGTTCCCGGAGAAGAAACTATTTACTTGTATATGAAGTTAATGATTGTTATATAACACCGAAAATTATTTTCATTTATATAGGTTGGTAAAAACTTGATGAATAATTTCATAAATTGAATTGGCGATTGATGGGTGATCTACAGGTAATTGAAAGAATTTTATAGGGGTAAGCGGTAAACAAAAGGAAGGGGAAAGTGTGACAAAACAGTTTCGTCAGATTCGGTACATCATACAACTCTGTTCCACATTAAGATGAAAGAGTTTAATGATTGTGAGCATCTTTCTATTGCAACTTCAACTAAGCTAATAGCCTTGATTGTAAGGACTCATAGAAGAACTTCTCTTGTTTTGATGTACTATTGTAGGTCTGGATTTGTGTCGACTTTGTAATAAATTAGTGTTCTAGTGCTCTGGCTTCTAATGATAAAAATCGTGATAGAACGGGCTCCTAGTATTAACTATGTAAAATTACAAGCACTTACACACACAGATGATAAATTCGGAAACTAAACTTAGATGTTATCGAAGGTGTTTAGTGCAGCAGTGTGCAAGGTATCCGCAAGAATACTTGCAGTGGCAACGAAATGAAAATAGATGGATCTTATGCTGCAGATGGTTTACTCTAAGTTTCGACAACTTTCATCGTCAAAACTAAGGACTCGTTGCTCTTTGTTTGGGGTGCCAAATATTTTGATCGGCCCCACGTTGGGCGCCAATTTTGCAGGGGACCGGAGGAAAATTGTGGAAATTTCGCAAGAAATTTCCCTTCCTAAGCAGAGGGTTGGCACGCTTGCGGTGGCTCGCGGCAAGTAGCTCGTCGGAGGGGTGGCGTTCTTTTCTGCTTATCACTTTGTCTGCTAAATAAATTTTCGTGCCAAAAGAAATCATGGAATTTACTGATTAGTTAGGTTTTGTTTTCCCATAATAGTTTTGGTGAATCTGACAAACAGGAAGTAGATACATATTTAGGATGCATATAAAATAGGTGGGGAAGGTAAAAAGGTATCTGACGACAACCAAGGGATACATAAAATAAAACATGTCAGATGTTGAGACATGGGATGACTAATTATGGTAAGAAGTACCTATAATGTCATCTTTGCGGCGAAACCCACCCTAAACTATTGACCGATGTCAAAAGCTCCATGGCTACCGTGTGCCAATATGTGTATGGTAGCCCCAAATGGTTCCCGCTTACGCCCTATTTTCTCATTTCACACAGATCACGCCATTAATCGCCAAGAAAAAAAATAGTAAATTCAAAACATGTTTCTATTCATGATCACCGAACTTTGTTTTCTGTTTATTCTCAAAACTTTCATAGGGTAAGTACTTTATAAGATATAAATTTCATATATAGTAAGAAAAAAAAATGATTTTAAATGTTTAAAGATAGGGCCAAATTTAATTCTTTGTTCAAATTTTAAAAAAAGTAGAGATATATATATAGGTATAGTAAAGATAATAGTAATATTACGAAATTATTGAATTATTATGGTTCACGAATTAATCAAATGAGGGTTCGGATTTCGAATTTAAGGGTACCATAATGGTTGTAGGTAGGTAACCGAACTGCTAAAATAAACTGATACTTTTTTTTTTTCTATTTCCACCATAGCAGAAACAATTAGCAAATATTAAAAAAGTGTGTAAAATTGCCCTAGCTTGTTGCCCAAAAGAATATATAAAATAAAAAAATCACTTACAGTTTTTGTCTTTGTTTTTTTTTTTTTTTCTTATCTGAGTTATTACGGGAACGGCATACTCCTTCGTCTTGTGCGCACAGTACGATGTGATGTATGTTTCGATGTGGATTTATTCTCACTGTTAGGAAAATTGTTGATTTAGTTATTAGAAAATATTTTATAGATTCTTTAGGCGTTACCTGAATGGAACCAAACAAAATGATATTGTCTACCTCTTACCCTTAGACAAAAAAAAGAAAACTTAACCTCTAACAATTCTCAAAATCTTAAAACTAAAGTTGACACTGGTGGGACAATCCGGTAGGCAAGTGCGCTTTACCGCCTATGTAATTGCACTGCTCGTCAGCTAATTACTGAGCAGATCGATTGGTGTCTGATTCGAACTTTCCGTCATCTGATGTTGGTGTTGATGGTGATGGGGGGTAGCGGGCTTCGTAAGTCTGGTTTGATCGGCAAGGGACAAATTAATGATTCAAGTTGGCGGTGGCGGTGGCGCATTCACGTGTCAGCAGGGTTCTCCAACTATGTACATAAATCGATTGATTTGTGTGTTTCGTCGAGAGCAAATTATAATTTGTTGTAGAGCATTTAGGGCCTGTGCGGACGCGAACTTTTCACTATACGTATGTAGTGTATGATGCTGCCGGGAAAAATATCGTACCGCACTGGTTATGGCGTGTGGTATCGTGTCTTGCGATCTGCGTGGAAGAGGAAGTCGTCGATGGATGAGGGGTCGGCTGTGAAAATTTAGCGTGCTAATCAGAAGGTTACCACATCCTATATTAATTTTACCCTTGATATTATAATGCAGCGTTTAAGCAGCTCTATCCTTCGGCTAAGTTTTATAACTCACACGCACCGATTAAACACAATATATATATACTTTTTGGTAATCGCACAAATGCACTGAAATCAATTGTTAATTTTATTTGCGGAAAATCTATTTTCCGTATTTTCAGGCAAAAAAAAATGACTGTTTGTTCTAGCACACCGCGATCAGGGATATTTATATTTTTTTTCTGATCCTGATTTTCACCGCCAACGAAAAAGAGAGAAAGAGGCTGGGCTCGTTTTTGCCATGGCTTTTATATCATATCAAGGGTCAGCATTAATTCACAGTTTCCTCTGTTAAGTGGGTGGCGATTTGGGGCATACATACAGCGGCTTTTCCTGGATATACAGGAAGTGCAATTCCTGACGGTTACTATTTAAATAAAAAAAAAAAAAATATATAAAAATATATAAGGCTTGAAGCAAAATGTTGGGTTGATATTTGCAAGCTGTACGCTACAATTTATAGCATTTAACAGTAACTGAATGTCCTTTTTGCGATTAAACTTCGATTTCTCCCTTTTGGTAAACTTAAATCTCATCGAAAAACTTTTCGCTTCAAATAAAAAAATCAAATGTGCAACACAGCTGATTTTGACATTTCTCACGATTCTGTTCTACCTCGAAAGTAGATGCAGAAAAGTTGTCCAGCACAGAGTCATTGAACACAAAGCAGATCAGTCTCGGACAAAAGCTTTTCTCATTGCACATGTAAACCTTGTATTTTTCTGTTCTTTTCTGTCCAGCACAGCCTCTCTGAACAGACTACTTAAAACTTAAAACCAGAAAGCTTTCGCTACACCAACGAAATCGCTTGCAAAACCAAACACACAAAAATGAACGAAAACTTGACGAAACTAAGTGCAGGAAGCATGATGCGACTAGTTCCATAGAACTGTCATTTTTGTGTATTGTGGAATTGTGATTCTGATGTAAGAGTATTTCGTCAGTCTTTGTTGCACACTTTTACATTTAGTCGATCAAAATAAAAATTAAAAATTCTTGGTTAGTCTTTTGCAACATTTTCGACGCCATAAACCTCTGTTTACTTGGGATTCTGATCTTAAGTTGGACAATTTTTAGGGGGGTATACCTTACTACAATTGGTATAAAAGAGCGTCTCTCTCCATTGTTTTCCGACTGGATCCTTTAACAATCATTGTAGCCTTGTACTTGACTTTTGGTTCCTCTTTCACTGAACCAAATTTTATTGTACCTATCAAATTTTGTGGTATTTCTGTGTAGAAAACATCTGTCAGCTCTTTTTATCCGATCAGCTAATATTGTCACGGAGTTTCGAAATTTCTCGTCTTGTGACGAGGATCACTTTCCAAAACTTATTAGCAAAATTTTCTTTTAAAGAAACCTTGTTATACGATCAGAAGCGGATGATAATATTTTCCTTCTTCGGGTTGTAGCTATTTTTACTGTCGATTTGGATGAATTACCAGGAAATGGATGACAAAGGAGCCAAAACAAAACTCTCCCGGCGGCTGCTGCAATATTTCCGGGTGAAAATCGCCGTTGTATTCGCCAAGCAATATTTATCCAAAAATCTTGCTCTAAGAAGAAAACAAAAACTCTGCAATAATTGGATAGCGGAAGATGCATTTTCCCCTCAGGTGATCATCTTTGTTTTTGTCACGTTCTACCTTCACATGAACACCGTCGTGGATAAGTGTGCATCTTTCCCCAGGGACGGAGAAGGTAAAACATAAAAATAAACTCGACGATGGGATAAATCAAATACCGCTAGCGCGATAATAAAACAAATTATGTAATCTCCATCCATCATCCGCAGTAATACGTCCGACGAGTCCGACTCAATTCAAATAGCAAACCAATCTATTGCGGTTTAATTGTTTTTCTATTCATTCACTGAATTTCGCATGCAAATCTAACACGTGTATCTTGTATCTCTGCCAGAGCAGAAGGGCTTTCAGCTTTAATTAGTCACGAGGAATTAGCAATTTGATTGGTTGAAATCCACCTTTCTCACGGTCTGGTCGGTCGGATGGCTGGTGCTGCCATCTCTGTGTAGAGTTTCCCAACTTTTTCTACACTTTTGTAACGCATTTGATTTTTGCATAATCTACTTACACACAGACAAGAGCTGTCGGATGGACTTTATCTGGAGCAAGAGGAGAGATGCCAACAACCGCAGACATCAACTGTCCGGTGTATCTATGCGAAATGTTGCAAGCCAAGACAGGGAGATGATGGGGAAAACTCAACGCTGATGCGTGTGTTATGATGACGGATAATTTGCTAGGCTAATGGTTGGTCGTTCCCGAGACACGTATACCCGTCCGTACTATATGCCTTTCGGTGTCTAAACAAATTTTCCAACTTCCCGCCCATTCTAATATTTGTTTGTGTTGGTTTCACGGTTGACAGGTGATTTTCAGGTTGGCATTTGGCCAGAAGGAAATGACAGGTGACACTAGCGTTTGGACTAGAAATTGCAAATTGCTGACTGGGAGTGGAAGAATCGAGGGAAGTAGGGTATTTGGTGACATGATCAGATTTTTTATCCCTCAAGGCATTTATGAACCATGGAAGCCGCTTACGTATTCTGCACGATCGGATCATGTGAAATTACACTCGATCGTGAGCACGCGTCTTGCCTGCAAACCATGCAGGTGGTTGGCTTCACTCTACCAGCAGTGTCTACTCTCAAATTGATGTTGCCTCAGGTGGAGGTCCAATTTAATTCATTCCATCTCGCTGCCAGCCATAGAGGATGTTATGGGCTCTCCGCAGTGTCTCTAACCAGCTTCAAATGATATCGGTATCTAAGTGAATGTGGTACAATTATGTTGTTTTTTTTTTTTCTTTTCGATTGCAGTTTATCACTTAAGGCCGTGTTATGACTTTATGGGCGGTTCATATGCTTTTAATGGTTTCGTTACCCTCTGGTGTGGGACGCACAGTCAACGATCGATCGTGTGCGATGTATAGAAGTTACAATAACAATTTTATGACATTGTTTGTTATTATTTATTTATTTCCATGCTGTTTTGTACATACGTATAGTTTCGTTTTTTTTTTTAATGAGTATCGTACTGTTTTAGCAGATTTTAAAGTTGAGGGTTATGCCAGGTGAGACCACCCGTCAGTTGAATTAAGTTACTTAAATTTCTTATTTAAACAGTTTCCTAACCTTAATGTGGTCATAATCTCTGTGGGGGGACATTCCTTACGAAATGCAAGGCTCAGCATGGTCAACTAAGAACTAATTGCGGTTACGTTCGCTGCTGCTTTGGGGGCTTTAAAGTTTCGATTAAATTTATTTCTTTTTAAAATAAAGGCTTTTGTAAAAGTGGTTAGTGCGTCGGACTTCTGAGCCAGCGGTCTTGGGTTCGAATCCCGCCGCAAACACCTAAAAGTTTTTCACAGTGCCCACCTCTTTCGAATGTCTGACAAGCATCAAAGAGTATCATTTGTCACGATTGAGCTTCTCAACTCGCCGTTCGGAGTCGGCAAAAAAATGTAGGTCCCTTCCATTCGTGCAAAAATATAACACGCACACACAAATGGTTGCGAGAAGCAGGCCCAGGTTCACCTCGTGCTGTAGCGCCAACTAAGTAAGTAAGTTGGATACGATGTAATAGGCTCTGGTATACTATCCTACATATACGGTGACCAGAATAGAAGGTCAGTCATGCTGTCCTGGTTTTATTCAAACCATACATGTTCTGTGAAATTTAACTTACCTCAGAGTCCTTTCGAGCTCAAAACACCGTTTGCAAATGAAATGCAGACACAGGTGTACTTTACCTTTGTCTAAAACTCCAAGTAAGGCATGGCATTCCCAGAGCAACTTTCGTCGTTTCTTTCTCTTGAGTATCGAGTCGACAGGAATTTTCTTCAGATAGTGCTATTTGCCTAAAATGATGGGTTTATTTGTAAGTTCACGTATCTTTTTGACTTAGTACTTAGCATGACTCCTATTTTGTGTATGTGACTCAAATGAACTATACAAAACTGTACAGCATTAGTATCGGTCTAGTACATGTATCAGCGTACCATGCAAAGATTGTGAATTCGTTTCCTACCCTGAACTTGGTAACTTAAGGAAAAAATCATAGCACAATGGGCTGCAAAGTGTCGGGTTAGTAATCCCATCAATTACAACAACAAGAGGAAGGCAAACGTCTCACCTTGTCAGATAGTTTGTGCGCTCTTTTCCTTGTAAAGCCTGTCTGTGACGTAGTCTATCGTTAGATCTACGAGAACATTGAGACATTAGATTGAAATAATTGCTAAAATGTGATCTTAAGAGCGACCTGACTGTCTAGCACAAAGAAAGATAGATGCAGGCATCATTGTTTGTTTTACCTAGCATTTTCGAAGGCATAGACCTTCTATGGCCATATACTTAGAAAGATGTATCTATGCTTACATTTTTTTCTAGCTCTATAGCTAGCTCATTAGAACCTAGTTTCAAAGGCTCCACCACTGGTAATATCGTTTTCCATCTTCGAATCGTCGGCGTACCAAGTTAATTAACGCTTTTAACTTGGCAGCCACATCCTACATGTCAGCATCTTGAATTTTTAAGATACTTGTAGGAATTCTTAAAAATTCATGAGCACTGCGTGTCTTTTGGACAAAGAGGTTAGCTAAAGCTTGCAGGACATATGGTTTCAGGACATAGTTCCACAGAAGGAAACGAGAGAGCCGATGGTCTAGCCAGGCAGCTCACTAACGGATAATGTTCACATTCCAATAGGTGCTGTTAAGGGCAATATACTCTCACACTTCCTAAAACTAGCCTTTCTTTGGTGGACCAGTCTGACAAACTGTGTCATATCCAGAAAGATATGGCCAAATTACAACAAGTCCAGTGGGTGGCCGTGGCGTAGTGGTAGTCGTCATCGCTTGTCACACTGAAGGTTCACTGTTCAAATCCAGATGTCGCCGAAACATTTATTTCTCACGACATAAAAATAAGTTGATTAATTTCAGAAGTTAATGTCAAAACCTACTGCGAAGGCATCACGCTGGCAGTAGGGGATGGTCGTATGGCTGAAGAAATAGATCGCATAAACAATAATTGGGACACATGGAAAAAACTTGTGTGAATCAAAAGCAAGGGCAAAACTTTCAATATACACAACCCTCCATTTATCCTAGACACCACCCATAGAGTTAGTTGCAACCTAACATCTGTGTTTCCTATCACTACGTCGATCTGTCTGTTTCTCGTTCTTGTTCTTCATGTGCTTGCGCTGTGTGTAAACATTATAAAGGTATTCATATTCCCTTTAGCGTGTGAAGATTATAGAAAAAAAAAAAAAAGTCCAAAACAAATGAAGCCGCAACAAAGATCTCACGTAGACATCGCAAGAGTAGCAGCCAAACTAGCGATACCTCACAACAATTTCTGCCGAAGTTGTAATGACGATAATGAAAACGAGTCGCTTCTTCATTTTCTGTCCAATTTTCCGGCTCTACCGAGAGCCAGGCAACGTATTCTGGGCAAAGCTCTCTTCGATGACCTTAAAGAGATATCCGAGAAAAGGATTGGAGAACTGACACTCTTCTTTAACTCCACAAGGTGGATATAAAAATCTCAAATTACATCCGAACAAACTGGTCACTTGAGGTTGTGGTATCAAAACGGCTCGACGTCTTCGTTTGCGCTAATTGGGTTCTAGCTCCGAAACCACCGCTACCTACGATATGTGCTTCTGAAGTTTTTAGTACCCGTTCAATGGGAGTATCAATTTTAAAAATCCGGAAAATTTCAAATCAAAAACCTAGTAGATATGTGCATACATATGTACAGTGAAATCTCTCATTAGCGGACACCCTGTTTAGCGGACAACTCGCATTAACGGACACCTTTTTGGAGAACCAATTTTTAATTTCCTAAACAAAATGCGTTCTTATAAACGGACAGCTCTCATAACCGGATAAAAAACTCCAGTCCCGTGGCTGTCCGCATAGGAGAGATTTCACTGTATATCTAGACGTTCGGTTCAATTTTATTTAAATTGGTTTTTATTTATTTTATTTGTGTTGCCTCCAGATTGTGTCCACTTGCCACTCCCACACTTACAGATCTTCCAGACACATCTTGCAGGGATTTTGTTTTTTGTTTTTTGCCTTCAAAAAGCCTGTCAGATCTTTGTTTTTGCGAATATCGAGTTCATCCTCCACTGTAACGCTCGTGAGTCAAATTTAGCAGTACATTGAACTTTAGAGAAACAAAAACTGGAACAAATCATCGCTCAACCTGTCACTAATGATGATGGTGATGCTGATTGCTGATGATGGTCAATTGGTCAGTAACAAAAAAAAAAAAAAAAACAGTTTAAATGCAATTTAACGAAAGATATGACATTTCGTGCGAATAACAGATTTGCCAACACTTCCAGTGATTAGCGAAAAAGCCCATTAAGCCAGCTGAACTCCAAGTGAAAGTGACACTTTTACCACAGCCTTCTGTAGCCCAATCAGGCACTGGTAGACGCAATCAAATTGATTAGCTAATAATAATTTTAATAGCTCTTCCTGCGGTGTGGCTACCCATATTCGCAAATGCATCTAATTGAAGCTGGTTTGTTAGGAATTTGTTTTTTTCCCCATTTTGCACATTTCATCATCGGTGGCCATTAATTCAAACCGATGTCGTTAGTTAATGGTCAGTGATTTGTTTTGTTTTTTATATATATTGTTTTTTGCTTCCCTTATTCGTCCGCTTATCGATTTGTAAAGTAATTAGAGGAATAAAGAGAAGATAAATGTTGGTGCGTTCGTCAAAATGTCAGCGCAACAAACGTCCAGTTGGTGAATGTTTGCCTTTGTTTGGGTAACACCGCAAAACATGTTCCATTGCTGGCTTTATGCGTTGACCACCATTTTTTTTTTTTTTTGAAGACACATGCTTTGAGGTTTGGTTGGTGTTTGCTGTTTGTCTGCGTATTATGCAATCGATTTCGCAAGGCATTACAGGACGGCTTGTCTATATACATAACTCCTGGTGGTGGGTATTGTAAGTGGGCAAAATTGAAAAGGAAATTGGCTGTTAAATTTCCATAGGCAACTTGGTAAGTGAGAAGTTGTGAAAGTTTCCTGGTAATTCACTGGGTTTACTTTAGCAGTCGTCGCCAGTAATAGGAAAATCAATTACCGTAGATTTTCTTTGCTGAATCAGTTATGCTTACAGCTACCATTCAACATCTGTTTCCATCAAAAAAATCCTAGCACAGAAAAAAATAGTACCTCGAAGTGACATAAGGAGTTTCACACGAGAGAAGAACGTTTCTTTCAACCGCACTCCTCAAGTACAAGTACGAGTTCCTATACATAAAAAACACAACGGGTTGGATATAGCATGCAGCTATAGGGTGATCCAAATTAGGTCGCTGAACTCTATGATCGACTTTTGTACCGAATTCTGCCAAAGATTTTAAAGAGTTCCCATCAAAATCACTTAAATTAAAAAAATCGATAAAATATTCTATCCGACGTTTTTTCACCTAACCGGAGTCGGACAGTGAGCACCTAGGTGTAGTGGTAACTGCGTTAGACTTTTACGCAATGCTGCCCGGGTTCAATCCCAGCAAAACACCTGAAAGCTTTTTTTACGGTGCCACCTCTTTCGAATATCAGACAAGCATTCAAAGAGTATAATTTGTCATGAGTACCTTCTCAACTCGCCATTTGGAGTCGGCAAAAAACTGTAGGTTCCTTCCATTTGTGCAAAAATATAATACGGACACACAAATGGTTGCGAGAAGCAGGCCCTGATTCACCCCGAACTGTAGCGCCACCTAAAGACCAGAAGAAGAGTGTCGGAGTGTCAAAAAGATAATTATTTCCACCTAACTCCAGAGAAGCCCGAAGTGTTTTCAAGTCTTTAGGTCCCGACCCATAGAGTCCGTCGACGTCGTTCCGTGGAATATTGACGTTGACGTTCACGTATCTATTGCCGGAAAGAGCAGTCCCAAAAAATTCTGCACATACTTAACCTATGTTGACATCACCCGCGAAGACAGTTTCTCAACATTCTCTCAATGCAATGCTTCCGCCAACGAGTGTGATTACTCTCAATTTGTGAATGTGTTAACTACCAATGGATGAACGGACTAAGAGAGTAGAAAACCTTATTCATTCGTCCAAGTTCTTATATCCTTTGGTTATTGGCCACCTTCCATAAGAATGCGTGAATTCTACCTAACTGTCAGTTTAGTACGAAGCAGCAACGAATCAACGGATTCTATGAGTCAGTGGCAGGGCCTTTAGTTGTATTAGGTGACCTAAAATAAGAAAATATGAAAAGAAAGATTGATAAATAAAGAAAATATGAAGAGTGATAGAGAGATAGATAGTAGAGAGAGAGAGAAACTTCCTTTCCCAAAGTCATTACACTCTTTTCACTTAAAATTTGAGTTTCACGTTTAAAAGTTTCAACTGGAAAAATAGCGTGTAAATTCTGTCTTAGGGACATATTTTTGCAAAAGATGTCGCTAGCATACCCTGATTTTTTTTAACCACTGAACTGAAAGCTGTCGCAAAGTTTGTTCATTTTCTAGAGGATTTATATGGTTCAAAAAATATACACCGTTCTTTTCTTTAGAACTCTTTCAAATTTTTAGCTCCAAATCGGCTGACAAAGAGTGCAGTCACCTTTAGAAGTTATTACAGCTAAGCTTTGATAGCCTCATTACAGGAATTAGAAAGACTCGCAAACACATCCTGAAACTGACCCGCTATCCGCGCAAGCCCAACCTCTTTCTCATCTGCACAGACAGAAGAAACAAGGGTGCGTTCGTAAATACATAACATTTTCTAGCAACTTGTTGCACCTTCTTAATGCAACTACAACTAGCTTCACTGTAATGACGAGAACAGCCAAGTACATAGACCTTCCCTTTTATGGACGACGACTCCCTAAACTCATTTGAAGAAAATATATTGGCACAAGCTATACACAGTCAATGGCGGCTTTCTCTTGTGATTTTGTTTATATCAACAAACGGCGCGGCGACATAGACAAAACGCAAACAAAACACTCGTATAAAATGTTTGCGAATTAATAGTGTGGCTATGGTGGCCCAAGTAAGTATGGTGGCCCATTCCTTCCAGCAGCGCACACCGCACATGCCAATTCACGGAAACAAACAAAACCACAGCGCGTTGACGCTGACTGGGGGGCTTACTTCATGGCGCCCATGTCACTACATGCCACAGGCCACCTCCGCCAATATTTTCTTTTTCTATGAAAATGGAAGACTCCGATGTCGAAGGCTGAATGAGTGTGTTTTGTTTGGCCAAGCGACACACCAATTGACCATTAAAATGTGAATGAGTCGGAGGATATGTGCACGGATGGGCGATACGAGTTTTACTTACGCCAAAGACATAGACGGAGGGAGGTCTTGGAAAAATCACTTAGTTGGGGTTTTAAAACGTGAGCCTTCGATTAAAATTCTTAATTGCTTTGCAATTCAATTGACTTTACGGTAATTGTTCGACAGATGTTGTGGTTGCATTAAATAATTCAACTGGAAAATGTGGGTAAGTTGACATATGGATCCGGCGACGATGTCAACATACGACTACGCGTCGAGTACATAAAGGAATGGGGTCTTAAATAATATGCCATGTTTACACGACGATTAAAGTTTTACATTTTATTAATGGCATGCCGCAGGGCACAACGCTTGGTGGCATTGATGAATCTCTAGTGTTTGCTTGTGATTTAAGAAAGACTAAAGACTTGCGAAAGAGAACTTTAAACCATTACCAGTTGTGACTTATGGTGAAATATGACTCATTTCGTACATGGACACGTTTCGTTTCAGAGATCACTTTTTCAGCTTGCATTCAGACTTCCAGTACTAGTAGCTACATATGCCTTTAAATGGTCTTTTAATAAGATGGAACGTTTTCGATGTTCGTTTGGGAACATTAACTTTAACATGCTAGGTACTTTTATACTAAAGGTATGGCTGTCGTCATTTTTTTTTTTCTAGAAAATGTGCTGGGTACGTTTTTAAGTTCGGGGAATGATTAAGTAAGTTATTAGTCGACCAAGCAACTCATTGGGTAAAAAAGTGTAGAATCGAGTACCGCGCTGTTATGAAGGTTCTCACCAAACATGGAAAGTCGGCTCAGTATAATGGAAGAGATGGTATACGTTTACGGTCCAGGTAAAACCACAAGTCTACAAGTCTTTTTAAATAAGAAATGGACTCACTTGAAGACGACCCATGGCCAGGACGGCCGATCAAAGTGATCAACCTTTGGCAGGTAGAAGCTGGGTGTGTTGTATGGTGTCGTCTGTTTATGCTCATTATTCCTGTATTCATGGCAGGGCTTTTCAGGTCTTTTGATGTGCTCCAAAGGTTCAGACAGTAGCATAGTAGAAAAAAAGATTAAAGGAAAGTCAAGTCATTCATATATTTGATTTCGTTATTTGTCAAAATTTCAATGAAAATGAATTTTAAAAGAATAACCGACGAATTACCAACGTTATTTGGGCTATTGAATTTCAAACCACGCTTCTAAAAGAGCCTTCGTGTAAATTCTGACTTTTAATTCGCTCGTGGGATACCGTTAATGGACTTGTATCGTTGCATTTCGTATTACCTAGTTTGGATAGCTGGAATTCAATAGCCACGCTACTTTTTGAACATTTAATGAACATAATGAATTAAGAACACAAGTTTTGGGTAATATTGTGAAAAAGTTCCTCCGCTATTTTCTAAAGCGGCTCTTTAAATTTCCGCGTAGTTCACCCAATTATTATTTGCTACACTTAGAGACTGAAGTGGCACCTCTGTTCTTGGCTACTCTTAAGCTGTACTTGGACTACATATATGGTTTTGTAAAATTCAGTTCCATAAGCCAGGAAAGAATACCGAGGTAAGTACTGTTCCAAATGCTAAATAAGTGGGTAAAGTGTGTCCAAGAATGGGAAACACTATGATCAAAATGCGGTCATAGCCTATCGGTTATAGCCTAATGCCAAATGAGCTTCACTACAACAAAAAGTTTTTTCAGTGCCCAGATATTTAGGGTGGATGAAGCATTCCATATCTTGAATGGTGACAGAGGTGGGGACTTAATCTACAACTAAACAGTAATTGCACTTCGCTAAGGCATGTACATACACTTACTATGACAAACATCGTTTATTTTGAAATCTATCTATTGTAGATACTACATATACATATATCTCGCATTAAATACTTCTCTTATGAATTTCCATCTGGTAGGCGGCTTATGGACAGACGTCCCGGATTGAGGCTGCTGTCCCGGCGTCCTGGCCACTTTGGCATTTGGTCCCGGTTTTTAATTTTTTCATCAAAGTGTATTTTGACACAAAAAAAAAAATTAATTGCCAAACCGTCTGGAACTTGACCGTGCGACATAGGTTAATACTAATTATGTTTTCCTTTCGCGAACTTAAAACGAACTTTTATTTCTCACGAAATAAAAAAAAAAATGATGAGTTTCAGAAGCTAATATCAAAACTAACTGCGAAGGCATAACACTGGCAGTAGGATGGTAATATGGCTAAGGAAATTGATCATACAAACTGTAATAGGAAACATTTGGAAAAAAAACTTCTGCGAATCATAAGCAATGGCAAAGCTTTCAATAATACACAACTCTCCTGTTATCCTGGACACCACCCATAGAGTTCGTTGAAAGCTAACATCTGAGTTTCCTATCACTGCGTCGATCTGTCTGTCTCTCGTTCTTGTTCTTCACGTGCTCGCGCCCATTATAAGGGGATTCTAAAAAAAAGAAAATTTTCATTTCCGTATTGTTTCGAACTCTATCGGCATTTCTCGACTCACGTAGTACCTTCTCGGCACTCGAAGTACTCGCTCACGCGTACGTTGTTTTTCTGTTTTCAGTATAGTGCTGATAAAAAACTTTAAGAACATTGTTTTTAGGGGGCGTGTCCCGGTTAGTCGGTTCAAAAATATGGCGAGCCTACTTATGGACCAAACCATGTTGACTATGTAATTCATATTGTAATCATTACATTTTTTGAAAATAAAATAGACTGTTAAATATTTAGTTTACTAACTAATGCCACAATGGAGCAAACACGCCTACTATTTGAGTTAATTATTTTATACTTATGTACTTATCTAATCACACAGATGGCGCCATAGTTCTTGTAGAATTAAACTGTAAATTATTACTCAAAAACTGTCGCTGCTTAATATTATCAACATCTTTAGTTAAACAAATCAGAACTTCTTTCGTTACATATGTACATATACCTAAACAACATTTTTTCTAATAAATTGTTTTTCTTTTCTCATTTCAGGTATGTTGCACTCCCATAAATAATCAACCACTACTAAGAGTAAGTCCATGCATCCTTATGTCTCATATAAATATCTCTGTATATATTTATTGAATGTAAATTGGCCTCAATTGACCTTTTAGCAAATAATTCACTCCAAGTGCATTAATCATTTATAAATTCGCAATTTCCGCCACCTTATTACAGATGAGTAGATAAATGTATTTCATTGCTACAATGTTGCAATCACTTTGCACTCTCTGGAGATGCTTCATTAAATTTTCGATTCTTGTATCTTTAAGGCATTATCGTTGTGAGTAATCGTATCTCGGACTCAGATGAGGTAGTAGTTCGCTCATGGTAAATGCATTGCAGACACACATACGATTGTATTGAAAATGCAATAAATTGTTACTTACGGTAAAAGTGATTTGTAGCCGCCGCGCCGGCTGAAGATGTGCTTAGTGCACGTAGAAGTTATAATGTTGCTCTGGCTTTCATGTTATTTTTACTGCAATATGCTTTGGCGGGTTATTTTATTATACTGGAACACTTCTTGGGAAAGCTAGTGAAATAAATACTATACATATGAGATATTAGGTAATATTTCTCAAAATATGACGACAAATCTTTTTAAAATAAAACTTGGCGCAGTACCTACTGATTGCACTTTAAAACTACAGTAAAACCTCCTAATTGGGACACTCCAGGGGACCGAGAAAATGCGAACCAAATTGGAGGTGTCCCGATTTGGGAGGTCCTCTAAATTGGGCCAAATATCATTTTGTCCCAATTATACTGCTGCCTGTATTCGAAACACTACGAAAATGAATAAGGGAAGCGCTCTGTAAATTATATTATGGCAACAAAAAAATAAGAGCGACGAACGCATTTTCGATATTCCGGGGATTCCTATATTTTTATGCATCATATCATGAACATACTGTTCGTACATACATATATGTTGCACATACACACAATCAGCTCTGATATTTGTAATTTCTCCCTCTCTTTCTTTTTTGTCCCCATTTGGAGGTTGTTTTGCAACAATTCTGACGATATTCGCAAGCAATTCGTTGCCCCAGATCCAATTCAGAGTTGTCCCGATTTGAGAGGTTCGCTTATATTGAAAAACCAAGTGTATGGAAGAAGCGCGAATCATTTCATAGGTGCCCCAATTAGAGAGAGTCCCAATTAGGAGGTTCTACTGAAAATGACTCTGTCAATCTGGTCTGAAATGCTGGGTATTCTAAGGGTCTTAACTAATAATAATACTCAATATCAAATCTTCGTCAAAGCTGTTCTCTTTTTTCGATGAATTTCTAAAAAAACGTAGGTACCCAGTTTCGTTAGCTTACACGCGCAATTGCAGTACAGATTCTTTCGATCATTCTGTTGATAGTTTTGACAGTTCAAAGAAGATTGCTGTGTATTGTCAAAATGTTAAAAAACGAACTTTTAATGCAACAAAGATACAATAAAAGGTTTATTCAAGGCACAAATAAGGGTGAGTTAGCAGATAGAAGCAATCGTTGGTAGTTTGTGGTTTTAACAGTTCTTGGACTATCGTTAATGTTAAAAAACATGGATGGTCAGCGCAACAGAGGACGACCTCGCCTAAGGTGGCGACCTCAACTAACTTCGAGTTAGTTAGTTACTGGAGGCAGTAAGCTAAGAACCGGGCTAACTGGAAGGGGTTGTTGCTTGACGCCCTCGTCTACTCCGGACTGTAGCGCCATCTAGGTAAGTTACAAAACAATTCATTCGGACGAAATTCTTTTAAGTATGATGGCTGAAGTCGAGAATATTATCATTTCAAGGCCATTAACCTATATTCCCGTAGACTGTGCAAGCGAGGAAGCTTTAAAAGCGAAACATTTTATATTGGGATCATCAAATGGTAAACATCAGTTTGGGGAACGACGATGAAATCGTTCTCAGGAAAGGTTAGCTGACGTGTGAACAATTTGCCAACTCATTTTGGAAACGCTGGGTATAAGAGCACCTACCGACGTTGACTAGACGAACCAAATGGTACAACCCAACAGGACCTATCACAGCCGGGGATCTTGACATCATAGTTGATCCACAGCTACCGAGAAATTAGTGGTCCAAAGTAATCGTTGCTGAAGTATTTCCAGGAAAATACGGTCAAGTGCGTAGTGCTTCAATACACACGTCATTAAGATGCTACACTAGGCCAGCCACCAAACTAGCACTATTAGGTGTCAATAGACCAGGTTTGCTTGAAGATGGTAACTAGAAACAGGGTTCCACCTTACCAGGAGGGAGTATTGGCAAACCAAAGAAAGCAAAAAGTCGTTTTGCCTCCATCAGATCCTTTAACCTTCAAACTTTATATCTTTTACTATGCTTGTCTGTTGAAATTTACTCGTAGGTAGGTAACTTTAATATCAGGAATGCTTTGGTTTCCATGTAATTGAAAGGAAGTTGAACAATATTTTTTCACCTTGAAAATTGATCAAGTTTCTAATAAAATCCTAAACAAAGCCACCTCCCGTGAACATTTATTGAAATCTAACTGCATGCCGTAAGGTTCAAGCAACAAGTCACTCAGACTCACGAACAGCGAAAGTCAATCGGTATTACATAAAGTAAACCACAGAAAACAAACAATTTCATAATTATACAATTGGAGCAGTTACACAAGTGAACGCCTAGGGTTATGAGTTATGACCCACCAACTGTCTCACGTGTTGCCAATCTAATTTTTGTGCATTATTCACCTTTCATTTTTTTTCGCCCCCCTTAACGATTGTGATTAATTTATCTACAAACTCTGCAAATAAATCTAAATTGCAAATACCTCTAATTATACATAATCTAAAATAAGCGAAAGGATCAAAGTAAAAAAACAAAATAAATTGTCAGATAAAAATGTCACCCATCAGCCATTCATCACTTTCAGCTTCGGGGTCAATCTGCGATCAATAACCCAACCCGATGTCTGCAAACAAATTTATTCTTCTCACTAACAGTAGTTGCTGTACGAGATAATAACCATCGTTCCAACTAATTGAACGCGAGTTCCTAATTCGCCAACCGTCAACAATTATGGCCTCAATTTGCGGCTTTAGATACTTTCAAACCAAAAAAACAAGCGCGCATTCTTCTTGTCAGACGAAAAGCTAAAACGGTTCTACAAATTGCAATAAATAACTGGAATATGTTCATTTCCCGTTGATTATATGTAATTATTTGTAATCCAATTAACGGTTGCTGAAAAGTTGGCGCTTATGCGGAGTGTAATACACACTGTGTGGGTGGGGAAAAGTATCTTACTGAGTTTTTAGTCCATCTTTGTGATATTTGTTTACTTTTTTTTTTTTTTGCCAAAACGGTTCTTTGTTGACAAGTGAAATAGAGCGGAAAAAATTCGGGCAAATTCGGAACACATACTGTAAATTTGTCAACGCTCTTTCTTGACAGAGCCGCTAAACTTCGTTGAGAACTTGAAAATGCCGCCCAATTAAATTGAATGGCATGGCGCATTCATTATTCCAACCAATGTTCCCACACCATTAACAATTTTCTTTTTTGCGTGGAAAAAAATGCGTGTACATCTTTGACTTTGTATGTGTTTTTTTTGTTTTCAGCTGTTTTAGTGGGAAAGGATTGCAAAAAATCACTTTCTCTCCTCCACTTGGACATGGGAGATGCATTTATGTATTTTCTTCATTTGTTTGCGCGGTATTTTGCATTTACTGGCGAAAAGTTGTTCCGTTCGGAAATAAAGTGAATTACTAATGTGTACGTTCGGAGAGTACCTGCATGAGTTAAGGCGTACCCAACATGTTAAATCAATTAACCAGAGAAAATGAAAAAAAAAAAAAAATAGTTTTTTACCTTATGGAAGGATAGCATGCAGTTTTCATGGTCACGAAGTACATTGAAAGAAAGTATTAGTTTCAAATTAAAATAACAAAGTGGACATTAAGTCGTCTATTGCCTTCAATTTGCTGGCGGTATATGATTATCTATTGTGAATTGTGCTTCCTCTTCATTGATGGAAGGTTTGTTGAACAGAAATTAAATCTAATTTTGTTTGTCATGTGAGAATTTCGAAGAATTTTCCTTATACTGGAACAAGGAAGATACATACATACATAAGCGTTCAGACAGCGCTGTAGTTGGTTCCAGTTCATCCTTCACGCCATTTCGTAAAATGGCCGTAAATGCGAACTCCATCCAACTGCAATAACCTTTAAATGGCAGGACCCTTCTGATTAAAGTATAGGGTCATCCAACAAGAGGTGTCACCTTAAATCAAAATAAGAAGTACCGCGTAGTCCGTGGTCTACTGGCTTCAATTCTGTTTTCATTTGTTTAAAAGTCTCCTTCGATTATCCGTTGCCTGTATTTTAATGCAGTTGTTGTATATTTATATATAGTTTCCCAACCGAAATTGCCATTTAAAATGTTCACGACTTCATTAATTTCCATCGAAGTTACTCCAAAATACTTCAGCCTGAACTCTTTTAAGACGGGACATCTGGCGATGAAATGGTATATATCCTCTCTCTCCTTAAGATTGCATAGGTCGCATATGATTGGCAGGTCAGGACGGTGCGGAATGTAATTTAAAATTTATTATTTCACCTCTAGCTTTAAATATTACACTAATCATGTTAAGGGGAAAACGATTGTGGAAATACGTACGTTCCTGAAGGTCAAAATTGAGCTGGCTGTAAATCATTCTATGTTGAGAAGACTGTGCTTTGAGTTTACATCCTTCATACGTAGATAGGCTTGCTCTCTTTAATATTTCATTAAATACGTTCCTTAAATTTGAAGAGTTAATATCGGTTGAAATGCGTACGCTTACACCCAGACCAGCACCCAGTTCTTCCCACTTTTTGATAAGGTTTTCCCTAGAAGATATAATGCTCTTAAGCACTTGCTTGGGCAGCCTTTCCTCTTTCATCTCTATTACTTTCAAGACATACTAGAAAATAAGTTTTCCGTCAAATGTGGCAACGCAACTTCGAGTACAATTTTTGATATTAAAAAGGGTTTACAACAGGGTGCAGTGAATTCTCTGATACTGTTCAACATTTTTATAAGTGATCTTGTAGGTTCACTCACATTTGGTTTAGCGTACGCAGGCGATTTGGTGGCGTACAGATCAGGTCCAAAAATCGAGGTTATAAATATCCTTTTGCAACGTGACTTCGATCGAATTAAGGGTTATTGCGACGATTTGAGGTTGAAGATCAACTTCCAAAAGACGGAAACAGTTCTGTTTAGAACTCCATTGATTAGGGCTTCTAGGGATACCAGAAAAAACTGGAAGAAATTTGCCATCATTGGACAGCACGGGCGGCCATTGGTTGTGAAAAGTGTGGGTAGATATCTCGGTATCTGGCTTGACCAGTACCGATATTTCGATAAACATATAGATGCTGGTCTCGCTGGGGCTAAAATGGCCTTTGCTCCGACAAGAAGACTGTTTCACAGCAGTCAGCTTGATTCCAGGGTGGAGGTCATTTGTTATGATGCTCTAATCAGTTCAATTAAAGCGTATGGTTGTCCGGTGTAGTTCAGTGTTGTGCAATGTTTCTACATGGAAAAGATTCGGATGTATGAGAGACAGTGTCTTAGGGCTTGTTTCAGATTGTACAGAATACCAGAGTCCCAGTACATAAAATATTATCTCAACAAAGTACTATTCGATGGAGCACAATTTTCTCATTAAGGGGATTCGAAAGCATGGCGATGACCAGCGACAATTGCCTGATCTTCGGGGCTTATTACCCCAATAAAATGTACCATAAGAGTACGCTCCCATCGGGCTTCATCCCACCAGAGGTATCTCTCCATATTGCATCGTGGAGTAGCCTGGCCCGCTTTTACGATGCATCGTCTCCGAGAGGTGGCTGACGCATAGAGTGCTCCCTAAGAGCCAGTAAGCTAGAGTAAGCAATATAGTAAGATTTTAATTAGGTTTAAGCAGTTTTGTCTAGCATGTAGGTTTATAACGAAAATGAATTAATAAAAATGTTTTTAAAGTAAAAAAAGGCAAGTAAGCCAAGATCCTTTTGCAAACTGCGATGCAATGTGGTTGCAAATAGGCCTAATTCCTGTAATTCTCTCGAAATTTCTCCAGACACAGTATCAGCTACAGAGCTCAATTTTTTAGCTGACCTTGTCGGACGAACACGAGTTGGAGATTTCACATCACTAACATATCCGAGACGTTCAAATTTATCGAATTAATTCACTAAAACTGTGCGAGAAGGCGCTTGCTGATGACCAAAAGCAGTTCGAATCTAATAGCCTCCTAGTTTAAGTTTTCAAAATTCATCGCAATGAACAATGAATGCAGACAGTTCAACAATGGCGCGAAATCTAAAATGCCACGTCTTGCTGGATGACCCTATACAATATTGTGCATACGACTTTGTTTGTAGAGAATACCTTAACCTTTTGAAAAGGGTTCTGAACTGGAGTTTCCTTGCATCCAAGCCCATCAGATTAATTGTTCCCCATTTTTTAAGCCATTCCGCAGATATTCGTCAAGTGGGCAAATTCGGTTTCATATCTGAAAATATTATTAGCTGCACACATTGTGTATAAGTATCGTAGAAGGCACGATAAGTCTCTCCGCATGCAGTTACCACCCGATAAATGTATCCATTTCCCCCATAAATTGCATTCATCGCCCCGCAAAATCACATTCAACTAATTTATGTTCGATTTAGCGGTTATGTCAAACATCACCCAACCATCCCAACCCATGTCTGACTCCAGATGCGGATCATAAATTTTAATCGCTCATAAGTCCACCAGTGCAGCGTGGTGGTGCGGCTACATGTGTTTTTGTAATCCCATACAACAGGAACTCGCTTGCCCAATACCATCCACAAAACAAAAAAAACAAATCCGTTGATCCGCATTGATCCCACAGTATGTACCGCATTGGATAATCCTCCTCTTGTGCATTGTCAGTCAGTCAGTACGAATCTACGTGTATCTGATGGATAGATGCCTTCGACTATCCATCTCACTATTGTAGCTGCAGACAAGACTGAAATTGAATATCCAGAATTTATTGTAACCGAATTCAAAACAATAACGAATCATTGTTATTGTTGTTTCGTGTTTTTTTTTTTTTTTGAATCATGCTGGGTGCAGAATATTTATGCGCGATTACAAAATTTAGTTCGTAATTATTCTTGAAAATTACAAAAGTCACTCGGGCTGCGGTACGAAGGGGTCTCGGTGATGTAGTTGAATAAATTTTCTTCTTTTTGATTAAAAGAAGGAAATTGAGATTTGTGCGATTCAAGTATGTATTTTCCATGGGGGCGGATGGATTGCTGATTGAAATTGCTTTACTTCGGCGGAAATCATGTGTGACGATGACGTTGAAAGATAAAAATATCAGATCGTCTGACGAAATGAAATCTAAATCGATGTATGGCATAAATTTGAATAGTTTTGATTTTATTTATCTCCAAGCCAAACTATTTTTCTTAATGCAAATAAATAATGATTTTTGATCTTCGAAACATGGAACTAAACCGATCAGAACAAAAGTCAGATATAGGAAACCTATTTTATATCTGGGACCATCTTATGATAATACCTAAACTGAAACAAAATCTAAATATTTAATTTCCGTGCTAAATTTTGAAATTTGACTGTGGCCAGTTTGACCAGCCTCGTCCAGTGTATCAAAGAAGTAATTCCCTAAAAAATTATCACGAGAACGAGTAATTCACAAAGGATATACATATTCGACATATGTTCTCTGTTGTACTTCTGTCATTGTAGTATCTGCATTCATCCGTGTGCTTTAAAGTCCCATTCTTTTAGCATGTTTTCTCAGGAGACCTTGTCTGGAAAGTATTCCTTTTATGCCAAGTTTCTCAGTGAGAGTTTAAACTGAAGATCAACTAAACGTGAACGGGAGTTTAAACTTTTCGTTTAATTCATTCGGTTTCACAGTCTGAATTAATCTTCCAGTTAACTAAACGCAGTATGTTAGACAAAAACTCGGCACTCGGGCGCTATTGTTTTGAAATGTCAAACGATTCTCTTCATTCTCTCTGTGCTTTCACCACTATAAACGCATAATCTCAATTTGTGAATGCATGAACTTTAGTATGTGACTGTGTGAACTTAAATACGTGAATGTGTGAAGTACCTACCTAACCTATACAGGTCATAGGAAAGTTTAAACGGTAGAGTACTGGCGTTTAACTTAAACGACGAGTTTAACTCTACTTTGAGTCTAAACGAACACTGTGAAAGGGGGCACCGTAGCGCAAGTGGTTAGTGCGTCGGACTACTGTGCCAGCGGTCTTGGGTTCGAATCCCGCCGCAAACACCTAAAAAGTTTTTCACGGTGCCCACCTCTTTCGAATGTCTGACAAGCATCAAAGAGTATCATTTGTCACGATTGAGCTTCTCAACTCGCCGTTCGGAGTCGGCAAAAAACTGTAGGTCCCTTCCATTCGTGCAAAAATATAACACGCACACACAAATGGTTGCGAGAAGCAGGCCCAGGTTCACCTCGAGCTGTAGCGCCAACTAAGTAAGAAGAACACTGTGAAACCGAAAAAATTTTAAACGAAAGTTTAAACCAAAACGAGAGTTTAAACTCTCACTGTGAAACTGGGCATTATAGAGTTCTTAACTTTGCCCTATTTAGTCCAATGATTACTTTCGTCTTTTTGTGGCCCTTTGGTCGGGCATTGCAAACCCTATGCTCCTCTATTCTTGACCATCTCTGGCCCGCCATACTTAAAATTGTGTTGCCTTGATGCCGTATGATGGTGGAGCTATATGCACCATCTCGGTTATAGCCAGTGGCCCCAACTTTCTTGCTAGTTCATCCGCAAGTTCATTTGCGTCCACACCAGACTGTCCTGGTACCCAACATAGTTTTGGACGCTGTTTTGTCTGCTTGGTTATTTTAAGCACAGAGCGATATCCTTCTACAATTGCCGATTTGACGATGCACGATTCTAGAGCTTTGGGCGCGGCCTAACTTTCGATGTATGTAGATGGTGATATTCTTATCTAATATCAGCTTCATTACCAACAGCTCCGCCGCTTTCCGCATAGCTAGAACCTCTGGCTGAAATAAATATAAATGAAATAATAAACTCCAGAACCAGTGCCATTGTCAATTTTCGATCCATCCGTGAAGACTGCAATGTGTTTTTGCCAGGTACAGCGTTTCGTACGGTGTATCGAAGTCCATAAGTGAGAGGATGTCATCCGTTCTATTGAGATTACCAGTTTCAAGTTTATTGGAATAGCGCTTTGATATTAGCTTCTATTCCTGATGTTCATAGCCTAGGTTAGTGAGTCTAATCGCACTCTTGTCCAGGTGCATTATGTGCAGATCTGGTGGTGTGATATACACAAAAGTGTCGAGTGCTACCGTGGGTTTTGTATGGTTTTGGAATGCAGACACTCCAAATAGAGTATGTCAGAGTTTTATTTATTTACGATTCAATTTTATTGTCAAATTTAGTTTCCAAATTTCCAAACAGGGCAGTGCAGATTTTCCACGATTTAACCATCCGATCATCATTGCATTGCCGGATATACCTTATGTTCAATTCGTACCGGGAATTTGTAAATTAAATTAACCGTGCAAAATAAATTTCTGAATTTTTTGTCTTCGTTAGATGACTGTTACAGACTACCATGACGGTTTTGAGCGGGATCTGTCACAACTGTTTATACAAGTCTACATTTGTTGTTTTCTGCGAATTTTAGAATGTTAGATTTTGTTGAGCAAAGAGTTTGCATTAAAATTTGTGTTTCCAACTGTGCTGATGCATTGAAAATGTTACAGAAAGCCTACGTCCCCGTATCTTGTATGTCGAAAACACGGGTATACGAGTGGTACAAAGCGTTCAAAAAAGGTCGTACTGAAGCAGAAGACTCGTCCTTCTCGTGAAATCACTGCGACTACCGAAGAAAATATCGATAAAGTGAAGAAAATCGTGCTTGAAAACCGTCATTTGACTATAAGAGAGATAGCTGCCGACCTTGGAATACCAATTAATTGAACAGTTTATATGACCTTGAGACGTGTCTCAGCGCGATTGGTTCCAAAAATCAAAAAGGGTATCGCAAATCTGCAAAAAAACAAAACAAAAAAAAACACCGTGTTCACCAGATATGGCTCCGTGTGACTTTTTTCTCTTCCCAAGGTTTAAATAACCTCTTCGCGGAAAACGTTTTCAAACATTTAAAGCGATTAAAGGAATTAGCTAAAGGAGCTCGAAGCCATACCAAAAGTGGCCTACCAATAAAGGTTGGAAAAACCGTTGACATATGTGTATTGCATCCGATGTGGATTATTTTGAAGATTAATTGAACTATTGTTGTTTTATTTACGAATTCCCGGTACGAATCGAACTACACATGTATGTAACATTTATATAGTATATTATTAGGAGATACTTTCTGTTCTTAACCTTAAATATCCCCTTTTAACAGTTATTGATGGCAAATTCGGCATACTTTCACGTATGCAAAAGCTTTTCGAACATGGAGCGCTATTACTGTCAACAGATATGTCATCGCTTTCAAAAACAAAGTCCTTTTGTATGGGTCATAGACTATATGTCTTCATCTACAATAAAATACCTAATCTAGTGAGCATTTGTTAAATTATGCTCATTATTATCTATCTATTTTTCTCTTGTCCAATAGTGACTTTGAAAGTCCATTAAAACGACCTCAAGTGCGCTGTCCTAATCTATACTCTGACGTACATAGCTTTAATCTTTAAACACATAAATTAAAACAAATTAAAACAGCGATCCTAAAACTTATCTATTTTCATCGTCATAATTACTTCGGATGGGTGCAAGCTAACTGATCATGCAACTGTGGCATATATCACTTACAAAGCCGGCTCGGCGGCAAAAGATACACTAGGTACTCTTGAAAACACCACGCTAGTTAATGAGATACTTTTAGCGAAAAATGTCAAGGTGGTTGTGATACGACTAACGAGAAGCTGGCAATATTGCCTTATGCCACGATATGATAATCAAGTTGAGTGCTGGGAGATATGTAGATAGGTAGGCGGTGTAGTTTGTAGATACTCGTACATTAGACTGATGTTTGTCACGTGACTTGGTGACATTTTATTAAAGAATTAATTATGAGTCGAATAAGTGGATTAATTGAATGTGTGAAAAATGATTACCCATGTTGAAGGTGTTGCATGGCTATAAATATAGCGATGTTTGGTTTTTAATTTATGTATATAGAAAAATGTATGTACATTTAGGTTCGTTGAAATGAACTGTGAAGTGTAAGGTGAGTTGGAAATTGGGGCAACTGTTTTTCATTTGCCTTGGTTGAATGTCTAACATTTGTGGAAACTAAACAAACTCTTGTAGTACACAGTGTAGGCCTGCTGATGCGACTGTTATTTTAACATTACAGCTGTAGCTGTTCGTTGGGATGAATTCGGTAATACCATCAACCACAGCTGTCATCTAGGACAACAATAGTGATATAAGGATGTTTAAATTCTTTACACCATCTTTTTACGAAACCTTACATTGAGCTGGATTTATTCACAATGCGGTTTATATGCTCTTTAAAAACAAGTTTAAAGCTAAAATAAACACCGAGCTCCTTAAAACTTTAAGCCCGATGGAGAGAGAGAGTGCTTCGATATCATGTAATTGAATATAGTCAGTACCTGTTTCCTAGTGATTTTCATGGACACTTGAGTGGGTTAAGGACTTAACCATTTTTACAGCACCAGGTATACTGAAGTTATAAACATTTGATTGCAGAAGTTTAAAATCAATTATGGTTGCAATTGTTTTACTAATCTCCATATCGTCGGCAAATGTAAGGATGTTCCTAGGTTTCATGATTGATGGAACGTCATTGATAGCAAGAATAAAAAAAATGGACCTAGGACGCTCTCTTCAGGGACACCGGATCCTGCTAAGAAGGAGTCTGAAAGAAAACCTCCTAATATTACCTCTGCTTGAAGTAAGGGCCAACCCACGAAACAAATAATGGGGGGAAACCTAACGCCTTGAGTTTGTAAATAAGTTGAGATATGCGGCAATTTAAAAACTCATTCCTTCCTCATGGCTTCCAACCCAGGGTTAGAGGCTCTAGTAGTAGTAGGATTTGTAGTAACAGTAGTATACATAGTAGTAGTAATAATAGTAGTAGGTAACTGTATTGTTTATTTTATAAAACATAAAATAAAACCGTTTGACAAATGTCGTCTATTGGGGACGTTGAGACAAGGCTTACGTGCATTTTATGAGATGTACTCATCTATTAATCTTTTTCGATAATACATCTTTTATCTATTTATGTACTGTTTCCTAGAAGCTTTCCATTCCTATAGGGAGTTGGCTAATGAAAAGTATCTACTCTGCCTCCCGATCTTCCTATGAAATGAAGAACATCTTCCTCCACACGGAAACGGCAAGAGGAGCAATGTCTGCGTTCACCTTCCCGATACCAATTTGCATTTAATCCTAATATGCCAGTCTGATCTTTATAAGTCCACATGAAGCTGTCTGTCATTTGCATCATCAAACTATGAGTGGTCTATTGAAAACTTCAGTTTCTTAGCCTCTCACTATGGACCACCACTGGTCTATGTGAGGCTAAGCCGCCACCCCATAACCTAACCTAGCCTCTCGAACGTTTTACCCATACTTCTACTCCAAGCATCTTCAGTTAAGTACAGATCATGCGCATTTTCCCAAGCCATCCAAAATGTTTTGAGATGCCAGATCTCTTGTTCGCATCAGGTATGGAGTAATGTCTCTTGGTGAATGCACGTTCAAAAGGTACACGTTTTTGTTCAAGGTTAGTGGAGCTCGTTAGTCCGAGCTTTGAAAAAAGGAGTTTAAGTGAATATTCGATTGCGATGTGTGTAACTTCTACTCTTCTCTTCGCCGCCGATGCCAAGTTTCTGCAATATTAAGACTCTAACATCCTAAAATATCCTGCAGGTAGTTTAGAAGCAAAGCAAATAATAGAGGTCTAACTAAACACTCTTTACTCCCATAGTCAGAGACTTTTTCACCATCCCACACCACAGACACTGTGTTCGTGGGCAGACCATTTCTTGCCACCACTCAAATCAATTAAAATGTTTGATGCTACTTCATAAACTCTCTGTTCAGGCTCCAGGGAAGGTTTATTGGGCATTTTTATTCTTTTCCCATCACCCAATATTTAAGAAAATAATGGTGCAAAAATGCACTATTGGCGGTTAAAGGATATTTAAGGATACTATTTTCTACCTCAGAAGACGATAAAAATCATTGGTGCAAAAATGCACCAGTGGCAAGAAATGGGTTAACTGAGCTAAGAACATTTTTTTTTTTAAAAAGAGGTTCTATAACTTCTGTTAACAACCGCAGACGAAACATCCACTTAGACAGAATTCAAGGTGCGTATAATGAAGGCTCGTAAAAAACTCATCCCTCAACTTAACAAATTGGATATGATATAACTTAATTTTAAGACTTGGATTTTCTCACATCAATTTGGTTCCTATTCATACATATATCATCCCAACTAATTGCCATGTCAAAAGAGAACATTACAGCACGTCCAACATTGGAAAAAAAAAAAAAGGAAAATAAACCTGTCATCTGAGCAACGGCCATTAAAAGATCTCATCTCTCCCATGACATTAGCATAAAAGTTCCATCATCAAAAAGTCTGCAATTGTTCTTAAAGAACAATAATAAATGAATTAAATGTCTTAGGTAATAACCGGTCCGGTTTAGTTGTGATTGTGATTTGTTTGCCAACAACAACAAGCACAGCAACAGAAGACATAACAATTAACTCTGGCAGAATAGCATAGCACTTGCGTTGTAAGCCTTAAAGAGTGAATCGCGCATTCACATAAATTGCAAAAAAAAAAAAACTCCGGCAAATAGCGTATACCATTGCCACTGACATATGAGCACTGAGCTGCTGTCCGGTGTAGCACTGTCGGCGGATTACAGTTACACATTTAACTAAAAATACCATACGAACTGACAATGATGTGTTGTGAGTTGTGACTTTTGAAGTGGTAATTATGGAGTTAGGTTAGAGGAGCTGCTTCCACCTCCAGCAACAACAACTGAGGCAGAACATGGCTTAAACTGTACAGCAACAGTTTGGTATTTTATGTCGATAGCTTAGCTACAATTATGCGTACGAGTTTAATGGAAAGATGCAGAGAAGTTGAATAAAAAAGAAAAAACACAACGTTACCAGTAATTAAGCTGTTATAACTGCTGCCGCTGGGGGTTCAGTGTTACCCACCTACACAGAACGGTCAGTGATCTGGACAGGGGGTATTATTATGCCGACAGTTATTTTGCGGGAGTTCATGGAAATTTTCTTATTTCTGTCACATTTTCTGTCACAAAAAGAAAATAACACGAAATGACAAGTTCAATGTCAAGCTGTCAGGAATTCGTAATTTTAATTTGATGACGTTTACTTTGTTCTTAGAAGAGGTTACTTACTTTGAGTATCACGAGCAATTTTGGAATATGTTTTCCAAATTTGTCAGTAGAAATCGAATTAAATAGGTTTGTTTGATGTCCCCGACACTAGGGCGCCCCCTTGTCAGTGTATTTTTGTGGCGGTCAAAAATCTGATTGTAAGCACCGATTCATCGAATTAAAATAATACGTCGTAATAACTGTCATTCTTTGACTGTCAAAAAAACCTTTTTTTAACTTTTCCTGCGCTTATAGGTCTGTTTGGTGTGCTTTTCGTGATCCAAATGGGACATCTGTCAAATAGTAAATAATTTTAAAAGTGGGGGAAAATCCTCTCAGAAACTTCTAATTACACAAACAAAAATGAAGATTGACATTTCACGAATTGTCAGATGGCTGTTTGATAGATGTCCCGGGACTACTAGGACTACTACATGGATGTGGTGTAGCACGATTTCGTAGGAGGGGAATTTTTTTGACACTCTCATTTGGCTCTCTATTCTCTTGATTTTTGACAGGTTCAGTAAATTTACGTAAATTTATCTTTTTTCTGTGTAAGACTTAACTCGCCGTCAAATAATAAATAATTTGAGAAGTGGGGAAAAATCCTCTCAACCAGCGGAAATTTGTTTTTGTTTTCCACCAACTGAAGATTATGACATTTCACAATTGTCAGATGGCTGGTCTGACAGAGTTGTTCAAACCTACGCGAAGAAAAAGACTGTGTAGGATTGTGTACGCTCTCAGTGGAGGGGAATTTTTTTCAACTGTCATTTGGCTCTCTCTTTCACGAATATTTTGGGTTAACAAACATGAAATGTGTAGGAATCTTACGAATGTGTACGAATGTGTAGGTTACCAAACAGACCTTATGTGTCGTGTCACGTCAGTGCGCATTAGGGAGCCCTACATTCGACATCGTACAACAAGTGTGACGTGAACTGTCAAGGTGCACACAAAAATCCACACAATGGGAAGTATTGAGGGGATGCGTTAGCGGGTTAGATGTTACCTTACCTTCAGTGTTCCAGTATTTTGAATGACTCTGATTGACTGGGAGACTTCATTTTTTCTGATAAAATCGTAAACTGGAGGCTTAGTTAAAATGTTTTGCCTGAAATCTGAACTGCTGGGCTTTTACATATAACCTTATCTTTGGAGTGGGTGGGGTTTTGTAATTTAAAAAATAATTCTTTGAATGGAATAACTGAAGTGGCGACTTGATTCTGGGTGAGACATTTGTTTGGTTTGATCGTATTTTAAATTTGCGTTTTTCCCACCGTCATTATCTACAGTGAACTGTCGATAATTCGAATTTCACCGGACCAAGGAAAATTACAGAGGCTTTCGAATTATGGAAAAAATGGATCATAGAAAAAAATATATGTGCGTTAAGCTTAATTTCTATACACAGGGCAAACGCATCTCTTACAGCCCTATTATGGTTAGCGAATCGAACGTTCGATATGAAGCGAACTCTTTTGCGAATCACCCGTATCGTGGTATTATGTTCGCAACTGTCATTTAATTTGTGTTTTGTTGTTGCAGCAGTTGTTTCACAGGCGAATGACACATTCGCTAACCATAATACCACGATACGGGTGATTCGCAAAAGAGTTCGCTTCATATCGAACGTTCGATTCGCTAACCATAATAGGGCTGTTAATCATTTTCATCGCCCATTTTGGTCACATACAATGGAATTGACTTCAAATTATAGAGGTGAAAATCACGTTCGAATTAGAGATGTTTTTAAGTTATTTTGCACAATAGAAATTAACGAAAGGGACAAATTGCATAGGTTTTCTTCGATTTACAGAGGTTTTCTCATGGGACTCTCATGGTTCTTCTATTTACAGTGATTATCGAATTATAGAGGTTCGAACTATTGAGAGTTCTCTGTACATATTGTATGTACCATTCGCATCAATAGCAAATATATCAACCAAAATGAATTTATAAAATAACAAACATTCTTTTGGTAGTTCATTTTGGGTAGAATTTTTGCTTTGATCGTTATTTGAATTTGTTAAAATTTATAAAGTGCACTGCTTCAGGAATTTCTCTTTCTTTTGACACCTCATTTGTTAAAATTGGTTAAGTGTGAGAGCCGCAAATGGTACCGACCAATACCATAAACGAATCTTTTATCTTCAAACATTGAGAAATTATTTTAATTAATTTTTAATTTTTTTCTCTTTCCTTTGCAGATGAAAAAACTCAAGGATATTGAGCGCAATAAAAACAATAACAACATAAACAATAACAATTGCAACATAACTAACAAAAATAATACGAACAATGAGAAATGTTTTATAAATACGACATGTGGCGAAAGGGAATTCCATTCCATGGTAAGTTGACTCTGATTTGTTATTTTTTATGACTATCCAATTAATTTATTTAAAAAATAGAAATATGTAGTAATGTTGGGCATGCAGTGAATTGAATCTAACCTGCTATTTTTTTTTTTTTCAAAGACTTGAGTTTTATATCCTGCGTAGCTATCGATGGAACGAACACCTGCATCCGAAGTTTCTGTGGACATATTTTTCTACTGTAACTTGATTTAATTGAATAATTTTAATTTGTAACTTCCAATGGAGTGCAATCTAGTTTTGATGGCAATTAACCTAGATAATATCTGTTCAGTTACTGACGGACATTCTCTCTTCAATTCGATGTGATTGAATGGAACGGGCATTTTAATTCAATTCGTCTACTAAATTGGATCATTTAGCCAAAGTCTTGTTAAATTCTAATCGTTAACGTCACATCTTTCTATATTCGGGTAACAGATCATGTTCACCGAGGACTATTAGCGCCATCTAAAGTTAAAAGGGTTTCTGATTTTAGCAAAGTTTCAAACCATAACTTATGTCGTTCAATTCTTGAATGAAAAAAAAAATCTTACAGCATTTATCGTAACGTAACGATGTGACGTTTAGGGTCTTCCATCAAATTTCTCTTCCTTGAAGTAAAAGGATAGAATTCTACTGATCGTGCCACCTGAAAATGGTAAACCTGTCGAAGAAGACTTATGATATCTTCACAGATCATGAACAAAACTTTATAATTCTGTGTGAAACACTGAATTCACTGACAGGGCTTACAGTCAAATGAAAAATCTAATTGATTCAAATAAATGAACCGCTCTACGTATACACGCCCCATTTACATCTCTTTCAAATGTATACAAACGACAAGAAGCCTTGAAAATCGAACAAAAAGACACCAAACAATGGTAAAGTTTAATCACGTCCATCATTTGCATCGATGGGTTTTCAGGTGCGCACGATGCTCTCTGTTCCCTCTTGTCCCTCTCTACACAGTCTTCTTAGTTTAATGTCAAGTTCAACCATAAAACTTCGAAATTCATTACGGCAATAAATTAACTAAACATTGTGCTGTGTTTTTTCGTATCTCGTTTTTTTTACAGCCACATGAAATCACTGAACGAATCTTGGAAGCTCACAACGATGTTCATGCATACAGGTCGAAGGTATTTATCTAAGCCTAGCTTAATGTTTCAATCATCTGTGAAACTAATTACCTGTGTTTTTTTTTTCTCTTTTCCCAGCAGGATCATCAGAATTCCGATTCAGATTCGGCACTCTCATCAGCGCCACCTTCCATAAGTCCACAACCACCACCGACCGGTATGGAACCTGCAGATATATGGCAAACGGTGAGTTACCTCTTTCTCCATAGGATTCGAATTCCCATAGGAGTCGAGTCGCCAAGAGGCGGTGGCCTTTTAGCAATGATCCCGAAAGTCACCTTCGCCTGGCACATTGATCCCGCACGGTAAGGTGTACGAGTTTATAGAGAGACACGACACATGTGGAGGAGGTTTCAGGCGGGAATCGTTCCATAAAAAAAAAAAAAAAAAATTGAAAAACTCCAAAGAAACGCTGTGTGAGGATTATGTAAATTTATGAGTTTTAAAGGAGAAGCCCCAGACGAAGGTACGGCTGCCGGTCTGTGGGTGAAAGAGTTGAAAGGAGTCATTCTTTGGTTGTCTCTCGTGCAAACAAATAAAGTTAGTTACGGTTGTAAAGCCACCCTTTGTCGGCTAAGGTCTTCGAAAGAGATCTTCATTTATAGTTTCGTAGACTTGTATCGGGAATGCTATGGGACGAATCGTGCGTAGTCTTCTTTTTGTTCATAGACTAAATGACATCCGTATAATCTGTCTCTGATCCCGCACAAAATTCTTTTGTTCGCGTCTAGGAATTCTCTAAGGATTTGCAGAGGTACGAGTATGCGTCCATATAGGCTTTCAATGTCACGCGTAGATGTTATTATAGTTTTAGAATTGTTCAGTGTTCCCTTATATGGAAGAAGGTTTGCATTGATAAAACCATTTTATTGATCTATAAAAATTCTTTAAGAACGATTTCGTGGTAAGCATGTGAATCCGTCTATCTAGTTTTTTTGGTGTGTCGTTTCTTTAGATGCGGACCACCATCTAAGACCAATAATCTCATGCTTTAGAGGACCGTTTATAAGCTTCTTATCATTGATTACCTACGCGCAGCAGAAACAGAAGTTGATTTATTCCTTTATCGTTTGTTTTAGCAAATCCTCTTAGCTGCGTCTTACTCTAAATGCAGTATCTCTACAATTTCCATCTAATATGACCATTGCTTTAGGATCATAACCTTCAGTACATCATAAGTGGAAATTGCATCACCAGTCCTTAACCTAAATCTCTTTCTCTAACATTTCCCAATCTTTTTTTCTTCAAGAGCACGATATCGAGAACCATTCTTGTATAGAGAATGGGCCCTACTATAGCCCCTGTGCGGAAATTGAATTTGTTACCTGAATAAGGAAATGCTGGGTCAAATTGGCCGATTCACGAAAAAAAATGGAATACTTGATTTTGTTCTACATAATTTTTTATTCATTCATTATTTTTAGTTGTTAAATATAAATTCTTACTGTTTTTACTTTTTTGAGCAATAATTGTATGCTATAGACATTTCACAATGTTGTTTGCAAACAAATTTAGTGCAATAGTGCACTTAGTTGACACTTTGTTTGCATTTGAACTCTGTGGGCAAACGAAGCATCGTTGTTCTATGCGTTCCAAATTTTAATAATTGGAGCTACATAACTTATAGCGTTGGTGTCTTTCAGCCAGTTCTTCAGCGCTGTCAAATCGAAGATATCTTGAAATGGCTTTGAAACGTTTGATGTGCATTTGTGCGTTGTTGCACGAAATATTGGCCTACCACCTTTTTTATTCCATAGGTTACGTTAGGTTAGAACGGGGTTATGAGGCTGAGACATCGCAAAACACTAGGCACCATAGTGGGCCCATCGCGATCCCCTGGTGCTATCTATTGATGGTACCTAAACCGAAACATTTCCGTCTAAATATTTGATTTCCCTGAAAAATTTTAAAATTTAATTGTGGCCAGTTTGGCCCGACTCTTCCAATGTATCGAAATGTATTTTATTCCATAACTGCTCTAAGTTTTTCCCATAGCTTTTACAGACCCCATACAGCAGTTGTAAGCCCAGGTATGCTTCAAGTTCTTCTCGATCAATTTCTTTCCAATCACTTCCGTATATTTATGTAAGTATGTATACCTTTTCGGTTTGGTATTTCAAGAATATTGCTTTTTATTTCATTATTCAAATAAAGATCAAACGAACTTCTTATGTCGCATACAAACTGTTTTGAATGGTTGGTTGGGCCCGGAAGGACTACCAAAATGTTTTCTCTTCTTACTTTGCCTGACTGGGGTACAGGATCTTCTTACCACATAATGTTCCCAACGTTGGAATTGAGAGCTATTGCGTCATTATGCTGCATTGGTAATATCAGTCGAAGTAATGGATTCTATGGAATAATCAGATTCCAGTTCTGATTCTGGAGCATACGTTTCATCGAGTAATTCCTCCTCATCAGTTAAGTCATCATAAATGTCCGCATCACTTTTCTGTTTCATAATAACTTCCGATTCCCCTTGTGACAGCAACTGGAAATGCCTTTTAAAATTTCCAATACCAATCCGAATAGTATAACCTACTTTTCTTGCACGTTTCATTACAAAACATTTTCTATTACAAAATTGTTTTTTACCACAAGAAGATAGCTAGCAACCAAATGACCGAATATCGCAAATCAGTTTCTCAAATAATGCAAACAAAATGCAACTCGTTTCCAAAATGAAAAAATTCTGCATATCAAATTATTTGTATTGGGCAATTTTGACCCAAAATTTACCTTGCCGTTACTAAAAATGAAAAGCTCAGCTCTGTTGACCCTAGCTAATATTTTTTTTTTTTTGGAATCCAAAGATTTTGTACATCAAATATGATAATGAAGGATAAATGAACCTTTCAGTTGTGTGTCTCTTAAGAGAGCGGTGTAAATCGCATTTAAACTAAAAAATTGGGTCAATTTGACCCGACTCCTTTGGGACCGCACTTTTATTGAAATATAAAATCTTCAATTTTACCTTCGAAAGTTTAAGACAATTGTTTTTTTTTTTTTTTAATTTTTATAGATAAGAAACTACACAAAAGATATTGAAAAAGTACAAAATGATTTGGAATCCATCCAAAAGGAGAATGAAGCACTGCAAAAGGAACTGAATTTAGCTAAACAACAAATATTGGAATCTGAAAAGATTGCTATTGAGGTAAGTCCCACGAAAACTAGATTCAAATCGAACTAAATAAACAGTTTTGTCCATCTTTTAGGCAACAAATAACGCCAAAATGCAACAAAAATTGTTCGATCGTGTAAAATATCTCGAACAAAAGGAGAACGAGCTCCAGGAGGAGACACATGAACTGCGTGAACAAAACGAACTTTTAGAATTTAGAATCTTAGAATTAGAAGAGAGCAATGATAAGGTAAGTTACCCTTGCGCATATGCTATCCATTTAACAAAGTGCCTAAAAGTAGGCAAATAACTTTTTAAAGAAACTCCTTAGAGTATGCAATGATTTTTATTCAGAAATAGCTTTTCTGTTAACTCTCTGTTAATATACATTTTTTATTCTTTCTTTTGATTCAATGGTTAAAGTCATGTTACTTACAATGCCATGACGTAAATAGCTTTTTTGTAAAATAATTTCGACTTCGATTTGATTTCTCCCCCGAATGTGAATCACCAAAATAAATGTCAGCCATCAATAATTGTTGACCTACCACCACCCAATTGATTGGCTCTGATTACATCATAATGATTAGCTGTGACTGAGTTTTAAATTTATTGAGTGTCACTATGCGCTCGGAGGGGTGCCTGATAAGTTTTTGTTTATACATATGTATGCATGACAAATGTGATTTATGAATAAACAACACGCACATTTCGACCTCGTTCTCTGCCATGGCTACTAAAATTCTAATGCATTCAGTGCGAAAAGCTTCGCGTTTTACGCTTCACAAGACATTTTCTTTTTCATTTTCAGGCATGTGTTCAGCTACACCTACACAAATAAAATAAAACCACGATAGCAATGAACTCTAGTGAAATACCGTGCGTGACCATACCTAAATGCGAACTATGCTAATATTGTTGTTGGCTAGTAAATGAATAACACGCATATGAAAAAAAAAAAATAAAAAAAATAAATATTACCGTCCTCCCCGACGGGGAATTGAACCCCGGTCTCCCGCGTGACAGGCGGGGATACTGACCACTATACTATCGAGGATGTTGAATTTCGCCTGACAGTGTTCGGTGTTGTCTTGTTGGATCCATATCTAGGTCTAGGTTATTCTTAGAATTCGGTACAAAACTTTGCAAGATGATTGTTCAGTTTATGGTTGTTGTTTTCTTTTTGAAAGTAAATATTTAAATTCCATGAAGTGAATCAGTTAAAAACCAGGTTGATAGAAAAAATGCCGACAAACGAATTCGATGATTCTGCGGTAAGCCGGGGAATGTCGATGAAATAAATATTTCAGAACCGTGTGAAATTTTGTTTTTACATATTTTTTCGCATAAATTTTAAAATCTAGAATTAGTCTTGTAACGAATTAAATTCCTGAAAACCGCAAAAGTAAACTTCAGAGTGATGGCAGACGGGAGTGGGTTTGTGCCATTTTCTGTTTAACTAAGCCAAAGGATACTTAGTTTACATCTACCTAGGGTGTGGTAAAAGAAACTCTAAGGGTTTGGCCCATTGTGAATTGAAAGTGGAACTCCCTCCGGACATTTGAAGGTTATAAAAGTGACGCTATAGTACCTAACCTACATTAATTGTCTGTGTAGGTTAAAGAGTTTTCGAAGTGGTATTTAACGAAATGGTTGCTAAATTATTTAAATGAAATTCAGTGCTCTCAGTGTTTAAATGCAAAATTTGAGATAATGTATTACATACTGGCGGATTTCAAATAATATGGCAAAGATACGTTTTGTTCAGAAGCGCACATTTTTAACGTGATTTAAAGTCTGCTTTCAATGGAATGAAACGAATCCAACAGATCGTGGTAAAGCGGTTTTAAAAACCGATTTTGATCCAACTTTTTACATAGTAATCACTTTGGTGTTGAGAAAAATAGCTCTTTATAGGTAGCTAGGAACGTAAAGTATGGCAGTATGGCGTATCTTGCCATACACAATAAGCCCGTGTGCGCCGTTTTGTTACCACAACCTAATTTGGTATATTATGTGTGTTTTGGGGATGCTGTGCTCAAATCCATCCTGTGAAATAGAGTTCTATGTCGAAAATTTCTGAAACGTTCTTGAGGAAGTACAGTGAAATCTTTCTTAAGCGGACAGCCAAGGGACCGGAGTTTTTGGCCTGGTTATGAGAACGCATTCTGTATGGGAAATTAGAAATTGGTTTCCCAAAAAGGTGTCCGTTAATGCGAGTTGTCCGCCAAACAAGGTGTCCACTAATGAGGTATTTTACTGTACATATCTGCCGAGTGTAAGCTGTCTGGCTCTGGCTAGTGCCGGATATTCACAGAGCAAGTGGACACGCTCTGGAATTTCAATGGGATACCTAACCTACAAGCATACATAAGCGCCGACTGGCCAGTGATACCCGTATTTATTGCCACGACCAGACTTCGTAGTGACAACAAAATGAAACAAATATCAGCGCCTGTTCAAATTCACATAGAAACTGTCGCCATCTATTGTCTCATTGTCGAATTACTGAGAAAATTGTTCTACTTTTTCCAATTTCTCGGGCAGGATACGAATACGGTGTTGGAAGTACGCTTCATCTTTAGATGCCATCTACGAATCGACATATTTTTAGCAATCTTCATAAGAAATAAACTTCTGCTCGAACAGACCATGAGCCACCGATCGGAACAAGTCATAATCAGAAGGGGCAATGTCTAGAAAATACGATGGGTGGGGTAGAACCTCCCATTCGAGCGTTTCCAACATTTTTTTGACATGTGTTGCGACATACGGATGAACATGTATGAAGTATTTCGGTCGTTTTTCTTCAATGCGCTGGTCAAGAGCATTAATTGTAGTCGGTAGCGATCTTCAGTGATGGTTTCATTCAGTTTGAGCAGTTCATAATAGCTCACAACGTTCTGATCCCATCAAATACAGAGCATGGATCCATGGATATTTGGCTTCGCCATTGATACTGATGGTTGGCCCGACTTAACCCATGACTTTCTGCGCTTGGGGCTGTCGTAAAGCGTGCAAACCACTTCCGACACGTTTGCTCAGCTAGAGCATGGTCACCAGGCATAAACCTCCGCTAAAATATGATGACTTTCAGCAGCAGACTATTCATCATCACTACTTTTATAAAATGAAGTCTAAAAAAAAGTATGTATTGGGCATTTATCTCGCTTTATCTTAGTTCTTAAATATTATATTAAAATAAAATTTACATATTTGTTTAGATTATTTCACAACAAAGATTTTGATATATATATCTTCTTTGTTCATTTTCTGTGAGAAAAGTAATAACATAAAGAAATATTGTTTGAATGCTTTCGGGACAACGATCAGTGGAGACCATTGCAACCGTCAATGCACCAGCGACAGCGGGTATACGTATATGCGATACATGCGTGTAGTATAAGTGATTGGGATTGCTTCGTGCTAACGTAACATTATGTATTGTAATAGATCGATCAACTCTAATAACTGGATAAATTTGGTTGCAATTTGTTTTATGATAAGTAGGTGCAGAGCTTGGAACAGATACAGATAATGTATGTATTATGTTTTGACGTTTTGGCGGTAAGAATGTAATGTTTAAAAAAGCGGATAAGTTAGATTGGAAGAAATTGCTAACCCACCTGCGTCACTTTTTTCTAATAGTCTATCGAAAATCCTTTATCCAAGCAATTCATTCAGTCATTTGGTGCTAAGCAAATTGTGAAGAGAATTTTTTTGTATGCGCAGCGAAGCGGGTACATCAGCTAGTATTACCAAAAGTAATGAATTTAAAGTCCCTGCTAAAACAATTTATCCAGAACAAAGTTCGACATATTCGATAAAGTACAAAGTGCTATTATTCACGCTCCAACCAAATGACATATACTGAAACTGACGCCTTATGATAGTTGGTTTAAGCAGGCTACATACACACTATTATTTTTTCAATGACATTCTTGCTGAAATGATGTCAAAATGACAGTGTGTCTGTGTAGCTTGAAATTAAAAATTTTGATTGGAATGCTGAGGGTTAAAACTTTTCATGGATTTTGCTAGAATGACGGAAAATGACACATTGAAATGATAATGTGTAGGCAAATTTCATCATTCAGCATTTTTCAGTCTAGTTTGCACGTGTTTCGGAAGCAACATTTTTAAAGTAATGGCTCCCACTGATCCAAAAGAACTTTTGGAAGAATTTATAAATTGTGATAGAAGTCACACCATTCTTTGAGACACAAACAAGGAATTTCTTTATCATTCTTTTTTTTTAAATCAAACTCCGCACCCAAAAACGACAAACTCAACAATGAACAAGAAAAATTGAGAATATTTTCGAAGACATCTCATTCCTGGAATTATAGTGTTTAGGCCAGAATGAAATGATGGGAAATGACAGTATAGACATGTAATTTCAAAAATGATAGTGTGCATCCTACTTTAAAGGAAAATATTTGGCGTAGCTAAGACATGAATGATGTACCTACTGCGTACACCATCTCTGGCAACTCCCAATAAAATAATACATCTATTAGAAAAACAACTAACCATTCTTTGGATGCATAGACTGGCATCTTTTCAAACGTTTTTTTGAATAAACTGGGCCTACCGATTACTTGCGAGTACGAACAACAGAATGCCGTGGATGGTGAAGCTATTTTGAGTAAATGTTTGAAAGACAAATAGGAATGACAACGGCTAGATTAGAATTAAATGAGACCAAGGGTGATGATTATATGGTATGTAGGATTATGGACTTGCCATTCTTTAAAACTTTTAATACCTTTATTGGCGTTTCTTGTTTCCTACGAGTACAGTGAACATTGCAAAACATGAACCCCCCAAAACGTGAACAATGTATTTTTTTACATAGACTGCTCTAAAACGTGAATTTTATAAAAGCTCTAAAACGTGAACAGAAATGTTTTCAACATTTCTACATACAAATGCACTGAATTGATTTTCAAGACTGGTAATATTGACAATGCGTAGTATTCGGGGGATCCCATAATAAACCGACATAAACGTACTTAGACGCCTAAGAGAAAATGCAGTTGTTTAAATATTGGGAAAAATACAACCGAAAAAAATTACAGATTTTTTTTTAGCTTTTTAATAAGCCTTTTATTCTTAAAACGTTCTAATGTCAAAAAGAAATCTAATCAATTTTGTTAATGAGTCATGCCATTATGTGTAATAAATATGTAAAAATATTCATGAATTGAAGTGAAAAGGAGATAAAATCGAAGAAAATGTGTTTTATTTTAAGAGCAAGAGGTAGGAATACAATTTAAATCATAAAATGTTACATTCCAAAACATGAACAGTCTCAAAAACATGAACACCCTCTCCACGGTTTTAATAAATTCACGTATTCCACTGTTCATTGTATATAAATTAGTTTCTTTGCACTTTCAAAAATGATTTTCATCTGTCTACGATCATTTGAACCCCACAAAATTAGGTATGATAAATTTTTGAACACAAAATTATTTTCCGGGCCCTTCCCAGTCCAAAATACCGTTAAATTGATATCTTTATGTGCTCAACATGAAGATAATTACACATTGTACTGGTACATAATATATACAAGTAGGTCGGTTAACTGCTCTGTTTATCTTAACTTCATATATGTATGTATCTACAATCTAGATACGATTTATATCTTTTACCCAAAAGAAAAGAGAAAATTCCATTCGAAGCTGTATTTCAAAGATTTAATTGCTTTGAACAGACAAGAATGTGCTAAATGCGAAATGATAATTAATTTTCTTTAATGGCTCCACAGATAAATGCTTAATTGTTTGTATTTAACTCTTACATAAGATATGTGCACATATTGAATGTACATACACTACACAAATGTAATTGTTCGAGTATGTGAATGTCAGGTTTGTTATTGAAAATCAATGGAAAGATTCTTATAGAAGCGCAAAACCTACGGAGATCTGCCATATAAGAATTTTCATCCCACGTTTAAATGATGAGCTATCGCTTGATTGTCTCAAGCAAAGTCAGCATTTTTTAATATTTCTGTGACGCGTTCATTTATTTATTTAAATTATTTCGTTAAGTGCAAACATACTCGTAAGCTCGCTCATCTAACAAGGAACAAAAAGTAAACACTAAAATATTTCAAAGCCCACATGGGTTCATCCAAATAAAAATTTAAAAAAAATTACATTATTATAAACAAACATTCAAATTCCACTTTCGGTGACCTTAAGTTATGAGTTTAATAATTTAATTCACCTTGTGACACTAATCTTATATAATGACCATTGACTCATCCACAATTTATGTGATTAAATGCTTCGGGATTTATTACGAATACTACGGGGGGTTGAGCGCGTGATGCCCTGGAATTGCTTAAAACAAGTTCCACATCTGTTTGTAGAATATCAGGCAGCCACACGGTTTGTAATTATACATAATGTCCACATTCATTGGATATTGAATGTAATCGCGGAGTAGCGTGGGAAATGCTTTGCAGGAATCGTAGCAGGCAATTTAGTCTTATATAATTGCACGCCACCGTCTTGCAGATTTGACGATATGATTCAACGGAGGGAGATGGCTATTTCTCGATATTATACGATTACCGAACTTCCCCTTCAATAGATAAATTTTTTGATCAGACCACATATCACTGATGTCAAGTCTATCCAATTCTGGCCAAAAAAAAAATCTTCCAACATGGCACGACAGCGAACTCCATTGAACTCCGATCATTTTCTTCTACGAAAAAATACGGTCCGATCACACCCCCCTCCAGCATGAAATCCACACTACACGGTCACTTTTTGTGGATGCAATGGAGTCTCTTGAAGCACGTGTGGGTTTTCTGCTGTCCAATAATGCATACTTTGCTTATTGACAAAGCCATTAAGCCAAAAATGAAGTTCACCGCTGAAGATGATTTTTCGATGAAATTCAGGATTTTCTACAAACTTTTGCAGTCTTCCAATCGGCGCTTCAAATGATCAAGGGGCTTTAGTTCTTGAGTTAATTTTATCCTGTAAGGTTGTAGGCCAGGATCTTCATGCAAATTTCGCCACAATGTGGACTGAAAACCTCCCAATTCCCGTGAGCGACGTGGAATCGACTGATTTGGCCGAATTTGAAGTGAAGCACGGCTGCGCTATTTTCGGCACTTCGACCGGTGCGTTGTCTCACTGCCACAGAAACATTCAACAGTTAATACGTTGACTCGAATTTATCAACTATAGCACGCACAGCCTGTCCAGGGTTACATCTGCAAATTTCCGGAAAGGGTTCGGAAAGGGGTACCTGGCGACCAAAAGGGGTCTCATATAAAATTCGAGAATAGGATTAGTATTATTTTATTATTGTACTTTTATTTATTTATAATTCAATTGCTTTTAAAAATACATAAAGCAAAAAGAAAAAAAATCAGTTCACTTACGAGAGTCCATTCGCATATTTTTTGCACCAAATATGGGGTGAAACGTGTAATGCTCTCAAAGATAGTAAAATTACGAAAAAGTAAACAAACGCGTTGAACAACAAAACATGAAATGTTCAATGTAACAGTTTTCATATGTATATCTGCCCAAAGAAACATCTTGTGCTAAAATTCGTAGCACGGGGAGATTTCTTACTCTCTTTTTGCGTACGCGAACGAGTTTTCGTAACTTTTCGTAGATTTTCATAGTTTGGCGTGAGCAAACGCATCCATAGATAGAAATCGGGTAAATGCAAAAGTGAGATTGCTGCCGATGGCGATGTCTGCTATAATGTGTCTCAATTTACAGAAAGGGTTCTATTTTTTCAAAAAGGGTCAAATTTCGATAATTTTAAAAAAGGTGGGTCCTGGGGTCCGTGCCATCAAAGAAAGGTTCAATTTACCCCAAAGGTAACCCTGAGCCTCTCTGGTGGGACGTGTATTACGACGGAAAATTAGTAAGCGCTCTGAAAGTTGCGACCACCGACTCAGAATTTCGGTAGTAGTTTCTAAATAAAAATGTAACCCTTAACTGAAGTTTTGACATCGGCAGATGATGAAAAAAAACTTAAGCGTGCGTTTGTATTAAAATCAAAATTGTTATACTCCTATTGAAAAACCCTTTATTTGAGTCAGAAAGATGATCGAATTCTTCTGCCAGCCAGTCCTGGACATTGTCACAGTAAGTTTGCTGCTGTCTGAACTTCCTCCAGTCGTAGTTTACAGGTTTAATCTTCTATATAAAGCTTATCTTCTTTAGATGACACCTGAAACTTCCATGATCTATAGATAACGCCTAGTACCCATTTCAACGTTCTCTGACTCAAGCTTAAAACGTTTCTCTGATTAGAGTTAGTAGGCACCGTAGCGCAAGTGGTTAGTGCGTCGTACTACTGAACCAGCGGTCTTGGGTTCGAATCCCGCCGCAAACACCTAACACAAATGGTTGCTGGAAACTAGGCTTGGTTCTACCTAGGACTGCTGAAGCCAAATATTTATTTTTTTTTTTTCTGATAAGAGTTAATCGACAGGTCTATATCGCCTGACTACATCGTTCCACGGTTGACCCATTTATTGATCCGGTTTTCTACCATTCGTCTTCCAATTGAAGAAAATAGTTCCGGTCCGATCTGGAGATTGTAGAAATTCGACGAGTAACTCTACAAAAACGTGCTGACTCTCTATCTAGTTATGCGGCTTAGATACTTTTAATTCGGCACTTCTTACAAGTTATGTCCTTAGGGTATATCTGAGATACATAGTTGGAAATTATGCTTCTTACCACTAAAACTAAAGTGGAAGATGAAAGTATAATGCCACAGGTTAAAAAAGAAGCTCCAATCTACGACATCCGATGTCTTTTGAAACTCTCCTCAGGGAGAATTTGATAAATCAAACTAGAGCCATAACAAATCTAAGAAATGCACAGGTCGTAAAAGAAATAAAATTCAAATTGAATTGAGGTTGACCACCACTGTTGTAAACTATGTATTTCTGACTCAACCACTTTCTCGCAAATTATTTTATCCAATATCTACACATTGTATCTAAGGTCAGAGTGAGAATGATTCCCCCCCCCCCCCCCCCGCCATTCAATCACAGTCACACAATCAAAAAATTAATCAAAACTAAAAGCGCGACCTACTTCAACTATGTATAATGAATCTGGGTGAAGGCTTCAGGGCAAAATAGAATTACAATAAAATAAAAAAATAACATTCAGAGATATTCTTCATTCAAAATAAAATAAAAGAAGACTAAAAACTGATTTCATTCATACACTTGCCCCTCTTCAAAATCATTCCATTCTTACCACAGAATGTATGTAAACTTAACCAACCCGTAGATACCCAGGTGCGCATTATTTGTTTGTATGCCTACATCGTACTTTACTAGGTGAACCTCGTGATCAGGAGGTGGTAAAGAGTCGTGACACAACAATGAGATACAAAACAAAAAAAAAAACGAAGGAAAAGGTTCAATTTAGCGCGGCTATTTTCTAGTTTCTCGTTACTTTCAGCTAAAAGTATCACTTCAAGCGCGCAGATGAGATACACTCTGACTTTCGTCGTATCGATCCGATACTCGTAGCTCTATATATGTGGTTGGGTCACTATTTTTTTGTTTTGTTGAAAAGTAGAATATCGCATGCGAACGACCAATCATTGCGGGATGAAAACAATGCCAATGGGAACAATATTCCCTTTTTAGATACACTACGAGTATGTACGTTTTTTTCCATCTCGGCTTAAAGCGCATTACTGCTACTAACCAAGAGTTGAATAGGAAAACGTGACTTTTATTCTTTTTGATTTGTTTTCCCATTGTTCCTTCAATTGCGATCTAAACACAGAGTCCACTTCTATGCCAGATACTCGTACTTTGTATCTCGTAAGCCAACAATAGATAAACTTTATACATTCGATTTTCATGAATGAATGAGGGGCGCGTAGGTGGTGCTATCTATCTATAGGTGGTCTGGTTCACAAAGATACTCGTATATTGACTTAATTAGAGCGCATTTGTTTAGCTGGTGAATGGGGTATCTCGTACTTTTGTGCATGATCCTTTGCAAGTTAAATGAGGCTTGAAGGCGTTTTATTTATTACAGTCGATTTGGGCATTTGTTCAGTGCGAATTGGTAAGAAACTACAAAAAGATCATGGACTTTGACCACATGCACGCAACTCGCGTATCTATGCCTTTAATCTCTGCGCAGAAATTGAAACCTCTCCAAGCATTGTCTATGTGTCAGAAGCGCGCATTTTGCACGTGTGGCCAATGACTGCCACCTGAGTCACTCAGATATGAAATGAGTCATTTATAGTTCAACTCTGAGCCCGGAGTCGGATCGCTGTTTGCAAAGCGATATGAACGACAACTGTGGGTGAAATGAGTTCTCACCTGCAGAAACCCGAACCTATTTGTGTGTTTGTGACTCGAAACACATGATGATTTCAAATCGAATTGCTTTATATAGCCAGGTTTATTATTTTCCAGAAGTTGACCACCCACGATGCTACTCGTAGCTCCTCGATTTGGTTATTACTGTGAGCCTATAAGTCTGCGACTAATGGCATTGACTTTGCGACGATGTTTTAAATATTGCGAATGCAATTAATTAAGTCGTTATGAGGTGAGCTTGGTTATCTGTATTTGAGTGGGTGATATTGGCTTGGTTGCATTTTCCATTTGAACGGCATAAAATATAGAGCAGCATTTGTCTGAGGCTAGAATATTACAATGTACTATTTTTTTTATTATTTAATCTTGAAAAAAATCGAATAAATTATAATTGTATTCAACTTCTTCAAAATCGAGTAGGTAGGCTTAGCTCAGAGTGGCATGGGCTCCAATTTTCAATCGCAACTGTTGTCAATTATTCATATGGAAATGTAAAAAGTGACATCGCTAAATGCTAAGATGTTTCAAGCAGACTTTCGTACTAAATACTCTACAACTGGCCAAGTATTCAGCGCAAGAAAAAACTATTCACCTTCTTTGTTGACTTCAAAGCTTCAATTGATCGGGAAAATCTCTTTTACAAACTCTAGAACTTGGGAATACCATCGACAAGTTGGAGAGATATTGCGATACTTAGAACCTATCCATTAAAACAGACAAGTCTAAAATTATGATTTTTCGAAAAGGGTCGAAAGATGCACACCAAACAAAAAAAAAAAATCTGCCCATCGCTTTCGCAAAGCGAAGCAATAGGGCAATATTAAGCTCCAGTAGATCAACGTCCCGTAGGACGTAGCTGCGCTAATGAAGTGCTGAGCCGTCTCGTCTTCTTCCAGGCACATCTAATTGTTTAGGTGCTCGTTTATGGGAGTGAACCCAGTGACCAGTCCTGTGAGGATTTTGAGGTCATTTTTGCTAAGGTGTAACAGAAACTTAGTTCTGTCTGCCCTGAGTGCGTCTACTAACATTTTGGCCTGTCGGCATGACCTAAGCACGTGCCAATGGTTATAGTGCTGTAGTCACAGCAGTTCAAGAAGCTTGTTTTTAGCATAAGCTGAACTGCAGCCAATAGCACGCTGACGACCGATAAAAGGGGTCGCTGATCCAGGTCTGGCCAGAGCATCAGCTTTATCGTTTCCCGGGATGGCAGAATGTCCCGGGACCCAGACCAATGTGATCTTATTACATCACCCAAGCTGGTTCAGTTTATTGACAGCTTCCTCAACAATTTTTGAGTTGATCAACGCTGCTGAACAGGCTTTATTAGCTGCTTGACTATCAGAGCAGATGTAGATGGACTTGCCTTTCCATCTCTTATTAAGTGCAATGTGCGCTGTGCTAGCGATAGCATACACCTCTGCCTGAAAGACAGTTGTTAATTTACCCAGTGGAATAGATTGCTCAACGTGGCATTCTTCTGAGTAGATCCCTGCTCCGGAGAGCTTATCCATTAAGGACCCATCCGTATAGAAGACTATACTTCCTGATAGGAAACCAGACCAACCTCCCCTGTTACATTCAGAGCGATCCAGATGGAGACATTGGAACCTTCGCCCAAAAAGTTTGGGGTTACAAGCAACGCGAGGAATTAGAAAAACTGTTTCGTTTCTTTTTAAAGCGTATATTCAAACTGCTATCTACAACGCCGAACTATGTGTTATACATTGAGACTGTATTGCCGAACATGCTTTTAGACGCCCTCAAGTTGCTCTTTGACTACATTCTCAAGATTTTTCCAAAGGATTCTTCAAGACTCGTCAACAGATTGGCGAAATTCCTGATAGCAAACAAACTCAATTTGGATGCTACTCTTAGAGTCCCAGGGAGTCCCATTAAGGCTGGATGTGGATGATGTTACTGAAGTAAGAACACAGCTATATGAACTGCTATCGTCCATAAACGAAAAATTGCGTAAAGGGTGCATTACCATGGCAAATTCTAACATTTTTCGTTAGTTTTATTTCCTCAAATTCCAAAAAAAAAAATTTTATAAGTTTCTTTTCTCAAATTACCAAGCTAAATTTCAATTTAGGTGTAGAAAACTACTTTCATGCGAAATATTCCTCCTTCCGAGCGAAGGGAGAAATATTGCCCTTAAATTATGTGCCTCAAATGCCAGATCTACCACTTTACTGTGAATTGTGAATTGTGCAATCTGCGTGAAAGAGAAGACAATTTTCAGTGACCAATCTCACGCAAAATCAGGAGAGATGTATTTGAAACAAACTTTTTAAGCGAAAATGAAACATAAGGTGTTTTAAACTGAGCCAGAGGTTAGACTGCCATTTTTGAATTTTGTCCAACGTTCAATGACGTATAGAAAGAAATTTTTTACCGAAAGTTTTTATTCATATTTCCTTTTTTTAACTTAATAGCAATAACTGTAAATTCCTGTCATTTCCAACTTAAATTAAATTGAATGTAAAATTATATCTGAATGTATTATTTTTTTGGTTTGCCATTGAAACCTATAGTGGGCACCGTAGCGCAAGTGGTTAGTGCGTCGGACTACTGAGCCAGCGGTCTTGGGTTCGAATCCCGCCGCAAACACCTAAAAGTTTTTCACAGTGCCCACCTCTTTCGAATGTCTGACAAGCATCAAAGAGTATCATTTGTCACGATTGAGCTTCTCAACTCGCCGTTCGGAGTCGGCAAAAAACTGTAGGTCCCTTCCATTCGTGCAAAATAACACGCACACACAAATGGTTGCGAGAAGCAGGCCCAGCTTCACCTCGAGCTGTAGCGCCAACTAACTAACTAACATTGAAACCTATCCCGAATCATCCCGATTTGCTTTCTTACTCCAAGCAATAGTTTCGTCATCATACCTACAATGTGAGTGCTTTACCCTAATAAAATAAAAGAGGAACAACACAGTCAATAAAATGCTCGTCACCGCACACAATTTCCATAAAAAATACGTTATCTTCTTTTAAATATTAAATACATTAAAATTGTGTGCTACATATTTCAAATCTAATCAATCGATTTCCATTCGTGAAGCGCGACCACAGCCCAGACCCACCGCACATAACCGAAACTATTGTCCAAAGTACGCTATACTCGTATGTATCTCGTTGCGTTTTAAATGTGTATCTTTACCGCATTTTCCATTGTGTTCGCTTTCGATTTATCTGTTACTATTGATATAAAAATCCATCGAGTCTCGATCACAAACATAATAAAGATCAACACCTGGGCAATTCGCTCGCGTTTTACTCATTTCCACTCATACGAGTATAGTTTGAGTGAGTTATTTTTTGACAAGTACGCGGCGATCTTGTTTGGCTTAGCGTTAGCATTAGCAAGCAGTATGCAGCAGTGTACCTTTCTTTTACCAACTCTCGGTTACGTGATCAGTTCTCATGTGAACGTTGTCAAATGTGAATGATACGGCGCAGTATATTCCAAGTGCGGTTCGGTTGTTTCGTTTGAGTCTTTCTCGTGGTCTTTAGATACGTACGAGTATTTTAACTGCCAGTTGATCGTTTTTTGTTGTTGTTGCTTTGACCCACCCTCAATTGTTTTCAGTGACGGTTACCAAAAAAAATTCAAAATAGAAAAAAAAAATAGCTTTGAACGTGATTGGAATTTTTTGTTTTTTGCATTCAATTGTTTATAACGAAAGAAATTTTACTCAAATAAACCATCATTTTGATTAATGATGATAGAATATCGTTATGATTTCACCGTGCTAAAGTGCGATCATGATAGTGGAAGTGTTGGCGGTACGACAACGATGATGATGGCTGCGACTACGATCCACAATGAAGATTTTGATGATGTGATCGTTTAAAGATTGTTTTGTTGTTGAATTAAATTAACAATTATTCGCAGCAGTTGCTTGCTATTTTTTTTTTTTTTTGTTATCTAAATTCAAAGATAAAAAAAGGGGAAACGAGTTCAGAAAAAAAAACAAATACGGTGTTTCCGATAAAACCGATCGACAAATCATGTTTCTTTAATCGTGTTTTTTTGATTTCGACTTCAGTGCGGAGACGAGAGAAAACGTGATTACAAGAAAAAGCTCTTGGGTATTCATTTAAATTTTTGTTTGAATACCCGCATTGGAAGAGGAACCATCTCTTTACAGTAAATCCAAAAGATACTGCACTTTTTTCCAAGTCAGACAAGGAGACGCGGTTGAAAAAAGATGCTGTGCAATGAGGATTTTATTACCACAGTAAGTTCCACGGGGTTAATTGTAGGATAACCTATAAAACCAAAGTATCTATGTATGTAACTTAAAGTGTAGATACAAAAATAAAAAAAAAGATTGTTTAGCATTTTGAGAGCAATTTAGATGTCTGGAGGTCTACGAGAGCGAGTTGATGTAATAAATTTAATTATGCGGGCAGAGTAGGGTGGGTGGATGAAAGAGACACTTCATTGACATTTAACGATTTTTTTTAAGGTTTATACGGAGTTGTACATTTTTTTGAATTGAAATTTTTAAAGTGTTAAAGGAAAATGGGGTTAAATGATGGTCTGTCTATGATTAAATTTGAGCAATATTTTGGAGTTTTTAAACTTAGTTTTATATAAAATGGAAAGATACCACAAAATATTTCAAAACATGTGAAATTTTACCATTCAGGTTCACCTATTTTGGGAATACTTAAAGCAAAATCGAATTTCAACAATAGTTATGTGTTACCGAATGTCTCCACAAAGTCACATAAACGGATTATTTACTTAGGAAAACAAAAACTTTGATTTGAATTGGTCCTAGCTTAGGTTAAGTAAGGTAAGGTTGCGTAGCTATCATATATGTACATATATCTATCAAGAAATATTCCCCCAGTATCTTTTTTCTTAAAGAGGAGACTGTCGGGCAGCTGCACAGAGGAGTTGAAACGTTGATTCGTCTTTCTCCTCATCCATGCAGCTGCGACAGAAATCATAGGCGAAGATTCCCCTTTCTGTTGACGTGTTTACCTATTGTACAATGACCTCAACTATGGTGCTCTGATTTAAGTCTTGCGCAGATTTAGCTGAGGCCAAATCTGCTTAGCATGATAACACTTATCGAGGTTATGCCATCTTTCATTAGTCTGTTGCAGTACTTGTGTAAAGATTTTGTGCCTTATCGTTTTTGTGGTTGAATTCCCAAGTTTTGTATCTTTTCTAGCTAGTTTCTTCACAGTTGTATGTCTCTATGACTAGAAACCCAGCACAGGGTGAGCGTGCATCTGCTCAATATCTCGTTCAGAGATGCGCGGCAGTGCGTAACCTATTTTGATCCTTTATTTGGTGATTTTAGTGCTTAATAGCAGCTTGGCTATAGGTACTAATAACAATGTTGCTTTCATCGATAACAACTCAGCGGCTTCACGAATAACCATCGCCTCCTCCAGGAAATACATTAAATCTTAAATTTCAGTGCCTAGTCTAAGTTCCATTCGTGTAGATCTCCAGTACGAATTTTTCATTTGGACAGATAACCCTTCCATTTCTGTCTGTTGTTAATATAGCCCTAGATAAAGTGTTTATATTGATTTTAAGCCTTTTTGTCGAGAATGAAATGAGGTTTTACTTAGTATTTCTGGTAATGCTGGAACCAAAACCTGTAAATTGCTCTTCTGGAACACCTTTAGACATTGACTTGGTGCTTTTCCTCATCTTTTTCATTCCTTTATTATTAGCTTTCAATAAATCAATAAAAAGATTGGGATGATACTTACATATGTATATTTCTGATGTCATGCGGCACTGCTCTTAGCGCTTTTGACTTAACTTTACTTGAGGAATTTAAAGTTGAAGCTGGAAACATTTGACTATGTACGCAATTTGTTTTATCCAAACAAGAACAATTGTCTTCTTATTGGACTAACAAGGATGAGCGCGTCCTGCTGCATCCTTAAACTACAGTCAACTGATTGTAGGATTTCTGAAAGGATGATGTAACTTCAAAAAACACCTCTTGCTTATGGAAATGTCACAGGAAATACCCCTATCGAATGTCGAACTATCAGGAAACTAAGTGTCATCTCACAAACTCAATCTAGTATGTATAAATACCCAGGGCTTAAGAAAGGCGAAGAAACTTCTGAGTATCTATAACTTGAAGAGATTTAGAGTCTGTATTTGTCTTGACAAAAACAAATTCCGCACTCTAACTACGCTCCTTGATATGATATGATATGATGCGCGACTAAAGAAGATCTATTGTATGCCCCCTTTCATATCTAGGAATCGTACAAATGTTTTTCTGTTTAGTTTTAGGGTTTGATTCGTGCAAAAATATAAAACGCACACACAAATGGTTGCAAGAAGCAGGCCCAGATTCACCCCGAGCTGTAGCCCCACATAAGTAAGTAAGTTTAGGGTTTGATTTGTTTGCTGTGATTAAGGAACTTTTTTCAGTGCCTTAGCCCCTCTATGCCGTTCCAATAACTATTGAGTTAGTTTGTTGTCTATTCTGCGACGACTTTATTAATAGTCGAGTTCCACTTACGAATCCCTCCGATATCTACGAGCGATCCGTAAGTGGAACACGATTCCTCAACTGAGGAAAGGGAGATTTTTTTGCATTTGCTGAGACTATATTTATTTGGATTCGTTTCCTCACTCTTTCTGTTGAAACCGAGCATGTGGTTATATTGGACATTTTATGAAAGGAATCCATAGCTCTAAATGCTGTGGAGTGAGAAAATTGTCATGTTTTTCGTTTGCGCATATTTAATTCAAGTAAATGAACCTGAAAAACGAAGTTATTGAAGAAGAATACTTATTTTGACAGATACATTTCTCCTCTGCTGAGAATGTTGTTCCACTTAATAGGAAAATCTCTGCTGAGGCAGCTGCGAAAAATCTCTGAGGGATTCGTAAGTGGAACTCGACTAATATCTAGTTGAGTGAAGCAATATTGAGGGCCTGGGTCAATGAATAGACTGTTGGCGCAGTTTTTTGTCAGGATATGGGCCTTTTAGTTTTGACTGTATTGACGGCAAATAGTTCCACTTGGTATTTTTCTGGAATGACATCAGTCATGATCCACATAAGGTTGTTTTTCCATTAAATGATGTTTCGATATTTTTATGAGGCTATGGGGTTAAAGCACACAAAGTGACATGTGATCACTAGCACTTGTCTTAGCTAGATTAACTGCGCTGCTTACGGGGCACTTTAAACTCAAGAAACATCTCAGGAAGTTATGTTTGTCCGATTAGAGATTTTGTAATGAATCCAGAGTACATACTGGAGGAATGTGGGGAGCTAATCCGACATTCTGAATACCAACGTAAAACAGAGAAGCTACCACTTATAGTACCCAATCTTTTACTGCGATATTTCATTCTTTACCTGGATTAGATGTGAGCTAAGCTCTCTGTAACCAATTCCAATAGAAATAATGACGAACATTACGTTTCTTAGTTCAGGACTCGAATAAAGCACAATAGACCTGTAAAGTCGCAGTGCACCAAACTCTTCAATAATAATAATAAAACAAACGTACATATGAATTTATTTACATTCTTCTAGTGTTAATGAATCTCCAGCTGTGTCTTGAAACAATCAATAAATCGTCGGCGGCATTCCTTAGTGCAATTAATCATCATGTGCCTTTTAAGTTGTTGTTGCAAGTGTGTTTTTGTTTAGTATAACACACAATTTATTTAATATATTTTTATGATGGAGATAATCTCCATTTTTAGCACTATCTCCGCCTGATTTCTATCTTATGCAAAAATTTACATTTATCTAACTCACGTGGCAGCCAGTACAAATGTATAGAAAAAAACAAACAACTTCTTTACCAAACTGATTTTCATCATTTTTGCACATTTTCAGTCGATTTTATATCTAAAGCAGGCCAACAACAATGCGCGCCTTCGTTTTATCTCGATCAGTAAATATTTGCACTAACAATTTTAAAACTAATAATACTTGTATTGTCGGCACACAAGGAACCATTCGTATAAGGACAGGAAGTGACGGCGCGGCGTCGCGAAGACAATAATTTGTTTGAATTCATGTGTGCATACTTTCTTTCGGTAAATACAAAGCAAGAACTGTTTCCCGTTGCCATCTGTTAACTTTGCCAGCAGTTATAAATTTAAAAACAAATACATTTTGCATAAACAGCACAAAATGTTGAGCTATTTAAAAATGCAAAGCACAAACATTCAGCGTACAAATGCAGTTTTTTAATGTCATACTTAAGCTTCTCACTCGTACATGATTTACCCGTATTTGCCAACTATTATTATTATTTTAATTTATTCAAATAATAATCGACCGTTTATTCCACCAGACAACATAATGTAGAGTTGAGTATCATATTTGGAGAAAAAATAAGTCAATCGTGTTTGGGTAAAACATTTTTGATGAACGCGAATATAACAAAAAAAAAAAAATACATATCTGTATATGTATCTCAGCTCGTCATGACCTTGTACTCAATTCTTATTTAGACTAAAAAAATGTGATATAATGTAGTTTAAATAAAATAAATAGATGCTTAAAAAAAGTACGCAATTCTCACTAACATTATTGGAAATTTGGAGATACACTTGCAAACTCCAAAAGTAGTTTCAAATGTAGATTAAGGAGAATAAGTAATTATCTAGCTATATAATCTGAATTATGGATGACCGTTGACATTGAAATAGTCGGCGCGCACAAGGGAATATCGAATAGCTTCGCAGATATTGAGATAGAATTTTAGTCACAGATGAATACATACGAAACGAATTCCTTAGCTGGACGTGTATGCAATATAAAACACTTGGAGATATTTAAGAATAGCGGCTTTGATGAAAGATTTTTTTTTTTGTATTCTGTAATAATTGTTAAATACAAGTAAATATTTTTGTTCCATGCTTTCATTTTTTGGAATAATTTAGGTGAAACCATTTTAGTTTAGTTTATTTCATCAAACAAAGTTACAATGCTTTAGTGATTACTTGATAAATACATATATAAATAATAAATAAGTATACAAAAAGGAAAGGAAAGAATATTAAACATTGCCACTGTACGAGAATAATTTATAATCTCACGTGTTCTTATATAAATTTAAACAAAACTGTTCTTCCAAAATTTCACTTTATTAATAGGCAGATCTTGTTCTTTTCTCTACAAAAACTATTTCAACAATGGGCTTGACCAAGCGATCAGGTCACCATTATATACATACAGAAATGCTTCAAACTTGTATTAGTGCTATGACAATTGATGCATATGAAATGAGACTAAGTAAATGCTATCGCGATCAGACCGCGTTACAAGTTAATTATGAAAGAGCGTAAAGAAAATTATATAAATACAGTAGTAACAGAAAGTTTACGTTTTAGTTTATGAAATTCATGTAGTAATAATATTAATGTAATAAAAACTAATTAATTCTTGAACATTCCCCACCACAAAGAACTATAGTTCTTAATACAGCGTGAAACATACGTATACCCTTACACTGACTCGATGGTAGTAGTTTGATTCGGTCGCCGTGTTGACCTGGCTATGCTACGACTCACAGCCGCCTGGTAGTCAGTGCAAGTAGATACACTGGATGTATCTGTATATTCATTGTTGGTTGGAAGAAATGCTATTTTTGAAATTGGTCGCTTGAATCTCTTTCCTTTAGACAGAAGTGTAACGACACGAACGCGGTTATCTGGGCCTGGATGTACTTGTGCAATTCTTGCAAGTGGCCACTGGCCTGGTGGGCACCGCTCATCAATGATAAGAACGAGGTCTCCCTCTTGAGCATTTCTTTGCATTTGCAACCACTTAGGCCTTGCTTGCACACGATTCAGGCATTCGTTTGCCCATCTTCTCCAAAATTGTTGCTTTAGTCGTTCCACAACTTTCCATCGACTTAAACGATCAATATTGTAGTCAAGTAAATCTTCTTCGGGAACACAAAGAGTTGGCTCACCAATTAAAAAATGAGAGGGGGTAAGTGCGTTGCAGTCTGAGGGATCGATTGATAGCGGGCATAACGGTCGCGAATTTAGACAGCTTTCAATTTCAGCAAGTAGGGTACTCAATTCCTCATAGGTTAGAATACGATTTTCCATAATGCGGCGTAAGTGATGTTTGGTGGATTTGACACCGGCCTCCCATAGTCCACCAAAGTTAGGAGATGCCGGTGGTATAAAATGCCAAGTAGTGCCGTTATTCGCAAGCAATTCAACCAATTCGTCTGGCAGTGTAGATTTGCTACGATGGTTAAGGATTTGTAGCTCTTTGCTTGCACCAACAAAATTAGTGCCACAATCGGAGTATAGATCTGTACAAATCCCTCGTCGTGACACAAAGCGTTTAAATGAAGCCAAAAACGATTCCGTTGAAAGACTTGTTACAGCTTCCAAGTGGAGCGCTTTTGTCACCATACAAATAAAAAGACAAATATACCCTTTTGTTGTTATTGTATTGCGTGCTGTTGATTGCTTGATAATAATAGGGCCAGCGTAATCGACACCACTATGTTTAAAGGGACGAGTAGGTTGCAAGCGAACTGGTGGAAGGTTGCCCATTATCTGCTGTGCTGCTGTTGCATTGTACTTAAAGCAAGTTATACACTCCCTCAGTATGCGTTTTGCTAAATTGCGAGCGGAGAGAATCCAGTACTTACGACCAACGTATGATTGCATTTGCTGCAGACCACCATGAAGCGTTTTAAAATGAGCATCTCTGAAAATAAGAGCAGACAATGGATTTTGTTTTCTTAATAAAATGGGATGCTTAAAGGAATAGCTAAAATTTGAGTTTTGTATTCGTCCACCCACTCGAAGAACTCCATCAGTATCTAAAAATGGACACAAGTTTGCAATTCTGCTGTTAGACTTACTAAATTTACCATTAATTAACGCTGTGATTTCGGAATTGAAATCCAATCTTTGAGATAATTTTATCAGTTGCAGGAGTGAATGTTTCAGTTCAGATGTTTTCAGGAATCCAATTTCTTTATTTTCTCCTGATTGTAGCTTAAGTGAAGCATTGTGAGTAAATCTGTAGATATAAGCTGTTATGCGGATTAGTTTATGGAATGATGAGGAAAAGGTAAGGATATATGGATATTCAATTGGATAGTTGGTCGTTGTTGTTGTATGAATAGTAGTGTTCGGTTTTCTTACTTCAAGGTCTGTATTAAAGACAACGAATGATTCATTTGGCCAACTGCCGGAAGGTTGCGAAAGCCAATTGGGGCCTCCCCACCACAATGTATGCTGTTGTAATTCTTTTGGTGTTATACCACGCGAAGCACAATCTGCTGGATTGTCATGCGTAGATACATAACGCCACTGATTCATATTGGATAGTCTTTGTATATCTGCCACGCGGTTACCAACATATACCGACCACTTTGAAGGTTGACCTCTTATCCAAGAAAGAACTGTAGAACTGTCGGTCCAATATAAAATGTCAGCTATATCCCTGTCTATCTGCACGCAAATGTTTTTGACTAGTTTTGCAAGCAGTGAGGCGCCACATAGTTCTAGCCGTGGGATGGTAACTGTCTTTAACGGCGCAACCTTAGTTTTAGATTGTAATAAACTGATATGTCCTGCTCCTGTGCTATCAATTACTTTAGCGTATACCACTGCTGCAAATGCTGCCTGTGAAGCGTCGCAAAAGCCATGTATTTCTATGCGACTGTCGGTATAGCTTCTAATCCATCGCGGAATTTTTATCAGTTCCAAGTCCTTTAGTTTACTGCGATAATTGGTCCATTCCTCTTTTAAGTGTCCTGGTAGCGGATCATTCCAATCAAGCCCTGCCAGCCACAGCTTTTGAAAAGTAATTTTTGCTAGTATAGTAGTAGGAGCCAGCCAGCCCAAAGGATCATACAGTTTGGCGGCATCTGAAAGAAGACTTCGTTTAGTAATTTGTGTGCAGTTTTCAAAATTGATTTTAAATGAGAATGTGTCAGTAGTTGTATCCCATTCAAGACCCAGAGCTTTTACAACATTGCAATCATTCAATTCGAATTTGTTAGAGATTTCTCTGTATTCTATCGGAATACTCTTCAACAGTTCCATAGAGTTCGATGTCCATTTTCGCAAATTAAAACCGCCTGCTTCTAACAATGTACAAAGCTGCATTTGCAAACACTGCGCATCAACGTCCGTATCAGCCCCCGAAATTACATCATCTACATAGGTGTCTGAGTAAAGCACTTTGCAAGCTTCAGGAAATGATTTCTTTTCATCGGTAGCGAGTTGTTGGAGCACTTTAATGGATAAATACGGGGCCGATCTTGTTCCATATGTTACTGTACACAGCTTAAATATTGAAATATCATTTTTAGTACAGTCTCGCCACAATATTTGCTGATATTTTTGTTGGTCAGGAACTACTCTTATTTGGCGGAACATTTTCTCTATGTCCGAACGAAACCCAATTTTAAATCGTCGCCATCGTGTTATAATAGTAGGAAGATCATTCTGAAGAGCGGGGCCAGGTGATAATTCTTCATTTAATGATGGTTGAGGTGGTCTCTTACTACTCCCATCAAAGACGACACGTAGTTTTGTTGTAGTGCTGCTTTCACGTAATACACCATGATGAGGCAAAAAGTAGCAATTTGGTTGTAGGTCTTTTGGGTATGTACCAACCTTAACCATGTGACCAAGTCTTTCATACTCATGCATGAACTTATAATATTCATTAGCAAAGACAGGATTGCGTTGGAACTTTGCCTCAAGTTGTTTTAGTCGATGAAGAGCGCTATAATCAGTGTGGCTGAATGTGGTTAGCGGGACACCAATAAGTGCTGATTTAAATGGCAATGAAATGGTATATCGGCCACTTGAATCACGGGTATGCGTTTCTTGGAAATGCCGTTCACAAGCTTCTTCCTCTGCAGTTTGTTGTCTCAATTCTAATAACTCTTCTTGTTCCCAAAATGCACGAAGCTGATCATCCAGAGCGCACACATTTACATTGATACCATCAACTGTCGGGGCGTTTGATGTTGGCCCTGAAATAACCCAGCCGAAATGGGTCAGCTGCAAAAAAATGCCCTTTTCATATTTCTTCTGCTCAGGGAGTACAATATCTCCGTATATATCTCCGCCAAGCAACAAATCAATTTGACTTCGCTCAGTAAACCTTGGATCAGCTAGTGATAAGCTCGCCAAGTCAGGTAAAAAGCTTTTGTTGACTGGTGGTGGCTGATAAGATGTGAGCGAAGGGAGAACTAAAGCATTGCACTCTAATCTAAAATCGTTCTCATAAGAGGAAGCGAGACATAAGCTAACGTACTTGCGTGTAACAAAAGGTGTTTTTCCGCCGACTCCACTAATTTTTGCGAACGTATTAAATGTTTGCAGCTTAAGTGTTTGAACTGCTTGCTCAGTAATGAGAGTTGCCTGTGCAGCTTGATCAAGGAGAGCTCTTAGAAAATAAGTTTGACTTCCAATATTAATCATTACTCGTATTGTAGCCAAGAGAACCTGCGGTAACGTGTATGTATTAGGTGCACTACAGTTGAATGCTAGGTTTGTAGCTTGATTAGAAGTAGCCGGTTTAGTTAAGGAAGAACTTTGTTGATTTTGCAGACCAGTTTCCTCGGGAGCCCTAGATCCACGAGAATTAAATGAAAAATTTGAAAATTCATTGTGTACAGAAGTGTGGTGCAGCTGTTGACAGATTTGGCACCGTACGCTTAAACGGCACTTCTTGTAGGTGTGACCCATCCTGAGACAATTGATACAAATCTGCTTAGAGAATATTAAGTCGCGCTTTCCAGCTGTGGACAGCGCAGCAAATTGAAAACACTTGTAGAGTAGATGCCTTTTATCGCAGCAAGGGCAGTTCAGATCATCATTGATAGAAGTAAGGTGAATGTTTCGATTAAACGGCTTTCGAATAATATTAGTGGACTTAGTAGGTGTTTCCAGAGAGTCATGTCTTGTAGTATTTCGATCAGCAACAGATTCCAGAGTTCGAAATGTTGTTTCCAGGAAGGAAAATAATTTTTTCATTGAAGGAATTGCAGTGGAGGCTTCCAGCGACTGTTCCCATTCTTTACGTGATTGCATGTCGAGTTTATTAACAGTTAAATAAACTAAAATTGCATCCCAGTTATCCACGTCGATTTCCATCGTTCGCAATAAAGCAATACAGTTTCGAGTGGTATCTAATAACTGTTTAATACTTTCAAAGGTACCATTAGCAGTTGGAATTGAAAATAATTTTTTTAATAATGCTTCAACAATCATTTTCTTATTGTGATATCTTAAGTTCAACGCTGACCATGCAAGCTCGTAGCTTGCATCTGAAGCTGGATATTCGTTTACAATGTCCTGTGGGGTACCAGAGCAGGAACCTCGCAAGAAATAGTATTTTTGTACCTTAGACAGCGATTGATTGTTGTGCACCAGTGAGAGAAACAGATCTCTGTACGAGATCCAAGCTAGATAGCTGCCAGAAAATGATGGAAGTTCGATTTTAGGTAGTCGAACTTCAGAACAAATGCTTTCATTATGACTGTGGGATGGAACGCGAAATGTACTCGAATGTATTGGAGGAGAATTGGGCTGCTTAAATCCTAAAGACAAATCCAATAGCTTCCCTTTGAATGTAAGGTAAAGATCTTGAAATTCATAATACACATTATCTTTAAAATAAGGTACATCATCTTCTTTTAAGGAATTTTCACTCACATGTTGGCAAAGCTGCTCGTGGTTTTCTTTGAAATCCTTGCGGATAACCTCAATTTCTTCAAGAAAACTCTGTACATAACCGCGTGTTTTTTCTGCACTGGGTTTGATTTCAAAACCTGATAACATGCGTTGCAAATGACGCACCTGTTTTCGTTGATCTTCTATAGGACTAGCAAGATTCTCCATTTTATACTTGTAAATATATTAAAATACCTTTTAATGAAATATCAAACCAATATTAATCTCCAGTCGATGTACAGCGGCAATCTCCAATTGCAATTGAGGTTTTCAGCAATATAAATTAGATAATAAATCCCGGGTTTCGGCACCACTTTTTATGTACGAGAATAATTTATAATCTCACGTGTTCTTATATAAATTTAAACAAAACTGTTCTTCCAAAATTTCACTTTATTAATAGGCAGATCTTGTTCTTTTCTCTACAAAAACTATTTCAACAATGGGCTTGACCAAGCGATCAGGTCACCATTATATACATACAGAAATGCTTCAAACTTGTATTAGTGCTATGACAATTGATGCATATGAAATGAGACTAAGTAAATGCTATCGCGATCAGACCGCGTTACAAGTTAATTATGAAAGAGCGTAAAGAAAATTATATAAATACAGTAGTAACAGAAAGTTTACGTTTTAGTTTATGAAATTCATGTAGTAATAATATTAATGTAATAAAAACTAATTAATTCTTGAACAGCCACCATTAATGTTACTTAAAATTAATAGCAAATTAGTTTTAAATGAAAATCTACTTAGACTAAAATCGATCATATCGCTAACGGAATTGGTTTCGCTTAAGCACCTAGTCAATGGTTCATTGGCAGCATAATTTAATTAAAAAAACATTCGGTTTCTAAGCATCCTCGCAGGAACATTGAAATTAATTAAGGCCAAAATTTCGGAACAATCAATATGATTTGCCAATACATCACGAATGAACATAACCTCAGAGATCTTTCTTCGAATGTTAAGAGGCGAGATTCCAAATAATTTGCACCTTATTCCATAGGGAGGCATAACAATGTCCCAGTGAAGCCTTTTCACTAATACTCTAGTAAAACGTTCTTGGATTTTCTCGATTCTAAAAGAGTGAACTTCATACAAAGGGCTCCAAACAGTATTACAATATTCAAGAGTAGACCTAACAAACGCAGACACTTCAAAGTATGTGGATCACAGAACTCCTTTGAATTACGCAAGATAAACCCCAACATTGAATTACCTTTGGCGACTAAAAAGTCAATATGCTTTAAGAAATCAAGTTTTTGGTCAAAAATTACCCCAAGGTATTTTTTTAAGGTTACTATTGAGAGAGGAGTATTGCTCATTTTATAAGTGAAATTAATTGATGAACGATTTCGACAAAACGTTAAACTTTGACATTTTTCGATATTAAGGTATAAGGATCAATTACCAATTTGACAATCTCTCAAGATCTTCTTGTAATAACAAGCAATCCTATTCAGTTTTTATACAACGAAACACTTTTAAATCATCCGCATACATAAGGCACTTAGAATTTAAAAATAAGTTGGGAATGTCATTAATAAATAACAAGAAAAAAAGAGGTCCAAGATGGCTACCTTGTGGAACACCCGAATTAACATTGATAGGTGAAGAGAGAGAGTTATTTATACGAACATACTGAATACGACCCTTTAAGTATGCCTTTATCCAGTTCAAGAAGCTAGAGTGGAATCCAATCGTATTCAACTTCATAAGTAAAATATCATGGTTAACCCGATCGAATGCTTTGGAGAAGTTCATTCTTAAGTTTGCCATAAATAGGGATGGGTCAGTACTAATATTTTGTGGTATTAACTTATACTAATATATTCGTTAACAAATGTTATAATATTTATACCAATACAAAATATCACTAATATTTCTGAAGGCAAGCTACATCAATTTATAACGATAATCTGTAAACATGCATCCAATTGCTATGTCCCATACACAAAAAAAAACAGTCTACAATTTTTGTGTGGCGCAACGTTGATATTCCAAGCAAGCCGTCAGCTACTACACTACTTCAAGTGTCCTTTTCCTTTCACTTTTCCCTTCAAAAGATTCGCCACCAATACAGTATAATCTCGTAAATCCGGACAATTAAAAACCAAGCAGTGTCCGAAATATCGAAATGTCCGGATTACCGAGACACAAAAAATTAGCATGGAAAAATCAGGCCGACAAGTTTTAAAATATCCCTAGCGGTAAGGTCCTGCTCTTCTGCATATTTAATACATGTGTTAAAAGCAGATATAGCTCCAGAATGCAAAATTTTTCCGGTCCTGGATTTCAACTTCATTTTCATCGCAACTACTGCTATCGAGATCGTCTTCTTCAGTCTGATCATCCGTGACGTCATTCAGCCACTCATCGATTTCGTGTGTGTGCGACACAAAATACTTTTTGATAGTCTGCATTACACATTGGTATAAGAAAGAGATAGAACTTGGCTTTCCATAGGAAACCGCTGTTCATTTATGAAACCGGGAAATCCCCGTAGAAATAGCAAACAAAAAAAGAGAATAAATAATTGTCCGAATTCACGAGGTAAATAATGAGCCAACTGTCCGGATTACAGAGTCAACAATAGAAAACAATTGAGTGTCCGGACTACCGCGTTGTCCGGATTAGCAAGTGTCCGAATTAACGAGATTGTACTTATCAGAATACACAAATATTAGCTCCAGCCACAACTGATACTAATACGAAAATATTAGGATACAGTGGTGACTGAAGCTAATACTTCTGTATCCGAATATTTTTGATATTAGTATCAGTGGTGGCTGGAGCTAATAATTGTGTATTCTGATATTTTCGGTAGGTGTCAGTCAGGTTGTGGCCGTAGATAATATTTTTCGGTGAATATCGTTGAGTCATAATATCCTTGATATTAGGTATTGTGGAGGCCAGAGTAAATATTTCTTATGAATATCGAAATACTATAATATCTACGTTATTTGTATTAGTGATATTAATGGATACGAATATATCAGTCACATTCCCAGCCATAAGTCACTGGTAAATGAGACAAGAGCAAAAGCCATTTGTTTTGACTTAATACATATGGCGAACTACTAGAGGTGGATAACTATCGATTATAATCGATGGTTTCGACTATCCAAAACAATCGATACTTTTTGACCGCTATCGATTGTTTTCGATAGAAATTTAAATATAGAATTAAAAAAATTTCTTTCGCTGCTGGATACTTAACGAACGGAGTAGATACATATGTATGTATTTATATTCAAAATTTCACAGCGAAACCCGACCTAATAAGCCAACTCTATGGTGCGTCGTAGAAGGAGTAGCTATAAGTCAAAGAAAATTTCAGGAGACGGTGAAAACTCAATAAATCTACTACTATGTCCCATACGGTAAGGCTGCTTTACTTACTTACTTAGTTGGCGCTACAGCTCGAGGTGAACCTGGGCCTGCTTCTCGCAACCATTTGTGTGTGCGTGTTATATTTTTGCACAAATGGAAGGGACCTACAGTTTTTTACCGACTCCGAACGGCGAGTTGAGAAGCTCAATCGTGACAAATGATACTCTTTGATGCTTGTCAGACATTCGAAAGAGGTGGGCACTGTGAAAAACTTTTAGGTGTTTGCGGCGGGATTCGAACCCAAGACCGCTGGCTCAGTAGTCCGACGCACTAACCGCAAGCTACGGTGCCCTACTTTGCACTGCCTTTTTAACCATTTGTGTGTGCAATAGACTGATACAGCTTTTACCAAACATGACATATAAAATTTGCAATCGAATGATGTATTTATCTAATTTTGACCAAATATTGACTTATACTCCTTCTACCGCGCACCATAGCAACTGTCAAAATGGTTTTAACTTAAAAAGGGGACTCGCTGTTTTATGAGTCAGCAACGTAAGAGTAGGAGCATTATTTTTTGGCTTTCTATTACCTTAAAATGGGGATTCCCGGTTTTATGATTCAGCAACGTAGGAATAGGAGCATTATTACTTAGAATCTAATCTCTTTCGGTTATCGAAAAGATCTCGTTGTCGAGTGTTAACTTTGAGTATACTCACTTTCTACCGATTGCGGGTCATTGGCTTGGTTGAAAGTAAAAAAAATGCTTGGGTGATTGTATTTTATGCAGTTTGAGACAAAAATGCTGTAAACTATGCACATGGGCTGAGCTGTACTCAATTTGTCTCGAGCAGCGTACCATTATTAAAATAGGAAATGGTGTTTAGGAATTATGGCAAAGCTTTCTCTTATAAATAAATGGTTATCCTCACTTACCTGAACTTTGTAGTATTCAGTTCTAAAAGCATTTTGAGCCAAATCTGCACTTTCTTATTTGGCATCACAAATCCCTGTCATTTTCTGTAATGGATTTTACTCATTGTAAAGATTCATCTTCAGTCAATCTTCCGACAAACTTGCTTCGATTAAAAGTTTTCGGGTGATCAGCGAAATCTTCGAATCCACTCCCAAGGGACGGTGGAGTGGAGAAAGACCGCGACTTAGGTGGCGCACGCAAGTGAAAGGGCAACTCGCCTGACTTAGCGTGCGAAACTGGAGGCAGCTACATAGCTTAAGATCAAGCTGGCTGAAGATATTTATTGGTGGAGGCCCATGTTCTCTTCGGACTTTAGCGCCACGTTAAGTAAATAAGAAAGTAAGAAACAGTTTCTTCTGATTATTGTGCTAAACGATACATGCTAAGCCAGAGCCCTTAATCGCAAAAGATATACTGAGCTCTGAGCTTCCAGTTTCTGGAGTGTTACCACTGAGTGATATTTAATAGATGCAGGAAAATCGAACACATTTTTTAAATTCTCGTATAACCTAATGAATTCCTACTGAAAGATCTACAAATATAGATTTTCCCATTGCATTTGTTATTTAAGATAAAATTTTCAATTTAAATCATTTAAATAACGATGTTGATTTGCGATACTAGTAGTAGATACTACTTACTTATATAGGTGGCGCTACAGTTCGGGGTGAACCAAGGCCTCAACCTCAACAGTAGATTCGTCCTTTTCTGATGCTTTTGGTTATTTCGGAACTGGTTTCTATTAAGGCGGTTAGGTAGTTAGCCTCACGCACAACCCCTAATCTGAAGGGCCAGATATATATATATCCCTAAGACAAGAGGCCGGGTGCACCGGTGTCAGTAGCCCTCTACGGAGGTGTGACGGCTGCCATTGGCTCAATATGAGCACATCCGCCGCCAACTCGTTATCAAGACCCTGACTAGTACATAGAAATCCTTATCGACCGAATATATCGGAGTAGCTCAGATAAGATTTTGTTTTCGTTCTGTACCGTTAACGCCACCGTTGGTTCCATCTAGAGAATTCGTCCGCTGACGTGTACTATTGTTCTGCTATTCTCTCTTGATCAGCACTCGCGCTTATAAGTTCAGCAAGCCGAGCCCGGCTAGGCAGCGACCAGTATCCGATGGCTACCACTTGGAGGTAAAATAATCACAATTGATGTGTAGTAACAGTTACAACACTGGGCTTTAACTTGGGCTTTACCAAGTTAAAGCCAGTCAGTGCCTACCCTATTTCCACAGCATCCAATCATCACAGTGGTAGATATAACTGTCTTATGTGTAGTAGAACGGACATCACTTGCAACAGTTTCTATAAAACTTCGAAAATTGTTTAATCTACTTCGCCATAACCACATAACCACATTATTGTCACAACAACAATATTAAACCAAGAAAACTGGTCATGTCGACTTTTATGTCGATGAAATATCAGAACAGCATGCACAACCTGAAATAAAATCATATAACCTTTTCCATCAAGCAAGACTTTCCAAAATTCATCTTAACGATGAACATCTCCGATTTCCGGTTCGCTTCAATACAAAAACTAACAACAGTTTGATTAAGAATATTTCCAAATGTTTTTTTTTTTTGCATTTTCAGCTGCAAAACTAAAAATATAAAATTTAAATCTTATCTTGCATTCGACATGCCATTCGACTCATAGCTGCGGGTGGCATTTTTTTCCTAGCATTATCCACATTACCATTACCAATCGCACAAGACAACTTTAATTTCCCTTTGTTTGTTTGGAAATAGCACCTGTTGAGTGGAACCTATTTTTCTTCTGATTGACACCTCAAGCCAATCCCACGCAGTTAACCCGGCTCATTGGATACACTCATAACTTGGTAATGCTGTAGCAGAACAAAAAAAAAATAATAAAAATATCCACAAGCGTTTGTCACATCAAAGGGCCTCAACCGACCACCGTTCTTTTTATTTTTATTTCACTTTCTATTTTCAAAATGGGAAAAAATTTAAATTTCAAACGAAGAAAATAATATAAAATGTAAATCCAAACAACTGCACCTCTGGCTCAAGATAGATGCGAGTTATTTGCATATTTTCTCTTGATTATCCCTATGAACTTTAATTAAACGTGTTACTCAAGTGCTACGTGTACGGAGTGACGCGTAACATCTCTAGCCACAGCATGACATGAGCAAGAGGAGTACTACCTTCTTTACTGTAAAATCAATATTTAATTACTATTTATATTTAATATTCCCTGTGGTTTATAAAGAAATACTTTTACTTTAACCGAAACGCAATCACTCAAGACTGCACTCACTCATGGTTGATTGGAGTGTTTTTTTTTTTTTTTTTGTAGTTTTTCGCAAGTCTCAGTTTACTGCGGCCAGTCAAGCGAGTGAACCATATTCTAGGCGATACCTGCCGAGGTGGTGGTGGTGGTCTCTCAAAAAATATCGCGAATCGCATGACCAATTATATGAGCAGCCACTACACACGTAGTGTTTGGCTGAATAAATTAACGGTGAAGATATTGCGGAACACCTTGTTAGGTAGCTGTTGAATGGTTGTAGATACGAATACTTTTCGTGAGAGGTTCTAATATTAATATGCGTGCGTGTGCAAATTTCTAATAACGAAAAAAAAAAACAGCGATAAGATGTATCTTTTTTGTTGGCATAGAAATCAGAGTGCATCGCGCACATTAAACCGCTGCTGTTGAGTGCATTAATTGTGAATGGCTGGAAAGATATTAATGTGAGCGTTTAAAATGTTAACAAAAACAGCCGCCTGCCTGGCTGTGTGGAAATCAATTAAAACAATGTAAGCAAGGTGCACAAGGTGCACTGATGCATCCTGTGGGATGCACGATAATACCAACGATAGTAAACAACGCAACGGTGACTTGGATGGAGTTATGCGAGGAGTATTCGAAAGCGGGTCAGTTATAGTCGACCATAAAAAAAAATATAAAATTTCAATTAAAACTTTAGAAGTGAGTAAAATTATTAAGCTTCTTTGTTCTTGTTGACTGGGTCAGTGATCTGACGGTTGTGTTGAAAATAACGGTCAAAGGTCTCGTTTGGGAGGTGTTAACCGTGCCATATAAAGATGTTGTAATTTTGCAAGTTTTTCTTTTTTATTAGTTGCTAGTTATTAACAGGGGAGAACACGCAAAAAAAGTTTTTTTTTCACTAGTCAAAAATCTTTTAAAAAAATCAGAACATGCTATTTTTCACTCAAACAGATTGAGTGGCATGGACCTACCCTACTTTAAATAAAACCGCATTCCAACTTTCACAAAGAAAGGTTGATGAAACAGAGCTTTTGTTAAAAAAGAAAAACAAAGAATTCGGGAAGTTTGTTGCGTCGCGTCATGGTGCCATTCTAAAGTACCTACCTCGAGGAATTTGTTTCTTGAGTGGAAATCATGTTTCAAGATATGTCTTATACATTTCTGATAAAATATTTATCTTTTTTCAACTATTCATTCATTATGCTGACTTTAACGAAAATAAAAAGTTTCGTATCGTATCGTACCGTAAGTACTAACAATTTCAAGATACCGCGGAATAGAACAATTCCATCTCTTGACATTGAGTCACATACAATAGCTCATTAGAGCGGCCTTAACCCGACTTAATACGAGTGTAATACATTTTTTATGTACAGATTGTCATCGATGAAGTTGAAGTACCTATTCTTCAAATCTTAGAACCCTATTTTAATTACATAACAGGCGCAAATTAATTGCGACCTACTTCCATGTTTCACTTGAGTGCTTTTCTTACACTTGTTGAGCTAATTTCTTAGAATATGATCGAAAAAAAAAAACCGTCCAGCCTTAATGACTTGACATTACTCGTGGTCGTAGCAAACATCGCCATACAATGTAAATTTATTTCCCATATGTACCCCGATTCCCATAGTCACCAACTTGAACTTATTGTGGATTGCGTTCTCAAAAGTGTATCTTTAGACAATAGAGAGAATGTGGTATGCCGTTCCCTTGTACCCTGTCAAATACACATACATCTTGCATCGGAGTGATTGACTTGACTGACCAGAGACCATACTGGCTACCTAGATACTTACCTTGGATATGCCACACAAATGTAATTGTCTTGTACGGAAAAAGTAAAAAAATATTGAGTTTTTTTTTCCCCCAGCATTTACGTATCTGGTTAACCTCACATACCCTGGGATATGCAAAACATTTTTAGAGGTCAATTTTTTCTTGCTTTGAATAATTTTCTCAGTTTTGAAGTGCCCGCACGTCAGGTTACTCCATTTATGGTTGACAGCTTTCGTTTTGAGTGTAATTCTTAGGTAATCATCTACTTTTGACAGATCATTGGCATTTGGCAAATTCCCTCGTAGCTTGCGTAGGAAGGTCTTAACCTAATAAAACCGTAAGAGAGGAGAAAAAGGAATGAAAAAGATCAAGTGAAGAAGTTCCATATATGAAGTAAGCGCCAAAATACAAATGAGATCTTCAAATCTTCAGATATGACGCACAAAGTCTTAGATCATCTGAACCGTTTTTTTTTTTTTCATTGTAATTTTTAACAAAACACATAAATGTCGACAATTACTTGACTGTGTTACCTGCGGGGTAAAACAAAAACTTGTTTTGGACGAAATAATATTTTTTGTTTATTTTTAAAAGTGCTTATGGCCTGAAATTAAAAAAAAAATGACTTCATAGAGGTGAGGCATTGCTTTTTCATAGCTATACAAGTAATAAACGGTTGCAAACTTCTGAAAACAGTTAAAATGTCAAATTGCCATTAACTCTTTCATCTCATCGTATCATCTTCGACTGATTGTTGTTTATGTTAAACGAACATAATTAGTAGAAAGTTTAGCATCATAAAATCCAAATATTTTCAGCCATAAAACGACAGAAGACAAAGAGTCACTGACTTTATTGACTGACAGTGTGCCAAAATCCAAACATAAGCTCGGGCTGAATTGACGCAGATTTCTAATAACTGTCGGCTTATGTTTGATTAAATGAAATACAATATTTTAAGTGTGTCAGCTGTCAAACACGTTTTTAGCGCCTTTACTTTGTTTGGGCGAAATGAGAGGATAAACCTACCTAAGAATACATTTTTTTATTTTATTATTTCCTTGTCACGATGACATTTAAATGTCATTAGACAATTTATAGACTAATAGGTGTGTTTGTTAACTTTTATTAACACAAATGGCACATCTGTCAAATAGTAAAAGTGGGGGAAAATCCTCTCTTCTTCTTTTTTAACTATTGAATACTTTCACGAAAACCTAATTTTCTTTTATTTTGTTAATAAGAAGTGATTGACATTTATCGAATTGTCAGATTGCTGTTTGAAGGATGTGCCTCGGTGACTCCATGAAAAAGATGTAGCAACGATTTCGCAAGAGGAGACATTTTTTGACTCTGTCATTTGCCTCTCTCTTCTCTTGATTTTTGACAGTTGGATGTAAATTTACGTAGATTTACAGGTTACCAAACACACCTAATTCTATCTAGAAATGAGTGTATTTTGGCACAAAATAAATACATATATAAAAACAAAACTTAAAGTGTAGCTCTAAACTGCAGACCTTATCTTACTTAAAAGGATTTACGAAGTCAGAGAAAGCTTTCTGTGAATTTTCAAGTGGATTTACTTTCAAAAGTTATAAATCATAGGATCTTGAAGACGTCGGCTAAGCTACAGCATCTTTGCATCTTTTTCGTTAGCGAGCATGTTGCTTCCATTTCTCTGGACCAACCAGTCTTGCATTCGTCTGATTTTTAAAACGTCTCTCTTTTTATCTCAAACTTGAGAGCCAAGGTTCGAAGTAACATCAGATAAGTTACACTTTTAAGTAGTTTATACCAGAATCGAAAATAGACAGATAAAGGACCCGCACCACTTGCTTTGCTTTCCATTTTCAAAGATGCTGGACCTTTATCCCAGCTATATTAAAGCTACTAGCTGTCCCGCCCGGCTTCGCACGTGTTTAGAAAATATAGTGTTACTTACAATACATACATTTGGAAATGGGTCTACCAACGCTATTTATCTCAACCCTAAGATTGAATGCAGACTATTTGATAAGGGTTATGGGCATGAATAACTCCAGGCTACCGAAGCAAGTTCTGCTATACGCTTTGCAATACAAGTGCCTTTTTGTCAAAGAGTGGTTTGAGATTGCAGCAGACTGTGGCATCACGTTAAACCTAACTGCTGGGAATTCTGGCCAATGGAAAAAAATCTTGTATGAGATAATAAAAACAACGGATGAGAATGAGAGGTACGCTTTCATAGAAAGTGCAAAGTCTTCGTCTGAACGTCAATATTATTCGAAAGTTAATTATAACCTTAATGACCGAAATTACTTCAAAAGCGAGTTCACTAGTTATGCCATTGGTATAATTTTCAAAGTTAGGGGTGAACTATTAAACCTTAATTTTAAGCCACACTTTAATGGGGAAACAAGTAACTGCGCGCTGTGCAATATGCAGGTGAAGGAAGACATTAAACACTTTCTGGCAATTTGTCCGATCCTGAAGGAGGTAAGGAGAGCATTCTTTGGAAAAAATCAGTTACAAGATGAGAAGTTTCTGAATCATTTGAATGGAGCCAATTGGGCAGTGATGTCGCAGTACGGCTTAGAAGCATTAGCGTACAGTGCGAAAATTATCAGTCAACGTTTTTAATTCCTTTTTGTTGTTAATTTCTTTTGTTTTAGCTTAACTAAAAGCCCAGTTCTATTTAATTAAACCCGAACTTTTTCTTTTTGCTGTTAAAAAAAAAAAAAAAAAAAACAAAAAAAAAGAAGTAGCTTAATTTTTCGTTTTAACTAAACTAAAAGTCCTTGTTTTTTGAATTGAAAAAAAATTTTCAATTTACATAAATTTGAATTACAATTATGTACATAATACATTCCAATAGTTAAACCAATATTTATTTGCAAAACCAAATTTCAATTGTTGCCACAGGCAGACGACATTTGTGTCATGCCTTATCTTATTCAGTACATACATATCTATAAATAACCAAAATTGTTAAAAACTTTGATTTGAATAAACGATCTATGTATCTATCTATCTATCATACATTGTCATTTAGTTCGAAGAATCAAAGACAGTGCGAACGCACGCAAAGATTTGCTATCTACTAATATATATAATCCACAAGAAAGTGGCATTTGTTAGAGTGTTTTTATTTTTGCATTTAAAAATTGGCCTATAATAGGCACAGAATGTCAATGAACTGGAATACGAAGTTTTACTTCATTGTGTGCATTGGTTTTTGTGTTTATCGAATCGTAAGATTGACAGGTAAGAGCGTCACATTGAGATTTATATATTAGTAAGTAATATATGATAATATGCAAGATTTCCTATACTTTTCTATTCTGACAACCTCACTGAACTTAAACGAGATCCGTTTTGGACAGACATTTTTTTCACTGAACACAAAACCTTGTACTTTTCTGCCCAGAACAGCCCCAATGAATAGACCTATACGTTAGGGACTAACAAAAGTTCGCTTAGTTGATTGAATAATTTTAACTTTAGATATTTAATCTCCATCTTTTTTTATTTTCTCCACATAATTCCTATCTATTTCAATGCATTTCTTCAGCCGATAGATCCATCTTTCAAAACAGCTTTGAAGATCCTCTTTTTGGAGCTTTTCGATTTCGACATTGGCTGTGCATTTATAATCTCTTCATTGGATGTGAAGATTTTTCCCCTTAAATCTTTTTTTATTTACGGAAACAGCCAAAAGTCACACAGCGCTAGATCCGGAGAACAAGGTGCGAATAAATAGAGGGCAAGAAAGCTATTGTTTTTTTTCAGCAGTGTGCGCAGGCGCACTGTCGTGGTGCAAATAGTAGCGGCGCAGCTCCTAGTAAATTTTGGAAGACTTGTGGTAAGCCAGTTTCAGTATACCAATTAGCAGTGACTGTCTGGCTAGTTTTAAACGGGATGACGGCGACCATTTTCGCCCTGGTGAAGTTCATCGACATCATAACTTTTGTCGCTGACTTTACTGGACGATTTGCACCTTCTGTGCTCCATATCATTGACTGCTGTTTGGTTTCCGGGTCGTACTTGTAAAGCCAAGATTCATCACCTGTAACGATCTTATTCAGGCAGCTTGACTCTCCATTTTTAAACTTATCCAGGAAATGTTGAGCAAAACGAACACGAGCCTCGTTTTGCTCTCCATTAAAAAATTTTGGAACCCATGGAGTTGACTTCTTTGAATATTTCAGGTGATGATTTAAAATTCGTGACACAGCCATGGCATTTAAGCCCAGTTTATCCGCTATTATCCCCTGTATCATCCGGGCATCTTCGTCAATTTAAGCCTTCACGAGGGTCACATTTGTATCGTCGGTCGAGGATTTGGGCCGACCTTCACAAGATTCGATCTCCACCGAAAAATGGCCAGTCTGGAATCTTCGTAACCACTTTTAAATGGTAACAAGAGATGGTGCATTTATTCCGTATGCATTTTGGCATTCGTGCAGAATTTTGACCGGCGCACAGTGGGACAAGATACCTCAAAATCTGAAATTAATTCCTATGATGCGCTAGCTTTGCTGAAAATATTTTTTTTATATAAAAACCAGCTACATTAGAAAAACGACATTTGACTTCATGTTTTTTTTTTTTTGTAATATTAATAATTAAGGCGTGTCTTAAAAAATAAAAAATTTTCAACTAATGCTCGAAATCCTGATTCCTTAATAAGGTTAAATAACTCCATCTTTGTTAAAAACAAATTTTTTGAATGCAAAAGAAATAGATAATGAACATTTAGAAATATGTTAGAATCTACTAAGCACATGTCATAAAATAGTTGATTCGGAAAAAGGATCACATATGAGCACTTGTTTTTTTTTTTGTGAATCTGCACACAATAAGTCAAGTTATATATACATACAAAACTGTCGGCGTGGAAACGCGTGGAAACTAATTTTTACTTTAAAAGTTTATGTACTTACTTTAAATTTCATTGAAATTTGTATGCATGTTTTCAGAAATTCATAAAAAAATGGATTTTATAGTTTATATATAAAATGAAAAACACAAAATAAATACACACTTCAAGCTATCGAATCCATTTTAAAGTAAAGCTGTCACATGATTTTACCAGAAATTATCGTTATGCTAACACTAACCAATTGAACCACTTGTTTAGATACGCGTCGCAAGAGAAACTAAAGTGCCATTTTCAATTTGACTATATAGAGTAAAAAAGCAGGTTAAATGTATAACGGTTTTTGCAACTGATGCATTGCAATGTATACTAATGGAAAAATAACCTTGTATATTCTTCTCTTTCATTTCATTTTTTGAGTTTTGTCCGGCTGTGATATATAGGCTGCCCCACTGTGCGCCGTGAGTTGACGTCGAAATCTAAAGAGAATGGTTAAACGAATATCTTCCTGTGTTGGCAGTGGAACTTCAACCAAGCTTAGGTCACTAATTTTTCTCTTTCTCGTCTCCATTTTCATCTACTGCTCTGAAATTCATAAATAAAAATTGTTAGATTGCAAGCCACAGAAATGCATATGTGATTTTTTTTCAAAAACTACTAAATTGACACCAACTAAGCGAACTTTTGTTTGTACATAGTAAATAGTTATGTATGTGACAACTGAAAATACATAACGTTTATAAAAAGGCTTCACAAACTTTTCAATGAACTGAAACATATTTAAGTATGTTCTACAAATTTTACAAGAACATGTTTCTAGAACACTGCAGAGCTAATGAAACTCTGAGCTAGGGAAGCTTACATCTGAAGATTTTTCGGTTTATCGAACTCTACGGCCACGTTTGAGTGAAGTCCGCCCAAAACAATTGCATAGTAAGGTACAAAAAAAAAAAAAAAATTTTGGCCTCAGCAGTCCTAGGTAGAACCAAGCCTAGTTTCCCGCGACCATTTGTGTGTGCGCGTTATATTTTTGCACGAATGGAAGGGACCTACAATTTTCTGCCGTCTCCGAACGGCGAGTTGGAAAGCTTTACATGACGAATGATACTCTTGAATGCTGGTCAGGCATTCGGAAGAGGTGGGCACTGTGAAAAACTTTTTAGGTGTTTGTAGCGGGATAGTAAAGCAAGTAACGGAGAATTAACCTGAGGATTTAGGGCTATTGGCTTAAATTGGATAACAATTCAGGACCAAACACGATAGTGGGTAGAAAAGGAGAAATAAGTTCTTTCCCTACCATTCCCCAGAGTTAAAGCAGAACTGTTTTGACCAACGTTCTTAGTTGTTTAAAAATACCAACAAGTTGCATAAAATCAACCATAATGCATAGTGATCAAGTTCGTTTAATTGATCGGATGCGAGTAACATTATTTTGATAGTCGGTAATGTAGTGCAATGAGTTTTTAAAGTTTCACTTCCACTTGATTTACCAGCTAGAAAAAGTCAGAAAATAGCTCTTAGCAGAGAACAGGTACTATGACCTGAAAGATACTCGTATATTGAAACATTTTGTGTATATAACCTCAAGTTAGAATCTACCTAATAAAACTATGGATGTCTTTGGTTTTGGACGAGTTTAATCTCGTTATGATTCAGGATTTTATTATGAAGCTAACGCCGGATGTTGAGTTAGAAATCTACATTCAGTTCCCGCAGACAGGTTAAACCCGTTTGGGTGATATCTCAGGGCTGATATCTTCAAGGATCGCCGCTAATTTTCTCATACCCTCACTTTGTTGGGTTCGTTTGTTAAGTGTGAAGTAAGGAAGGATTTGAATGTCAACTGAATTTGGTCCTTCGAACCAGAAAAACCAGTATCTTAACTTACGTATAAACTAATGTTTTAAAAAATAAAGTAACCGCAGAAATCACCATCATGAGGTGCTGCTATTAAGCCGACGTTAACCTTTCGAATAGGGTAGTATCCACTCCTGTCGAAGGTACTGTATCTCTAGAAAAAAACGGTTTTATTGAATAAGCATATACAGCGATTGTTCCTTTTCATTCATGTGTAACTCGGACATTAAGCGAAATCAATTCATGCTCCATGTGGTAATTAAGTTAATGGCTCCCGTACTTGAAGTGCACATTGAACTGCGCATGAGTGACTCCCGCGCAAGCACACAATATAGTGGCGATATTGTATTTCTATTTTTTTTTTTTTTTCAATTAAACAACAAGAATTGGTTAAATTCCACAGATCAATGTAGGTGAACCACTTTTATGGTTACAACAACGAAACACTCTCGAAAAAGAAAAGAAACGTCTCATATCTATTTTCTGTTTATCTATGACTTGCGAGGTGTCGAATGCTTTAGAGTGGACAGGTTGTCGATTCTTGTCTCCTCTTGCTGCTTTGCGTTGTGTTCTGTTTCTTTTCTTTTCTTTTACGACCAGTGAAAGTGGTGATTTGGTTTAATTATGGGTCTCACTTTCGGAAAATCTTTAATTACATTTCACAGTGGATATACACATATGTACATATGTGGGCAAAGCATTAGAGATTGAGCCTGCGAATGGATTCCAATCACAAACTTAAAGCGGAGGCACTTTTTAACGCGTGTTGGACACCGAAATTATATGGCGAACATGGAAATTGGAGGGCGCAACAATATTGAGTTTAATAAGCATGTAGCGATATTTGTGAACATGGGTTCAGGGGACCTCGGTAATGGGGCAATTAGTGTTTGAGGGCGTTACGTTTCAATTTTTCCCTCTGTTTTTGCGCAATAGAGTATTATTAGTTTAATTTTTTCATGTTTAACAATTTTAATAATTTTTGTTTTTTATCTTTGTATTATTTACAGTGGTCGCTGCAAAGCAACACCACACCAAACAGTAAGAATGTGTGGAGCAATGGTGGAAAGGAGTCAGACGATGCGATAATTTTCACAGATCGTTCGGATTCCGGAGTAACATCACCACACAGCCATCATCATATTGATGATAGGATAAATGAATTATCACCATGTGATTTGAATGTAAGTAGATTGGGTGTTGACATTGATTTGACAGCAGTCGGCCATATTGGACTTTAGCAGTCCATTTCTTGTTTTTGAATCTAAATTTCTGATTAAAATCGAAACTCAGTCAGACTCTCTGACATAGACACAAATATTGCTTTAAAATGAGAGCTGGATAACGGTAACTTGTCTTTTTTTAACTAAATGTTAATGGAACGTTCACATGTGCTATGAGAGCTCACCACAATCTCAAGCATCTTTATAATCCTATCTAGGCAAACCTCTCACTAATCTAATCGCCTCCCCATCTATTTACAGTTATTGGATCACATGACAAACGATGATCTACGCCGACGTTTAAGTCAGATGGTCAAGAAGCCCGGCATCGATGAGGACGACAAAATGTGCCTTCAGCAAGTCCTGGCCTTCATTCAAAATCTCGACGTTATGTCGCATGATTCACTGCCATCCAGTGAAGAATCATCAAGCCTAGAATACGTAAGTAGGCCGGTGACATTAGTCAAACGAATTCTCACCTAGCCTCCGCCTCAAACGTATTCAATCAAAATTTCGAAAATAATTGCTTTACCTTTTTTCTCCACTTTCAAAGATCAAATCCCGAGTATCGGACTACGCTTCGACAGCACGTTCAACGGACACTTCGCCCACCCTACTAGTTCAGAAGCCAAAATCAGCTCCAACGCCCACAGGTCGAATTGTCGCCACCGTCCTTCCGTATAGCAGTACAGTTTCAACGCCCAACGATTCGCCACAACGAAAGCAACGAGCTTGGCACACCAGCAGCTTGACCGAGAGTGGAGTCTTCGAGGGTGATCTTAGTGAATCGTCCGTCTATACCCAAACAGAACCGGAGGACTTTGCTTGCCTGGAAACCGCCACCACCAACGATTTGTATACAGAAATCCAAAAGCTAAACAGATTCCGCGAAAAGTTCGAAGAGTGTGCCACAAAAGCCGATTCCGGCAAAGTACCTGTACCGAGTTTTCCAAGCCTCTCACCTAACCTCTCCGATCAGAAGCGTATTCAGTACTACAAGGACCGCTTGGATGTACTTGAGAGCAAGCTGCTGATCTATGAGAGCAGTGGTGACCTGCAGGCTAAACGGCTCGCAGATCGCCTCCAGAGGGAGATCCAATTGGAGAATTTTGTAAAGGAACTACGTGATCGGGTTGACTTTTTGGAAGTTGAAAACTCACAGCTTGAGGAGGAGAAGTGCGAGTTCGAGGAGGCCGAAAACGATACTCGACTACGGCTGCAGAGGCTGGAAGTTGAGTTGGAGATTTTGAGCCAGCGCAACGTTGAGTTGGAGATGTCCAGGGAGGCGCTGCAGAATAAACTAAAAGACTGTCGCAGTGAAAGCGCTATTTTGCGGGACGACTTGGGTGCGTGTCAAGCGCAGGTGTGCAACTTGGAAGAGGACCGGTGCAGGTATAAGGAGAATTTTGAGTTCCTCCATAGCGTTCTGCCCGTATTGGTGCTGTTTAACGTGTTCCTTGCGACAACTCCCGATATGGGTAATTGCGTGGATCGGCATGTCGTTGAGTCGACGGAATCGAAGGAATGTGAACGAGCTTCGATGCCCAATCATGTCTGTGAATGTGCGATGACTATTGAGGGATTCAAGCGAGAGGTGGTATGCCTGCGAGAAGAGAATCGAAGCCTTAAGCGACAAATCAATGATTTGAACACCCGCCATGCAGAGGCTATGGCTTGTGCCGATGGCTGCTGGGAGGACTTGGAGCGAAACTACAATGAGCGGTTAATGGCGTCCAAGGTCAAAGAAGACAGTCTTAAACAGAAGATAAAGCAGTTGGAGGAATGCTTGAAAGATGACTCGCGAGCTGCTAACGAGAAGATCTGTCAGCTGGAGGAAGCAGAGCGCGAGCTGAGAATGTGTCTGCAGAAGGTTTCCCGCGATCATAGGGAAATCTTGCAGGAGCATGAACTAATTACAGAGGAGTACCAGATTATGAAGGAGAAGCACGATAGGTTGAAAGAGCATGTCGATGGTCCACTGAAAGAAGTCTTGGAACGTGAGAAGGCACAGAATAAAAATCTGAAAGACGAGCTGGGATACATGCGTCGCACTAGCTGCGAACAGGAACTGCATTATCGCAACGAGCTCGACTGCTTTCAAGTTCAGTTGGACAAACTTCACAAGGAGCTGTTGCAGATCCAGGTGACCAACTCCGAGCTGAGGGAAGAGGTCTGCACCCTCGAGAATGAGGTCATCAGCCTGCAGCAAGCTAAGAAGAGTGATATCGACAAGGTGCGATGTTTGAGCGATGAGGTTCGCACAAAGGAGGACATGTGTATTGTGCTGGAAAAGCGCGTTGAGGCACTTTTGAGTGCCCCTTACGCGAATAGGCAGGCGCATTGCAGTGGGCGGACAATGTCGGCAAGTTGCAGTGGTGCAGTGCCGAGCTTGGCACAAGAACTCAATGGCAGTCCAGTGAAGCGAATCAAGATGGAAGAACCGGTCGACTTGGAGACCGCCACAAGAAATCTAGGCTCGGTCTTAAGCACCATTAAGGTTGGTTTTAGTTTTGGACATTTTCATTGATTTTTGGTAACATTTTCTGTTCTTACAGGATTGCGGCAGAACTCTTCCCACACACAAACAGTTCCAGAATGTCGCCAACGATGTGAAGAAATTGGCCGAGGCATTACTGGCCAACAAGTCAGCCGCCGAGGTAAGTCACCTACCATGTAAGAACAAATCAAGACTGAAAAGAAACAGTTCCCACGGGCGCAACGGGAGTACAGTAAGTGAGGAAAGGCCTTGCGAAAATGAAAATGAGGAAAATTTCTATGATTATGGGAAGTGCTGTCCTAAGACTCCCCACGATCGCCACGATCCGACGGTTTTGTTTGCAGCGACTTCTTACAAAATGCCAACAGACAAGCCCCTCATCGACTCTGACAAAGAGAAGAAAAATCCAATAGCAGAAGTTCCCTCGGAACTTCGCAAACTAAGAACATCACTAAAACCGAAAAAACGATTTAGGCTGCCACGTCGAAAAGTGGCCAAACGCTGCTCACAAAGCCTGCATGCCGAGGTACAAAAAGTCATCTCAATTCTGAAAATGGAGAATCAAAAGGTTACGCTTACCGGATCGAATGACTCTCAAGACTTCTCGTCGGAGGTATTTCAGTGTAGACAATCACTTACAAGCTTTCATTCGATTCAGGAAGAACAGGACGATGATGTGTTTCTAGAGGCCGTAACTGACGTCGAATGTTCCACACAGACGGAGGGCTTGTCTGACGTCGTTGCCATAGACTCAGAGTCTCTGATCGCTACTAAACGATTTTCCAAAGTCCCGGAGAAAAGTGTCGAAACACAAACTGCCCCAAAGGTTGAGACATCGGAAAAGGTTTCAGTTGATCCAATCGGATCGCTAAAGGATGTTGAGGAAAAACTGGCGAATTGCGACCCTAGCTTGGAGCCTGCTAAAGCCTTGATAGAGGCACTATTTCAGTCAGCTCGGACGTCGACGAAAGATCCTGAAAACATCGACAAGATTGAAAACTACCTTCGGCAACGGTGGAAAATCGATGATGACTTTCGAAAAAATCTTGAAGTGGTGATGAAGCTCGCATTCGCCGGCCCTAAAAACGAACAAGATGATAATTCTATACTTAAGACACTAAACTACGATGACATTGTCAAGGCAATGCAATTTATGACACAGATTGAGGAAATCTATCATCCATTTACAATTCCGGTTGGACTTCTTTTCTTTAGACACCTTTAACCGAGCAGTTCGAATCCGTTCTGATGTTTTCGCTTCCAGGCCACTCGCCCAAATAGTTAGGTTTCTTATTTAACACTATTGTCTCTGTTTGTCCCGGAGCCAAGCTAAACCGAAAACGGTCCTTAAGCATATGGGACGCATGCATTTTCACCGTTCCACCTTACGAAACTCAGAATGGATTCCTACTGCATTGCATACATTTTTATTTATTACCGAAATAACGGTTTTTTTTCTTCTCTTCCTTGCAACAGCTTCTAAAGTCATTGGAAGAAAAACTTACCTCAAAACTTTTAAAGTTCCATTGCATGAAAATGGAATCGGAGTTTCGGTGCACTGTCTATCATCCCGTTGCAAGAAAAAAGAAAAACCTATCTGTTGTTTAACGGTTAAATTGGATGTATCGAATAAATAAAAAGTTTAGAAATTGTAAAATGAAATTATTTTGTCCATACCTACCCTATGGGCACGTAGTTCATGGAAGTAAGCGGGGGTTTCGTTGCTACTCAAACGGTAGTCAAATTGAAAGACAAAATCCTTACAGACATGAGCTACATTATAACGGGTGTATAGTGTGTGATTCATCCCGTGGCTGACCCAAGCCCAAACTGTCGATACTTCCATGACCTCTGAACCTAAGAACATCCACTCCTACTGTACCTCAAAACCTATTCAAAATCTAGGACTCTTTTAAATCAAAAACTAGGACTGACAGGCTTGAGAAAATTTTGAATAAATTTCAGTCGCACAAATATATTTTTCGGTTTCAGCCTTCGAGGGTGGCGCTCTATCTTGGATACTTTCCAAAATTAATTTGTTTTCTCCTTTTTTTTAAAAGAAATCATATATAACACAAATTCGCCGCGAAGCAAAAATTAAAAGAATGAGCAACGAGAAAAGGCTATGCAATAGCAGCACGTGTTCGCACAAGAAATCGAACAAGAAATCGAACAAAGAATCGAAATCATGCATAAATCAAAACCAGTCGGGTTGCTGGCAGACATGTGGAAAAGAATCGGAAACGTATTACGACGCCATAGATGAGCCATTACCACAATCAACCGCAAGTAAGTTGAAACAGTCGAGCTCTCTGACCGAAGTTTTGCAAAGACTCAGTAACCCTCACCAGTTCAGGGTAGCCATACGGAATATCGTAGACACTGCTGAGAGTCTATTGGCGACCTTTGAGTGTGTTTCGGAGAAGTGTCGCAAGTCCTTGACGACTATCTTGGGTCCGAGAGTTTTGAAAACCTCCGAACTTACTGACCACACATCGACCGATATTATCGATAATAGGTGCATGTGTTGTGCCCATCACGAGAATCGACTGGGTCGTATGGAGGCGGTTGATGACAACGATATTAGTGCGGAGCCAATTGCTGTTACCGTTCCTTTAACTTTGTATATAAAACCGATGATAGTCCATCAGTTGGGCACTGAACGGAATGGTGTAATGTGTGTGAATTCGACAACTGAAACGATGGAGCCCATTAGAACTGCAATCATATCGGGACGTAAAGTGCAGAGCGACGAACCAAGCGGAGAATACTCAAACTTGATCCACTTCCATGAGGATCAAGTCTTCTTTGACCGTATTGATGTTGAGCCAAGTGAACCGGCATTAGCCGTTGGTGGATCACATCGTCCAGTTGGTCCTTTGCAGCGAGAAAGGGAAATTGGTCATGAAGAAAACCAACAAGAAGTGTCCACTACATCAGATCCTCATTTATCAAAGCCGGCAACAGATTTGGCTCATGGACCAAACCAAAGAACAGAAGCAGTTTACCAGAACCCGAAAGACCAGGCAGAGCGAGAAGACGAAATAGGTACAACTTTGGTTCCACCTCAAGAACTTCCCTTTCCCCCAAAAAGAGATTCAGGAGTTTTAGTATCATCACGAGATCATCCTTTATCGCCGAAAAAAGAGTCGGCAACTGTCGTTGCATCTCCAGAACTGCTGTTAGCACAGAAAAAGCAGTCACCAACTGTGGTTTCACCTCGAGAACCCCCTTTAGCACAGAAAAAGCAGTCACCAACTGCGGTTTCACCTCGAGAACCCCCTTTAGCACAGAAAAAGCAGTCACCAACTGTCGTTTCACCTCGAGAAGTGTCTTCGCCACAAAAAAAGGAGTCACCAACCTTATCTCTAGCCCGCCAAGAAGTCCCTTCGCCACAAGAAAAAGATCTAATAACTTTCATTTCACCTAGGGACCTTCCTTTACCGCAGGCAAGAGAGTCAGCGACCTTGGTTCGACCAAGAGAAGTCCCTTCTCCACAGAAGAGAGTTTCAAATACTTTTGTTTTACCTCGAGAACTCCCTTTACCACAGAAAAGTCAGTCACCAACTGTCGTTGCACCTCGAGAACTCCCTACAACACCGAAAAAACAGGCAACATCCATACCTCCACCACAAGACCCCACTGTAACCGAAAGAAGAGATTCAGTTGCACTTTCAAATCGAGAAGTTCCCTTACCACATTTTCTTGTTTCTCCTCAATCGCCCCATCAAAAAGATTTGCCAGCGTCCGTTTCACTTCAAGATCGCCGTTTTACCCCAAAAATAGCTTCACCTCAAGAGCTCCATTCACCACAACGAAGAGCCTCAGGTAGCTGCGCTCCACGTCGGGTACTCCCATTACCGCAACAAAAAGATTTAGTTCTTTGTATCTCGTGCAAGTGCGGTGAATGTCCTGTTTACGATTCGAACGAGAATGTGATCTGTTCAAAGAAATGCGGCTGCTGCCAGTGTCCTTGGAGGGGCAACGTCGACATGGACTTGACACACAGCAAAATAAAAATTTGTCAATGCACGATTCGGAGTAACTTCCTTGAACCACTAACCCCGTCTACAACGATAGTCAGATGTCAATGCTCAGAGAACTTTGACATCTGTCCATGTCGTGATGTAGCCGAGAGTAGACACAGAGAGCTCTATGGATGTGACATGTATGACACCGATTCGTCGTCGTCTTCCGAAACGGTCAAACAATGAGTAAATGTACATGTGCTATGCCCGCCCGTCAAATAAAGCATTTAAAAATTGACTTAAGTCTCTCTGTCTTGTCTCAGTCTTTTTGGGTTCAGTCAGGGTTTTGTTGCTTTCCTTTTCAGATGAATCGCACAGCTTTGCCAGAACTAATGTTTTTCTCCTTTCAGGTCGATCAGGCGCACCCGAAAATGATCGTCACCGAGATCACTCAAATCTAAGCCACCAACAAGCTAATGAAGCAACTACCGGCCCAACACAACCACCAGCTGGACCTAGAGTAAAAATACAAGCCAAAGACAATGATGACGATAAAAAGCGGGACGAAAATGTTAAGGAGGAGTACTACACTCCAATAGGTTCATATCTTTGCCAATGTGAGCGGGTAGGCCAACTCTGTAGTGAATCATGTAGTCGATGGGTAGACTGTTCCGATCAACCAATCAAACCGAGTCCCAAAGAAAACGATATTCAAACAAGTGCCCAGCATCCAGTAGAAAAATCGACAGTTTTGACCTACGCCTCAGGGGGCTCCAGTGCTTGTTCATGTGAGGACGATGAATGTTACTGCAACGAGCCCTGGCAACGAGGACATGCGAATACAGAAATTCAATTTTTCAAAACCATAGATCAATGTCCGTGGACACAGAGTGTCCTTCAAAGTTGTTGTCGATGGATATTGGAGCAAGCAAATAAACCCGATTCCACAGTGGCCAGTAAAGCCAAATCTTGTTGTGCCATATCTAAAACTAGTTCCTCTATCAAACCATCCTCTGAACTGATATACCCTTGTGTGTGTTCAAATTCAGGAGACTGTTCCGAAATGTGCTGTGCAAAACCAGTCGAATCTAAGTCCATTAAGTCGATCGAGCTGCAACGTTCCATAGATAAATGCCCGTGCACATGTGGAAATCCGGAAAATTGCGACAAAGCCTGTTGCCGATGGATAAAAGGCTCGGACCAACCTCAGTCGTCTTCGGTACCTTCAATGCCATATCAATCGGCCACCGCAATTGTAGCTACAAACTTAACCTCAACTGAGAAGCTCCTGCCATTATTGGAGAACATATTTGATGTACTGCAAAGCATTAGGGAGGAGCAAGTTCATCAGACCCACGCTGAACATGAACACATTGTTGAGCCCAATAGGTCTGTTGAAATTCGAAAGTATTTAATTGATCTATCACCACCACCACCGCCAGCCTCACCATCTGACACGGAGCATCTAGACGTGCCAAGCGTCCCTCCACTTAACATATTCGATACTCCCAGACAGCCGGAGCACGCACCGTCGGGCCTTGATGACACTCAACTGATGCTTGACCCACCCGAGAGAGATGTGCCCCATCTAGATGACAATTCGACAGCTCCCGCTGACTTGAAGACAAAGAAACTCATCCCAGTGGATATGGATCTGTTGAGAACAGATGCTGATTTTGATATGGATGCTGCGGCCGCATTTTCAGTGGAATGCCAAGTGAACCCGAACTCTTTGGAGGCCTTCGGGGTCACCGATGCGACTAATTTGGTAGATAAAGCGGGCCAATACCCAGAACTTCACGGGAGCCAATGTCCTTGTACGAATGAAGAACTAAGAGCTTGGCTCGAAGCTTGCTTTAAACAAAGAAACGACAATCTTTTACGCAAGAGGAGCTCACAGGGTTGCCCTGAAGCCTGTCCCACTGCGGATGGCCCAAGGAAGTTGTCACATTCGTCCATTCGAAATGAATCAATAACGGATATTAAAGATGTTCAACTGATGCTGCCTCAAGGAACAAGAATCGGGTCAAATCAAGGCGAAACCGTGGATCACTGGGAACTCCAACCGAAACTTGAACCCGAACAGCAAGCTGATGGGAACGGTGCTGACGGCACCTCTTCATTGAAACCTGTTGTCTCCAGAGAAAGTCGTGTAAGCGCGAAGTCATTGGAAAGAATGCAGCAACACCAAGTGTTCGACAGTCAAGTCGATAACGTAACTGATTCCGGCTTAGTAGGAAAATCCTACACATCCTCTGAGGTTGTCGTTGCAATTAAGAGCATGGACAAGAATGCTTCTAATAAATGCATAACCTCAGCGGGCGATAAAAACGATGTCGGCACTGATGAACCCAGGCTTAGTCAGGAAAATAAACGGTCGCCCTGTTGCCAATGTCAAAACGGATCGGGTCAACCGAACAGGAACGATACGGTATGAAATACGATATTTTCCAGTTCCATTTTAGAAATTCCGACCGTTTCAGTGCACCTTTATCGATTGGATTCTGAATGACCTACAAGCTATGAAGGAGGCTCGCGAAAAGCTATGTTTCGGTCTACAAAAGCTTCCTGCGCAAATACCTGGCCCTCAAATTCAAATTCAAATTCAAAATCAAAAGCAATGGCAGAAGCCTCCAGTGGGCCTAAGTTTCCCTGCTACCATTGAAAAGGTTGAGGAACTTGGATCAAATTCACTTTTCGTTAAGTGGACAGTTCAGGACATCGATACTATTTCCGGATATGAGGTGAGTCTTTGATTGTCAATGGACTAACCCCTAATTTGATTTAATCAATTTGCAGCTATTTCTCGATGGGCACCTTACAAATCGATACTTCAATTCCATTCATCGCGCAGCAGTTATATGCAAAGTTAATCTCCAATACCAGCACAGGATCATTCTTCGTGCTCAGCCAAAAACAACTCCGTGCTCATTGAAAATGCTCGGCTCTGCTTCGTCGGTGATCACTTCCACTCCCAGTGATCCTGGAGCATGTTGTCCTCAGCCAGACGGTTCGGTATGGTACCCAAGCGTCTATCATTTCGAACCAAATTTCTATTCAGCACCAGTTAAGTCCGAATTGAATGAATACGGTGCTGTTCAAAACTAGTCAAGATTTAAAAAAAACAAAAAAAAAAATTATTTGTCTTAAAAAAAAATTAATTTGTTGTATGAAAAAAAAATAAAAAATATTAAATATAAAAAGTAAATGTATTTTTAAGAATGTTGTCGCATTTGAACGACGAAAAAAAAAAATAAACAAAATTAGCTAAAAAACAAACAATTGCAGTGCCTTAATGTAAACACCGGATTTTTTTCCACTTTTTTAAAAAAAAAAAAAAAAACATTTTATTTTTCATTAAGTTAATTTTTAATTTATTTAATTCATTGTTGCCGGTATACTGATTGGTTGGTCTTACTGTGCCTAGTTTTATTTACCCATTAATTTCGTTTTATTGCGGTTTCTTATCGTTTACGTGAATATTTTTTTTGTTCATTTATATTTTCAAATTAATTTTTAATTTCTTTTTAATAAAAAAAAAAACACTTAAACTCTTTGGGAGCTTCCATTTTATGGAATTTAGTTTTAAAGTATTTAACATAAAATTAAAAACAATGACAAATTTTGTAAATAACACTTATATCGTTGATTTTTTTTATGTGTATGTAATTGCCTTAGAGTTGATTAAGAAAATTTGAATATTATGTATTTTCAACTATGGTCATTTAATTGCATGCATAAAAATAAGGGAAATACAAACAACACTTTTCTTAAATATTTTAATTAAATAAAATGAACATGTTTTCATATAAATATAAACAATTGTTTTTTTTTTTTCTTATTTCTGATGATGTAGAATGTAGATATTTTAACTCTGGCGTCAGATCCTGAGAAATCCCCTTCAGAACCTTGCCCAGCATTCTCGTCAGAGATCTCGTTTCATGTTATTCCGAGAATGAATGAGTTGAGGGGCCCAACTACATAATATGTAACTAGATTCTACAATAAAAATGTTCGAATTCGCAAAATGCTTACTCTCTGATTCTATACCAAGCCCTAGTAAAGGGTTTTTCAATAAGAGAACTACAAAAGTTCAATATCAAAAACGGTTTTGGATATCAATGAAATTCTTTATTCCTGTGAAAGTACGTTCGATGCTATTATGTATGGAACTCGATTTCTTTTGCATGGCCACCACGGGCACGCTTGCAGAAGTCCAGACGCTGAACCCAATCTTCGACGGTTTTCCAGCATAAATCGGCCTATACTGCTGCAATTTCACGTTCGATATTCGTACGAAGTTCATCAATCGTCGCTGGCTTGTTGGCATAGACCATAGACTTGACGTAGCCCCACAGGAAATAGTCTAACGGCGTCAAATCGCACGACCGAGGCGGCCAAGCGACTGGACCATTTCGTGAGATAACACGTTCTCCAAACTTGGTTTCCAATAAATTGATTGTGACATTCGCTGTGTGGCTTGTAGCGCCGTCCTGTTGGAACCACATGGCCTCCAAGTCCATATCATCCAATTGGGGCCAAAAATATTCGGTTATCATTGAACGGTAGCGATTCCCATTCACAGTAACGTGCCGGTCTTGATCATCACGGAAGAAGTACGGCCCAATGGCGCCGCCGGCCCATAAACCACACCAAACCGTAATTTTTTCGGGATGCAATGATGACTCATGGAGAACGTATGGATTGCTGCCTGACCAATACCGCATATTTTGTTTATTGACGAAGCCATTCAGCCAGAAATGAGCCTCATCGCTGAAGATGATTTTTCGATGAAAATCCGAATCATTTTCAAGTTGTTGCTCAGCCCAATTCACGAACATACGACGCTTCTGGTGGTCAAGCGGCTTCAGTTCTTGTGTCAATTTAATCTTGTAAGGATGTAGGCCAAGATCTTTTCGCAAAATTCGCCACAACGACGTCACAGAGATGCCCAACGCTTGAGAACGACGTGTGAGAGACACATTTGGGCTTTCGTCAACTGAAGCCTCAGCGGCAGCAATATTCTCGACACTACGGGCACTTCTTTGTCTCACTGGCACGGGAACATTTTGTACTGTGCCTGTGGATTCAAATTTTTCCACTAGACGCTCAATTGTTGATCTGCTAGGACGATTATGACGATCATAAATTGGACGTAGCGCTCTTAACGTTGAGGCCACTGACTCCGAATTTCGGTAGTAAATTTTAATAATTTCGACTCGTTGTTGGCTCGTATATCTTTCCATCATGAAACGGCAAACCTTACTGAAGAGAAATGTCAAAAGAGCGGCAAGACATATGGCGTTGTTTGCTGTCCCTGTCGCTCTACTTTTGTAGCGTCCCTGTTGAAAAACTCTGTATTTGAAAATCGAACGAATCTCGAACTTCATATTTGTTTTCGGAATTTTGGTACTACCTTATTCTAAAGTTGATGTCAACATCGTTCGACAATCCATGCAAGTAGCTACATTAAACATTTTGACGAAAAACAAAGAATTTAAAATAGCTGCCATATACTGTCCACCCAAGCATTCACCTACTGAGGAAGATCTTAATGACCTTTTTCAAACTCTAGGCAGTAACTTTATCGTTGGTGGTGACTTCAATGCAAAACGCACATACTGGGGGTCAAGATTAATAACGACAAAGGGCAGAAAACTTTACAAAACAGGGCGAAGTCTCAACTGCGACTTTATGTTCGAGTGGTTCGCCTACATATTGGCCATCTGACCCAGCGAAAATACCAGATCTTATTGACTTCTTTATAACCAAGGGAATCAATAGAAAAGACGTACAAATTGAAACCAGTGATGATTTGTCGTCAGATCATACACCCGTAATCCTAACGGTCAACGGGATGTCAATAGAACAAATAATAAATGCAAGACTTACCAACAAAAGAACGAACTGGTGTTAATTTAAAGAACTACTCCAACGATTTATTAATCTTAGATCTCCATTGGTTACAACGAACCATATTGACATTGAAGTGGAGCAATTCATTGCCGATATACAACAGGCAGCAGAAGATAGTACACCGACGCATCACCAAAAAAAACAAACAGTGGTAAAGTATATAGAAATTAGGGAACTTACATATATTAGAAAAGAGAAGAGCTCGTAGGAAATGGCAAATGACACGATATCCCGGCGACAAAACTATATTTGATAGACTAAATAACAAGCAAAGCTATTTGTCAACGTTGCTGTGCACTTTCTTCTTAACTCTACGATTTGTCCTTGCTCACACGAAAGAAATTTTAGTATCCACACGCATGAGAGAAGGGGCCGAATTACCGCATACGTTAACGAATTACTCGTTATCGAAATATGACGATTTGGCATTACCGCTCACGTTATCGAGTATCATTTTACTTATCATTTACTCGATCATTCGATAACGAGTCCTACTCACTCACTCGTTAACGTATGCGGTACTTCGGCCCCAGGTTTTTCTCTCGTGTGTATATGCACATAATTACACCCATTGTTTACACTAGCGCGCATAAAAACAATATACAAACACACCAATACAACCCTAAATACATTTTTGCGTTTCTTTTCGTGCCGTAGGTGCAATCTCAGGCATTCGACGCAGTTTTATTAACAAACTGTCCCTCTTTTAAGCTCACACTGGGTTACCGTAGTATGCATGAAAAATCGCCGCAAATCGGAGAGCAATACCCATAGGGCTACCATCTGCTGATTTGAAAACAACACAATTTGTTGAACGAAAAAGATAATTGTGTACAAAGTGGACACCAGCTCGATTTTGATAAAATTCTTGTACGTTGTAAAGGGCATGTTTTCGAGTATTTTGATGTATCAATGTTACATATGGGAAACGATTAGCTTACGAGATATAGGCTAAAAACAAAAAAAAAAAGTCACTTTTTGTTTCCGCAACCAAAACTCTTCTCGCGTAAATAACCTTCATTATAAATCACAAAAATTGAAAAAGTGTTGAACTTCATTTTAAAACCAGAAAAACAAGAAAATGGAAAAACAATAGCCATGTGGCAATACCCTCACATACTCAAATTAATTTTATTGGTTCTCAAAGCAGAAAATTCCAAAGCTCTTTGACCAAAACCACAGAAAAAGAATTATCGATTAGCTTTAATTTTATAATGGTAACACTGTTCTGATGTTGATATTTTCTATATACACAGCGATTGGCAGCCACATTCAGCCACCTACTGTGGAGTTGGCTGGTCATGCTGTGGTGGGATGCATGCGAATTTGTGGAAAATTACAAAAACAAAACCTGTGCAAGTCAGTGCTTTGGTTTTTATTGAGTGCCGTGAAGAAATGTACAGGCACCAGTGTTTGAAGAAAAGCTCCCCCATAAGGCCTGTATTCTTACAATTTGTGTGGAACAGAGTATAGTACAAAAAGACAGTCGGAGTCCTTGAAGTATAACAGATTATAAAGATTATAAACTCTTGATAGGAAGTGTTGTCAAAAACCAATTCTTGCAAAAATGTTGTTCTTGAAGATTTTTTTTTATAGATTTTACTTAAGCTATTGAGTAAGCTGATGTATCCCTGTGCCTTGAAGGATTTAAAGGGCGCTTACCAGGTTAGTACCGGCATCACATTGGAAATAAGTGAATCATTGGAAAAATACTGCATTCACAAATTATGAAGGTATACAATACATCAAATCTTTTGGAGTATTTTGCTGTAGCTTCTTAATAAACTCATTGACAGCTTTCCACCTTTAAAAATCTTTAGCTGGGGCCCTACTCTGTATTTCGTTTCGAAAGTGAAATTTTACAAAAACGAATATTTTGTCCTCTCTATTTCGTAAGGGGATTGAAATCTACTTCTTTCGAATTTACAATTCCTAATGTCAAAAGCATTGAAAAACGGAAAATTTGTTTCTACAATTAATTCGCTAACGGAAGGATTTAAAAGTACCTTAAAATTAAAGTTTTTTAAGAAAATTTCAGTGATAATAACAATTTTAACAAAGTAATTTTAATTTACAGCGAAAAGTTTGCAGACAAAACCAAAACAATTTGAGATTTTCCGTTTTATTTCGCTCATTTTGAAATTGATAATTTAGGATAAAATATTTTATCTATTGCTCTACGTCTACACACTTCTGCAATAGAACTTGATGCTGTTTGTTGTGACATGCCAATGTTATAATAATAATCATGTCCTGTTTGGTGCTGATAGCCTCCATGTGCTAAAAACTTTAGAGTAACAGCTACATACTTTTACAATTAGAGGAGCTCCAGAGGATTTCCAAGGAGAAGGAAATTCATTTCGTATGCCACTCGTCCATCCAAAGTGCAACAGAATCCATTTTCCTTTTTTATTATATAGAATTCTAAAATTCTCGGATTATTTATTTGACAGAACTCAAAAAAAAATATCTCGAGACTCGCCAAAAAATATCCTTAAGTGGAAAAGGCATCTAGTAGTATTTTTTACATTCTGAAAGTGTTACAGAGTAGGTACCAATTCAAAAGCGAAACGAAAAGCTATTTCGAATAGGATTGACTTTTGGTACGAAATAGAGAATAGGGCCCCTGATACCAAATATGTATAGGTATCTGAAAGTCAAAAAAATTATGTTCATCCTTTATTTCTTCCATAAAGAGTTTTCCAAGAAATAGGAATGGACTCTCGCAAAAGACAATCCAGCCCCCAAAATCCAAACTTACTTCTTTTATAATTTCTTAAAATTTGCAAAGTGGAAGTGCAATTCCTCAGTGCTCCAGGAAATTCTCTTGCTTTTGTAATCTCAATTGTTGAGATTGGTTAAGTGTGAGAGCCGTAAATGGTACCTATACTACAAAAATAACACAGGTCAACAAATAAAAAAAAAAAAATTTGGTGCCGAAATATCGTTAGTGGTTTTGTATTAGGTGTGCATTCCCTACATTAAAAATATTTTTAATTTTTTTTTCCTACGTGTAGTTTTGGATCTGTCCTCAGTTTTGAATACTGGCTGTAATCAGTACTTTCGTGACGCGGTTTGCTTTATCTTCTCGCTAAATTTCTATAAATAAATTGCATTTAATACTATGTCTTCATCGTGAAGAAGTTGTCTCAATGAGCCAAATGTATAAGTTCAGAAAACCTATTTAACAGGTTTTATAAAAAGTGCTTATTTTTCTTCCTTTAAGTCGATAATTATGGATAAATACAAGCCCTGGATACCCCAAATTGTTTGTAAAATGTACTATGAACACTTGAGGCAGTGGGTCAAAGAAAAAGAGTCCATATGAGGTTCGGAGTGCATATGCAATGGAGTAGAGGTGGAGAACTATCGATAGTCAGTGCCATCGATAGTTCTCGATAGTTGGCTTTTGCCTATCGATAGTTATCGATATATATCGATAGTTTTTTTCTCTTAAGGGTAACAATAAAAAAAAGTTAAATGCACCATAATAAATAAACTTTTCTCACCGAGAGAGATTAGATTCCACGTTTTAATGCAACCCGGTCCAGCTTTTTAAGGTTCAGACATCATAAAATGCATACCTACTTACGTATAAACAGAGAGAATTGAGAGACCAACTCCTATTTCTACGTTGCTGAGTCATAAAACGGGGAATCCCCTTTTTAAGTTAAAGCCATTTTGATAGTTGGTTTTTTAGATCGGGTTCCTCTGTGAAACTTTAAATATACTCCGTTCGTTAGGTATCAACCATGCTTTATTTAAATGGCTATCGAAAACAATCGATAGCGGAATAAAAGTATCGATTGTTTTCGATAGTGGAAACTATCGATTATAATCGATAGTGCAATCGATAGTTCTCCACCTCTACAATGGAGAGAACTGAAAAATCACTTCGATGACTGTTACTTGTGCTCTGTTAATTTGCGTGGCGTTAACGTTAAAAAAACGATTTATCAAGACTTAGAATTGGCTAAAAGACCTTTACCACATTCAGAGGAAGTACCTGTTCCAACATTTTATTCTACCCGTGAATCATCATTTGAAGAAATCTTTAATGAGTCGAGTAGCGCCAGTAATTTCGACCCAAGAAGAATTAAATGATTTGATTAGGAATCTTGAACTTCCTAAAGAATCTGCAGAGGTATCGGCTTCTAGATTAAAAGAAAAGAACTTATTGGGGTCAGGTACAAAAGTGACATTCTATCGCACAAGACAGCAAGACTTGCTACCATTTTTCCATTCGGAAAATGATGTTGTTTTTTGTACGGCTGTGCAAGGCCTTATTCTCGACTTGCTAGAGAACTTTAAAAACTTGGGATGTAATATGTCCATCAAAATGCACTACCTCCACAGACATCTTGAACAATTCTAAGAGAATCTTGGATCCTATAACGAAGAACAAGGCGAGGGGTTTCACCAGGACCTAAAAGCTATGGAAGAGAGGTACCAAGGCTGATGGGATCGGCATATGATGGCTGACTACTGCTGGGGATTCAACCTGATTGTCCCACTACACCTTATTCACGAAACTTAGGAAAAAGACAGTTTTTATGCATATAATAATGTAATAAATGCTAGATTTTAGGTAAATTTGTTTTTTTCTGTACAAGTCAAAATCTAGAAAACTACACGTAGGAAATCAAAATGTTTGCTATTAATTTAATCAGTATAATGTCCTAAGTTAAAAACTAATTACAGCTTCTTGGCACCAAAACCAGTGTTGACCAGTGTAATATAAAGGGCCCATAAACCACACCAAACCGTAATTTTTTCGGGATGCAATGATTACTGATGGAGTACGTGTGGATTGCTGCCTGACCAATACCGCATATTTTGTTTATTGACGAAGCCATTCAGCCAGAAATGAGCCTCATCGCTGAAGATGATTTTTCGATGAAAATCCGAGGTCAAGCGGCTTCAGTTCTTGTGTCAATTTAATCTTGTAAGGATGTAGGCCAAGATCTTTTCGCAAAATTCGCCACAACGACGTCACAGAGATGCCCAACGCTTGAGAACGACGTGTGAGAGACACATTTGGGCTTTCTTCAACTGAAGCCTCAGCGGCAGCAATATTCTCGACACTACGCGCACTTCTTTGTCTCACTGGCACGGGAACATTTTGTACTGTGCCTGTGGATTCAAATTTTTCCACTAGACGCTCAATTGTTGATCTGCTAGGACGATTATGACGACCATAAATTGGACGTAGCGCTCTTAACGTTGAGGCCACTGACTCCGAATTTCGGTAGTAAATTTTAATAATTTCGACTCGTTGTTGGCTCGTATATCTTTCCATCATGAAACGGCAAACCTTACTGAAGAGAAATGTCAAAAGAGCGGCAAGAAATATGGCGTTGTTTGCTGTCCCTGTCGCTCTACTTTTGTAGCGTCCCTGTTGAAAAATCCTGTATATGATGTGTTGACTGTTTTACATAAAAATAAAATTCAACGAAATTGTTTTCTATTTTTAATAACAAAACAAAAAGAAAATAATAATAATACAAATACTCGTACATTATGCAAACAATCGAATAATTGGCTTTTTCCTTGGGAGAGAACAAACTAATAAAAAAAAATAATTAAAATTGTAAACCAGGAAGAAAAAGTCAAACGAAAAAAAAAAAAATAAAAATAAAATAATTTTCGACAAAAATAAAGAATATGTGTGTCCCTTTCATCGGCATCTCTGTCTCTTTGCTGGCGTTTTTGTTTTTTTCTTGTCATTCGGAACTTTATGGAGGTACATATGAGTGGATGCGTTGTATATTCGTTAAAAGATACTTATGTGTCTGGTGTCTACATTTACAATGTATGTTTATGGTTAGCACTCCTCTTAGTTATTTATTTATATTTACAAAATTAAATTTAATCTTCACTTGGTTCGTGTAGTACTTAAGACTAATAGCTTAGTTTTTAATGTTTTTTTTTTTATCTCCTTAGGCAAGGCTCACACGTGCCTGGCTTCACAAAACTCGGATGGCATTCGGGGCACTTGGGATTCTCGCCGTACCATCGCTCGGTAGAGGGATGTGCTTTGTCAGCCTTATGCTGGGGTATTTTCAACTGGAACGAGTTGAACGTGTCCGAGAGTTCGTATCCGGTACGACCGACATTCTCCAGCGGGAAGAGATAGTCCGGCACTGAGAAATCCTTCCTCAACTGCTGGATGTCCTCCTCTGTGGGTAGAGTGGGTGTGATTTTGTTGTCGTCCGTTCCTGTGGATGGATAACTCTTGATGGAGCGCGATGTTTGGGTTTTGGAAGTGGAAGAATCGATGGACCTTTGCGTTTTATTTGAGATAAACGGACTGCTGGGGAATTGTGGTGGATTCGCCGACTTGGTGGTTGTTGTACTGGCTGAAGTTACTTGGTCGGAGGAGTAGGAGAATGGGGCATCTTGTTCTTCGCGGCCATCAACACCGATGGGTGAATCCAATTTCGGGGGTTCCAGACCATTTGATGGAATCTTCCATTCGTAGTAAATTGGAGGACCTTGGGTGGTTGCAGTGTCATGGAGAACAAGGTCGGATAAGGGTGGGAGAAGATTTCGTGAAGGAGCGTCGATACTATTTGCAGTTAGTTGTGGCGCTGCGAAAGGCGATGGCAGCGGGAAGGTTTTAGCACCTTTTGATGGAACGCTATAGTCGAGTGCTGAATCGCCGGTCGACTTGACTGTGGTGAATGTTGGCGCTGTCGGCTCTACAGGTGCAAATGGCTTTCCCGCAAACGTGGTCGGTCTTGTTGGAGCGCGTGTTGTAGTGGTGCTGGTTGTTGTCGATGTAGTCGACGGGATGAAGGTTACTGTGAATGGAGCTGCAGTAGAACTCTGGAGTGGTGTTTCGGTAGATGGCGTATCATCTGTATTGTAAACGGGATACAAAAATGGTGGCTCATAAATTCGAGAAGGCGTCTTGACAACTGGTGCCTTTGTAGGTTGTTTGGCAAATCGATCTTCGGCTGAATTATCCCCTGTAGTATTGTACCTAGTGCTGTGAGCAGTACCAAGATCAGAGTTATCGTCTGAAGTGTCCATTCGTCGACTCACAACGAAAGGCGCTGGAGTTGTGGTTGGTTTAGGTCGCTGTGTTGTATGCGGTGTTGTAATAACCACAGCGGGACGGCTGGTTGTTGTCGTGTGTGCCTTCGGAGCTGGTGGCTGTGGCTCACGACTTGGTTGAGGAATCTTCCAACGTGTTGGTGTTGGTGGAGGATGGTTTTGAACCAATGGTTTGTCTGTATTCTTACGATGATTATTATCAGTTATACTGTTTTGAATCGATGGAAATTGCTAGAACGAAATTTCATTAGAAAAACACTTCATGGTATGCAATTAATGTGTAAACAAACCTTGTATTGGTTTCTAAATGACTCCCCAGAGTAATCAGGCGCATAGGGACGATCGAGTAAGTCGGGTCGTGGTGTTCGTAGATGGTTTTCCTCATCAGGCACAAATGGCTTGTCTCGTTGACCTGAAAACATGAAAAAGTATGCAATATTTTTCGAAGACTTTTTAATTTAATGATTTTGTTTAAAAAAAAAACCATTGCATAGTTATAGGCTTACCGATAAGTAAATTTGCCGTATAATCCATTTCCGCTTTCGAACAATTTACCATATACCAGTGATCACAAATTAGCATCCGTTGCTGGAATAACGTCGTATTCGGGCATGAGTAACTGAATTGCCGACCAAGGTCATCGCACATGTGATAGATTTGACAGCCGGTCTCGACGTCGGCATAATAACCGGACGGTCGACCAGTGCAAGAGAATGACGTTCGAGGGAAACTTCGATAAGCACCAATGGCATTTTCGCTCTAAAAATAAAAGAAAATCAATAAATTAGCAAAGCTTTCTGTTTCAATGACTAAAGCTTCTGTACTGCAGTATACGATGGAAGTTTGACCATTAAATGATATCTGCCGAAATAGCTCAGTTGGGAGAGCGTTAGACTGAAGATCTAAAGGTCCCCGGTTCGATCCCGGGTTTCGGCATACAATTTTTTTTTCTTTTTTTTTTTTTTGTTATTTCTTTGTGTGTATTTTTCAACTCAAATTATTACAAACTTTTTCTACAATGGGTTTTTTCTTACTCCCAACAGTCAACAGCAGCAGGGATCCAGCCTCCTACGCTGTCACTCAACTACATAATCATCTCCGCGGTGATTGTTATCAAGATTCAAGACATTTTGTCAACCGAAACAACAATGCACGGGAGCGGATGAGCTAAAATTTATTAACCTCTGCCCATTTCTATTTCGCTCGATCTCGAACGGGGAACTGTGCGGTGCTTGAGGAAGATACCTATGTATAGGCGAGTACAATCTTAGCTTAGTGTAGCTAAAATTTACTACAACAGTTTGACACGTTCTTTACGACTATGTCGAGGATTAATCACAGAATAACGCTGATGAATATATGTACGAGCACCTCCTACATGTGTACATACTTGTTTGTTGTTCATGGGAGGTTGTAAGTTCTAATTCTGTTGCGCATCTGTTGACTCAAGCGTCGATCATAATCTTATCGATTTAATTTCGCAAATAATACTTGTTGCCATATGTACATTCCGAGAAATGTCCCTTATCTCTTGTTTGTGCTAGACGGGGTGGCTAGAGGTGCAATGTGTTTTATTATTAATGGAAAAATTCAACTCAATTACAGAGAAAAAAATGTATATGAGTTGTTGGGAGATTTATTTGCATTCGATCAGCTATTTGCTCCTGTTTATATTTACGGGAATATATTCCTTCCGGTTATAGTTCTTGAATTAAGCTGAGCTGAACTATAGCTCGAATGTGGTCACAGCGGCAACAAAGCCATCAAAATTCCGAAAAAAATGTATAAGAAGCGAACGGGTACCGAATCTCATTTTACAATTCTTTACCGTGAATACTTTATTATTATTATATGATTTTAATCGAACTAATGAATTGTTTCATATGATCATACATATACAGTGTACTTTCTCCTTACGGACACCTCTCAAAACCGGACACCTCTTATAACCGGACAGATTTCAAAGAACGGAAATAAATACAGGATTTTTCATATAAAAAACTCTCCCATAACCGGACACGGACACAAATTTTCGTAACCGCAGCCAGGCAAAACACATATACGTATGCAAACTTTTTACATACTTTTTTTTTGATTTTGTTTCCTCCTTACACTTTGCAATGAAACGAAACAAAAATGTAAACTGTGGAGTGTGCCTTTGCGTCATTATCACATTCGCGGACACATGATTTTCAGTGGGGATTCCTAATAGAATGACACGCATATCTCCGGCATTTTGAGAGATATTTTATATTATTTTGTGCGAATTTTGTATAAAGATAAAAATGACTCCGCTGGTAACAGTGAAGTGAATTTGTCTCTGGTAGGACAAATGATGCCGGAATATGGAAGATTACTGTATTTCTCGTCAGGGTTCCTGTCTTGCCCTAACATATCTAAAATTGTCATTACCCGCTTATTTCCTCAACCATTGACGGTATATGCTGTCTTGTCTGCGAACGTGTTATCCATAATTTGCATCTATAAATCCTATTGCATTTTTATATAGGTTTGTATGTTTAGTGTATCTATGTATATACCTACTAGCTGATCCGCCCGGCTTCGCCCGTGTACACAAAAAGTCTCTTCTCGGTTTAACGTTTACAATTTCAACTGATTTAGTGAATGATCTCTCGTCCCACCGCCCACCTATTTATACAGAAAATTTGACAAAATTCTATGTACCCATGTACCTATGTAGTATGTAATGCACATCTAGTAGGTATGCATAGAATTTCCAAAGTAATTTTGTGCGTTTATGAGTTGCCGCTTAGTATATTTAGTCTTTGGGGAAATGACGAAGCAAAAAGGACACCTGTCAACTTACGCAATGTTTATTTATTCAATGAATGGATACACATTAAGAATATACTTCTTATAAATTAATGCTAAGGCAAAATTATGCAAAATTAAACATTGGAAATCACTACTTCAATACAAAATCAGTTGGTTTTGTACACCATTCTTTAATTCAAGTGTCAAATGGACTAATAGCACCATCTCTATTTATCTGTCTGTCTGTCTGTGTACCTGTCTGTCTATCTGTCTACATGTGTACCTGTCTGTCTGTCTATATCTGTCTATCTGTCTGTCTGTCCATCTGTCTGTCGGTCTATCTGTCTGTCTTTCGGTCTATCTGGCTGTGTACCTGCCTGTCTGTCTGTCTGTCTGTCTGTCTGTCTGTCTACCTGTCTATCTATCTGTCTGTCTCTCTGTATGTGTGTCTATCTGTCTATCTATCTATCTATCTGTCTATCTGTCTATCTGTCTATCTGCCTGTCTGTCTATCTGTCTCTCGGTCTATCCGTCTATCTATCTGTCTGTCTGTGTTACTGTCTATCTATCTGTCTGTATGTCTATCATATATTGTGAAGGGGTAGACCGTATGCCTCCATCAATATTCAATCAATAAGTGAAGCAATGGAATATTTTATAAGTGCGGATCGCCAATGGCCAAGCTCAGTTCACGATTCCAAACTCTAGAGAAAAGGTTTTTTTGAAGCTAGGTATATTAATTAGCTTTAAAAAAAACTAGTACAGGAATGCAAGTTATATAATAGATGGTTTTTATCAGCATTAAACATAGCTCCTTATAAAAACTACTTCCCATTCTTTGATCTTTGCGGGCCTATTTCCCGTTTTGTTTTAACATCTACCTTCATATTACTGAGCCTATCCCTAATTTGCTCTTCCGATAGTTGAATGTTGAAAACCGGACCTCGGGCTTCTTCCTTTAATGGACGGTTGTTGTGACTGATTCATAAATACGGTATGGTCTTTTAAAATTCACAGAAATTGCATGTGGCTAGTAAAGAAGCTTTGCTTCTCATGGCTGTTGCTTTTGAATACTCTATTTACGAAATAAATAGCTCAACGAGATTGTTTACAAAACAAAAATTAATGAAAACGTAAATTACGATAACAGTGACCGGTAAAAATGCATTTTGCCAAAAACTATAGAAATACCAAATAAGTATATTCTACCAATTTCGGATGAACTTGTAGTATTTACTAGAAGTATTTGGTAGCAACTCAAAACTTGTTTCTATGCATCCCAAATCTAGTGAGGCCGTGTGCCAATTGCGTTAAAATGTTATCCCCTGGCTTTATGGACTGAAACGACTAAATCTAGAAACAAGTACAGTCGACGTCCAATATAACGAATTATATAATGCACAGCCTTTCGTTGAATCGAAAAATTCGTTAAATGGATCGTCCTTTTATCTAACTAATAATCCAATGTATTTATTATACGAAAAGAGAAATCAATCCACATAGACCAAATAACAGAAGTAAAGGCTAGTACGATGCTCTCGCTAAACTGAATTTTTCATACAAAATTTGTCGTTGCTAAACGCAAAGAGAAAATTCCGCTGGGAAATTTATCCGAGTGTACGGTGTTCATGCTAAAATGCTTGCTAAATAGGTTGTTGCATAGGATGTGTCTCCACAAAATTTTAGTCAGCCATTTAATGTCCGGGACATTTATTTAGCGGCGGAATTTTGACGTTTTAAATTCAAATAGAAATTTAAAACAAAAATCAATTATTCGGTTTGAATTTTTGTGAAAAGAGGTCAATAAGTGCATGTATACTGCTGCTGCTGTTTGTTTATTCAAGCACGAGTGTGAAAATGAAAAGGCAGTGTCGGAGAAAGTCAAAGAAAAAATTAAAATCATCAGGAGCACAGGAAAAAGGTTAATGACAAGGGTGGTTTTATCAATTTCTACAACCAACTATTACCCCGTTTATATGATAACTCAATGCGCATTGAATCGATGCATTGAATCGATGCGCATTGGTTCAATCCGCATAGAAAGGTTGGTGCTTATATGAAATTATTCAAAACCGAATCCAAAATAAAGGTGAGAAAATTGAGAGAATTTAATAAACAGCTGATTGAACTGACAGTTTGATAACATAAAAATTAATTAATTAAAAATTACACTATTGAATTGCCTGACATTAAATGATAGATAAGAGAATGATGAGAGCGCGAGAGAGTAAAATGTTTCAATGCGATTTGAAACTGTTTATATGATATTTCAATTCGGTTTCAAATTTTCAATGCGGTTTATAAACAGGAATTTACGAATGTGGATTGGGTATTTCAATTCGGTTGGAAGTGGTGTTTATATGAGTGGATTTAACCAATGCGCAACGATTCAATGCGCATTGAGTTGTCATATAAACGGGGTATATAAAGGGTGATTTTTTAAGAGGTTGAGAACTTTTTTAAAAAAAAAAACACAAAAAATTCGAAAAAATGAATGAAATATTTATTTGAATCGATAGTTTGAACCTTGCAATTTAATGTTTAAAGATAATTTCATGCAAATGTTGACCGCGGCTGCGTCTCAGGTAGCCCATCCGCTGAGTCCAATTTTGGCATACTCTTTCACACATATCGGCCGGTATCTCACGAATGAATGCATGGATGTTGGCTTCCAGTGCGTCAATCGAAGCGGGCTTGTCCCTATAGACATTAGCCTTGACATACCCCCACAAAAAATAATCTAATGGTGTCAAATCGCACGATCTAGGCGGCCAATTGACCGGCCCGAAACGTGAAATTAACTGTTCACCAAACTCGCCTCGCAATTGCGCCATTGTTTCGCGTGCTGTGTGGCATGTGGCACCGTCTTGTTGAAACCACATATCATGCAAGTCAAGAACTTCCATTTCGGGCAAAAAAAAGTTTGTTATCATCGCTCGGTAGCGTTCACCATTGACAGTAACGCTGCGATTCGCATCATCTTTGAAGAAATATGGCCCAATAATGCCGCCGGCCCATAAACCGCACCAAACAGTGGCTTTTTCGGGATGCATTGGTAGCTGTTGCAATGCTTCTGGCTGATCTTCACTCCAAATGCGGCAACTTTGCTTATTTACGTACCCATTCAACCAAAAATGAGCCTCATCGCTGAACACAATTTTTCGATAAAAAGCGCGCGATGAACATTTCGAACCGAGCACGAATTTTGATAGTAAAATTCAATAATTTGCAAGCGTTGTTCATTTGTAAGACGATCCATGGTTAAATTGCAAACCAAACTGAAGCTGTTTGACAGTGACACAAGGTACTAAACACACGTCAGCTGTCAAAACCAGTGTTGCCAAAACCAAACCAGCTAAAAAATCACCCTTTATAAACAAAATTTATCTGGTATTTATCTTCGATTTCCATTTGAATTTTTGGAGCCCGGCGGAAATTTTGTTTAGCGCGAGCACCATACTAGCTTTAAGGATAAATGCACAAAAATGATAAACTATTTTGTTTGTAGCCAGAAATTGTAAACCATTCGTCAAACCGAGCGAACAGTTTTTGCATCATTCGTAATGTAGAGCCATCAATGGAGAAAAATCTGATTGGAAATTCGTTAAATCGGGTATTCGTTAAACTGGAAGTCCACTGTATGCATATAAGCCATAAAAAAGGTGTAAGATATCTACCTTGTGATCTTTATTTTAAAATTAATGTTGCTTTAGAAAAATCTATGTTTCCAATATTGTCCAGTGGCACCCTTTCGTGAAACGGTTTATATTCGTCTGCTATGAGAATTATTGTACATTCATTATTTACATATTTCTTTACGTTCATTTATCACAGTTTCCGTGCAGTATTTCAGTCCGACAGAGAGAGTGGAGACTGGAGATGCAGAAGAAGTTTTTCTTTTCATTGCAATGGAAGTACTCATCCACGGCTGGTGAAGGTGATTGATTCGCAACAGTTTAGATACATACGAGTTATACATAAGTGCAGCTTCATTTTTATTCAAAGTTATGTAATCAAACTGCCAGTAGTGTATCTAGTCTAAACGCGTTGCGCGTTCATTTTCTTTTGCGCAAAAAAAAATAGACTTCCTCATTACATCCACGCATATCCAATTGAAACAACAATGAGATATTTAACAAAATAAAAAATATGCAAATGCGTATCTATGTATATGTATTTTGTGGTTTTGAATTTCTTTCATAAACTCATGACATGAATAAATCTGCGGTGATTTTTTGTTGTGGCAAAGACGCAAACAAATCATGTCACCATGACTTACGATTAGTCAACATTCAATGTCACACGTTTAAAGAAGTAGCTAAGGTCACAAATTAATATGATCCACCACGATTCTTCTTTGCATCCGAAAAGGTTTGTTCTTAATAACGCTGAATCAATATTTTTTGTCATACTTATCTTCTTAAGTCTTGACAGTCACTGTCAAGGCATCACAAAACAGAACTGACAGGCGCGTTACGTTGGTATTTTGAAGACTTATGAACTAACAAGTGTTCAACATTTTACGATTTCCTCCAGACATTTACAACATATATATGTATTTTCTATATCAAACAATCATAAAACTATTAACATAACAATAGGCATGTAATTTATTCAATTCAAATTACCGAACGAATAGAAATGAGTTTTTAAGTGGCGGCGCCTAAATTTGTAATTTTAATTTTGGAAAATGTTTTCTGTTGAACATAATTTATCATAAGATGTAAAAAAAAAAAATCATTTGAAAAATCAATAATTAATTACATAAAACAGCCACTGGTTTAGATTTCCAACGAAGTCATGGTATTCCAGTAGCTACTTCAGTACCATCCTTGGTGCGTACTCTTTGAAATTATTAATGATTCAACTTTCAATTGAAGAAGCCCATATACATGCAAACAAAGTGACCGAGCGTCGGTAATGGTGGCAGCGATTACACTTAAACTAAATTATTCGACTCAAGATTGATCTTAACCTTCATTTGGAATGGAAACACGTCAAGTTCTTCACAGGCATCATTTTGTGTAATCAACTTGACCACTGGTAAAGTTGACTGATCGGTTGTTTTAATAACAAAAAAAAACCGTAGATTATTTCATAGCAGGTGAACGGGTCAGCGAATTTCTTATCATCACTTTTAGACTTTTTTCTTATCTTTGTTTTTTTTTTCCTCTCAAATTAATTATTTTTAGAAACACTTTTTCGACGTGTCCCTTTCACGACAGTGCATATAGATTTTCATATCATCGGCGTAAATAGATAAGTAAGAGTTTAAGATAATGCAATCCACATCATTGGTTGTTAACAAAAATAACAAAGGACCCAGGTGGCTACCTTGTAGGACTCTAGAGGTGGCTGTGAAGTAGTTAGATACAGAGGACCTAAAGAGCACTTGATAAGTGCGCTCATCCAAGTAAGATTAAATCCACGTAATTAACCGTGCTTTGAAAAGGATAATGCCATACGAGGTCTGTAGCTATTACATCAAATTCATTGCCATCGTCGAGAGCGCACAGAGAACTCGATATAAAATTTGTCAGATTTGTAGTTGTAGATCTACCCTTCAGAAATCTATCCTGGTTAAGGGAAAAAATAGACTTACAGTGAAAAGACATTATGTTATAGATAATGCCTTCGAAATGTTTTGGGTATACAGGAGAGATTGGCGATGGGGCGATAGTTGGAAATATTGTTCTTACGACCTTTCTATAAAGGGGAATTATGTAAGAGCTCTTCCAGAATTTAGGAAAACCTCCCTGTGAGATAGAAAGATAACGAGAGCCGTCGAACATATAATTCGCACATTTTTTAAGATGATGGCAGGTACACTATCGGGTCCAGGGTTGAACAATTTACAAATATAGTATCGGATCATATTTGGAGGAGTAAGGTGAAGGTGAAGGTGAAGATATGATGGGCTTTGAACGTCGTTACCAGGGACAAAACAATGAAAATTATGATGGGTGATTGGTACCTTAATACGAGAAAGCCCAAACATTCATAGAGAAAAACTAGAAATTCTAATTTTTAACATTTTTCCACAACTTATTTGTAAATAAGAAAATATTAAAAATTATATAATACATTGTTTAATATAAAGGTGAAAATTAATAGTAAAGTGAATCCGTAATATCGTTCTAGTACCTACTTTTCTATGAAAAGCTTGTTTCTCTATAATTAGGAACTTTTAAGAATTGAGAAATAAATAAGGACCGATAATTGATATTCTTAGCTCAAAGCTCAAAGAAACGCTTGATAGTATATTCTGATTCCACCTCTTCTTAATCGGGGTAAATTTGGGTTAAGTATCTTTTGACATTCTGACAACCAAGAAATCTGACGTAACGTAAACATGTTGGTTGACAGTTGATATTCTCGACTTCTGACGTAACGCAAATATTTGATGTGACAGCTTTGAGATTGGGCTTTTGTATGATATTCTTTAAGCAAACAGTTTCAATTGCAAATTTGGAAAGTGTGTGTATATGTAAATTGTTAACTATCGTGGACAGAGTAAATCAATCATTTAGAAGTGTGAATCAGTTCTTCTTATAAATGTAATGTACATAGTTGCAAATTAACTTTGAAAATGTCCTTATCAACCTGTGTCAACATACTGACAAGTTCAGACTATAAACTGACCTGTGGTGTCTGCGTCAAAATAAAATAAATAAATTAAGTTGTTGTTATTAAGCTTCTTCATTGGAAGAGGTAGCTTAGATAGCTTGTTGATTTGAAGATCAAACGGGTTCATTTGTAAACGCATTTTAACAAAAAAAGAAGGTCTGATTTCAACGTGTTGTATGCCTTTCGTTTTTGCCTTTAATGCTAGTATTAGTGGTTAGGCTATAATAACAACACTGTAGAATAAAATGCGTTATTTTCTTATAATATCTATATTTATTAGTTTTTGATTAAATTAAAATAAACTAACATAAATGCATTTTGTCGAAAAGAACGGGCGAGCAAAAAAATAGCAGTGCTCTTTCTTTACCAGCTTACTTGATCAAAAAAGTAAAAAAAAAAATACTGAATTTAAATAAATTAGTATGAGGTGTTTTTAAGGATATACTATTCCTTAGTGGCATGGCCTTTATTAATTATTCCAGCCGCGTTAAACCGTTTTACAGAGTCTACAAGATCCTGGCACCTTTCGGGTGATATTGATCTCCAAGACTGGTAAACTACCCCATACAGCTCGTAATTTTTGGTTTTTCGTGCAGTACATTATCTCTTTTTATAAGACCTATGGATTTTCAATAGAATGAAGATCGGGATATTGAGCAGGTTACTCCATGAACTCAATCATATTATCCTGAAACCATTGTTTAGCTGTTAGGCCGGTGCTTTTCGGGTCGTTGTCCTGCTGGAAAACCGGTTTTAGTAGCATTTCGTCCTCGGCATATGACAACATGATGTTCTGCAATATATCAACGTATGAGTGCTGGTCCATTAGTGTGAATACCACATGCCAAGTAAAGGTAATCCACCATCTGGATAACTGCTGCAGAAAGATGTGTTCTAGAGTACCTTTCAACACGTTTCACCATTGACGGATGCAGTATTTTGTTTCGGCCGCGAGTTTTAACCTTCATTTCATATTTTACAGCATTGCTTATCATTTTAGCGTTACAGCCAAGCATTCCTTAATTTGTTTGTACATTTTTAAGACTTTAATAAGCAATTAAATTAGCTCGCGCTTCTATGGTGTGCAGTGTATTCCACGACCCACTTTTATCGAATCAAATTAGTCGGTTTCACTACAGTTTGATAAACAATAAAAAGTAGAAGGTTTTAACTTACTTTTCTATAATTTAGATTCAAAAATCAAGTCAAAACAAAATTTGTATACCGAAATCTAATAAGCACTGCTATTATTTTGCTCCCTTAAAAAAGTATGAGATGCACTACCGATTGATATTTCAAACGCAAAAGTGAGGGCTTGCCATTGCAATATGACGTCACGTGAACGACATATTGTTGATAAGTATAGTATTACAGTAAAAGTAGCAAAAAATATTAAGGAAAATTGTGCCTTCAAAGTAACACTGCTATTATTTTGCTCGCAACTGTACGAGGGACATGGTACAATTAATAGAGTTATCTTGCGTGGATGTCAGTCAAGGAAGTTCAAATTATGGAATTTCCAAATGTGGTTAATTTGCTCGCGTAATTTGTTCTATAATGAGAAGCATGCAGCAACTATGTATAATCTATGCAGGTAACGCAATCCCCCACAAAAGTTAAATCCCAATGGAGAAATCAAGTTAGGTGCCATCTGCAAATTGTTTTTTTTTTTTTTTTTTGTAAATCTTACAAATTTTTTTTGTGGTGTAGTTATGCCGACCGCAAATTAAGTTCCCCTGACCAAGGCAACACCGACAACTTTGTAAATATTTATATATCGGAAGTGTGCATATAAATGTTGAATTAACTTCCATTAGTACCAAAATAACGATTTGCCACTTAATAAATCTCGCTTACCTCTTTGGTTTCCGGAGTAACCTAAAACAAGCTATCTGTGTGCCAAACCAAAATGTGGGTTTGATGTTAGACCCACGCAATCGGTTGACATTACATACAACAGAAGGTAGTAGAGATATCACAGCAAATTTCAATCCGAAGGTCCAGTACATAGTGACACTAGAACTGGCAGACGTTCAATAAACTTCCCTAACCTTACAACAGCAACCGTCTGACGTACAGTGTCTATCAAAGGCAATCTAAATGGCAGAACTAGAGCTACGTATGGTTTCAGTCTAGTTTTCCTCAAGAAGGAGTTAAGTTGGATTTCACATCCGAGCAACAAAGTGATTTACATAAGTACACGTACCGTGCCTACGTCAACAGTTCATTCTTCATTGCCACTTTTATATTGACCGTTTAGCTGATACGCGCATGAGAAGTGCGCGATAAAAATGTTTTCGCGTTTAATGGTCGTTAACTGCACCAAGGCACCGACTGAATCAATCGTCAATTAGGTTTTTCCCAAAACTTTGGAAATACCCGATAATCTGTTTTACCCAAGTCACTGTAACACTTGACTAGCTAAGCTTTAAATGATTCCGTGGAAGCTGTCTTGTGCGTACATTTCATTCTGTTCCATGAAAAAAAGAATAGATTAGTGTGATATTATTCGGGATACTTAAAACCTATAGAGAACCGCAGATGACGAATAGGAAAAAGCCACCCACCCGACAGTATTGTCATTGTGATAGAATTTATGTCCAATTATATCGACATTATAATTCCCTCAATGAGCGAAATAATTATTTGTCTATGGTGCCTTCTAATGTCCAGCGTGGCATAAATTATATCACTGGTCACCGGATTTTGAAATCAAATTATGGTGACATATTATAGAAGATTATACCTCTAAGCTATGTCAAGACAGATGCACGCAATGCCTGAAAATAGCTTGCAGAAAAATGGAAATTTTGAGACATCACTGGGTAAAAACTCATATTTCAATTAAAACAGATACTAGCGTTAACACGAGGAAGCATATTCTAATTTCTGTTTCAACTTTTTTCCCATCCTAATTTGCACCTAATTTGGGAAAATCTAAGTTGAAATCGTGCGCTGGAAATATTTTGCAACTTGAATATGTTTGGCACCATCATCGGCATTGGTACATTTTTTGTGTTCCGTACCCAAAAACGGAACACTAATGGAATCTGTTCGGTGTCTGTCTGCCTGTCACAAGCCATTTTCTCAGAGACTATTTGAAGTGGACTATTGATATTTGGAACAATTGTAGCAATTAGTGGCCCAAAAATACAGACCTGAGCTTAAAAAGTTGAATTTCGACTTTAACCCTCCGTTTAGCGTTGTGGTCTGTCAGACCATTTTGAACTTTATTGTGTTGTAATTTTTTTTCCTTTAAATATTTCGACAAACGGTGCCATGACTTTGTCAAACTCGATGCAGCGAGTCGAATGCTGTCAGACCACAAAAGTGAAAACGATTTTTCTTGGAATTGAGGGTGGGAGTGTGTGTTTACACGGTATCAAGGTGTGGTGGGCTTGTGAATCTAATACGTGCTATCCATTGCAGGGTCAAATTTACACAGGCAAACCTCCCCATTAAGATAGAGAGGTGAATCAGGGCAAACGAGTGGTAATGGATATTGTTATAGCGTTTTTTGGTACAGGACGAACAATATACGCTGAAAACTTCTTTTCCACACTCGACTTAGCCAGTGCCTTGATGTTTAAGCCATGTTTAAGTTAAAACAGTTCGTAAGAACAAACAATTTGTTCCCTCAGAACTACTGGCCTCTTCTACTTGCCCATAGAAATTCTCATTGTATTCCTACTTGCCAAAAAGAGTTAGTCAGTCATTCTTATTTCAACTGAACACTTAACATGTAACGTTGATGGAGAGCCTAGTAAAACCCATCAAACATTGGACTACAATATATAAAAGGCGGAAGTGGACACAATGGATGGACCATATGGTATCATTTTACTCGTGCGAGCGCGCTACTAATCGCTGGCCACAGACTTTTTTTTCAATGTGCTATATATGTATATGTTTCTGCACTCGCTTCTTAATATTATATTATTTGACGGATTATTTACACAGAAAGTCAATTGGTAAAACCTCAGATGGAGTTACCGGCAGTCAATTCCAAAACATCGCTTTTTCAGCATATCAAAGATGCCATGAACATTTTTGGCAAAGCTGCGAGTATCAAAATTAATACTACCCCTCCCTTATTTCATATTATACAATTCCCTTGACTTCGAACATATTCTTCATCGACATTGCAGCCACCATATTCTCCGATATTATTAAACGATAATGGGCCTTTGTTTGCCCCGTCTGTCTCATACAGCTCTGTAAATGTAAGCTCTACCAGTATGGAACTAAAGCCGTCTTTCTTTTTTGTTCTTCCTTTCTATCTAATAAAGGTAAGAATCTATCAACACAAACATACATAATTTAAAAACTTTACTTTACACCGATTTTACACATGGAATAGACCATACCGCGATTTTATAACCCACAACTGCAAAATGGATAATGTGGTCTGTCAGACCACAAAGTATGACTTACCGCCTTTTGGGTTACCGCTAAACGGAGGGTTAAGGAGCTAGTTTTAGGGGGTTAAATAGGACGTTAAAAAAACTAATTTTGAGGTAATCGTGTGAGATGTCAAATGAAAGCTCATCAAAACATGAATTCAGAAATGTATGAAATATTTTTTTGTGTTGCTTTTATCTTAAGACTTTTTCAAAAAAACCTTAAAAAATGTCTGTCCCCCTACCTTATCTCGAAAAATATCGCTCAGAAAAATCTGAATAAAATCAAAAACATTGAGAATTAAGTGGTGGTTGAAACAAAACTATCAGGACTATATTACGTTCAACAGTTTTGTTTTTATTATTTTTAGGGTTCCGTACCCATATGGTAGTACGGAACCATTATAAGTTCGCTCTAACTCAAATATGTTAGAAACTTGAAATTTGGCACACTTATACATTTCGGTGGTCCACATACATACATACATGGACAAAATATTACTCAAAAATACTATACAGGGTATATCATGTGAAACATCATTCGAAAGGGCTCGAAACAAAGATTTCAAAAATGTTTTTCTTAATTTTTTCTGTTAGAAACTTTGGAAGTTATTGCCAAAAATGTGTGTCAAATATCAGACCAAAAAGGCCCCTACATTTTTCTCGGTAACTACTGAAGTCAAAAATATGCAAAAAATCATAGTTTGTAGATAAACAATATTTTTAAAGATAACTTAGTGAATCTCGTAAGTTGCATAGTTTCTGAGAAATTCACGTCGAAAAATTCAATTTTATGTCGTAAAATTCAATTTCTCAACCGATTAACTCGTAAACTACTGGACCAATTTTGAAGAATTTTTGGGAACATGAAAAGCTATCCGAAATTGTGCTACAATATAAAAAACTGAAAAAAAAAAAATAAATAAAAATTATATTTTGCCAGGGCACCGTAGCGCAAGTGGTTAGTGCGTCGGACTACTGAGCCAGCGGTCTTGGGTTCGAATCCTGCCACAAATACCTAAAAAAGTTTTCCACAGTGCCCACCTCTTCCGAATGCCTGACAAGCATTCAAGAGTATCATTTGTCATGTAAAAGTTTCCCAACTTGCCGTTCAGAGACGGCAGATAACTGTAGGCAGCGTTGCCGTTTGGGACGTTTCTCCGTCATTTTGACGCTTTTTCGGCGATAGGACCCGGGACCCCACTTTTCAATAAAACTCCGATTTTGACGCATTTTGAAAATATAGGACCCTTTTTTCAATTTATTTTCGTTTCTTTTACTTGTAAAACATGGTACTTTTCTCTTAAAACACACCCATTTTGTTCAACCAGTGATGGAATCAATAAAGTATTTTTGTAAAAAACGCGTTCTGCATACATGCTTTTTTTATCTTTGTTATTTTTTTCTCAATATTTATTTTATTTTAAGTTCAGCAATAAGTACAGTTTTTCGAAAATTGCATTTTTTCATACAAATATAAGTGCGACCCCTTTCCTGGACGCTTTTTGAAATTTTCTCGCGGTAAAAATATAACGCGCACACACAAAAGGTTGCGGGAAGCTAGGCTTGGTTCTACCTAGGACTGCTGAAGCCAAATATAAATAAATTTTGCCAGGAAACGAACCTGAGAGTCTGACACCCCTGAACTCAGTAGTATACGGCGCAAAGAATGTTAATGGACACACACACAGTGGCGTTCTTAATGTTTATCCAATTTCTCAAAGTGAATAATATTACTTATTAGTTTGTAAAGTGAGTATAGAGGTTGGTCGTTTTCGTTTTTTGTGTTAACAAAACGAAACAGTTATTTAAACAAAATATAACTAGTTTTAAAACTACGGAACCCTTTGAGCGCGAATCTGAGTCGCACTTGGTCGGTTTTTTTGTAACTTCACCTTCCCAACTGTTTACATATCCTGAAGTGACGTAACCCTATTAGAATCATATAAAATCGAATACGTGAAGGGAAATTTGCATGTGTGAGAGTAAAAATTTAACATTTTGGAACACTTATTGCTTAAGTACGACTTGCACTTGACCGGATTTTTTTTTAAATCCGCTGAAAATGTAAAATGCAATTTAAAATTACATTTATTTGTGCAGTACGACAAATGTTCTGAAGAGGTTTATTTTAGCTATTTAATATTGGATTGCATACACAAAATTATATAAAAGCAATCTTTATAACAACTGACAGATGGTTTCAATCTATCACTGCAAATTGTGTTTGCATTTCGAACCGAAGTTTGAACAAGTGAGTAGATACCACAAAGGGCCTAGAAGATCGTATCGGAATACATACTGTGTATGTACCTCACTGATACTGCAGCAAGTGTCAAGTGTGCCACCTTTAAAGCAATATTCATTCCAGGAATCGCGTCACTTTGCTGTTCAGATAGTAATCTCTTCACCCGCCCATCATTTGACTAGATTAAGTCACTCCTATAAAAACGCAGCGCAAATGTCTCCAACAATCAGTAGTTGTTGAGAAACGTTCTCAGTCGAAAATGATTAAATTCGCAGTTCTCGTTGTGCTGTTCTTCGCAGTCGCTATCAACGCCAATGCAATTCCACCAAAGGCAACTACTGTAGCCGATCCCGCTGCAGAAGCCCGTAGGCTGGTGCATCAAGCAAATTGGGCTTCGGTGGCAACTATTTCAACAAATGAAGCAACACCAGGTTTTCCAATGGTGAATCTACTATCGACTGCTGATAGTGAAGTTGACGCTGCATCAACTGGACGCATCTATTTCTACATGCTTAACATGGATACTGTAGCAAAGGATACGACAGCGGACAACAGGATAAGCTTTATGTTCAGTGATGCACAGGAGGGTGCGTGCAACAATAGGAAAGACGATCCATGGTCACATAAATGCCCGAAGACTATTATCACTGGACAAGTTAAGAAGGTATTGTTGAATCGATAAAAACAATCGATTTTTTTTTTTAGCTTTAGATTAGATTTTATTTTCTCATTCCTTATTTTCTTTTACTTACAAATTATAAAAACTATATTTATTTATATAATTTAAGTTAATTTAATTGATTTAATTTGACATGGTTGAATTTTAGCTGGAAGCAGGTACTGAGGAGTACGATCGTGGTATGAAGGCATTTCTTAGCCGTCATGTAACTGCCGCTAACTGGGGACGCGGTCCGCCGGAACGTCGTAAGTTATTGAAGTTTGCAATTGCTAATGTGTAAAGTTACTTAAATCATCTTTCATTTAGCACATGTATTTAACCTCTGCGAGTTGGAGATTTCCAATGTTGTCATCTTTGCTGAAGGAACAAGAGGGTATCTCCAAATAACTCCTGCAGAGTACTATGCTGGAGCTGTTTCAGTAAAGGCTTAAAGCCTTAAACTAATGGCAGAAACCATTCTGATTCACAATGTTATTGAAATGTTAATGAAATCTTATTATTCTAAAGCATAAAGAATTGTTTTATTTAAAGGCATTTGTGTGTATAACTATTCAAAAAAACGAAGTCAAAGAATGGTACAGTCTTGTCAAATGTAAAATTGGAAAATAACTTGAATGAAACGTCCATGCAGATAAAACTAATCGGATTATACTTTTAAAATTTCGACACCGACCATGATAGTCGATTGTGCCCACAACCTCAAGAAATGAGCAAAAGATTTGACATCGCATTGGTGACATTCGTCACCAAGTCCAGCTCTTAAGGCCCCGGCCCATAGAATCCGTCGACTTCGTGCCTTTGTACTTTGAAGTTGAAGTTGAAGTATTGGCGGATAGAGCAGTCCCATAGATCCGTCAACCGTCACATATAGATATAAAAATGTCAAACGATTCTCTTCACTCTCTCTATGTTTCCACCAATGAAAATGCATAATCTCAATTAGTGAATGCGTGAACTTCAATATGTAAATGTGTGAACTTAAATGCGGGAATGTGAGCACCAGCGTTGCCGTTGGGACGCTAAGGTGTCCATTTGGACGCTTTTTAGCAATCGGGACACCTGGACACCTTTTTTGATAATTAGCTAAAATAGACGCTTTTTGAAAATCGTGGACACTTTTGGACGCTTTTCTAATATTTCAATAAAAACCATCAAATTACTTTTTGTACGTCTGTGTTATTTAAATATTTTCAATCAATTTAAATAATTTACAACCACTAAAAATTACCATTAAATTATAGAAGACACATGACCATGTCAACAGAAAATTACAGATAAAAGTATACATACATTTATGTACTATATGTACGACGTACGAGGGTGGGTCAATTAAGTCACTGAAAATTGAAATAAGGAACAATCTTTTCGGCAAAAGAACATTTTATTTGTCAATATACGAGAAGTCTCCTTTTAGATCTATGCACTTCGTCCAACATTTTTCCAATTTGTTGATGCCCTCCAAATAATACAATTTCTCGAGGCGCTCAAAATAGGCGTTTGTTTCATTGATGACCTCTTCATTCGACTCTAATCTCTTACCGCCGGCGCCGAGCCGTTCCTTTTTGTTTAGAAACAAGAAATAGTCGCAGGGGGCTAAGTCTGGAGAATATGCTGTATGAGGCAGCAGTTCGTAGCCTAATTCATGGAATTTTGCCATTGCGACTGCGGATCTGTGCGCCGCGCCGGCCGGTGCGTTGTCCTTTTTTCCTCGCCAAATGTGGTCGTTTTTGCTTCAAATCAGTGATCGTTTTACACTTTTCAAGGTAATCGATGTCCTTGTTGGCCGACAGACCCATCTTGGCCATCTTCGGCTTCGATTCACCTGGAGAAGTCCACGGTTTCGACTGTGAAGAAGCAACGTTTCGTCCTATCCTATTCGAATTATGCATGTGTCTTTTTTTAATCCGGGACACCTTTTTGGACACTTTTTAAATTTTACCAGCGGCAACGCTGGTGAGCACTGACAAAGTATCGACGGATGCAAAAAGTAGAAAGTAGACATACTTTATCCTTCGAAGTTCATGCTTCCGTTGGTTATGGGCCATCTCCCATAAGAATGCGTGTATTTTATCGAGCCGTCGGTCGCGTCGTCACTTGAAAATGAAGGAACACCGGATTGACGGATTCTATGGGCCGGGGACTTTAGTCATTGCAAAAGTTGAAATGTCAAAGGCTTTCTATTATCTACTAAACACCACTCGGTCCTTCTTTCCACCGCCAAATATTTAAATTTAAACACCAACATTTCAACGTATGTACATCTTGCTCAAGATTAATTTGTCAGCCTTCGAAAAAAGTGAATGTACCTACATACCTACATAAATTTCAAACGGTTTTTAATAGTATTTCAATAGGTCGCCCCTTAATCTTAAAGAACTTTAAGTATGCCCAATCAAACTCCTTCAATCGCCACAAAAGGTAACGGTACCTCACTGCTTTCCATAAATATCCAAGCACCTGTCATTATCCTGAACAAGAGTCGGCATTCGCGTTGTCACCATGAAGTGTCATCGCTCATCGAAGAAAATTTGCATTCATCCATCAGCTAGCCATTTTAAGAAAATAATGACACTCAATCTGTCAAAAGTGGCCACACTGCCTAGTGGTCACATTCAGTACTCCAAAAACATGAAAAAAAAATTAATAAACAGTGAAAATATTCCCAAGTGTGTTGCGCATCTTCCACCAACAGCAATTTAAATTACACAGTAGCGTTGCTCTGACGCACTTCTTTACCGCGACAAGTGGAACGTTTCATACCCAACAACAATTGTGTCACGGCTTCGAATTCGAATTGAACAGCGCCAGCCTGCAATTTATTGTTTCGATTCACTTTAAGAAGTAATAATTCTTCAGTATCTACTCGTAGGTAACTACAAATCTTGTGTTTGTGTGATCTTCTTGTTATGCAGACTCTTGTAGATGTTTTATAATCCAAAGATAACGGGTATAAGTAATTTAAACGCAAACTCTTCGATGAGATGAGATACCTGAATTAATTGAGTCGACCGCGGAATGGCCTCGGGTGCGATTGGACAAGTGTCATTATTGTTTCATTTATTTTTTTCTATTTCTTAATAATTAGTCCGGCACGATTTGTGTATTAAATGAAGAAAATATAATTTAGTACTTTGAAGCCGTGTACGGCGGCGGTTTTGTAATGGAGAATCATGAGTATTTATTTTTTTATTCATTATAACTAAGCACGTGAATGCTGAGAGAGTTTTTATTAATTTGAACTTTAATTGTTTCCACTATAACGACAAAGGTTAGTATTAATTTAAATGGAAAGCTATAGTTATTACAAAAGCGACAATGAAACGGTTGAATTTGGTCATTGTAGCGGAAATAAGAGCAGTTAACAGGCGGTCTTTGGGTGTTAATAAAGGGTGTCCCAAATTTCATGCAAGCTTTGAGTTTTTCGACATTTGTGGGCGGTAAAGTGTTGCCAATGAAAAAAAAAGTTAGCGTTACAGCTGACAGCTCAGCGATATTAAATAAAGATAAAAAAAATTATTTTTTAAAACAAGCTTTAATGAACAAAAAGTAAAAAAAAAAATATTTTGTCCGAGTCACCAATATGTGACTATTAATTAAAGCTTGGGGCGCTCAGGCACAAGACAACACATGCACGATGTGCAACGAGGATGAAAAATCAACAGAACACGCTAGCTTTAGCTGTTTAATCAGAACACTTCATCGTGCATGTGTTGTCTTGTGCCTGAGCGCACCAAGCTTTAATTTTTTTTTTTTACTTTTTGTTCATTAAAGCTTGTTTTAAAAAATAATTTTTTTATCTTTATATTTATTTTCTACTTTTTAGTATCTGTTTTTTTTTTTTCACAAAATTACGTCGATACTTATATTAGCTTGGGTGGGTTGGATATGAGAAAGTTTACTCAGAATATTTGAGATTCTACTCGCCCTTTTATTTGATACCCTTGCCATGGTGGATGTAGAGAAAAAGGTAATTCGCCATCTTGGGGCGCTCACCATATTGAATTTAAAATTACGTCACTTAGCTAATCGTATTCTACTTGTCAAATCCTTTCATTTGATACCCATATTTAGGAGGTCGTGAAGATTATGGTAATTCACCATCTTTGGGCGTCCGCCATATTAGATTTACAAGATCATGAAATATACTACATATATTGAGTTGTCACCGGATACGCAAAATTTCAGCATAATTGGATATCTGGAAGTGGGTATAAAATCAAAGTTAAAAAAGCGTCCGCCATATTGGATTTACAACGTCATCAAATAACCCATATTGTATTGTCTCCGGAACTATATACATGTGCAGAATTTCAGGATGATCGGATATCTGGAAGTGGGTGTAAAATCGATTCCCAGATTCCGCCCTCACAGAAAGTGAAGTTTATATAAAGCTTGTAAAAATGGAGTGCTACACAGCGAAGAGAGTTCGATGATTGGATTATGGAACAAGAAATGGATGCTGATTTTACAAACTAAAACATTTTCAGTGCTGAGGCCCATTTTCATCTTGATGGATTTGTTAATTATCAAAATTGTCGAAAATCAATGAGTGCATCCACAGCGTGTCACTTTTTGGTGCGGATTTTAGGCTGTACTGCTGGAGGCACCATCGGCCCATTATTCTTTGATTTTTTTTATAGTTCACACACGCTAAAGGGGTTATGAATAATATCTTCGGCGCTATGTACAAAAAAATACTAACTGCCAAAATTCACAATAACTCTTTGATAAAGCGAACAGAAAAGTACCAATTGATAACCATAAAAAATATTGTAAACGTAATTTCCATCAAATGTTTGTGTCATCCTGTCATCTACAAGTACAGGGAACAACCACTAAAGTACATATTGACTCCAGAATTGTTGAGGTTTTTTTTTTGAAATATAAATGGAAATTAAAGTTGAAGTTGAATTGAAGCTGCGTACCACTTCGTTTCTATCATACTATAAGTGACGCAAATGTTTTAGTCCACGAGCAACGCCGGCCGGGGAACAGCTAGTTTTGAAATAAAATCTTGAAATACACAAACCCCATCGACTGTTCGGGTATCATGGATCACCGGCCCGAACTGCGTCGATGCTGATACATACATCTCGAGTACGTCCAGCACGGCTCGCTTTTTTTAAATAACGTAGACTTTGTAAAATGTCATTTTCCAACACCGTTGAAGAACGGGTGAGTACCACAAAGGGCCTTGAATATCGTATTGGAATACTAGATTTAGTCACTTCAGTTCACATCTATATAAAAACTACAAATGCCTCCAACGAGCAGTATAGTTGTTGAGAAACGTTCTCAGTCGAAAATGATTAAATTCGCAGTTCTCGTTGTGCTGTTTTTCGAAGAAGCTATCAATGCCAATTCAATGTCACCAAAGGCAACTACTGTAACCAATCCTGCTGGAGAAGCCCGTAGGCTGGTGCATCAAACAAATTGGTCTTCGGTATGTCAACTACTGCAACAGATAACACAACATAAGGTTTTCCAATAGTGAATACCTTCGAAAAAAGTGAATGTAGCTGAGTTTCAAGCGGTTTTTAATGTTATTTCAAAAGGTCGCCCCTTCATCTTCCAGAATTTAAAGTGTGTACGCGCAATCAAACTCTTTCAATCACCACACAAGGTAACCAAGGTAACGGTACTTCAATGATTTCCATAAATATCCAAGCACCTGTCATTATGCCGAATAACATTCGACATTCGCGTTGTCACCATTAAGAGTGTCATCGAGGAAAATTTGCATTCATCCATCAGCCATCTAAAGAAAATGATGACACTCAATCTGTCAAAAGTGGCCGCACTGCATAATGGTCACATTCAGCACTCAAAAAACACGAAAGGAATAAAAAAATTAATTAACAGTGAAATCATTCCCAAGTGTGTTGCGCCACTTCCAACAGCAACTTCGATTACACAGTAGCGTTGTTCTGACGTACTTCTTTAATGCGACAAGTGGAACGTTTCATACCCAACAACAACAATTGTGTCATGGCTTCGAATTCGAATTGAACAACAATTTAATTGATTCACTTTAAGAAGTAATAATAATGAGTGAAAGAATGATTACAAAGTTTTTCAAGTTTGAAGTTAAAAGCTCGCAAAAGTGTACTCAAGCTTACCCAGAGCTCTCCAGTTTAGCTGAAATTAGCCTTAACCTTTTTTAAAATAAATCTGATACTTTTGTTTGTGAATCTTTTTAAACGATAAGAATATCTATAAAGATCCCCACCGCTCACTGTATATGCAAAATTCCGAACATATTCCGTCTTTTATTACCTGACACGATATCTACATACAACATAAATACCGTAAAACTGCCTAACTTTGACCAGGGATGATTACTTTGACCAAAATCAAAAAATTTTTATTTTTAATACAGAGTCAACTATATTTGGGTGATTTCAACATATTTGGTATGAGTTGAAAGGTTGGTTTATCAACTAAGGCCGTGTGCCAATTGCGTTAAATTTTTATCCACTGGCTAAGATATGACGTTTCTACCAGATGTGGATAAAATTTTAGCTTTTTGCTGTGTCAATTGGATTAAATGGGATTTTTTTTAGTGTCATTTTTCTTTAATTTCCCACTAGAATTGAAAAATGTCCCTTTCATTTTATTCATATCACATTTTACTATAACAAAAATTACCAAATTGTCTTCCCAGTTTTAAATAAAAAAATTAACATAAAAAAGCATAAATGATAATTATTTTCCGTGTTAATGCTTTTGTTTGTAAATTATGTGTAATTTGTTAACATGATTGATCAACAAAGTTCGTCATTTGTTAATGGAAAATACAAAGATAAAATTTCACAAATCAACATTATTCAAACTATCAATTTTACTTATTTTTACATGATATTGCTCATATCAATTACTTTTTTTATAAAAAAATATGTTGAACTGGTTTTTACATAATTTTCACAATGGGTAGTTTTCCCATCGTATGTTAACACTAGTGTACTACATTTGTCTACCGACAATCGACTTGGAAAACCGAAACAAACGCAAAGCTCTCGTCGTCTCTCTCATTCCTTCATGGGTATATACAAATGTCAATATTAGCCACAGGATAATTTTTTATGCAGCTCCAGAGCCGGCTAATATTTTGAAGTCTATATTCACCTCATTAGCGTCAAAAATTAGCCAGAGGATAATATTTTAACGCAATTGGCACACGGCCTAAGTTGCGGTATTCAGTTCAGGAGGTGAAATTATTTAAAAAAAAATGTAATCGTCCAAAATAGTAGTGCAATTTTAAGGAAGTGATTTGAGCTCCTGAAAAAGGTTCCCATATTTTGTGTTTTAAGCTATTTAGTTGCGTCGAATTTATTGCAGGTATATAGACTAACATTTTATCTTTTAAAAGATAGTAAAAGATAGTAGTAGTACAATTAATTTTATACAAATAAGAAAAATACCTTTATGAAATGTTATAAATTCGGAAAACTTTGACCCGCAATTTTTAACTTTGACTGACCGTATAACTTTGACTAGTCTTAACTTTGATACCGTAAAACTGCCTAACTTTGACCACGGATGGTTACTTTGACCAAAATCAGAAAATTTTTATTTTTAATACAGAGTATATTGCACTGGTCAAAGTTAAAACTGCACTAGTCAAAGTTAAAAATTTCAAAGTAAAACTTTGACCAGGATGTTTTTTAGCAATTAAAACCCCCCAGTGGTACAAACAGGTAATTAGTTTTGTTCAGAATTCAGCGCCCGACAAGATAAGCCTAAAATCCTAAAGATCTTGCTACACACAAAGAAACTGCAAAGGTTTTTCGAAAAAACTGGTCAAAGTATGGCTATTTGACGGTAATGTATAGGGTTTTCCAATGAGAGGTGTTATTGTGAATGGCCCGCTATTTTGGTAGCTGTTGTTATGTTTTTTCGTCTGCAACATGTAAAATAAAACGCGCCCGCACGCTTTCGTTGTTAACATAAGACTCGCCGTTGAACTCAAGTTCCAGTCGGAAGTTGAGGTGGGTCAGGAAGCTAAATCGGCATTTCTCCGTTGGTTGACCTGCTGTTGCGAAACTGAACAATATTGCTGCGTAAGCGAAACAATGTTATTGCAGTGAGCAATAACATAATTAGTACATAGCAATATTGTTTGTACCATAGTGCAACGACTTGCAAGGTGAACAAACGGAGACACGCGCCGGTGCCAAAACTGGGGCACAACATTCCTCCCCCCTTTGAAAAAGTTCCGACTGCATCTGGAGACAAGGACTTATCGTTCTTTTATTGAAATGAAAGAAAATCTACTTAATTCTAACAATAGGTATTACTAACTACTCGTACTATAATAAAATCTTAGATTTACTTAAAGTTATAGGGTTAAAATTGGTTAATTCTATTTGCTGCTATGAAGTCAAATCCATATTACATATTCAAAATTAAATTAGACTTAACTCTATCAATGCAAAATAAATTCTTTAAGCTAGGTTATATTTTTTTTTTGTGTTACATATTTTTTATTTTTTGTTTTTATATATATTTTTTTTTATTTATACAAAGATAAGAAAAGTCTTAAAGCTAGATACATATTACATATACAAGATAAATTCTTAAAGCTAGATTTACTTTTATTGTTTCTTTTAATATTTTTTCATCAAATCGTAACATCCTACTACAAATTTTCAAAAAATTGATTTCTTGGTTATAATTTGAGTCATCTAGTTCTAGGTAATCTAACAGAAATATTATTATTTATATATACATACTACATATACGTATGTATTGTAGTATATACTTTGTATATTTATGACTACTTGGTTTTTTTTATATATTATTTTTGTTGTTAACCCACTATCTGTGTAAGTTATCGTGCAAGCAATTTGTTTGTTTTATTTACATAGATCTTGATTTGGCGATGAGACAGGAGCGTGATTATTGGTTCCTAGAAAATCGGGAGTTTATTCACTATTCAATAGGCTCGCTTAGTCATGCTAAGATTTTAGGTGGTTATTGTGTATACCACTTGTTTCCTACTAATTTTGACTGTAAGATACTAGAGCCACCTTCGCTACTGGAAGAGGTTAGTTTGTTTAAACGATTGATACCATTGCCGTGAAGGGCATAGGGTTCGGTGTTGGCGTTAAGTATTGGGACTAGGATGTGACCTTTGACTACTTTTGCTATTGTATTAGCTTAATACACTCCCGGCTTTAGTATTTGGGAATGTACAAGAATTTTAAAGTTATCGTGAAGGGTATAGGGTTCCGTGTGAATAGTGAATGTTATGAACCAAAACTGATTTTAGGTGGTTATTGTGTATACTACACCACTTGTTTTCTACTAATTTTAACCGTAAGATACTAGAGCCGCCTTCGCTACTGGAAGAGGTTAGTATGCTTATTCGCTTGATACCAGCGCCGCCTTCGCTATAGGAAGAGGTTAGTATGTTTAAACGATTCATACCAGGGTCGCCTTCGCTACAGGAAGAGGTTAGTATATTTAAACGATTGATACCAGGGCCGCCTTCGCCACAGGAAGAGGTTAGTATATTTAAACGATTGATACCAGGGCCGCCTTCGCCACAGGAAGAGGTTAGTATGCTTGGTCCGTAGTTTATCTCAGTTCGGATGCCATCTTTCGAAAGGTGTTTCTTTTACATAATACAAGAGGAATATTTTTTTTCAAGATCAATAAAGAATTGTTTGAGTAAAATGAATTTCATAATAGAAAAATTGATTTCGCACATACATGCGAATAACTTATTCAGAATCTAGATGCTGCCTGCTACTGTTGCAGGGAATAGAAATAAAAATATCGAAGTGATATACTGTGATATACTATATCTACTATTGATAGCTTTTCACCACACTTGGTTTTTGCCAAACAAAAACTCAGTGTGTGTACTTAGCCTTTTACAGTTTTTTTTTCTTTCTCCAACTTCATCTTTTGCGAAGATAAAGCTGGGGATGTTTATTGATTATTACTTCCTTTCAATTTTGTTTAATGTTTAACATCACTTGATAAGAAAGGAGTTTTACTATGTTTAAGTCAAACACCTATAATTATATACATAGTTTACATTGAATATAAAAAGATAATTTACATACGTTTCTTGCATAAAGAACTTAGAGAGTGCGTGTGTGTTGCAGCTTACTGCTGGCAAATACTTCTTTTAGCTGTTAAACTAATGCCATACGTCCAGCGCTCGTTTGTCGCTGCTTATCCAGAGCCTATAACAAGAATGCCTGAACATGCTGACCCTGTCGTTGTCGTTGCTGCTGTTGTTGTTGTTGCTGCTGCTGAGCAATGAAGCGGAGCTAATGATCGGTGTTTCCAGTGGATTTTTTGGTTCTGGGATCAGAGTTGCTTTTAACGTTGTTCTGAATTCCATTGGTGGTAAAGTCAAAGATGATGTGGCTTTGAATTCCGCATTGCCTTTGAGTGTTACTGTGGAGTCTCCTGGTAGCGTGACAGGTTTGACTGTTTTCTTAGGTTTATGTATTGCAGTCTTTGTTTTCGTCTCGGTGACTACTTCTTTGATCTGTTGTAGGCTCATCATGTAAGCCAGCTTTTTGAATAGGAATAGGATTAAATTTAACATCTTCACTATTCACTAAACTTCACTGTTCTGTCTTTTCTTTATTGTTTATTATTATTATTTTTTCGTTATTTCATTGATTGATGTTATGAATTATCCATTATTACATATTTTTAATTTTTTTTTCACTTTATTCTATTTTTCACCGGCTGCGCCAATAAATGTTATGTTTTTTCGTCTGCAACATGTAAAATAAAACGCGTCCGCACGCTTTCGTTGTTAACATAAGACTCGCCGTTGAACTCAAGTTCCAGTCGGAAGTTGAGGTGGGTCAGGAAGCTAAATCGGCATTTCTCCGTTGGTTGACCTGCTGTTGCGAAACTGAACAATATTGCTGCGTAAGCGAAACAATGTTATTGCAGTGAGCAATAACATAATTAGTACATAGCAATATTGTTTGTACCATAGTGCAACGACTTGCAAGGTGAACAAACGGAGACACGCGCCGGTGCCAAAACTGGGGCACAACACTGTCACTTTTGAAGCTTTTATTCTTTGACATTTGACAAGTAGAAACTACGCCATTACTAAAAATGGAACGATACATGCTTCAACGACGCATTGAAATTATTAAAATTCACTACAAAAATGGTGAAAATCTTGCAGTCACAGTTCGCAAAACTAAAGCATTTTTGGGTCGTCGTGAAGCACCTTGTCGGACCGCAATACAGAAATTGGTTGGAAAATTCGAGCTGTTGGGACAATTTAGTGATGTGAAGAATAAAACCCGTGCACGTCGCTCAAGAACAACTGAGAATATTGCTGCTGTAGCCCAAAGTGTTGAAGAAAACCCAGGTTTGTCCATTCCTCGTCGTTCTTTGGTATTGGGCATTCCACAAACTTCATTACACCGTATTTTGCATAAAGACTTGGGTCTTAACGCTTATAAAGTTCAGTTAACATAAGAACTCAAGCCGGACGATCATCAACAACGTCGTGTCTTTGCTGATTGGGTCCTTGAAATGTATGAAAATAATCCGGAATTCCATCGAAAAATCATCTTGACTGATGAGGCCCATTTCCACCTCTCCATCCTCAACGTGTGACTGTTTGGTGCAGTTTATGGTCCGGCGGGGTCATTGGACCTTACTTTTTCGAAATGAGGTTGGATCAACAGTTACGGTGAATGGATTGTGCTATCGAGAGATGATTAATGATTTTTTATGGTCGGAGTTGGATGGTATTGATCTGGACAACGTTTACTTTCAACAAGACGGCGCTACGTGCCACACAAGCAACGAAACCATTAATCTTTTACGGGAAAAGTTTCCGGACTGTGTTATCTCTCGAAGAGGTGATCACAATTGGCCACCGAGATCTTGTGATTTAACACCTTGCGACTTCTTCCTTTAGGGCCACGTGAAAGCTAAGGTCTACGCCAACGGCCCAGCGTCGATTCAAGACCTCAAAGATAAAATTCGCGACGCTATCGAGGACATAGGGCAGCCACTTTGCGATTTGGTTATGGAAAATTTCATGAAAAGGATATGGTCCTGTATGCGTGCTCGTGGTGGCCATTTAGCTGATGTTATTTTTCATTATTAACGGAATACCTTCCCCTTTATTATGAAATAAACATCCGATCATTTATCTCAAAAAATGGCATTTTTCTTTGAATACCAAAATAACACCTCTTATTGGAAAACCCTTTACTTAAAAGTCTACACATCATCCAAAGTCAATTTGAAGTTTAAATTTTTGTTGGTATCTTTTTAATGGAAATATCTCGTAATGGTGTTTTTAAAAAAAACTCATGATGATGTCTTAAGATCAATGTACCATGAATGATCTTCTGCTCTTAAAAGAAAAATCAAAAACTACACCCCCGCACCTTGAAAAAAGAATATGTAAATCAACACGTTAGTCAAGATAGCCTTCTTATTAAAATATGCTAAAACGATTTGTTGAATCTTCATATTTGCACGATTCACTTACTTCTTAAGAAAATCGGACCAACCCACATGATTACTGCCGAGAACCACCAACTTCATACAATATGCGTAAATCATAAATGAGAATCGCACAAAAGAAACACTCAACGAAAACATCTTTCGCAAGACACTTTTCATTTCGGAGTTGCAACGCATCGCCGTCATCATAGTGTGACGCTTCGTTGAGTTTCTGAAGCAATTTTTTTTTTTTTTGTTTTCTTTTCCATTGCTACTATTTCACGCTATAAGCAACAAATTGTTTACATTTTTTCTCTTTGTTATTAAATATGCGAAACATGTGTCGGGTACGATTGCAAGATGCTTCAGTTTGGCGCCCAACGAAAAGTTAAAACAAACAAAACTCGACTAGACAAGATTTCCATAATTTTGCAATTTTGATTTGAGACCAAAGTATGGAGAATTCACACGTGATTATTATTTTTATTTGTATGAGAAACGATAACGTTAAATTTTGACCTTCGACTAATTACTGTGCCATCGGAAACATATTTGACACCAACGATGATTTCGAATGCAAATTACACCATAAATGGGAATCTCGGTCGTTGATCAAAATTGAATTTACTTAAAAGACTTCTTCAAGTGAAAAACTTGTGAACCTACATCCACGCCTATTCATTGAGAATGAGATTTCCCATAAGGTGACGCAAATTGATTATTGTACGAGTGAGTATCTGCGACTGCTTTGACGATGAGAAATCGCACTCAAAGATAGTCACAATGGTTTGGTTGATCACTTCTTTATGACAGAAACACGAATGTACCTAACTGGTAATTAATTTTAAATAATGTATGGGTAGCACTTTTGTTTCACTTTGTATGCATTGCACTCGTACTTAATTTGATGTGCATACGGGTAGAAATGTGCAATTATTGTGTTTATTTGTTTTCTGATCGTTGTCATTTTTCACTTAGGATGAGTTCACATTTTCATAGTACATAAGAGACTACACGTTTCTCGTGACGATTCTAAGTGCGATCGGAAGATTATCCAGAAATTAAGTTCGTGCCAATTTAGTTAAGTACTTTCAGCAACACCTCTTTTCTGAATGCAGAGGGCAAACGACTTTACCACTCCACCCTTTCTTAGTCAGATTTGTCCGATGAGGGGATTTCTTTATTACTTCTGTCTATGAATCATGACTTCTTTTTCCCAAACCTTTGGCTTTACAAAACCCACTTAACCGCACATGCAAAAATGGTTTCGACATTACTAACCGGAAGTCATGAACTGATTGTGTAGGTTTTTTTAACTTAAGACAAAAGTTTTAAGAAAAGTTTTAGTGGTTTTTAAGTTGAAATAAAATAACGCGTAGCAAAATCACAAAATCGTATTTATTCTGACCTCAGACATTCTTACAAAAAGGAGGTCAAGTCCAATTAAAACGAAAACGATTCATTTTGCAATTTTTCTGAAAATGATACAAAACAAAAAAAGTGAAATGAGTCACCCTGTATTTACTACCGTAAATTTTCAGTGCTTCCATTGTCCCTGCTATTACTTGCAAATTTTATTTTGTAATTTCTAACAAGTCGGTCGGTTGAACTTTTTTTTGGACTTGAACGGGAACAATGTTAAGGTAGCTCAATATCAAAAATGCCACATTTATGTACATAACATACTACAAGATAATGGGAGCACCGTCCAATCGATCCTGACATGAGCCAGGTTAATAAGCAATGTTTGACACATTTGAACGAATTCGACCGTCATGCGAAGATACAGTAGGTCTCTCTGTTTTAATAGTCAAGAAGTGAGTAAAATCTGTCAAATTATAAAAGAGGAAGAACATTTTAGCCCTCCGATTGGCGACAGTCTCGATAGCAATTTACAACCTATAAGGTTCCTAGGCCCCTAGAGGCATTTGTGTACAATTTTTCAAAAAATGTACTACATTATCATTATGCTAGTTTTGCCTTAATAGTTTTGTATATTTGGTTGTAGAAAGTGCGTAAATGCATATTGTAGAGACAAATTTATAAACATCAAAAAAATCGAAAGGTCCCTAGCGATCTTTTCGCCAATCGGAGGGTTAAATTAGAAAGGAGTGGAAAATTTGCAAGAAACCAAACGCGTTCTACCACATTTTTGATATTTTGTAGTTATAAATAGTCAATTTGTTTTTGTTTTTAACATAGCAATGAATTATGACAGCTAATTCCACTAAGAGAAACTGACAGATGCCTGTTTTGACAGGTTTTACCCACTTCACCCAAAGAAAAAGTTGGTGTAAGAATTCGTAGCAATTCGCAAGTTTCTCAGTTGATGGGACATTTTTGACACTCTCATTCGACGAATTGTTGCAATTTTTTTGGGTTGCCAAACACTAATTTGTGAAAATTTGTACGAAAAATCAATCCCAGGATGTCACCGAAACCGCCACAATTTCATTAAAGCATTTTAATACCTTGAACAATTTTAGAAAGAGTAGTAATCCTCCAGATTACTAAAGAAGTGCCTAAAATGTTGCTGGGATAGCGTGCTACGCCTTGACATTTGCATAGAATATGCGCGATATTCTCTGCTAGACCTATGTATATCATGCAGTATCTGCAAATACCCATGCCTGTGAGTCCCAGCCTCTTGACGTGTTTTCTCAAAAGGCAATGTCCGGGTAACATTCCAAAATCTATTCTAATTTGTGCCTTGCTAGGTCCTTTTATGATCCAGTACCGGCCAATATGCCTTAGAAACCCTATATCCTACTATATGTTAGACCATCTGTGGTCCGCACCTCTCGTAAAATTCTCTTTGGCCGATGATTTAAGGCTGGCTAACGGTGAAGCAACTTCCACCGCTTCGGGTAGAGGCAGTTCCCCTCCTTTCCTTGGCAGCTCATCCCAAGCTCATTGCCTTCTATCTCAGAGTGACCAGGTACCAGGCGTCTGGCGTCTTAAGCGCAGCCTGACTGTAAATGTAAATACATAGCAATATCCTTGTCAGATATTCGTTTTTCATTTTCAGTTGCTCTGCAGCCCTTCATACGGCTAGAACTTCTACCTGAAAGACGCTGTAGGTGATACTGATAATACTATAGAATATACTATTAAAATAAAAGTATCAAAATAATCCTTCGTCACATATTTAATAAGAATACAACGCTAAGCAGACGTGAGCTCCACGATCGTTTATATGGCAATAAAAGTATCTAGTAATTGTTGTGGAGGCGTTCAAGTACCCGTATTATTGAAGTAAAATTCTACGGACAAGTCTCTGACGCGATTGAAGTAAATTTCGGCGTCCCTCAAGGGTCTGTTTTAGGGACTCTCCTTTTTACAATTTATATTAACGATCTTAAGTGTGTCATAAAATACACAAAAGTGGCCTTGTTCGCGGATGATGCGGTCGTCTATATTTCGGCCGATAATGACATAGACTGTACAACTAAATTGCAAGAGGATATAAATCATATTAACACGTGGCTTGTTCAAAATAAACTTAAACTGAACACTGCAAAAACAAAGTTTATGGTACTGAACGAGAGAAGTGATGTCAATGGCCTTACAATAGATGGCGTAACAATTGAAAAAATAAAAGAAATAAAATATCTAGGAGTAGTTTTGGACCAGAAATTATTGTTCGGAAGCCACATTAATTATATTTGTAAAAAGATAGCTAAAAAAATAGGTTTTTTTAAAAAGGATAAGATATAAAATTTCAACTATATGTGCAATAAATATATATAATGTAATTGTAAAGCCGCATTTTGAGTATTGTTCAACTATTTTGTTTCTATGTAATTAGAGTATGATTATAAGACTGCAGAAACTGCAAAACAAAGCAATGCGAAGTATTTTAAAGTGCAATAGATTCGTGTCCATTCGTTTTATGTTAGATTCGTTAAAATGGTTATCTGTGAAACAAAGAACTGTGATGAATGTTTTAATTTTTGTATTTAAGATAGTTAACAATTTAATGCCAAAATACCTACTTGACTATGTTCAATTTATTAGAGACTTACAACCTTATGCCTTAAGAAATAGAAATGATTTAAGACTGCCTAATTTTCTAACTTCTAATGCGCAAAACTCTCTTATATACAAAGGCTTTAAATTGTTTAATAGCTTGCAAAACCAATTAAAAAATGAAACAAATTTAAATGTTTTTAAAAGAAATGTAATAGGTTTTGTTAAGTCCAATTATTAATTAAGAAGATGATTAATGTTAAAAATTTATTATTGTAAATGTAAATAGTTTATACGAACTAAATAAACAAACTAAACTAAACTAAAAAAAAAAAAAAAACTTAATTGAAATGTGACAGACACAAAGTAGACCACGACAGTATTGTCAATACATGGACACTCCTGTGGGGGGTCCGTACATACTCTGCAATCACGAATTTGACAAAAGATTTGTCTGTGGATTTACAAAAACAAAAAAAAAAAAAATCACGAAAACTTAAGGGCAATGTGCATGTTCAGTCACTGACATTGCACGAGATGCCATTCTAAGATAATAAAGTCTCTAAGGAGCGGTATTTTGGTCTTACATCGAATTACCATTTAAAGTATAAATAAATAGAACGAAAAGTAAATATAGGTACACATGAATAAAGAAAAAATGTCACAATCAAAGGTTGGATGAGTCATCAGTTCAAAGCGAAAATATTCAGAATATTAGCTTGAATAGTTTAGATAAGAATAAATGCAATTCGAAGAGTTTGAGTATGCCATTCCAAGCAGAAGATTAATGGGTCGTTGACATTATTTCGGTTTTTTACCGAACACCGTTCATCATAAATTTTTGAAATGGCGCCATATTAATGTCTATAAACACTGTAAGTAACTGTGTATGTAATTTGCGCACATATTTGTCGCTATCGATTGACAGATATAATTAAGGTAGACTCACATGCAATTATCCATAATTAAAAGCAGTCAGTGCTAAGGCACGATACTCATTTTATCATGCGGCGCCATTTCGTTGGGTTGTCATTAGACTTTCCCAATAGTTTTAGTGAGAAGTTGAATTCGTGTTACCTTTCAAATGTCACTCCATTTTGACACCATTTTAACCAGCAGAAGCTTGAGTCGATAAAATACTTAGCTGAACGCTAAACACTGCTTAGTTTTTAAAGCCAACTATGGAGTAAATTGAAGCAACTGTCATATCAGATTCCAACTATCTATTACACCTTTCTATCCTTTCTGGAAACCATTAATTTCTATGAACCTTTCTATTGCTACTGCGAATTTGCATTTTTCACAACTGACTTTGAAGAAAAAAACGTAATTAACCTCATTCGTTGCCGATAGACCCTTCTCAAGTACATGATAATTGGCGCCTAACTCCACCCCATTATCAGCTCGTCAAATATGTACTTATACCCCTCATTATCAGCTTTTCGACGCGTGTAATTAAACTGCTAGCCTGCAAGAAAAAAACCCACATTAATCACCATTAGAACAGATCTGGCCTCAAGTGTTCCTCTCCCCAGCACCATGTAATTATCGTGGAAGACGCACTTTTGCCGCAAAAGAAATAACAAAAACTAATTTGCGGCTTGCAAAACTTTATAGGAAATACGTTTCGCCCTTAACCTTAATTCTGTGTATTCGCATCCAAATGCAACCATAAATTACACCAGCTACAAGTAGCCAACGTTCGTTTTGCCTTTTCGCTACAGCACACGCGTAGCTAACGCAACCCCAAGGTCGGTGGCCCCTGGGAAAATATTGCCTCAAAGAACATGTGCTTTGTGTATACGAGTGGTTGCGTTCAGCTCAACGCTGCGCCACCTCCGGTTTTCAATGAAATGTGAAGTAAAACAGAACCATTACACCATTGTGACACTAAATTGAAATTAGTTGTTTTGACACTGCATGCTCTTCTACTCATCCCACATCGAAAGACATTCCATTCGAATATATATCCGTTCGCTACTAGAGGGCATGTGCAAGCATTTACATACTACAAACGGTAATTAACAACCGCTCCCAATTGCAACGTTACTAAGACGTTGGGAGATTGTATAAACTTGTCCAAAACGCCGGTTCGAGTCATCTTTAATAATATGTCTTGTGGGAGAAGTGTGATGCAGATACACTTGGGTTAGACAAGATGGCGGTGGTGTAGACAAAGAGCGGTATGTGCCCGTCAGTTGTATTAACAGTTGATGCTAATGTGCATTTAAAGGTCGGGTGCTTAAAACTTGTTATTGCAGTGGCCTAAGCGGAGGCCGACTTTTAGAGGTCTTCGGAAGTTGTCTTGTTTAATTCTGTGGGTGAAAAATGCAAGGCGTAATGAAGTTGAACATGGTAATAATTAGTAACTGCAGGGGATTGGAAATGCTAGTGTCGCGAATAAAGTGTCAATGGGGGGGTTAAGTAATAACAATTATTTTCCACATTTGACTTGGTTGTGATTCTCATGTAATTTCTATAAAACAATAGACCGGCTTAGCCCCCAAAGAATCTTTTTAACTTTTCTAGGACAATGAAGTCCAAGACGAAGAGCACCAGAATGAGCAAGCAACAACAAAACATATTGGCAATTTTAATGACAATTAGGGATTTCTTCACAAGCATGACTGCGTGACAAGTAAGAAGTAACAAATTCATTATGAACTTTTCACGGAATCCACCTGCTGCCTTGCAGGCTCTCATTAGACTTGTCGTCTGTCTTCATCTGTTTGGTTAAAGCTTGCCTTGTTTTTTTTTTTTTTTATTACTCTTCACTTCGTGCTAAATGGCGGCCAACCATTTGTTGAAGAGTGTGAACAAATTCTATTCTGTAGAAAAGTGGTTGGAAACTCCAAAGGTGATTTTTCAGTCGAACAGCCCTGTAGATTTACTATCTTTCTTATGAAGACTGGAATACCTTTGAAGACGTTCTTGCTGAATTTATGGTGAAGGACATTGCTGATGAGGATGCGCAGTCTGAGATTTAAGCTGGATACTCACACGGAGTTGCAAATTTGAGTTAGTAAAGGACTTTGTCTACCTCGGATTTGCTAAAACATCACAAAATGACATCTCGTTAGAAATCAAACGAAGGATTACTCTTGCCAACCGCTCTTTCTTTGGGCTAAGAATGCAATTGAGTAGTAAAGCCATTTCCTGGTCGACTAAGGAGACGATATATAAGACCCTCATCATCATAGTCTTGCGATATGGAGCTGAAGCATGGACTTTATCGAAAGCGGATGAAGATATCCTTGGCCACTTGAAGAGGAAAATCCTCCGTAAGGTACTCGGTCCCGTTTGCGTTGACGGATTTGGAGGAAAAGATTCAACTACGGACTATACGAGTGGTACAGCGACATTGACTTGCCAAAAAAAAACTGCGCATTGGGCGTTTAAGATGGCGAGCGAGGCGTAGGGTTTAATTATACGTTTGACTTGTCGAAGCCTCTCTCCAAATTTGATTAAACGTTCTGGTCATGATTGCTTTTTAAAATATAGGGTGACCATAAGAACGACAGGAAATTTAAATTTAAAATTTAAATAAAATAACAACGGTGTGAGATATAAAATTGCATCTGGCTTTATTTTGAAGCTTTATTCATGCCATTATGTGTGGAATAGGATATCATTTAAATGGCCGCCTCGGCTTCGCTGGCAGTACCAGTATTACCTTTGGGATCCTTTGGCGTCAAAATGAACCTTTTTTGATGGCACGGACCCCAGGACCCACCTTTTTGAAAATCATCGAAATCTGAGCCTTTTTGAAAAAATTGGACCCTTTTGGACCCTTTCTGTATAATTGGGAAACAAATGGACGAATTCAACCGAAAACTCCGTCACTTTTTATAGCTGATATCGGCATCGACAGTAATCTCACTTTTGCATTTACCCGATTTCTATCAATGTATGTGCTCGCTAACGCCAAAAAATGTAGATTTCCCCTGTAAACGGACATATTCAAATACTGCGGTTCGTTTCTCTTCATCCCATTTATATATATTTCTCGTATGTCTTTAAATTTTATATGGGACTTCTTTTTTTCGCTTGGTACCCCTTTTAGGACCCCTTCCGGAAATTTTCAGAGATAACCCTGGGCAGTACTTCAAGCGGCCGGTCCAATTGTTGATGACTCGGTCCAATATGTACGGCGTTATTCCGGCAATAGCGTCTCGAATGTTGGCTTCAAGCTCGTTCAAAGTAGTTGACTTTTTAGCGTAGACTAAGGACTTGACGTAGCCTCAAAGAAATTAATGGAGTGGTGTCAAGCATGATCGCGGCGGCCAATTACGAACTCACGGCGTTGTCTATGGTCGTCCACAATCTTATATGGATGTAGGCCCAAATCCAATTGCAAAATAAGCCGAGTTGACTCTCTGGCGATGCTCAATTTCGGTGATTGGCGCCATATCGACCTTTCTGGGTCTTCTTGGATACTGGCCGCTACGGCGGCGTTTTTAAAAACGGAGCCGGAATTTCGATAATATTTTTTAATAATAATAAATGCGGAAAGCACGCTCGGCAAGCTTGATGTCATTGGTAACTTTGACAGCTGACAGCATCATTGCTATCTCGTTACCCTTTACTTGATGTTTATTTCTTTAAATATTTTTATCCAAAACTAACAATAAGAAAATGTTTAGAAATATTTGATGCAGTTTGTCAAATGAAAAAAAGCTATGTTCGATTTAAAATAGTCTAAAGGTTTGGAGACATGAATTCGATCGAGTTTACACGTTGAAGAGTAACGTTAAGTTATTTCATGATAAAAGGGAGCAAATTAAGAAAAAATAAGTCAAAATTGATTCCTAGTACATACTTTATGTGTAGGTACATGCTTTGGTACAATTCCCCCTTCGTTCAATGAGCACTTCGGTAAGTGTGACTACAAATAATTGCTATCTCTGAGGACGTTACCACTGTGTGTCATTTTATGTATACATTTAAACTTCCTGCAATTCATCTCGCATGAAAATAATTAATTATTTTTTTTACTGTCTTTTTACAACTTAATAAATCAAAATACATTCACCTGTGTTAAGTACGCGGAAATAAAAAAGTGTCAACACGGGAATACACTTATGTAGACGCTACATCTAACCGTATAATTATGATATTAAAATATTCGCAAGCCCAACATTAATTGAAAAAAAAAAAAAACTGAAGATCAAACAAAACGCCAATAAAATAAATAACCCACAGAAAATGTCTATCTTATCGATTCAATCACAGGACAAATAAAATACCGTCAAACCCAACTGAATAAATTACATCAGATAGTCCCTCTTTTTCGATGCAATACAGTTTCTGTATATTGCTGCTCATCTGCATGACTGTAAAGCAGAAATTATTCAATAAATCGCTGAATCTAAATATGTAGTCATTGGGAGAACGTACAAGTATACACAAGATCAGATTTTTATATACCAATTGGCCTTTACATTGTACGAGTATTATACCCGAAGCTAGATCACAGACTCACCTGGCTAATACCATATCCGAAGCAACAGATCCAGATAAGAATCGGCAGAGTTATCCAACTGCGTTTTCGGTCGAACATTTGTTCCCAATACATATTGCGGTTGTGTGTTCTCTGTGGAATAAAGCAAACAAAATAAATTAATAAATTTATTTATCGCATCACAAAGTTATGAGAATGTGGGTGAAATAGTTTGGAATGCAAAGCACTTTTAGTATAAAGAGACTTAAACGAGTTTTGTTTTTCGACCATGGCTTACTGCATAAGCTAATCTTCATTTAATGCTGAGTGTATTAAATCTACGAGTATTTATAATAGAAAAACGTTCATCATAACAGAATATTAATTAATTGGTGCCATTTAGTAAAAGAATTATGTGCGTCCCGCTCTGCCCACACAGGAGCAAACGGGTTTTTTTTATTGCACATCTATCAAGTTTGGTTGGGGTACTAACCAGAAGAGTCTTTCGGCGTGTGCTAGGAATGCCATCAGTATCACTTGCGCAGGACTTGACATCTTCTGATCTGAAATATCCTACGATTTCGTCCTTTAGAAGAGGAGTTTGATTTATTGTAGGCAACAGTCACTTAAAGTTTCCAAAAAACCAGAAAATCGGATTTAACTGACACTATTCATCACAATCTACATATAACTCAAACCACAAAGCGAATATCCGAACCCAACTCAAATGTGTAATATGAGCCCCAATTTGAGAATTTCGCCATCCATTTTTCCAGTCGAGAATCTCGCTCTATGCAAATTACAATTCAGTTGACAGTTTCTCAAATCGAACACATATTCCCAATGTCAGCACATTATTATGCTGAAAAGACATGTGCAGATTTCGCCGTGCAGCGAAATTAGAATACACACGTTTATATGGGAGCGAATACATGTTGATTCTGCATGCGTCTCTATTTCTAATTTTGCCGCGCAGCCATTTTTCATTTTTCCATCTGACATTTTTTGCTTTGTTTGCGACAACCAACTTAATGGAGGAATTGTCAAAAAACTCTGCACATGTATTTCAGATGCAGATTAGGACGCGGCGATGCATGCAGCCTATCTGCACATGTATTTCAGGCATTAAACTTGTTCACTGTCGCGAGCCCTAGGGCGCACTGACTAGTGTCAGTGTATTTTCATGGTTGTCGAAAAACCCAGTGCAACCCTCATTTCATTGAACGCAAATCGCTGGCTCTGGACAACTGTCATAAATTAAATTTTGTTAATTTTCGTAAATTTTTGCAGTTCGTTATTTTATTAAGCAATCTTTTCAAACACAAAAACACAAATACAATGAGCAAAATCAACGCAATAAAAAAAAAACGGATTTGGTACGATTGACCGCATTTTAAAATCTCGTTTTCAAAATCTCGCATAACAAAATCTTTCATTATCATAATCCCGCAAATCAAAATCTTGAAAACTAGAATCTCGCATTCAAATAAAATATTTATTAATTCGCTCGCATCTATAATAATCGAGATTTTGATTCTGTTAGAATTTTAGAATGCGAGATTTTGTTATTCGGGATTTATTTAAAAAATGCGAGATTAAGTTATTAGAGATTTTGGTTTGCGGTCAATTGTGGCGCTTCAAAAAAAAAAAAACCAAATGATAAATCAGCTGATTTCTTGTTTCGACAGCCCTTTTTTCTTGCACTGAACAAATACCCAGGGTGAACGCAGGGCAGCATTATCAGCGTAGCACTGACTCACAACGAATGCAACATTACGTTTTCAGTGCGCCCTATAGTGCGCCCTATGGCTGACAACAAAAATACCTATTTACTAATGCTGCGAACAATATAACTAATAATTATATAGAAAATAGTTTCAAAATTTATTTATTTTTTTTTTTTCAATACACTTTTTGAAGCTTAAATATTTCAGCCTCGAAATGTTGAGTTTCTTGTCGGTGGAAGCGTACTATTTCTCAAATCTGTAAGAACAAACCGGCTAAATGCGAGTCAGACTCGCGTTCAAAGGGTACCGTATTCATTTTTTATGATATTAACGAAAAGGTAAAGAATATTGTAGTTTTGCTCTTGGCTAGGGCTGCCAAAAATATTTTGAAGACACTAGAAAGTGTACAAAACTAAGACCAAAACGCATGTATCTTACAAAAAGACACCTTTATGGCGGGCATTCATGTCTTGGATAAATAACTTTAGTTCGTCGTCGGTCGTCGGCTTATTGGCTGAAACCTTAGACTTGAAAAAATCTCAAAAAAAAAAGTCCAACGGCGTTAAAAAGCATGATCTGCGCGGCCAATTCTGATCACAAAAACGACCAGCATTGACTCCTGTAGTATAATAATTTAATTGTTTCTCAGGCTGTATGAGATGTGGCACCGTCACATGTCATGTAGCGATAGCCTCAACAGCCGCATTATCAAAGATAAATGGTCAGATCTGCATTTGTATAGTTTTTTTTCTTATAATTCACGCGCGCTAAAGGGGCTATGAATACCCATAAAATGTCTTGCATAGCGCGGGCCATAGGGAAATTTAGGGGGGATAAAGGAGGAGTTCCCATATGGGTACAGAACCCTAAAAATCATTATCTACTAAACACTTCTAACAGTTAGTAGATCGTCGCAATCAGGCTGATTATTGTTTTCAAGCAAAATGTTATTCACTTCGTTTGCATGAAAAAAAATCTTGACCGGCAATCTTGAAATTCGTTCGAAAAAGGCATTCTGTTAACATAAACATTTGTGTACTGTTATGGTCATTGATTTGCGTATAGCACTGCTAAAGCCTTGTCCAATAGGAGTGGCTTCCATTCCAGTAAGACACTTTTTCACAGAAGGTAGCCTTTTTAGAAGTCGGCTTAAGAACAGTTTCGATAAACAAGGACAGTCGCAATTTATGTTATAAAAACTCTTCCCCCCCATCAAGCTACAAAAGATCTGTCGCACTTAAGCGTTTATAAGCTAAATACAAAAATATCATATATTACAGCCCACATAAATCGATTCTCTTCCACCTTCAGCAATAATGTCTCGACGATTGTAACAACCAGTGTTGTCAATAAAACCGTCTATCTGCACCCACCTACTTATAACTCAGTCGTTCAATTAGCACTCTATCTGCGGATACAAGCTATTCGTCACAAGTCATCTCGTCCAGAATCCCAGATGGGAAAACAAATCCATTTCAACAAATTGCCACTCCGTCGCGTCGCTTCGTAGCCCACTAGAGATAGTGCCTTACCTATGCATGCGCCACGTCCACATCCGGAATGAATTTCTGATCCGCTTCGCTTTATTTACTTCCATGGTTCACACGTCAAAATGCCGAAGGTTTTGCAAGAAACAGAACTTCAATTGAGCTACAAACACACGACAATCTATTTAAAAAAATCGTCGCAGCCCTCCCGCTGCGCTTGTAGCACAAGGGAATAAAAGAACTGTTCAATGACGCGACATTGCACGCGATCAAGAGGTTTTACCTGTATCTTACACCGTTTTAAAGAATTCGGAACCAGTCTCATGGTTTTGAGTTAAATGTTAATTAATTCACAGTTACTCAGTGTTGCGCATTGGAATCACATTTTGATTCGCGTGTATGCCTCTGGGAGTACATTCATCTCCCTTTTTTTTTTGTTCGCCTTGATGACACACCACCTGAAGCGTATGCGTGTAAGCCCAATTTTGACACTTGCAGGGAGATTGAGTAATTGTGTCAAATTAATTATGTCAAATTGGCATTTAGAACACGACATCGTAGATCGGCGCGATGAGAAATTTATTCAAATTCGATGTTTTCGTTTTAAATGTCAAATGATACATATGTCGTTTTATAGTGTTATTAAAGCAGTTAAGTAACTGTTTTGTGCGGTAGGTAGTTGAATGTTTAAAATTAGCAAAGATTATGCATAGTTACAAAACGCTCGGTTTATTGGTGTTATAAAATTGTTAGACTGGTTGTCTTCAGAGGAATGTAAACGAAATGGGGAGCGTTTTCAGGTTTTTGGGTTTTTATAAGATAAATAAGTTCTGGTCGGAGACAAAACAGATAATAACGGCTGCAGGATATCAATGGCTGCTGCACTAATTGAAATTATTTTGTTTTTGTATTTAAACCCGTTAAATTTAGTAAAACAATTAATTTCCAGACTAAAAATAATAAAAAAGAAAAACACATGTATCCACTATCCGCAGGTATAGTTCCGGTTTTGTCCATATTTTGGTTTGCAATATTCTTTAATCAAAAACCATTCAAAACAGATTACACAATATTTTTATTTTTTTTTTTTGTTAAAAAAAAATCCCAACAACAATATACCACATACGAGTATGTTAATAAAATACAGTCCTGTGTAAAAAATTAAAACCTGTCGGATAATTGTTCACTTTTAGATTTAGATTTAGATTTATTGAGTTAATAATTTTGTACAGTTAAGTAGATACTTTTTAAGGTTGTACAAACTTAATTTTATGTTACAATTTTTGACTCTAATTACATTTAAAATACAAACTATAAAACAAAATTTAATACTTTAACAAGAAAAAATAAAAAAAAAAAAATTTAAAGAATGAGAAAAAGAGAGTTATGGAAGTGGACATGAAGGACAAAAAGGTACAGGGAGAGGTTTGCGGTAGTAGTGTACACATTAAAAATGTTCGTCAAAATATTTAAAAACTTCCTTTGCGAAAGCAGCTGTGTTATTCATACGCTTAATATGCACGGGTAGACCTATTCCAAAGACGAATGGCATGAACAAAAAATTGACAAGATACTTATGTCTAGGTAAAATAATTTGCAAAGTTCTTTGAGTACTCGCGAATCTAATTTTCTCAAATAAATAATGTGTTATAATTTTATTGAATGCTAACATGGTCCTATAATTTATTAGAGCCATTAAAGAACAACCCGTTATTTGTTTTGTGTAGCCGGAGCTGTGTTCATATCTTTTTATGCCGAAAATGAATCTAGCACAACTATTACAATTGTATATGCTACTTCAAGTTTCCGTTTTGACTCATAATCCATGTCAGCAAAAATCTCACATCCATACAGAAAAGTAGGCAAAATAAACGATTTCACTAGCTTTAGTTTTACATATGTGGGAAGAAATTTGGATGTAGGGCTTAACCCACGAAGCGCATATGAATTTGCCAACTCAAACTCTGATTGAAGTACACTCCGAGATTCTTAATGTTTCCAACATATTCAACAGGTGAATTTATGAAGAAATATCGGAGACAAATGTTCTTGAGTTCGACTTCTATTTATGGCAATAGCCTTAGTCTTCGTCGGATTTAGGTTAAACTCATTTATTGTTGACCAATTGTATATGTTTGTCAAATTTCTATTTAAATTGACTACTGCTAAGTTTTTTTTGTAGTTTCGGAAACATTGTGTACACTTGAACATCATCGGCGTATATATGGTGTTTACAGCTTGAAAAGCATTCCGAGATGTCATTTATAAAACACGTAAACAAAGGCGGGCCCAACACTGAACCCTGAGGAACACCGGACGGAACATGTAGACGTGTTGAACACTGACTATTATGAGAAACGAACTGAGACCGGTTACACACGCATGATGACATAAGACTACATAAGGAGCTATCGAAAGAAAACTGCATTTTAAGCTTATTGATCAGTATTGAATGATTAACGCAATCAAATGCCTTGGAAAAATCCAGGAAAACAACAACTCCCATCATATCCTTATCCAAACCATCACGTATGTCTTCGCATACTTTTAATAAAGCCGTGATGCAATTGTGTTTGGCACGGGCACCTGACTGATATTTTGTGATCAAATTTTCATTTTTAAGGTACATTTTGATTTGGGTGCTTATTATTGTTTCGAATGCTTTACGCAGAAAAGGCAGAATTGCAATTGGTCGATACTCAGAACCATTTGGAGAAGACGATTTGGGCAAGGGTACAATTTTCCCAATTTTCCAAGCATCGGGAAAAACAGAGGTGGTTATTATGGTATTAAAAATGTATGTTATTTGGGGAAGTATGACAGGAAGTAGAATTTTTATAAAGTTTGGGCTTCTTATTTTTTTCAGATGAAGGTTATGTACTTTGGTTGAAATCAGTCTTTAAATTAATGCGGCCGAATATAATCTGATTACTATTTTTAGATTTGAAAAATAATTAAATATATTAAAGCTGAAAGTCAGTATTTTATAAAACTATCCTAATGGTCTTAATTTTTTACACCGAACTGTATAATAGCTACACGTGTTTCACTGCAAGCTGTGGAGACCGCTTTACTTACAAATAAGCAAAGAGTGACATTTCCACTTTGAATGTTTTTTTTTACTTCTTCAGTCGGTTACACCTACCGTTTACCGTTAATGACAATAACAAACGAATAACGATAGAAGATCGAGTGAACGAACAATGAAAGCAAAAGTGAGCAGCGAGCGTTTATCCAAAAACTGGTCAAGAAAGTGGTGGTTTAGGTACGTTAAAGCTAATTAAGATTTGATGATTTGATTTGATTTGTATGTCAAAACAACAGGAGGTTTCCTAATTAATGTTCATTTGTCAGCTAAGCAAGATTAAGAATATGTTCTTGGATAATGGATTTCTCAAAGATATCCCGCACCGATTCTCAAAATACCCTGAAAGAACGTGCGCGTTGAAAAAACAACAACTGGAATCAAGTTAACTGCTGATGTATCTATAAGATTTTCATACATATTCGCACATAATGGTTTGAAAGTAACTTCAATAAGGTTTATTAGACAAAAGTGGAGTTTCACTCATTAAGGGGTAACAAGAGTGGAATAATTGCAGTAAAAATTAATTACCAAGTCATTAAAGTTTTTAATGATTTAAACAAATTAACCTACCTACATGTAATCAAACTCTAAGAGGTTAATTAGGTCTTTTGATTTTATATTGGATATGATTATTTCTAAAATAAATCAGTTCCTAACCTTAATTCAAAATAAGAACACTTATCCGATGATCAAAAATATACAGTGCTGCCATCTCTCCAAATTCCTCAAATGACATAAATCAATCTCAAAAGAATTTTAATTTAAGTATAGGTGTCAACCTGTCAGTACATCCTTAGATACAGTGGAATAAGAGCAACTGCATATGCGGATCATGTAGTGCTACTTGCTACATACAAATCCCTAAATACTGTCTTTAAACACGCTAAACGATTGGACGAAGCAATGTGGATTGGGGACTGGGGGTCAACCCTCAGAAAACCGAACTAGTGCTGTTCACCAATAACAAACCGATACCAGCCTTCAAGCTGCCGACCATTGAGGGAACTACCCTTAAGTTGTCCGAGAGTGCAAAATACTTAGGACACATACTGGACTGGAAGCTTAACTGGAAGGTGAACATAAAAGAAAGAGTGATAAAGTCATCAGTTGCCTTCTATACCTGCAGTAGATTTTGCGGGAAAAACTGGGGATCCAGACCACAAATAACACTGTGGATGTATTCTGCGATAAAAAGATCCATACTAACATACGGAGGATTGATCTGGTGGCATGCTGCCGCCAAAACTAGCAACTTTAAAGTTCTGACCAAAGTACAGAGAATGGCATGCACTGGAACAACCAGCGCGATTAGAACAACGCCAACAGCGGGATTGGAAACAGTTCTCAACCTTCTACTTCCAGATCTCTACATGCTGGAGGCTGCAGCAAAGGGCGCTCTCAGAATAAGCCAGTCGAAGTACTGGAGACCGAATGCATATGGAACCACCCAGATACTTAGCAACTGTCTTAGCGGTAATGTCAACTCAGACTATACTGCCCATACTTGGATTTCGAAAGACCCTTCTCATGGGCCTTTCCAAGCAGAAAACAATGGGAGGATAACGAAGTATCAAACGAATCTAAGTCCATCTACACCTTTGGGTCAAAAATGGAAATAGGTATATGAGCGGGTTGTTTCTCGGGGGAACTAAGAATAAACAGCTCCATACGACTCCCAGACTACAGCAGCGTTCTTCAAGCTAAGGTTCTAGCAGTGACACACATCTAGCAGTGACAATATTACAATTAACATTGAAAACCAGGTGGCTATAAAAGCATTACCTGCTACGCAAATAACATCTAAGCTTGTGAAATGTTGCCGCGAAGAACTTAAGGTTCTTGTCACGCAGCACAACATGAAACTCTACTGGGCCCCTGATCACTGCGGAATACTAGGCTCTATTACTGCCCAAACCTCTGGCAATTTGGAAACAGAACCCAGTGCAAAATTTGTCTTCGAACATATCGACGAACTATCAGACCGATCACCATCAGGTCTGCTGAAGTTTGCCAGGACGTCCGGATGGTTGGAACCAAGCTACTGATACCACGGGTACCACAATGGGTTCACATGAACATTAGGGTGATGAGGATACAATCATTCTCGTCAGCCCGCTTACCTAACCTAACACCTGTCAGGATATTACACAAGCTTTCAGACAAATACGTATTATTCATAATTTTACCACCAATGTCGCAACTCAAATAAAATGTATCTAAAAATAAAATGTATTATGCTAGGTTTCCACTGGTCGATTTGAAATTGACAAACGACGTATTTTTAGGTCAATCAGAAAATTAGCAATTGGAAATAAAGATAAATAAGCAGTTTTTCATTGTTTCCACTTGCCAATTTTTTAATTGACATAAAAATACGTCATTTGTCAATTTCAAATCGACAAGTGGAAACCTAGCATTACATACCTTATAACACATGGATAAAATAAGTTTTGACTTATGTAGGCGCCTGTTTACTACGTTTTAAACTCTGTCACATAAGGTTAATGAGTATACCAAAATAATTAACTGTCAACTATCGATTCGTTCGTGTCCGTTTGAAAAACCTCAATTAATTATAATCCAATTTACATATCTACACCCTTGAAATGCATAAGACCGTCGACATCTTCCGGATACCAAAGTGCAATCAGGTATGTAGGTAATCGATCGAAAGAAATTCGCATCGACATCGTTCAGACCACAACAATCGATGCCGATTCATCGCTAAGGAGCGTAAATTTACCACACAGTGGCACGTGCCATTACAGCACCGATCAGCCTTCAAGTACGATTGATGCTGCTGAGGCCCATCATTAACGGGGCAGTAACTAACAACAATAACACTGAGAACGCAGTAGTAATAATGAAACAAGACGTCATTACAGTGGTGGTACTGGTCGATGGACAGCTTGAACTCTTTCAAAACACGTTATCCACGATCGATGGAACGAAGAAATTTTTAAGCACGAAACCAACGCAGCGAATATAACTGCGGTCTAGTGAAGTTGGTTAATTGAAAATTGGTGACACCAACAAACAAAATAAATATGTAGACAAATTATTATTAAGCTTGTTTGTTCAGGCAGAGAGTTGGCGTTTGTCGGAAGCGGCATCTTGATTAAGTGGAGACCTATGATTTATTCTCACCCCCTCTGGTGAGACTTTTATTCAATTTGCAAATTATGATAATTGTAATTTATGCTCAGCGTTTTTAATTATTTACATAAGTCTATCATTTGTTTTGACGATGGAACACGGTAAAAGTTAAGAAAATATGACTGACAGTAGTCCCGTCTTATGAAACAAACGAAATTTGTTTCTATTGTGAATTGTTTCGTGTGTAAGCAGTGGTGGAACAAGTCACAATTAATTTTTGTGGGAGTTGCGTTGTCATTCTTATTTCTGTTTATTTATTACTTACTTACTTAGCGAGATGAATAGCATATTTGTATTTATTAAAAATGAATTAGAAAGTGTTTTGTCTTTTCAAATTGTAATGGCCTCATTTGCTTACAATAATTTGGATAACAAGTGAATTATTATTATTCAATTTTAGTAGACGAATATAATGGGCACCGTAGCGCAAGTGGTTAGTGCGTCGGACTACTGTGCCAGCGGTCTTGGGTTCGAATCCCGCCGCAAACACCTAAAAGTTTTTCACAGTGCCCACCTCTTTCGAATGTCTGACAAGCATCAAAGAGTATCATTTGTCACGATTGAGCTTCTCAACTCGCCGTTCGGAGTCGGCAAAAAACTGTAGGTCCCTTCCATTCGTGCAAAAATATAACACGCACACACAAATGGTTGCAAGAAGCAGGCCCAGGTTCACCTCGAGCTGTAGCGCCAACTAAGTAAGTAAGTAAGACGAATATAATGGCGCTATTATTGTTTCAATTTGTTTGCAATTATCCATTATTAAATGTAAGAATCCTATTCTTTTTCTTTTGTACTTTAATACTTTTTGAAATTGATAAGTATCAGAATTATTTAGAATAGAATAATCAGTAACCTAAAAACCTGTTTAAATAATTGTTCTTCTTTTTTGAATCTGTCAAAATGTAGACAACAAAAACATTTTTCAAATATTTTATTCATCAAGAGAATATGTATTTATAAATATTTGATTGACTACCAGATATTGCTATCGTATGCAAGTTGAAGTGTATTCTTATTTAAAATCCTTTCAATAATTTACACTTGATTTGGATGCTATGTCATTTTCACAAACGTCAATAGGAGTACTTCTTTTCAATCGGTCAGCAAATCAATTGATTTATCGTCGGAGAATAATATTCCGATCAGCAGTATATAAAACAAAAACTATTTGATCAGCACGCGAAACTGATTAAATAATTATATTATTATACTGTTGATCAATATTGAAGTGAAACCTCTTACTCGACTTCGGAAGGTTGCGTTAAACGGTCGCGTTAAATGGTCGCGTTATGGTTGCATTCAACATTTTACCACAGTGAATTTACATAGGCACCGATGCAGAGTAAACAAAATGACCACGTTTTAAATGACAAATATTAATCGCAACCGAATAATTGCTGCATCGATCCAATAGATTGCTTTCAAACCATTTTAAGTTATATGGTCGTCTTAGTCAACCATCCTTCGGTGGGTTATGACTTCGGTATACACAGCTTTTTTCGTATTTTCTTTTGCTGCAACCCGTCTCGTCCGATTCGATTACCGAAATCAAGCAGCATCGAGCGGTTAGTGCTTAGTCGAGTAAGAAGCTTCTTTAGTAGAGGGGACCACAACTAAAGAAGCTTCTTTTCGACTTCGATTGGTTGCGTGGTTTGTATGGATATCAGTGGTGTGGGGAATAGGCAGCGTTGCCGCTATGCGACTTTAGTCGCATTTTGACCCTTTTTTGAAGCAAAGAGACTATGACCCGACTTTTTAAAAAACACCTCTTTTTGACCCTTTTCAGATTTTTTGGAGACTTTTTGAGACTTTTTCGTACAAAAAATACATTTCCAATAAAAATTCCTTTGTTGCTAACTAATTTATTTTTTCCAATGTGTTCCCTTTGTACAAATTTAGTTTAATTTAATTTTTTTTTTTTATGTGTAAAATTCTTAGCTCTCGGTACGGGCCTTACGAGTTTCTCGCCGTCACGCATAACCAAACTAGGTATTAGTTCTCTTCTCTGTGTATGATTCTCTTTATTTATTTCTCCTTCACACAGTGTAATATGTAGCAATAGCATTGCAATAGCGACTTCAACGTTCTCTGTATATGTTTACACATCAAAGTTCACGAGTACCTGGTACATACTCTACTCAAACCTTTTTTATATAATCTAATGCGTTCCTGTTTTTTTTTTTTTTTTGCTTAAATAATAATGGATATGGAGGTCTGACGTCGTTACCATGTTTACATGAGGTCTGTTTCTTTACCTAAAAATTGTTACGAATTCGTACAAATTCTAGACCAACCGCGTTCCTTGACACAAAAAAAGTAGTTAAAAAGAGAAGCAACGAGAGAGCAAACATTTCCCCTCTTCTTACTCAACAAATTTCTGCCGGTAAAAAGTGAACTATCTGTCAAACTCTGCTGTTTCAATTGTTTTAAATTATTTGCATATTTTTATTTTTATATTTTTTGCAAAAAGTAAAATAATGGAAAGAAAAGGGACATTATGTAGATGAAAGTTGAATGTTCTGAATGTTGAAATTTGCATTTCGCAATGGGATATCATGAAGAGTGGACCCTGCTGTATAATCTAAAATTGTACAACACCACTTTGCTTACGTTTATTTCGCATATGTATATGACATTGCAACTTTTGTGGTTAAACGCGTTCCTTTACTTTTTCGAAATTTTGCCTCTGAGAATTTTACTCCCACTCCATGAAATTTAATAGCTTAGTCTGCTTTTACACTTAAGACTTGTGAGCAGAAAGTAAACGAACAGACCTATTATTTGTTTTTGTTGCGACTTTTTTTGCTCCATGACACTTTTTTTGCGACTTTTTCAAATTTTTCAGCGGCAACCCTGGGAATAGGTAACAAAGTATAAACAGCGAAAATTGATTGAGTGGAGACAGAGAGTAGTATTGTGCGTGCGAGTAGTATTCCCACAGATCAGAGTTGTAATATTTGCATTATTTTGCCATATTTTGTTTTATTTTGGAGTATTGTGCATTTATTGAGATAATTTTAATTTATATGGTACAAAATGTAAGTAAATGTAGTTAAATTGAGTAAAATAAAGCAATATAAGGCAAAATTATAATGCAAATGAATGCAAAGAATGCAAATGCATTCATTAATTATTGCATTCAATTAAATGGTACCTAGAAAAAAAAAGAATGCGATATTTTGAATGCTTAAGAATGGTGATTGCATTCTTGTTATTGAAGTCTCGAAATGCAGTCGATCAATCCAATCGCAAAACTGAATTCATTCGATGATTTTTAAAGAATAAAAATATTTGGCTTCAGCAGTCCTAGGTAGAACCAAGCCTAGCTTCCCGCAACCATTTTGTGTGTGCGCGTTCTATTTTTGCACGAATGGAAGGGATCTACAGTTTTCTGCCGACTCCGAACGGCGAGTTGGGAAGCTTTGCATGATAAATGATACTCTTGAACGCCTGTCAGGCATTCGGAAGAGGTGGGCACTGTGAAAAACTTTTTAGGTGTTTGCGGCGGGATTCGAACCCAAGACCGCTGGCTCAGTAGTCCGACGCACTAACCACTTGCGCTACGGTGCCCACATTTTTAAAGAATGCATTCCGAAATTAATTTATATCCAATAAATTCGAAAATTGTATGAATATCTCTTCCTTTGGTCACAAATTCATCTTCCTTTGTCCACGATTATATGTAGCTAAGAAGTTTCACTTCGGTCGCGCGTACTTCTACACGTACAATTTTTTATTTTTTATGCGAACAAAATTTGCTGATCGAGTACGAAAATCGTCCTTAGAATGTCTTTTGACGCATTCTACTCTACTTTATTTAGCGATTCAGTGGGGGTGAATGTTGCCAACACACTTTAACATTTTAAGGGTCGTAGCGGGAAATCCTGTGCAGATCTAAACTAACATAACCTTTATTTGTTGAAATTTCTCTATTTAAACAATTTGCAAAGGATAACAAATTGAGAACGTAGGTTCGCTCTGAGGTGTTTTCTGGGTTTTATGGCTATGAATCTTTTTGAACGATTGAATTCAGAAATCAGAGATAGTTTATTTTATTTGTTTCTTCAGATGGAAGATGATAGTGTTTTTTTAAAATTCGACGATGACAGACAGATGACGCAAACGTGTGAACATTAGAACAAAAGTTAGCCACGAAAATACACTTTCGTCGCGTCGATCAGAATCCACGATAATTCTATTAAAAGTTAATTTCAAACTATACATATTGTAATGTAGGCGCCAACTATAAACAGACACCCTCTTACGACTAATATTTATCTTTTCATTCTTAGAAAAGGTTAACCACTTCCGGGCGTTTTTTCTAAATTTCAAACTCACGAATTATATTTGACAGTAAAAATGCTTGACATCCGCTTACATTGCTTGGTTAAAATTCCTAATATGTCCGAGTCCTTGTGTACCACTTTTCTGTTCTAATTAAGCAATACCCCCAATTCAAAGACTTTAAGAAAAACAAACTCCAGACAATCAACAAACCCATTAAAACCACGAAAATAACATTTAACTACGTTTCTGTATAAACTGTGTGCGGTCAGAATCGAACACCTACTTGAAACCGAACGCATAGAATCAGTTCAGACCGGACCAGACCTCCCCCTCAAAAGCCTCGCAGTTGTGTAAATTATAATTTTTTTTAAACATTGTAATTATCCATCGATTCATCCGAACAGATGTGTGTGTGGGAATAAAATAAAAATATTCTTTTCTTACAAAAAAAAGAAGAAATATGGGCGTATGGTGACATTAGCGTTTAAATGGTTGAATCATCACGCCGCCGCCGCGCCGGTAAGTGACTGAAAACTAAAATATGTCGGTGGATGGTTACAAAAATTGATACATACATATGTACATATGTATATTCACAAGAATATCTTATTATTCAATTTTCTCCCCTAGAGAATACGAGTTTAAGTCAATAATTTTTTTTTTTTTAATGACCATGACCAATCTTGCTTTTAAAGTTGTCCTGGAGCAAACGCTATACTATTTATGTATGTTTATTTAACCTCTCAAGGTAAAACGCTTCAGATACAGATTAGATGTGGAAACTTAAGTAGAATAGTTGTCTTTTAACTTACATATGATCATTCGAACATAAATTCATGAAGATATGGTGGTAACTTAAGGAGAATCTGCTCCATCAAAAAAAAAAATATTTAAAAAATGGCCAACATTTTAACGTTGATATATGCGTACATTAAAGACGACCCACGCAGTGGAAGATTATCAACCTCAGCTACAAAAAAAAAAACTATCTGATCCTATAATAGAACGTAGATGTAAGTCAAGAGCTGAGGTCAACGGCATCTCAGATCAGTGGATAAAACATAAATCATTTAAAATGAACTCACGAACTTTGGTACTCCAAACATTTCGCAGATAAAGTTTGGAAACTGCTTAAAGTTGAGCAAAGTCACAATCGATGTTTCACGAGTGCTTAGAGCAGATTCAAACTGCTTTTGTGGCACTTGGGCTCATCACTATAGTTACCACTGATACCAAATAGCAAAAGGGTAGCGAAGTTTTGTATCAACACCCCCGAGAAAAGCATACATTAAATTTTCGGGTGATAAGGTAATGGGAACAAATGGAAGAAGTTAATTGAGCTTACAGGAGATTACCACATGCGAGTTTTGATAGAATCATTTCTAACACCACCTCGAATCTATTTAACCAACAAAAATGCCTTTGAATTTCGGTTTCATTTGGAGGTCTATCCCCATAGATTCCTGCCCATAATTATATCAAAAACTAGCTGATCCGTGCTCGCCTAGCTTCACCCGCCTGCCATTTTTTTCTAATTTGCAAAACTTCACCTATTTCCTAAAGAACGTACATATGTATGTAGTAAGTATATAAATGCTTTTTTGGAAAATCGATTTTTTAAAGCTGAAGTGTTAAAAAAACGTGTTCATTCTAACATACCAGGAAATTTCAGTTTAAAAAAAAAAAAATAATCTCTCTTTTTTTCAAAAATCCCTCTAACTCGAAACACTGCAGCTGGTAGATGCACATAAGTCTGTGCACATTTGCGAAAGTGTAAAAAACATTTTGATACCCATGAAAGTACGACTTAGAGGGATTCGATGTTCTCATGAACTATTTTGAACATAGCTCAGCTCCAGGTTAACGCAGAAGGATAATTTATACCTCAAATGAATCAGGGGAAAGTTTACCAAATTCATTCGCTTTTTTGTTTTTCAATGCAATAAGCTATTATTGAGCTAGGACTGTATAATTATAACTTGCAGAATTTTTGTTAAAACCAATCACTACGTCAATGTTTCATCAAAATCCGTCCAGTGGCTGCCGCGTGATGCGCGTTCAAGCAATTTTTACTCTACAGTTTCATTATATTCATAGATGGAACCAAATACAAAAAAGCCCTTCTCCCGAATTTAGTTCGCTAACGGTCACTACAATGCATGACTTAGGTTGTGACTGAAGGTGCAATAAAGTGGCTATCTCTACTACATCGGCCAGAAAGAAAGTCGTCGGTTGTCTATTGACATTAAGGTTGGGTTGGCTAGACCTTTGCCAAAAACATCAGACATGTCTCGGGTTCTTGACGAACCTTTACCGTAGAAAGGCAAAGGGAAGGAGGAAAATCGACCCAGGGATATTCAAAGGTATATTATAACATAGGTAGTATATGTTGAGCAAAGGGTTTATTTATAAGATTTAAGTTTAGCTTAGGGTAAGAAAGACTAGCAAAGTTTGGCTTCGGGTTTCTTTCTTTGTTATATCGCCATACTTGGACACTTCTTTTCTTCCTATCTCTCGCTCTTCTTTTTTCTATCATTTAAGCCCGTTTGCAGCCTAAGGAATGTAGCTTTCTCTCTCTCCAGTTTGGTTTTTTTAAAGGACGAGATTTTTGTTTGTAAAGCTGGGGTATGTATGGTGGGGTTGGCAAGAACTACCCCTGTCCGAAAATCTTTAGCTAAGCAATCGCAAGCGTGCCTATATCTGCACCTAAGCTGCCTCTGTAGCCCAATCCTGCCTCATAACAATGTAAATCGTAAATGTAGCAAAATTCCTAGTTTTTAGTTTCATGTTTTGGATGTCATTAACAGAATGTAATTGAGTTCGTCCTTATAATTTACAATTTTTAAAGGACTGCTTCTTTATTTTAGAAGTGCCAGCGATCTTTCGAGTAAACAAAAGTGACCGCCATCTTCCTTTCCGTATACTTAAACGTGCTGCCGTCTATACTTTAGATTTTTTATTACACAAGATGATCCAGAGCGAATAATAAGTTTAAAATTCTTCCGGTTTTTTCCCAATATTTTTTTTTTTTAAGAATCACAGCTAAAAAGAATTGTTTGCAAATGAAAAAACAAAGCTGGTTCTACATCCTCTATCCATCGAATAGCCGTCCATGTTATGAGGTGACTGACCGCTCCATTGCCATTTCAAATCGTTCGTTATATGGTAATGCATTGTCAATCGATATACTCGTAAATACGAGTAAGCTATAAGCTGCACTATACTGCAAATCATGTCATCAGGAATCTGTTTCTACTCAGATATACCAACAGTGGCCCCGAAAACAGACTCTAAAGTCACTTCTATCCCACACAGCACAAATTATAGTAATGCGACTTAACAGGCTAGCAGTTTTATTAAACGCTAATTATCTTGACATATTCGCACATAAATTCAAATCAAAAGCATGGAACTGGTTGGGTTGGGTTGGGTGTTGCATATTTCTCAATTGTCTATCACAGGACCATAAATCCGATATCTAGCTCTCCTCCAAAATTAACTAACCGGTCTTCGGCTTAGTTCAAAATTTAAAAACAAAATTCTTTCCATCAAGAACAAACAAAAAAAAAACGAAAACCGTTATATATTAATAACTAATCCACAATACTGGTTCCTCTGCATTTCTCCTGAACGCTTAATGCCCCCACTACAGTCGACGTCAGAAATTTCATTCCAAGTTGGTTTTTATTTAAGCAAAACCTGTGCGAAATTCCGATCGATTGATGCATCAGTCCGTGGCACCTCGTGTCATGACATAAATCCACATTCCTTAGCCGAATCATAAATAACCACGTTAATGTGTCAAAATTATTCCACTGACAGTTAATGTCGCGCCACCACCACCCCACCACAACCACCTTCGCATGCATAACTCTCTAATAGACCAACAGTTGTAACTTAAGCGGTTCGTAGATAAATAAACAAACTCTAGAAATACCAAAGGTCGTCGCAACGACATCTACCGAGTGACTTGACCAGATGTACAGAGACAGAGACTAGACTAAGCGACTTTTGCTGCGCGAAATTGTTGTAATTAGATCCAATCGATTTTGTTTGGTTTGGTAAGACCGCACCACATGATGCTCACTAACTTGGCTGACCCATCAAATAAGGAAATTGCATTAGTCAGAGGTCTAAATTAAGCTGCGCAGACAGTTGGATTCCTTATAAGGGAAGTATGCCGCCACTGCCACGGCGGGTAGTACACGAAAAGAAGAACAGAGACTCCCGTGTAACACTGCTGGATGAGGTAATAGCCATGAACTTTAATTCACCGTATAAACATTCCTAGCGAGGTGTTTGTTTTTTCTTGGACTGCGAGTGTAGTAACTGCAGCCAATTGACTTTCACTTGATATAGTTTTTTTTTCTTATTACATTCTTAATCCGAGGAGAGGTTGTACATGACCTTTGTTGCATCGGATAGCGATTGATAAATTAAGACGTTTTAATTGACAACAGTGGTGACGATCAGTGGTAGGAGGAATTCAAATAAAAAAACATGACGCCAATCGGTGGAAAGTACCTCGTTGCTCCATCTGTTAGATAATGTTGACAGTCGGAGAGACTTTTCAGTGCAAGCCACTGTATGGCAACAGGGTAGGCACTAGAGATGTAATGGATAGTAGTTTGGCCGGATACCGGATACCGGATACCGGATATTCGGCATGTAATAAGGCCGGATATTCGGTGGGCGGATATCTAGCCGAACGAAATGCGGAAAGATCAAAATAATCAAAATAACTTACAAAAAAGTACTCGGCGATCCCGTTAGCGGGATGTGAGGTAGATGACTGAACTGAAATGCACAGTGAACATATTTACTGGTACAACGAAGTTGCGGACATTTAGTGGACGTGATCGGAATAGTAGATTCTCCACTTAGCAGAAGAATAAAATGGGTGAAGGTGATAATTATGAAGTAATGATACTTTTTGGGACTGTTTTCGAGGTGGCGAAAGACAATAGTCTAAATGTACAATAGTTGTACATAATCACTGCACACTACACCAGGCATGCTCGGAACACCTGTATAACACCAGAAGGCCAAAGTGCAATCCAGCACTTTTGCACTTATCGCACCAATTAATGAATTTATCAACTAAGCATATTGCACAATTTATGGCACCAATTAATGAATTTATCAACTAAGCATATTGCACAATTTATCGCACTAATTAATGAATGTATCGTCTAAGCATATTGCACAATTAAGGTACTTTAGCAAGTAAGCATATTTAGAGTTAAGCGATTTTGTATAAATAGAATAAGAAAAGCACCAATAAATCAGAATATCTTTGGACTTACAACCCAGCCTTGGATATTTTCATCACTGATACGCTATCCCCCTACCCAAGGTAAGGTGGCTATCAGAACACTAAATAAGGTTTGAAAGAAAAGTGACACACTGGCCGGATACCGGATACTAACCGGATATCCTCTGCATCTCTAGTACACCTTTAAATATTTAACATATTGTAGATCAAGCCATAATACATATGTCAGGTATAACATCAATAAAACATGTAGTCATCTTTTTATATCTGGTCGGTTTGGAACCAGGCTATCTATTATCGTGTTATATGTTTAATTTAAGTGGCTGTTAAATTTAATAATCTTTTTTCAGTTCTTCAACAAAAATCATTAAAATCCATTCAGGCGTTTTCAAGCAGAACCGGAACATTGGCACAAGACAACTTAATTTTATGTTATTTAGTGGGGAAGTGAGTGTTCTTACCTTTATTCTATTTTTTTATGAGTACAGCGTCATCTATCTGTGATTATTGAAAAATTATATTACTACACTTAAGCTAGACAAACAAACATTTACGATATTAACATATCAATCTTAATTACTTTTACTAATAACATATTAAGTGAGTGCACCTAACACCTTGGCCTTTATTGTAATTGTTTTGACCATTGTTAATATTAGCTACCGACAGTCTTCACCCGAAAATGTTCCATTCTTCTTCTCAGAAAACTTTTCGATTTAGCACTTTTCTCTAATGACGAATTCTTTTCTTTATCGTTGTAACCACACTGACGAGACTTCATTTCCTTTTGAATAAGACAGCAGCTCCTGAAGTAACTCTAGATTTATTTTAAGTCTTACGTTGGGCGCCAAAATGAACAGAATGTTGTCTACATTAACCAATTCAAATTCATAGCTGTAAATCATAAAAAAATATTTTCGAACTTAAGAAAATATTGGAATATAGAGAACTAAATACAATGTACTCTCTCCTTATGGACACCTCTCATAACCGGACACCTCTTATAACCGGACAGATTTCACAGAACGGAAATGAAAACTCAATTTTTCATATGAAAAATTCTCCCATAACCGGACTCTCTCATAACTGGACACGGCACCAATTTACGTAACCGCCATAGAATGTCGCTCTCTCTTAACTGGACAAAACACATCTACGTATGGCAAACTTTCTTTATATTTACCTTATTTTATTTTGTTTTGTTCTCCTCTTCTTTACACTTGCAAAGAAACGAAACACATGATTTTCGCTGGCGAACGCTAGAATCACCCAAAAATTCAGCTGGTCACAGTAAAGTGAAAATTTGTCTCTGGTAGGACAAAATAATATCGGAATATGGAAAAAACTGTGTATCTCGTCGGGGTATCCCATCTTGTCCTAACATACCTTAAATTCTTTGACGGCATATGCCATCATGGCCCGCTAATTTCCTTAATCAATGAGGGCATATGCCGTCTTGTCCGCGAACATCCGTTGCCCTTTTTGAATAGGTTTGAATGTTAAGTGTATGTATGTATGTGTAATTTCAAGCTTGATTGCCATAGTCATAAACAGATATATGAATTTTTCGGTAATTTGTGTTTATCACATAAAAATGAATTCCTTTATAAAATAAAATTAATACCATATACGTCCATTGTGTTTCTTTTTTAAGGAATGCCAATTTTGCTTTTTTCTCCTATAACCGAACACCTCTCATAACCGGACAAATTTCTTGGTACCGTCGGTACAGTGAGAGAGTTCACTGTACTTAGATATGTGGATGAAGCGAAAATAAAGTCACCTCTGATCGAAGATAAACGGCAAGTTAAAGACAAAACATACTTTCGTAGCTGGAGCGACGAGCTAGACAAAACTGAAACATGTACATAGCCAAGAATCACATGCTTTGTCTTGAAATTCAAAAGACTTTGAGTGACTTAAGTATATAATGTATGTTGATTCTTATGGTAGTTACAATAAAAAGGTTCTGCATGTTTGCCGAATAAGAAAATGTACATCTTTGTGTTTTACAATAGCAGTTTCAAACATGATATTTCAAGAATCAAGGTAGCCTTCAAAATGTATTCACTTATACAGATTTCTATTCAAAACTTTTAATTCTGAAATAAATAAAAAATATTATCAACTGCGCTGTATATACAGGGTGGGGCAAAATAAACGAAAAGTTTATCTGAAGGTGTTAATTTGATGACCACCTCCGTTATGGTCACTATAACGAAATTCACGCTGTGTTAAAACTACAGACCGGAAATTGGTCAAATAAGCAGTAACAATAATTACGCGCTCTTCAGGTGTGTATCGCTGCATTACTTGTTATTAACTAATTCTCTATCTGTCTACAATATAAATGTCAAAGTACAATGACATTTGACGCCATTTGCAAAAACTATAGCACATTCACATTAGGCCCGTTCACGTACTCTCCCAAAACTACAAAAAATCTACGAAAAGTTACAAAAAACCCGTTCGCGTAAGCAAAAATTTCGTAATTTTTCGTAAAACAGAGGGCTTACGACAGAGTAAGACATTTCCCCATGCTACGAATTTTAGAATAAGAAATATTTTTGGATATACAGCGCTGGCAAGCTAATTAGCACACCCCAATGAAAATTCAAACTTATGTTTTTTTCTGCAATTTCTTTTACTTATAAGCGAACAAATGCTTAAGAGTTTAATACGTACATCAATGACAAAACTTAATCGAGAACAAAATATATCGTTTTGCAATACGATTCCGTGTTATATAAGATTTACCGTAAGTGTTTGTGCTTACTGTGGCATTTTAATTAGCACACCTAAGCATTCAAGTAAGTTTTTACTGAAAAAATTCCAATTCTGTGATCAGAGCTATTTTTTTTCGAATCTTCCTTAGTTGTTTTTTTTTTTTTTTTTTTTTTTTTTTAAGATTTGAGAATAAATATGGGAACAAAAAGAGTTCAATGAAGGCAGAATGAAATCAGATTCCGAATTTGCAACAAAAAGAGCAGAACATATCCGAAATTGCAAGATTAATCGGCTTTTCACTTACAAAAAGTACAGAATGCAGTTAAGCATTACCATGTACATATGTATGTATGCATTATTAAAACTGTCAAATCACATACATTTTTAATTTTTTGTTGTTCAATGCGTTCGTTTACTTTTTCGTAATTTTCGTATTTTTGAGAGCATTTCCCCCCCCCCTCATCGATATTTGACAGAAAACACATATTTGGTGCAACAAAGTACGCGAATGAACCTATTATGACATTACTTTTGTCTCACCCTGTATATTTACATACCGTAAAATGCCCTAACATTGACTGGGTCCCTAACATTGACCAAAAATCATAAAATATTTTAAACTTTCCTAGCGACAAACAATGACCAGATATTTAAATAATATTACCACTCATTTCATCCCTGGATATTTATAAATCATCGAAATAAAATCTGTAGATGTACAATTGTCATAATTGAAAATAACCGCCAGTAACGAGTGGCCTGTTTAAACGCGTATTTTTAAGTGTCGGTAAAATCATCTCGGCACGACAAGAAAACAATATGCAATCGCGAAAAAAAGGTATGTAGTTCCACATATTATTAGTGAAATATAAAAAAACCGTGCCTTATTAGTTAATTGTTATTTAAAATTAATCGGAAATAAATAGTGTTTAATAATTTCTTAGCCTTCGTCCAAACTTTGACCGTTGGGTTCCTAACTTTGACTGGCTGGTCAATGTTAGGAGCTGATATAAATACATGAATCCACAACTTTGACCGCTAAGCGTGACTTCTTATTTAGGCACCTACATATGTTAAAGTTATTTATCTATGTTCCTATCTACTTTTCAAATAATGATACTAAGAAAATTTTGATATTGCTTTGTATTGCTGTTATAACTTGAAAATAAAGTAAATTGTATCCGGTCAATGTTAGGAGTACCGAAGCCTAACATTGACCACTTACATTTTTTACCATAACTTATTACGAAAATATGATAATTTTAGAAAATGTAAATGATATTAAAGAGTTAAGCAGTCCCCTATATATGCTTTTTACAGATAACGATTAGAACACACCATTATCTTTTTATAACGTTTCAAAGCTGAAAAGTGGACAATGTTAGGTAATTCTACGGTACAACTATTAGCTGTCAATCTTTCTAACTATTTTATTGACTGACAGTAAAAATGTGTCGCATGTGTGCAGAAAAAAAAAACAAAAACAAACTCCCTCAAAATATTGATGCCGCAATATCCACTGATATTTACACAAGCAATTGTTAAATAATTATTTGCTAAACAATTTAAAATATATGTCGAAATGTAAGGTAAATCTCTTGTCAACACAGAACGTCAAAAGCGACAAACACACATTTTAATTCTAATTGCGTGTTTCATAGAACTGGGGAAACTGGTCGGCGATTGTTGATTTATTCGAAAACTATTCTAATAATTTCTTCATCTTTTTTCTAATAACATCTTTCGTGTTTTCATTTTAATGTGAATGTCATCAAGTGATTACCTACAACTTCTTGAATTTACTTAAAAACTTGTTAAGTGTTCCATATTTTGTTTTGTTTTATTTTATTAGTGCGGTACTTTTTGAATCTCCTGGGAAGTCTCAGAGCTATAAACTAAGAACAAAAATTATTTAAAATAGTGTGTGACATCTGTCAGATTTGAAGTTTCTCTCGTGGTTGAAAGAAACGTTCAGTATGGAACTAATGTTAGGTTTATCGCGTCTCTTTTATAACATCATTTTCACTGGATAATGACAGAAAAAAATGTGTCACATTTTTCAATATTTCTTATAACTGACACCTTACAAGTCAAGCCATGCTTATGTCAAACCAGATTTTGTTCAAAATTTCACAACAATAACTGACAGACTTTTCACCATAGTCGTCCAAAAGCATCCCTATTCCACTATCATACATGTATCTTCAAGTTAGCTCCACCCATTCACAAAAAAAAGAGGTAAATTCCATTCCAATGGCATTCAATTCAAGCAGTTATCAGTAGATCCTAATGAAATGTCAAAATATCATGTCCCACAAACAAGAAAGTCATGTGCTAAGAAGTTGAAACATATTTTTACACACACCGCACGGCGCACGTTTTGGACCAGTTACGAGGTACTAAAACAAAAAACGAATAAACAAAATAAGGAACAGAGACGAAAAACAGATCAAAACAAAAAAAAATCCAGCAAAAGGTCAACAAACGAACAAAACAACAATAAAACCTGGCGAAACATAAAATCCCACCAAAAATCCGTATCGAAAGTGAAACTGAAAACAAAATCTCATCGCTGCGCTGCGCTGGTTCTCCCGGAATGGAGGCGAAATGTCTTTGCTAAGTTGCCGCCACCGCTATTCACTTGTTGCTGCCTCCAACGACGAAGACGACAACGACACGATGGTGATGGGTGATCCAGCAAAGTGGCAAAAAACATTTGCTAACATCGCGTACTGAGCACATGGTCTGCGATGCGATCATCAGTTGAGAATTTTTTTTTTATTCCTATGTGTGTACGATAAATTACGGAAAAGGGCAACGAAAATGGAAATGAAAAGGAAGTGGTAGAATGTCAGAGGGGTTTTTCTTTCGGTTTCATTTCGCTTCTTTTCTAGGGCCCGCAGTGTGGTGAGAAAGGAAAACAAAAAGATTTCCACCATTTCACAATGAAATGATGAAATGTTGACAGCTGTGTCTTTTTCCCCACTATTCAATTTCATCTTCTCCTTTTTTCTTACCGTAATATGTAATAAGTTATTATAAAAATATTATGAATGGTAGGTTAAGTGATATTTTATTTTGAAACTTGCTTTTGTCATTAGACGACGAAGGGGCTGCCGCTGCTTGATGATTATCATTAGTGTTCGGACTTTTTTTTTTTTTTTTTTTCTCAGCTCAGTATAAATTTGTTTATCTTAAAATGATTATAAATCAATAAAACCAGTTAATGATTGGAGTGAGTGATATAAAAGTTAACGGTAAATGGAAAAAAACACTAAGGACTTTCAACCGGCTTGCAAAAACGAACAAGCGCGCATGCATGTACTGCAAGATTGCAACATTTTTGACAGGCTGGCAGTGTTAGGCAACGAAATGATTATTAAAATTAGGTAGTAAAATTTGTATACAGTAACCTATTGGTAAAAAAGGTAATGGCTATAATCTTGTGAAGTTATGTCAAAATTGTAAATTTAAGCTGTCAAATTTGACATACCATTTAGGATTTAGCTAAAGATAAGAGAAACTTCATAGTCCGAAAGAATGGATGGTTGTTTAATATCCTATTAGACTTAAGAAGAGATGAGATACTACATATTTAACTTGTTTTACTACAGTAATGGAGATTTTATATTTTATCATCGGTGTTTTATAGATTGCTTTGACAGTCAATGTTGATTTACGCCATTGCCATTACAACCACAGGTTAGGGTGGATTCGTAAGCGTCAATTGCATGACGATGATTACGATGAAGAATTCATCAATTCAATTCAAAAACCTATTGCTACTGCAGCTGATCGCAAAACATGGTGCAACGGCGCATTCGATTTCATTTTAATGCACTTGCGTCACAGCACTGCAAATGATCATCTTAACTTTGGCGATATTGTCGTGCAATTGAAGACCTTGCATCAAAAGGGGGCAGAGTAACTCTTTTTAGGTTATGGTTGCTTATCATATAGTCATAGCATACAGGAGATACAATTCTTAAGAAAGACAGTACCGAACATTTACATATGTATGTATATTGAAATGTAGCCCATTCATATCACACCAATTCTGAATATTTGCAATATCGTTTTGCAGCTCAATTGCATCCACGATAGAATGCACTGATTTAATATTCTTCAAGTCGTCAGCATATAAAAGCCAGTTAGAGTGAGAGAAGATAAGTCATTGATGGAAATGAGGCAAAAGAGAGGACCAATTTGACTGCCTTGGGGCACACCAGACAAATTAATGATTTCTTTAGACATATCAGCACCAATTTGGACAAATTGTCGTCGATAAATGAGATAGGTTAGGTTAGGTACGGTGGCTGCCAGTAACGAGTACCAGCACACTTAGGCCTAAAGAGGCTCATTGTGATACCAAGGATCTTGGGGATAACTCAACCCCGCTACTCATGAGAACCATTTGGAGCTTAGTATAAAACGAAACTACGTCTTTTTGTGCTAAGTCACTGAGATCGTAGGAGAAGTATTCTCCTTCCTAGGTGTAGTTTTCTACTACGGGAAAGAGCTGGACATGAACAGAGGAGATGTGCTGGGCTCTCTTCCTCTTCTTTGTCTCTGCAACTTCTGCAGAAGCCATTTGAAATGATGGCAAGCCCAGTTACATGCTAAGGCCGTGTCCTGTAATGACAACAATAGTCTTCTTAGGGACAGAATGTATTTGGAGTGGTTAGGATCTAGTCTAGGCTAGATTTGTCTGGTGGCAATGCAGGTAGTTCCACATTCCCATCTAGCATTGGTTTTATTAAGTTTGAGTGCTAACTTGTAAGTTGCAAAGGGCATACCTACATATATTCCTCTAATCGGGTAAAATAGGTATTGTTGCTCGTTGTTTAGCGAGCTCATTAGCTTTACAATATCCTGGAATGTCTCTGTGCCCCGGCACCCACCAAAAGAGAATAATAAACTGCTTAGCCATCTCTATAAGAGATGAACGGCAGTTGGAGGTGGTCTTAGAAGCGGATGAGACTGATTTCAGAGATTTCAAAGCCGCCTGACTATCCAAGAAAATGCTAATATCGTTAGTGGATATTACATTCATCTTCTTCCAGGACAGTGCTTCCGAAATCGCCATAATCTCCGTTTTAAAAACGCGCTACAGTGACCAGGGAGGCGAAAGGAGAGCTTAAGTTTCAATCTGTCTGAGAAAACACCTCCTCCTACACCATCATTGGTTTTAGAGCTATCAGCGTATCGACTTGTCTGTTATAGCACCTAAGTCATCCCAAAAGGACCTATCGGGAATAGTGACCGTAAAGTTTTTATCCAAATTGGGCTTCGGCACAGTATAGTCTATGTTTAGTGTAGTGTAGTTACTTCACCACTGTGAGATGGTTTTGAGTCTTATGGCAGCACTGGCTGCGGGGGATGTTAATCTTAGTGCTCCACTGATGCACAGATACGCTAATCTTTGTACATTCCCCAGGCTGTTGCGATGTATAGCATTTTCTAGAGAGGTCCACCAGACAATTTCGCATACATCAGAATCGGTCCGATTACAGAAACATAAAGCCAATGGGCTATGCATGGTTGAAGTCTCCTATTACTGCCAACGGCTTTCTTGCAGGAGTAGAGGGCTATGGTAGCTTTCTTTACTCTTTCCTGGATATTGGGCTTCCAGCTAAGTTTGTTTGTCTAGGATGAGACTAAGGTAAATTGCTTTGTCGGCGGAGACTAGTTTGGTACCATATAAAGAAAGGAACCAGATCCGTTTTCTGAGGGTTAACCCCCAGCAGTGGCGTACGCAAGATTTTTTTTGGGGGGGGCTTAGCCTTGATTTTAATGAGCTGTTTTGGGTTTTCACTATGACTCGGTTTTAATGATTTACCTGTGCCATATTTCTTTTAACAGACAAGATATAAGATGTTTTGATTGTTTTGTTTTTTTAACCTAAAATGAATAAGCCTTATTTTTGCAACGTTAGGTACAGGAAAGAAAATTTCAGTTAGTGAAAAAACTGAAATAAAAAAAGTAAATATTCGGCGTCAGCAGTCCCATATAGGAACCAAGTCTACCTTCTAACAGTCAGCCATATGTGTGTTCGTGTTATATTTCTGCACGAATGGAGTGCAGTGGACATAGCAGACAAACATGACATAATACATAATTATAGAGAAAAATGTTCGCAATAAGGAAAGGCTAGCTGAGGTTATGGAAAAAAAATAGTCAGAGGTGAAAATGGAAAATAGTGTTCATATGCCACAAATTTGTACCCAACCCACTGAGCTTTTGGGGTGGGCTGGGACTGGGGGTTGGGAGGGGGGGGGCGCTAGCCCCTTGAGCCCCTCCCCCTGCGTACGCCACTGACCCCCAGTCCACATTTTTCGGTCCATTTTGATAGCTTGTTTGATGTATTTTTGAATGAGATAACTGCCAAGCCATTTCAGTAGTTTCAGATGAAAGCGAAGCATCTGCAACTTCTTTATAAGGACATTGTGTTGAACACGGTCAAATGCTTTAGAAAAGTCGGTGTAAATCAAATCAACTTGAAGACGATTTTCTATGGATTTCAGAGACCAATTAGTAAAGATAACCAAGCTAGTGGAAGCTGACCAGCCACTCACAAATCCATGCCAATGGTAAGATGGGCTGAAAAAATCCCAATTACGTTCATATATGAATTCACTTCCTGGAAATCGACATAAGAAGCCGTGTTATGCAGGGGAAAACTACTGTCTAGCTAATATTCACAACTCTGCCATTTGACACGGCAATTAAAGTTTAGGTTACTTGAATTCGTTAAATTGATTAGACACTAGACCTAGAGGGTTATTGAGCGCTAAGATTTATTTATTTTAACCCGGAAAGACAGGATTTGAAAGCCTCTTTAGCTGTGAAATTGACGTAGCTACAAATGCTCAAATAAATTATTAAATTGTTTTTCGTTTTGCTATTTAGTCTCCTAAGACTGACAAAATGCATTAAATAACCAATTGATATTTACAACCGAATCGAATTCAATTTCTGCAGAGAGTTCACATATATGTATAAGTATATGTGCTTGCATTTTGATTTTCATTATCTAATAGCTATGAAAATATTGTAATTACTAATCTCTTGAAACCGACAACTATGAAATGAACATTTCAATAATTGAATCTTGTGGTGATATGCATTTTTTAATTTAAGTTATGTAAAGAAAATAATCAATGTTTATAGCAAAAAAATAATATTGTGCTATTTTCATAAAATTTGACGTAACGAAGGATATCTACAGACGACTTTGAGATTGCGATAAGCGGATTGAAGTTTGCTGCTGTCGCCCATGTGTCTTCTTGGCGTTACAGCTCGTGGCGAGCCAGGGCTTGCTTCTCGCGACCATTTGTGTGTGCGTGTTATATTTTTGCACGAATCGAAGGGATCTACAGTTTGTTGCCAACTCCGAACGGCGAGCTGAGAAGCTCGATTATGACAAACAATACTCTTTGATGGAAATCATACGGGAAGTGTTTATTCTATTGGGAGTTCATTTTGGGTAGAATATTTGTTTTGATCTGTTTTTAATTTGCCTAAGTTTATGAAGTAAAAGTGCAATTCGTCACTGCTCCAGAAAATTCTCTTTCTTTTGACACCTCATTTGTTAAAATGGGTTAAGTGTGAGGGCAGCAAATGGTACCTATAATGCAGGAATAATTTATACTAGGTGCCCATGTGAGAACTCTCGCAGGAGAAGATCCAAACTGCCCATCCAACAACCAAACTTCCCATATGATTTCCACCTGTCAACTGATAGAAATCCCGTGGAAATCATACGGGAGTGTTTATTCTTTTGGGAGTTAATTTAGAATATTTGTTTTAATCGGTTTTTTAATTTGCTTGAATTTATAAAGTAAAAGTGCAATTCGTCACCGCTCCAGTAAATTCTCTTTCTTTGGACACCTCATTTGTTAAAATCGGTTAAGTGTCAGAGCCGCAAATGGTACCTATAATACAGAAATAATATATGTATATGATTCAATAAGGTTCCGCCGCCAAAAAAGTTTGAGAATCGCTGTGTTTAACCCATCTATGGGCGTCGATGTTGCTTTTATTTAAGTTGATGGCATTTGCTCACAAATTACATTTGTTTTTGCTAAAATCTGTCATATGTATGTAAGTAAAATTTATAAAAATTAAATAAAATAAAATTATGTAAGCAAACAGATGACAATTAACTCAGAAATCGATTTATTACTAAGACATGTCAAAAGTTCCATATTTCAAAAATAAATCTACAAAAGAAATCAATAAATTAGATTTGATCTGTGAACTTAAATATTAATTTTAAAAATCTTTAATTTATTCAAAAACTTACCTTACAACTACAATAGATTGCCGCTCCCAAAATAAAAACAAAATAAAATCGTACAAACACTTAAAAATAACACGTTTTTGGAAATCTCAGTACCGATTTCTCATTGGAGCTCTAATCATTAATATTGATGCACACTGGTAAACTTAAATCCTTTTTCGTAAAAAAAACTGACACCACAAAAAAAAAACAATTAATTAGAACCGCGACGTCGTTAGTTAACGCCAAACCAATCCCGTCAATTCGTCAATTTTAACTTTTAAGGTAAATTTGCTCGTTACTCGTTAATCATTAAATAAAAAAAAAGCATTTAAACTTTAAACAGTGGATTTTTGCACAGAAAAAAAATAATATTAAAGCAGATTTAAAATTCTCATAGAAGATGTTACATCCATTTACGTCAGATTCGTACGATACTGCACTTTAAAGATCGCCAAAGATCTCAAGGATAACTTCTTGAGCGTAGATCAAGTAAAAAAAAAAATTCTAAGAAAATTGAATTTGACACACTTTTTAGTATTGCGGCAAAGGACGATTTTTGAATTTTTATTTAAACGGTTTTTCCCGTAAGATTCGAGCCTTTTTTGTTTAATTTTAGTAAAAAAAAAAAAAACAAATTAAATTAACTAAAAAATTAGCAAAGCATCCAAAGAGTGTACTCCGCGTTTCTGTAAACACATCTGATCTGAACGGTGATTGTCAAAGAACTAAAATTCCATTCATGACCGAAGATTCCATTTCACACAGTGTTTTGTAGCCGCAGTGCGGTTTCGGGCGCTATTGCTGGTTTTTTTCTGTTGCTGTTGCTATTGCGGGTAATGGAAGATGTGTGCTACGATGCTGATGCTTGGCGTTGCGCTTAGGCAGGGGAGCTGTCATCTCAGCTGTTTCTATGGGGGCGATCAACAAGATGCGCTGGTTGGGACTGGGACTCTCTGTATGAGAATGCGCGATGTACACGCGAAGATGCAAAACAAAACAGAAAAGTGTTGGATAAATGGTAAGAGAGGTAAACACTTGAAAATAGATGCGTGAATAAGAAAGCTTCAGATGGTGGCATGTAAGGTGTTAGATACGCTATAAGATTAACTACACAAATTAAATATTTTTATTACTAATCGGTTTACATAAAAATTACTTTTTTTTATGTTTCTATTTTATTAACGATAGTTTATTTATTTATTTATTTAATAGGATGCCGTGTCTTAGAAGTGAACCCTCTCTAGGTTTCGACTGGGAGTCCATTAAGTACTTATTTGATAGACTTTTTCCTAGCATTGGTAAGGTTGTGTAAGAAAGGGATTGGAAGATATAAGCACTTAAAAGGTTTGAGGTATCCACAAGTCCTAGGTGAGGTAAGGTTAGGTGGCTTTCCCGGTATTCGGTAAGATTCACTTAGACCAAAGAAGGCCACATGAGTCGATTCTTATCGGTACTCTTGGGACCGTTTTGAGAGTTGGATACATTTTATTGATATCCGTTGAGGAAATATCTAGAAGGTCTATAAAGGATTATTGCAGAATTTTGTTTCTTAAGGAGGTGAGTGCTGGGCAACTGCATAGTAGATTATAAGGGGATTCCTCCTCCTCTTCATCCTTGCATCCGCTAGTCCTTAGGTTAGTAGCTAAAGATGACCAGATAACTGCCTTAAATGCCATCAAGAATCAAGTTACCTAGCCCACTACGGTAGCTCCGAATTATCGATGAAATATTCTCTGAAGCAATTATTTCTTTATCTGAACAATGCTTCACATTATCCCTAATCAGGGTTCTCTGCATCCTTCCGTAATTTTAAATTCTCAGGTCTTTTAGATCTTGCTTATATGCTCTGTAAGAAAACCCCCTATTCTTCCCTTATTCTAAACAGTGTTTAGATCTTTTTCGGTTGTAGCTCCCGATGAGTATCATAGCTTGCCGTAGCCTAGGGAGTTCACTCCAGACTGTTGTTCTAGTGCATTGCTCATCCTTTCTTAAAAAAGCAAACGAATTAAATAAATATTCGGCGTCAGCAGTCCTATGTTGAACCGAGCCTTGGAATAACTTGTGTGTGCATGCTCTATTTTTGCACAAACGAAAGGGCCGTCTTCTAATGTTGAGTTGAGAAGCTCCTAACAACAAATGATACTATTGAATTCTTGTCAGATATTCGGAAGAGGTATAGCACCGTGAAAACACTCGGTGATATTTGTTGCGATTGAGCCCAGAATAGCAAGCGTAGTAGTCCAAGGCACCACTACGCCACAGCGCTCTCCTTTCTAAGCCTTTTAGTAAGGCTCAGGCTCTAGAATGAGAGTTGCTGCTGCTTCCTTTGCTAGGGGGTCTGCGCGTCAATTGCATTCTACCCCTACGTGGCCGAAAAGCTGTTATAGGACATTCCTAAACCAATCGAAATTATAGATTTACGCTTCTTTTCCACTATATACATAGGTACATACTTACATACAGTTGTTATTACCTCACTACATTTGTTAAGGATGTTGTTCTTGGCTATTCACTCTTTTAAAAGGTGGAGAGATTATAATTCCAATACGGAAGAAGTTCGCATATTTTAGCTACCAGCACTGAGTCCATTTGAAAAACTAATACTGCTGAGGGATACCAAACTAAAGGAACCTCGGCTATCTCCAGAGGGATACAAAAGATCTCCAAGGTCAAAGTGCATGTAACATATTTATAACTTATTCAAACCGCGCGATGGTAAAAGGTCTCATCGCCCTATTTTAAGCAAGCAATTTTACTAATTTTTTTAAGTTACCAAACGCATACTTACTATTCTGCATACCAAAATTAGCTACCATTCATACATTTCTGACATTTGGCCAGTGCTACCACTATCACCTAAGTGTGCTTACAGAGTGGAGCGTACAGTGAGCAACCAGCAAAGAGCAAAGCGATGTAATCAAACACATTCAATTAAAGCGTAGCGCAAGTGGTTAGTGCGTCGGACTACTGTGCCAGCGGTCTTGGGTTCGAATCCCGCCGCAAACACCGAAAAGTTTTTCACAGTGCCCACCTCTTTCTAATGTCTGACAAGCATCAAAGAGTATCATTTGTCACGATTGAGCTTCTCAACTCGCCGTTCGGAGTCGGCAAAAAACTGTAGGTCCCTTCCATTCGTGCAAAAATATAACACGCACACACAAATGGTCGCAAGAAGCAGGCCCAGGTTCACCTCGAGCTGTAGCGCCAACTAAGTAAGCACAGAGTGCGGCATTTTTCAAAGATAGAGCAAAGCGTCGATAAGAAAGCAAAGCAGCGATTTAAAATATGTTTGATTTCTCAGCTATCATCGCTTTGATTTTTCGTCTATTCAAAAATGCTCTTTGCTCTTTGCTCTATGCTCCTATGCTAGCCTACATCGTTGCACTTTGCTCCTTGCTTTTTGCTCTTTGCTCGTTGCTCACTCTACGCTCCACTCTGTAAGCACACTAAGAAAACTTGGCATGTCGATCGATCTTTATTATATGACAAACGAGTAATTCTATACCAAAACTGTTATACATTTTCCAATAGGAGAAGAGTAGTAAATCGAGAAGCAGAATACTATCGGTACTTATGAGCAGCTTTGCCACTTCAGGACTATTTTTTTGCAGTAGATTCCCTAAAAAATGCAGTAGATTGAATTTTTTCGCAGTAGATTTTTCTTTTAACAGGAAAACAAGGGCGCAAATAACTTACTAAATTTTGATGGATTTAGCAATTAATTCAAAACGCTGCATTATATAATGTTCTTCTTTGAGAGAAATAAACAGAATTAACGGCACGATAAAGTTAATGGGTTAGCATGCAGTGGCAGCCGTCAGCCGATGTCATTATGAAATGTGGATGGCCTCGTTTATGGATAGTGATCAGTTACTGCGTAGAGATAAGAAATTTAACTTTTTCGAAAAGTTTTGTTGTTATGTTTTGTGCTAAAAGGAATAGAATGTTCTCGATCTTGAAGTCCACGCAAGCATACTACAAAAATGCAGTCAATTTAATTTTTTGGCAGTAGTTTCAAATTTCGAAATAAATGCAGTAGATCTACTGCAATTGCAGCAAAGTTTCAACGCTGCTTATGAGTATCTTAACCCTAGAAAGGGAAGACATATTTTCCATGAAACGCAGGCGCGACATGCGAGCCCATCTATCAATGTGAGAGGATAGAAAAGAAAAGAGAGAACATACGACGAGATATATGTACATATGTGAAATGGACAGATTTTTTTTCCAGTTGGGTGATGTGGCAATTTTTGTAAAAATGTTCGAAACAAATACTTCAATTTATTCGAGAATACCAAAAATATCTCAGCACTATATCACATTCTATCACGATGGAAAAAAAGTCACCAGTGACACAGATAATGTCACTCTGACAACGCTGCATTGGACCTGACAGATCGAACTAAGCAATCTGTTGACTTTTTCCGGTCACATTTAAGAAAACTCATCGAAATTAACTTTACCGAGAAAATTAAAACAGTTGTGCCAAATTCATTCAAGCTAATTTAAGGATGAATTCTTTGCGCAATCGCTTTCCAACGTCGCACATCTCACCCTACAACTTCGCAACAATATACTCGTAGCTCCACATCAATCTGTTTACAAGAGATCCATTTCGAATCTATCACTCGTCTCAGTTCCGAAGACAGACGCGAACACAGAGCTCTTAGCCCAATATGTTGCTGCGCTACATTTGAAAGCTCTGGTGCGGTAATGCTCGACGACATGCCTTCGATAGCGATTTGCCGATGCCGACCAACTTCAAATCCAACCGTGTAATCACCTTTTAGTGGGAACTGTCGAGGTTAGAGCCATGGCAGAGGCTACAATTCACCCACCGGCGTCGGGAGGGGGGGCACACTGCTTATGCGATTTCTTTTCTATCCAATGACAGGATTTTCGTTATTTAAATAATTTCGGGGGAGTGGTGGTGGTGGTGGCGGTGGCAGTAGGCATGAGACCAACATAGAACCCATTGTACTGTGTGGCGGATTGATTTTGTGTTTACCAACAAATAACACTGGCGATGCTGGAAACGTGTGTCGTGATAGATATCTCGGTACTAGGCGCGATCTACTCTCCATAGATTGTTAGATACTCGTACGTATCTTCTGATCTCACTGAGAATGTTGTCCACGGGAACAATGTGATCGTAAATCGATTGTTTGAAGGGGGAGGAGTGGGCGGTATTATCTGGCGGCTCACTGTGACATTGGTGGCTTCAGGACAGGTTGACTTTTTAGTTAAGCGAGTTTTGTCTGGAATTCCAAGATCCAAGTCCACTAATTAAAGATGGATACATTTTGTTTGCACTCCTCTCGAAAGCGATGCAATTTATGATAGCATTTGTCCTAATTTAGTTCGACTGCCAAACGGTGCAACAGTAGGCAACAGTTGTTTTATTCTTCCTCTTTAAATTGTCCATTGTTTGCCTGGTTGCCTACCAACTAAACACCGCTGAGAAAAAATTGCTCCAAAGTGATGAAAAGAAATGAAATATGAGACAGTGAGAACACCATTAGTGTAGACCCGTTTCAGTTGTTTTTTGTTAGTTTTTTTGTTTTGTTTGTTTGTTCCCCGCTGCGAACTCTCAAATGAGATTAATTCATCTTTGGATTGAAAATGTTGCAAAATGTTTTGAGAGTTTAATTTGTTGTGTTTTTTTTTTTTTTGTATCAAAATTTGTAATCTGATGCAAGGAGGATTTGGAAATCGTTCACGTCTATAAAAAGTGATCTATTTTTTTTTCTTTTAAATTGTTTTGTTTGATTGAAGGAAAACATTTTAATTTTTTTACGTTGGCAAGGTAATAGAGATACAACATACAAGTAGTCGTGATGGATTCTGTTAGGGTACTGTCTACAAAGGGGATGACAATAATGAATTTACTTCATTATTGTCATTTTTCTTTTAAGGATTAAGGAATCAGGATGACAAACGTCTTTTTTTTATTTATGATACTTAAAGTATCTTGGGAAGGAAATGTCTACCACAGTAAAGCCATCGGCGACATGAATAGACCCTGGATTCACTTTAACACATGAGTAACGGCTAGAATCATGTGGCCGATCTATGTCAAATCTATAGGACTGCCCTCACTAATGGAAGAATTAGAACTCTTTGCAGTTACTTCTTCATAGAGTGGATAAATGTATTAAAGCTGGGATTCATACCCACACTCATAAATAACTAAAAAAAACAGTTATTATTTCCTACAATTCAGTTTGAAATCTCCTCTCTAAACCTTTTTTTGACAAATCCGAGGATCATTTCGTTGCTTGGTAGGATCTCCATTAAGATCGTAGCCATGGTAAAGAACGACAGGATTCAACAAATAAACGACAGGATTATACTTGGACATATCCATAATAGTGGGAAAAGAGTCTAGCGACATTAAATTTTTATAAGTGCCTTGTTGCTGTATTTATGATCATTTTATGTATGTATGATTTGTTTTCTACTTCGCATTTTAATAACATAGGATGCAAACTCGAAACAAAATGCTTCTAAAATAATTGTAAGGACTCTCCGATTGGAAACCTTTGAAAAGTTTGAGTTAAATACAGGGTGGCACACAAGCACTCACCCGACATTATTTTGCTACATCTTTAAAATTAAGGTTCGGACGAGAGTCTATGAGAGCCAGATTCTGTGGCTTGTTCTGATATACCCGTAACTTCAAAAAACCCCAAAGAAAGATGTCTGGAGCGGTCAAATCGGGCGATTTTACCGGCCAGTGGAAATCGCCAAAACGAGATACTAGGCGACGCGTTCAAATTGTCTATTGTACCCAAGGCGTCTTCGAAAAAATGAGGCCCGACGATACCTCCAGCGTCAATGGCGCATCATGCAGTGACTTTGAGAGGATGAAATGGCTCTTTATGAATGATACGTGGGCAAATTTTGTTTGTTCACGTCTCCGTTTAGATGCAAATGGGCCCGACGTTCATTATGAATTTGAACCGAAAATCATCAACTTCGTCGTTCAAGTTCGGGAGAGCGTGAGCCTAGCTAAGACGAGCTTGACGGTCTACAGGCAAAAGATGATGGACTGTCTGCACTTGGAAAGGGATCTTAAGTCTTTCATCAAAATGCGCTGCAGAGACGAACATCTAATGACCAATTGCGCGGCACATCGTCTGGTCGACGTTGACAGTTCATCCGCGACATCTTCAGCCAAAGCGGCGGTATTCTCGTCGGACCGAGCACTAAGAAGCCTTCCGGCACCTCTTCAGTCACGTGTTGTTCCCGTCTCCTCGAGGCGAGCCTAAGTGTTTGACCAGATGGCGTAGGACGGTCGGGAAATATGCACCAAAATTCATCAAACAAATCAAAACAAATATTCTACCCAAAATGAACTCCCAAATGAATACACACTTTCCGTATGATTTCCATGGGATTTCCATGAGTTGACAGATGGAAATCATATGGGAAGTTTGGGTGTTGGATGGGAAGTTTGGGGGTTGGATGGGATGTTTGGATTTTCCTTTGCGAGAGGTCTCGCACGGGCACACTAGTATATATATTATTTCCGTAATATAGGTACCATTTACTGCTCTCATACTTAACCAATCTTAACAAATGAGGTGTCAGAAGAAAGAGAATTTCCTGGAGCAGTGACGAATTGCACTTTCACTTTATAAATTTTAAGAAATTAAAAAACCGATCAAAACAAATATTCTACCCAAAATCAACTCCCAAATGAATACACACTTACCGTATGATTTTCAAGGGTTTTCCATGAGTTGACAGATGGAAATCATGTGGGAAGTTTGAATGTTGGCAGTTAGATTTTCTCATGCGAGAGTTCTAACACGGGCACACTAGTCTATATATATTTTTTTTCTTTGCGCTAATTCGATTTACGTCGCCGAGTCTTTTTTGGCCTATTCTTCTCCATGGCCAAATCTTAAATCATTAGTTTTAACCATTCTTACAGAAAATAATAGTCTCGTAGCCCGGTAGACATAAAAGTCATAAATTGGCAATGAAGTGCCGCAACGACAACACTGGGTAGTTTTGTGAACACATACGATATTGCCCGCCCTTGTCGTTTTGAAGGTCGCCGATTTGAAGGTCCATTTCGATATTTTCCAGATTTTCCTGTTGGTTCTTGTTGCTAAAAAATGTTTTTTTCTGATTTTTAAAGCTTCCCTAGAAGAAGCGTTCCTCTGTTGACCTCTCACCTCTCTTTGCATAACCTTCATCAACAGGGAAATGTATATACAATTTCTGAAAGCAAATTAGTAATTGTCAAAGCTTGTTCACTTGTAAGTATCGCTTGACAACTCTAGAGTCTTTTCTAAGACTTAACCCAACGCTTCCGAATGTCATTATGCCCAAAATTAAGATTAATTGAAATGTGCGTGACCTTTGTAGTGTTTTTTCACATTATTATGTTTTGACAAGCTTGTCATGCTTATAGATTGTTTTCATTTAAATGCCATTAATTTGTTTTCGCCTTGCCTACGGCGACATTTATTTCATTGAAACAAATTTAGTATCCACTTGCATCAAGTGTCGTCCTAATTACTTTCCAAACACAAATAATAAATCAATCATCCACTTCGATTCTCCAACAAAAGAAAAAACTCACTCAATCGAAAGTGTGTGCGCAAGCAAACGAAATCAGTGGATCCACAAAAGACCTCGATCGATCCCTCTTGCATCCAATCCAATTGTCAGAAGAATAGCAAAAAATTATTTAAATTAAAATTAACCACAACAACCGTTCAACACACTTTTCTTTTTTGCTACTTTCAAGAGATGTAATTTTGGGCCAAAGTTACGTAACTTTTAATTTCGTGTTGCGAATTCATTGCCAACGCGAGAGTATCTCGAGGACTATGTATCGTCACACTCGCTAAGTGGATGAATTATGTAATTAGATACATCTTCAGAAATTTCAAACCTATTGTCCTAGTTAAAAACAAATTAGGCTGGCACCCGCTCTAATCGCGTAGAGCTCCAGCTCATCAACATACACTCGACATGACTTGTCGAAAAGGCGTCTCGTCGCATCGCGTCGATGGCGATTTGATTGAAGCGAACAAAATTGACGGAGAAGGACAAAAACATCCATCAGCACTCTGGACTTGAAGTGTCTCGTATAAGTTTGGCAGAACGATATGATGTCGCTTCGGTAATTATGAATTGGCAGTTGGCAGCACTTTTAATTGCCCGCTTGTCATGCTAATGTCAAACTTGACATTAGATCTGCATGCGAGGGATGGTCTTTGTCAAGCTCCGAAATACACACATACCTGTGGATGTACTGACGCTGCTGATGAAAGCAATTCATGGTTAAATGCCAGAATTAAACTCACATTAAGTCGGCAGATTGATTCAATGGCCCTGATTATGCAGTCAATATTGAGCCGATCAATGATGGTGCCGCCATCAGCGATGTTGCAATTTCAATCCATTGGCTTTGATCATGAAAACCCAGAAAGCAGAACACAACTTGAAAATAGATTCTCTTTGAAATTTCGATTGCTTTAGATATAAGGTGTGTCGCCATCATTTGATTCGAGGTCAAGTAGATGTGCATTGACAGCGAAACAGACGAGTATAGGTCACAAGCGGATCGATTTCTGGAGAACACTCTCGGGTGCAGTGTTACATTTTGGTAAAAATTGTTTCAACAAAAGGTCACGGTTGAGAGTTGAGACTTGACAAGCGATCAAAGGGTATATGATGCACGGCAGCATTTTTTTTTTTTTTGATGGGTTTTTCTCATCATTGTGCTTATATTCCTATCAATCAAAGATTAAATAAATTTTTATATAATTAAGTAATAATCTATTTAACCTAGAAAATGGCTGGCGCGTTGTAAGGAAGACATTTCGAACATCGGAACTAATGACCATTAGATACGATTAGACATGTTTGTGATGAAGAAGGACGACCTTGTCACTGTTTAACAGGGTGCCCTACAAAATTCATTCATACGGAGGGTTTACCTTATATAGGGAGTCAATTCATTATACTTCGAAAGTATAGAGGAAGGTTAACGATTTCTTTTAGTTTAATGATTCGTTGAAGTTTCAGAAAATTCAACAAAAAACGTGCGATGACGTAAGGTCCACTGAAATCCCATCTCCAACATAGCTAGCAATTCGCTTTGCAATTCGGTTCAGATATCGACGTCAACTCACGGATAGGTAGATATAGATAGGTAGAAGTGGTGGTTTCGATGGAAGAAAACCCAAATAGCGCGTAAAGCACCGTTTTGATACCACAAACCTCAGGGGACCCATTTATTCGGATTTCCACCCTGTGGAGTTAACAAGGAGGATCAACTCTTCAATCCTTTCCCGGATATCTCTTAAAGGTCGTCGAAGAATAGTTTGCCCAGTATGAGTTGCCCGGCTCTCGCTAGAGCTGGACATTTGTACAGAATAAGCGACCATTTTTTTTTTTCATCATTGCAGCTACGGCAGAAACTGTTGCGAGGGATTGCTAGCTTGTCTGCATGGTCCCCTTGGACCTTTTGTAACTCGGCCCTATCTTTCTGGATATGACACAGTTTGTCGAACTGGTACCCTTAAATCGTCTAGTTTCAAAAAGTGCGAGAGTATATTGCCCTTAACAGCACCGACTCCATCAACTCACGGGTGCCTGCTTGGTTGACTTGGAGAAGGCCTTCAACAGTTTGGTAAGAGAGACTCTTTTATAAATTGAGGAAGCTGGGCATAAGCAAACCACTTCTGTACAAGCTTTGCAACATACTTACCAGTCACCTCTGTTGGTATGTTCCAAATTAAAAATGGTGTACAACAGGGTGCAGTTAACCACCATGCTATTGCATACGCAGGCGATTTCACGTACAGATCAGGTCCTAAAATCGAGGTCATTTCCATTCATTTGCAGCATGACTTCGATTCGATCCAGGGATGTTGCGACGACTCGAAGATGAAGATCAACTTTCAGAAGTCTAAACCCATTCCCTTTTGAACATCGTTGTCTGGGACCTCATCGGAAATTGGAAATTATTGATCCTTGAAGAGCACGGGCAACCATTGCCGCACACTGTTGTCAGATACTAGGGATACTATATGTTTGTTAAAATATAGATATGTATGGTCCAAACTCATAAAGAAACTGTTTTATAGCAGTCAACTCGATCGAGGTAATCTGCTACAGGGTCTTCATCCGACCAATGCCCTCATTGAAATTGTCATACTTAGTTCAACGTGGGACCTAGCCTGATGGAAAATATTCGGTTTTTGAGATGGCTTGCCCTAGGTCCTGTCTTCGCCTATGTAGAGAACAGATTCTGAGTACCTACATACGATTTTATTTCAATGAGGTTCTGTACAACACGGGGAAGTGGTTGAATTCCTGATGGGGATAATTCGGGGTCACATTGCACGAGCAATAACCTCAAGAAATAACCCGATCTTTGGGGTATACTACCGCAATCACAGGTACCACAAGAGCGTGCGCCTTAACAGCATTTTTAAGGAATTTCTTTATTTCGACGAAAAAGGCGTTGCCTAGGATATGTTAGCGGTGCCGGTAATCTCCTACGTTGCCCGGACAACTGCAGATTGGCGACTCAACTACGAGCGATACATCGACCACAGCATCTCCAGTTTAGTAGAACGGTGTCAGATCGCGACAAAATTTAAAAAAATGCATTAAAACTGAAAATGGAAAATCGACGCCAATTCATTCTAATGCAGTTTCAAAGGTAGAACCGCATGAAGTAATCTTGTACCGAAGATACAAACATGGTCTTCCCTCGTGAAGCAATGATCCAAAGATGGCCCAGGAGATCATATGTGATGATAGAGGGTGACCAGGTAGCAATGATACTTGTTCCAATTGTTATGTTTCAGCAGCTGTCAAAGTTACCAATTACATCCAGCTGTCAAAATATTCAGTAAGTTTTGCCATTTCATTATGCATCGTTTCACGCTTGTCGAATGTGCGGAAATTATTAAAAATTATTATCGAAATTTCAGCTCGGTTGAATTTCGTCGTGAGGTCGGTCGTCATCATGGCTTCAGTGTTCAGGCAATCCGTCGCACCGTGGAAAAATTTGAGCGTGAGTACACTCTTTTAGACCTTATGCTTCTAACCAGACAGAGATTGATGCGAAATTTAGAAAACATAGCCGGCGTAGCGGCCAGCATCGAAGAAGACTCAGAAATGTCGATTCGGCGCCGATCAGCTGAATTGGGCATCGCCAGAAAGTCAACCCGGCTAATTTTGCGGTTGAATTTGGGCCTTCATTCATATAAGATAATATACGCCCATAGACAACGCCGCGAGTTCGCTAATTGGGCGCTGGAGATGTTGGCCGGAGATCCAAATTTGGGTCATCTCACGGCGAGCGTTCATCAATTGGCCACCACGATCATACGACTTGACACCACTCGATTAATTTCTCTGGGGCTACGTCAAGTCTTTAGTCTACGTTAACAAGTTAACCACTTTGGACGAGCTCGAGGCTAACATTCGAGACGCTATTGCCGGAATAACGCCATACATATTGGACCGAGTCATCAAAAATTTGACCAACCGACCGCTTGAAGCATTGCCAGCGCAGCTGAGGCAGCCATTTAAATGATGTGCTATTCCACACAAAATGGCATGAATGTAGCTTCTAAATAAAACCAGAATCAATTTTATGTCTCACACCGATGTTGTTTTATTTAATTTTTTTTCCTATCATTCTTACCTGGTCACCCTATAGATAAATTTCGCACACGCCGCGGTGCAATCGGTTGTATGGCAGTCAGTTCCCATAAAATATGAAGATACGAAGTGATCGACTCTAATGTCTGTCCAACATTTCGTATCAAGTTCCCTTCTATGTGCAGAACGATCCGCATGAACAATTTTGTAAGACAAACTTCGACCAATTGGAGTTAGGCCCCCACCTTCCATGGAATCTTTGGTCCTAAAATATGTACCAACGAAGCAAAGATCCCGCCCATATCTTTTTTAGATGAATTACATTTTTAATTAACCCGGCGACATAATTCTGACTTGGAGCTTGTAGGTACTCGCCCTCTTATTCATTTATCCTCCTTCCAGATTCTTACCCGCCCACAACACGATGTGGGCTGAGAGCACCCATAAATAATAGGTTTATCCAGTGCGACCAGCCTCCGGGTGTACTAAGGCAATTGCCTGCCATCATTCACTAGCTCCACAAAAGGGCAGCGGAAAAACGATGACGCATCGCAATTGCACATCGATCTTGAGGAATTTAACATTTAACCCGAACACGAGCCATCTGCGTGTAAGGTCAGCAACGATTTAGCTGGAACAAATCGGGGAATCGTGAAAGTGACCTTGCACTGTGATTCTGCTCTTCTCAATGCATGGTCAAGCAATTAATGACATTAATCTGTAAAAGGATGATACACCGATTGATAACCATTGTGTTGTTACCAAATGGGACTGTGAGCCAAACAATCAAAAAGTTAACCTAGAAAATAGCGTGAAACTCTGTTCCCAGGTCAGTAATTTAGAGCTGTTGTTGTTGTTGTGCGAACTTTGCTAAGATACACGAGTCTTTCAATGGCAATTTGCAAACACCAAAGCGCAGTAAAACGTGTGAGGAAATTAGTTTTTTGAATTTTTATCTGACGTTTACGACAGGAAGACATAAATGGGTGGAGGTGCAATCTACCCAACGTAGAGTGATGGATATAAATTAAAAATGGATTTGACATTTTGAAACGTTTCCAAACAATGCTAAGAGGTTAAGTGCTACACTTGCCAGGCTAATTGGGAAAGGTGATATAATCTTCTATGCGAAATGCGACTCGGAAAATTGGTACGTACTCTCTTAGATTATGGGTTTCTGCGTGTGGTCTTCTGACATTCGTAGAAAAATGCCGTCAACAATGGATCATCTAGTGTCATGGGATACGATTTTATTACTTGAACAAGAACAACTGGAAGGTGACGATGACGATGACGATGACGATGACGATCATGTGAATAAGTTGCGTAGGTGAACATTATCATTGAGAGCGTAGCTTAAAAAAGAAGATATGTAGATTAAACGTTCGTTAAAATTGGACTATATCATGACTTAATCGATGACGTGACTCTGGTACGAGTGTCAGATTGATGTTGGCGATACCAGCCTTCAAAATCTATAAAAAAAAAAAAACTGACAATACTTTCGGTAATTATGTATCTACAAGTATGTAGGTATACTTTAAGACTTGTGTGACTTGTCGACAGACAATGCAAGGTCAACACTCTCAAAGAACACAAAATAACGTAATTTATACGAAAATTTTACCAACATTTTTGTTATATTTTTAACTTTTAATACTTAGCATTAAATTTACATCTTAAATGCAAGTATTGTATAACAATTCCAAGTACAATGAGAAATACGAGTACCATTGAACGGATTTTACCATATGTCTTCATTTTGAACGTCATTCAATCAGAATTATCTACCAGTGTTTGTTGATAGTTCACTAAGCTGCAAAGAGTCCTTCACCTAAACGCTAAACTACACTTGAGCACAACAAAACTCTCAAGTGTTGTGTACATTAAAACTACTTTGTCAATGTCCCCTTCAGTAGCAAAGCGATACGAGTATGATCGCTCTGAAGCTCTTCAGTAGGATGTGACTTAATGCCTCCTTGTTTGCTTAACCATGGATTCGGTTGCACTCCAGCAAACCCAAATTTGTGTAAACAAGAAACAATTTTAATACATAAGTAATTTCAATGATATAAACCTTGCTGCGGTCATCAAGTTATCAAATAAGACTCAATCTCCAAGTTGATGACTGACCTGAACAAAAACGTTGGTTGTTTGAAAATTTAAATTTGAATTTATAAATGAAAGTGGCCGCTGTAACCCATTTGAAGGTTCGAAGATTCTCTCTAAACCAATAAACGGCCAAAGTTTGCCACTCTAAAGTGGTGGCATCTTGAAGAGCAAATACGCTTCGCACTTCACCGCACTGTTTCGCAGTCGATAGACAGTCATGTCCATTGGGAAATTTATCTTCGTCATTATTATCTCATCAACGACATTAGTGGTTTTTGCAAATTCAGAGAGATTGCAAAACTTTGTTTAGGAAAAATATGAAAGGATTACGATCAACGATCGACCAACGCATTCCCTATCACCACTTAATCATCTCAAGACCACAGCTAGAATACTACACTTAATCCCACTCCCACACTCCTTCTAATACTGACAATTGTCTGGCAAAAACGTTTTGGCATAATTCGCGCCATGCTGTATAATTAAGCTGTGTAGCATTGTCAGCATCTTCCAGCATCCCCTCTGCAGATCAATCAGGGTTTTCTTTATGTTCTCCATCTGTGATTTCATTTCGAACATAATAACAGTGTTGCCAATGCACGTGATTTGCAGACACGAGTCAGTGTCAGAGACACATCTTTAGATTGTTAATTGACATTGTTGTAATAGTGGGCGCTCCTTTCTTGGTGCTGAAAAACAACCCCCCTTGTGTTTTTGATTAAAGGTTTTTTTTTTCTCTTGACAATTACAGCTGTCACATAAAATTGCCGCAAATCGCTTGACATTTCAAAATGGAAAGACTGGGATGTGAAATGACAGTAGTACAGGAATGTGCTTACAACTTCGTTAGGTAGGAGGATTATGTAAACAGAAATGTAAACATTTCCAAATATGTATTCCCAAAAGCTGACATAAGCACCAATACAATGACTCATTCTTTAATCATCGAACAAACGTCAACAGCAATAATGACAGCTTATGTCATTTTCAATTGACCTCTTCACGACACACAATCGAACTTACCGAGTTGCTCAATTGGACTATACATCACTAAGACGTGATGACCTGTCACAAAGCTCAAATTAACTCACTAACGAGCACAGCCTTCGCCTAGCTGCAATTCCTCTTAGACAGCACCTAATCCCCCTAAATTGAGATCCCTCTCGGTAATTACTGTCACAAAAATTTCAATCATCCATCTGCTTGCGGATAAACTTGATACTTGAGCCCCTCTTGTTTGTAACAATTGTTACGTTCCGGTGGGCACTGTCAAATTAATCCACCTTAAATAGTTTTCCTACGTTACGTACGAACTGAAGACGATTATCCATCAAGTCGAGGTGGTCTCACTTCTCACTTCTCACTTTTAACAATCGTGTCAATTGGCATAAAGCAGATCAGCTAATGCAACCAAACGTCAACTTCGAGTATACGAGTGTGTTGACTTTTTGACTTTTGTGTCCATTCTTTTTCATTTCACCCAATCATAGTGCGCTGTGCAATGCACCGCTAGGTGCGAGAAAAACAATCTGAAGTGTGGCATTTCAGATGCATTTTTGGAATTTTTCAAGTACAAGTAACGTACGAGTGCATACCTCAAGTGCGGAGGTAGGGCATTGTGAATGAGTTTATACTTATTGATTGCCGCCGCCACCCGTGACAGTGATGATGAAGGTGATAGAGATGGCGAAGTGTTGCCGTGGAAATGTCGACGTGAATTAAGAAAATTGTGACGGCCATGAGTTGGGTAATTGTGTCAGTTAAACCGCAGATGTTGTAAAAGTACAGCAATTCGAGATTTAACTTTTCCACGAGAGCAGATGGATGTGTCACGAATTTGCATGTGTAAAAATGCGAGCATCAGAGAGAAAACTCTTCCGGAACTCTATGGAAACGTGCTGGGTATTTCAATGAGTAAAAGTCTCGTGATTAAATTTGGTGCGCGGAGAAAATTGCTCAAAGCTGTTTGAAAATTGGTGAAGGAAATGTTGAGATATTTTACACTATGATCGTCAGACGCAAGCTTAGAAATTCATAACCGCTGCTCGCGGCAAGGCTGAAAAGCTACTAAATGGTATTCTGAGGGTCACTGGACACTATGGTATTAAATTGAAAAAATGGGATTATTACACGACGTTTCCTGTCGACTTTGCGTGGAGAATGGATAGAGACGTCTGAATACATACTCTGTGGTTGCCCTGCTGTGACAAAGGGCAGAGCATTCCATATACAAAGAGCATTTCTGAGCTCGGAAGATATATGGAGCATTTAAGCCCAGAGCCAGAATAGTGCTGAGATTTATAAAGAGTCTTAGCTGTTTCCTGTATTAAAGAAAAATGGGTCAGAAAATCAGTGGTGGCCACAGAATTAGAAACGATAATCGCCAACGCATATAAGTAATGGGTTCTTTTTTTACAAGCTATATTCTGATGAGCTAGTACCGTTATTAGATTACTGTTCAACTGTTTATTCTTTTAATATGTTTTCATGAGATCAGGTGGTTGTCAAACTGGCACAATTGCAGAAAGTTCGGCTATGGTTACAATTCGCTGTGGACAGAGAATTAGAAACGATTTTTTAAAGTGAAAAATTTGTACAAAATACTTTGATTTTCGTGATGTAAAAAATATTTCTTTATTTGTTTTGGAGTGCTTTGTTAATATTAATTAAAATACAGTAAAAAAATTGGTAAGAATAAATCTTGTACTCCAGAAATTCGAAAGCTCCAGAGCTATCAAAATGAAAAGATGTCAATAGCGTCAATAGCGAAAAGGTTTAGTTGCTCAAAGAAGCTTGTTTTCGGAGCAATACAAGTCTTTAAACCTAGAAGGACATGCTTCGTCGAATCGACGACGCATTTTCGCGTTTTGTAAAAAATGCCAAATAACATGGAGATTTAAAAATTAATTTTTTATGTGAATATTATAAGAAAAAATGTCCATTGTTGCTTTTTTTATGTTCAATGAACTAAATAACTAAATACAATCGGTTTTCAAAGTTTTTGTAGTATGTGTCATTTGTAAAACTACTTTGAATAATGCCGTCGTCGATTCGACGAAGCATATCCTTTACGTACAAAAAATAAGCATGTAATTCTAGGGTTAAGAAGATCGGAAGTTTTGAAAACCCCAAAAGAAAGGAGACTGAACGAAAAACTACTCCAAAGGAAGACAGGTTAATTTGACGAACAAGTAAGGCCTATACTATTCTTACATCTACGAAAATTAGGGAGATTGTTGAACCTCAAATTCATCAAGAACTATCAGCTAGGACCATTAGGCGTCGCTTTCCAAACCATAATCTTCGTGGATGCATAACCCGCAAAAAACCGCATATGTCAACGAAGAACATAAAGAGGAGACTTGATTTTGCGAAACAACATATCCGAAAACCATTCGGACTCTGGCAAAAAGTGCTTTGGAGGACGCCTGAGCGATGAACCCGAGTTAATCGTGTTTAAATCTGTTGGTAAAGTGTATGTCAGGCGTACATTATATTGCATCACATTACATTACATGACCGCAAGGAAGGACTCATGAGGTCACTTATACAAAAAATACGCCTTAAGGTTTTAACAGACAAATTAACTTATTTGTTTTAATAAGTTGGATCTCGTGGTGCCTTCAACTTGAATGCTTGCTGCCCGAGCTATATATATGTATCTTTGATGTGAGTCAGGTTTTGTCTTGAAATAGTTCCAATGTTCGTGTGAATTTAGACGAGATTTTCAAAACATTTTATTTGGAAGATTCATTAAGTGTTTCCACGGAACTAAGTTTTACGTATCATTCAAGTATTTAAGAAAAAAAAACGAATTTAACACAATTTTTTGACAGATGTTTTTCTGTCAGTTCTGGAAAAGATGGGCTTGATTTGAAGAGCTGACAGTTACATTGTAATTAGACTAACGTATCACTGCATTTTTTGTAGGAATTTTAGGTTTCGCTGAGATTACAACTCGGTTCAGAACTAGATTTTTGGATAACACCTAGGTTATGTTAGGTTAGGAGGGGTGTGTGATTGTACTCGGAGATCTGAAGGTAGATCCATTGTGAATTCTTTCATAGTTTAGGAATAAATCCTCTTTTTACGAATTCGTAAACCAGTTAGTGATCCTGATGTATCTTAGAAGATCCAATGTCTTTGAATTTCCCAGCTCTGAAATGTCTACCAAGAATCTATGACCTCGTGTATGCAGGCGTCGCGTCGTTCTTGGAGTGCGGACAGTAGTAAAAGTTGGTTCGATTCACTTTCTTCCTCATTTCCGCAGCTTTTACAGAAAGCGTTGGACACAGGTAGTCATTTGCTTGTCGTATGAAAGAGTGTCCTGTGACTATTCCGGTGATTATAAGCATATGGAGGATTTATCCAGTCTTTGTCCTACTGAGATAGAGTTTCGGCCATAAAGAACGAGCTTAGGTCGATTAAGTGAAACAGTGTGTTAATCGGTGGTAGTATGGAGATATCAGCATCACTATGGCTCAAAGCCAATCTAATTCTAGCTAGTTTGTTTGCAATCTCATTCCCTTCTATCTACACATTACTATGTCCGCATAGTCAGAAAATTTTAATCTCGTTGTACCTTAGTGCATTGCGACATTTATGGGCTGCCTTTGGTTTTTATTGTGTTTGATCCTATTGATTCTAGAGCTGGCTGACTATCAACCAGAATGACTATCTCCAACGGAGGACAACACTCAAGTGGAAATAAAGTTCTGTTTTGATACTGGAACTTACCTGATCAGGTTTTTAGTCTTCAATCCATTTCGTTAACATCTGCTGAAACTTGTCGAAGGAGGCGAACGAGCTTCCAACAGATTTTTAAAAGTTTAACCTATATTTGAGGACCGGGCCAGTTGAATAGGGAATTGGGCATAAGAAAGGAAGGCGGGCCTGAAACTTTCAATTTCAACATAGACCCGATAAGAATAGCCAACAGTTTCTACCAACTATCATAGAGGGGTATGTATTGTACAAGTAACTCGCACTATTTCATGTCCATAATTTGGAAAAAAAAAACCGCTTCGAAGAAATCATTTGCTCATCACGGAACAGATTGTAGTGACGTCCGATCAAAGCCTCGTCTTTTCTCTAAAATGGTATCTTAATTCGGTTATCCATTAGATACATAATATAGATACTCGTAAGCTTAACGAAATGTAGGTGATCTTAAAGAGATCAAACCCCTAAAGCATAATTATTTTTGCTCAACTTAAGCGTAAAATGTTTAGACAAACAAGTAGTCAAGTGATCATCAATCATGAGCCACTTTGCGAAATTTTCCCTTACGGCATCATACAAAAAAGAAGCCAGCAATCATCCTTCGTCAAACTTCATCGGCAAGATCTTCCGGGAAAAGGCTTCATGCCTCTAGCTGCAGCAGTCACTTATCATCGATCATTCACTATGATAGGAGCAATTGACGCCGCATCATATACTCGCTGTAAAGGAATTCATATCCCCTCCTTCTCCGCGCCCCGCCAAAGAGTTGACAATAGATGCAGATTATGACACATCTGAGGAGTATGACACCTCTCAAGTGCCATCACTTGGATCTGTTTGTGTTTTTTTTCCTGGAATTTATCTCCGGTGCAATGGATCGTTAGACCCGATTAACATGATGACAATTTGAAAGTACCTCGTCGGAGCATATGCTCGATTTGTTTGCGAGATGCTGACGGCAAGAGAAGTGTAGGAAATTCAATTTGTGACGATCTGTCGAGATACGGGTAAAGCCATAGCCACCTGGTCTGTGAGAGGGTTACCAAAGTGTGAATTGGTTTGGAGAAATTGTAGAAGAGAATGTTGATGGATTTATGATGATAAATTTGAGAAAGTCTTGCACAATCATTGATACCTTGTTGATGACGAAATTGTACTTAGATGTAGAGACACTACTTAGACTGATCACGAATATGGCAGATGAACACTCACGAAGTCCTTTATTAAAGGAATTTGAGGGAAATTCATGGCTTTCGCAATGTATGACGTGTGAATGATTAACTCTGCCATTTCTATTGAAGACTCGACTTATGATGTAAAGAAATAATTTTGACAGATTCAATAAAGGTTGCGATTGACAGGCAAGTTGTAAGCCTTTTTTTAAGCATTTGTCAATAGTCAGATTTATAAAGGACTCAGACGCTGCAAAAAATTATAAAATTATGTTATGTACATAAATCTAAGATTTGTCATGACCAAGAGCTTACAGAAGCATAAAACTGGTAACAGCTTTGCTGCGCCGCAAAGGTGAAGCTATGAGTGGGAAAACAAAAAAGGAATACAAAAGGACGGTCAATTTTGTAGACCTATCGAACTCGGTTTTAAAGGGACTATCATTAAACAGTTCCTTAAGAATCAATAAAGTCTTGTAACGCATTTCTTTTCATATGACATCCCACTCGACTGGGTTAGCAAATATATTTTTTGTCAACCTTTAACCCTATTTAGCCCCATAAGTATAATAGTAAAACCTCTTAAATTGCGACACCGACGGGACAAAATTAGTTTGTCTCAATTCGGAGATTTAGTTCAATTATGGGGGTTCTAGGAAAGTTAAATTGAGTGTCCCAATCGGGAGGTGTCCCAATTTCAGTGTTCCGATTACGGAGAGGATATTGTATGAACGCCCTTAGGGTTGACAAATGGATTTTCCCGATTGGGAGGTGTCCCGATTACGAAGTTTCCCAATCATGAGGTTTTATTGTAGATTCAAATTAATAAAAAAAAAAATACGTACGAATAAATCTGGACTTGACATACACACCGTTAGGGTTCATACTTTTCACAGTAAAATGGTTGAAAGCATTCGACGATTTGGTATTACCTGGGATTTTAACATTTGCCAAAATGCTTAGCCTAGTGCTACGACATCCACAAGTCCCAAAAGCTGAATTTCTAACCCAGTTTCTCAGCTATGAACATATTGGATAAGCAGTGTAGCTTCTTACAGTGAAAGGTCCCATTGCGGATAGCTCCCATTGGTGGACATCTGTCTCATACAGATACAAAAACTAACAACTTTTGCACTCGGAGGTCTTCCTTTTAAATTAAGTGGTTCCCTATTTGAATAAATACGTACAGTCTCTCATAACCGTTTTAGTTGATTTTGATATTTTCGGTTGAATGTATTGTGGATGCATGTACACATACACGTGAAGGTTGTAGACTTTGTCGGCAAGATAAGTCGGTATAGATAACTAAGTATGTATCGGCAATTTATCGAATGTATTTCATACTATCTATACATGACAACAATCATTAGTTCATATAACTGAGACTTCACTGTAATTCTATACAACCCAGCAACAGAAGCAAATAAATACAAAATACCGATTCATTGGGTATAAAAATTAATCATGACGCAATTCGTTTCCCATAATCGACGGCAAAATCACGCACAATAAAAAAAAAAAAAAAACGAACAAATAAAAAAATCCCAAAGATACAAATGCGCAGTGCGAAGCGAATGCATTTTAAGCTCATGACCCCATCGCACGCTCATCTTTCGACCACAATGACCAGCAATCGTACACATTACACGCAAATGTGCAACAATTGGAGGCGCATCCAATAAGTAAAAAAAAATATCTATACGGGGCGGTCTAAATGTATATTCCACGCGGTGATATCCGAAAGAAAGATATGTACTTCCAATGGCAGCCAAGCTGGCTGCACAAAAAAAAAAGAACGACCCACGTCTTCATTAGTGCACTGCTGGAGATGCATAAATATCCAGTTGCGGTTGCGTGTGATAATCATTTTGCGATGGTAGTGTACTTCTTGTCGGGTGAAGATTCAAAAGCAAGAGCTGCTTACAATTGCAGAAACGCAATAATTGACATACGACAATTTTTTGGAAAAACCGCCAATTGATAGTGATAAGTGTCTCATCGGTTATTGGATAAAATCCAGCTCACAGTTACTGAAGAAATTTTGCACAGTTTTATTTGTGCATGCCCGCAACTTTTTTTTTCTAAAGCCGGCATGATACATAGCGATCCAAGAAACAGATTTTAAAGGCAAGACGCTTAACGCCTTAAGTTACTTTTCCTAAATCAAAATGTGAAGTTATTTGAAAAAACCAATATGTAATGTTCTTGTTTTTAAATAATGATTTTGAAGTAGTTCATTGTTTCATTAAATTTGTTTCAACTATCGATACTATCGATAGTTTATCGATAGTTTAAAGAAAAATATCGATAGTATCGAAATACTAAACTATCGATGTTTAACGTACCCTAGAGATCATGTCGAAAAATTCATATGCATGCGTAAACGTCAGTTGGCTGTCAAATAAAACCCAGTCATGACCTTCAGGCCTTGTGGGAGACTTCGATGTTGCACACATCGAATTTGAAGAATCCAACGCGCGTGCCTCTGCTGCTGATCCCCCATTCAATAAGTTCAAATCTATGAAAGGATGAAGTCCAATTAGACCCTCTTTAGCCCGAAATCGTGTTAATTTGCTACAAAAGACTGGATTTCAAGTAAACCTTGATAATTGGAGGCGTGTAGTTTTAGCGCGCTTTATCGCAGGAAATAAAATCAAATTTATTCGATATCAATCTATGAATCACGTTTACTCGTGTCGTGTTGTGAGTATTGACGGTTTTTGATGGCGCCGTTCGGTTGATGTTTTTTTTTTATTTCCTTTGAAGACATTATTTAGTCTTTTGGTCTTGTTTTGATTTTGGATGTCATGGAGTTAGAATTGAAAATGTATTCTTTGTTTGCATTCCGGGTTAGGTCAAACTTTCAAGGCAAGATCAAGAGTTAATTTTGTTTTTTTTTTATAGAAACTGGAAAATCAACCTTTTCAATTGAAAACAAAATTGTGATAATTGTGAATAACTTAATCGGCTTAAGGTAGGCTTATTGATAAAGGTAAAATAGGAATCTATTTCATTTAAAATTATTAATTGCTTTTAAAAGTACTTTGAGCGGCTAGAAAACATTAATCTTGTGTTTCAGGGTTTTTTTTAGTGTTCCGTCCGTACCAAAACGGAACACTAATGGAATCAGTTCGGTGTCTGTCTGTCTGTCTGTCTGTCTGTCTGTCTGTCTGTCACAGGCCTTTTTCTCAGAGACTACTTAACCTAGACTATTGAAATTTGGAACAGTTGTAGCAATTAGTGGCCTAAACACAGACCAGAACTTAAAAAGCTGAATTTCGACTTTGGGGGGGTAGTTTCTTAACAAATTTTCACAAAACGTTACAACTTGCTGTCCCGAGCATTTTCTCCGAAAATATCGCTCAGAAAAATCTGAATAAAATCACAAACATTGAGAATAAAGTGTAGATGGAAACATAATTCTCACGACTGCCCTACTTCAACCGTTTTTTTTTAATTCATTTTTTAATTTCAACTACCCTATTGTTTACATACCCAGAAAAATATCACAACGCCTAAAAGTAGATACGAGAGTAAAAATTGAATAATTGATGGCAAAAGTGTTATACCCGCAGCGAATTTTCGTGGTATATTCCTACCGGATAACTATTGACCTAAGACTTAAACCAATGATACATAATATAACACATAAAGGAAGCTTGATGGTTTCCTATTATAATGTAGGTGTCTCTACTTTTACTATATTGGAAAAAATTGAATTTGTGTATATACAGCCACAGAGAGGGAGACAAATCGCAAAATACGCAGTTAATGCAATTGAACGAATAACGAGACGAAAAATTAAATCTGATGCACAAGCGTACATTTCTTGTAAATACATATACATATGAACATATTATGTAGGTATATATGTATGTATGTATATACATGCTTTATTTGTTGTTTTTTTTTTTCTTTTACTTTGTGTGTGTGTATAACTATTCTTCTGAGCAGATGAGAAAGGACATCAGAGACATATGTACATACATACATGCATATGTAGGTAATTTGTTCAACTTACTTGTTGGTATACATTTATGTAGGTACAAATTTGAATTTATTTTTCGCAAATTGTGCTGAATTTATTTGTATTGAAACCTATACCTATATATGTTTTTATGTTTGTACATATATGTGAGTATCGAACAAAGTATCATTGTATCTTTAGTAGAAATCGTATCGTAAAGAAAGGGTTCATATAGATCTATCAACATAAATCTATGACATACATATGTATGTAGTTAAAATAACTGATACAGTACGGAACACTTATTGCGCAAGTATAACTTGCACTTGACCGGATTTTTTTTTTGTGGAATTGACTCCTTTCTTTAACCATTTCAAAGATTACCTGAATTTTAGCTATAAAACATAAAATTTGGTTCATTCTCTTTTATATTTTTTGAAAACTCTTGCGCAAGCGATGGATCTGGCCTTTTGCTTATTCACAGGTTTTTGTTGACCGTATTGAGGTCGACATTAACCTACGCTGCGTCGGTATATAATAAGGTCCGGTTCACGTATTTGACAATTTCTGGGCCGACACTGTTTCTTATCGCAGCGAATGTGTAAAAGAGGCAGTGAAACGTGGTTCAATGCGTTTTTTAGCTTTTTGGAATTTTTGTCACTCTCTGAAAACTCAGCTTCCATAATTTGTTATCTTCTATAATTCATTGTCAAATGGATAATAACTGTCAAATTGCTTATCACGATCTGACCAAATATGATTTGGCCTACCTCCTCCAGATAACTAAAGAAGAAGTGGCCTAAAATGTCCCTACGACAGCGCGCTCTGCTCTGTCATTCTCATAGAATATGCCCGACATCCTCTGCTATACCGTTATCATTGTAGTATCTGCAAATATCCATGTCTGTGAGTCCGAACCCAAGATCCAATGCCCGGATAATATTCCTATATCTATTTTTATTTCTGCTCTGCTAGGGCAAAGGAGTTCACTAGTCCTTTTACGGTCCATTTCCAGATAGATTACCTAAGACACCTTATGTCCTACCATATTACCATGGACACTTATTGATCTGCTTCCACACACAGTAGATACCAGACCCCGTGCCATTTGCAGTTTTAGACCCGTCCGTAAAGACTGCCGTGTCTGTATGCCGAGTAACTGTGTTGGTCATCCACTCTTCAAAGGATATTTTAAACGATTTCTGTATGAATAGTACAGTGCCCTTTGCCGCTGTTCTTGAAAATACCTACATAGGTGAGTGAGTTGTAGTGCTCGCCAGTTGGCTCAAATGCAAATCGAGTGACAGCAGGGGCCTGTACCACAAAACAACAAGCATTGTTAAAAAGGCGAATTTTAACAAATAGCAAGCTGTTCGTCGTACAGAAACTTGTGTTACTTGTTAAAATTTGACTTTTTAACAATGCGTGTTGTTTTGTGCTACAGGCCCCAGATAAATAAACGTGTCTATGGCCGCCGTAGGTGTCGTGCGTAGGGCACCTGTGATGGCAAAACTAGCCGTTCTTTGTACCGCCGGCTGCTTAACTTACCAATTGTTGAATATCATTGAGACTAATGGGTCTGAAGTCCTTAGCCATGATGTGACCTTTGATGACCGACTTTGGGAATAAAGATAACCTTGACTTTCTTCAATGCCAATGATATAGTTTTAAGATAATGCTTATAGATTTCACTGAGTGGTTCTCTTACTGTTTTTGGACTTCCTCATGCACGATTAGTACAATGCCATCCGGACCAGGCAACTTATAATGTACGAGGGACCAACTGCTGGCTCAATTAATAATAATATCAACAGTAGTTAATGATGGGATACCACAATTATCTCGTTCTCTTATGTTTTCATTTACTGGTCAACAACCCGAAAAATTACTTTACCCCAGTATACATATTTGACAAAACGTGTATACTAATATATGGATCCTGCCCCAAGGCTGATACTGCGCCCTAACAGATCTATTGTATCAAACGCGTATACTAACAAAATGTCTAATAATTTTGGAAAATTGGTGGAATCCTTGATTTTTTTTAGCTCGAAAGATTAAAAAAAACCCACCTCACTCCGTTGAGGAATCATTTCGAGCTGACATAGCGAAATTCTTCAGCATAAGTCGAACACACCCATTGATCCATCCATTGACGTCATAAGAATAAGAACAATCCGAAAAACCTTGACAGATGCTTACCCCCAAGCTGTTATATATTTGTATCGTACATACCAAGAAAACCAGCCAAACCATCTCCTTAATTCACCCATCCACCTTATCCAACAACAACAACAATAATAATAATATGTACAACATTCAAATCACCCTCAAGGTTAATCCAAGCGCACTTAATCAAGACTCTAAACAATGGTCCGGCTAAAATGAAATAAAATGAAAAAAAATAATATTGATTCAATTACACCTTCAATAAATCAGAGGAACTCCCACCTAAGAAAAACAAAATACGTGTGGGTTATTTATTACATACGCAAAAAAAAAAAATACAAAATTTAATTAAATGTATCTCGGTGTCGAGTTTCATTGAAATACTCGCATCTTTGCTTATTAAATTACCAACAATGAATGTATGCATAGACCCGGGTACTTCGTAGCTGATCCAAAAAGCCAATTAATGACTTTTTGATATGTTCACAATCATACCTGAACGATTGGGAAATGTTAATTGAATTTGTTTATTTTAATTTCATTGACTGCGCTTAATCAAAACAGAAGAACATTTTGGTTTAAAAAACTTTGCGTGAGACTCCATCGAGATGGTAAGTAAAATGGTTTGGATTGAATTTTATGGATAATTTTCCAGAAGGTCATTGGGAAAATACCTATGTTCCACTTGGGTACTGGTATAATGCTAATACTTTGATGTTATACCATTCTAATTTAGAGGTCGTCGAGAGCAATTGAAATATGTATAAACATAACGTTACCTACGATGAAGACAGATAAATCTCATCATCTGCTGGACAATGGGTTCGATTGTATCAAAACTTTAATTTAATTATAACTACATCATTACTGAATCACAGTTATGTATACATTTGATAAATGACTCTTTTTGACTTGCGTTAGAAAGTGATTTTCGAATATTAGTTGCATAAGTCTTCTTGAAAGGTGTGATTTTATTTTGTGGGTTAAAATGTGACAGTAGTCTGCATACATATATCATGTTACATATGTCAACAATAAGTCCTGCTGACAGTCTAATCGTCTTACCACACAATCTAAGATCTAAATGGAAGTTCAGAATCAGCACCCACAAATAGAGTTTTTTTTTTGTTAGGTGACATTGATTTATGCCAGCCATCGAATTTGTCTATGAATATTCTTATGAATTACCATAAATCTCAGGCGCTCGAAAAAGTTATTTTGTTAATATTTAAAGCCATGCTAATCATCGAAGACCATCAGCAGACGTAATTTCATCAAAGAAACCAGTCAACCGCTGAAAGCCCAATTAGGCTGTCAGCAAGAAAATCGGAGTCGAATTTGAGCTATTATGGTGTAGGTACCTAAGTGCCGCAAATAGAGAGACACTATGCAAGTTTTTATCTAAGCAGCCTAAGGCGATTGGACCGGAAAAACAAGGCTTTAGAGTTTCACAGAAGATTAGCAAGAAGCAAAAGAGATTACAAATTGATCTGTTGGGTTTAATTTCGAGCTTAAAAAGAGTCTCTGTACTCTTACATTCTTAAGAATGATGGACTCCTGATACCCTAATTCAAAAAAAAAACCGCATTACCTATAAAGGGTAAAGGAACCATAAATTTTACTGATACAGGTACAGCAGACGCTCACAAATTAGAACTTTGGAAATTCGAATCTTCCAGAAATTCGAACCTGACTTTTGAATGCATTGAATGCTCTTAAACTAGAACTTGAGGTTCGTATTTCTGAGCGATTTTTTTTCTTAGCTTTGTACACATAGGCCAGGGGAATCCACTTTGTCTTTGGAAACCAAAGTTAAGATTAAAAGCGTGATGAAGGCGATCAAGGGAATCATTTAGCTCTAGATTTCAATGTGACAAAATCTGCCATCAGCTAAAGGGTCTGTCATTAAGCGCTTCCTATCTTTAAATTGAAATAAAACAAAGTGTGTGTGAGATATCATCGAAATTTTTTATTCGTTGGAAAGGCCTATCGATGCTATTTATGCCGCCGCGGCTCACCGGGTGGCGCGTATCCGAAATGTCCAATTTTTCATGACTCTGGCACATAAACCGGGCTGAATTTGACCGATGGCATGGGTTATGTTGGCTTTGAGGGCCGCTGTGGCTTGTGGCTTATTCGCATAGACCTGCGACTACAGAAAACCCCACAAGAAAAAGTCTAACGGGGTCAAGTCGCACGATATCGGTGGCCAGTTCACAACACCTCCACGTGAGATGACCATGAACTCCAATTGCTCGTGCAGAATTTCCAATGTGTCGTGAGCTGTGTGGTACGTAGCACCGTCCTGTTGAAACCATATGTCGTTGGTGTCCATATGGTCCAATTCAGGCCAAAAGGAGTTGGTAATCATCGACCTATAGCGCTCGCCGTTGACGGTGATGGCCTGGCCAAGGTCGTTCTCAAAGAAATATGGACCCGATGACGCCGCCAACCCGAAGTCCACACCAAACAGTGACTTTTTCGGGATGCATTGGACGCTCTTTTGGATCTTATGTGGATTGGTACCATCTCAAATTCGACAAATTCATCCAGAAATGGGCTACATAGCTTAAGATGATTTTTCGATGAAAATTAGGGTCAGTTTGCAACTGCTCCAGACCCCGTTGAGCGGACACACGTCGTTGTCTACGGTTGTTAATCTTCAGCTCCTGGATCAGTCGAGTCTTGTACGGGTGCAGGCCCACGTCACGATGCAACATTCGCCAAGTTGTGGTATGCGAAAGGCTGAGTTCTTGTGGCGACGCGAAATCGACTGCGTCAGATTCTCCTGCACACTCTCACGGACAGCGGTGATGTTTTCGGCAGATCTTGCATTTTGTCGACGTATGGATGTTGGTTGATCGTTTACTGAACCAGTGGACTCAAATTCATCCACAACACTGTGAATAGTCCTCTCGGAAGGACGATTATGGCGACCGTAAAATGAGCGCAAGTGGTTAGTGCGTCGGACTACTGTGCCAGCGGTCTTGGGTTCGAATCCCGCCGCAAACACCTAAAAGTTTTTCACGGTGCCCACCTCTTTCGAATGTCTGACAAGCATCAAAGAGTATCATTTGTCACGATTGAGCTTCTCAACTCGCCGTTCGGAGTCGGCAAAAAACTGTAGGTCCCTTCCATTCGTGCAAAAATATAACACGCACACACAAATGGTTGCGAGAAGCAGGCCCAGGTTCACCTCGAGCTGTAGCGCCAACTAAGTAAGTAAGTAAAATGAGCGAACCGCGCGGAACGTTGCTCGAACAGAATACCCATTTTGATAAAACAATTTTATTATTTGCACGTGCTGTTGAACGCTATATCCATCCATGGTAATTAGACAAAACAGACTGAATAAATGACAGCCAATTTGATAGATAAAGCTTCAACAATATGGCCGCTATCAACTGCCAAAGTTCGGAAGTCCCTATTGGAAGACCATTTATATAAAATCGAAGCAAGAAGCGATATTAGATGCTGTTTCCAATACCTATCAAGAAGCAAAAACTAAATTTTTAGACTGCGCTGAATATCCAGAAATGGAAAGTCTTCTTTTTGAATGGTTTTTAAATCAATGTGTGGAAAAAAGTGCACAATGACTGGACCAATATTAAAGGCAAAAGCTAACGCAATTTTTGGTCAAGTATATCTCGGTAAAGATGAAAATGCATTCCGTGCAAGTGATGGATGGTTTACCAAATTTAAAAATCGGTATTCGCTATTCCATGGAATCAAGATATTTTTGAAGGCGCATCTGAAGATGAACTGAGTAGCGATGATGAGGCTTCAGATAACAACGAAGACGATGTTGTCGATGTCGTACCAGTTATTTGTTATTCTACAGCCATTGAAAACGTCAATAATTTAATCAAATGGTGCAAAAAAAATGAGTTGTTTTCCAATACGCACATGACCAATCTTTTGGCCCACCATAACGATATCGTTGTATCAAGTTCAAGTAAACCAAAAAAACAAACAAGCATTACTGATTATATGCTATAAAAAGATCAATCGATAGTTAATAAAAGTGTTTTTTGTGAAAATAACAAATTTTGGAGGTACAGTCGAACTCGGATAATGTCACTTCAAGCAGGCAAGAGAATAATGTGTTTTTAAGCGGGTTGTGACTATATCCGGACCTACAAAAAAATAAAAAATCAAATATTACATGGATATCATTAAAAATTGGCTCAATTTGTGCATTTTCGTGTACACATTACACTGGCTTTATTTAAACCAGCATTACTAAAGCAATTCTATATAAGGATTCAATTTAAGTAAAAAATAAAAATAATAATTATAGTAATAGCGATAATAATACAAAAGAGTTAAAAACAAATATTGAGCATGGGCAAGATATTCCATAAGTAAAGTTTTAAAGTAATTTGGCTTTCTGGTTCTTCTTATGTGATGTGGAGAGAGTTCCAAAGGCGAGTGGCATGAACGAGAAACTGTATATCAAATGCTTAACATGCATATCTAGGCGTAATAAGTGTGCAACTTCGTTGCTTAGAAGGGAAAGAGCTTGTTAAAGAGCTTGTTAAAAGGTTGCTTAGTTCGCTAAATCTCCTGAAGGGAGACTAGACAATATTAGTTAAGCACGTTGTCGAGTGAGCAGCCGAAAATAAATTTAGAGTAGGCAGAGATATGCTCGCATCGACGAATATTGTAAATATAACGGAAAAAACACTATAAACTGTCGTCTGGATCTACATTCGAGAAAACTTCACAGCAAAACAGTAGAATTGGTGGCAGTAGGGTTTTGGCAAGAAGCAGCTTAGTCTTAATAGGTACCTAGTGTTGTGTTGTCCAGAGAACTCGCAGCATATAATAAACATTTCCAATGCAGGCATTCACGTGGTCGTCCCAAGATAAGGCGCGGTTGAAGGTTAACCTCAAGTTTCTCGTAGTCTCAAACAAGTCTATATTGCACTGCCCTAGTTTGATGGCTGGAAAGATTGAGGTATCCAGTGAGTTACGCATAACCAGTGACTTGGACTTACTAGGGTTGAGTTAAAGACTGTTTGCCTGAGCCCAGCTGACGATATTCTGGAGATCGTAATTAATTTTGGCAGTGAATAGTTCCGCCAAGCCAAGTGGGAATGAAATTTGCAGCTGCAAATCATCTACGTACATGTGTACAAAACAGTGTTTAACCATGCTGGGTAAAATTGATTGACTTACAGGAGGAACAGGACCCAGAATAGAACCTTGGACACGCCCGTTTTCATGTATCCGGGTTTGACTGTAGTTTCACTCTTTTTTTTACTTCCCAAGTGAATTAAAAAAACATCCAGAAATTATAACATTTCGGAAATTAGAATTACCCCAGGAACAAAGTGGCTCTAAATTCTGAGCGTCCGCTGTACTTGATACACACCGCAGTGCACTGTAAAAGACAAAACTAGAAGAACAAAAATACAGAGATGGCAGCCACCATAATACCAAAGGTATTATTCTGAGTATTTCCAATGAAGCGAAATACCTGGGTGAAGCAGGATACAAAAACGCGTGGTAAAACTTATGGGGGATAGGGGTCAATTGACTCCCTCGAACACCGTCGCAATGTTTATTGCCTTTCCCTGTTTTATCGCTTTTTCTACAAACAGTGCTCCACGAAATAGCCAGTTGTATTCCTCCCGTTACCTATTTTCTCGCAAGGAATGCCCATCAGTTCATATTTAAACCCAACTTCAGTTGTACAGTAAAATATAGAGATTCTTTCTTAAACTGCACAACACGAATGTGGAATACTGTACCAAACACGATTTCGAATGCGCATCGGTATCTCCTTTTTGGTATTCGACTCTTAACTTGAATACATTAGAAAGAATGCAACATAACCGCTGGGTGCATCAACAACCCTACTATCACTTGGAAGAAATCACATCTGGATGCTCTTCAACCATCATAGAAAATAAGGCAAGAAGAAGATGCATCTTCAATAACGATTTCTGTAGAAGTTTTATGGCTGGAGATGAAATAAAATCTGTACAACACCAACTACGACACTGCCCAGCCTCCAAACGTCATCTATCTTACATGGCCCGTAATATTTTTTTCATGGTTTGGGCAACCCGGTTAAGTTATCTCCGACAAATATAGAAAAGATACATATGAGATCAAAATGATTTTCATGCACTCGCTGCAAACGGGATCCCCACTTAACATTACCAAATGGGCGAGTTAATGAGCTTTCTAGAACGACCTCAGGTTTAAACCAAGCTTTTTTTCTTAAACTGACTAAAACTATCCGTCCAGTTAGCATCGTGGTCGTGGTGTAGTGGTAAGTGTGTTGGACTACTACGTATTGCTGGCCGGGTTCAATGCCAGCAAACACGCAAACGTTTTTTCAAGGTGCCACCTCTTTCAAATGTCTGACAAGCATTTAACGAGTATCATTTGTCATGAGGAACTTCTCAGCTCGGCGTTCGGAGTCGGCAGATAACTGTAGGTCCCTTCCATTAGTGCAAAAATATAGCAAGCACACTCGAATGGTTGCGAGAAGCAGGCCCTGGCTCACCCCAAAGTGTGGCGCCACCTAAAGAAGGAAATGTCCATTCGGAATGATTACGAAAAGCACGGAGCCATTGAAACATGGTTCAGGAATCCTTAGGCAAATCATCCCCGTGAAGAATCAAACTAAAGCCCATGCGCATTAAAAGGAATCTTCTCCTGTCTCCACTTTTATACCAAACCTAACCTAAATACTAAAGAGGACACCCATGTGTAACTGGTATTCGAACTTAGCTAAATGATAACTGAGGAATTACTAACTACGGCAACCACGTTAATACTTACTTACTTACTTAGTTGGCGCTACAGCTCGAGGTGAACCTGGGCCTGCTTCTCGCAACCATTTGTGTGTGCGTGTTATATTTTTGCACGAATGGAAGGGGCCTACAGTTTTTTTTGCCGACTCCGAACGGCGAATTGAGAAGCTCAATCGTGACAAATGATACTCTTTGATGCTTGTCAGACATTCGAAAGAGGTGGGCACTGTGAAAAACTTTTAGGTGTTTGCGGCGGGATTCGAACCCAAGACCGCTGGCTCAGTAGTCCGACGCACTAACCACTTGCGCTACGGTGCCCACAACCACGTTAATATTATCGGAAGAAATATCAAGATCATCATGTATCTAATCCTCATCAAGCTACAACTAGATATCACGTATTTAATAACTTATCGAAATTTTCGACATTAGTACATTTAAAACGTAGCTAGCATCGGATTCGTTTTCAATTTTAGGATCCCACTTCTATTTTTTCTATAGAATTTCAATTTTTTTACTCAACTTTAGCCGATATTTTTCTTGCCAACAAAACAAAATTGCTTGCGAACGGAATCTTTGATTAGGAACATTTCAAAATTATGGATCTCAAAGGGAATACATTTTGCGAGCAATCCGAAAAACCCATTCAGAAGCAAACATCGAACGGTATAAGAGTTCGTGATATGATCCGACGATACGATACGGCCGTGAAATCAGATTCAGCAAAAACATCTTATTCATCTATAGTGTCCGCCAAGTCCTCTTACTTTGGGGTGAACACAAATGCTTGCGCCACGGATAGCAGCTCGAATTTACTTGCTGCCACTGCTGCCAAAGTTCAGGAACTAAGCGGAAGTCCGTCGAGAAGTAGCTGTGGATCTCGGAAGACTGTTCGCAATTCGAGGTGAGGTTTGATGGGTGGTTCCATGTGGTACTTTCTTGGAGCTTCTTTTTTTGTTTTTTTTTTTTTTTAGATCCCCAGGTGTGGAAAACAATAATCTTCAAGTTGCTCCACTTGAAACCCAGAAGAGTTTTATGAATTTATCGAGATCCAGAGAACCACCAAAAGCGGCTCCTAGAGAAAAGAAACCACGGCATATAGCGCCACAGATACAACCCCAGGAGGAGCATCTGAACAACGTTGACTCATCTTATCAGAGTAAAACTACAATTTCCAAGACACCAAGTGGTTAGTACTCAAAGCTCTAGGCATATGTATTTTTAAATGTTCCTCCTTGTAGGTGTTCGCATTATCATTGACATCTTCTTCGATCAAAACAAGGGACTAACTATCGAAGATGTTGTCGGAAGTCGCGTTGAGACTGATATACCTCCGAGTAAAATTCTGACAGAGTTTCAGAAGAGAGTCGCAGAATCAACGCGAAATTGACGCAACTTTTTTTTTTAATTTTGCTTTAAAATTCTCGGAACTATAGATTTCACAAGCATGTACAATAATTATATACCTATATTTTCTATCAATAAATATACACATCCAATCAACAACAATTATCGATATTTTGTTCCGATGTCAAGTGTCAATAATCACCAGCGAACAGTGATGAAAACAAAAGAGTTGGATGACAAACTTCCTTATTGGGTTACGAATCGATTGTTTTTTTTTTTTTTATTTGATTTGGCTTCACCTACCGACTTAAGTTAACATTGAAATTGACATGTATAGTTGTTGAGGAGTACAGCATATCCACATTTGGTTGTACTTTCTTGTTCACCCAGTGTTTGGGTATAGAGATTAAAAGCGGATATATCACTTTTTCTGTTTTACACAGTTATGGAGTGGTTGCTGCTGAGAGAATGCTTGGAATGCATATTTAATGGCCAATTGATATGGATCTAGTGCTTCTCTAGTGATTCTCGATAAGGCCTATAACATTAAGAGTGTGCCTACAACATTGATGATGGGGTTTTATTGTTTTCTGTTCATCCAGATTGATGTCGGCTTCTAAATGCCAATCAAGTAGCGTTTATGGACTAAGCAAGGAGTTAAGAGATTGGCAATACCATTGAATCTGAGATATGATGATAAGCATGTGATAAGCATTTTTTATAGTCATTGACTCCTATAGACTCCTCAAGTAGCATCCTTAACCAAGAATGCCAGATATTTTTGCTCACCGAAATCTTTGGAATTTCTTACATGCTTTTGATTCGTTAGCAAATCTCTGATCCGTCTGGCTGGAAATCAAAGCGAATATTTGGACTTGTCATTAATACAAAAACAGGGTGTTTCTTAAGCTCATCCCAGAACTTATTGCAGTAGAAAAGCGGAAAACTGCATTCCAGTATGACATCGACACCCAACTAAAACAACACTATGTGACTATAAGCTTATAAGATGGCTCCCTGTTGCCTGTTATGAGCAATAAAGTTTTCGGCAAACGCTGAGATTCCCATTCTCAACAACATTGCATTGCTCCTGCCACGTCAGTAGAGACTAAAAACTCGGTACCTACCCACCGAAGAGCTAACTCTTAAAATTCACATTTTACTTGGTCAGCAGAATAGGAGCATCAATCCATCCAAGATGAGAATATGTCTGGGTACCGCGCAACCACTGGTCGGCACTCAACAACATTCGGATAGAACAGAGAAGGTGTACAGTCTGCTGTTCTGTTGGAGAAGTGTTGACTTTCCAGCTTACGGACGCATCACGGACATGCCGAAAGCAGACCTTGTTCGGGAAAACCTGGACGAATGTGTCGTGTACTCATAATCATGCGTAAGCAAGTCTTCGTATATGCTTATACTGTCAACAAAAAGAGATAAGCCAACTACAACTTTAAGGTAGTAAGTGACTATGTGTACTTCCGCTATATAGTAACATCCACAAACTTACTTACTTAATTGGCGCTACAGCTCGAGAGGAACCTAGGCCTGCTTCTCGCAACCATTTGTGTGTGCGTGTTATACTTCTGCACGAATGGAAAGGACCTACAGTTTTTTGCCGACTCCGAACGGCGAGTTGAGAAGCTCAATCGTGACAAATGATACTCTTTGATGCTTGTCAGACATTCGAAAGAGGTGGGCACTGTGAAAAACTTTTAGGTGTTTGCGGCGGGATTCGAACCCAAGTCCGACCCACTAACCACTTGCGCTACGGTGCCCACATCCACAAACAGTATCTCATTAAAATGTTGGCAAATCGCTGGGTCTTTGGGATGAGAAGGTAATTCTGTAGCAGTCCTATCTCTAATAACTACGAAGACTGACGCTAATAATCCCAATCCTGCTCCATGGCGCTGAGATAGACTCTGTCTGAAGTGGATGCAAACATCACTGGTTGGCCCGTTTTTGCGGATGGGGTTGGTAGGAGCTTCAACGATGTTATACGAAGTGTACAGCGACATCGATCCGGTCAGAAATACAAATTCATCATCTGAGCTGGCTAGGTAATGGATGCCGGAGTCTTCGAATCCATCCCAGAGGGACAGCAGAGTAAAACATCCCCGAAGGTGCGAAGAAAAAAGGGGACTTCAACCAACTTAGAGTGCACCAGTGGGTGCGGTTAGCTGCAGATCGAGTTTGAGGTATTCCCTTGTTGGTTGAGGCCCAGTTCCACTCCGGACTGTAGTGCCATTTATAAGTGTAGTATTGTCAGTTAGCCTAGTAGACGTAAACTATTTCACTGTACTCTCACCAAGCTGCCACAGCTTTTCAACAATAAAACCAAAGATATAAAAAGTTGGAATTTATTATTATTATAATTCTTTTTTTTAATTGTATTTATTCTTATTTTATAATTATTTTAACTGTTTTTGCTTTTTTTTTTATTTGTATAGATTTATTACGATATTTACAAATCTATTTTTATTTTGTACTTAAAACTACTCAAAATGATAACAAATTTCGGACGAGCTTAACTTGTTGGTTTCGGTTTTGTTTTATTTTTTATATTTTTTGTTTTATTTAAGAAAAGCAAGTTAAATTGTTTTGTGTCTTAGATTAAGAAAATATCTTCTAACCGTTATCCAAAGACATCATCATCGATAAAGTGTATAGGAATAATTCGGAAGTTTCATCTAAATATTTATTCTGTTCTATTCACAGATGAACTTTTATTTTCTTTTCCATTACTAATTAATCTCTTAATTTTTTTTTTTATTGTCTAAATGACATTTTTCTTATCTGCATAAATTTTGTTTGTTTTTTTTTTTTATTAATAATTTGTTTTTTTTTTCTCTACTATTTCTCCTCTAAGAGTCAACGTTATTTTTTTTATATTTTGTTTGCCTTTATTTAAATCGACAGATTTTTTTCTTCTTGTTTTAAGCATTTTGTTGCAAAGAAAAATTATGTTTTTGGACAATTTGCAATTTTCCTATAAAATACAATCTCTTGTTGTACATAAAAAGCACGCAAAGCTATAAAAAAAATCTTCTAAAGATTTCTTAAAAAATATTTTTATTTTCAATGGAAAAATAATTTGCAAAATAGAAAACAACTCATTTATCCTGAGAGGGTCACATGCGTGTTCTCTAAGTGTAATGTTGTATGTGCATTATGGGACGAATTGTTTTGTATTTATTATGGCAAGCTTTTTTTTATTTAGTTTTTAAATATAATTTCTACTTATAATTTTTTCTTCGTTTTTCTCTTTTCATTAATCTAACTCTAGTGTTTTGTTAATTTGTTTTATAATTTATTTTCTCACTAACACTTGTATTGTTGTTGTTGTTTTTTTTAAGGAAATTCGTTTTTAATTTTTTTGTTTGGTTTAAAGAAAGACGGATACAAAGATAGTTTTGTAATGAAGGAGATTGCTGGGATTGCCTCTATCATTATGGTGCCTCATGCAATTTCCTATAAAAGTTTATTTGTTTTGTAGTGTCAAAATTGTATAACAGCTGTCCATTTCTTTTATTGAATTTAATTGGTGTTTTCTGTGGTTTGCATCACATTTCTTAAGATTATTGTTTTTTATTTATTTTTATTTTCTAAATATAATTATTTTTGTTTTCCTTTAATATAAATATATATTTATGTATGTATGCTTTTTAAGACTTCACAATATTAGAAATAAAACAAAAAAATTAGGAATATTTGCTGGAAATAGTGCTTTTGTATTTTATTTTTTGTTCTCTATAAAAAAAAATTATAGTGATCATTACTTTTTCCGCTTGAAAAGAAAAAGAAGTATTTCTTTCATTAATAATTAATAAATTTAAATATTATGGGATGTTTTTTCTTACAGGCACAATAAATATTTTATTATTTTATGTATATGTATTTAAATCGCAATATTAAATGTTATTATTTATATGAGTTCTTTTTTATAATAAATCGAGTTTTTATTTGGGTAGCCAGGACAGAAAATATGCTATCCAACGGAGGATAGTCACTTGCTTGCTTTTTTGAAAGAAGTCGGTTTTAGCTACGGAAATTGACTGAGTTTCACACCACCAGCACGTTAATAAACTGGACATTCAAAGGCAATTTTCGAACACGTCATTTGACCGTCAATTTGATCGTCAAATGACGATCAACATTTGCAACACAAAGGGTTTTGTATGTGCAGTTTGCGTTTAAGAACATTTGGAGAAAAGCAATTTGATGCAGATGACGTTTTCGAAAACGGTCAATAGCTGGCTTAAGTGTGTGCATACATTGTTATTCGATATGAATGTGAAGTGCTTGTACAATGCTAGTTTGACAACATGAGACGAAATCGAGGAATTCTTATTTCCGGAGATTTCGACTTCTTTTCAAATATGTTAAAGAAGATAGCCAAATAAGCTCTTGATTGATTGATACTTAATAAAATCTTGTATTTGCAACATTATTCGGAGTCAGTGGAGACTTTCCTGTACAATTTTTTCAAAGGCATAATTTTACCAATGAACATAGCGACTTAAGAACATAACTTTTTGATTTTTTCTTAACAACTACAATCTAGCAAGAATAGAGAATGAGGAAAAAATTGGCAATCTAGCCTCTAACTTGCATTGCGATGAACATGTTTGGAAAACCAAAGCATTCATACTTGGCTGCAGAAAATCTATACACACTGGGAAATTATTTTTTTTTTTCATTAAATCATTTCGCTAAAGTATGCGCCATTTATTTTTACTTCCGATTTTTGTATAGCGATTTTAAATGCAAGTCTGCAAGCATGCCACGCTAAGCACGCTCCAAAAAATGTGGTCTACATTCTCTGTCCTGGCTGTACACATATTTTTATTATGGCAGTTTTTTTTTTTTTTTTTTTTGTTTTCTTTGACTTTAAAAATGTATATTGTTCAGTATGGTAAAAATACTCTTATCGATTATGAAGAGGCATGTTGTATAAATGTTTTGTTTTACGTTTAAATATTATTTATGTTATTGCTTTCAATTCGGTCCTTTGACTTTCTTTGTAAAATTAGAAAATGCGAATGTATGGTTGAATTATTTACTTTTCTAAAAAAACAAAAAACAAAAATAAACAAAATAAAAATTACCTATAAACTTTGCAACAAAAAAGCATTGTATATACGCATTATATATCTTTTCAGTTAAGTGCAACAAAAATGCATCACAAGAAAACATACAAAAATAGACACGATGAACAAAGAAAAAAAAATTAAAACAAGGAATCAATAATTAATAATAATAATCTAAGTTACATGGTAAACAACAACAGGACGCAATTGCTTATCTAAATAAATACAGTAATCGCCTTTTTGAATATAAATATAAATGGTATACTTAAAAATAGAACTTTGTGACAGAACCATCTAAATCGTCGATCACTCGCTTAGTTTTGATTTTATTCTTAAGTCGTTTTTATCCGCTCTTCTTCTTCTATCTTTTCACTTAAATACAAAGTTTGTTTTTGTTTTCTGATATAGTACATACTTAATACGAAAAGTTAAATCTTAATGGATATAACAAAGTTTAACTTAATTACTTCTGCCTTAAAAAAAAAAACTATTCCCCCTTTCCATTGCCAACCCGTTGTTGTGTCAATGGCGCCAAAGTCAAATCAGTGTTAAATCCGCGTTAGGTTGTGTATGTCGTTCGTATGTATCATTGAACACTTGAGAGAAAAACTACACGAATGCGAGATTATATTAACTCTCTGCTGGCTGATTTGTTGTAAACTCGGTGATGCCATCGTTTTCCATTGACTCGAGAATATCGGTAACATAGGCAGCGACATCTGTGTGACTGCGTTCACCACGCTGTATGAACGGCATTTGTAGGAGACGACTGTACTTAGGTCGTTCACTTTCATTTTTAATTAAGCTGAAACGTAGCAGGAATAAAACAAGACAAATGATTAGTTTTGGAAAAAAAAAAAAAAAATTGCTTAGACGTCTGTGCTCTATGGTAAACTGTCGCAATGAATCACTGCTGACTACGAAAACTTTCGGAAAAGCTTTTATTAGAGCTTTCACTCAAAACAACTGGAAACAAGTATGAACTCTGCTGCGACAGTAATTATATCCCATATGGTCTAGTGGCTAGGATATCTGGCTTTCACCCAGAAGGCCCGGGTTCGATTCCCGGTATGGGAAGTTTTTTTTTGGATTGTTTTTTACTTTTTTTTGTATCAACTCACCACGTATTTACAAAATCCACAAACTCAGTTGAAAATTCCATTCCATTGTAGGATGCCAGTAATCGCGGTGGATCACCTTGGACAACCTAAAAAAAATCAAAAACCATTTTCAATGACCTGCCTCAACTGAAGTTTAAATTTAAATGTCATTCATTACCTGACACAACTGTTCAAAGACAGAGTCCCATTTTTTGTATGGGAAATTACCAGTCGCCACCTCCATTAGTGTTATACCTAAAGACCATACATCACTACGTACATCATAGCCCTTCGCTCGCTCTGGATCAATCCTCTCGGGCTGCAAACGACGTCAATATAATTAGCATGAAAAATACAGAAGAGAACTCCAACTTACCGCCATGTAGGGTCTACATCCAGCATCTTTTGTCTTTGCTATTGAATCGACTAGTTGCCCAGAAATGCCAAAGTCACACAATTTAATATCGCCTCGCTTATGTAGGAGAATATTACTCGGCTTTACATCTCTATGAATTATCTTTAACTTTTCTTTCAGATAATTCAATGCGTTCACAGTTGCCACAGTAATTTTGGCCAAAATTGACTCTGGAATCCGCTGGCATTTCATTTCGTAAATATATTTGTAGAACTTATCCAACGATGTGTCCATTAGTTCCATGCAAATCCAGCAGTCACCCTCTTTGAAGAGTGCTCCGAAAAATTGAACAATGTAATTGCATTCATTCGATTTCATTACCACTTCGAGGTCCATCAGCAGCTGCCTCTGTTCCTTCTCATCGACTGTGGAGCGAATACGTTTTACGGCCATCACAAACTCGGTTTTCTTAAAGATCATTTTGTTAACAGCACCAAAGGCACCTCGACCAATCTCGCCCAGATCCTCCATGTCGTCTGACGTGAAATGATACACTTGCTGACCGAATTGAAGTTTCCCTGATGCTTGGATCTTGATACGCTCTCGGGTCTTATCTGGCAACGGTGCTGGCACTACGGGTCCATCCGCGAGGCTTAATGTAAGCTGTTTCTTTCTTTCGGGTTGCTGCCGCAAATTAAGGTTATTCAGACTCAGTTCACCTGGTGGAATACGGGGTCGGGCACCTGTACAAAATGTCGCTTTATATATAATTTTTTGAACGTCTTACAAGAATATTTGCTCAACAGAGATGAAAAAAATAAAAGAATGCTCGTCGCTAATGCTTTGGGTGGGGACATTTTATAAAATACAGAGTAGTAGCAGGTATTTAAGTTCATATGCGAGTGAAATCGTATAGTTCCTGAATATTGAAGAAAAATACATTCTTTTACATTATTTTTTTTGACCCCGTACTGCTAAGGCGAACTTAGTGCTTCTGGCAGCATCTTTGACTACAGAATCACTGTCAAGTTCAAACTTTTCTTAGATCTAAAATTGTAATTTCAATTAAAACTCAATAATATAAGTTAGGTTACGTCGAAACACATAGTATAAGTATTAAGTTTAGCTTAGAGCGCCCGTGTGGGGCCAGTAAGTTACAGTAAGATAGTTAAGTTAGTTAAGCTATTTTTAACCACTTTTGTCTAGCAGGTAAGTAATACTTGAATTCCTTAATAATAATGCATTAAAAATGAAATAAAATGAACCACTGTCAAGTGTCAACGAAATGGTATGTCAATGAATATAATCTTCGGCGGTCATGAGGTAAAAGAATATATTGTATAATAGCTTAAGAAAAACTGGCCCAGAATCCTCCGTCGTGCCTAGTTCCTAATACTAACCAAATGATATGAACTAAAGGTATTTCATTTAAATAACAAATTAGCTCAGTAACTGGCAAAATTCTCATTGCTTTATCGGCTAGCGCTGAAGTCAACCCCCAGGTGACGTACAAATTTATTTTTCTTCCTCGTCCCTGTGGCTCCTAAGATAATCGTTTGGAGTTCACCAATACACTCCGAATAAAGCCCTATAGTTCAGAAGTAGTTAAGTTCTAGACATTTCAGCCAATTCTTTTTCTAGTTTGTAAGGTTCATATGAATATCACAAAGATTATTTAAAAAGATATGTTAAGTCGGTAATTAATTCCGGAATAAATGTTCCCTTTGTCAGTAATGCAAAAAAGAAGGGGAAACGCTTCCCGTATAGGTGCCGTTTATACAACGTAAGTCAGACATGGCTAAGCACGCATGACTCACAGCAGCCAAATAGTCTGATAAGTTACTAGGAACTAGTAGTGTAGACGGTCATTAACTGATGACAAAATGTGAAGAATTAATCTTAGCCACTTCGTATCTTATCAGAATTCTTCAGAGTGACTAATAGGCCTCACTTTTTGATTGTAGATACCGTAACAATAACAAACTGATGATTTATTTAACAAAGATTCGCTGCATTCTCAGGGCCATAATAGGGGAACTTTTATCTAAATGATTGTTCCCCTTATGTATTATTTTAGCTAATAAGATACACACAAACCTGAATCAGACCAGGCTAGTAAAATTACACTTGATGCTGGAGATAACCAAAACCATCGACAATATTTTATTCATCCCGTGAGCGAATACTCTCAACAGCTACTGTTCAATTTTCTATTTACCTGACAAATTATTTTGACGTTCCGCCATTTTTCCCACAGAAAACCCTTTATACAAAAATTTTTATTTGCACACGCGAAAAATCGGTGTAAATAAACTCCACGACACCGCTCGATGTCTTTTCGGTGTAACCAACGGCGACGAATTAAATGGAAAACACAAATAAAAATCTAACGAAAGATTTAGAATAAAAACTCAAATGAAAAATTAATATTTTCAATCGAAATTTTCTTGTTTTTTAATGGGTTCGTTCCATTTCGACGGCCGGAATTGATGAGTGACGAGTTGTTTTCGAGTTGAATTACCGACGTGAGTATCGACTCGCAGCAATTTGGAATGTAAAATATGGCGAATTAAATGTTTTCCCAAATGATCGTTGAAAAATTTTCACAAAGAAAATGGATTTTTTCGATTTTTTTAAACAAAAAAATTTTCTTTTCCAAGTTACAGCACACACAAAAAGCACACACTGCGAAAAGACGAAAGAAGAAGAAGAATGAGGTGTAGCACGAGAAATGTCAAATTGATTTATTGTCGAGTGAGTGGTGAGTTTTTCAAAAGTGTCAATAGGGTAGGGTAAATTTGTCAATAGTTGGAGTTGAGGTGAATATTTTGAAAGTAGGTAGGTACCTAAGTTCATATCCGTACCTAGGTAGGTAGTAGGTACTCGATAAAAATAAAAATGATAGATTTTTAAAGATAATTTTAAAATAATAGAGGAAGTAAATAGACGTGTCAAATGAAAACAAAGGTCCACAAAGGAAGATAGCAAAGAATCTGTTTTTCGAAAAACTAATATGTATGAATGTTTTCGATAAAAAAAATAAACTTTTTCTAAACCTTATGTCCCATTTTATTAGACGCAAATGTTAGATTTTATAGATTTAAAACAAGCTAAATCCAATGCAGTTTTGAAGAATACCGAAAAGGGAAAGAGAAAAGTATTCATAATTCTATTTGAAATGAAGGTTATCTACTTCTAAACCAGCCTTGTTTTTATTTCGTAATCTATATACCTAGCCAAAATTGTTTTCATGTGTGTGCCATGGCTGTGTGCCATGGCTGTGTGCCAATTGCATTAAAATATTATCTTGCAATAATATATTATTATAAAAATATGTTGAACTGGTTTTTACATAATTTTCACAATGGATAGTTTTCCCATCGTATGTGAATACTAGTGCACTACATTTGTCCACCGACAATCGACTTGGAAAACCGAAACAAACACAAAGCTCTCGTCGTCTCTCTCATTCCTTCATGGGTATAAACAAATGTCAAACATTAGCCACAGGATTATTTTTTATGCAGCTCCAGAGCCGGCTTATTTTTTGAAGTCTATATTCACCTCACTAGCGTAAAAAATTAGCCAGAGGATGCAATTGACGAATGGAAAAGTTGATTTACGCCCTCTGCAGGAATTAAAAAGAAGACGTAGAGCGATACAAGAATCAGTTTCCGACCAAAAAATATATGAAATTTCATAGAGGCATTGTAATAAAATTTATAAATAAATATAAAATAGATATATTTAGTATTAAAATATAGTTTGTGAACATGATTAAATGTTGTTGCTTAAATGTGTATGTAGTTTAGTGGTCTTTATGCAATTCAAGCATACCAAATACGTGCTAGAAAATTTGTGTAAACAATATTTCAATCTAAATAAAAATATTGTAATAGAAAGAAAAACATTTAATTTTGTCATTGTTTTTATTTTAAAGAATTAAACGTTTTATAATACACACATGTGAAAAAAGTTAAAAATTAAATAAAAAAAAAATATTTTTTCACTGGATTTTTGTTGTTTTGGCATTAGAGATCCTGCATGTATTATAAAGTTGTTATAAACTCATCAGTGAGTAAGATTCAAATAACTACAAAGGTTTTAATTATTACTAGAAGCGGTCACAAATAATCTAAAGAATCATTCATTTGTTTATGAGACGCTTGCTCAAATTTTGGCTTATGGAATCCAATTCTTAAACAAGAGTAGAGGTAGCTTACGCGACTTAGAGTAATGCCACATTAAATCTTGTTATAGTAGATTCCCCAGACTGATAGTTCATAAGCATTTAAAAAATATATATCCAATCCCCTTACCAATACTATGTAAATCCTTTTCGTTGTCTCACAAAAAATCACATACAAGCCGCATCGACTTCGCCATACAAATTCTTATATCAAATGTATCGACAATGGGTTGCCTAAAGTATTCCTTCACGTTCTTCTTAGGCCCTGGCTACACGGTCAATTCAATACCGATTCTTTTCAGTGAGACAGGTAGATTTTATGTGAGCTAAAACGAGAAGGGTTGATTTCACCAAAAGCACACCGAAAATCCGATTTGATAATAATTCTCGGTGGAAGATGCATGTTCTTGTCTCAAAGCGTTTCATTTCTCATACATTTTTTCATTTCTTTCCGACCGTCGGAGGGTTCACATCACGGGGAGATTTTCAATACCTAGTATGCCATTGACCGTGTAGCCAGGGCCTTATGGAGTATCTTCAAATCGACGCCATGGAATGCTGATTGATACCAGAAGTTCGCCTCATAAGGTCTGTTCCCGTACTGTTGCAAACAGCCGAAAACTACACTCTCTTCTGTCAAAACATATGAAAAATCTTCGTACGGGAACAGGATTTGACTGATTTCGGCTGTTTTGGACAGGTACGGGAACAGACCTATTATATTGCTTCGAGTACAAAGATTCATCGTTAAACGGTACTATATGCAGGCCACCGTGTAGGGAACATTTTTCCATTTGGTTAAACCACAATTATTTTTTCGCTCACATTAATCGTATAAAAAGATAGTTTTTCCAGACGTAAATCCTCGCGCAAATCTATTCCACCACAAGATTATCGTTCCTGCAAATGATAAATATTGAATTTTATAAATAAAAACGCAGACAAATATTTTTTATTATTTAATTTAATAATCTATCTCGCTTTTTTCCATACAATTGCTTAAGTGCTGTCAAATTCTGTATATTTCTACCACTTCTAAATTTCTTCGCTAGGGTCTTGCTTCCAGTTGTCAATTGGCAAACAGCCGTACCTACAACTAAACCTTTATAAATAGAATAACAAAATCTGAATAGCTATCGAGTTATACGTCCTAAGCCTGGTGAAAACTGTGCTACCAAACTATTTTTGTCGATTGTTACTGAAATGTAATATGACAAGTCAGTGACCCATTTGAAATCAATTGCGGCGATGAAAACATGATGATATTCAAAGGAGGAAATGGAAAAGCGAAGTAGAAATATTAAAAGTCAAGCAAATAATAAAAAAATAATTTAATGAATTTTAAAGCAGATGCTTAATTGACAAATGTCAATTATCAAAGTGCTACCAAGTCACCGACGAGCGTTCATATTAAGGTAAAACTATATAGATTAAAACGCATTTGCCTATTGTAACTATCTGTTTACATATTATATATTTTCTTACCTCTTTGTGGGCAACTGGAATTAATAATGAATAAATCGCGTTCTAAACAAAGAATTTACATTTCTTCTCATATTTTTCAGTCTGTTGAATATTTTCTGTATTTTTTAATTCCTCACCACCATATCTGACTTTTCTTTCCAAATATGGTGAAATGACATTAAGCATAAGCACCCTATGACATCTGTGCCAACTCTCTTTTGGATGCACATTTTTTTTAACGCCTGTCAGTTTCGCTCTCTTATCGCGACGCATTTTCATTGCACTTAAATTTTTTATTTGTTTATTTTCTGCAGCCCGAAACAAATTTTCACATCACGAGCAGACACGAAAAAATTCATTTAACTACAACGGTCAATTAACAATCTATTTGTGTTTTACTAGCAATACGCCAATTAGTTACCGCGATGAATGATATTCATTGCTTATCGAATTTTATCGATTATTCGCCGTCGATCCACGAGCCACTGAAGCATAGCAATCGAATCAAGGTGAGTTCCTCTGTTCAAGTTTGGCTTTAGAAAAACGTTTATAGTACTATTTTCCGTCTACAGTACACTTGCTTTGACATCTCCGATAACTACATCATCTTTGGAGCCACCTCTGGATCACTGTATCTCTTCAATCGGCGTGTCTGCAAATTTCTTCACCTCATCCCTAACAAACATGGACCAGTCACACATCTGGAAATCTCCTCAGCGGAGAAATACGTTGCATTTTCTACCAAAAAAGGAACTATCTGCGTTTATGTTATAAATTTATCAGCAAACTCTTCACCGCAAGTGGTTTACGCATCACTGGGACCCGAGGTACAGGTTACCTGCATCCACTGGACGTTAGACGAGAAACAGTTCTACTATGGCGATAACAGGGGACAAGTGAACCTTGTGGTTTTGAATTCATTCATCGTAAGTACTGATTTACTGTGTAAGAAGTGATTAGTTATAATAAATAATTATGATTGCCATCTTTTTCAGGGACGTAGTTTGCTGAATCTTTCTGTGCATCCGATATTGTTTCTAGAGCAGCCGGTCGTGCAAATAGATGACTTTGAATCCCTTTTGCTGGTATCAAACTGGTCAAAGTGTATTCTTTGTAACACGGAGTTCGAGGAGTATAAACAGGTGAGTGGAGCTGCTAGCTATTGTCAAGGTGACCCACCGCACATTATGTGTGTGTTCCTTATCGCGTATTTGGTACTGCAGCTGGAGGGCGTAACTTGCGTTATCTCCTATGAATGACGTTACTTGTTATTTTATTTTATGTTAACTTGAACTGTGTTTTATATTTTATTTTTAAACAGTTCCATTCCAATGCCTTATCTTATTTCCGATTTACCCCACAGATCGGAAATCGTTTACGCGATGGAGCCTTTGGCGCTTGCTTCGCCATGTCCACTAATGAATCTTTGACACCATCTCGAATATACTGCGCTCGTCCGGGGTCTCGGTTGTGGGAAGTCGATTTCGAAGGTGAAGTTCTACAAACGCATCAATTCAAAGTAGCACTAGCTTGCCCGCCCAGTAAGATACAAAAGTCCACTGATTCAGAAACTGAAGCAATGCTGAAGTATTCTGAGGAAAACAGCGAGCTCCTGGACTTCCAGCCACAAACGCTGACTTTTACCAAGCTACAAATGCTCTCACAGGACTTCCTGCTCACATACACTGAACTGGGGTTGTACATCTTCGATGTACGCACTTCGTCAGTGGTATTATGGTGTAATCAGTTTGAAAGGATCGCTGATTGTCGGGTATTTGGTCCCGAGGGAGAGATTGTCATCTTCACACAAACGGGCTCTATGTACAGCGTGAGCTTGTTGACGCTGCAGTCACATGCTATGTCCTTGGTCCGATCGGATAAGCTGTTGGAGTGCAGTTTCCTTCTTAAAAAAAATCTAAAGTACTTCGCGGACAAGGCACGAGAAGACTATGACCTGATTATCCTCAATCACATCAAGAATTTTCTCATTGATCAACAGCAGTATGAACTGCTGAATGACCTCTCAGTGATTTTTGACAGCATCGCACAGAATGAAGGTGACACCAGTTCCGGCAGCTCAGCGGAGCGGAAGAGTGCGAATAGTGGAGGCATTTCACAGAGACCCTTCGATGCTGTGGAAGAGCAAACGCAGGGCGTGTATGTGTTAGAGAACTCCTTCTGTGACAATCTGCGGGTCAAAGACAAGGATCGACATTTCAAGGACGCTCTGCTTACAGTGACTGGAAAATTTGGCAAGAACATCATCAAATACAAGTTTAACATATTCTCTGATGAACAGAAGAGCCTGGTGAGCGACCTCATTCCCTGCCACGAGCGTACTCTTCCATTCCAGCACATTAAAGACAACGACGGGGAGATTGTCTGCCGGAGAAAGCTCCCACCAACGCCTCCAAGAGGCCGACACATAACCGACGAGGAGAAGATCATCTACAATCTTTTCTTGATTTCCAGGTCATCACAGATCAGTAACACGAATTTTCTAGAGCGCTACCGGCATCTCTTCGATGAGTACACCTCGCGGGAGATTATAGGAATTCTATCCAAACTTGAGGCAGTGATGTTGGAACATGGTGACAGTGAACTCCAAGCGAAACAGAATTGCTACGAGATGTATTTCAATTATTTAAATCCCGAACTTATCTGGGAAGTGGACGAAGTTTCGAAGGAGTTCATTATTCATGGATTTGTCCTTCTGAATGCCAGCCAGGACGTTGTCCGCTGCGATAACTGTGGTTTCCCCATCCGCTTTGACAATTCTTGCCAATTTCACGAGTTAGGCTCCGTTCTAATGCGGTATTTGTGGTCTCGCAATGAACATGGCAGATGCTTTGAAATTCTTAAAGACGTGCCGGCGCTGTTCGATGTGCTGGCAAAGTTTTACATGGCCGAGGGTCATGTGGAGAAAATCATACCAATCGTTATGAACTATGGACAGCCAGGGTTATTAGAAGAAGCTGGTAGGGGTTTCTATCTGCCGGCATGGGATCGATGTTTCGACAAATTTGTGGCACTGCAGCAGGGCAGGCTGAGCTGTATCAATTGCGAACGTATCACAGTTGTGGAGAATGTCAATCGGCATTTCTTCTACACCTGGAACTGTTTCCTCAACATATCCTTAGAGTTTCTCGAAGCCAAGGAAATCTTGGCTCTAGTCTATAAGTATTCAAATTATATACCCAACGATGCTATTGACAGGGAGTTCTATACTAAATGTATGCTAAAATAAAACGCCTTTGACAGGCTAGAGAGAGATAATGATTGATTCGTAGTTACGAGTATACAAAATAAGAAAAAAATGTAATCATTCCTGCTTAGTTACGCTTCATTTACTGCTTATCTGCTGAATATTAGCACGTTATATAAATTTATTTATACGTTTGGGTATATTTATTACCCTTTTTTCATTTGAAATGTATGCGCGATCTTTTGTTGTTAATTAGAAAAATAATTTGTTTGATGTGATGCCAAAAACAAAGATAATAAAATGTATTTGAGTTGTACGTACTCGTATAAATATAGTTTTGGTGTTTTCTTTAAAAGATACAAGGACGGTGAAGCTTTCAACTGAGTTTAAATTATCATTATTGAAAAATTACAAGTTTTTTTGATCCAACATTTTATGGGATATGGTCTTGAATGCCACTTATCGTAAAAGAAGTACACTCAAAGCCATATCCTATTGGATAAGACCCGTGCAATGCGATATCTACATAAAAACAACACAAGAATAGTAAAATAGCAGAGGCGTATAGCCATCGCTTTGTTATAATAAAAAACACGCCATTTTGGGTAGAACGTTATTTTCCCTTTTTATGTTGTTCAATGAAAGGTACGAATGGTCGAAAGACATTACCGTGAGTGAGTATTTGAGCTTACAATAATTTGAGATAGATGTACAATACACTCTCGGATACATATTAAATACCCTCATTTGAAATTTGCACATAAGTCGCAAAATAGGAGGACTTTTTCCATGGATGGATGGCAGGCAGAAGTGGCACCTATGTAGGTGCAGTGCAATTAGAAACAAATCAAACTAAAGGAATCAACGAAAACTTTAAGCTGCACATGGAAAAATATTCTCAGTCGGAAAGATGTGCAAGATCCGTAATGTGTTACGCAAGTCAGATATGGGGACAGGAAGAGTACGCAGAAGTTGAAAAGCTGCAAAGATTCTTCCTCAAGCACTTGTTTAGACTACAATTAAGCCATAGTTTGGTGGATTTGAACTACTTTCACGAATCTATTAGAATAAACCAAATAAATAAGCCTTATCTTCAAGACTCGAGGAGAATTGTTACCTCTGAGTTTCAGGCCGTAGCGGGAAGATCTTCCAGTACTCTGCACTTTGTGTAACTTGCGTGCAAAAGAAGATATATATATATATCACTCCCTGGGAAAATGCCTAATTCGTCAAGAGACGAGGATATACCATTACAACCAATCCGTTTTCTCAATGGAGGAGCTAATCCAGATTCTCAACGGATCAAACTGGAACGTTCTCTGCAACTATGTATCGGATGCCCTTTCGTATAGTAGCCAGTATATAGAGTAATAGATTCCCTTGTCTTTTTGTTGCAAATCATTAAAATTGCCAAAAAATCGATGTAAAATCCGTATTATCTTTTTTTTTATATTAGCAAATCATTATTTCAACAATTATAATTTAAAATAATCAATTAACTGCCAAAATGTATCCACGCATGAAATTGTCAATCTGGCTGACGGCTTTTGCCATTACTAAATAGAATAAGTAAAAACAATTGTTTTGGGAGAAACAATTAATGATCCAATAAATTCAATAGTACTACTACTAAGTGGTGGATTAAAATAAAGACCCAACTGGTGATGGGAGGCAGCGCCATACCAAAATTTATTTCTGAGAGATTTATATCTATCCTGTGGAATAAGGAAAGAACTAGTTCTGCAAAGTTGTTCGAATATATGTATGTAAGTATATCTTGAAGGTTGCACTGCATGTTGTCGGCTTCTTACTAGAGCTAAGTATTTGCATAGAAAATAAGCCAAAGACTCTTTCTCATTTTCATCTTTGCAGCTACGATAGAACCTATTGGGAGGAATATCTAGCTTGGATATACATATATGTATGTATATGTACATGATTTCTTATTAACTAGTGGCCTGTATCTTGACTGTAAGGATTTTGCAGTCCAGTCGAGCGAGTCATGTGAAGGTCTAGTGACAGGGGGATCAGAATCATAGTTAAGGCATCTGTTGGGCATTCCCACATGTGGTTTTTAACTCTGAACTTTTAACTTAAAGCGGACCATCAGACTAGTGACTCATGGGTACAAATTTAACGAACTACGGTGGTGTAGTATTGAGACATTTTTGGTTGACGGTTGACTCTTAACTAGGGAAATCAATTCCGGGATCCGGGACGATCTTTGTTTTTAAAAGATCCCGGGATCGCCAGTCACCAATCCCTAGAGGTGGAGAAGTATTGATTGCACTATCGATTATAATCGATAGTTTTCACTATCGAAAACAATCGATACTTTTTTATCACTATCGATTGTTTTCGATAGCCATTTAAATATAGGGTATCTAAAATTGATTTAACTGGTCGATACCTAACGAACGGAGTATATTTAAAATTTCACAGAGGTGGCCGATCTAATAAGCCAACTGTCAAAATTGCTTCAACTAAAAAAGGGGATTCCCCGTTTTATGAGCCAGCAACGTAAGAATAGGAGTTCTATTGTTTCTTTCTCTTAATTTAAAAAGGGGATTCCCCGTTTTATGAGTCAGCAACGTAGGAATAGGAGCATTATTACTTAGAATCTAATCTCTCTCGGTGAGAAAAGCTTATTTAATATGGTGCATTTAACTTTTTTTTAATGTAAAAAATTATCGATATAATATATCGATAGCTATCGATAGTCAAAAGCCAACTATCGAGAGCTATCGATGGCACTAACTATCGATATTTCTCCACCTCTACCAATCCCGGGATTTTCGGGATTGAAAGCTGATTTTATTTGATACTCTCTGTCTCTGAAGCAAATACCTAAGTATTTTTGATTTTTAAAATTTAGATTATTAATTTTTTGTGATCGATATTATTCCTTGCCTTGCCGTTTTCCAAAAATTATGTAGGTACAGAAAAGAAACATATCACTACTTTTATAAAATGATAAATGAAGTCTAATCTAGAATAAGTTAGATTACGGTAGTGCTTTACAAATCTGGCACCGTTGAAGCGCAAATCAAGATATGCGTACATCTATTTTATTTGTGCTCGTATTATAGTTTCTTCCGTGCTTATATGTACCATGCACCACGCATGCACGCAGTACAGCTATTGCGCATACAAACTTAAAGTGTGTGTTAGAATTTCGAAGGCTCGCGATAACCTTTTTATCTGAAAAGAAGAAAGTATTCAAGGAAAGAGCAAGAATAAATACGCCACATTTGTGCATTCTTTTTTATTTTTTTTTTTTTTTTTGACTTTCGAATTAATTTTCGAGGTATTTTTCATTTATTTCCTTATCAAAATTTATCATGTTTAAATTTCTTATGGAGTGTAAATATTTGTTTGTTTCTTAGCAATTACGTTTTTATTAATTTAAATAAACTTCTTAAATTTTGTTCCTTTTGAATTATTTTAATAATGAAAAATGGAGAGCATTAGTTACGCTATTTTTTATTTAAAAAAATAAGGCACTTATAATTAATTTCTACATTTTTGTGAGCAATTATCGGAAGCTGATTTTTTTTTTTGGATAAAAACATGACATCAATTTTTTGACCCGTGTATCGATTTTTGATTTGATTTCTTTTACTTTTTTTTTTACAAAATCTCAGAATCTAATTGCTTATTCAAAACATGTTATAATGATCTTAAGTGTCTTGAAAAGACTTTCTAAAACTGTGAAATTTATTTTGTCGCCACTATCTGTTTGTTTTTATAAAATTTTAGTAAAACCGAAATGCAAATGAAAATGCCAATCAGAGAGCACCGACAGCGGGTCATTTTCAGATGCAGATCTGGGAAAACGTATGACAAAAAACCTAGTGGATAGGAAATACAAAATTTGTTTCTTCAATTATTGATGGATGAACAAAAATTTAGTGGTGTTGTGTGATATTATGAATATAACGCCGTTCCACAATAGATATTTAGCGTTGTCGTTTGCTTCTGTATCCTTTTTGTATTTTTCCTGCGGCGCAACGATATGGTTTTTAAATGCAATTACATATAGAAATCTCAATCATCATAATTCATAATAATGAGGATACGTTCTTATTTTTACTGTGGGGTTGGGTTGGATTAAAGAAAAACACACCTGTCCGTCTTATTTCACCACTGAAGAAAAAAAACACCTAAATGCTATTTTCCGAAATGATTTCTTGCTATTGTTTGTGATTATAATTATTGGCCCTCGAGGAAACTTAATTCTCTTTTGAGAGGCCATTCCAAATATTTCGTATCACCTTCAATAGAATTGAAGGAAATTGATACTGAAGTAAGCCAACGCGCAAGGCGAGGTACTTCTAAAGTTGTAACGTTTGTTGGCAATCACTCTGATACTTGTATGAATCTCGTGCTCGAAGTGAGTGTGAACTATATGGATGAAGAAAAATTAAGTTGTTGTTGTCTGATGTTAAGTCATTTCCCAGTGGGAGTGGATATGAGATTTGTTTTATTTACATTCACAACCCTCTTTGGCAGTACTAGTACGTTTCCTTACTTGTAGATACATACATACATACTGATTTCGGTGATGGTTCCTTTTCATTGAATTTCTAGTTTTCATCTTTGGAATGGTATGATGGTGAAAGTGTGATGCATTTGCACTGTTGTCATTGCCGGTGGTAAGGAAGTATGAGATATTGCGTGCAAATTTTGATAAAAGAAGCAAATAAACTAACAAAATGTACTTATGTTAGAGAAAAGTGACTTGATTTTGCATTCCTCAAAGGTTCATCTAATGACAAGTTTAGCACAGTAATTTTGAGCGTCCAATTTAAAGCTTAAATTCACATTGTTGGTAAAAATAAAGAATCATATTCCTACAGAGGATTTACGCGTTTTTTTTTTAATTTATTTCAAATCATGTACAGTGACCGAACCGAAATAATTACATTCTTAGTGAAAATTTCATTTTCCAGTATACATTTTTTATTTTACCTTATTTTAACATGAAAAACTATTTATAAAAACAATACTTAATGCAAATTTTTAGTCCATACCACAGTTGGATGAAAATATTATTAGATTTTTTCAAAATTAAGCTTATTTAGGCGAAATAAATATAAAGGCAAATATTTTTCACAGAAAAAAGAAAACAAAACTTTTTTTTATTAATCAGTATTTCGTGCTGTATCCTTTTTCCTGGATGGTTTGACAAATTCTACTTGGCATAGAATTTGCGAGACTTTGAAGTGTTGAACCTTCAATCCTGGACCAGCATCTCTGCAGAGATTCCTTTAGTTTTTTGACGTTTGAGTATTGTTTCCCATTGGCATAAACTTATCGTGAGGGAATCGCCCACAGGTTTTCGATGGGATTTAGGTCGGGGCTTCGTGCTGGCCAAGGCAAAACGTTCAAACTGATGTTGTTAAACCATGTTTTAATTATTTTTGCACGGTGAATAGACGCATTGTCTTGCTGAAATATAAATTTTTCGCCATCAATGTATGCATTCCGCGTGTTCATCAAAAACTAATTCCAATAGCTCCTTATACTTTTCCGCATTCATTTTTGGAGGAACCCATAAGAGAGGAGTTTTGCCATTATATGCGAAAGCGAAACCACCTCAGATTAAATTTTTTAACTTTTCCACTCATCAGTCCAAGACATATTATGGTTAATGGCAAACTGAAGCCATTCCTGCTTATGTTGGGCCGTTAGAGGTGAGTTTTTAAAACTTTTGTAATTATAGTTTTTAAATTTGTAATTACAGTGGTGGTCCAGTATAATGAATGCCGATATAACGAATGATCGATATAACGTACACTTTTTTCGAATGCATTATCGGCTCTATATAGCGAACGAGCAAAACAATTATATTCGTTATAACAAATGTTGCTACAGTATCTGTGTACATGCTTTAAAAAATACAAAGAGACAAATTTACCTAGGTTAGGTTAGGTTATGGTGTGGCGGCTTAGCCTCACATACACCTTTACCTAAGAAATACAACAATATTTAGGAAACGGTCGATGGAAAAATGTGGGTGTTGTACATGCTCCTTGATCCAACTATTCGCTTAGTTAAGCTAATAGGAGGATTTGGAATCTTGGAACAATACTGAAATTTTTCTTTAAGAAGATACGCGTATCAGCCCACTCGAGGCCGTAGAGAGTGTACTTAACTGAGCCAAATAGAACAACGTTGGAAGTTCTGAAAAACTTGTTCTAATAAGTCTACGGGAAATAGCTACAAATTTCTGGTGAACGTTTGCAAAAGCATGTCCTTATTGGCGATTGCTCTTTGGAAAAGTAAAGGAAAGAAATTAATTTTGTTTTTGTTTCTTTTACCTATTTTTCTACTTTTTAACTTGTTTTGTTGACTTTATGAATAAATTGAATAAAGTGTTACGAATTATATACAGTATTTGTACAAATGTTTAATGTTTCGTACAAGGAAAATGTGTTCGATATTACGAATTTCTCGATATAGCGAATGCAACTGGACATTTTATCATTCGTTATATTGGACCACCACTGTATTTCGAAAAAAAGATACTTTATTTGTGTCGCCTGTGAGAAATACCACGCTTAGTTTCCGCATGCGCAACCAAAATTCAACTGAAGTAGAATTTTTGTGTGCATAATCCTCAGCAGTAGCTGAATGCAAAGTACCGTTATGGTTCCCCCAAGTCGAAAAGAAGTTTCGCATGAATTCTATGTTATATATATACATAATTATTTCGGTCACTGTATGTACATAGGTAATTACAGTTAATGACGGATTTTAGAAACTCCAAAAATCCAAAGAATTTCTTTCTTTTATACTCACGTGTTTTTTTTTTATATGAAAATAACGGATATATAAAGCACAGTCTTAAAATTCATTACACTAAATCATATTTAACTCATAAACGATTTTTCCCAATCTTAAAAATGTCCGCACCGCTATTGCTGTTGCTAGCAAACACATCAGGGATACAAGCACCATGACAAACTCTTTCAGGTTAGTTAGTGCTTTTAAAAACTGACCACAATCAATGAGCCTTATTGTGAGTTTCACCCGAACAGCATTCCGATTCCAACCGAAAAAAATCACAATTCACTTTTCCCCTATTGTGAGTTTCGCCCGAAACTTTATTCGGGCGAACTTAAACACCATTGACAGCTAAAATAGTAGGCGATAAAAAGAAAAACAAGACGGACAATGTTATTTGTTTATTTATTTTGGCAAGAATGATATAAAAATTTATATTTTTTAAATATCAAGCCTAGTACGCTGCTGATGCGAAACGAAATTTTCCTGTCTACAAATCGAGTGCGAAAAGCTAGCGAAATATCGACGAAAAAAATGTATGGACAGTTCAATCAGAATTTAAAAAAAAACTATAAAACTCCACTCAGTAGGACTCCATTTTTTATTGACAGCACAAAAACAAAACAAAAATACAATAGGTATATTGACATGCTTCTGGAGGAAACATTCCCATTCCCATGGCCGAGAATCAATGTGTACGACTCCTTTCTTGGGTCGCATTCGCGCGGAAAAAATGCGTATTCAATGACACGTGAGTTTTCTGCTAGCTCTGGATACTGGCTGGGCGTCACGAACGCCTATCCCGTGACGTGATCCAAAACAAATAGAAAAAGAGCGGTATATTTCGCTCGCGCATGCGTATTTTTGACGCAGATTATCTTTCCAGGGTTAAAAAATGTTCTGTTGCTAAGCGTTATCTTTTTGCGTTTAAGTCTTTGCGATAAACATGAGCGTCAAGAGGTACGCCCAGGTAGGTATTTAGCTGTGTTTGAGTTTTTATTGCTTAAGCACTGGATCTGATACGAATATGTGCAGACTTCGTCACAGCTTTATCATCTGCAAAAGTGGCTACAATGGCATATACATATTTGCTTTGAGGTAAATAATTGGTCTATAAAAACAAAACTTTCGATTTTTTCGAATATTGAGAACATACTCTAAATGTCTAAATAATAACCAATGACTCTAAAAATGCGAAAGGTCGGATTCATGGAAGCTATTTTTATACAAAAAACAAACAATGTATATTTTTTACAGACAGAATGCCAAATAAATATGTACGTACACCTTGTATCAAAAAGGGAGGTTATCCTGATAGAATCATACTTCCAGAGAAAACTACCATCTTTCATTCCATGCTAAAGTCCACAAATCCAAATGTATCCAGGGGGGGGGGAATCAAAGAACACTACGCAGCCAGACAGACAGCCAGAAAACCACTGACATTCAGACAGCTGAGCAGACAGCACTGCTAAGGATTCTGTCTCTCCACTCACAGGAGCCAAAAATGTTTCATTTTTCCACCTACACCTCCCCAAAGCAGCGGTGTGTAAAAATCCTCCAACTAGTCGCCCTGGCCATCGTTGGTTGGAGTCACACCTAGACTGGATCTCTTTTTTGGTAGTATGGTAAAAAAAAAAACTGCTGCACGTCACTCAGTGCATTTCCCGCCAATAAATGTATTTTTCTGTACGCTGTCGTTGTCTGTGCTGTACTATTTTCGGTGCATGCCACATCCGTCGCAAAGGAATGATGATTTGCGTTTGGCTGCTTTGGTTATGGTAATCGGGGGGCTACTCGAACCTGAGCCCCTGAAAGTAGAAAAAAAAACGACTTTGTGGGAAGATAACATGTAACCAGCCATAATCATCCATCTTTTTCGTTTCAGCGAAAGATAGTTTCGTGAGTATACACGTATACGCGCATTTTGTTGGTGTGTTTTTCTGTCTGATGTAGATGTCTGTCAGGATGTCTGTTCTGAGACTGGGAAGAGCGTGTTATCCCAGGATTTCAATATGTTCCTCGCCTTTGTTGGCATATGTCAGAAATGTTTCAAAAATAAAATCTTCTACTTAAGGAGTATAGGGGTGCGCCGCGCCGTGGTAAAATTACTCACTCATAACGGCTGGCTTGAGTGAATGAATTTTCAAGGCATTTACGAAATTGCAAATACATATTTATAATGTAATATAATATGCATTAATTTTTTTTTTTTGGTTCCGACGAAGGATTCTCTGAAGATGGGTTAATTGTTGTAGAAAATTAATTGTAAAATTCAAATGAACCGAACTATTTGTGAATTGATGGTTGGAAACTGGTGGTTAATAAATTAAACGATCCTTTGCCTTGGGGTATCGACTGAAAGGAACGTTGGTAATTAATCATCATATAGTGATATAGTTATTGATGGTTTGGGTTTAGAAGTATCCTTTGCGATTTTAATTGATGGTAAATTGATGGAGAGGTTATAGTCTCAGGCTGTGTGGGTTTATTGAGTTTTAACGGGTTAAATGGATACTTTTACCCATAAAAGTACAAAAGAGCTTTAATTTCACAGACATTTAAAAAAATGTTATCTGGAAAAGCCTACCCAAACAATATAGGGCGGACTTTTAAGCCACGTGAAGTAACTCAAATACGCACGATCACGATCAGGAAAACTAAAGGGCTTTTAATCCCCCGGTCAACCTGGGATATAAGGGAATAGGGAGATCGGCGAATTGGCAAGAAAAAGGGGTAAACTGCCACTAGCCGAGGTGGTGGTCATTAGTCATTTCATTACCATTGCGCGGCATAAAAGTGGATATAAAATATCAATTCACAAGAGTGGTTTACATTGATTGGATACATTTTGAAGCACATAATGTAGTTTGGCTGGCTTTAGAACTTCGGAAATCCTTATGGAAAGCAGGAAACAAAAATAACAAGTCTAGAAACACTACTGTTTGGCGATACATGCCCAGAGACTCAAACTCTCAGACACGAACAATTTGAGATATTGCAGTGATGTGCAAAAATATGCCCAACCAAACATCAACACGTTTCAAAGTTGTGTGTAATTCCAAAGCCATACGGTGTTTTTGGACCTAAGAGAGTGTTATTAAAGGGTGAAACTAGGCAACCAGCGGCCTAGTTATTATTAAATTAACAAGAGCTGCATGTAAGAACTCATGAAAACTTTTCTGTTGCGATATAGACTGCACTAGCGAAACAGCGAGGCTCAAGAAATTCCTCTAACGGGAGCATACCCAACCTCAGGGAAACCATAACTAGAACTATAACTGCTGATGGAAAAATACTTCCCAGGTTGCCATCAGGCTCCCGCTGGACCAGCTCTGGCAGCGATAGCTGTCACAGGGACAGATAGGCAACTCAAAGATGAACCCAGCGAAGTCATTGACAAAAATAAGATCAGGTGGGCCGTCAATTCTTTTAGGCCTTTCGAAGCTTCTGGAAGGGACAAAATACTGCCCATCTTCCTCCAAAAAGGCCTCTTGGTACTGGTGCCATTCCTGGAAACAATTTTCAGTGCCTGCTTGGCTCTGGGCTATAGCCCTAAGTTATGACAAGAAGTAAGGGTAGTCTTTATGCTTAAACCAGGGAAGGATCTTAGCTCAGCAAGTGGATACAGCCCCATCAGTCCTACGTCCCTCTTGTTTAAAACTTTAGAAAGAATTTGTGATGAGAAGATCAGAGCAAACCTCCCTTTGTCTATAAGAAATAGCAACCAACACGCATATATGAAGGAAACAGCCATCCACGATGGCCTGGTTCTAGGCACGATGCTTGCAGTTTTCCAGACCAAGTGCACTGGCATTCGCAATAGCTTCGGTCCTCCTTGTTGTCTCGAATCAGTGGGTTGGGATTCGAAGACCCTGTTAGCTGGCGCATTATTGTCCATCCACATCTTGATAAAGCTAATAGAGTTCGCTGTTATATCTTCTCCTCCATTCGTCTCCTCGCCCCCTGTTTAAAATTTGCTCTGCTTTCCTGCTTTTTGTCCAGCACTCGGCACCATAGAGCAGAAAGTATACGTACGTAACCTCTAAGAACAAATCGTATTCACAGACGTCAAATATCAGCTTCGAATCTTTGGCAGGACCACGGTGCGATGTTTTTCTTACCTGTGATCCTTTTATTTGCAATTTTTTTTTCAAATTCTTCACCATCGACCTGAATAGGCAGTTCCGATTCCAATTCCAATATGACAAATCCTCATCTACCAGGGTCACTTAATTCTCCAACTACCAACTGGTAAATCCTTAAAAATCTATAAAAAAAAAATAATACCACTCGTTCCCTTCACCCAATGATACAGTTAGAGTCGGAGCACTATCCGTATCAAATTGAATTCTCTTCAGCCACCCTTCAGCTGGATGAACAAGCCAACCCACCCGTCTAACTTGCCTCTAGCCCGCCTCCAGCCTTGCATTCATAAATTTCGTTTGTTCTATTTATTACCTGCCAATTTGGTTATGGCCTTCCCAAACGTGGTGGGTGCAAAAAAGGAAAAAAAAAAAAAAAAAACCAAAACCCAAAAGAAGAAGTAACGAAATCCGGCTGAAATTATGATGCATCCGGCACGGATGGTTGGCGGTTGAAAAACAACAAAGACTTCTCTGATTGCTACCAATTGCGCTAGATCGTGTACTGTTGCGAACAGGTATAGAAGAAAAAAACAAAGGCCGACAACAGCCCCCAATTGCATTCCCAAAGGATTTAAGACTCGCTTTCCCTTTGGTGTTTTTTTTCCTTTTCTCTTTTTTTTTTGTTAGATAGACTTTTTCTAGTCCTCCCCATCCTTCAAGCTCAACTCAATCATTACACACTAATACACCCTCGAATGTCGAGGGTTACGACTGCGAGTACCTCTGGAAAATATGTGAACTATAAGGTGAGTAATCCAATAAGGATAGCGGAAACGCATTCATGACTGTTTGGCGGTCTTGAGATTGAAATTTGAAATACAAGCATACCGCGAGCACACACACACACATACCCACATAAATAAAAATAAAAATAAAACAAAAAGAAGGAAGGAACAAAAATGTTTGATTTGATTTTTCTTCTTTTGATTCGGCGAAACAGCGAAACAAGTGAAGCGAATTTAAATGCAAATTTTCGTTTTTCTTTTTTTTTTTGTTCCTTTTTTGATTTGTAGGGGGTTCATGTGATTGAGATGATGCGGATTTGGATGATGGGTGGGTTTTTTTTTGTGATAAGATTTTCACTTTTTTTTCCATTTGAGTATAAACATAAGAATATGGAACGAGGAATCACCACATTCTTTCTACCTACTCTCATATGAAAGCCATCCACGGTTTGAGAGATGCTGTTGTGCGAATGATTCATTTCGGTATATATGTAAGTGCGAATGTGTGACTTCGGGTGAGGAACTGCTTGCGATGTAGAAGGATCCTGCGTCTTCGGTAATGGATTGTAAATTATATGAAGGATAATGATATGGTTTTGGGGTGCTCAAAGAGAGATATCTTATTGATATTGCGGATGGAAATTATGTTGCCTTGCTGCCGTACCTGGTGCTGGTAAATCGAGTGTAAAGAGTTTTATTTGATTGATTTTCAGATTAATGGCAGAAGAGTTGGCGGAAATTTTGAATTATGTGATTGGAATTTCAGAAGAACTACAGATTCTAATGGTTCGGAAAGTATTCAATTGAATGAAAGATTAAAAAAAACAATTCTGTTTTGTTTTTGGTTGTTGAGATGTAGAGACAAAATAAATGTACCTACGAAGTGTTTCTGGTTGATTAATTATGGTACAGTCGAACCTGATTGAGTGGAATCTCTTGGGTCATTTATTTTACTCTCAATTATAGAGGTACATACAGTGAAACCTCCATTAGGCGGACAATGACGGTGACATCATTTTTGTACGCCTTAGGGAGTTGTCCGTTCAAGGGATGCATACCATTTTTTTGAAAATAAATTATCTTTATTTATCAAAACATAACAAAAAACACGGCACCTTTATTTAAAACGATTAAGAAAACGAAAACAAATCAGAACAAATATTATATACATACATACATATGTACATATGTATGTATATCTTGGCAAATGACTTTGTCGTAGCTGCATGGATGAATAGAAAGAAGTGATAGGGGGTATCACCGCCTGCTCTCCTCCTAAAGAAAAAACGATTCTGGGAGAATATTTCTTAATAGTCCTTCGAAATACTTCCTCAGCAAATATCAATAAAATATGGAAATATGGAGCCAGAATGTACCGTACTGTACTACGTACGAGTAAATGTGTGCGTTATTTCTGTAGTATCTTGTCGTATCGTTTGCATACTGTGAGTAAGTATGTTTCTTTCAAATTCAAATCAAAATAAAAACAAAACCTCGGTGTGAAGCAATGGAATATTTTTTTGTTTTTGTCCGTCTTAAGGAATTAAATTGAATAATTTCTGACAGATATGCGTGTCCACGTCCTATTAAGGGAGTATCCAGTTAAGGGAACGTAAAATCTGAAACATAAAAGCTTGGTTAGACAAATTTGTCCGCCTGAGTATCGGTCCAGCTAAGGGAGCTGTCCGTAATGGGAAATTTTATTGTATTCCAGTTACCCTGTTTCCTGGTTATAGCGGTTTGAAAACTCATTTTAAAAAATGATAAAGAGAGAGAGAAAGGTATTAACATTTTACACCAGTCTGACTTACTTAAAGAGGTCCTAATACTTATCATTCCGATTATAGAGGTTATTTTTGTAAATATGAGTTCAGACGATTTTACTTACCTACAGAGGTTTTTTTTTTAGTAAACCTAATCAGCACAATTTGGCCCACTAAAAGAGGTATCACAGTCCGGGGTAGGCCAGGGCCTTTATCAACAACCCATTCCAGTTAGTCCGGTCCGCAATGCATCCCGGCTCTAACACCTAAAAGTTTTTTCATGGTGCCACCTTTTTCGAATGTCTTTTGACAAGCAATCAAAAAGTATCAGTTGTCAATGAGCTTCTCAACTCACCGTTCGGAGTCGGCAAAAAACTGTATGGCCCTTCCATTCGTTCAAAAATATAACACACACACACAAATGGTTGCCACCTAAAGTAAAGATGGTTGAGTAGATGTGGTGGTGTCTAGAATAAATGCAGAGCTGTTTCAATTAATGTCGCTGTTTATAATTCACAGTATATTTTAACAGTGGGTTTGTTTTCGTCTATATCTAATTTCTGGGTACTTGCAGCTTACCTTGGGTACGTCGTCGGTAGTTCATCCCATGATCATTGGTCGAAAAAAAAAAAACTGTTATCGACGTAGTACTCCAGAATGATCGTCAGATATGCTCGACTTGAATAACGTTGAACCTTTATTATTCCATGAATAACAACAGTTTATTTGCTTCAGCACCGAGTTTTGCAGACTTTGCAGCTTTCGGATGTTGGCCTAATCAAGAATATCGTATCGTAGCTGCGACTAAACTAGGGCATAGTAGACTTGTTTCAAAACAGGCTCCATAGGCCAGTGTATAAAAAGCCCCTCTGTGTGGAACTTATCGACGTAATTATCCAAGAGAAAATTATAGTCGATGATAACTCCAAGGCACAGTACCTACACATAAATAAAGTATTAGTTCGCGCACCTGTCAAAAAATCAACAAGATGGCTGCCATTCATGCGCTGCGAATATTTGTTTACATTCAAAAACAAAAACAAATGACTTCGAATACGTGTACTGTGACTCCAAGGTACTTGTAGCCCGGTTCTACTTCTATAATTTAAATTGATATACTAGGACGTGTATCATTGTTCAGATATAATTGGTTTCGTGTGGACTTTATTTTTGGACACTGGATGTGCATTATAGCTTTGATTTCGAAATTTTATTGCAGCATTAAACTCCTATTGCAATATCGTTGGGGGCGTCTTAGAGATCTCTGACGATCCACATGTATCGTCAGTGAACTAAAATAAAAAAAAGGTGCGTGAGACTCTCGCGCGTAAGAAGTGAAACTAGCTTTCAATCCAATAAGCCATTGTTGATTTAGGGCTGTGTAATGACAGACATTTTTTTTTTTTGCCACTTCGATCTCAAATTCTCAGCTCCTATAAGTAATGGAGTAGTCCATAAATTCCGCCAGGAAATGCAGACTATAATAGTGAAAACCGCATCTAAATCCGTGACGTGAGATCTTTATTAAACAACGATTCGGCTGCAACTGAATAGCAATTAGCAAATGTGCACGCACATCCCCATACACATCACACCGATCGAAACACCGACACCAAAAATCAAAAATTTGTCATTTTAGTAACACCGTGTCTGACACCCAAAAATCGGTGCGCACACCAGCCAATACACGGGAAAAATTTCCGTGCACCGACACCGGTGTGCAAACAAGTGTTGCGTGTATGGGCCGCTTTAGTTTCCTACATCATTCAACCGCTCAAGCTCGGTGTAAGATTTTCAGTCGTTTCTTACCGCAGACCTCAGTCCTTTCGCCTACAAAACCGATTTTCTGCAGGCAAAAATTATCTCGTGCCCAGTGTTTGCATGTTGGGGTTGAAAATAAGAATTTTATTTCCTTGGCTTGTTTTGTTGTTGTTTTCTTCACTTGCTTGTACTTTTGATATTTTGTGGCTCGATATTTACATATGTGTATTTTTTTTTAGAATTTCTTTTACTGCCTGTTGAAGTTGGAGAAGGGGAAGCGTTTCACATTTTCGTCTGATTCAGGCAAATTTGCTCTACTGCGGCTAAAAAAGTTTCACTTCAAAAAACCAATTCTCTGCTTAAAAATGCGAGGTAGCTCGTTCGTGTAGATAGAAGAGATGAAGATAATCGGACCTAGTTAAGATTCGTGAGGGACTCCATTTTGCACCTTTATCTTGACACTTCGCAGGCCTTAGCTAGTCCGCCATAATTCCTATAATTCCAGTCCGTCGTAGCGCTTTCATTAGGTTTGAGTGACTTAAAGTGCTTGAAATGCTTGCTAAACTAACAGATCCAACGAATAAGAATAAGCAATAAAAATCCGTGTGCATTTGGAATATGAACTCATATTTTGTTTTCTTTAAATCATTCAAGTCGTAGTGACCATAAAAGCTAACTTACAAACGAGGTACTTATTTGTAATCAGTAATTGCATGAAACAGCCACGAATTTTGTTTAGTTTTGTCATTTTTGCTTTTAAATTTTAATGACGCCTACGAGAACAAATCTCACTGCTGCATTTGGCCAGATTCAGTAATTACCCTTTTCTCCAAAAACATTAAAATGGCAAAATCCAGTTTTTCTCACGTATTGTAATTCACTATGTCATTTCGTTAATGTCTACCTGTTGACTGGCTTATTACAATAATTTCATGTACATAATCGTATGTCGTTGTTTTAAGCTAATTCCAATTTGTAAACATTCTCAAAATTGGCTAAATTGCAAACTTACAGTCGTTGGATTTCAATCCGAACAATACGTTCTGTTCATTAACCAAGTAGCTTTCCTTCGGTTCGGTCAGTTTAAGCGTAAAGTGCCCGCAGTAACGAAGCTCGTATAGCGGTCAATGTCAATGTCAGTGTCAAGTGCAATATCAACATGTCGATTGAACTAACGGTCAATGCAACGCCAGTCGTGGGTAAGACACGCAACTATCTTATCGTGATGTGGCTGTCTGAGCATTCTTTTTATTTTGTATTTAGTGGACTTAAGTGCTCTGCCTGCTGATATAACACTCAACACTTACATCCGAGAGAATGCTGGTCTCTCTGGTACCAAGTTTATGTGCCTTGAGGGCGGATGTGGGGTGTGTATTTGTGTGGTCAAAGTGAAGCACCCAGTGAGTGGTGTGGAACGGATGTGGGCTGTAAATTCGGTGAGTCGGGTCGGATTTAAGTGAAACTCATATGAAAACTAATTGCATGTCCTTGTAGTGTCTTACCCTTCTAAATGTTTGTGACGGCTGGGAGATAACAACAATCGAGGGAATTGGCAACAAAATCGATGGCTATCATCCGATTCAAAAACAATTGGCCGAATTCAATGGAAGTCAATGTGGATACTGTTCGCCGGGAATGGTGATGAATATGTACGGTTTGATGAAGTCTAAAGGTGGCGCGGTCACCATGAGCGAGGTGGAGAACTCATTTGGGGGGAATATCTGCCGTTGCACGGGATATCGTCCAATTATGGATGCGATGAAATCATTCGCAGTTGATAGTGGTGCACCCATAGTGTGCCAGGATATTGAAGATCTAGCAATCCAATGTCCTAAAACAGGAGAAAAGTGTAAAGATGTGTGTAGACGTCCACCGGCAATATTCGCAAATGGAAGCAAATGGTTTTGGCCAAAGGTGCTAAATGACGTATTTGCAATAGTCAAAGCTTTTGGTGATGAAAAATATATGTTGGTAGCTGGCAACACCGCACACGGTGTTTACCGTCGTTCGCCGGATATCACGAATTTTGTGGATGTCAATGGAATTCCTGACCTTCATGCTCACCGGATCGATAGAGAGTATCTAACACTGGGCGGGAATTTAAGTCTTTCAGAAACTATGCAGATCTTTCAAAGTGCTGCCAAGATACGAGGATTTGAGTATTGCCAGGAGTTGTACAATCATTTTGATTTGATTGCCAACGTTCCGGTGAGAAATGTGAGTAAAAGCAGACCTAACAAAATTGAATGTGGTTAGGCAAAAGACCTCGGTTGAGGTGTAATTGCCTTTGCCAACACGCATTTAAGATGATTAAATTGCTTTATTTCATGAAGTACATTGTATAACAGAATATGTAATAAGATATTATGCAATTTTTCAAGTAGTATCTAAGCCGCTTAGGTTCAAAAAAATCAGAACAGACTCGGAGTACTGCGAAGGTAATGATATACATATTTTTTTTTAGATGGGCACCCTTGCTGGCAACTTGATGATTAAACATGCCCATCCAGAGTTTCCATCCGATGTCTTTATCACATTCGAAGCTCTGAATGCCTTGGTTGTTATAGGAAATTATAAAAGACTCAAAACGATAAGTTTGAGCAAATTTCGTAATACTGACATGAAAGGGAAAGTAATCATTGAATTCCGGCTCGGAACTTACCTTCCAGACAAATTTATCTTCAAATCTTTTAAGGTGAGCATGACTTTCTATATCTCGTGTACATACGCATACATATCTTCAAATATAATTATCTTTGCAGGTAATGCCTCGAGCTCAAAATGCCCATGCATATGTGAACTCAGCTTTCCTGGTCGAGCTGAACCCTGCAAATAAGAAAGTCATCTCCGCCCAGCTCTGCTTTGGAGGGATTAAACAAGACTTTGTTCATGCATCTTTAACAGAAAAGCTTATAGCCGGAAAGAATTTGTTCTCAAATGAGGTTCTCAATTCAGTTTTTGAATCGCTGCAACTAGAGCTAAATCCAGACGTAGTTCTAACTGATGCGTCAGTGGAATACCGCAGGAAACTTGCATGTGGCCTATTCTATAAATTTGTTCTCTCGATAGCACCATTGGATAAAATCCAAGCTAACTTGTTGAGCGGACGTGATTTACTGAAACGCTCTTTGTCTTCCGGTCGACAGAGTTTTGAAACCAAATTTAATAACGTCGCCATCAATAAACCTGTTAAAAAGCTAGAAGCCATGGTTCAAAGCTCTGGAGAGGCCAAATATATGAATGATATTCCACAGCAACCGAAACAGGTTTGGTGCGCCTTCGTAAATGCCACGAAAGTCGGAGTCGACATTCTAGCAATCGACGCAAGAGGAGCGTTGAAAAATCCAGGCGTTTTGGCATTCTATTCAGCTAAGGATATTCCGGGGAAAAACTCTTTCGTGAGCACGACGTTTCTATTAATGGTCGAAGATGAAGAAATTTTTTGCTCTGGCAGGGTTAGATACTATAATCAACCGCTTGGAATGATCGTCGCTGAGAGTAGTTCGCTGGCGAACTTGGCTGCCTCTGAGGTATCCGTCAGTTATAGCTGCGAAGATCGAAAAGTCTTCTGCACTATGGAAGATGTCCTGGAGGCGAATCAGCAAGATAGAATCAGTGACGTTGTGGTTTCTCCAATAGAAAATCTCAAACTTAGCACTCCAGCTGACAGAGTAGCCGCGGGATCGCTTAAACTCGGTCAGCAGTATCACTTCACCATGGAACCGCAAACGACGGTCGTCATACCTGTAGAAGGTCGACTTGAAGTTTACTCTTCCACGCAGTGGATGGATATTACACAGTATGTCATCGCCAAGTGTCTTCAAATGAGCTTTAATGACGTTCAGTTAAAGGTTCGTCGTCTCGGAGGGGCCTTTGGAGCCAAAATCACCAGAGCCAATCAGGTCGCCTGTGCGGCATCACTAGCTGCGGCGAAACTCAATCGACCAGCCCGCTTCGTGCAAACAATCGAATCTATGATGGGATCCCTTGGCAAACGTTGGGCATGCTACAGTGAGTATGAGTTCCACGTAAGTACGAATGGAAAGATTCTTGCTCTTCAGAATAAAATATATGAGGACGCAGGCTTTATATCCAGTGAAAGCCCCATTGTTGTGCTTCTTGTGCCAGCATTGCAAAATTGCTACGAGTTTCAGGACAACTTCAAATTCGACGCAAAGATTGTACAGACAGATACACCAAGTCATACATGGTGTAGGGCTCCTGGAACTCTAGAAGCCATTGCTATGATGGAAAACATCATGGAGCACATAGCCTTTGAGACGGGCATTGATCCTCTGGATGCGCGATTGGAAAATATTGCTACTGATCATAAGATGCGTAAGCTGGTGGAAGGATTTCTCAATACTACCAACTATAGGCAAAGGAGGAGCCAAATCGATGCATTCAATGAACAGAATCGATGGCGTAAAAGGGGTCTGGGGATAGCAATGATGCAGTTCAATGTGATTTACCTTGGTTCATTTCCAGCGACTGTGTTGATATACCATGGTGATGGAACCGTTGTTGTGACGCACGGTGGAATTGAAATGGGACAGGGTATGAACACTAAAGCAGCTCAGGTAGCAGCGGATGCATTGGGTCTTCCGCTGGATATGATTCGTATCGAGAGCAGTGACACAGTGAACGGTGCCAATGCTATCTTCACAGGGGCTTCTATTGCATCTGAGACCGTCTGCTTTGTATGTTTGCTTTCAATATAAGATGGCTTGAGTATCATTTTTCATATTTATTTTTGCGACTGTTTTCAGGCTGTTCGGAAGGCATGTGATACTTTGATGGACCGTCTTCGTCCTATCAAAGAATCTATGGCGGATTGCACATGGTTATCCCTCGTTGAAGAGGCGCATAAGCGGGGAGTCAATCTAATCGCTAGTGACCAATTCAAGAGAGGCGACTTAGAGCCATACTCTATCTACGGAATGTCCCTGACAGAGGTGGAGCTTGATATTCTCACTGGCAACCATCTCATCAATCGAGTTGACATTCTGGAGGATACCGGCGAGAGTCTCAATCCGGCCGTGGATATTGGACAGATTGAGGGTGCATTCATTATGGGGCTAGGGTATTATCTGACAGAGAAGTTGATCTACGACCGCAGCACCGGTGAGCTATTGACAAACCGTACGTGGAACTACAAGCCACCGGGATGTAAGGATATTCCAATTGATTTTAGAATTGAACTTGTACAGAAAAACCCAAATCCTGTCGGTTTTATGAGGTCTAAGGGTAAGTCAAAGGTGTTATACTCAAAAATGTAATATTCAAAACTTGTTGACTTGTAGCAACTGGGGAGCCAGCAACCTGTATGGCGGTCTCCGCCATATTTGCTATTCAACATGCCTTGCAGTCTGCCCGGAAGGATGCCGGCTTGAAAAGGGAGTGGATCAGTCTTGGCGCTCCAACTACACCGGAGCATATTGTCCTGAACTCGGGTACTGATATAAGTCAGTTTAGGTTGTAAAAACATGTAGTTAGATGGTTAAGTTTGTTTTACAAATAAGAAGGAAGTAAATTTAAGGGAAGGATCAGATCAGAACAGAAAGTAGGGCAGCAAAAAGTTGAACGATATTGGGTCTAGAAAAATGTTAGTGTAAGGTCCTGAGAATTTTGAAGAGGTCTGGCCGAACACCTGAAGTTGGATGAAAATAAATCGGACAATTGAAAGTTGGACGACACTAGACGACTGGAAAGTTGGTTGCCTAATTGGGTTAGGATGAAAAACTTTAAAAAATTGGACCCGTCAGCAGTCCAAAAATTCATCTAATACAAATAAAAAAAATTTACTTATGTAAAGAATTCTATTAAAATCCATCAAACTGTTCATTTCTTCCTGGTGAAATCACGAAAACTCCTTCTTCATTCATCAAGGCACACACACACTTTGGTTGGTTGGTGTTCACCAAGCGTTGCCGTGCCACCCAACATTGCTGTGAATCAACTTCTATAGATCAATGCCACGCCACGACCACCCATTTCATCTGATGTTTCCTTCTAGCTGCCACTGCCAAGTCCCAGCAGATTTGTTAAGAACTCACTTGCTTATCTGGAGCAGAACAAAATTCTTCCTGTACGAAGGATTTCCATGATTCTTTTTCTTCTTATACTTCTTGATGCTCATTTTGAAACGTCAACAACGTGGTGGGTGCGTTCATTGTGTACTCGTACACCACAACACCGTTTGCCTTCGAGTGTGTCACCGTAAAGTCTCGGAATGCAAATTTACAGTATGACACGCATTCCAACAAGGATGCGCCACCAAAGGAGAAGGGGTATGTGAAAATGGCAGCCTCCTATGCAGTGTGATTTTCGGAATGCGATGTGCAAATGCATGCGAGCGCTATTATCCTTGTGCGGTGGCAAGAATTTCATGTGAGTGAGTGAGAATTTCTCTTAAGGTGCAGTGCAAGTGCAGTGGCGGTAAAGAGGCGCGCTGGTGATAGTGCGATGGAAGGATTTTTCATCCGCGGTTGGTTTGTAAGTGATGCGCCACGATTTTATTTTTTCAGTTTCTCCTGTATGGATCGCGGTGCCATGGGGATTTTGTTGTGGGCTATGATTTTTTGAAGTGAATTTTTAATTTTGGTAGATAATTCTGTCACACACACGTGGTGAGGAGAGTTCAGGAAGAGGATAAAGAATGTGGGGGATATGGTTTCTTAAACCACTCTTTGGAAGAAAGGATTTGGATTTGATACCTGTACCTACTTTTTGCTTAGTAAAGTACAGCAAGTCCTTAGCCATCCCCCTCTGTGAAACTCTTCTGTTTGCTTTTGGTTTCCAGTGCTGCCATTCTACGCCGGAAATCTATTCCTCACTAGTGCATGATTTCCTGTTATCGGTTCAAATCGCACATCCACTCCATTCCTTCCTCCGTCCATTGTTGAACCCAACCGCTAGTCTCACCGACCTTTACTCAGAGCACATTTGTGCTGATTCTGTCTGTTTAAGGAAACAGCATATCATCTTCTTTATATGTATTTGAAAAATTGCAAAAAGCCCAAAAGACGATAGCTAGGAGGTACCTGGGTATTTCATTTCTTTGAAAATTTACCGTTTCTTCTACCACATCCTTGCATTGGTGCCACCACTAGGACAACCCTCTTACCAGCCAACCTGCAATGCAACATTCAGGAAATGAGTAACGACGGCGACAAGGATGACGTACGCAACGTACCGGGTACCGTTGTATACACCACATAACGGGATATGGTAAAATATGGAATTTTTCCTGAAATCTGAGTTCGTTATATCCTGTGGAGAAGATGAGAAATATGTGTATTTTCCATTTTCCCATTTCCTCCTCACTGTACACCTCTCTCTCTCTCTCTCTATCTCTCTATTTTTTTTTTGCAGAAACCACGGCGAACAGGATAAAGCTGCACTATTTTCCTACTCCTGGTCCTGGCTGTGCCATGCAATTTTCGTTTTTGCCATTTCAGCATTTTTACCCGACATTTGCGGTTGGGTGAGGCGGGCGGGGGTAAGACAAACTTGTGCAGTTCATATTTTTAATACACTTTGGGTATTTTATCTTGGGGGCTGCAGCGAATTGTAAACATAACGGATGAAAGGATCTTTTTCATCGCAGAACTAATGTGATAATTGCTATTGCCTTACCAGTATAGTAGAGGTTGGTGAGGGGGTGAACGGGTTTGTGTTGAGCAAAGGATATTGGAAAGCTGTTCCGGCGATTGCAATGTATTTTTAACGCCCTTTTGTTATATATGGGGCACTTGAACGTTGTGAGTTAGTAGTGGTGAAGCAATTCCAATTTTGTAAATGGATCAATCGCATTTTTGTAGGTTAGTGGTGCACCTAGTCAAGGAAACTGGTAAAGTCCAAGAGTAATTGAAACAAAGGAGAGTGGAATTTTATACCATGTAATATTGGAGATTCGCAGATATAAAATATTTGGAAAGAAGCCATTTTAAAATCCTTCCCAACATATTGTATGAACACCACAAGCCTCTCTGTAATACACTAATCGGCACGTAACAGTATGGCTACCGACCTGACATATTGACGAATAACACAGGCAAATACTAGAACTTATTTAGTCGTACTGCCCGTTAGAAAAGATGCGTTTACTCTTCTTAGCGGTGCTCTATACATAGAGGTTGTCTTATGAATACTGTGATCATTCTAGTTTAGCGTCGCGTCGATTGTTCAGCGTAATAGCAGAAGTATTTTCTTTAGGACTTTTTGTGGATGCCGTGGACGAAGAATTACTGATTCGATTCCACTTCCTCCAGACTCACCATCTTTTAATCGACAGCCGTAAGATGAGACTAGACCAGACGACATTTACTTATTTACTTACTTAGGTGGCGCTACAGCCCTGGTGGACCAAAGCCTCAATCAACAACTCTTTCCAGTTAGCCCGGTCCTTAGCTAACTACCTCCGGTTGCGCACTTCAAGTTGGTTGAGGTCTTGTTCTACTTGTTCTACTCCTCTGCTGCGCTGACCATCCGGGTAAGAGTCGAATATTCTCCGAGACGGAGCGTTGATGTCCATACGCTCTACATGTCCTATCCATCTTAAGCGCCCATTGTGCATTTTTTTGAACAGGTTGATGTCGCTGTACAGCTCGTATAGTTCGTGGTTGAATCTTCTCCTCCAGAACCCGTTAACGCAAGCGGGACCGAATATCTTACGAAGCATTTTTCTCTCGAAGCGACCAAGGATATCTTCATCCGCTTTCGATAAAGTCCATGCTTCAGCTCTTTATAGCAAGACTGGGATGATAAGAATCTTATAGTCCCCTTAGTCGATCGAGAAAGGACTTTACTACTCAATTGGCTTCTTAGCGCAAAGAAACTGCGGTTGGCAAGAGTAATCCTTCGTTTGATTTCCGACGAAATTGTTATGGCAGAGCCGAGGTAGACAAAGTCCTTTACTACCTCGAAGTTGTCTATTATGACGTTCTGTCCAATTCGTCGATGTTGGGTGTCCCTTTTTGTTGACAGCATATATTTTGTCTTACCCTCGTTTACCGCTAAACCCATTTTAGCCGCTTCCATTTCTATACTCGGGAGCGCACGTGACAGCTCGCTGTGTTCTACCAATGATGTCAATATCGTCGGCGTATGCAAGTAGTTGAACGGACTCTTAATAGGTCGTTCTTTGTGTGTCGACTTCTGAGTTTCGAACAATTCTTTCAAGTATGATGTTGAAGAAGTCGCATGACAGCGCATCACCTTGTCTGAATTCCTTTTGACATCGAAGGTCTCGGTGAGGTCATTACCGACCTTGATGGAGCAGAGAGAGCTTTCTCCATCGTCATCCTGCACAGACGATGAGTTTGGCAGGGATGTCAAAACTAAACATAGCTCTATACCGTCCATCTCCCCAGAGTTGTCATAAGCGGCCTTGAAATCGAAGAACAGGTGGTGGGTATCGATTTGGACTTCTTGGTTTTTTTCAGGATCTGCCTTAGTGTGAAAATTTGGTCTATAGTAGACGTTCCTGGCCTGAAACCGCCAATCAGGTTGTTGACAAAAGATTTCAGTCGTTCACACAATATGGCAGATAAAATCTTGTAGGCGATGTTGAGGAGACTGATGCCCATTCTGTAAATGAAGCAGTTGAGTGGGTCTCCTTTCTTGTGGATCGGGCAAATGATGCTAAGATTCCATTCATCTGGCATACTTTCATCTGACCAAATCTTAGAGATGAGTTGGTGTATACTCACTTCCAAGTAATCTCCAGCTGCTTTAAATAGCTCTGCAGGTCCAGCAGCCTTGTTAATCTGGATATTGCTATCCTCACTTCGTTTTGATCAGGTGGATGAGAGTTTTGGATATCATCATCTAAATTGCCAGACGTCAAGGAAGACCTGTTATTTTGTTTTAAGGACAAGGTTTTCGCAGATGCAAGGGCAAAGTCCAAAACACCGATCGGAAGTTAAAAAGATAAGCATCCCTTTCGACACGTTGTTCGAATATATATATACATAGAGTACCTGTATAGTAAACCTGTTACACGCGAAGACTGATTGGTTTATTTTTGTAGGGAAAACTCGACCCATCTAGAAGTGAATAAACTTAAACTAACTTCCTTTCAAAACCGTATCAAGTTTCCCGTGGGCAGAATAATTAATCAAAAACTCAATTCACCTCCAATACATACTTCCTCAAAAATTCAATCCAATAACAATGAGAATTCCACTTAGGCAAATGCTCCAAAAGATGCATTTATCATTTCAATATCATCTTGTCTATCAATTACTCAATTAAAATTTTCCAATTTAATCACTCGGAATAATTCATCGCATTTTAGATATCTCGCCATCTTGCCACCTAGCAATTTCCATCTCCATCTCCATCTCCATCGCCATCTCTTGTTCAAATCAAAAAGCAGAAAATCCATTAACAGTTTAAATAACAACGAACCAGTGCCACCCCCATCGTCGCATCGTCTCGCTCGATACCGAAAACCCCAAGTAGAAATCATTTGCAATTAATTAGAGAATAACAGTGATAATAAAATCGGGAGTGGCAATAACTTATTCCCTTTCAACTTCGCATTGAACCATTGTGATCTAACCAACCATTCAGGATTCAGCCTCCTCTTGGTCATTTCTGGATGAAGGGAATTCCATCAACGGTTTTATTGTTGTTCTCCATAATGGGGTCGCTCGCTGGGCGGAAGGAACTCAACTACTCAAATTGAAGAGGAGTCCTTGCAGCGTTGAATTTTTGTGTTTTGTCGGGAGGAAAAATTATTATCTCTCCTCCATGACCCTGGAATATTAATTATGACTCCATGGGTGGTTGGGCGCCGACTATTGCGGCCATATGTCGACACCCAGCAAATATTCGTTTTTATTAATTACTGCGCTGCGAAAGGACAGCGCAACATTTTGTGGGATAAAAGAAAGTAGTCCACAGGATCCGAATGAAGGTGCAGATGTGTGAGATGTTTTCGTCCTTTGTTTCGGGCGGGACGTTGCTCTTTTATTTCAGTTTCTCTTGTTCACAAGGACGACAACGACTATGATGCTGATGATGATGTGACCGCACAGATTGGATGGGCCAACAGGGAAAAGATGGAGATGCAAGTAAGCGAGCAGAGCGACGACTGTGTGTAGGTTATACGCATTAAGTACAAATGCCGCAGGATCATAAACTGAAGCAGAAAAAGGAATTAACTTGGCTAATTGCGATTTAAGTTTCGTTTTCGGAGCTATAGAGAGTTCCGACAAGTCTGGTAATTAAATATCCCGAAAATAACGTCTCTCCATTCTCTCTCCGTATTTAGTCGCGACAAAAGAATAAAGGACGAAGGGATGGATGGAAATTTTATGGGCGGATAGTTAAAATCCAAAGGAGATTTACTTTAGTGTTATGATTACTTTGCGTTTTATTATTTTTACCTTGTGTTAGTTTGGGGAAAGGGAATCCAGGGGCACACAGCTTTTAAGAGTATTAACCGGGGACAAATTATAGTGCTGAACGCGTTTCTACTTTATGATGCATAAAAACCTGATGGACAAACACATGCCAACAAGTGTGAAGAATTTATGAAACGAATTAAGAAGTGGAACGAATTTAATACCCCCAATAAAGTGGGAGCTGCAGTTATGAATAAGGCTTTTATTTAAGCAGTAATGCCGGAGTGTTAAGCTATAGAATTTGCATTATTTATTTTGTTTGTTTTATGAATGAGTTAGTAGCTTGATAAGTCTTGACACCGCTTTTTTATGTGGATCGTAACTTGTGTCCTTTTTTTTTTGTAAATTGTTATGAGTGGTCTTATATGCTGAGTACTGTTACAATTGTATTATTTTATGTATAAGGGCTTGTAGTTATAGAAATTAATTATGTAAGTAGGTGTATAGCAAACATTATAATTAAGTGGCGCCCGACGTTTATTGCAGATTAAGAGAACTATGGTTCGTCATGAAAATTAAATTCATTTGTTAATGCAGTGATTTTTTATTTTAAAGATACTAATATCCCGTGCAATTAACAAAAATATTCAAAAACCAAGAATATGCCGAAGTACTAACCCACAATTCTTAATTCTCTATAGCTTATTTTGTTTTCGGGCAAAATGTATAGCTTGCTCCCTCTTATGAGGATGTTCTGACCACAAAGGTGAGGTATCTAAGCCGTGAACTCGTTTTGTCAACACCTCAATGGTCGGGATTAACTTGTGAGTTCATCTGCCTTTTGTAGTATTTTCCCACAGGGCTTGCCATCAAGCCATTTAATCCGCCTTCTAATTTTTCGAATCCTTTTAATTGCACTTGCCTTTTATTGGCTCGATACTCTCCTTCTATAGATCCTTAGCATCTCGTCCGCATATCTATTAATAACATGGAATCCATTCATTTTTTTCATGCGTTTTGCTGACAAAATGCTGTCTAAACTGTATATGTGTACGCATTACTGAAACATGTTTTAAAGATTTAAAAGGGAAACATTTTTTCAGATACTGCTGCTTTCATCAGTAAGTTCCAAAGAACTGTAAGCTATGCTTCTTGAGAGCTTTATAAACTTTTTCCCGATCTACATTCGGAACTGATTCCTTACTTTCAGACACAATTCACACCAGATTTTCTGTGACGTTGACCGGTTAATATCCCTCGTCTCATGGATATGCGGTTCGATACTATTACATAAGAATTACAGCTGCTCTGTAGGTCTAAAGTTGTCTTTCCCTGCATTCATGGATAGCTCAGTCAATGTACTGATTGAATATCATACAATGGAATAAAAGAAAGTGAGATATCGGATTAGCATGCATCAGGACTTTAATTGATTTTTGGGTTTCTAATGACTATAGCCAAAGAAGGAATAATTCTCTGTGATGCAGAAATATTTAGGCGTTGCTCATAAGAAACTCGCACCATTCCACATAAAGCAGAAAATATTATAGACCAAAGCCCTAAAACTTAGTCTGTTCGATTTGAGTGGTTCTCCCATCTGCGAATCTTGTAGAAAAGGCAACGACTCTGACAGACATTTTATTTTTGACTGTGCAGTCTTCAGGGCACCATGGTGTAGTGGTAAGTGCGTTGGACTACTACGCAATGCTGCTCTGGCTTAATCCTAGCAAAACACTTAAGAGTTTTTTCACCGTGCCGCCTGTTCCGAATGTCTGACAAGCAATCAAAGAGTATTATTTGTCAATGAGCTTCTCAATAGGCGTGTCTTTTTTCAAACCTTTATAGGCTAAACATGTTTCCGCAACATGTTTTAAATGTAAAATACAACAAAACCTTAGCCTGGATAATTATCCAGTCTTATTTTTGTATGGAAAGCTTTTTCGAAATCTATATAGATTTGAAAAAAAAAGCCTAATATATTGTTCGGAGTCGGCAAAAAACTGTAGGTCCCTTCCATTCGTGCCATGCACACACAAATAGTTGTGAGAAGCATGCCCTAGTTTACCCCGAGCTGTAGCACCACCTAAAGTAAAGTCTTCAGGTGGCGGATTTCTGGCACTGATCTGGTGCCTATTACACAGCACGACAAGTCGACAAGTCTTAATTTACGTGTCGAACTATGCTTGTCCGACAAGTACAAATCAATTCCGTAACAGAACTCCAACCGTTGCACTTGTCAAAAGAATTAATTTCCCTTGACTTGTCGGCATTCGTCGACAAGTGTTTTACAAGTGAAAATGGCGAAAATCGCGGCGGACAAAAAAAAAATGCTATTTTACGTAGTGGACTGCATTTGATTGTTTATTCTGACAGGAAGATTATGTGCAGTTGATTGAGATAAGTGAAATTTTTCAATAAACAGATTATCGCTTACATCGAAATTAATTCTTGGCTTAAGAACTTTTCACCTGTGACGAGGTTCACTGTTATCAACTACCAAACTCAGGCAAGAAAGTACATTTTTAATTAAATATTATATTATTTCTATATTTGTATTCTGCTTTTTCAAAGATATTGCATAAAAAATGCACTTGTCAGTTTTTGACAATATTCCAATCACCTGTCCTAATTGAACAACAATTCTACAAGTGTTTCTCGACACTTGTCATGTTCTGTTACAGAAAGAGGGAAATTATATAATTCCCCACTTGTCATCTTTGCTCGCGACAATTGTCGAAGAGCTAACGGGCTTGTAGTTTTGTGTTACACAGTTTTTTACAAGTTGTCGAAATTCACTTGTCCTACAAGTACTTGTCGCGCTCTGTTACAGGCCCCTGGTCAGTGCTGAAATTTGAGCTCCTTACCATAAAAAAACTTTCTTTAAAAGACGAGTAAAAACTTATTAAAGTTAGATTCTTTACCTGGCGGGTAGAATGGATCAATCTTTGAGTCTGAGGGCTTTAGTAGGATTAGTACCTACATTCAAAAAAAAAAATTGTATTAATTCAAACTAGGGCACTCCTTTGTTGGATTAAGGTCTTATCTTGAGGTTATCAGGTATTATCTCTTACTTCTATACGATTACTCGCCATCCAAAAATATTCAAAGTCTATAAAGCATATCATCAAACCAGCATGCCGAATTCACTTACGAGTTTGCTAATTTTTACCCACTTAACCGGAAAATTCTCATTTTAATCCCAAAAAATAAATGCGTACAACAAATTATTGAACACCTCTCCTAAGCCCGCCCGACTAATTAATTGTGTATGAACAAATCGCAAAGGATTCATATTCTCATTCGCAATCGAAAATTTCAAAACACATTATAAATTCATTTTAAATAAATGTTCAATTTATTTTTCTAATTAAATCTCCTGTATAAAATAAATGCGTCAATGTCCACCACCCCCAGTTGCCAGTAGAGATTCACAATTCCATGAACGTGGAAATTTAAATTCCTACAATTTGCAAGAGCACCTACCGCACTCCGCCATACCTATATTATGTGATAATCACCACATTCACCACGGTGACAAAATTCCCATATTCAATTGGCAAACGATATAACCAAACGGAAACCAATTTTTGACAAAATCATACAAAAAAAAAAACAAATACAATTTTTAATACGCTCAATTGACCGTTAGAATAGCTCTTATCATTTGCTACAAATGGAATCGAACCAAAGCCGCGCCACGCTAAATTCTATCTGCCACTGCCACTAAAATTATTTTCCATCCACACGAATACGGGACATTTGAAATTGACCACGAAAAAAAAAAAAAAAAAAAAACAACAATTTCACAGTACACCTCCAGTGTTTGCGTCGATTTAGTTTGCATAGTGAAGCCAAATATTACACCGGAGTGGCACCACCGCTGCTGCCACTATCGAAATTTGTTACTGCGTGTATACAGTAGTGGTGGTGATGGTGTATACGCCCCGCGAAAATTAATGCAGCAGCGCGGCGACAACATTGCGATGGTCAATTCGCACTTTTGTCCTTTTTGGCCAGCCGAGCTCGAGGATATGAACTGGAAACGTGTAAAAAGTGGTTCCGTTACAAAAACGGGTTGAATGCGCTTTTTAGAAAGTTAAAGTGGGTGATGGGGTTCTAAAAAATAAAAATTTTATATTGCAATTCTGAGAGCTATCATCATTTGGTTTTGTATTTAATTTTAACTGAGTGGGAGCGCGAATGGTAATCCCACTCTCCACAGCCCGCTTCTGGATAACCAAAGTGAGCAGACAAATGGAAATTGTGCAGTAGTTTTGTCAGTGCACTGTCACTAATTGATATCGCATGGCGGTTGTCTGCTTCCGGCGATGGTTTTGCCACGCGCTGCCATAGTGGTCATTTTTGGCCTCGAGAGTTTTTTATATTTCACAGTGTATTCAAATCGATGCAAAGGTTTGTATCCACCACTGAAAATATTTTCGGAAGATATAGGTCTTAAGTTAAAAGAAAGAAGTACTACAGTGTCCCAGGGCAGGGTTGCTAAATGACACACTTTTTGGTTTTTTATACATTTTACCGTAAAAAAGGGTATAAAAGTGTATTAAAATGTACAAAGTGTAATTAAGTATATAAAAGTGTATTATAGTGTATAAAAGTGTATAAAAGTGTAAAAAAGTATCTTAAAGTGTATACAATTATGTATGACTATTATAATTTTTTTTCAGTTTTATACCTATTACTTGCTTTTATGCACTTTTATACACTTTTATACACCAGCAATATTTTTCAGATGTATAATACACACTTTTATACACGTAAAAAAGTATGTATAATACGCCAACTACTATACGTCTACAACCCTGACCAAGGGTAGTACAAATTTCTGGTCATTTGTATGACATTCCAGCTGACAGGTCTTTGGACAAAGCCAATCTGCCTACTGCACATTTTGCAGCTAGTCCAACGCTTCCAGATTGAGCTTTGCCTCCGCCACTCGTACAGTTGCAAGAGTACTTAAAGATGTTAACAATCACAAACCCGCCGGGCCAGACGGTATATCTGTATTCTTCCACGCTGGCAAAACTATTTCTACTACTCTGGAATCTTTCTGAGTAGATGGAAAACAGCATTTGTCCAGCCCATCCCTAAAAAGGCGAATCTTCCTCTCTGTCCAGTATCCGACCCATAGCACTTACGTCCTTTCTTTCCGAAGGTCATGGAAACGCTGATAAACCGTCAGCTAATGAAATATCTTGAATCACGAAAGCTTCTCAATGACCGGCAATATGGCTTCCGAAGCAAAAGATCCACTGGTGATCTGATGTCATATCTCAATGAAAAGTGGAATAAATCTCTTCATCACTCTGGTGAGTGTAATGCCAGAACTACATCGGAACAAAAGTGATAAAAAGTAGAAGTGTGCACACACTGAAAGCTCACTCAATTCCAACTGACCAACAGCGCCATTGACGGATGAAATTGTTATTTGTTTGACATTTGAAAGCTCCAGGAAATGTATTTCTCCGCAACCATGCACATTTATTCGTTAATAGTGGATGAATAATAAAAAGGAAAATTGGTTTCAAGCCTGAAATTCTAAAAAAATGTACGGGAATAATAAAATCGGTATTTGCTTTCGTGAATATACGTCTAAAATCATCTTTTAATTTCATCGGGAATCAGCTGGTATGCAAAAAAGTGAAGAAGCGCCTTCTATTGTCGAGCATTTTATACGAAATCCAATTATAACTACTGGAATTGGTTTTAGTATTTGGTTGGAAGAACTACTGGAAAGCTTTTGTGCAACATCACCGCGGCGAAAGCTAGGGTATGCTCTAGCTTTAGCCGCGGTGAGTTTTATTCATTTGAGAGGAAATGATACAGATGTGCCTGCGATGGAAGAGTACAACCTATTGTTTTGACTTCGTTGTACTTTTTGTCACTTTTGTTCCGATGTAGTTCTGGCTTAAGATTGTTGCACTCAATATTTCAAAATCTTTTGACAGAGTTTTTTTTGTCGAAAATGACTGCATATGGCTTCGATGAACATTTTCTTCTTACTTACTTAGTTGGCGCTACAGCTCGAGGTGAACCTGGGCCTGCTTCTCGCAACCATTTGTGTGTGCGTGCTATATTTTTTTTTGCACGAATGGAAGGGACCTACAGTTTTTTGCCGACTCCGAACGGCGAGTTGAGAAGCTCAATCGTGACAAATGATACTCTTTGATGCTTGTCAGACATTCGAAAGAGGTGGGCACTGTGAAAAACTTTTAGGTGTTTGCGGCGGGATTCGAACCCAAGACCGCTGGCCCAGTAGTCCGACGCACTAACCACTTGCGCTACGGTGCCCACACATTTTCTTCAATAGATTAAAAAACTACCTTTCGGGCCGGGCCATTCATTACAATTCTGCAATTCACCCTATAAATGCTGGTATCACCCAGGGCTGAGTTTTGTCTCCCACACTCTTTCTTACTTTCATAAATAATCTTTTGTCTACCATATCTAATCCAATACATTCCTTCGCTGATGATAGTCGATAGCACCTTCGGCTTTACATATTTGTTTCTAGATTCACGTCCCTGCTCTTCGGCTGTGGAACTGGAACGGTCGCATATGTTAAACTCATTAAATTCCGACCTTGACAGCATAGCCATCGTATCGTATAGATAAAAGATTGGAATTTTGTACTTCAAAAACTCAGTGCTGTCTTCATTCCCATGTTTCCCATCCATGAATGGCTCTTGTATTGTTGAAACCAAAAAGCTTTCCATTCTCGGTATGTGTGTTAATGCCAACCTACGTTGGAGTGACCACATATTCAAAGTCGCCAAAAACTCCGCGATATGTCTAGGTTTCCTTCAACGATATAAACAATTCACCCCTTCTGATCTAGCTATAATTTATAAGGCCCCAAGCTCGAGTACAATGCTAGTGTCTGGTTGGGCGCTCCAAAAACATAACTACACTTGATCGATAGAATACAAAAACGCGCAATAAAACTTATAGGGGATAGAAACATCACTGAGTCAATTGAAAAGCCTTAAAATAATTTCAAAACCATCAAATAAAGTCCATTTTTTAAGAATTTGACTCAGGACATCAAACAAATTGCCCAACTGGGACCTTGGTTAGACTAAATCGATGACCCAGCAATTTTATGAACTTTTTAAAGGTTTTCAAACATTTAGTTCACTTTAAAAACTATCCAAGTACTCAACGAAGTCAACTTCAGAATTAAATCGATTTTAGTGTCAAGGATGACAGTACGCGAAATCAAAACATGAAATGCGACTGGTGCTCTCCAAAATGTTATCCCAGGTTTCCGCCCAGCTTCTATGTAAATCCCGGTCGTTCCGAGTATCCAAATCCGGGAAACATCGAACAGCTGCACAGTCTTACACATCAAATAATGCCAAAGTTCTTTGATGGCATCGAACTAGGACTCCGCAATTGCTTGGCTCCGGACAAAATTATAACAATGAATTGGATTTTAAGTCACACAAGACCGTCGGGCTTTCGAATTGGTGGTATCTATTGTACACGCCGTTTTGATGATATTTTGGTTTGTATTGGTGTATCTATGTATTGTAAATGAATATGTATAATGTTTTCAATTGAACAGGAAACTCCAATGGTATACGCTGACATAAACCCCAGTTCGTTGTCGTCAAATTTTGGATTCCTTTACTATCCATGGCAGAATCTACGCCTTGCGGCGTTACTTCAAAAGTCCAGAGCTCTTTTCCATAAAAACTTCTCGGCGGAACTACGTAGTCCAAGTTCGACGTACACGGCGACCGTATACAATCCTTCCAAAGAGCAAGGTCGGTGTACCCTGTCGGTTCTGCGTAGCATTACGAATCATGTTGCTTTGGGGGCTGAACTGCTGGTCGAATGGAACAAACCGAAACACACAAAGGCTGATTTGGCATTGGCAATGAGGTACGGTTTTTTTTTTCTTATGAGAACTATGCATAAACATTGAATTGAACTTTTGAACGCTCCGGCGATAGGTATACCCGGCATCGGTACTCATCGGCGTTGACTGTGTCACGGCAGGGATTCGATGTCAGTTACTGGCAACGTGTCCACCAATCCATTCAAATGGGCAGCTCATTGGCATTCAACAGGAACACCCGCAAGGCCATTGCGTCCATATTTTATCAGTGGGAGTTCCAAGACACCACTGTACGTGGTATGGTCGACTCTGATGTTTCTGTCGGTTTCATGTACTACAGGTGGGTGGTGTGGGTGGACGATTTGACCTTCTGTTTTAATCGATTTAAATTTTTTTTTTGTCAGGTCATTATCACACGTCCCATGTGCGTTTGGACTGAGCTTGCTGTTATGCGTTCCCACCAATCGGTTCACCTTCGGGATTAAAATGGATTTGGACCCGAACATAAGCTGTGGATAGTGTCTGTGTGATTTTCGGTTTATTCGGTGATTATATTTTGAGAGAGATGTTATTCATTTCATATTTTCCAAGCGAAATAAAGAATGAAAATGATTTTGTAAATACAGCAATGCAGGTGGTAGATACTTTTTGTGTGAATGATCCAATTTCGAAATGGATTTTGATACTAGAAAATTGATATCACTGCTCTCTCATCTCTCTTCGACTAGTCTCTCTCTCTCTTCGACATATTTCTTCAGTAGAAACGCTTCCCGAGTCCCAGTTGAGGAGACTGAGCATTTCAAGCAATGAATATCCATTCCCATGAAACTACATACTCACAACTAGATGGCACTGGCATTAGCTCGGCGCAACTGTGGTTTTTTAATAGACTCTGCATAACTCGGAGCCTAAAGCTCTTTTAGCGTATAATCAACGTGGGCTGAGAGAAAACTAACAGGACACCGAAGATTTGAAGATTAAGTTTGGAGCGCACTGCGAAATACAGTAGTGGCGGTATTTCCATGTCAAGTGTCATATTTCCTTGGCATTTAAGTTTCAAATAGTTGTTCCTTGTTTTTTTTTTAGTTGCAAGGCTTACGGTTCAAGAAGGTATCCAAGATGTTAATTTATAGAAATGCAGTCATCGATACCCGTTGAATAAATCAAGGGGAATACTTTCAGTTATGGCATTTCAAAACTACGTCAGACACAATATTCTTCATGCATAGTTGAGCAAAACTCATTTGCATCCAGTTTCTTAGCGTAAAACTTTCCCTCCGCATTAGTTTTCCAAAATTCTCTACATTCCTCTTTCCTTTAATCGTTCGCTCATCCCCCCCCGAAAAGGCAAAAAGTTATGAGAATAACGATATCCTAGCCAAGAATCCTGCTTTACTTCAGTCAAAAATGCCATTCCTTTCACACAAAAATTAATTTCATTAAAATTAACCAAAAACTTTCTTCCCATTCCTGAAGGACATGCAAACATACCTACACCATCAAGAAGACGAGAAGCGGAAGAAGAAGAAGATCTACAACGTAAATGTAACAAATTTCGAACTATTCTCACCATTTATCCCCAGAATATGCTCCATTCGGGAATTTCTCTCCAACCGAAGCAAACCACTCATTCTCATCCTTAGTCATGGGGCCGCGCCGGGGCGGTGGTCCTTGGGGTCCCTTTGTTAAGGAACTCGTATACAAAATGCTATTTAAAAAATGCCCTTCTGGTTAATTTATTGCTATCGGAGTACTTTCCTCCAAATATACGCTTAATTTGCGAGTAACAAATAAATAATTTCACTAATTTCGAGGCTAGAAACTTTTAAGGAAGCGAAAACTTTTCCCCAAAAAATCATCCTACCAGCCCAGCAGCCACTTGAAGCATGCCAAATGTTGCCAATAAACGAAGCACGGCTTGGCCAGATATTTTCGCTGTACTACTTCAAAATGTCGCCAACTATGACAGGTTTCTTAGCGGGTGACGGGGGGTACAGGCGTACAGGGATGGCAGAAGAGGGGAAATAACTTAATTTGTTATTTGGCATGGCTTGGCAGTTATCCCCCACTCGGAACGAGTATAAGCGAAATGGCGCAACGCACCCGCGAATTTTCATTATGGTTATTAGACGATGCTCCTCTGGTGTGGTGTCAGTGTTGGGCGCCATATGCCAGTCTAACGACAAGATGAAGTAGGACAAAGTTGTTGGTTCCTGGCAAAGTTCCCTGGTGTTGAGGCAAATTGTTTTACGAAACATTTTTCGACAGGTGAAACGCACTTTTGTTGATGTTATTTGAATTTTTCTTTCCTTTTCCCTTTATTTTGTATTTGGTAAGATGACAAACTGTGGCAAAGAGGACATTTTGTTTTCCTTTAGGACCGACATCTGTTTATGTTTCACATGATTGCTGTGGCAGATTTGGAAAAGTTAAAATGGGCGGTTGTATTTTGTAGGCAGTCGGGAAAAAGGGTTGCGTTCACGCTGCCATTTCGTGGATGGAGGAAATTATATGCGAAACAATTTGCCAGTTTTGAGGGGGAAATTTGCATTTACATACGAGACTTTGGCTTTTCGGAAGTTGTCAGAAATTATGAGTTAGACCAAGAGGAAAGTTTGCAAATGTTGTTCGAAAAGTTTTTGGGTAAATTGAGGACATTTTTTTTTTTGCTCTCTTTTTACAATATCTACCCACGACTTGGTGGCAAATGTTGTAAAATGAAACGATTTATAGTAGGTGTGCAAGGTGTGTAAAGGAAGGTAATGTACTAATGTTGGATCGAGTTTCTATACAGCGTTCTTGAAGTGCTGTAAATATAGTTAAAAATCTTTTATTAGTGAACGAATTTGGAAAATGAGAAAAGGGAGATCTATCCTCAAACCTTTCTTTTTAGATCATTTGAGAAAATCCCCCATCACTGTCCTGAGAGTTTCAGATGTTAGGGTTCTTATCTTAGGTCTGATATTTCTTTTTAAACGTAGTACTCTAGATCCAAAAAAAAAAACCATTGTGACTTGTTTTCATAGAAATCTTCTTTCAAGTGATCTCGAAAGCATATCGATCCGGAGAATCGGTCAGCCAAGTCAGTCAGAGAATTGCCACCTTCATATTAATGTATGTGGGAGTTTTTAGTTCGTGGGATATTTGGTTTTTTTTCTGGTATCTGGTCTTGGCCATAAGTTGGGTGGTGCTGTGACACTATCATTGCTGTGTAGCCATCATTCTCTGAGTAGTTTTGCTTGTACCTATTCATTCATTGGCTACATAGAAGAGTGGTTGTACTGTCTATTAGCAGTGATTATATAGATTTTTCCAACAAGAGATTTCCGCTATTCTGCCATCTGTCAAAAAATATGCTGACATAGATAAAAAAAACGCTTCAAGGAAATCCTTAAAATTCACTGCAAGAATGATGAAAATTTCCCTAAAAAAGTTCGTCTAGTTACTACTTTTCTCCGTCGCACAGTGGTTGGATTCACTAATCTAGCGGGACAAAATGTAAAAATCAAAGCCAAGCAAACTGCCTCAAAATGATATGGCTTACTTCGCAATACAATAGGTAACTGTAGTTAATTTTTTGTTTGTTGATCTCTTTCACTGGTCAGAAAATACTAAGCTTAGAAGTTAGTAGTTGATGAAAGCCACTTAGCGATAGCAGAAAAATGATAGTATAACGTATAACGGTACATCTATTGCAATACATTTTTTTTTCTTGAAGAGAATTGCTTATGGGTAATAAAAAAACGATTACATAAATTAATAAGTTTATTAAATAATTTTGTTGTAGTTTTTTAAATACAACGCGAAAAATTAGGCTTGAAATTTTAGTTTTGCATTTTCAACTAGAATAAAACTAAATAGTTCCGCTGAGTTCCAGCTCGAAATTTATAAAAGGTAGTTCTGTGAAGTATTGGCTTTTAGGTAAAATAAAAACTTTTTGCGCGTTTTTGCGACCCCCATACAAATATTTTCACTTTTCAGAATGGTCTCCCCAAATAACGATTCAACAATTTTTTGAAATTTGGGCGCAAACTGTTAAAACAAAAAGGATTGATGTGGTAAGAGCGTTTGTTATTGCCAATTTGAACTTTCGGAGATGTCTCAAGATGCTGGAAAAAAGAACGAATACTTCCATCAAAAACTCCTTCTGGTAAGAGGGACCTTGCCTTGTATAACGGACGGAGGACATTCAAAAAAAGGTCGAAAGAACAAAAATGCGTTTCTAGGAATGTTGAGAAATGTCAAAAACACGCAAAGTTCAAAATTTAATAAATTCAATGAGCCACTGTGCGTCGTTGGGAATACCTTCCCACCCAGAAATTGTCGAATGGGTTCAGAAATCTGAGCAATTGGGATAGTTTTGTGAGGTGAAGAGCCGAAATAGTGCCCGCCGAGCAAGAACAACTGGAAATATTGCTTCTAGTTCCCAGAGTTATCGATTTTAGAAATTGGGCAGATCAAACAACAATCCTTCACCAAATACTGCATAAAGACTTTGGTTATTAGGCCAGTTGGGTTCAGTTGATGCAAGAACTTAAGTCTGTCGACCATCAGCAGCGTCGTATCTTTGCCATTTGGGTGTTGGAAATGCATGAAATTGATCAAAAATATGACCGGGAAATCATTCTGAGCGATGAGACACAATCCCATCCTCAAGGCATTACTAATAAGCAGAATTGCCGTTTTTGGAACTCAGCAAATCCAAGAATGATTTTCGATAAGCCTCTTTACCTACAAAGTGTTACCGTTTGATGCTGTGTTTGGGCCGTATTTCTTTGAAAATAAAGCAGGTGCGGTTATTACAGTATACTGGATTACGCTTTCGAACCATATGGCCAATGAATTTTTATGGCCGAAACAAGACATAAGTGTCAAAATCATTGTTTATTGGCTCACTTCTCGAAATCGGCCGTCAAAATCATGCGATCTAACCCCATGCATCTTTTTTCTTTGGGGCCATGGGCCATGGCTTATCCCAACGCTCCTCAGTGAATCAAAGCACTCCAAAGAACCGCGAATTGTGATGCAAAATGTAATCAAAAGAGCCTGGATATGCAACAGGATTCCTGGATGTCATTTAGCTGTTATATTTTTTTCCATTTCCATTTACATTTTCTAAGATTATAAATATTATAACGTAAAATAGAATGTTAGACTTAGGACTGATCATACCGATTGATATAAACTATGAAATATATGGTCCTTCGAGCCGGATGAAATTAAAGTCTATTTTGGGTTTTGTTACAGTACTCGAAGATGAAATTAGTTTGAAAACATAACATAACTGTATTGCTGAGTCCTTAGTAATCAACTCAAAACTATGCAAAACTCTTATTAAAGGTAATCCTTCTTCTATCGATTAACATAAAAATCTGTACGCGAATTTTACTTTTGTGAAAAGGGAACCAACATCGAATAATTACCTCTACGTTCTATTTCTAAAAAAAAAAACACAAATTTAATTTCTTCTTTCTCAACTCATCTGGTCATCAACTTAAGTTGACACAATTCCACCCACGAAAAGGATTTCTACGAGTTTTAAATAGAATTGCAATTTACCCAAAAGACCACTTCACCGCCACTTAACCCCAATTTGAAGCAAATCTCTAAATCAAATCCTCGTCCTAGCAAACTGTATGTGTATTAGTGTGTTCCATTGCGGAAAGTATTCTGCAGTGCAAGCATTTTGTCAAGCTGCACTGCAATTTCATTCGAATGCTTTGCTCTTGGCTCGAAACAACCGAAGTACGAGTAAAGATTTCACGATTAAAACCACCAGAAATGGAAGGACGAACAAAAATAAAATAAAAAAAATCACACTATCATCTAATTCTCTTCACAGAGAAAGAAGAAGATGGAGAAGAAGAAGAAAATACTTTTCAATGAACGAACAAAAGAGAACAACAATATTGAGGATGGCGATGACGACAAGGACTACGACTGCAACGTGCATTCAAGTGAATTTTTCCATCTTCCATCCTTCTGTCATTCTTGCAGCATTATTTCCCAGTCCCAGTGACCACTCCTGGTTAAGAGACCTCACAAAAAAAACATAATAAAAAACTGACCAAAGCAACTGAAACCGAAAAAAAAAATCAAATAGAAAACTTGCGCCCATCGTGTAGAGGTCCTTCAGAGGCAATTTCAGGGATTCCCCATTTAATTTATTTAATATTAACAAAAAATGTCCTTCTACTTTTTCACCCCGTAAACCGTAATAAAATTTTATTGCTAATCACGGAGATAGATAGAAGAAGAAGTAGATAAGGATAACGTAAAATCCGTTTACCTGTAATTGGATTTCTCCCTTTTAAGGATTACACTACACTTACACCGAACTCAAACCCACCCACCCACACATACTCGTACTCGTACTCGTAGAAGTTCAGAAAATTATGATTACTTTGGTTGAACTTTTGACGCGTGAAACCGTACAAATCGTACCGCAGTAGAACTGGTTCACATTTTCAAGGATTAAGTTGTGAATCCTTTTTTTGCGCCCTCCGGCCTACATGTAAAATCTCATCGGCATGGGATCGAAGAAAATTATAATCGAAAAATCATCCCCTCCAGGTGCCTTCCGAAGTAGTAGAAGTGATTCTGACACTTCGAATAATAAGTTCGTTTGTTAATTTGTTATCCTTTGATATTTTTGTGGTGCGGGGAAGCGTTCGTGTTTTCCCTTTCGGGCATATCAATCGGATAGTTAGGATGTGTCACCTTGGTTCATTTTAAAAAAAAAGGAAGTAAGATAAAAAAGGACGACGTCATCGACGTCAATGGAATGAATACCTGCGATTGATGTTGGACTAAGGGATATACAAGGATCTTAAAGAGGAAATTCGCCAAGTGTGTGTGTTGGGGACCGGAAAAGGCGAGTTCTTTGAAAAAAAATTGCTAATCAGAAAAATTGCCAACTTCGTAAGGATTCCATGTGGAAACCGGTAGACGTACAAAAAAGGTCGACAAAAAAAATACAGTCACGAAAAACCCTTCGTATGAATGACATCCAAGACGGTGAAATAGAAAATTGCCTCCTCCTGCTGTCAGATTTTTTATTTTTCTTAAGACTTCTCGTTCGTTACCACTTTGAGTTGTGTCTGCTAGGTGGTCTCTTCATCGAAAAGGTTCTTTTTTTCTTTGTGGTAAGCATGAGGATATCCATCCTGTGCCACGATGGATGTGTTGGAAATTGATGGCTATTTTGTGGGGAACTGCTGGACTTTACGAATGAAGAAAATCATGCAATTTTCTAACGAATTTTGCAAAAACTGTTAAGCTACTTTTGAAACCTAGTTCTAGAGAAGCTGCAGTTTAAGGGGAGCTTCGGAGTTTACGAGTTGAATTTAAGCTATCCCACTATAGGCTCTCTTTAAATAGCCTTCTTATACTTCTCCCTCCTGTTTAATTAAACTAACACCAAAAATCCCCCTATTTCATGGTTCAGCAATGTAAAAACACCCAAAACCAACCCCCCTTCTTCGCAGTAAAACTACCAAGTGTATATCTCAAGTTTCTATCCCATAACCTTACTTCAACTATTATTTCACCCTCATCCTATCAAGTGCGGATATCATCTAAGTGGCCATAAGTAAAGCTTTCATGTCTATTAGAGCCTATTGCGGGCACTTTGTTGTGAAATGACTTCCGGGATCATCAACGTCTATGGTCAGTGGTTAGTGAATTTGAGCGTGAGCAAGGATACACACCGAATTGTTGTTGTTTCTATTCTACTTCGGCTACTAAGAAGTGAATATTACTCGTACATACGAGTATACAAAAAAGGAAGTGGCCACGACGAAGGAGTTATTCTTTATTTTCCTTTCAATTTCACATTTTCTAATGGCACTCAAGGAAAAACTATAGAACGGCAGCAAGTATGTAGTTTTCTTTTTGTTTTTACTGAATGAGCAAGGTGGTGAGAGTGAGATCCCTGTTCCTTGTTTTTTTTTCGTTTTAAGAGGATATGAGTGAACTTGTGAGATGGATTGTAAGTAGTTAGAAGAGAGCTTTTTTTCTTTCGTCCTCTGGGTGTATGAATGGAGGACTTATATACTCGTATTTTATGGTAGGTAAAGGATAAGCACTTGGAGTAATAGTGTCTGTAATTAAGTTTCATTGTCTAATCGTCTGGATAAGAAAGGCTTTGTTACATTTGACTGGGGTCCCGTTTTTTTATCTTACGAAAGCCAGCTATGAAAATAAAACCCACTCATCTAAATCTTTTGATATGCAATTTTCGAAATTCGTTTAAAGCGTTTTCAACTGTATAAAGTTTCAAAAAAAAAAAACCACTTAACACTCACTCAACTTTCTCTTCTTTATTTTCTTTTCTTGCACACTCCCTTCAGAGATAAAATTAATTTCTTCATGAAAAGTTTTTAGCAGAATTAAAATCTATTAGACTGCTCTCCAAACACGCATAGCACCATCATCCGTATAAAATGTTCAATTTTCCACTTTCCAAAAGTGATTTTCCATCAAAAAAAAAAAAAAAAAGACTCACATGGAACCACATCATGCATATCAATGTTGCCAGGCGAAGCACTCTGAATATTTGCATGTGCGTGAGGTAACACCTCCGTCGCTCCGCAGAGCTATGGAAAACTTATCCCGAAAATGCGGTTTTAATTAGCAAAAACACACGAAATCTTTCATTTTCATCGTCACCGTCCGACATACCGCTGCCACAAGGAAATGAAATAAGGTATGGAACGTTACGTTACGCTCTTCCCACAACATGAATATAACGTGCATATATGAGTATATCCTGGCAATTTTCAATTAGTTCCTGAGCATGGTATAGGGAGACTGGGATTTCAGCAGGGGGATAGGAAAAAATAATGTTTGAGTAATAAATTAAAACGAACAAGGGTATACTACTCGTATGTATACCTGTTCAAAATTAATTGCAGATAAGGGCCAGAGTACATCGTCGTCATATGTTGGTGGATAAAACTTTTAATCACACTTCTGCAAACAGTTCTTACACATCTCCGAGTCGAAAGTACATAATCTGCTTTTGCGTTGAAAAACGTGAATTAGCATCACCCTGTTATCGGAGCCATCTTATCTGGGCTTATTTTAATTTTCTGAGATTTAAAAATTGTTACGTAAAATAGAGTATCAAACTTAGGACTGATCATAGTGATTGCTATAGAATAATATGGTCCTTCGAGCCGGATGAAATGAAAGTTGGTTTTGTGTTTGAAATAACTGGGTTTTGTGACAGTACTCGTAGAACATAGACATTCGAAAGATACTGGACTTCATTTGCCATTTTCACAAACAACACCTTTCAATTACACACTTAAAACTGGAATAACATATTCTGAACCTATCATAGCATGCCCCGCTTCAAAATTCAACAGAAAATTCAACGAAAGCGAATGTCCAGTATATTTTTTAAATTCTTTGTTCTACCGGTAGGACGTAGGACGCTGGATCCCAGGAGGCTAAACTTGAAGTTTTGAGACTTTTTTAAGATAACTCTGCATTTAAGACCTTAGATTATAATGCTAAAAAAATCCGGTTCTCCGAAAACTTCAGTGTGGTCTTCGATGAAAGACAAACACGATAGAACGACGATTTTGTAATGTTACCAGAAGTAAAAACTAGTACTCTGACATCTCAAAGATGGAAATTGACTCTCCCGGGGCTGGATTCTATGGATTAGGTAGGGTTTGATGGTAACTAGCACACAGACTGTCTTAGAAGAAGTTGTGCTGAAAATGGAGCCCAAGCAACATCACCTCGAATTCCCTAATTTGTTAGACATGGCTAAGAAGTCATCCAATAACCTACAAAGCCAAAGAAAACCTTAACCCTAACCTCTCAGCATCGAACTCTATGCAATTAGCCTTCGATCTGACATCTCCGTCATCAGCAAACTTCACGTGAAGGGCATTTTCTTCCGGCTAACAAAAACGAATATACAAATCGAATAAAAACGTTCAATAGCATCTAATGGAACAAGTATTTGAAGTACCGCTCTTTACGAGTTCTCCAATATACAAACATATACACACGTACCCACGTACACATCCTGAGCTAAACGAATGGAGCACCCTATCTTCAATAAAATTTATGACCAGTTCATTAATTTCAAAATGGAGGTGGAATTTGAGAATTTGTTTTTTTCTCTCTTTTTCACTGGAATCTGGAATACGGTTACGGTTGTTTGTTGGAATGGTAAGGTAAATTGAAATAAACGGGTTGTGTGTGCTTGTGCAACTGATGGGATTAGGTTTGAGCGGACGGGGTGGTGGTGAGTGAAGTATTCACTCATTTACAAGTGAAATGGAAATTGAACTCGTAAAAAGGAAAATCATTTCATATTTAATCGAAAGAGTAAAGCACGAGTACGAGCATGGCGAATGAGGGGTGGCTGGGTGAAATTAAGAGGAATCATCGCCACTTTCAAGCCGATGGCCTGGAAGAAGGGCGCATTTGTTGGAGTGAAATAAAATTTACAATTCGAAGTCGGTGTTTTTTTTTTTTGTTGTGCGTACGTGGTACGTGGTATGGGGATACCATCGTAGGGGTTGTTTTGTTTTATAAATTAGAAGACGTGTGCCTAAGTTTATTATAAGCCAGTTAACGAAGGTCATGCTACTTGCATTGCCTTTATTTGTTTTCCTTTACGAAGCCCTCGACTGTGTTGAATATACCGACAAACAGTGGCAGACCTTTTTTCAATACTGGAACCGACCGACCTATGTAAATCTCATGATCGACTATTTCCGCAAAACCAATATTCGTGTGCTTTACAAAAAAAAAAAAACGAATAAAAAAAGGAAACTAAATCATTTTCTATTTACTGTTAAGCGCATTCTCTCCTTTTGTATTCATCGGATCCTTGTTTAAAATTTTATTTCATAGCACTTGGACCGTCATTCAAAAGAAATGAGATTCGTGAGAAATTCTCAACACATTTAGCACTCTTCGAGAGTTAGCTAAGGAATAAAATATCCTTTCGCTTGTTGCTGTCGCCCTGTCGTCCTGTTAGGAGAGGTGGTAATTTCTTTCCTTTGTCTGTAAGTGTTCAGTTTTATATCGATAAATCTCTATAAAATCGGAGGGGCAAAAAAAAAAACCTGGGCAGAGCGTGTGAAACTAAACGCCCGCAGGGTCAATAGCTATCGATATGCGATGAGAAAGTACTTTCAACTGAATAAAAAGGGTAGTTACATAAAGTAACAGGAAAAAAAGGACAACGGACAATGAAAAGTACTCCCGATTTGATGGACTATACTGGTAGTTGTCATTATCGCCGAATATTGGATGGTTGTCGAGTGTTTTAATGCTCATTTTAGAACGTTTCCCCTTAAACGTCCTTAAAATATTTAAAAAGGACACGTCGATGGATCCATCTTATTTTTTGTCGCCTTTATTATTTAAATGTAATGAAATGTAGGATTCTTGGTATCTATGGTAGATGTAGATTAAAACTTCTTAAACTGATCCTTCGAGCCGGATGATGGCGGATGAGATAAGAAGACTTATTTTAAAACTTCTTACTAACTACTCGTCTAACAGTTTCATCTTTAAATACATGAATTATAATCACCATGCATTCTACTCCTTCTGTGGCAAGCAATTTGAAAAGTTCAAATGAGTTGACATTCAAATTTACACGCATACTGAATCCAAGCCGCACTCCAAGGACGCACTTAACATTTTAATGCTATGTTATCCACTTCCATCCAAGATGGTATTAAATTACAATTACTATTCTAAAAGTTTTGTTGCGTACAAGTGTTAATTGTGATGTTCGGAATGAGTTGGTTGGGAGCACTTCTATACCCGAAATCCACTTAACAATTCCACTGTGTTCTGGTACTGGAACTTATGTGGAATTTGATAACCTAAAACATCACTCCACTAGTGTGGTGCGTCTATAATAATCCACCGCTTACACCAGACACTCTTACACTGTCAATTGTAAAATGAGGACGAAGGAGTATGGGAGTTTCATTTAAAAGCAGCAGTTCGCTGTTCGCAGTTCGCAGAGCAAATTCAATACATCTACATAATGCGTTCATAAAAGCTATTACCCCGCACATTCGTACTCATATATGGTTATGTATTCATATATGTATGTATGTTTGTATGTGGGTGTGTGTGTGTTTTTTTTTTTTTTAGAAATTTTGTAATTATACTTAATGACAACGAGTTGGTTCGGAGTGTGTGCAAATATTTAACGATGAACTTTCTGATAGTTGTCACCTATTTTGAGTTCATTATTTAATTAGTGAGGGTGTTGTAGGTGGTTAGATGATGCTTGAAGGGGTGGTCTTAGCGGAGGAATTCATTATAATAGTGTTGGTGGTTGCTGCTAATGTGTGTAGGTCTGATGAGGTACCTACTTGTTTAAGCTAGGAAGTGTTCGGTATGTACATACTTACATATATTTAAATTGTATCTAATGCTGCTGCGTTCTGCTCATCAATAAAGGGAAATAAAATAGGGAACTGGTTTAAAGTACTCGTACATACCCGACTTAATTACGAAAGTGGGAGTAGAGAATGGATTCTTCTATGCTACTTCCATGCTTAATTTAAGAAATTTTCAAAAGCTTCTAAATATTTATTCCATTAGATTACGTAACGTAACGTAGGGCATTGTAGTATAACGTGATGTAAGCCAACTGCGAATTTTAATGTAGTCCTATAACTACTCAAGCATTAGGAACGTATCGTATTACGTGTGAAAGTATCAACTGTGTAAGAGCAGGTTAATTGTGTAATTTAACGACGCAGACAATGTTGAAAACTACGCTACGTTACGTTGCGTTTTTACCCGACTAGGTAAAAGGAAGCGTTATGAATCTCACATGTTGGGTTTGTTTGTTTGTTTGTATGTAAGGATGTTACCTCGTACAGCCTGAACGATGAGACCGATTTCAACAAATTAGCTATCGTTGGATTCACCTTGATCCGGAGAGGATCTTAGGCTATATGATGTCACACAAAAATTCAATATGGCGGACGCACCAAGCAAAATGGCGGATTACTTTTCTTTTCTTTACAACCGCCTTGAAAGTATTATCAAATGGAAAGGCTTGGCAACTAGAACACAATACGCTATGACGTCATTCTAAATTCAAAATGGTAGACGCCCGGATTACCATTATCTTTCCTACTTCCTTAATATGGGTATCAAATGAAAGGGTTTGACAAGTAGAATACAATAAGTTCAGTAACTTCATTTAAAATAAGATATGGCGGACGCACCAAGATGGTTGATTAGCGTTATCTTAACGACCTCCTTAATATGGGTATCAAATGAAAGGGTTGCTTACCTACATACACTGTACATATTTTCTGAAACTAAAAAGTTGTAAATAAAAATTAAGTTAAAGAAACTAAAACTCGACTAAGGGAAAAACTAACTAAAAAGTACGAAACAAGATGAAACGAAACTCTGAACATCATCGTTTCGTTTCTTCTTGTTTCATATTTTTTATTAATTTCATAATTTTTCTTGCATTCTTTGTCCTCTCCTACACCAGCTTTATAAAAAAAAAAAAAAATAAGCAAATCATCAATAAAGTACGTTAAACCGAAAACACTTAAGCACTGTCAGTAACCCCTAACACTTGACTGTGCAACTCATCTGTTGGTTTGATTGCTTTACAAAACGATTCATAAATTCGCTAAATACATTTAATTGCAAAACAATTTAACATTACTCCCCTTCCCCTTCCTGACCGCGCCGGTGCCGTTAACTATGTGTGCTCATTCGGCCGACTCTAATTTGAGTCATTAAAATTTCGAAAATTTTCCAACGCAGGCTGAAAGGCAAAAAAGGAAAAACCTCTGTAATTTCAAAATTAACACAAGAATCCATGTTCGAAAAACAATTTATTTACAATTGCCGCGCAATCGACACAACTCGCAACCAAATAATCCTGGCCACCGCCAAGTGCGTTCAGCAAATGATTAATGAGACAGAAGTAAACGTATACAAAATTTTTCCACTGAACAAAAGGCAATGATTGTACTGCCGCGCCCACCTTTAGCAACCCGTTTGCCATCGAATGAATTTAAATTGTTTGGTACCGTTACCGGTGCGCATACATATTCGTATGTACACATATTTTTTCTCCATTTGAACATTTAAATAGGAAATAATCAGTGGCGAACAATGATGACAGCAGGACAAAGCCATTTCTGCCGCCGCCGGGCTTCAGTGGACTACCGGAAACCAGCGTAAGGGTGATTTAAAAAGCTGTCTGTTTTTTTTTTATTTTTCAATTCCACCCCCCGTATTGTACGCCCACCGATGTATAATTTGGACTTGACTACGCACTTTCGGCGGGAAAAATTTAAATTTTGCGATGCGTTAATAATTTTCTCGATGTGCAATTCATGGTCGGCTCGAGCGCAGCCACGGCAGTACCGGTTTTTTGGGGTTCGGCGGGCTAGAATTTTTTATTTTATTTTTCCAGTAGGTACTACTCTAGCCGGGTGCCGGAAGCGGGCCATTTTAATTGAAAATAATTTTCAACTAAATACGCTCAATTAAATCGAATGGGTGGGGACGGGTGGGGATGCATATGAGTGAATCATTTGGACGGGGACTTTGGATATATGAATTTTGCAGACACGAGTACGTGCTGTCATTTTATTAGAATTAAGTGCAATGAATGCCGTAGTCTGTGATTGCCTGGGATGGGGGTGCATCTTTTTCCCAATCCAACCTATCCTCAAACACATAAACGAATTTACATGCATTTGTGGTGGTCACATATTTGTTGGTTAATCATTGAAAGTCATCGATTTAAATAGATTTCGGAATAAGGGAAGCCAATTGTTATCCTGGTGGTTTTGCGGAATTGGTTGGTGATTATGAGTTCATTCCAATTTAATGAAACAATTTGTGTTGGTTTTGGATGTGTTTTTGGTTCTAGCTTCGGTATCATGTTTCCAATGCGGTTTCCACTAATTGGCATAGTTTCATTTAAAGAGGTAAACGAACTTCGGGATATATGTAGGTATTTTACATAAATACAGGGGACCGATCTCCTAAATTCACTCACAGCAGGGCGGGCTATAATTCAAAGGTGTTAATGCACTAGAAGCCCTTGTCTTATGCAACGTTTTTTGTTTGTATGTATCGATGTAATTTGATTATCTCTAATTAAGTGATTTCTTGCAACACAAAAAAAGTGTCAAAATCGTCTACAAAAGAGCATGAGTGTTTTTCAACGAAAAGAAAAAAAAAATATCCAATTTACTTCACAAAAGCACTCAACAACAAATCATTGCCAAGCGTTTGATAGAGAGCATCTAGCAAGGAGCAAACCAAACACAAGGATAATGGCAATTTGCGCACCTTTTACTTCGTTCTGCCTCCTCCCCCCGCGTTGCTATGTATTTCTGCAGAAATTTCCAATCCCAACAATTCCAAAAGGAAAATGGAAATAGGAAAAACAAATATTTCCTGCAATTTGCATTCAATTTTCTTGTGCAGGCAAATCATGTTGTTTTTTTTTTTTTTTTGTTATTTTCTTCGTTCTTGCCGCCGTTTGGCTTTGCACTTCATTTATTTGTTTGTCAATTTCGCAGTCAATTTGTTTATAGTAGACGTTTATTCCTTCATCACTCACAGGCTGTTGAGTTCTTTTGTTATTGCTGAACAAACAACTACGAACGAGCCATACCATTCTTCTAGAAGAAAGACATTCCTTCAAGCGGTACTCTTGTTCTTATTCGCATTTGCACACTATTGCTTCGTCTAATAAACCCTTACACATACTTTTCTTTTTACCTAGATCGCAGTCTTTTTTTGCAGTGCTCCTTGCGATTGCTCGAGTTTCTGCGTCGTTTCTTTTCGCATTTTCACAGTGAAATCAAATGAACGGTAAAGTGAGGAGATATTACAAAATGGAGTCCTTCTGTCAAAATGATGTTTGCTTTTCACTCGAGAAAGTTTTCTACTAAATTTTTTATTTTAAGGAAATTTTCTTCTTACTTTTTATGAAGAGTGGCGGATGACAATGGAATCGCAACATTTCGTAATCCATTCTCATTAATTATGAATTTGATTAAAACTGATTAATTTGTGTGGACGTAACGTAACGTAATGGAATCTCAGTAGCTGACAAGATGGTGTAAAATTACACATAAGCCCACTCGATACGGGTCCTGTCTAATTATGGAATGTCGTAGCGAATAACTCTCATCGAACTAATTAATTTGTGCGAATTAACAAATAATTGACAATGTGCAGTGGTGAATGATTGAACCGGAACAACGGTATATGTAGGACTACCTTTGTGTCTAAGATGTCAAGTAGGCTGAATGCAGATTAATTAGTTTTGTAAGCAGTTTGTGGTCGGGTTGCCACACTTATCGATTGTTGCCAGATTGAGTTTCAATAATGAAATGTCAGATCGCATGGCGAACTATATCAAAAGCGGTTTCGTCAAGTGTCTTAGTAGCGACATGTGTAAGTTAATTAGTATTTGTAGCTGTATTAAGTTGAAGTTGATACAATTTAAAGTAAAATTCACACAGTGCTAAGTTTCGTTAAGTTTTCGTTTAAGTTTGTGGTGGGGACGTACAGTAGAATTCCGATTATCCTAACATCGATTATCCGAATATCCGATTATCCGGACTAATTCGTCGCGGCTCTAATTGCCGATTTAAAAATGTTTTTACGGCGCAACGAGACGTTACTACGAGTTTATTCCCGCCTCTGACCGTGTACTCCCGCTGTCATTTTTTTCCAAGATAGTAGGTCTGTTTGGTATCTTTTCTGAGTAAGGCTTAACATAGCTGTCAAATACGTTGTGCGTTAAACCTGTAAATTTGTTTTTGTTTTCCACTAACAATGACGATTATGACATTTCATAATTATCAGATGGCTGTACAAAACACCGCAAAACTACGAAAAACTACGAAAATCAGTCAAATCGTGTTCCCGTTCGAAGATTTTTCCCAGTTTTTCGTAGATGAGAGCGCTAACAAGAGAGTAAACAATTTCCCCATGCTGCCGATTTTAGCCCAACAAATTTCTTTGGGCAGCCTTTATGAAACTGTCAAATCCGTCAATCGTAATGCATTTTTCCTTTTTTTGTTGTTAATGCGTTCCTGTACTTTTGCACACTTTTCTCTCTCTCTGACAGATTTTTACCCCCACTCCTTGTAATTTGAGAACCAATACATTTTAGTGCAGAAAGTACGGGAACAGACCTAGAGTTGTGCAACCTTATGCGAAGAAAAAGACGGTGTAAGATTGTGTACGCTCTCAGGTGAGGCGGATTTTTGTTGAACTGTCATTTGGCTCTCGCTGTTTTACGAATATTTTGGGTTAACAAACAAGAAATTCGTAACAATCTTACGAATGTGTACGAACTCGTGAGTTACCAAACAGACCTACTGTTTGTTATTGTTCCATTTTCTCTGATAGCGTTCAACTGATACGTTCTCTTTTCTTTTGCTTACCTACGTTTTGCGTTGGAAATCTAAAATGTCCAAGCAAAAAAGAGTAGTGTTGTCTCTTCAAGATTTTATCGTATTGTTTAAACGACGTATGTAAAATCCATTGATTAATTTTGTTTTTATCGATTATCCGGATTTTCGATTTTACGGAATACCACTGGTTTTATTTGATCCGGATAATCGCGATTCTACTGTACTTATATAATTTTGACAGTCAAGAACTTGAAAAAATAATTGTTTAATTGTTCTTCAAATTTACTACAAATGTAAGCAAACAAAATGACAATTTTCGAGGAACAAAGAAAAGGAAACTAAAAAGCAATAACTTGGCAGTACTTAAGTGCTCCATTAACCTTTAACAGGGTAGGAGGGGTGCTTACAACACCCCAAGCCCTTATTTTTCAAAAATATTATACTTTGCGACTGACAATCCCCGTGTCGGTACAGTACCTTCCTGTTGTTTTCTATTATGCAGAATCAGATGGTTTTAAAAAAGTTTGGCTACACAAGTAAGCCGTGACATACTCTCCAAGCTGCAAGGGTGCTGTCAACACCCACCTACCCAGTTGTGTAATTTTTTTTACTGAGTGAATTTGTATAGGTAATATGAAAATGACATTTAAAAAAGATCAGGAACGCATTCAACTGTTCTTGACACTATATAAGTGAAGATCCAAGTGAAAAGCCGGACTTAATTGATACGGGTGATGGCGCATTTGTTAACACAAAAAAATTGTTTCAAAAACTAATACGGAAAGCACTATTTTGGAAAGGACGGCTAAAAACTCTATAAAGGGGTCTTAAAGTTAATTCTTTTATTATTGTTCAACCCCAGAACGATATCATAATGACAATTCCACCATAGAACCCATTACCAGAGGAAAGATAAGCGTAATAAAGTGAAATCATGATGGGGTGTTGTCAGCACCCCACCTATCTCCTTACGTTACAATTACTCACTTACCTACTTAAAGGTTAACAGGAAACGATAGAATGATTCTCATCAAGATAGAAAGTTGAACTTTCGTATTTTGGTGCTGGACTACGTGATATTCCGTTTATTCACATTTTTTTAACCAATTTTTAATAAAACGTCTTTAGCAAATGGGCGCTGAAGATGATGAAAAGTAAGGAGCCTAACTGGTTACCCTGTGGAATTGACTTACCCAAGGTTCGGAGCTTTAGCCAGAGCTCATTTTATACTCTACTGAATTTTCTATTCGGTGATTTCGTGCGGAATTCCTTTTAAATCTATTTCGCCGTATTAATTCGATGAAAACATCCTTTTTGAATAATAACTTCAATCCGATTTGAGTGATTCGATCCACTAAGGACTAAGGTTTCATTTGAAATTGCCAGCCCACCAATAGTATCGGTCAGATAAATCGGAGTCAAATCTACTGACGACGATGTCATTATACCCACTTTCACATCCTGTCACTACGCACACTACCCTTTTTCAATTTCCCGGGACAATGGTCAATCATCGGACTCTTCTTCTGGTGACACATAAAATCGTAGCCCATTCCGGTCCAACTTTCCGCCAATAACTCAATAGCTCTCTAATTACCTCGTCACAAGGCAAAATTTTATTACAGCCTGGTCATTAGCAAGGCCCAAACTCGTTGGGGTGAAATTTAATTGAATGATTGATGACAGGCACCGGAATGTCAGGTATTGATTTCAATAATTGCAAACTTAATTGCTTATCAAACACGATTTGAATGCTTAAGTAGGCAGGACTAGCATGGCGCGGCGCGGAAGGCGCCTTCATGCTGCCCAATGCGTGCGCGCCTGGTGACTGAAATCGAACTTCAATCCGTGATGAGATGGGAATACGCACTGATGACAGCGTTCGGTCATCACATGGCACCGGTGCGCGGCTATAGTATCATACCGCAGACGTGCGTACAATTTCGTATGCAAATTCAATGAGCTTAATTTTGCATTCATCCGTTATAACATAAAACAGAAAGATAGTAAGAGAGGGATGGAAAGCGGATGATGCGGGATTTGAATACTGCAGGACATAGGGGTGGTACTGCTGCTGGAATGCAATTAATGCGTAGAATCATTTGCATTAAGAGTCATTACGGTGGCAACGGAAAAAGTACTGTCTCGTTGAGAGGTTGTCGATGAGATGACCAATGTCGGCTTTTTTTTTGTGTATCCTTCATCCTAGATAAAGGATGCTGTCTCACTTGATGGCCGAACGCTTAACGAGGTTATGGTAATGCGCTTCATTAGTGTCCTGTAGTATTCGGGAGTCCATGCGGAATATCCTTTATACACGAATGTCGTATAGTGGTAAAATGGAAAATGCTTTCGAATCGTGCATGCACATATCCACACTGATTGATTGTTTAATGAATGAGTTTTCAACGGATATCCATGCTGCATATAAAGGTACTCGTATATCGGTTGTCAATGATGTCCTGATTGTGGGAAGGTCGAAACATCCTTAAATAGGGTGTCCTGTCCACTGCCGATTTGCAAAAAAAAAAACATATTTATTTATAGCGTATGCAGATGCCATTTATAATGAGTACCCTTATTACATATATATGTACATATGTACCTATGGTATGATGTTGTAATTTTAGTCCCCTTTCTTCCTCCGTAAACTGGTCCAGATAATTTTTCAATTTAGAGAAACCCTATTGTTTCAGTTTTAAGAGTTTGTGTTTTAAGACCACATTTCACTTCTAGATGGCGCGGATTGCCTTTTTTAAAATTAACATCGGGCAGCACTGGTGAATGTTAACAACAACATCGTGGATTAAAGAATGAAATACTCCCGAACCCCACTTCTTCATTTGTAAATCGTACAAGTATTTTATTAGTCACTAAGTAATTCACAGTTCATCCCCAGCTCCGCGTTCCTTGCGCCACAGGCCCAATACGATTTCCAACAAAATCGGTATTTCCTTCATCTGAAATCCTCCCAGTGCTGCTTCAAGCAATTCCCGATTTGGATTGGATTTCACCGTACCAGCCTCCATGGCGAACATTTCTGCTGTATAATTATACTGATGCCAATGGAGGTATTCCATAATTAACTGATTCAATAGCTGAATCCTGGTATCCTTTTCGGCGTTCTTTCGTTTCGAGTTAGCTCCTTCACCACTGCCACCACCACGCATCATGTCAACCAAACGCGACTGCAGCAGACATTTGATCTCGTCCAATACTCCTTGGCTCTGGAACTGCTTCCTTATAGTTTCACAGAGTCTTGACTCGTTAGCAGTAAGATTGGGCATAATTTGTGGCTTTTTTTCCTGTTTTATTGATTGAATAAAATTATTTATTTATATATTTTTTTCAACGAGGAAAAACAGGTAATTCCAGGCAAGCTCCTTGGGAAACAACTCAATTAATCGGAGAATACAATCTTCCAGGCGGAAATCGCTAACGGTACTCTTATTGCTATTCCAAAAGTGTAGAGGAAATGTGTTTCTTCCTTCTTTTTTTTTTAATTTTTAAGGACATTTTGCGCGGCGGAAAAGCAATCCTAGGTACCTACGCCATCGTTGCCAAAGCCATCTTTAGGAGTCATTCGAAGGAGTTTCCGTTGCAAGAATAGGGAAATTATTAAAGAAAACGGCATCAGGTTGGTAGTAGGTACCGAAAGGTGTGTCATACGATCAGCGGAGAACGGTATGAGTAGTGCAATGTGTGTGCAGGAGTAAGGCAATTAAGTTAAAACTGTGTAAATGTAGACATACCCCCATGTGAGAAACGTGTGAAACTTATGGCAGGCTTAGCAAGCGGGTCCTTTGGGAAAGAGTGCAAAAAACTTTCTCCTCTCAGTTTGGTATCACTTTCAAAATTTATTATCCTTAATGGAATTTGGAAATTTTCTTACGAGTTATTTTCCGTTTACACCGCCTTAAGCTGTTGAAGGAGGAAGTTTTTGGGTCTGTTTTTCGATGGTGAAAAGATACGTTTGGAAGACGTCTGCGATGGGTAGGTAAGGTACCACGCTTAAGTGGAAGATAATCAAGCAAATTAAAAATAGAAATTAAGACGTTTTTTTCCACCCGAAGATAAAAGGTGGAATAGCTATTAGGTAAGTGGCGTCGTTTTTTTTTTTTTTTAAATGAATTTGGTGTCCCCCTGGCGAAAGTTTGCAGACGAAAAGAAAGTTGCAATTTGCTTAAATTCTTTTTGCTCTTTCTTCTGTTCGAACTTGCAAAATTCGTTAATCAACTGTCAAAGATGATAAAAGGTGGATTAAGAAGTTTTCAAAGTTTTCAACGTTAAGACGAGGAATCTATCATTTGCATTAGACAATGATGGTGTACCTACTTTATTTTTTTTGTAATAAAGAAAGTTTAAGGTTAGATGGAAAGTCAAAGTGGGATCAAAGTGATATGGTCAAGGTCATGGACTGCTAGGCCAAGGCCATCAAATCTGGTTGAGGTGTCTAATTTGAGTTTGGGTCTCGAAAAATATCTAATTAAATTGATTAAGAGATTTTGATTTCAATTGATGTTGGGGCTGGATGAAGAAAATTGGAGTTCTTTGCAAATGTACATCGGAAAATAAAAACGTGGATTTTACATGATAATAATAATAATAATGTTTGGCTTCAGCAGTCCTAGGTAGAACCAAGCCTAGCTTCCCGCAACCATTTGTGTGTGCGCGTTATATTTTTGCACGAATGGAAGGGACCTACAGTTTTCTGCCGTCTCCGAACGGCGAGTTGGGAAGCTTTACATGACAAATGATACTCTTGAATACTTGTCAGGCATTCGGAAGAAGTGGGCACTGTTAATAAACTTTTTAGGTATTTGCGGCGGGATTCGAACCCAAGACCGCTGGCTCAGTAGTCCGACGCACTAACCACTTGCGCTACGGCGCTCCACATGACTTATGAAGATGTCAAAAAAAGAGAGATAACTATAATAATGATGAAAGAGGAAACTAGTTATGCTGGTTGTTGCTGCATTGGTAGTGGCTGTACGACAGGTCTCGCCATACACAATTAGCGGTAGTGCGCTTTTTTGATGCCTTTCATTTCCCTCTATGTTGCTGTGGCCGGTAACCTAGAGGAGAGTCATTTTAAACCAACTGCTTGCACGGGTCAGTTATTTCTTGCACTGTTCTACTAATTTAGAGGAAGTGGTGATGGTGATTGAGTGAAGGGCTTTAATGGCGAATTGACTACCCACCAAAATTGCTAGCTCTTTCAAGATTGTACGGCTGAGGCTAAGGCCAGTGCTACACGAGCTCCTTTTTCCGCGCTCCCATTTAGTCACGCGCCATGAGTGTATAAAAAACTAATAGAACTGTACACACGAGCGCCCGCGACCAAAAAGGCGTCGTGTATACATTTTTCTTTAAACTCAGGGCGCATGACTAAATGGGAGCGCAGAAAAGGGAGCTCGTATCACCACTAATTTAGCCGAGGAACGATGGCACAACACGTATGACTGTGTCATAGCCCGCAACCTGTGGCCCGCAGTCGACCAGAAAAGAACAATATCCTTACTCTCTATGAAAAGAAGCCAAATCCATGTACTTGTCGGTATCATAACCGGACACTGTATAATAGGAAACATGGCCCGCAGATACGGTATCCTTACTAATAACTGTCCTATCCTTACTAATTTCTGTCGGTGAAGATTGTTATTTGGTATTTTGATGTGATAGAGTTGTTTTTCCATTCCAATCTGGTCGGGAATAAGGCATGGCTAGGATGGATTTGTTGAAGTCGAGATTGGAATTGATGGTCAGAATAAGATGTATCGGTGACGTATCAAGAGCCCTACTATGACCATAAGACTTCTAGGACCAGTACCCTGATTCTCGGAGTACTACACAATACCAAATACCTTACGTGTGCGTTAAGAGGCAGGATGTGTAGGAGCACGTTTAATGCTTCGGTTGGACTCGACCGTATGGCACCTGCGGAACCTTTATCTACCGTTCTTTGAACTCGGCCGGCCACCATATTAGTGCCACGAAGGTGAGTATAGGGCATACTACAGCAGTATACATCCGGAGGACCATTTTTGGTTTCAGCCCCCCACCTTTTACCAAAAGTTTTACTGCAGACGTAGAAGGTAATACATGCTTTCCGCACTCTGTTTTCTTTGTTGAATTTCCAGTTAAGTTTAGAGTCCAGGTCCACGATGACACTTAACTACCCAGCGCTGTTGGATAGTGTTAGTGGTTGGTTGTTAAGTTGGAGCTATAAAGTTGGAATACACAATCTTCATTAACATTGATCAATTGCAAAGAATAGGGTATAATTTAGACTTTTGGAGTCTTGAGTCTGCAAAACAGATAACCAATTACCCATAGTTTTGGATCAAAATGTAAGCAGAGGGGGAACCTTCCATAGTAGGTAACCGTTTTACATGTTATACGGTAGTGTGAGATTCTTACTCACTAGACCTAACCTACGCTAGCTCGGAGCTCGGACCCTCACCCTGAGGCCGAGGGATTACCATCAGGTATTAGTTCACGGGGCGGATTTCCCGTTTCTTAAACGGCTCTTCTTGTTTGCGTCTGTTCTGCTCTTCTATGTCTTTCCTTCAGTCTGAGCTCTAATTGTATGCGGACTAAAAATGTGGTCATAGCATTCCATTTGCTTCCTGATTTTAGCATCTCCGCTATTACGTTATCTGTAGTAAGTGTAATATTTAATTAGTATTCTAAGCGTATTTTTTCTCCAAGGAACCTTCATCGCATCCACGACTTGCAGTACATTCTGACGAGCTGTGGAGTTTGAATCGATTATCGCCATGATCTGACAGAAATTGTGTCAGTTGGTGATTTACGGCGTTAGGTCTTATCGCCCAAACTCATAACGCCCAAATTGGAAAATGTCATAACGCCCAAAAACCGACACATCGCCCAAAATTCCAAGGTGAAAAGCGTCGCAAAGCCCAAATGGAATGACATAGTACCGTACCACGCGGCGCGCCGCGTGTACGCGCGAGGATGGGGACGCGACGCGCCGCAACCGTAACGCGGAGCTAACCCTTTTACCACTAACGTACTCAAAATGTTCACACTCCATTTCTTTGCACTTACAACCGCACTCCAATGCACTTTACTATGAAATGACTTCTTTCAACTGTTTCTTTTAGCGTTGGGTAGTATCGCTTGTGCAAAAGTTAACGGTTTTGGTAGCAAATGACAAAATTAAGAAAATGTCATAACGCGAGGTGTTACTGTGAATGGCCCGCTATTTCGGTAGCTGTCACTTTTGAAGCTTTTATTCTTTGACATTTGACAAGTAGAAACTACGCCATTACTAAAAATGGAACGATATACGCTTCAACAACGCATTAAAATTATTAAAATTCACTACAAAAATGGTGAAAATCTTGCAGTCACAGTTCGCAAAACTAAAGCATTTTTTGGTCGTCGTGAAGCACCTTGTCGGACCGCAATAAAGAAAATTGGTGGTGAAGAATAAGACCCGTGCACGTTGCTCAAGAACAACTGAGAATATTGCTGCTGTAGCCCAAAGTGTTGAAGAAAACCCAGGTTTGTCCATTCCTCGTCGTTCTTTGGTATTGGGCATTCCACAAACGTCATTACACCGTATTTTGCATAAAGACTTGGGTCTTAAGGCTTATAAAGTTCAGTTAACACAAGAACTCAAGCCGGCCGATCATCAACAACGTCGTGTTTTTGCTGATTGGGTCCTTGAAATGCATGAAAATGATCCGGAATTCCATCGAAAAATCATCTTGACTGATGAGGCCCATTTCCACCTCGGTGGTTACGTCAACAAGCAAAATTGTCGCATTCTGGACTCTACCGTCTTGAATTCGTTTCGCTTCTTCAGCAAGTATGTCTATAGGGAGCATGCCTACGATAACGCACGCTGCCTCGTTTGAAATGGTTCTATAAGCACTTATAACTCTTAGCCCAGTCAATCTATAGACACTATTCATCGCATTCGTGCAAATTGATTGAGATGCATGAGCATTGTTGAACTAACAACTCTAGCCAATAATAGTCTTCTGCTACTTCTTGATTTCAATTTCGATCGATGGCCACGGATACTAACTACAATGATTGGCCTTGCAGTTCTTGTCTGTTAGATATGCAGATGTGAAAACAATAAAATTCGAAACCTAAGGCCGAATCGCTTATGATTAGAATCGTTCAAAATCACAAAACGGACGAACAAGCAAACACGTTGTAATCTGTGCCCCGAATTATTTAATATTTCCATCCATATGTATCCCTTCCAGTTATGAATACTTACTGCCCCCTGCCTACCCTCGTTCAGAGCGGCGGTGGCGGCGAGAGTATAGGAGATGACCAGATGACATGTAAAAGAGCATGTTTTTGCCCTAAAATCCGAAATGACCACTTAAATTGTCATAAACAATGCTGCTGCTGATGCTTCTGTTTCTGTTGGTGCTCCCGAACGGGTGCTTCTGATCTGATTCATGGCACAAACTCAACTTTAAGTGGAATCACCATATTAAAATGAATGTCATCCTTGCCGTCTTCTTGTCTTGGAAACTGTCCTTCCACTTCGTACATACTCTCTCCCAGCTCACTACTCACTTCGTCCTTGTTTGCATGATGGCAATAATGACGATGATGATGATGTTGCCCATATTTATGCATGTCAAGGCAGATATCCTGTGTCCTACATAAAAAGCGAGACCAGAAGGACTCGTTCTCATTTGCTGTGGGTTTTTCCTTCTCGCCCCCCCCCAACTGTAGGACTAAAACAGGATTCTTGAAATGACCACTCAACGATAAGATGTGTGTGATGTTATGTCATGTTCCATGTTCAAATCGACCATCAAAAAGGGAACGACAAAGGTTATAAGAGGCGGAGGGGGAAGGGGAAGTTGGAACATTTTTGAATGCCACGTGACAAGAAGAGTGTAGGTTAGATTCCAGGACAAACCTTCACTGTATTGTGCATTCAAGAGATTGATATTTTGTTTATTGGAGGTAGTCCTTCACTCGAGACTTCCTGCAGCGGAGCTATCTATCGCCTGAACAGGGGAGAGCGAGAGAATGTTGTTCCTTCGATTTATAAATTGAAAAGGACATGAGTGGGAAAAATTAAATTGATCTCTCTACGTGTGTTTTTCCATATACACGAACATATGTGTGTAGGACAGAATCACTTTGTGGAATCTAGAACAAAGTGTGATGTGATGTGATGTCCTTTTGCAAATACAGGGGAGCTCTACAATCTAATTGGATTTGTGGCTATTTTTGGCAACAAACGAACATCTCTCTGAACAGAAACGTTTTTGGTACTACGATGGACAGAGCAATCGGAAGGGAAAAGGACATTTCTAAAAACAAGGATATGAATGGTTGAATGTAATGAATCACTTGGAAGCTTCTTAGAATAGGGAGACAGTACATGGGTACACACGTTTATAGAATGCTACTTGAATGGTCACAATTTGGAAATTTAGTTAATTCTTCCCACAGCAAGGACGAATATTGTCCAATTTGAAGAGCCATTAAGGCTTCTGCTATCTAGTTTGGCCTGCCATTTGACTCTCGATGATGCATATTGAAGTACATTTGGTAATTTATGAAAGGAGAAAATGACAAAATTTAATTACAATATTATCAAGGATATCGAATTGTTTTCGGTATAAGTTTTATAGAAATCGATTTGGCATTCTATTACATTGTTTGTAAGTTGAGAGTTGAGAGTATTAGAATTGAAACCATATTATATTGTTTGATGTTTGGGAAGGATTTAAATAGAATGCGACAGACATACAAACATAATATGTAGATGTAAGTGGTTCATGTTTATAAGTAGATTTAGGAGAGCAAGGAGCACGGCGTATATCTAGATTATCATTATGCATCTCCATTGCCAATCGGCTTAAGTAGCACTCAACTATTTACTTCGAAAATGAATTCGGTTGATTCACTCCTGCCGCGCTGTCAAAAAATGCAAATTTCCTGTTCTAAAACCTGAAAGCATCTCCCGCACTGAATATTTATAAAATGTTACCAAAATTCAAATCCTGCCTATATACTCCATAGGTTTCATAAATTTCGTTCAAACAAATCTCATGCATACAATTTTCCATCCAAACATCCGCCCAGTCAGTCTGCTGCTGAGAGATACTGCAACTGTGCCATCCTTTGGTTTTCCTGATTTTTTGTTGTTTCTAAAATCTCTATACTCGTACATCTCCGTCCGGCAACGCAACGGTTCCACTTCACACACAAATATTGATTCCATTTGCATCGAAAGAGAGGTTAAATTTCAATTTAATAATCATTTCGTGGTACCGCAAATAAATCTCGTCTCTAGGAATATCCCAACAACGGTTTTTGAATGCACCCCATCCCACTTGCTGAATTTCACCTGAATTTCGTATTCAAACATATCGTACAGAGTATACCTACTGTCAGGATAATTCAAAGCCTGGGAGGCGATATGAATTCATTTGAATTTAGCTGTCCTTGGCAAAGCAGTTGATCTGGGTTTTGCCTCTTTCAGTTATTTATTAACGTATCCTTCTAATTGTACATATATGTAGTAGACCAGCAGTAGCTCTCACCGCTTTCGAAGTCTATAATTTCCACAAATATCCTGTCAATTTGCTGGCCAGCAAAATGCCTGCGCATAAAACCAAATAAATTAAAAAAAATAACAAATGCGTGCATGTGGGTTTGTCTGCAGGCGAAATGGAACGCTCGCATATGCATAATGGCCCGAAATGCATTCATCCGGACGGTTCCAGGATACGCATTTGTAGGAGTATCTGTGTACCAACAACGCCTCGCTGTTTAGCATAATCTGATCAAATAGTGAAATTAATTTTTAAAGTGCTCGTGATTTATGTAGAGGTAACCAGTTTTGGGTTTTGATTTCTCGCTGATGTTTTCCGTCATTAGGGAGAGTTTTGGCCGCGCGTCAGGATATTCTGTGCGGATGTTTAGAGAGGAAAGTACAAATGGATGAAAGAGTGGCTAAGCCGTCCGTCGCCACTGACCAAATTGAAAGTGACCAATGTTGATTTTGATTCGACAGGTCGGTGTGTGGTAAAATAATGTATTGAGGTCGTGTCCTTTTCACTCGAATATTCACCAATAAATAGGCAAAGTTCATTGAAATTTAATCACATCTCAAATCACTGTGATTTGAACGGATTTCAATGAATTTTATGGGTGGTTACAATTATGTAATGAAAAACATATACATCTAGAGGATGTGGAAAGTGCTGTGAACTATGAGCTCCGACAAAAATCCAGAGTTTAAAACTAATTATATCTGTGTTTCGAACCACTTCATTGATCTAACTTAAGGCCTCGTCAAACAGAACGCGTTTTCTAACGCCGCGTTAAGATTATTTTACGCCGCGTTAAGAGGCCTATAAACTCTCTAGTTGTTTGTGCTTTCCACGCCCTCTTGTAGTGGAAACACGTTAACACAAAATATAATTTCCAGGAATTCTTCAAATTGACAATCAGGCTTCATCTCCATATTCGTACTCAGAGAAAATGGTTTTCGACCCCCACGAAAATGTTGAAATTGCAGCGCCCTCTTCAGTTAAGGTTCTGGTCTTAATTAAATTTACTTATGGGGTTATATACAGTCAGGAGGGCTCAGGAGAATTTTTCTTAAGAAAACAATGAAAGTTATTAATGTAAATTTTCTTACTATATTCAGGTAACTTTTAACTGTATTTCAATATTTTTTATTTGTAAAAATAATAATTTTGAAGGGTACTATAGCTGATCTCCCGGAGCTCCTCTCAAAAAAGGCATCTTGCTGTGACAACGATATCTCTGGACTGGATCATAGAAAATGAAAAAATCAAACGGGTATCGTTAAAGAAATGTATAATCTAGATATTATTCGAAGGAAAAAGCAAAATAAATTTTTTTGCAAAAATGGCGTCCTCTCAAGAAAAAAAAACGAATTTTTGGCCAAAATTTCGGCATTTAATTGTTAATAAAAAATAAAATATTTATCAGTGAGAAAAAACCTTCGATTAATTACTAAAAAATATACTTAAGAAGCTTGTGTTTTTAGACAGATCGGTTCAGCAGTTTCCGAGAAATCGTTGTTACCGACTATAACAACATGGTTTGAAGTTTAAAAAGCACTTTACAGAAAGATGTCTTTACAATTATTCGTGTAACTTCTAGAATAATCGTCGGATTGACTTAAAATTTTCTGTGCGTGTACTTAAATATATATACGAAAATGAGATAAAAAAAACATTCACTTTTTGCAAATTCTAACTGTATATAACCTCTTAAATAATTATTGTGAAGAGGTTTTCAAAATAACCTGAGTGTTATCAGAGGACAAGGCAGGTAAATTAAACGCTAAAAATAGAAGGGAATTTAAAGAAAAGCTAGCTTTGGTAGCTGTATCGAGTTTTGTGAACTAATCAATAAGTAGAACGTATTATCATCATCATATATGTAAATATATTATTTCTGTAGTATAGGTACCATTTGCGGCTCTCCGACTCAACCAATCATAACAAATGAGGTGTCAGGAGAAAGAGTATTTCCTGGAGGGGTGACGAATTGCACTTTCACTTTATAAATTTTAACAAATTAAAAAATCTAACAAAATAAATATTCTACCCAAAATTAACTCCCAAAAGAATAATCACTTCCCGTATGATTTCCATGGGATTTCCAAGAGTTGACAGATGGAAATCATATGGGAAGTGTTTGTTGTTTTAAGAGCTAATTTCTTTTGGTTGATATTATTTGCTATTTGGGAATCATATGGAAAATATTTGTTGACAGATGGAAATCATATAGGAAGTTTGGATGTTGGATGGGAAGATTTCGGGGTTAGATTTTCTCTTGCGAGAGTTCTCGCACAGGCACACTCTCTACCTCGTCTAAAGTCGTGTTATTTGTCTTTTTTCTTCTTTATTGATAAAATCAAGGGATGACGTCCTATAATCGAGACAACAGCGCCATCTAAAGTAAAAAACCGGCCAAGTGCGACTCAGACTCGCGCTCAAAGGGTTCCGTAGTTTTAAGACTACATAGTTATATTCTGAATAAATAACTTTTACACAGTAAACTTACACGACCCACCTCTATATTCACTTTACAAACTTATAATAAGTAATATTACTTACTATGAGAGATTCGATAAACATTAAGAACGCGGCTGAGTGTGTAGCGCATCCATTTTTTTGCGCTGTACTACTGAGTTCAGGGGTCCCAGGTTCGTTTCCTGGCAAAATCCATATTTTTTTTTTATTTCTTTTTTTTTGTATAGCAGCACAGTTTTGGATAGCGTTCAATTTTCTCAACATTTTTGTTACTAGAATAGTGGTAATTTCTTCAAAATTGGTCCAGTAGTTTACGAGTTAATCGGTTGAGAAATTGAATTTTTCGACATAAAATTTAATTTTTCGACGTGAATTTCTCAAAAACTATACAACTTACGAGATTCGCTAAGTTATCTTTAAAAATATAGTTAATTATCTACCAACTGTGATTTTTTCATATTTCTGACTTCAGTAGTTTCCAAGAAAACCCGAGGGGGCTTTTTTTATGATATTTTTCACACAGTTTTGGCAATAACTCCCAAAGTTTCTAACAGAAAAAATTAAGAAAAACATTTTTGGAATCCGTTTCGAACCCTTTTGAATAATGTCCCACATGATATATTTTTCAGAAATTATTTTTTTTTAGATTATATTTTACCCACCCTGTACCTATAGTTGTTTTACAACATTTTTGAGTAATATGTTGTCCATGTATGTGGACCACCGTAATGTATAAGTGTGCCAAATTTCAAGTTTCTAGGAAGAACGGTTCTTGATGTTTTTATCGTGACAGACCTTTTTGAGTTAGAGCGAACTTATAATGGTCCCATATTACCATATGGGTACGGAACCCTAAAAATTGAAAATATCTCGTACACAGGTTCAAATCTGGACTAATTCAAATGCATTTCAGACCAGTATTTCTATAGAATATCAATCAGAAGATTAATTACCATTAGAAAAGGTAGAATTTAGGTCATCAAACCTACATGGTACACATTTTGCGGAACGAGATTGTTTCAGCTAAAACTCCAATCGATTATATCAATTTTCAACAATCCGTCTTGCAGTGAAATAGTCAATAATTTTCATCAAAAGTCTTTCAACGTATTCCATCGAGTTCCTAATATACCTTGAAACTACCCAATCTCTCCACAAAATCCACTCATAAATCTAATTTTCTGCACCATAAACTTTGGACAGCAATAATGGCAAAACATTGAAATCCAAATTGATGACCAGGTACTAACTTTTCGGGCAACAAAAAAAAAATACCATGAAAAGGATACTTCCACATTGTATCTCGCCTCACAGCATTCTCAATTTCAATTAGCACCAACCCCCCCTCCCCCCGCTTGCTTTCTCTTTCTCTATTGTAATCTTCATTTCAAGGATACTCCAATCCACTCCACTAAATCAAGTTGCAATGGAAACCGCACAACCTCTCAACGCACCACAGTCGCAACAAGAAAATCCATAAACCAAAACATTTCCAATAGAAAAGTTTCCATCCCAAGTGCATATGTATACACAATTGCACTTGTGGAAAGTTTCCCGAAAATCTTGAAGGACTTTTCCCTAATTACAAGTGTCTCGGTGAATTGATGTTGAAACCGAAACCGAAATATCCACAGTATACTCGAATCGTGTCTCCCAAATCAATAAATAATAAATTTAAAGGATATCGCCTATGGGGGATTACTGTGTGTGTTTGAGTGTATCCCAGCCTCGTCCTTCCCGTGGTTTGGTGACGCTATTCGGTTATGTTCCGCTTTAGAAATCATCCGATTCGAAAATCTAATGATTTGTAAAGGCTACGATAAGGCAAACCGAAACGGAGAACAAAGTTTCTGTTTGGGTTTTGTCCGTATGGACGGGCTTTCTGGTTAAGCATCTTAGACTTCCGCCGTCTGATCTGAGGTTTGCATTGAGTTTGTGTATTTGCTTCGTGGCGAACATGAATTGTGGTTTCGTGTGCTATTTGATTTGGAATTAAATGTTGTCTATTGAAAGATGGTAAAAGGAATAAATGGAGGATTTAAAAAAGATTTCTTAAATCCACACATCACTCCTAGATGGCGCTGTGGTCCGTTTATTAAATAAAAAAAAATTATCTTGGCTATTTCACTTGGGGAATATATTTAATATGATAAAAGAACTTAAATGTTTTATAAAAAAAAAACGATACATAATAAAATGGTAAACAATAATAAATAATAAATATTTTCACGCAACTGTAACTTTAGGTAATCGATGCACAATGTAATAAAAATGTAATTAATGAACCACTTTACCATTTTTTAACCAGGTATGGTTGCGAGGACATCTATTGGAAGCTCATTGGAAGGGAAATTTATCATTCAATATTTCCACGGCAACCACCCAGCAGTAACAAGAAAGGACAAACTCCCCACAACCATGCGCCATTGTCCTAGCAACATGTTCCCAAAACAATTTCGAATCAATCCAAAACGAATGATGAACCACTAAAGCTAGATTCTGAACAAAAAATTTGAGGAAAACATGGCAAGTATACATATATCCTTTGAAAAATAATCTCTTTTCTAACGGAACTGTCGTCCACTCCAGATTCTTTCACGTGGCAAAACCGATTCGGCCAGCTCACGGCATATTCAAAGTGCAACCACTGTACAACAAGCGAAAAAGTCACTGCCCACCCTCGAGGATTTCATTTTGCAAAGGGACTACACCGGTGCACGAGCTTTCCTTGAGGTAAATAGCAAATTAAAAACACACACACTTCCACTTTGACACCTTTACTCTCTTCTTTAGTTTGGTAACGAAGAAGATGACGACGAGCGTAAACTTCTCGCAGACCAATGGATCGCATTTTGTAGTTTCCACCTGGGTGACTACCAACAGGCACTCGATCAGTACAAGACAATTAAATCCCTGGAGCCACTCAACACCACCGAGGTGAATTTGAATGTCGCCGTTTGTATGTTCTACTTGGGCATGTATGAGGAAGCCCACCAGATGATGGAACACATCCCGAATACGCAACTGAAAGTGCGTCTGCTCTTTCATCTGGCACACAAGTTCAACAACGAAGACCAACTGATGGCGTTGCACGAATCTCTGCAGGATGTCGTCGAAGACCAACTGAGTCTCGCATCGTTGCACTACCTCCGGGCACACTATCAGGAGGCAATCGATATTTATAAAAGGATTCTGCTCGATAACAAGTAAGTATAGCAAGTAAGTATACGTCTGACGATGACGCCTCAACGTCTATCATCGGTTCTTCCGTTTCATTTGTATGTGTGTGTGTGTTATAGGGACTACTTGGCGTTGAACGTTTACCTAGCACTGTGCTTCTACAAGCTGGACTACTATGACATGTCACAGGAAGTGTTGGACGTCTATTTGGCCAAGCATCCGGACAGTACAATTGCCATCAATTTGAAGGCATGCAATCGTTTTCGTTTGTTCAACGGACGTGTCGCGGAGCAGGAGAATAAGAACATCGCCGACAATGGGACATTCGGTGCGGACCTCATCAAACACAACCTGGTGGTGTTCCGGAATGGTGAGGGCGCCATGCAAACGTTCCCGGCGTTGCTGAATATAGTGCCGGAGGCACGATTAAATTTGGCCATCTACTATTTGCGTAACGGTGATGTCCAGGAGGCGCACAGCCTGATGAAAGAGATTCAGCCGACAGTACCGCACGAGTATATCCTTAAGGGGGTTGTACACGCTGCTCTGGGCCAGCAATTGGGTTCGGTAGGCGTAAATTGGATTTCAATTGCTATCACACGTTAGAGGCTCCTCACTTTTTCTCTCTTTTCGTTTTGTTTTTTGTGTAGAAGGAGCACATCAAGACGGCACAACAGAATCTGCATTTGGTTGGAAGTTCAGCAACGGAATGTGACACGATACCGGGCAGACAGAGTATGGCATCGGCTTTCTTTTTGTATGGGCAATTCGAAGAGGTCCTTGTGTACATGAACTCGATTCGGAGTTATTTCGTAAACAATGACACCTTCAACTATAATTACGCTCAGGCCAAATGTGCGACGGGATACTACAGGGAGGCGGAGGATTTGCTGGTGCACATTACCGACATGGATATAAGAAATCAGCACACGTACTGTATGGTGCTGGCCAAATGTCATATACACGCCGGACATCCGGAACAGGTACGAATGAAAGTTTGGGTCAATGGACGGATGACCTTTCTAGGGCTAGTATCGAAAGGATGTTTTGATGGTTAATCGAGAGTTTTTTTCAGGCATGGAATCTCTTTATCACTCGAGACACCAACTCTGAGGCATTTCTTCTGCTGCAGTTGATTGCGAATGAGAGCTACAAGTGTGCAGAGTTTTGGGTTGCAGCCAAGGCATTCGATATGCTTGAGAAGTAAGTCGCGTAGGTTTTTAAAAAAAATTTAAAGTAAAGTTCCTCCTTGTAGGCTCGATCCCAGTCCGGAACATTGGGAGGGGAAACGCGGAGCTTGTGCTGGAACATTATATGCGATTGCAGCTGATACAGACCAAGGTAAACCACCCAATGGAATAGGTGATGTCATATCCCTGCTAAGAGACTCAACGAATCCACAAGCTGAGGTCATGATGAAGACCATACGGAAGCATATTAATGTTTTTAAATAAAAAAAAAAAATATTTAAGCGTTAAAAGCTTTTAACTGAATTGAAGTTCATCATCTGGATGTGGATCGCAATGTTTCAGCACCGAAGTCTAAATTTAGAACTGGCTTTTTTGTAGCTTTGTAGCTTCTTTTAGGAATGAGATTTCCACAAGGTTGACAGCGAAGTACGCAATCAGCTGACTTTGGAAAAGGACCTTTATATCACTGCCGATTTGATAAGCATTCCCAACGAACTTGTGAACTTTAAAACTGCTGTCTGAAACATCCAAAAGAATTTCCTATCCTTTTTCATTAAACACAGTGTCCTTTCCCCTCTAAAATTCACTCAAAACCACACTTTCGGCCGAGTGCTTAGCAAACACTGATTGCACCACACGAGTTTATATAAATTTAGTTTTGGCAAACTGAAATCTCATTGGAAACTACTGAAAGGTTCAACATCAACCTTCAATTACATCAAAAACCTAAAACAAATTTGTGCAGCCAACAATCAACATGAAAGGACCCTCAATGTCACTCAACAACCCACTCTTGCTCAATCACATGCACACACACATTTACCGTGGATAAAAAGGGTTATGCAAGGAGATCGGTGCGCTTTCAAAAGAAAACTTCAAATTTTCCAAATCTACACACATACTCGTACACGTCTGTCGTTGTGCAGTGGATCAAAGTTCCTAATGCAATTATGCACTAGGATATGATTTCTCCATCAAAAAGTTCAACCGAGCAAGGACTCTTTTATGTGGCGGTGCTGGTGGTGGTGAATTACACATTGCTCCTATTATTTGCATTTTAAATATAATCCACCGACAGAGATTTTCGAAGGATATTTTTGAATTAGAATTTTGAACTTCTCACTAGTAACGGGATGAGGCTTATATGTACGACCCACCAACATCATTCATTAGATAGAATGTAAATTTTCCACGTCCTGCGCCAATCGATCGTTGCCAGAGATTGTCAGACAGAGCCAGGAAGTTTTTGCGGCACCAGACGTTCCTTTGTGTGGCTAAAGTTGTTTCCTGTTAGAGGACGACACAAAAGCGCCTCCGCCACTAGAGAGAATATTTATTAAATCAGATTCCTGTAGGATAGGAAGCTGTGTGTGTTTGCATGTACGTATATGTTCGATTGGTAATTGTCTCCTATTGTGGACATTTGGAGGGTAGTTCCTGTGAAATCCACCTCGAAACAATGAATCCTTTTCGTGTAACATGTTTATGCAAATTATTGTATTTTCCAATATGCAGCGCTCCTTCGCTACATGGCCGAAGTTCTCGGAAATACGACATAACCCAATAAAAATGATTGTACCTCGAGGACTAGCAGGGTTTGGAACTTTTTCTCTTTGTGTTGGTGGGGTGGGGGGTTGGTAAAATGCATTTGGGAGCAATTTACCCCCTCTCCCCCCAAAAAGTGGATGTTAAGGTATTTTCAGTTCAGTTCGTGGTAAAGCGGACCCCAGCTTTCATTCGAAACCGATTTTCGAGCGTAATTTCTAAATATTCATCCCCAAAAGTGTCCTTTTATTGAATTTTGCGGAAAAGGATGAAAGCATGGAATCGAGATATGGTTCAATATTCTCGAATGAATTGTAAATCCAGATTTTACGGTTACAATGGCCAAGGGAAATGAATCATCGATTCTGGTCAATTGGTTGGTTGACTGCGACAAGTTTTCCGACAGCCAAAGGCAGGTTTTCTTTTTGCAGAAGGCATACACGAGTAACGGAAGCCAGTCATGGGAATTGAGAAGTTAAGTATGAATGAGTATTTTGAAGTGTGTTTCGGAGCATGTGGACCGTTGATTGGAGCTAATTTGGCTTCTGTTTAAGTTTATGAAGCTATTGTTATGGTAACGGAATGATTAGGAGACTTAAGGCAGATGCGAAGTAATGGAATAGGTAGTCCAGTATATTGTAAAGGAAGTCCTTTGAACAGATAGATACTCATGATTATTTGTCCCCTCTTTCTGACTAAGCTGCCATGAGTGGTTACGTAGTTTGAAATGACTATCGCAGAGGTTACAAGCCATCCCTTGTTAGCCCTCGAAACAGAATAAGTCGCCATTCCTGTTAGGAAATAAAGGGCTTCCTTTTTTTATCAATCAGAGAAATCCACCTTTGGAATGAGACGTTGACATAAATTGGGCTGGATTTCAGCTGAGGCTCTCTCCAGGTGGGGAATGACTGCTGTTGCCAGAGGTTTGATGTAGCCTCAAAGAAAACAATCTTAGCGCTATTAAGTCGACCAATTTTGGCACCAATGGACATCAAATCTTCCCCTAATCATGCGATCTGGAAATTGTTCTCTTCGCCGCAGCACCGTCTCCCTGAAGCTACATATGTATGTCCATACTATTCTCCTCGGGGCACAAAATAGGTTAACCCAATATCAATCGCCGTTGGCAGCTGAAAGCACTTATTCTTTTACCGCCGTTATTAGCAGTTGAAAGCTTATATGTATGGCCCTGGCTACACGGTCAATTCAATACCGATTCTTTTCAGTGAGACAGGTAGATTTTATGTGAGCTAAAACGAGAAGGGTTGATTTCACCAAAAGCACACCGAAAATCCGATTTGATAATAATTCTCGGTGGAAGATGCATGTTCTTGTCTCAAAGCGTTTCATTTCTCATACATTTTTTCATTTTTTTCCGACCGTCGGAGGGTTCACCTTCACATCACGGAAAACTCAAAAAAATAATTCTCTGTGCAGGACGGAGCACGGAGATTGTGTGTTCTGTTTCCAAAGTGTTTCCCTCAACACATTTTGTGTGTAGCCACGGGGAAATTTTCAATACCTAGTATGCCATTGACCGTGTAGCCAGGGCTATATGTAAATATATATTTCTTCTCGTTATTGTGTAACTTGGTTATAGTGTTGTTACCCATTAATTTATGACCTTTGGCTGAAGTCTCGTAAAATTGAAAAATTGTGCGGTAATATCCACTGCGTCGTCGAAGACGTTGATCAATTGTAGTGGTCTATGCGAGAAGTCTTTTCATCCCACTTGCATTGGCCTCAGTAAAAGATCTACGATTTCTATGATTTCTATTCTAAGATTTCTCGCTCTCACATGTCATTCTAGCCATTAAGTATTCCAATGAATCGACGAATGCCCAAAAACAAACACTTCTTTGAGTTCATCGTCAAGCAAATCTCTAAGTTTGACGATATCATCAAAAGTGTAGTAGATCTCAATGGGCACATTGACTCATCTTCCCGTCTCTGTTCATCAAAAATTTAAAACCCTTGAGACAAATTTGGCAACCTTAAGTGAATCATCTACCGTTAGCTCCCACTAAAAATTACTATCGAGCCTATTTAGAAAACTGAAATCCGACATCAAATCCTATATTTGAACTCTCACCCAACCTAACCACGACGATTAAATCTTGAGTGACATCAACTCACTGCGATCAGAGTAAGTGACTCTTTTGCGGAAGCTACCTGTATGAGCGGATGCAAAAGAATAGATGAAATCAGCAACGGCAATCGGCTTACATTATGCGACTTCACCGAGGATTTCAGGAGAACTCAGGAAAAGATGGATGACGTACCCATTGTTAGCCACCAACAACTTAGCTATCACTACAACACATCCATTTTAGCGGAACTTAATGAAACTGTTGTCGCTACATCTCCGCTCACTCGTTCTCTAGCTGAGCTTTCCCCATATTCACCATCATCCAAGTCTACCTCCTCACGTGCCGCACAGAACCAGGCAAGTCTTCCAACACCACCAACGAATCATCCACCGCCGAAACTTATCTATCATTTTGGAACTATGTACATGGACCCCTTCTGAATGGAACAAGAGGCTTGAAAAGTTAAACACCAGCAGCGCAGATTACTAGACCTTCATCATCAAAGGAGCTCCCGTACTAGATGATGCCTCTTAGTTGCAAAAAATGTTTCGCCAGAAGTTTGCGATCATGATAGAAGAATGTCAGAAGATCGTATCGCTTCAGAATACGTAATACCCAGCCACATCAAACTAGGAGTTGTTCGGGATGAAAAGTGTTTCAGAAAAAAGTGTGTGAAATACATTTTTTAAAATTTTGAGTATGCGGAAAGGCCCACTTCTTATGAACGACGAACATGTTTCTATTCTCGTGGACACTCCAAAGAACAATAGTCTTATTCAGTCAAGCGTTGTGGCGACATTCAGGCACTTTTAATTCGGTTTTCGGTAGACTCAGTGTTGCCAGATATCTTTTAACCATCTCACCTATTTTATGATGAAAAATTCCTAGTCTTTCGAAACTGACTAGGACGCCAATGACGTCGGTGAATTCCATGTAGCTTATTTATTCAGGAATCTGCTTTTCCCTGATTAAAGGTCACCTATGACAGTACAGAAACGATGCCAGTACTTTCGTTTTTAAACAATTTTTTTTTTTTGGTGGAACATTCATTTCGTTCTTACAGACTGCATACCCTCATCCTGATCCCAATTGGCTTCAATTAAATTTCCATTTTAAGGCACCTGCTGAAACAGAGTTCCTTTATGTTCATTTCTTAACGCTTGCTTAAAGCGAAGTCGCAACTCGCAACCACCATTGAACTTCAAAGCGTTTTGTAATCGAGCACGTGCCGTCGAACATGAAATATCCTGGAATAGCAGATAAAAAAAAGGAGGAACGAAATCACCTTACGTCCTCAGGCTTACAAGGCGTGTACAATTTGCGTATACACTGTTCCTTTGTTCAGCTTACCGCTAACCAAAGAAGGATAATTAAACAGCCCTCGACTATGGTCGATTTGACTGAGAAAATAGGGAAATAACCATTTCTCATTTTTTTTAAATTTTTTTTATTTTCCCACCGAGATTCCGGGAACACATCTGGGTATATCATATCGATACCGTGCCATCAGAGCAACAACAACAAGCTGCCACCATTTTAATTAGATTTGGCATCGCTTTGGCGGTTTCTGACAGACCGCCACGCCGCGAGCCGCCATTGAGGTTGTTGTATTGGTTTTGGGTTTTCGGCGGGGTGGCATGGCGGTGGTTCTATACACACCAACACCTCGTGCCCGTTTCTTTTGTGGATGAGCACAATCGGTCTAGGATTCGTTTGCCTGTTTTTTTTTTCCTTTTCCTTTAACGCTTCCGAAAAAGTTTTCCAAACGGCACGGCGGCGGCGGTTAGTGGGTGGGTGGGTATTGCCTATGACAGCGGGTCTACTCACACCACTTCAGAGAAGTGAGTCGGGTCGAGTGCGAGTCCTGCCGCGATGGAAAACCGAGATAATTGGAAAGTTTTTGAGCGACGATTGATTCTAATTGAATCCATAATGAGATGAAATGGCAATTGATGAATAATTTTTTTTTTTTGAATTTCGCCGAACAGTGGTTGCATGTCGGTTTCGATTTCATCCCTATTTATAGAACTGTCTGTCTACTTTTAACGGTATTGTGGCCGATGCCAACATTCACGACGATTGGTCATAATGGAAAAACTTTAATTGAATCTGGCACTCATCTGTTAACCACCACAAACAGTTGAGTGCTCAACGGAAGTGTATCTACATATAGGTATATGGATGTGTGGGAAATGCTTTCACATGATTGCGGTGTCGTCGTGTTTATAGTAATTTTTTGTGGAAAGAAATTATAATATAGAAATCGGAAATTGGATTCGTATAATGAATTCAATTCGAATTTGCGTTGCGGTTAGGGTGTGGGACGTGAAATTTGAGGAAATAATTTGATTTGATTCCTGGTGAATCTTTCCAAGGAGAATAGATTTAGAACTCTTTGCCCTTTGGCTAATGCAAGTATGGAGTAGAAATGTTTGCATTAATTCCATAGAAATTAGATGGACGTAGCTCAAATGAATGCTTGTTAAGAATGACCTCTTGCATTTGAGATGAAAAGGGACATAGACTCTATTGGTTATCACAAAATTGAAAATCAAATGGTAGGAGTATGGATTAAATTAATGGTCTTTACCTACCCAAGTTTGTCTTAGAAAACTATGCATGCACATATGTATCTTTGTATGTATGAAGATACTTAGAAAAGAGGAGTGATCTGGGGCCTGTACCACAAAACAACAAGCATTGTTAAAAAGGCGAATTTTAACAAGTAGCAAGCTGTTCGCCGTACAGAAACTCGTGTTACTTGTTAAAATTCGCCTTTTTAACAATGCTGGTTGTTTTGTGGTACAGGCCCCTGATCTGCTGACTTTTTCCTTATAGAAAAGAGTCTGCCAATCTTTAGGTTTGGCATACTATCCAGGATTGGGAAACTCATTGTGTGGCCTGAAATAGCTTATGAGTCAATCTACGGATGTCAATGGGTTCTTCGCTTTATTTCAAGCAATGCAGGAACTTAGTGTTTATATGTACATATATGAACAAGACAAGTTGCAATACAGAAAAAAAAAACTGAAAACAGTTTGTCATCATTGGACGGCCATTGGCTGTGAAATGTGTGATTTGATACCTCGTGTGGACTAGCTGGGCCTAAGAGTATTCTGACAAGAAGGCTGTTTCCCAGCAGTGAACTTGATTCTAGGGTGGAGGGCATTTGGTAAGTTCCCCTTATCTGACCAATTAAAGATTATGGTTGTCCGATGTGATTTAATGTTTGAGAGGCAGTGCCCTAGGATATGTCTCGGATAATACAGAACTCTAAAATCGCAGTAAACGAGTATGTACTATACATATGTATGTACATTTGTATGTATATGTATGTATGTAGTATAAGTATTATCCCCACAAAGCCCTATACGATGGGACACAACTGAACACGATTGGCAATTTCCTCATTAAGGTGATTCGAAGGAATATTGCTAGGGCAATGACCACCGACAATGCGCTGATCTTCAGGGCACATACTTTACCACTTTTTTTTTTTTTTTTTTTTTTATAATCTACCCTCGCTAAAGGGGATATGAATACCCTTATAATGTTTACACACAGCGCGAGCACATGAAGGACGAGAACGAGAGACAGACAGATACGATGAAAGTTATTTAATTTGTTTCGCATACGACGTGACCGACTGGCTAGCTAGCCGATGTCAAAGCCTTAGTAGTTTCTAAGAATTTTCTCAGAGCCCGAGTTGACCAGCAGATAAACTTCATCTTTTTTCATATTTTTAGTTTATCAGCCTTACATCTCTTAAGACTTCCAGACTTCCTAATCTCATGTTAAGAAAGATTGGATTTTCTTGGCGAATAGCTCAGACACTTAAATTTCTTTAGCCATTAGGGGATTTCTTAGATTTTTTTTTTACTCCAGTAAGCTCTCAGTGAATGGCAGTCTTTAGTTTTCCTAGATATGAGTATTGTACTACCTCAGCAAGTCTAGTCTAGAGCTATCTCCGAAGCGAATATCTTTGTGTTCTACAGAGATGATCTTAGCAATCATACCAGATTACCGAATGTACCAGAAAATTAAGCTTCAGAGTCAGAAAGATGCGTTTTTCAAAACTGATCCCAAAGCATTTGTCACCTCAAATGTCCCCGATTGCGTTATCCTAAGAAAAGGTGACAAAATACTCGTATGCTTTTGGAGCCAATGAATATACCTAAAAACAACAATGGCCGTATGACATCCAGTATCCACTGAACCAAAAAACACTATCAAATGTACTAAATTATAGTTTCGAGTTTAAAATCAAAAAAAAAAAAAAAAATCTAAAACTCTTCTTCAATTCCCAGAAATATAAGAAAGAAACACCCACATAATGCTTTCACAATTTTCTGAGAACACCACAAAAATTCTACCATTGACGGTATCCCAGGGTCTTATCTCCTCATTGAAACTTTTCCAATTGTTGTGGTATCGAGAGCATGGACAATTTGGCAAAAAATTCTTATGAAACGGAAACACGTTCTTCACAAATACTCAAACACCTTCGTATCGTTTCGAAGAATCCTAACCAAGTTCCACCGAGACCGATATCACCTGGGTGGCTAATATTGATACGAAACAATAGTCCTTTTCCAAGGGGAGAAAGTTTTCAGTATTTCATTCTTCGAAAAAAAAAAAAAAAAACAAAGCCGAAGCTGGACCACAAAATATTACAAACCAATGAAACATAAAGTTACTTATTTTGGGGGTATATACATACATCCATATTGGAATGAACACACAAGTTTTGTCCCATTGACAGGTGAAAGTTTTGTAATTTTCCTGTGGGTTTGAGCTGTCGGCAACGGTGTTTTGTTGTAATTTTTTAGTTTATGGATTATGCGGTCCATTGGTGGACGTATCGATGCTTTTATGGTGTTTTTGTGATGGTGTTTTTGACTTTAAGATTTTAGAAATATTTACGTGGACATTAATGTTATTTTAGACTATCGTAAGGAGGTAAGGCTGGACCTTTCGTTTTTTTTTTAATCTTAGTCTTCTTAGATGGTGGGGGTTATTAGTTGGTGATCCTACTAAGCATTAGAGAACTCAAAGCAAACTCACGTTTCTCAACACCGAATATAATAAGAGTCCTGTTAGAAAAATGTCATTATAAAGAGTGATCAATGAAGTTTAAAAAATTTGAATGGAAGAACACCGGGTGCTTGGAGACTTTTAAGAGCTCAGTAGATTAAAAGTAGATTAAAGTGGTCGCCTTGGCCGTGGTGGTTAGTGCATTGGACTACTACGCATGCTGCCCGGGTTCAATCCCAGCAAAAACACCTAAAAGTGTTTTTCACGGTGCCACCTCTTTCGAATGTTTGACAAGCAATCAAAGAGTATCATTTGTCACGAGAAGCTTCTCAACTCGGCGTTCGGAGTCGGCAAAAAACTGAAGGTCCCTTCCATTTCGTGGAAAAAATAACACGCACACACAAATGGTTGCGAGAAGCTAGGCTTGATTCTGTATAGGACTGCTGACGCCGTATATTTATTTATTTTTAGATTAAAATATCTAGATTATGCTTCTCTTCCCCGATTTCTAACACTAGGCAGGCACCTATTCTCGTCTAAAAATATATCTTCCAGCTTAGTTGCAAATCTGAATGAATAAATGCAAAAGCGTAGGCTAAAAGGAGTTATGAGGTAGAGCCATCATAAAACACCAGGCACCATAATGGGTCATCTCTGGACCATCTTATGAAATCGAAACATTTCCGTAAACATTTCATTTCCCTACAAGATTTTAGAATTTGACTGTGGCTAGTTTAGCCAGCCTCTTCCAGTATTTCAAAGAAATAAATAATTCCCTTAAAATCTATTACGACAACGAGCAATAGCCTGACATTCACAAAGAATATGTTCGACATCCTCTGCTGTACCTATTGTATGTTATTGCAGTATCTGATTTTGTCCCTGCATTTCCATTTTTTTCGCATATTTCCTCAGGAGACTGTGCCCGAGGAGTAATCATATTAAAGGTCTTCACTTTGCCCTATTTAGTCCAAGGATTACTTTGGTCCTTTTCCGGTCTAAGGCTGGCCAAAGAGCCCTGGACACCCAATGACCCTCTATTCTTCACCATCTGTGGCCCGCCATACTTATAATTGTATGCTTTAAAAATGCATTAAAATCCTTAGAATATTTCGAGGGTAAGTCATTGAGTTCTCTTCGATCAATCCGTCTTTTTTGTAAAGTTTTTTATGAAGCGTAACTTGTCCTTTTAAAAAAGTCCGCCTTCCTTGAGCAACTCTCTCGTTTTTCAAAACCGCCCAATGTAGAAAAAGGTGTGTTCAATTTCGAAAGTGAGAAGTACACTCGAACATACTCGTACATTACGACCGAAAACAAAATATCCCCATTTTGAAGACACCCAAAAACCGCAGCTGTTTGTTTGCCTATGGTGTTCCTTTCAGTTACAAAAAATTTCCGGCTTGTAAAGGTCATACAGTCAGCGAAATTCAATTAAAGACAGTTAGATTTTTCGAGATTAACATGAAAATTTGTTTATTGAAATTACGATCAAATTTAAATTAAAGTATTGAGTGTCATAGAAACATATTTTTAGACTTAAATTTATTATATGATTTTTAATATATTTTGGTGCGAAATTCAATTAAAGGCACTTAATTTAAATAAATAAAAGAAACACACTTTTCAAATAGATTTTAATTTAATATTAAATCAGTAGTGGGTGTATTCTCCTTTTTTATTTATAACCTCGAAAATGCGGTTTGACATGCTATCAACTACGTTTTGTAACTCCGACATTGGTATTTTCTCCCACTCTTCAGAAATGGTCCTACTGAGATCTTTAATGTTATTGAATTGGCGACCATTGGCATAAACTCTATTTAAGTCCGGGGAACGAGCGGGCCAATCCAATATTTCAATTTCTTTCGCCTGGAACCATGTCATTGTTTCACGCGATTTGTGAATGGCAGCGTTATCTTGTTGAACGATCCAGTCTGTAGTTGGCTGAGCATCTCCAAATTCTAGCAGCACATCTTCCAATAAATCAGCATAATTTTTGGAATTCATTTTTAATGAAATTTTGCACACTGGAGTTCTACCGTGATAGCTAAATCCATCCAAGATCATCACTGTACCGCCACCGAAGTTCCTACCACAGTTTATTTTTCTTTTTCCGCCATTTAACTCTTTTGCTTTGGGACAGAATTTGCTGGACACGTCTTTTCCTATCGGTAAACTTAATCCCATCTATTTTCGATGCGGTTGACTGTCCATCCAAAGCAGAACGGATAATAGCTTTTTTTCTTGCCGCACAGATATTTTTTGATTATTTAGATTTTTTCGGTTTGAACCATAATTTTCACACTACGCCACTACGGCATTATTTATTGCTGTAGCTGACCTACCCAATTTCACCGCTATTTCTCGATTTGACAGGCCGCAATCTTTGTAAGCTTGGATTTTAGAAAGTTATTTGGATGTTAATGTCTTACTACTCCCCATTTTTAACACACAGCTTAAAGCTGTTAAAAAAGTAGTAAAATTAAAAAATGAAAACGTAAATAATACAAAACATTTAGAATTACTCAATAAAGTATTTCGATCTTACCGGATTGATCAACAGAATCAAACTGCCTTTATTTGAATTTCGCACTTTCATCGACTTGCTACTTGCAGCCTTTAATTGAATTTCGCTGAGTATATATGGTTTTCGTCTTATTTACTCGAACGCGAAGCTACGTTTACATCTTGAAGAAATGCCTTTTCTTGCGTTTCAAAGCTCAAAAATTGTATGTGGCAAAGCAGTTCCGTATTGAATATTACGTTTCCATACTAAGTAGCTCTCATTATTTTTAAAATATTCCAAAGCCACTCGCTCGTTCACCAGAAAGTATCAAAAATAACCTCATCTCGTCATTATCCGATGTGCATCCGGTCACTATGCAACTGCTGCGCGATTGTAATGATTTCAAGTTTTAAATTTCAATTAAAACACCAAAACTCCGCGAAGTTCCATTACAGTTAACAATCCCGTGCGCCGTGCAAGCATCCTCCTGTCTGTTTACATTCATACACATGTGTGGTGTGATCCACTCTAATTAATAACGAATTTTCCAAATGCACATCTGTGTGTCTGTGCTCTGCAGTTTATCTCTCTTTGGCTATTCTCCATGCCGCTGCCGCATATAATAATTTCCAATGGAAACTTTAGCCGGGTCTTAAAAGTGCGCCCATAAAACAATTCCAATGCAGAGTCTGTCCCAGGAGCCGGTTCCAGTCGTAAACTCATCCGCAATCAATTTGCAAGAACCAACAGTTCACCCTTAACGTGGAACCGGGGATGAGTTGTCAGACATTTCACAGATCTGCAGTCCTAATTAAAATTTTATGATGGTGATGTTTATTTTAATATTATTATTATTTTTTTTTAGAATAGCCATTGATCGTAAAGGGTGGATGTGTTCTGGGGAACTTTTAATTAGACAAACTCCACTATTATATGACGAACGAGTATAAGTAGTTAGCGGATGGTAGATGGGTTCCTGGCGGCTGGCAGGTTGACGAGGATTCAGTTATTAAGTAAAACAGTAAATGAGGATGTGGAGTAATCGGAGGAATGTGAAAGCGATATTGGCGCTCGGATACGGATGAGAATCTTGCCGGAATACAACCCAAATATTGGTTTACTCAAAGTATTACATTCGAAAACGATTTCATATATATTCGATAGGACATGGTGTTGTCAGCGACGTCAAAAGTGGAATATGTCCTTGCTGACAATGTTGAGCATTGTTGTAGAGAAGAATTGGAATAGAAATTTTCAATGTAGTTACTTTTGTTCGTTACGGGACACTGTGAACTTAAAGGACACCTCAGGAAGCTACATATGTCTCTCAGATGAAGACTCATGCAGATTTTTGCAATGAATTCAGAGCATATACCTACTGGTGGAAAAGGTTCAAGTGCTTGGGTAGATACCAACTTACAACAGAGAACCTTCTACTCACAGCACCCAATCTTCTGGTCTGGATGAGCTATGCAATTCCCACCTGGGTGGGATCTTTGCTTAAATGAATTATTTTCACTCGACCAAGTTAACAAAACGGGTATCTACTGAAATTTTGTGTACATCCACAGATGGTTGGGTTACGTTGGGAAGGGTCTGTGATTGTATAGAGAGACAAACATTTCCCCTCAGAGACTCGAAGGTCAATCCTCTTTTCACAAACTCGTAAGCTAGTATGTGCTCTTAGTGAATCTTAGAAAGTCCTATATCTTTGAGTTTTCCAGCTCTGCAATGTCTGCCAAGAATCTATGGCCTTAAGTATGGAGGCATCGTTCTTGGAAGGCGGCGCGGATTCACTATCCTTTTCATCTTCGCAGCTTCTGCAGATATCGGTCAATCTATAGCACAGGAAACTGTGACTAAGCATTAAGGGTATTTGACTGGTTGTATGTATCACGCACTATGTCCTTTTAAGTTCTTGATCTGGCCATAAAGAACTAGATGTGACCGTTGCTTCTTGGAAGGCACAGAGTGTTGATCTTTTTCTCAATTAATCGATCATGTTAAACGGGGTTGTAATCTGTGATAGTATAGCGCTTAACTGGTGCTCATGGCTTAGGAATTAAGGTAATTTTTTGACTGTCATCGATTTTATAGTGTTCCTTATGATCTGAAAGCCGGTTGGCTCCGCCAGAGGAACTATCTTCGACGAAGAGACGTCGCTACCTTGTATGGATATAGCAGCCTTTTCAATTATAAGTAATGCTGCCTGGTCCAGTCGTCTGAACGATTCTCGGTACACTAGAATCATAGTCCAGTGCCTCAGTCGATTTTTGAGCCCAATGAAAATTATCATATTTCATGATCTTTGATCACCTTGTTTGACTGACAGTCTTCCCTACTGGGAAAGAGGATCGGTAGGTTCAAGTTAAAGTTGTGGTGGATAGTTATACAGTCAGAATACTTTGTTAACATTTCTGTACAACATCTCCTTACCAGTCTCTGGATTTCTCTTACTGCTGAGGCTTCAATGAGTAAGCCTAGAGGGAGGTTATAAGCCACCATGTCCAGCCCTGCTTGCGGGGTATCAGTATTAGGTGCTCCCTACGCACTCGGAACTTTCGTGAGATTATTCGTTTAGTAATCTACCAGATAGTTGATCCAAATGTGATTATGGGTCTAATGATTATAGTGTACTCCCAGTGTATGATGTGAGGCTCTAATCCCCATCTTTTCCTTTTTTGTCCACTGATACCTTTATGCTATTTATGAACCTTTACGGAATGCCTCTGCAAGCATGATTATACTTTTCTATCTACCAGTATAGTGGCGTAGCGCAGTGTGTCGGACTACTGAGCCAGCAGTCTTGGGTTCAAAACCCGCCGCAAACACCTAAAAGTTTTTCACAGTGCCCACCTCTTTCGAATGTCTGACAAGCATCAAAGAGTATCATTTGTAACGATTGAGCTTCTCAACTCGCCGTTCGGAGTCGGCAAAAAACTGTAGGTCCCTTCCATTCGTGCAAAAATATAACACGCACACACAAATGGTTGCGAGAAGCAGGCCCAGGTTCACCTCGAGCCGTAGCGGCAACTAAATAAATAAATAAATCTACCAGTAGATGTCCGCTTTACATCATGAGGACTGACCCAAGATTCAAAGTGCGAATAACACCTTGGGTGCTGAAGGAAATATATCTCGGGAGAAGACTGTAAGCTTGTAAGCTGGTTTGAGCCCTATTTCGCATTTCGGTTCTAATGCCGCAAAAGTGGATACCCTATCTTCATTCTCTTTAGAACTTTTAGCTATTTGAATGTTTTGGATGTTAAACCACAGAACTTGTGTTCCTATTCAGCTCAAAACGCAGGAGCAGCACTAATCGGATATCCATAGTGTCCGCTTTCTACTTTTGGTACCTCGAAGTACACGTACAATGTTTAAATGAGCCCGTTCCCGGCTTCGGACGATAAGTCCCACCTTTAAAAAAAACCGCCTAAAAATTCTCAAAAATATCTGCAAAACTCCTAGTAACAGCCTGCCACAATCTCTTATTGGTATTTCAAAATCACATTCACCACATAAAGATGACATAAAGTCATAAATCCTAAAAACACCATCACTTGCACTTGATTCTTAACCTTTCCAAACCGCACTTTCACTTCTTTCTTTTAAAAAAACGTCTCCATTTACCCACACGCAACTTAAAATGTTTAACTTTCTGTAAGTCGTAAAGTCAATCGCGTGGCTATAATATTGAACCATCGTGCTCCCCGATTCAACATCATTCCGCTGACGTATCTCGAATCTTGACAGCTGTGTCACGCGATGTTACCACGAACTTTCGCCTGCCAATAAATCATCATCTGCATCATCCGCGAAATAAGGAATGCAGAGAGCACAAAGGCACAAACCAAACAAATTGAAGGGAAATAAAAAACCAACGAATGAGGAGCACAGCGAGAGCAGAAAAGAAAAGAAAACACCGCCCTCGGTGATGAACGATTATTTTAATTCGTAAATTTAACGCTTTAACGCCACCGTGAACGAGCATAAACTCGGTGCGAATCGTAAAAAGCAGTTTCCCCATTGTTATCCTGGATCTTCTTCGTTTAACCGCTACTCACACACCGTCGCGTCGTCCGCCGCGCCGCCCAATTTCATTACTGAGGGTGCAGTAGCGGTAGCAGTTGTTGTTATCTTGCTGCTTAAGTGGGTGGGGGTGGTGGTGGGGCACCTTTTTTTTTAATTTCCTTGCATGATGCTTTTGCTCCCGCTTTGACTCGATGTGCGGTGTTGTGTCGCTTTGTTTGTCCTGCTGCGTGTGGATTTCCATTTTGATACGCTTTTTCTCGCGCGCCGTTGTTTTCCTTTTTTTCTTTTTATGTCCTATTGCGTTCATTATATTCGCTAAATCAAGGATATTAATTTAATATTAATCCCTCTGTGTTGGATGGTAAGTGTGGGCATTGGGGCAAATGCGAATGCGGATGCGGATGGGCGTGTGAAAGCGGAAAAGTTTTTATTTTCATTTTTTATATTTATTTTGTTTTTATTTTTTTCGGTGGTTTTTATTTTTTTTTATGAACCCACAAGGATATTTCTGGGTGAGAACATATTTCCCTGTATATGAAGTAAGCAACCGTAATCGGAATTTTAATGACCGCAGGATTCGCATTCAATGTGCGTGTATTTATGTATGGGTAGCAGGGTGGCGACAGTTGCCATAAAGTGCATGTAAGAGTCATGAACTCAAATTTTATGGTTTTCATTAGCTGGTGTATGGTACGAGGACTCGTTAAAACCGCACGCGGTAGATGATGTGCCTAAAATAATGATAAGCAATTGCAATGGGCTAGGCAACTGGGTGCGATTTTAATTTCATACACGACCGAGGGTGAGTGTGACTTGCAACATGTGTCAAAAGAGTGGGAGGTGGTTTGCCTCTCTTCAAACCAAATTAATTGCAATTAGCCTGCCACATATATTCCGTGGAACTCAACTTCCCGGAAATTGATCAATTGGATATATCTAATTAATTTGCATCCTGCCAAACCATCTTCAATAATCTACAAGCATCTACAGAAATCCTACCCCTATTGACTTCTTCTCTATCTGGCTATTTCAGTCTCCTCGTTCCCAGTTCCAGATGCAATTACACAAAGTTGATTTTTTCTCATTGATTTCATCAGGCGAGGACCCACGGCCGTGCTCAATCAATTTAATTTAATTTTATTCTCTCTGCCACGGAATATTCTTCAGGACTTTATAGTGATCATCTCAATCCATGGTCCCTTGGACACCCAATTAAATATGAATAAAACCAAACTTCCGGTTAAAATACGGGGGGTAGCTGAAGAGCAAATCAAATCGTATCCCCTTCGATGGTAAATTAACTCACTCGACCAGGACGAAAGCGTTTTGACCTGATTCGTTAGAGATCAAGATTCTTGCCATCGAATTAATTTATTTAAGCCCCACTCCGCTCTCGTCGAAATTAACGGTAATAATTCCATTCACCGGTAAGAAGAGCAAAAGCTTAAGGACTTCGTCTCTCAATAGCTCCGTCCCATATTTATGTATGTAGGTATCGCGCAGGAATTGTAGAGAATTTAATTGGAAATTTATTACCAATGAACTTTAAATTTTTACATTTTCCAAAGGATTTTGCTTAGAAAAAAATAAAAAAATAATAAAATAAAACCGTTGCAGTTTCTGTTTCCTTTGGTCCTGCTTTTGATCGTCGTTCGATGTCCTTTTGCTTAAGTGAGCAATTAATACCAAGTAATTTATTACGCGTCTCCTCGCATTATAGACTGTGTGCAAGCGAATGGAACACGAGAAGCGGTACAGGGATGTGGAATGGGGAATGCATTTCCACCGATGCAGTGCTGTGCAGTGGTTTACTTTTTCTTTATAGAACGGTTTCTCTTTTATGAATGATTTTCAATTCGACAGAAAGGAAGCCCACAAAAAAAGAAAGAAAAAAAAACTGAAAAGATTTTCTTCCTGTGGAAAGAAATTTTATTAAAAATCCAATTCTTGAAGGAAAAACGCAAGAAAAAGAAAATTAAATGGGAAATCGGATTCTTTAAGGAAAAATTCTCTACAAAAGAAGACTTATTTATGCCGCAGATCATGAAATGAGTGGCACAAGCACACATACTGTTAAATGCAGTGGACATATGGCGAAGGAGACGTGCATGCAAGAAAATATGAATTGAATGGTAATGGTTAAAATGTGGCAATTATAAGATTGAAGCATTTTGAAGACTTGTGTTTAAGGAATCGTTTATATTTCGGGACAAAACATCGCAGTTGACGGCTCCAACTTCAAAATAGTCGATAAAAATGACGACCTAGTGGGAATTTGTCAAACCACTGTTATTTGAAAGCGGTTATTATTTATTTATTTATTTATTTATTTTCATCAAATGAGAACATCTACTGTTCTCGCTAGATTACCTAATACAATACATACATATATATACATACTTAAAAATTACCACCAAAACCTAAAGCCAAAATAAGTTTACTCCTAAACGACTCCCTACTTAAATGGAAATCTAGTAAACTACTATAATTATTAGACTCTCTAAGACATCTAGTAATAGGTTCATTGCAACCATAATTAACTCTATGAAATGGAACATAAAATAGAAGACGGTTTCTAAGCACTCTGGAATCTAGATGGAGCATAGAATCCAATTAATGATAATAATGAGGGGCAATCGATATGATTGTTTATTAAATCACGAACAAACCTAATTGAAAAAAATTGTCTACGCTTGAACAGTGGTAGGATACCAAATAATTCACATCGAGTATCATACGAAGGCATTTCAGTAGTCCAGCGTAATCTACATACGGCAACCCGAGTAAAACGTTTTTGGATCTTCTCAATTCTACTGGAATGGACTTCATAAAACGGATTCCATGTATTCGAGATTTGATCTAACAAATGCAAAGAAAAGACACTTAAGCGTGTGCGGATCGTCGAAGTCTTTAGAGTTCCGCAAAATAAAACCCAACATTGAATTACCTTTAGCAATCAAAAACTCGATATGCCTGCAGAAACTCAGTTTTTGTCAAATATGACTCCCAGGTCTTTTTTGGATGAGATAATAAATAATGGGATATTATCGATCACGTACGTAAATAACACCGGGGACAGGTTACGACAAAAAGAAAGACTTTGACATTTAGAGACGTTGAGGTGAAGGTCATTAATATGACACCACATAGAAAGTCTCTCAAGATCTTCTTGTAGAAGAAGACAATCCCGCTCAGAATGAATAGGTCGGAACAATTTTAGATCATCTGCAAACATAAAACATTGGGAATTTAAAAACAAGTCGGGAATGTCATTAATAAATGACAGAAAAAGCAAAGGGCCCAGATGACTACCCTGAGGAACTCCAGATGTAACGTAAACAGGTGACGAATATATATCGTTAATGCGAACATACTGAATTCGATCCGTAAGATAGGAGCGAATCCACTGTAAAAGGCTCGAATGAAACGTTCGGAGTCGGCAAAAAACTGTAGGTCCCTTCCATTCGTGCAAAAATACAACACGCACACACAAATGGTTGCGAGAAGCAGGCCCAGGTTCACCTTGAGCTGTAGCGCCAACTAAGTAAGTAAGTAGGCCTTTCTCCAAGTCGTTTAGGACTGAATGACAAAATATTGAGAGATTAGAAGAAGTAGATCTACCAGCTACAAAGCCATGTTGAAATGGAGAGATAAGTTCCTTTAACAGAGGCGTTAATTTCTCATAGACTAGTTTTTCAAGCAGTTTAGGTATGGTTGACATTTTGCAAATAGGACGATAATTAGTAATACCATGTCTAGAACCTGATTTATAGATGGGTGTTAAAAACGAATTTTTCCAAACCTTCAAAAAATTTCCAGTCTGCAGAGACAAATTAAACATTAAAGAAAGAGGCACAGATAACACATAGGAACACTTCTGAAGCATAATTGGAGGAATGCCATCCATACCCGGATTTTCCATCCAATTTTAATAGAGAGAGGGCAAGCTGAACTTCATGGATAGAGCACTCTAAATCACCAACATTTAATTGACTAAACGACATTTGAAACTATAGGTGGAATAGAACCACTTGAATATACAGATTGGAAGTGACTAGCAAACATTTTAACAAATAGTTAAAAGATCTGACGAGGATTCATCATTAAGACGCATACAGTTAGGAATACCATTAGATTGCTCTTTGCTATTGATGAAGCTCCAAAAAAGTTTACTATTACTCTTTAAATTAGATTCGACGGAAAGGACATACTGTCTATGAAGGAACTTATTTGAAATATTAAATTCATTTTGAAGCACTTTATAAACTTTCAAAAGTTCCGGATCATTGTTCTTTTTTATTCTTTATTATTACACAGTGCAACCACTAGTCTCGGGCTATGATTTCAAAAATTTCATTCAAAAATTGTCGAAAAATGTAAAAAAAAAAATTGTAAAAAATGAGCATTTTTACGATTTTGAGGCCCTGGATGCAGTTTTTTTGGGTTGGTTTGCTTTGCACGTTTTTTCTTCTAATCAATACCTATGACTTTGCTGAAGACAGAAAAAAAAAATCCCTACGGTTAACCAAGATATAACCAAAAAGTGCTCAAAATAAGGTTTGAGCCAAAATATTCATGAGGCCATAATATACGTTAGGCAGCCAATCTGGCAAAACGAATGATGCAAGTTTCTAGTTTTGGTATGTACTTTCAATGTTTAGATCTTAGGCCCGCGACGATGACCTGAAAAATGTCACACCGCGACATTAAGATTTATTGTGCCCCTTGTCCTAGACGAAGGAACATATCTCTCGTCATTATTCATATTGAAATCGGTTAGAGAGAGCTTCGCTCACATCTAGCCCAGGTGGGAATTCCATAGGTCATAGCACTTCATCGAAACCAATTTCCCTAAGATATCACAGTAGGAGCTTGGGTGCTATGGGTTGTAGATCCTCTGCTGTAATTTGGTATTTACCCAAGCACTTGAATCTTTTCCGGGTTAATACCCCACATTCCACCAGTATGTGTATTGGAGTTTCACTTAGAATCTCTTCAGGTTGTAATTACCCAAAAGTTTCTTCATCTGTCTTAGACCCAGAGTTTTTTTTCCAGGACTTAGTCCTGTTTGTCTTCTCCAGTGATCGAAGCTCCTTTTTTAAGGTGGTTTCCCATATGCCGCAGAAGGGCTCAGGGCCCACGAAGGGTGTGGCAGCCCCTTTTATGGCAAGTTTGTCTGCCTCTTTCTCACCTTCTATTCTCAGGTGTCTTGTTACCCAGTATATGGTGACGTTGTTTCGTTCGCCCACTCAGAAGGCGAAGCTTATTAGCTGAAACCGGTTAACTCGAGACGTAATAGAACCTCTGAGGCTGAGTGCTGGATGATAAGCAGTAAGGCAAGTGGTCTATCCAACTCAACGCTTTTGATGCCACCATTGCGTTGATCCCATCTAGCTACAACGTTCGTAGTGCTGCTATTTGTTGTCACTTACTCAGGACTCGAACGTATAATAACATATTATAGCAATCACTAACCTATGGAAAGCATTTGGAAGTAAATTAAGTACAATTGTCATATAGTTTGATACTTAAGTACCTGATTGCTTTGGGGAGATAGTCTTTCAACCATTTCCCACCTTTTTCCATAGGGTCCAGACATGGGTTCGTTTCATCTATAGCAGTGTTTTAATATCGCCGATGATCCATATAGATCATTGGTTTGTATGCATTACAACAACACTACGTGATCTAGCTTTTTATCAAGATCAATTTTCGTGATCTGAAAATTAGTTCGCCTATTTCTCAGTCTCATGCACGTCCGCAGAAACCTGCACTTAAAACCTGCTAAATGTCTGTTTCCGTGGTAGAAACCTGCGCTAAAAACCTGTTAAATGTCTGATTTCGGCTAAAGGTTGTGCAATTAAACGGCAACTTCGCGCTAAATACCTGTGTCTGAGCTAAAAAGGTCTGTATCTGAGCTAAAAAGGTGTGCAATGTAATTCAGTTTGTTTGATTTTCATTGCGTGATCCATATAGATCATAAGTGATAATAAAACACGGCTTATGTTGCATTTAAGGAATGCGTATTTACTTGCTTGTCTTACATGTATCACATCACATTCAATATCCCAGCTTTCACATACATATTTTGATAGAATTGTTTTGGAAGTTCGTCCTAGAACTGGGCTAGCACAAAAAAACGTTGGAAGCCCCTTTTCGCTTTATAAAAAGATCCAAATGGTTTTCATGAGTAGCGGGGTTAAATACCGCAAAGATTATTGGTATCACGATGGGCCTCTTTAGGCCTAAGTGTGCTGGTACTCGTTACCGGCAGCCAATGCTACCTAGCCCTATCCTAGAAAGCAGGCTGGTTTTATGTAAGATTCCAGTCTACAACTGGCGCTTATTTCAAAAGCCTGTTGTTTGACATGCGCAATTATAAAACACAAACACTTTCAGTACATTGTTGTTGTCGAAAGTGAAATCGCCAGATTCGGCCTGTAGCAAAGGGAAGCTGGCGTTTTATGGCGTCGCGTCGTTTTCAACCTTTTTTTCCTTGTGTACGATCCACTTTATTACAAACACATTTCTTTCTTTTTTAAAAAAGAGCACATTTAGCATTGTCCTGCCAAAGGGAATCACACCCTAAAACCAAATCCTAAATCGCAGGATTAATGTTCTGCGTTCACAGATACCGAACTGCAAATGAATATCGCGCTGAAATATTCATTCGACCCACCAAAGAGGGGACTTTTGATGAATATTTGTCACCTCTTCACTTAAATGCACAAATTAATTGCACAGCGACGCTATATCACAGCCAGACACCACAAATGGCCGGCAAAAAGGATATGCGGCGGCGGCGGCGGTCCATGCCGGCTGTATACAGAGAGAAATAAATGTCTCTGTCTCTAAACCATCACACCGCACCGACCGCGTCCTGATGCTGAATCGGAAACACTCGTACGTATACACAGACGGGGTTTTCGAGTCGGTTTCTGGCTATGATTTTGTGTATTTTTGTTTTTTTGTTTTGGTAGACACTCAGTCTGAAAACTGAATAACATCAAACACTGCGATGTCCTTGATGGATATTTGCGTGATATTTTGGGGCCAAAATGAAGAGCGTCCTCATATGCTCAACGTACGAGCGTAGTTAATCTGATTTGTTTAGGCTCAATTTAAACAAATTACTAGAGGATATTTGTTTGGAAAAGTCCTTTGAAGGACCCACGCGAAATGTATCCAAAACAATTATGCGCAGTTTTTTTTTTTTTGTAATCCTTAAATTGGCACGGGTAAAAAATGGAAGTTTTGTGTCTGATGGAGGAAACGCAAAACACTTGACAGTTTACCACCGAAGCTCAGCGCAGTGGAGTGGATGGCAAACGGTAAGCGTAGGTAGGTATACTCAGAGCCAGATGGATTGGTGAAAGGACTTTTCCCATAGTGGGATTAGAAATGAAACGGAAATAGATTTGGTGGGTGAAATTGAGAGAATGGATCTGTTCAAGTATACCATAGTCCATAGGGAAACTTTTACATTTTTTTTTTATTTTGCACACGTTACAGGCGAGTGCCTACTGTCTATGTATTTTTAGGTTCACTGGTTTTGAAGCTTCAGAAAGAATTTTGGAGCCGCAAATAGCGAGATATGAGAATAAATGCTAGTCTGAAATTTACCTGGCTTATTTTGCGTTGCACCTTATGTTGGAGCAACTGTTTCTGTAAATTAAGGTCTAGTCTAGACTCTAAACCACCATACATAACTTCAATATCTAAAAAATAAATCAGCATGTGTAGATATAGGAGTATCGAACTAGCGGTAAGAAATTTGTTTTTCTTTTTAAATGCAGTAAACTCTCTCATAACCGGACACTGACGGTACCGAGAAATTTGTCCGGTTATGGGAGGTGTCCGCTTATGAGGGGTGTTCGGTTATAGGGGAAAAAAAATAAATTAACATCAACGAAACACAATTAATAGACACATGGTATTAGTTTTATTTTATAAATGAATTAATTTTTATGTGATAAACACAAATTACCGAAAAAAATCATATTTCTGCCTATGGAAATCAAGCTTGAAATTACACATACATACATACATACACTTAACATGCAAACCTATTTAAAAAGGGCAAAGGGACTTATAAATGCACATAGTTCTTGGATGTTCGCGGACAAGACGACATATGCCCTCATTGGTTAAGGAAATTAGCGGGTCATGATGGCATATGCTGTCAAAGAATTTTAGGTATATTAGGACAAGACGGGATACCCCGACGAGAAATACAGTTTCTATACTTACATATTCCGGCATTATTTTATTCTACCAGAGACAAATTTTCACTTCACTGTGACAGCGAAATCATTTTTATCTTTATACAAAATTTGCATAAAATAATATAAAATATCTCTCAAAATGTCGGAGATATGCGTGTGTCATTCTAGCGTTCTCAACCAAAAATTATGTGTCCGCGAGACCGCGAACGTGATAATAACGCAATGGCACACTCCACAGTTTACATTTTCCTAAGAAGACGAAAACAAAACAAAAACAAAAAAATATATGTAAACAATTTGCTATACGTAGATGTGTTTTGTCCAGTTAAGAGAGAGCAACATTTTATGGTGGTTACAAAAATTGGTGTCCGTGTCCCGTTATGAGAGAGTCCGGTTATTGGAGGGTTTTTTTATGTGAAAAATCGAGTTTTTATTTCCGTTCTTTGAAATCTGTCCGGTTATAAGAGGTGTCCGTAAGGAGAGAGTACACTGTATATATATAAATAAATACAAAACTCACATCGTTAACTTTTGTTCTATATTCCTATTCCCATCGATTATTTGGCACAATATCACTCTAACGATCCGGTTACCTACTTGATAAGTTTTTCGAACATTTCGGACGTAATTTCGGCCAAAATGTTATCGAAACTGGTCCTAAGCTCGTCAAAAAGTCCAACGCAAAGAGAAGTAAACAAGTTCACACATTTTCTCTAAAAGTAATTTTTCAAAGCTTTCAAAAACCAAAACCACACAATCACAAAAAAAGCGGCACACTCAGGAGAATTTGAGTATGAGGGCAAAGAAAAATTAAATTGTTGCCCCTAAAAATATGTGAACATTTTTGCAAATTGTTGTCAAATTGAGGAAAAGAATGAATTGTTCGCTTAAACTTGCAAATTGTAATTCCTTTTATGACAGAGGTCTTCGAAAAAACTCTGAAAATGTTCTGAGAGTGTATTAGTTACTTTCAGATTTGAGGAAAGTGAAAGATTGACTACATTGAGCTTAACTTTTTTAACTTCGCGTAGGTACTTTTGACAGAGTACTAAGAATATTTAGGTTCGAATAGAGAACGAACATAATTTTCACAATTTTTGTACTTATTTTCGAATGCACATAATTGGATCTTGACTGTACCAAATCGCGCAATCGCGCAGCGCAGACAAAACTAAAACCAGCCTCTTCGGTTTTCGCACATTCAGTTGAACGATTATTTCTCACGAAGTCCGACATTTGTCTTTACCCTTTCGGGACGCACGGTAGGTAAGGTACACATATGTACACCAGAAAAAGTTCAAACATCCCTAGAAACTAACAGAAATGCAATAAATAAACCACATTTGTAGGTATATCGTGTATGTATTTATATATTTTATAACAAAGTGTTTATAGCCCTAACTTAATCATCTGAATTGCATAGCGAAAAGTTTGAAGGTTGATCTTCGTAAATTGTAAGATTTTTATACATTCTGTTTGACGGAAGAATTCCAACTAAAAATATGTCAAAAAATATGCGCGAAATGAGAGATAGAGATAGATATACAATGACAGGGCAACGAATTTTATATTAAAAGTGTAATAGAGAAATCTGAACCTTGTGGTAAACCATCACAAAGTTGTAAATAAGAATCTAAGAAGATATTACCGCTTTTATGAAAAAATGGGGTCTTCAGTTTTTGTATCCACCTGGTAACACAGAGGCTGTCATGTCAACCACTTTACATCGGGCAACATAGTAATTACTGTTACCAACAGACACGGGAAAAAAAATAGCTTAATTAAAATCTACAGCGAACTTTTTTCCATTTTCCTAAATTAATTCCTGAATTCCTTGTTCCGAAAGTGGCACAAAAGCAAAATGTAGCCATACCCATCCCACTAATTGCAAATTAAATAAATTTGAAAATGTCTGCCAAAAGTGATGTTCACGATGATGGAAATCCATTAATCCACTTGACAGTGACTTCGTTAAGTTGCAGAGATTCACAGAAAAAAAGGATGTACCCACTCAAAAACCCTCTCAAAAAACTAGCAAAGTGAATTTCAATTTGTTGGTTGTGCTCAACCAGAACTATACATGAACATATGATTAAACAAAATAACCGGAAAAGTTTCCCAACCCGAACAGGGATTTCATCAAGAAGTGGGCGTGGATTTGGGTGGAAAAAGCGACTCGTACTCGTACATTGCTTCCGCAATTCACTTTTGTAGCAAACTTAAAAACCCGTTAAATAACTGAGTTTATCTCGGCCCCAACCCATCGTCAGCCTTGGTCCTCATTTCGGTCCAGGACTGGCAAAAGAAGTGCAGAACTTCTGATCATAGTGTAAAACTTATTTTTTTTCTTAAGGGGTTATGCGATGTTTTTTTTGTTAGCTCCAACCTCATCCGCTCACTGACTGGCGAAGAGGTCGCATTGAAAAAGTAATTCCAACTTGGAGTCGGGGTTTCAATTTCTTCATCTGATGCTACTCCTGCTGCCGGCTTTAGAGGGCTTATAAATGTGCGGAGCTCAAAAGATGTTTGCATGTGCCTGCTGCCTGCTGCCAGGGTATTTAAGACTGGAAATGAAATGAAAGTCCACTCCCTAGAGGAGCTGAGGGGACCTAAGGCGATCGAAGTTTTCCAGATGCAGAGAAGTTTCATTACGGGACCAAGACTGGTTAGTGGTTGTCTTTTGGGTTTATTTTTTTTTCTTTCATTTCCACCGCAAAGTTATCCATTTATGTAAGGATATAAGGATGTTAATCGAGTATGTGTGTGTGCTGGTAATGTTTCTAATATTTGCATTTAAATTTGTTGTTGTTGTCCTTGCGTGTAGGAGTTTTGTGTCATTACAGAATTTGACTGCGTTTTAAATGAAGTTAAATGCAGATGCAGTTTGGATTTCTTTTTTGTTTGGTTTTTAGTGGGTGCGTCCTGTGGCCAAAGTGAATTTTCATGTTGTTACCAAAGTTTCTTGTTGTAGGTTTTTTTTTTTGCTTGTTCATCGAGAGGAGGAGATAGTTTGACATAGTTCTAGGGAATGAAATGATGGTGTTATTGGATCTGGTAATTGAATTTTTTTTTTCTGTCTTGATGACTGGAATTTAGTTCACTTAACATAGCTAAAAGTCCCTGTGTGGAGTTATGCTGAAGCGTCTGAACACAAATGTTGTCGGACTGATTGGGAATTATCGGTGTGACCTTAGGGTTGACTAACCAATCAATCAGTAAATCTTTTACCCTGGAGGAGACAAAACAAATGTTGGTGTCTAGGTTACGATTTTCTGGAAAACTCAACCGATTACCGAGTTCGAAAAGTATTTCACTAGAGGGTTTAGAGTGGATTTTTCGCTGTCATGCTGCTTTCCCAAGTCAGCACGTAGGGCATAGTTTCCCACAAATCAATTGAATCTCTTCGATAAGCTGACGATTTTGACATCCCCGAAAGGGCAAAGCGGGTACTTTAAATTCTGCCAACACTTCCAAATCGCTGTTTGGTATGCCTAAGTAAGGCCCTATCAAGAGCAACCAAATTATTATGCTACATAGATCACGCAGATCTTTGAAAGCCCACAGCTTGACATAATCTGCGCGGTAAATGACCGCTTCGGTCACTTATGCTTCGGCAGGAGGTTTGGTACAGTAATCCCAAGCCGTGAAGCATGTAACTATAAAAATCCTACCTCAGACCTAAGAGGTAACAAGTGGTATACGGATGAATAGAAGATGGACACCGGGATGGGTGCTGGTATATTTGGATCAAACACTAGAATATCAACACCAATGGGCCAAAATCCCAGTGCCATTTAAGTGTGCGCCAACGCATCGTCGAATCGGGAATAAAAAGTGTCCTCGTCCATTTACTCACTGATAGCTAAGCAGCTAGAAAAGCACTCGGCTCAAACCTGATTGATTCCAAACCAGTCCTGAACTGCTTCAATACTCTCCAAGACCTCTCCCATAGAAACAGAGTCAAACTTTGGTGGGTGCCCGGACATGAGGGTATTGATGGAAAAGAAAAAGCTTTCCGGCTACTTAAGGTTCGACTCTGAGCCGTTTTGTAACATTTCAAATTCAGCTATAAACTTTAAAATCAAAAGTTTGGAAAACAACATGAATTTCTCCTATTGGGTAAACACCCAGGGTCTTCGTCAGGCTAAAAGAGCCACTAAACCATTTCCATAATAAATCCATAGATAACCTACTCCTACTCCTCCTCCTCAGTCAATGACTATACCACGCTGAAAACATCGGTTCTCTTTAGATCACCGAAATCAAGCAGCGTTGGGCGCGGTTAGTACTTAGATGGGTGACCACTTTGAAACACCGCGTGTCAGGGAGTACCGATAATAATCGACTCCATTTGGTAACACAATGGACCTACTTAAGTGTCTAAGTGAATCCAACCACATGACGGGGATAGCCAACCAACCTAACCTAACCTACTTCTCAGTAGAAACGATATCAAGAGATTGGAAGGATAGGGCATTACCATCTTCAATATCACCTAAACAAAAAAGGTCTCATTGAAGAAACTGAATGTCATCTTTGAATGGAAGACGACGTAACTGCGGAACATGTGTGACTGTATGGCACTTTGTGCCCTCAGGAGACAACATTTCCATATGGAAATCCTAACTCCCATGGAATTTCGTAAAGTGAGATCCTAAACTTCATTAAAAGAATTGAACCTCTTCTGGGTCCCTAAATTGACTTTGCGGTACAATAGATCTTTTAGGTCGCGGTGTCATCCGCAACTGGCAGGTCAGAACCTTTTAAAAAAAGGAATTCTCATTGTCATTGCTTTCCTATAGAATAAGCCCGAGATTTTGACGTGTAATTTAAGAGTGTTGCCATCTCTCAATCTATTGAGAAATTTTGAAAGCCCATGAAACCACATTCTGTTAATTTTTTGTATGTCCTGTTCTTAGACTTCGAATTATTCTAATATTCAAAATTTATGTTAATTTTAAGTCAAACCCGCCCGTAGTCCTGTGGTTAATTCATTTCAATCAAAACAAAACGCATATAGCAATAAAGGAGAACAAAACCCCTTTGGCCTGCATTCCAATGCAATGCATGTGGGCGCACTTTACATCAAACCCCGTCAGCCCTTGATACATTAATCAGGCATTCAGTTTAAGCCCTAAATAGACCGATTACACCCCAATGGGGAGAGATAAATACCAGAAGCGAACAACTAAAATCGCCTATTACCATGCAAAACCATGCCAGTTATTCCACCCTTCCACCGAGAGCTTATTGTGTTCACACACACAAACACAAACACAACAAAAATGATTTATAGCCCCTAAATCAATCATCAATTATTTTATTGGCCAGGTGGAAGGGATCTCGAAACCTGACCCCGTTGCGCATCCTTTACATGCCATAATAGGAAATGACAGGACACATTCTCTTGTCCCGTTATAAATTTAGCACTCAAAAGAGCCTCTTATCCAAGAGTACCTATCAGTATTGTTTGTTTGTTTGTTTTTACTGGTAATTTAATTATTCAACGTTTTAATTATGGTGGCAGTAAAAAAAAAAACAGAAAAAAAAAAATAAAAGAAAGAAATATCCTTTCACATCCTTATCGCTGGGTACCTACCTACCCTTTTTGCGCATTCAAAAAACGAATATGAATTTAGACACTTTTTGATTTTGGTAAATAATTTAGAATGAAGCCATCGCGCAGTCACTCCGAGAAGTGGGTTATTAATAATGAAAAGCGATCTGGTTGAAGAGCCGGGGGGAGTGTCACCTCTTTGAATGGCAAGTAGATAGGGATTTTTCTCTTTTTAAAATGTAAAACACGAAAGGGTATGTCGGCTGGAAAAAAAAAACCAACAAATATCCTTTTTCATGCTGTTTGCTTATCGCAGTGGAATTAAAATTTCAACACGAAATCGAAAAAAAGGAAAAAAAAAAACAAAATGGTACTGGGCGAGGGAGACGCCAGCAACGACAGCATTCTGCGTGTCATCAGGTGGTGAGTCGAGGAAGGATTTCACAAGGATTACACGGGAATGATGAAGATTTAATCTTAGCTGGCATATTCGTTCTTTTTTCGCTTTTTAGCGGGAAAGGGTTAATAAAATTGGAAAGTGACTTGGTCCTTTTCTCGATTGAATGAGCCGCGGTTTCTTTATTTTTTCTGAGAACATTTTTACGAGCGGCAGTTATATGGTGGATGGCTTCGACAGATGAGGATGATGTAGGATTTTTTGACATCTACATAACTTACATATATTCGATTTTGAAAGTCTTGAGTGAGGGGCACAAGCTTTGATTTTCAAAAATTGGACATCGATATCCTCTCCTATGTCTAAATTCTAATAATGACGGGATTTGAAAACATTGTTCTAACGTGAAAAATACGATGACAGTTCATTGACAGTTCATCTGATTTTCGAAGTCTTGATGGATGTGTTCTAATGTTTTCGAATTTTCAATCACTATTGACGTTTATGTTCGAAAATTTACACGAATTGTAAGAAGCCAGCTAAACTTTGTTTGACGTCTTGAATTCAGTCAAACTGACAGCGTTTATCGTTTCCTGTCAAAATGCACACTACTTTGGGCGTTTTTCTTTTTTAGTTCAGAGCAGAGCCTGAGTTGTCAAAAATAATATTCGTATTTCTTTTTTAGCTCAGAGCGTGGGCTAAGCACGCTCGATGCGCTCAGAATAAATTGACTGGACATCCTGAGTAAAATGCTGAGCTCAGCCAAAACAACATTTGACAGATAGGAAAAAATCAAAAACAATTGAAATGGCGGACGATGCGTAGAAGTTAGTTAATACAATTTAATAATTTTATTAGTTAATATTAATAATTAGTTTGATTATGTATAAACTCAATTTAAGGTTATAAATGGATGAAAAACAAATAAAGGTTATAAACGATTGAAAAATCATATGACAACTCAAGTGTGTTTTAAAATTAGATCAGAGCGCTCAGTGCTTAGACGTGCTCTGAGCACACTTAGTTCAGAGTGCGCTCGATTTGCTAAGACTCTGTTCAGAGCTCAGCTCTTTTCTGGAGCGAATTGTAGACAAATAATCCTGGAAGACGTTAACCGTTTCTTAGAATATGAATTTACAGAAATGAGATAAATTTTCAAAATTCTTTTGGTACTCATTAGGGTTACAATAATTTCGAACTACAACTATTCAGCCATAAATAAACCCCTTTAAGGTTATTTTAATTCTCAAGACCTGATGACAATTTAATTGTAGCTAATTTAGCTAAGCAGTTTCATTACATCGGCTTAAAACCGTCGGCCTATGTCCACAAAAAGATTGATATCTTTCGATTAAAAGTTATCTAACAAAGCACATACCTCATGCTGACCATGCTGTCGTTTGTTACAGGGGAAAAAAAAAACAAAAATAAAGGACAACATTTCACAACAAAAGAGGGACATAAAAAGGACACTTTATTCACTTTCTGTGGCATAGATTTATCGTTGTTTTCGTAGATTAAATACTAATTAACAGGCCGAACCGAATGTACGCTGTCCATAGGCTGACCATACTACCACAGCGTTGAAATACTTTCTACCCAAACACGCTATATGTTGGCATGAAACAGTTTAATACTCGATGAGCGGTTTTTTGGGAGTCCTTTCCTGCATCAGCAAAAATGGAATGACTTATTACAATTGTATGTACATCGAACCGTTTGACCCTTTTTTGGCTTTTTAAAGAAGGGTATATCCATTCTGTCATCCTGTAACCAAATGCACTTATTTCACTCACTCACCACCACCCGCATGAACACACAGGCACACATTGACAACCACTTAAAGTGTTTTCTTGTAATTTATCCTTTCGCAAGGATAATTTATGTGTCTACTATGACCCAACAGGATTATTTATTCTGTTGGAATTGGTTGTTATGATGTAAGAGAGGAGGTAACTACAACAGAAAGGATATTTGCCATGTTTTCCTCCTTTTTTTGTTTTGTTCGTCCTGTATGTTTCGTGTTTTATTGTGTTTCCTCTTAAACATGTTTTTTTTTTAATGCCGGATAACAACCTTTTTTAAATATTTTTTTGTTTTGTTACAAAGTGAATTAAGGACAATGGGATTTAACACTGATTGGGTTTGGTTATTTACTGCGTGGGAGGCGGGGCGGATTTAATTTTTGTTTGATTTTTATGGTGAATGGCGAGAAATTATCTGCTGAATTTTTAATGATAATTCACAAAAGGAAATTAGTTAACATATTATACATAACTTTGTTAGAATAACAGTGGGCACCGTAGCGCAAGTGGTTAGTGCGTCGGACTACTGAGCCAGCGGTCTTGGGTTCGAATCCCGCCGCAAACACCTAAAAAGTTTTTCACAGTACCCACCTCTTTCGAATGTCTGACAAGCATCAAAGAGTATCATTTGTCACGATTGAGCTTCTCAACTCGCCGTTCGGAGTCGGCATAAAACTGTAGGTCCCTTCCATTCGTGCAAAAATATAACACGCACACACAAATGGTTGCGAGAAGCAGGCCCAGGTTCACCTCGAGCTGTAGCGCCAACTAAGTAAGTAAGTAAGTAAATTAGTTAGAATCATTGCTTATAACACCGCGTCTCCACCAGCCGGAATTCATGTCATACTTTCATGGCAAGCCGGAAAAAAAATGGCGGAGCAGAATTTTTGTTTGGTGGGCATTTCATGTCTTGTCATTTCATATCACTTCTTATGAAAACTCCTACAAAATTGCAAAATATCCAAAAAAGTGGACAGCTCATGGGAAACCGAAAATCTAGACATAGAGACATTTCACTAGACATTTTCCAAGCATGACTTGAGCTCAGATATGAATAATGTCTCGTGGAGACGCCGGGCCGGGTTAGGATTCGATTTTAGTCACAAAAGATCAAGCCATCGATAGACGTTTTACATATTAAAACATTTCGTGTGTGTTTCGCAGTCACGCCCTTTGTGGTCTATAAGACCAACGTTTCTCAACCTTTAAGCGTGTGCGGACCCCCAACAATGAATTTATAAGTCGGCGGACCCCTTCCCAATAATAAAACTTACAAAATTCGGTATTAGCTTTTTAACTTTGTTTCGTACCGTAGAATGAGTTAACATCGACCACTTTTGATCTTTGAAACGTTATAAAAAAATAATGTTTTTTTTTTTAATGGTTATCTGTAACAAACATATATACATACATAGGAGACTGTTTAGTTCTTTAATATCATCTAGATGTTATGGTAAAAAAAAGTAAGTGGCTTCGGTAGCCCTAACATTGACCGGATAGAATTTTACGTTATTTTCAGTTATAAAGGCAATACAAAACAATATAATTTCAAAACTTTATTATTATAATTATTTGCAAAATAGATGGGAACATATTTAAATAACTTAAATATAGGTAGGTACCTACATAAGTAGTCATGCTTAGCGGACAATGTTGCGGATCCGTGAATATATAATAGTAGTTCCTAACATTGACCAGCCAGTCAAAGTTAGTAACCCAACGGTCAAAGTTAGGGCGAAGGCCAAGTAATTACTAAACACTTTTTATTTCCGATTAACTATATACAACAAGGCACGATTTTTTGATATTTCACTAATAATAATGTATATGAAACCACATACCTGATAATTTTTTCTCCCCATTGCACAATGTTTTCTTGTTGTGCGGATATGATTTTAGCGACACTTAAAAATACGCGTTTCAACAGGCCACTCGTTATTGGCGGTTATTTTCAATTATGACATTTGTACATCTACAGATTTTTTTTTCTGTCATCCAGAGAAGAAATAAGTGGTAATATTATTTAAATATCTGGTCACTGTTTGTCGCTAAGAAAGTTTAACAGATGTTATGATTTTTGGTCAATGTTATGGACCCAGTCAATGTTAGGTCATTTTACGGTAGGTAGTGGAATTGTTTGATTTTTTTTTTTTGAACACTATCAGATCTGTGTCATGGTGTGCTTAATAGAAGCAACAGCCAAACGGTTTGCAAGGTGTGATCGTTTTTGTAACTGAAACTTAGCTCATGCATTTGTTATTGAGAGGGGTTGGAAATATATTGCAAAATTGCAAACTACCAGAAAAACGTTGCTTATCTAAGCCCTAACAAATAGACAGACAAGAGAGCGAGTTAATATTGAATTGTCATACAGTTCTGAGTTATGTTTAAAGTTTCAAGTCTCTAGCTCATCGGGAAGTTAGTGTATAATCAATATCGTAATCTGTCTGATTTTTGAAATAAAATTTAGATTCACTTTGGCCGCAAACCAATGTGTTTCTCATTCTGGCAGACTCCTACCGCACTCGTACCCTGCCTTCAAACAACTTTTGGCAAAACAGTATATGATATTCTGCAGTTTTTGTTAAGGCTCAGATTGGGCTTGTTTCGAGCATTGGTCTGCTGAACTATCGCAAATTTCAGCTTAATTTTGACAGATCGCATATTTAAATGAAAAGAACACAAATATCGTTTCTTGGCATCGCTTTGGAAGGCAATTTAGAGTGCAGCTAAAATCTATAAAACTTTTGATCAAAAAGGATCTAACCAGGCTTTACCTATACAAATCTATAACTTTAATTTAATCAGTATATGTAAATATCAGCCTTGATTTCTGATGCAGTTGCAGAACAATCCCTGGTGGGTAGAATTAATGCACAAAAAATCTATACACCTCAGTTCACACAGGACTCTAACTGTTTGCTACATTTCTAAGATATCCCCAACAATATTTCCCACCTATTGTCAACAAACAAAAAAGTAATAATAAAAAAAAAATGCAAACCTCTTTTAAATTGCGAATATTTATCTATAAATCCTTCCGCTTGTCTCACAAAGCTCATTTATCATAAATTTGAAAAATGTTGGCAATGTAGCAGCTCCTTGCGACAAATTCCCGCAAAATAAACAAAATATGTATCTCTGCATAATCCTCGGCATCGGCACACAAAACAGGATATCTAGAGGAACCAAAAAATAAAAATGAAAAATTTCATTTTCACAGAAATAGTAATATGCAAGGCGATGGCATATCCTTTATACCCCATTTGCCAAGCTATTTACACAGAAAATCACACACACACACACCCACAAAGAGTGGGCGAGTGAGTAGGTACGCCCAAAATGCAATTACATTATTACATATTAGAATTGCGGCAATAACAAGCAATTGTAGACCGCCTTCTCATATCCATTCATCAAGGCAGTCGCAGCATCCGCCTGTATGAGTAACAACAGTATAAAGGACACATAGAAAAAGGATTTATCAAGAATACACCAAAAGCCTTTCGATAGAAGGGACAATGCATCTTTCATTACAGGTGGTGTTGGAGGTGGTTTTGATCCTTTATGTGTACTGGCAAAACAAACAAATACAACACACACATACACACACATTTACACATTTTGTCTATTTGTAAATGCAATTAGGTATACAATTTCGCTGCAATAGAAAAGCTCAGCTTCAGTTGGGTTCTGAAGATGCACATTTGTACGAGTACTCGCATTTGCCGTTGCATTTGCATTTTACAGCTCGTTGTCCGGAGAGTGGTCCTTGTCGGTTGGCATCGGTGCATTATTATTATCGTCGTTGTATTATGATTTTATGGGCGCAATTTATTATTTGCATTCCGCTTGCAGGTGCCTTTTTATTGGATTTTCTAAAAATGAGTTACGAGCCGTGCCGTTGTGTTCGAGAGGGTGTGGGGGTGGCCGGGCGAATTCTGATCCTTTATTTTGCGATTTGATTCGCCTACTTGGTCGGCTTTGGTGCAGAATTATTATCGGCTCAGTCGATTTCATGGATGCACACTTGCACAAATGGTTAATTTATTATCCTTTGGTTGCATATTTGTTTCTGCCCATGCACTAAGAGTGTGTGTGTTGAAGATGCCGTGGCCTCCTTTTTGTCCTTGAGGGCATCTGACCAACACTGATTATCGCGTGCGTAGTGAATTATTTTCCAACTGCAAGCGATAAGCGATGGCTAATTTATTTTTTTTTGTTGATTACATAAGGATGCATATTATTATTTTATTTATTTCACCAGGAAGAATGGGAGATGTATTATTATATTATTTTATTTATATTATTTTACACAATGAGATAACGAATGGCTAATGGTGGGCTGAATGGATTTAAATGCGCATTTGTTTAAATAAATGTTTGGGCTTGAATGAAAAGTCGCAGGAAAAAAGGACATGCATTTTTTTTTTTAAAGAAATTCTAAAACTAGTGTGAGCACCGTAGTGTTGTGGTAAGTGCGTTTGACTACTACGCAATGCTGTTCGGGTTCAATCCCAGTCCGGGTCCAACACCCAAAAGTTTTTTCACGGTGCCACCTCTTTCGAATGTCTGACAAGCATTCAAAGATTATCATTTGTCTCAACTCGTTGTTCGGAGTCGGTAAAAAACTGTAGATCCCTTATATCCGTGTAAAAATATAACACGCACACACAAATGATTGTGAAAAGTAGACCCTGGCTCAGCCCGAACTGTATGTAGTGCCACCTAAAGAAAGAAGAAGAAGCTTGAGTTTATAGTAAAAATTTGGCTCTGGAGCAGTTCGAAACGGATCTAAATTTTTGGCGAAATAAAATCATCTTCAGTGATGAAGCACATTTTTAGTTGAACGGCTTCGTGAACAAGCAAATTTGCCGCATTTGGGGAGAGAATAATCCACAGCAGTATCAAGAGTCTCCATTGCGTCCGCAGAAACTTACTGTTTGGTCAAGCCATTGGGGCATACATATTCCGAAATGAGAATGGCCATACGGTGACTGTCAATGGCGAACGGTATCTGACTTTTTGTGACCTCAATGTATTGACATGGTCCTGGACAACATGTGGCTCCAACAAGACGGCCATACATTGGGCGTTACATTGGAGTTGTTGCAAGAAAAGTTCCCAAAGCGCGTTATTTCCAGAAGAGGCAATGTGGAATGACCGCCAAGATCGTTCGATTTAAACCTTTAGACTTTTTTCTCTGGGGCTACGTTAAGTTGCTAGTTTAAGGCAACAAACCAACACCAATTGACCAGCTGGAGAACAATATCATTCAAACCGTTGCGTTGGTGAGATCCAGCCCAACTTAAGGCACCGACCCATAGAATCCATTGGCGTCGTTGCGTTGAACGTTGACGTTGGCGTTGTCGAACGACGGAAAGAGCCGTCCCATATAATCCGTTGCATACCTACATTGAGAGAAGACAACTGATGATATTTTGCTATTGTTGAAAGTGGTTCTCATGCTTCCTCTTAATTTGTTAATGCATGAACTATAATATGTGAATGTATGAACTTCAATTCGTGAATGTGTGATATGCGTTGGTTATGGGCCACTTTCCATAAGAATGCGTGTATTCTATCGAGCTGTTAGTTAAAACGGACGCAGGAACGCACCAACGGTTTCTATGGCTTTTATAAAACAGAGACATACAAAATTGGACCTCTCAGATCGAGTCCTGTAAACGAAACTTGAATAATATAATTTTTAAAACATAATGGTATTGAATGTTCTTTAGTTCACAATAAAAGTTCCTGTCATATTTCACACACAGCTCTTCTATTCAATTTAAAATTTAAGACACGCTTGATCAAAAACCCTATATATAGCACTCAGACTCGACTACTGGTCTATTGTACTACCAGTACTACCAAAAAGTACCGAAAACCTGCAATCAAATCTAATCCGGGCTTCCCCATAGGAGTCTCAGAAATGTGCCATTTAAACCAAGCAAGCTGAATGGTTGGTCAAAGGAAAAATGGTCTCTTAGAACGCCAGTGAGGTTTCTACAGTCTTTTCTGCTGAGCGATGCGAATTTCCCACAGATAGGGGGACCGTTTGTTTGGCCAATTTGCCCCATCTTCAATTGCGTTCACTGGAGACCCAAAAGTCAATGGAAGTACAGACCGTGGACTCTGGTGGACTCTGGTAGATCCAGGTGAATTCAGGTCCTGAGAGATCTTGAATAATTGAACAAGGCCTTAGGCGTAGGCTAACGCAAATACTTTGCCGCTTTCACATATTCCTTAATACATAAATAATCCGCAGCCATTTGGTTAGCATACGTTTCCGTTTAGAACTGTGACCTCTACATTTAATTCTCCTTTTACCTTGTACCTTTATATTCCCTGTCATGTCTGCACAGTTCCACAAAAATCGCAAAATAAATTTTCCGCCCGACTTCCCACTCCACATATTCCCAATTTTTCCATAGAAAACTATGAGTCGACCGTGACTTGTCGGTTCGTGTAAAAGTAGGCAAAGGATAAATTGTAGAGCCTTGATTTAGCGTAATAGATCGAGATTAAAGAACACTACTAGATGAACTAATAAAATTTCCCTCAAAATTGGTACTACGGGATTGTTCCCAAGCTTTCGGTTTCGCCGATTGAATGATTGTTTTTATTACTATTGACACCATTGTCCTTAGGAGAGGACACTTCGAAACTTCTTTCTACGAAAGTTTCATAACTGTAATATTTCAATGTGATAATAAATATAACAATTTCCCACCCCCCATCAACACTTAAAGGCATTTCATGAACTTTAACCATGCGAACAGCGTGTTCCAGTGGTAGACACCGTATTTCGTTGTCACCTGCATTGAGTCGCAAGCACGTACGATCCCATACCCTTTGCAACCTTCCTTAATCCTTTGTCCACTGAAAAAAAGGACAAAAATACTTTTCACACTATATTTAAGGTTATGTTGAAAATGGCAAAAAGTTACCCAAAATACTGCAACGCATCCGCTCCGCACACCCACTCCACATTGTCTTGTCCTCCGCCCAGACTCGTCCTCGTATCCTTCATTCGCGCCAGGATTTTTATCAGCAGAGTAATTCCCGATTAAAAAGTTTTTTCTCAGTTTTTCGGCTGAGGCAAGCGTGATGGTGGCTACAGAAACTGGTGCCGGTGCGGCATATCTATAGTTGGCGTAGTGTAGCATTGCGCTTAACCTCTGGAACGTGACCATTTGTTCGCACGCTTCTTTCGTGGCACGAAGCCGGGGAACGATTTAACTTTTCTTCCAATTTAAGTAGTGTCTTCTTCTTTACCAGCACCAGCAGATGTTAGCATATGGGTATACGAGTATGTATATGTGTGAATGTCCTTAGTCTGTAGACTTTGACCTGAGGGAAAATCAAGAGATTATTGTGGGATGAGGACATACTACAGCATCCCGCAACAGAAGCGGGAGAAGGTGCTTAAGGTCGCGCTGATAAAGTTTTCGGTTTTTTGCCCACGACGAATGAAATTCTTTTCTTAAGATCACGTGATGGGTAGAAAGAGAGAAAAGGAGAGAGAGAAAAAGAGTCTGGAACTGGTGGGAGTATGATCCACCTGAAACGTGTCACGTAAACAGAGGACGCTTTGCTACGGGTTTCGAGAATAAAAGTTAATATTTTTTTTGTTTTGTTGCAGGTTCCTTCCTAGGTGGCAAATGTCCAAATAATTGATCACCAAATGAGCGAGCGAGAGGGTTGTGGTAATTGGGGTATTTTAACCCGCCTAAGCCAAGGGGATTCAGACAAAGAAGAAAAAAGTTGTTAATTGGTTGTACGCGAGATGGTTATGGAGACGTATCCTCGAAGATTTCGGTTTGAGTTGGGTACTCGAAGGTGTCGGTTGTCTGATTCATGCGAGGCATATAAAATCAAGTTAGGTTACCGTTATAATAGAGGTAAGGTATACTTCAACTTTTTGAGGGATTCCCATTGTTTCGAAAAGGATTGGGAACAATCAAAACAAAAGCATGGGCTTAAGGGGGATGTAAGCACGTGCAACAGAAAGGATCAGAGTCCGAGTAGAATTTGGCGTTCTATAGTGAACCCAACCTAGCTTCTCGCAGCAGGCTTCAAAGGCCGAGTTGAAAAGAATTGTACTCGTGTCGGGTACAGAGAAAAATGTTTTTTGATGTTTGGTGGATTTCAAAGATGCTCCGTTTTAGTAGTTCAACGCACTAACCATTGAGCCACGGCGCACAATGGGGCAGAATGGGCTAAAAGTTGGCATTAAATCAACCAATAAAGCTAGGAACTTGAAATTTGGAATGATTACTCCTGGCACCAACTTAAATATATTTTTGAGTTCACTTATGGACACGCCCATCAAAACGCCCCCTTTTGGAAAAAAACACTTTTTCTAATACATATGATATGTTTCGAATATGATTTTGTTTCAAAAACAAAGTTAAAAGAAATGTTATTGACTAAAAAACAATCAGACAGTATTTGTTTATTAATTTGAACTCGGTAATTTTTCTATTGATATCGTGTTCAAAAGTACCACCGCATTGGGTCCGTTTTACAATTTCTCCCCTTAAAAACTCGATTTGGCTGTCTTATCCCTGACAATTTGAACTCTGTATCATGTTCTCAATGTCTTGCCTTGTTACGGATAATGTTTTGAAAATTGTTCGGCCTAAAAAGTAATTAAAACAAAAAATTTACAAAAATGTTCATATTTTTTTCCGACATAATGTCAGACATCGTTTCAGAGATTTTTATTTTTTCATTGGCTGGGCAAATCCTGTCAGGACATTTCATTTGCAAACATGTCGTATACGAGGAAGCAACGACTATTATTTCTTGCCGTGATGGCTTTGCAAAAACTAGAGAAAATCGAAAAATCCGGGAAAAATAGAAGGCATGGTTTTTGTGTTAATCCAACCATACAAGACAGTTGCATGATTTGGAAACCACTTTGCTTCAAGATGTATTGTGGGAAGATGAAATATTTAAACATTTTGATTAAAACAGTTGATTAATTCCAGTTTTTTTTTTTGCGAAATTCGCCAATCAGTCATGTTTGAATTAAATAAAACTCAAATTGGCAGTCGTTGTCACATTTGTCTTAGGATTTATTTCCACAGAGATTGCAAAAAATAGAAGTAGAAATTGATTCCATAAAATAAATTATTTCTAGAAATCTGCGGTCTCCATAGGAAATTTCAATTGCTTGACATATGAATGCAATGAATTATTGCCAGTGGAGACCAAGGGATACGAAGGGGAGCAAATTGAAGCAAACAAATTTTACATATTCTGAAATAACACAAATCACTTAATACAGGAACATATAAAACTTTGCGGCATCTGACGGGCAACACAACTAAAACTTTAAGGATTTTAGTTAAATGCAAAACTAACATATTTTTTTTACACATTTCCTTCCTTCAACCACAGATTAAAATAACAAAAATGTATTTTTTTAAAAAAAATCAAAACAATTAAAAACACATCTGAGCTCACTGATTCCATTGCAAAAAAAATTATCTTGATATACCCAATAGATTAGAAAAAACACACAAATTACTATACGCACTGAAAACGAAAGTGCACGTAGGACTTCGATGCAAACAGTGAACTTATTCTTCATTTGTGACGATTTGCCGAAGATCATGTGATCCGGATGACCTTTCTCTCTCCAATTTTTCATTCTCTATGAAATTTACAGCAGAAATAAAACGGGAGTTGAAGATAACGGTCAACTTTAAAATTTGAATTTCTGCCAGCTTAAAGGATATTTTGCCCCAGTGTGCGGCGCATACAATGCAGAAACCTAGGAACTTTTTTAATAAAATAAATTATTTCTAGAAATCTGCGGTCTCCATAGGAAATTTCAATTGCTTGACATATGAATGCAATGAATTATTGCCAGTGGAGACCAAGGGATACGAAGGGGAGCAAATTGAAGCAAACAAATTTTACATATTCTGAAATAACACAAATCACTTAATACAGGAACATATAAAACTTTGCGGCATCTGACGGGCAACACAACTAAAACTTTAAGGATTTTAGTTAAATGCAAAACTAACATATTTTTTTTACACATTTCCTTCCTTCAACCACAGATTAAAATAACAAAAATGTATTTTTTTAAAAAAAATCAAAACAATTAAAAACACATCTGAGCTCACTGATTCCATTGCAAAAAAAATTATCTTGATATACCCAATAGATTAGAAAAAACACACAAATTACTATACGCACTGAAAACGAAAGTGCACGTAGGACTTCGATGCAAACAGTGAACTTATTCTTCATTTGTGACGATTTGCCGAAGATCATGTGATCCGGATGACCTTTCTCTCTCCAATTTTTCATTCTCTATGAAATTTACAGCAGAAATAAAACGGGAGTTGAAGATAACGGTCAACTTTAAAATTTGAATTTCTGCCAGCTTAAAGGATATTTTGCCCCAGTGTGCGGCGCATACAATGCAGAAACCTAGGAACTTTTTTAAGCCGTATTTTCAATGTTCTTTATGAAGAATCAGCCCAGAAAACGATCGAGTTTTTTGCTTTTCCTTGACATTTAAATTTTACCTAAAACAGATTCCACTTGGACGTATATACGAAACATATGTACTCGCATATTAATCTTTCATCAATGCTGATGTGTCAACCAACTTTTACATAGAAGCCTTCTTACCATAATTTTGCCGTGGAGTGGGAGGTATCCGGTTAATACGCTAACTACTGTTTGTTTAGTGTTTTTTTTTTCAGATAATAAAATGTTCTCCTTTCTTTTTACATTTTTGGGTATGAATTCCTCTTAATTTGCTTGCTTATCGAAGGGCTCTTTACGTATCAACGGAGGTAGGTGGGCCACAATTTTTTGTTTGTTTTACCATTTTACTCGTGTCCGCACAGTATTTCTCGATTTTATATAAAAATTTAGCTCTGACGATGAATGTTACTGTCAGCCTTTAGTCGTCAGAAAGACAAGAAATCATTTGCGGAAAAAGGATATCGCTAGCAAACCAGTGATACCCATGAACATCCATATGACGAGTTATGGGATGTCAGGAAAGAAACGAAAGAAAGTAGCAAAGTAAGTAGATATAGTTACGTTTCTTTCGCCCTCAAAAAGCGACACAGACGCAACTTGATGAAACAATAAATATGTTTTGCCGTATTGTTTAAATTATTGTAATTCATAGCGTTTTACCAGAGATTACATTCCTTATGCATTCCTTATGCCAAATATTTTCCGTACAACAGCTATCATTAGGAGTCAGTTTTAGTTTTGGTTGGAGCGTGCATAACAACACTTTTTACTTTATCAAATATGTCGATCTTTTTTCCGGATAAATTGTTTTTGCGGGAAGTTTTACTTCATTACTTTTAGTGGAAGTTTATGGTGGCCTTGCTCTAGCTGGGCAAAAATGTGTCGGAAGTGGTTTGCACGTTTTAAAAGTCGTGATTTCGACTTGGAAGACAATGGACGACCTGAACAGCCAAAAAAGTTCGAAGGTGAAGAATTGGAGAAATCGCTCGATAAAGATCCATGTCAAACAATTTAAGAATAGTCCGAATTATTGGAAGGTGACTTGTCAACGTTGGAAAACGCCTTAAAGCCATGGGAATAATCCAATAGCAAAGCAACTGGGCAACTGGGCACCGTAGCGCAAGTGGTTAGTGCGTCGGACTACTGTGCCAGCGGTCTTGGGTTCGAATCCCGCCGCAAACACCTAAAAGTTTTTCACAGTGCCCACCTCTTTCGATTGTCTGACAAGCATCAAAGAGTATCATTTGTCACGATTGAGCTTCTCAACTCGCCGTTCGGAGTCGGCAAAAAGCTGTAGGTCCCTTCCATTCGTGCAAAAATATAACACGCACACACAAATGGTTGCGAGAAGCAGGCCCAGGTTCACCTCGAGCTGTAGCGCCAACTAAGTAAGTAAGTAAAGCAACTGGGCCCCATACGAATTGAAACCAAGGGATGTCGAACGGCTTTTTTCACCTGTGAGCAGCTGCTTAGACGGCAGAATAGAAGGGGATTTATTCATCGAATGACTGGCTAAGAAAGGTGGATCCATTAGCACAATCTCAAGCGCAAAAAGTCATGAGCTAAGCCCGGCCAACCATCATAGATTTCCAAAAATCCAAGCTCATGCTCTGTATTTGGTGGGGTTTACTATGAGCTGCTCAAACCGAATGAAACTTCACACTACCGACTACAAATAAAGCGCTTGAGCCATGCATTGAGAGAGAAAAACAGCCGGAATACTTCAAAAGACACGACAAAGTGATTTTGCAGCAATGCTCGTCCGCACGTTGCAAAACTGGTCAAAACATATGTACTTGGACACGCTCATATGGGAAGTTTTACCCCATCAGCCGTATTTTCCAGACATTGCTCCTTCTGATAATCACTTGTTCCGATCGATGACTCATGGCCTGTCCGAGCTGAAGCTTGATTTTTCTATAGAGGTTGCCAAAAATGGATCGATTCGTAGATTGCATCTACAGTGGAGGCGTTCTACCGGCTTGGTGTTCGTATCCTGCCCGAAAGATGGGAGACAGTAGAGCTTTGAATAATATTCATAATTTTTGAATTTCATTTTAGATAAACAATTTTTTTTGATAAAGAAAACGCTACGAATTAATTCCTACTTCCAATAAATTACCGTGTTTTCTTCTCAAATAATAAACCACTAGCTGGCCCGCCCGGCTTCGCCCGTGTCTAAAAACTATAGTGTTACTTACAATACATACATTGTCATTTTGTTCGAAGAATCAAAGACAGTGCGATCGCACCCCAAGGTTTGCAGTCTATCAATATATACAATCCACAAGTGTGGATTCTAAGTATTTGTAGTTTGAATAAATGACATTTCGCAAGAAAGTGGCATTTGTTAGAGTGTTTTTATTTTTGCATTCATTTAAATAATATTGCGAATAAATTAATTTTAAAATCAGCCTATCGCTCGCACAGTATGTTAAAGAACGGGAATACAGAGTTTTACTTTATTGTGTGTGTTAGTTTTTGTGTTAACCGTGTCAGAAAACTGTCAGGTAAAAGCGTGACATTCTGATTTATATATTAGTAAGATATATACATACATATGTACATATGTAAATATAATGGTAATTGTACTTTTCTGCTACAAGTCCTTTATGTTTTCGCACGTCTGTGGTGTCCAGTTCTGAGCATATTCAATTCAATTCCGGGATCTGTCGACAAACTCCTTGACATTCCCCACTGGAACTGATTGAATGGAAATTTTTCAATTTGTTTTGTGGTTTCCATTGACGAGTTTTTCATCATTACCGACTACTCTTCCATCCACACATATGTGAATTTACAATACATACATATGTGTGCGGAAGACTCATTTTTTTTTGGCATCCCTCGCCATCATTTTGCAATTTATTTCATTCATTTCGTTTCAATCGTGTTTTATTTCTTTTCCTCTTTTTTATTTCGTTAATTTTGCAGATAAAAATCTCGATAATATGCACAATCGCCTGCATACGAACGTATAGATATATATCGACACACGTTGAGCTTTGCGTGGTTTTTCAGAAAATTGGAAAATATAATACCAAAAACCGATTCAAATATGAATGAGTTCAATAAAATGGAAATGAAACGAAATCCGAAACAGAAACACAAGCACAATCTCTGGACGCAGAAAACTTTTGCGGTAGACATTCATTATATTTTCTATGAAAGGATGTGGTATAGAAGTGGTTCAAAAGGATAGGAGTATGAGCAAACCAAACTGTAACGATTTGCAATTTTTATTATTTTTATTTTATTTTGCATTTATGCGGGGCTCAATGTGGTATTTTCAATTTGATTTGAGTTCATCGAATATTGTGTGTGAGCACGAGAATCTATACAAACAAACCGTGGGGGTGTGCGCCCTTCCTGATCCTGGCAATGGCAGGATAATTATAAAATAAACATTCATTTCGAGTGCTGTGGTTTTTCGGCGGTGTAATAAATTGTGAGTGCTTTTGAATTTGTGGTCGTGCTGAGACTGAGCGGTGCCACCGATTTGCTAATAAGCTGGTCTTATCGAATTTCCAAGAGATGCTGTTGATTTGAGTTATAACAGAGGAGTGATGAGAGAAATGACAGTCAGCAGCTAGTATTTATTTTTCTACATTTTGTGTCCATTTTTTTAACCCCCAAAGAGAGATGCTCTAATGAATTAGAAATATGTGAACGACTTGGCAGCACTTATAAGGTTATGCTTCAAGTTCAAGGTACGAGTACATGGCATGCCACTCTGATGTCACAATATTTTTCGTGGCATACATGTTATATATTGTAAATGTTGTATTGTGTCATGTGCAAAAAGTATCCCGAATACCCGGCATGCTAATTTTGTCTCAAAGTTGTCATTTTTACATGCCAACGGCGAATGGCATGTGGTTTTTTGTCATGTATTGGCATATGAATATGACAGTAAAAATCTGCCGATTAAACGACATGTCACACAGCAGTGGCATGCAATATGTCGACTTTGTAAATTTTGTCATGTAAACTGTTTCCTGAGTTCACGGCATGCCATTAGCAGTCATTTGCGGTCATTTTTGTATTACATATTTCAGCATTTAGTTTTTTTTTTTTTTTTAAAATGGACGTGTCTATCACATTTTGTTTTGCTTGATTAAACATGTCGCAAAGTGAGTGTTATTTGGCCGTGTAGCTGTTTGATCTGACCAGCAGCGAGGTCGATGAAAATAATGCGAAAATGGCATCCAAACACCGCATCATATGATACATGTGTACATAAATAAATAATAATAACAAACATTTATAAAAATAAGTAAATTTACTAATTCCTTATTATTATTCTTTTTTTTTTACTAATTTTTTTAACCGTTCATATATTGTACGTTGTCCACAAACGAAATTCAAACGAAAAATGATGGCATGTGCTAGCACATGACATGTCACAAATTCGCGCCATGGCATGTAAATTCGTAATGGCAAACACATGACAAAAATTCTGTCATGTAGTCACAAACCAATTCTGCCATTCTGGGTCTGGGATGTGGCTGTCATACGCATGCCAGCTGTATGACAGTGTCACAAGCATGTCGAGTACACGGCATGCCAACATACTCTGACGTCAAAATTTCATCAGAGTGGCATGAGCTAGTTTACTGACATGAAAGCTCGTGCAGAGATAATCTTAAATTGAAACATGAAAAGAAAATGCCAAGCTAATGATTTTTATTTTCTAAATAAAATTAAATGCTTTCAATTAGCGAGCTTAGATCTTACAGAGGCATTTAGTATAGTCCGGGCAGCGTTGCCAGGTTTTGGTGGAACGAATTCCCTTTTTATGCATGAAAAAAAAATTTGTTCCCCGATTTAACTAACGCTACTTTCTATACAGTCTTATTTTTTTATTAACAACTTAACAGAGTAATAGCACTTACAGTATATAAAATAGCTGAAAAAACTATTTAAGCTGTAAATACATTCTTCATTCAATAATGGTATGTTCTATGGATATAAGAGTAACAAAATATAAAACTTAAAATAAAAAACAGAAAATTTAAAACTTAAGAGAAAATTCATTAATCACATCATTTTAGTATTAAAATACTTTAAGGGAGCAAATACACATTCTTAAATGAAACAGGACATCATTTGTGAAATACAGTGAACGTCCAATATAACGAATTATATAATTGCTCGTCGTTTTATCTATGTAACTAATAATCCCCCCATTGTATCTATTTATTATAAAAAAACAGAAATCAATTCTCATACACAAAATAACAGAAGTAGGGATAAATGAACAAACATTACAAACTATTTTGTTTTTAACCAGAAATTGTAAAGCATCCATTAAACCGAGTGGACATTTTTTGCATCATTCCTAATATAGAAACAAATCTGATTCGTTGTATTGGAAATTCATGTAATCCGATATTCGTTAAACTGGAAGTCCACTGTATATACTAGAAAGGGTTGAAGTCAGTGCCGCATGCGCTGTGGGTAACCTTGAGCCAAATGCAAATGTGAGATTGTTTGTCTAAAATTGTTTGCATTGACTTTACTAAATAGTATTTATTTATTGAAAATATCAATGATGGAAACATTTTTTAATGTAGTTCATTTTCCCCGTTTTGAAATCTTTTTCCCCGTTTCCCCTTTTGGGTTGGAAATCCCCGGAAACGGCGAAAAATCCCGCAACCTGGCAACGCTGAGTCCGGGTTCCGGGATAAGAATAGCGTTCATGTCAGAGACATGTCAAGCTCTAAAGAGGAAATTCTCTTGCTTTCGCAACGGAAAGTACATATATGAATTGTAAATTCAAATGTGCATCACACGCTCCCAAAGCTACGAAAAGTTACGAAAACCCGGTCGCGTACGCAAAAATTTCGAAGTTTTTCGTCAAAGAGAGTGCTCACGAGAAAGTAGAAAAATTCCTCTTGCTGCGAATTTTAGCACAAAAAATTTCTTCGGGCAAATGTATGAAAATTGTCAAATCTGTCAACTCACATACATTTTTATTATTTTGTTGTTCAACGCGTTCTTTTACTGTTTCGTAATTTTCCTCTATTTGAGAGAATTTCACCCCACTCTTCGGAATTTGCCTGAATACGAATATTTGGTGCAAAAAGTACGCGAGTAACAATGGTCATTCACCTTCGTCAAGTCTGACGTTAGCCCCTTTTGTCAAACTCAGCTGCTATGGCTGTCTAAATGTTTGATCTTGGTTCTTATCCTTTTACTAGCTTTAGGTATTGTAAGCATTTATTTTCATTTCAAAAGACTTCAATAATTTCAATGAGAAAATAAAAAAAAAACAACACAAATCGTCTAATCGTTACACGATTCGTGACAATCAGGTTGGCGTGAACAAACAACAGCCCATCCCCAAAGCATTCATTACCAATAAATACACTTTTTAAGCACACAATGGGAAACCGATCTCCGTCCAAGACAAATTATCCCCGCCATAGAATTCCAATTCATCATCAACAATTGTAGCTGACAATAATGTGCCAGATCTTAACATTAAAATAAACTTAAACCAACAATAAGTTAACTTTTCCATAAATTTCACACAATACCCACCAGCAGCTAGCATCAAACTTGATGGAATGTAAACCTGATGAACCGTCCAAAGTCATTCTCCTGCGGGAATTGTGTCTTCATTGTGTCCGCATAAAAATACTTTACAAATTCCATTCTTCCCATTCTGCACCTTCTCCCTGTCGTTGTGTGTCAAGAAAAAAGGAAAAAAGTAACAGAAAAGAAAAAGCAACCCAACATTACCATAATCACAATTTTCCATTCATTTGTCGCTGATAAAAAAGTTTCCTCATCTCTCTCTGGACGTTTAGAGATGGGCATAGACGCCCACCGCCCACTACCACGCCCACTCTTTCGTTCTCCTCGGCCATGCAAGAGAGCTGTTATCATTTTTTGAAATTTTATTACACTTAATTTATGCTCCATAAAAATGAGGCAAACTTTCAAAGTAACTGTCATCCTTGTGCGTCTATTTGGTCAGGTCCATTTGGGACCGCGATGGATATGGGTGTTAAGCAGGCTTCACCGCAGGCGAGACCAGTGGATAAATGACAATAGAATGAAAAAAAAAAAAAAAACAAAAATTGCGATGACAAATTTGTGATTTATATTTGCAATTTTACAAAATACAACACCAAATCGGGACAACACAATGGAATTTAACTTTTTGTCCCATTTCCTCCGCATCCATCGCCGCACGTCATCGTTACGGTGAAAACAATGTTTGCTGTCAAATTTGATCCGTAAGACGTACTCGTAAACCCACCAGCAGCATACTAGAATTTTTCGAAGGAAAAGTTTTTGAATTAAAGTTACGACTTTAATGATGATACAACAGGCAATGGATGCCGTTGTCGCTATTGAATGACGTGTGCGAGTAGCTGCTTGGGGGGTATTCATTTGGCTAAAAGTTTACCAGGATGTAGGGATGGGAATTCCTGAATTTTGGATCGAATTTCGTAGGAAAACTAAGGAGATATCGGTGTTAAATGTCAAAAACAGTCCCTATGGGGCATCACGTGTTTGGACGCGCAATTCGGTCAAGTAACATAGAGTATCGTTTTGAAAGTTCAAGGCCTTTTCCTTGGAGAGGTATTTTAAGAAACCCAGTAATGCTTATTATAACAATGGATCAAAATGCTACTTTTTTTGTCAAGGACGAATCCAATTTTGAAACGACTTCGTGAAACTTTAAACTCTTTAAATTTGGCTCCCGGAAATTACGTCAGAATTTTTTTTGGAAAAAACGCCCAAAAAAAATTGTGTTTTCAAATCTGGAAAAAAGAGCAGAATTTTGTGTGGAAAATATGCCATATTTCGGAAATTAAGCCAGACAGATGTGGATAAAGCAGCAGAAAATAAGATGGAAACTATGGAGTCTGGAGGACCCAACTAACATGGACGATCACATCGGCAGTTAAGGGTGTGAAGAAAACAAGGTACTTGACACAAAAATCAAGTTGTATAGACAAAGGACAGTGAGTGTAACATCGAAAGAAAAATCTCGTTCCAAAAACCGAAAGGATCTTGACTGCACTATGGGACGCTATCTCATCGCAGTTAAGCATTATCTCAACAATTGACTTCTGGAAGACACATTGTTATCAAAAACAGAACAAAATCTTCGAAAACTTTATTGCTCACAAGCAGAGACAGGGCACTAATGAAAACGCACAGCTTGAAGGCCGTCGACATGAATAGACACAGCCCAGATCGATGATAGCTAAGGCACATGCTCCCACATCAAACCGGAACCTCGAAGATACAGAGGTTGTGATCAAGGAACGTAAAGTGGAAAGAAAGGAGGTACGGCCAAGCTACCCCATCCCCGAGAGATCCAAAGTCACCACTTCTCACAATTCTAGAGTTTCTCAGAAACCAAGCGGAACTCCAGAAGGTGTAACGGCAAAGCAACAACCCTCACAGAATTTTTCAAAGCCCTCGGGCTCGAAGACTACTGCGAGGGAAGTAGCACAACCAGCACCCAAAAGAATACGCTCGGTGGAAAGAGAAACTCTTCCAAGGAAAAAAGGCCAGACCTTTGTCTCCTCTATGTTACTATTGCTAGGAACATAGAGGAGAATGATGCTTAGCTGAATGCTTGGTCGGGTCAGCTCTTCCTGCGCTGTTCTATCAATTAAGATGATCTGGTGGTTGAATGAATAGCTTTAATGGTGGCTTTGCTATCAACTAGTATTGGAAGGAGGTAGTCCTTCAAGGTTGTATGGCTGAGTCTACACTCCTTGCAATCGTCTTTGATTGCAATTCCATCCACCTACAATTTTTAGATTTTTTGCTACCGATCCGACTTCACAGCCCATCCTGGATCCGTCGGTGAATATCGTTATGTGGTATTTCGAGGGGATTGAGTCATTTTGTCACTCCATTTTGGTAGGAAAGAAGACTTGGATAGGTTTGTTAAAATCAAGTTTAGGATATGATTGTGGGCTGACGCGAAGGAGTGCTCGTCTGATGCCATAGTTAGACCAATAAAGATCCATTGTGATAGCCATTTAAATTTCCCTATTTAGTCGAATGCCTTGCCTAAGGGGACTTAAACCAACCTGAAGCTTTAATAAAGCCGCAGATATCCTGAAAGAAGTGTCTTGCCAGAAATTTAAGTCTTATATGGTGGAGTCCTGGGCAATGACAAAGAAAGTGAGATGTATCTTCAGAGATCTCTAAGTCACCGCATCCTATACAAAGATTTTTTCCATTATGTTCTAGTCTTTTTGGTATGATCGCTCCTACTAAATTGGACAGAGAGTTCTTACATTTTTGTAATATTCGATCTGGTCTATTTTTATCCTGTCCAAGAATTAATAATGGACTTTCAACTGAAGGTTCTACAACTTCAGTCAATTTCATCGGCTTTCTCATTTCCTGGCACACTTTTGTGACCCAGCAGAATTTTACATTGCCCTGTGTACCAAAGATCTGGAGCCCTTCGCGACGGCAACGCACGACTTAATTTCTACTGCAGATTTACATATGCATGTATGTAGCTTCTTTTATTGCTACCTGACTGTCAAGAAAAAGGACAATATCATTGCTCGATATTGCATTTTTGAGTTTCGAGTGCTTCTATTACATATCACTGCCAGAACTGCTGCCACTGCTTGGAATACAATGCCTCACTTATCGGTAGGGTATGGGAAAATAATCCTTTGGTTCTAAATTGAATAACATTTTCTTTTTGTATCTCCAAATAAATTCTTTAAAAGTTAAACAAATAGATAGGTACCCAAAAATCCACACTGAATTGGTGACAATAAAAAAAAAAAACAACTTCGACGCCCGAAACGTCACGAATTCATACAAAATTTATTATCCGTTTCGGGCGTAAATAAATTTTATTTATTTTCAACATGTCCTGTTTTTTTTTCACCTCTTTTTCTGCAATTTCAAAAAAATTGTTTAACTACATATATTTTGCTTTTATATGTAGTAAAACCCCCAAAGTCCTTTCTGGTGTTTTTCGCTTCACATGGACAACAGTTTGTTGGTTGATTTGCACCAAAATGTCCACAAGCCGGTCAGCGGGCCGGCTACCGACGCTACGTATTACCCCGTGCCAGTCTATAAAATATAAATAACTCTCCCAGGACTCAGCCATTCAATTTTCACTTCGATTGTTCCCAACGATTTTTATTTATTAAAATTGTCCAGAGAGTGTCAATTGGCTTGGGTGGGGCTGGGGGAGGGAAGGGATATTTCCACTGAATTGGCTCTGAGCAGTGGATAAGCGAAAAAAAATTCCCATAAACCACGCCATGGGCAATTAATTGCGCTTCTCGCCACTTTATCACCAAAAAAAATTGTTTCTCCTAAATTTAATGTTTAAATGAAAATATATTCAACTGGCGAGGGGTGGCGGCGGAGGGGCAAAAAAAATGTAAAGGATTAATCCTGAAAATGTCACAAATGTAATCCCACTCCGATTGTAAATCCACGCCTCCACCCTACCGGTGGTTGTTGTTGTAAAAATCACAAAGCAATTTTGGGTGTGCACAACAAAACACTCGGAGTGTGTACGAACAACGAATGTCCTTTTTCTGAGGAAGGACTTGTCTCAGACGTTATTTAAAATCGTCCAAATCCTTCTTTACGGATTTGTGGCTCGGGCTGATTTGCTTGCACTTTTCAAGAGAAGAGAGTTTGTTTTGTATGTATACGAGTATTATGTACTTTTGCTCCTTGCGGATTCACCATGCCATGAAATATTCAATAGGATAAGAAGAAAAAAAAAATGCAAAAAAAGGTTCCACTCACATCGCATCGGATGATCCGCTTAGCGTTTTATGAAGGTTTTTCCTTTTTGCTACTGGAGCAGAATATACAGCCTTTAGGGTGGGGGCAGGAGAACACGAGAGCACCAGTGCTCGAGCGTCGAGCGTGTACTTGAACTGAATTTGCCCCAACTGCTGTTGAAAAGATTACACTTCGGCCTGTTGTGCTGTGTGCATACGTTAAGGGTGGTCGCCGCTAGTGGAGGGTGATTTCTTTGGGGGGTTGCAAAATTCAAGAGAATAAAATGAATTATTCAAAATAATAGAAGCTAATGGCAGGCGAATGTGTCCCCTTTTTGCGTCTTTTATGTGCCATTCAGAATGGAATTGATGATGGAGTTGTGGACGGGTGCGGGTTTAAAGATGGTGGGAGCTGAGCCGGGTGTAAATCCGGTGTGAGATGTTGTGAATTCTTTGATTTGGCAAACTTTAAACTTATGAGGGGTTAAGGCTTCCTTATTTACTGTCAAGACTTAACAGTGAAGACATTTTGAGTACGAAGCGAATGAATTCGGAAGCCGAAAATACGAGTAGTATCTGTTGTTAGAACCAATCCATAAACACCCGCTGAAGAAGAAGTTACAAGACGAAAAGAGCAATAGTTCACAATCTTCAAAAGAATAGGATTCCGATAGTACTATTGAGTATAGGTTGGTTTTGATAACGAACTAAAAAGTCGCTTCGCGATTTTCAACTGATAAGTTCTCTAAACGTCAATCCTCAAAAAACGGAACTATGTATTTCTCTTCACCAGTAAACACTAGATAGCGTCTTTTAAGCTCCCGAAAATTAACGGGGCATGCGAAATATTTTGGTATTGTTCTGGATAGGAAACTAAACTGGAACTTGAACACACAAGAAAGAATAAGGAAAGTTTTTAAAGCACTCTTTATTTGCAAAAGAGCGGCGGGTAAAACAAAGGTGCACTGGCTATACGTCATACTTACGTACGGGGCACTAGTTTGGTGGAAGGCTGCAAACAAAAAACCGACACAGGTAAGATTAGCGGCTATGCAGAGAACAGCTGGTGCTACCATCACATGTGCCCTTCGCACGATACCCACGGCGGCTCTAGACATGTTCCTCTCCCTGCTGCCTCTCGATCTGTATTTGAGGCAACTGGAAAGTAATAGTCCAGTAAGACTCACCAACCTAGGTCTTTTTAAGAATAGCGGCAAAGGACACTGTACTATTCTTACAGAAATCCAAATGGATAGTCCAATGAGAACGGATGATACCCACTTCACACTTGATTTCAACACACCGTACAGAATTGTACCCTGTGCGTGGAGAGTGGACAAACAACACAGTAACTCGTCATATAGACACTGCAGTCTTCACGGACGGGTCTACTAGACAACTGTGTAGATTTAAAGGTATCTCTAAGACTCCCGGATACCTGCAGCGTTTTTCAGGCAGAAGTTCAAGTCGTACTTAGAGCTGCGGAGACTCTGAACATGTAATGAATATCCGGTAAAGATATTGATACTTACATCAACAGCCAGACTGTGCTTAAAGCGCGAGAATCGTGAACTATCAAATCGGCAAAAGTCAGGAGCTGCCGCACAGTGCTCTTGGTTGGGTTCCTGGACACTCCGGGATGGAAGGCCACGAGTTTGGCGATGAGTTGGCAAGAAAAGGGGGGAAGGGAACTGCCACTACCCCAGACTGAGAAAGTAGCTCCACCACTTTGCTGCATTAAATCAAAGGTAAAAGATATAATCACAAGAAGGGCTGATCCGAGTTGGTCTAACATTGTAGGACACAGGGTTTCCAAGGCACTTTGGCCAGCGCTGGAACGTAAAAGGACCAGTGAAATCTTTATTAAGATTTAGTAGGGCACAAATGAGTGTAGTTATAGGAATATTATCCGGGCATTATCCGGAGCAAACACGACAAGAGGCTCGAACTCATAGGCATGAATATTTGCAGATACTGTAATGATCTAGGTGTAGCAGAAGATTTCACACATATTCTGTGTGGATGTCAGGGCATAGCACGCAGTCGCAGGAACATTTTAGGCTTGTTTAGTAATCTGGAGGAGGTAGGTCGAATCAACCAAAGAGTCGTTCTTAAATTTTTTGCAGGGTAATAAAATGCTTGAGGAAATTGTGGCGACTTGGGTGCCATCCTCAGATGGATTCTTAGGGGATCGCCAACTCTGGTGCGTAGTGTTTTGGGATGGTCCAGCCTCTGAACACCTCTCAACCTAATCTAACCTAACCTAAGTTCTCTATATTTATGATTTCCTTAGACACATAAAATACTTTCGTGCACATTTGCAATATTAGGTGCAAGGGAAAGTTTCGTCCTTTTTTTACACGTGCACTTCTATGTGTTGTCGAAGTAGGACGCATAGTATTGTAATATACACGAATGGGAAGGGAGCTGGAGTAGGTATACTCGACTTCTTTTTCAACGGATTGGATAAGCTACCACAATGCTGGCGAACAGTTTTAACCAATAAATGAGATTATATTTTGGGCTAAAAACAGTAGTCGCCGTGGCCGTGGTGGTTAGTGCGTTGGACTACTACGTATACTGCCCGGGTTCAATCCCAGCAAAAACAACTTTAAGTTTTTTCACGGTACCACCTCTTTCGAATGTCTGACAAGCAATCAAAGAGTATCATTTGTCATGAGAAGCTTTTCAATTCGCCGTTCGGAGTCGGCCCTTCCGTTTCGTGGAAAAAATAGCACACACACACAAATGGTTGTGAGAAGCTAGGCTTAGTTCTGTATAGGACTGCTGACGCCGTATATTTATTTTATTATATTTTTTAAAAACAAAATCATTTTATTTTCTTTAAAAAAAAACCACAGAACTTTCCCTTACACCTTATAGTTTACTACAGTTAATCCCCATCGAGAATCAGGACCTGTGCAAAACTCTCATACCTACATATGTATGTATGTGTATGTATATCGTAACAAATGGCAAGCACTGGACCACAGTGTGCAAAGGATACCAAATCTATAAACTTTGATCCAATTACTTGTCCCATGAAAGCGTATGTATTTCAAGACTCTATTATCCTTCAAATAATAATGTGATTGCACATCCTGCGTGTTAAGATTTTCCAACCACATCCGAACATCCTTATAAAGAAAAAGAAAAAACAGAAACCAATTCCACACTCCTACTACTCTCGTTACATCCATCTGTCACCTTGCAAGTTGCTCACCATATTCGCCTCAAATTGATGGCATATCTCATGAAACCCTGATTAGTTTGGCCCCGGCGAGGGAACTTTTAACGAACTTTCAGACAACAAATTTCTACACAAAGTATGCGCATATTGTTTTGGGAATCCCCTCTGCCGAACAATGCAGCTAACATAGTCGTACAAACCCAAGAAGGAGGCCATTGAAGGACCTCAACAAAGCCGAGCATAAGATAATGGGGTAGCTGCAAATACAAAGTCATCTCGGTTTAACCAGTTTTCGTTTGTTTATCGGTACCAGGATTGTTGGGGGGGGTTGGAGGACACATATTGGTGGCAGTTGATATACGAGTATGTGTGTGTGTGTATTTCAAGTTTTAGGTGGGGTTTTAAGTGAGGCTGTCATAACTTTTTGGCGGTGCATGTGATGTGCATGTTACTGGCTATAAACCAACAACTTATTGTGTTTTATTGTGTGGGAGCAGGAGTGGAGGTTTTGTTTCATTTTAGACAATGTGCGGTTATGTTGTGAACGACTTGGAGTTGGAAATTTTGGGAAACCTTCATCTTGTGGCGGAAATAAGGTGTTTTTGAATGCATTACGCTACGAATGATGGGTGATGTCAAAAAACGCTAACGTCGACAAGTTGAACCTGAAAACAGTAGCAGAAAAGCACCAACGATACTTTGTGCGTTATCTTGATTTAATACACGAATCCTTGTTTAGATTTCCCTTGAGTGTTTACAAAGGCGCCTCTTCTTCTGTTATCCTTTCAAAAAAATAAAACCCACTTGAAAAAAACGAAATCATAAATATTTGATTGAGATTCGAAATAAATTTCTGTTTGTCCTAACACGCAGGAAACGACGGAACGGTAGAAAGAAGGAGAATATGCACAAATCTATGGTGATCCATTCCCAGTGATACAAATCCTTTTTCGAGCAGGACGATGTTTTTTTTTTACAAACACACTCCTCTTTCTCATTCGTCAAAACTGTACGTGTACAAGATATGTCTACAGCGTTGTTCTATGGAGAATCCTTATTTTATGAGGATATCCTGTTTTTTTTCCTGCACAAAAAGTGAAAAACTTCGAAACACTGAAAACGCATTTTGAAATGGAAATATCGCAGACGAAACCAATGTAGGTATCCCTCTTATAAACAAGGACACAAAACACTTTACGTCTACGTCTACGCAACGCATGGTAAACATTCGGTGAGCTATTGCTTACAGCCTAATTCACTTTGTGATGTGCGGTCCCATGCATTTGTCAAAATATGTCACTGCGGCAGTGAAATTTGTCATACCCAAGGGGAGAAAAAAATAGTAGACGAAAAATTCCATTATCCTTGTTACAAGGCTTTGCCACTGTGGATAGTGTCGTATGCTTGTGTGTCTATAAACATGAATTACGTTCCATTTGAGGGATTTTTTTCTGTGCGGAAGTCCCTTGAAATTCATTCGCCATTCATCTCTATCGCAATCGCTAACCACATGTAACACAGATCTCCCACACCACATAAAAGATTTGCACATTACTTCCAGACCCGCAGGATTTCTATTCGCGGGTAAAGAACCGCACACGAAACATCAATTAATGAAATGTACTCGTATACACCAACACCAAAGCACACATTCTGTCTGTTCAGAGTCGAAGTGGAGCACCTTTTTCGCAACCGCAAACTATTTCCCCCAAAAACACACATCGCAAGGTGTCCTTGTCATTGAACGTGATATTCCGCGAAACGGGGATCAAACTACTCATTTACTTTCACCGACACGAGGCGGTGGTAGTGGTTTTGAATTCACAATAATAACACGAGGGTACAAAGAAAAGGTCGATACATTCGAAATTATAACACACGAAGGATAACCACACAGCTGCCTTAAAACGGGCGAGTGGATTACGGTGCGCCGTGAATGGGCGGGTTTAATTAACTTTCCGGGATCTTAGGAGTTTGTTAATGGCTTTGGAAAGGAGCAACGCAAAGTGAAATATTCACGTGTCCCACCACATTTTCAGTTTCTATCAAACATATACACGCATACATACATATGTATAATAAAAGTCCTTTGCATATTGGAAAAGATTAAATCGCATTAATAACTGATTAGGGCGGCTGTTGCTCACCGGAAACTTTACCCAAAGAATTTCAATCAGAACGGACATGGGAGTTTTGGAAGTTACCACTATGTTGCATTTTAAAACATCAGAAGGACGATGTTAAACAGTTGAGGTAATACCCAAGAGACCAAAGACCTTATCAACGTAGAATTTGATGAGCTTATGAGACTGTATTGGAAACCATGTCAAACTTTAACGATTTCGGAATATCTCGTAGCTGCAGCCCACAACTGGTTCCAGTAACGTATCAAAAAGGACACAAAGCCCAAATTAGCAAAACAAAATGGAAACTGAAAAGACATTGAGCAGTAGGCCTGAACCGGCTGCCAGGATATAGAAAACACCAATGTCTTTAAAAGCATCCTCGTTGAAGAAAATACATATATTGGAAGCTTCGCATTTACAGAGGTTCGAGATCAGTTTTCTTGCATTAGGTATTGGTTTCAGTTACTTACTTCCTTACTTAGGTGGCGCTACAGTTCGGGGTGAGCCAGGGCCTGCTTCTTGCTACCATTTGTATGTGCTTGCTATATTTCTGCACGAAGGGAAGGGATCTACAATTTTGTATCGTCTCCAAACGGCGAATTGAAAAGCTCTTTATGATACTCTTCAATACTTGTCAGACATTTTGAGGAGGTTTTTTGTTAACCATTTCAAAATTTACGTCGTTTTTTTACCAAGAAAAGCGTCTTACTTGGTCAGCCCTCTAAAGTAATTCCGTGTATTCTTTGATAGTAGGCAAAGCTGTGTTCGGCAATATAAGAAACCTTTTGCCAAAAGCAGTCCTTTAGTTAAAAAGTCATTTTGCCAATTTTCATATCTCTCAGCAGCTTGGGATATTATCTTTATCTTCCGTTTAAAATTTAAAGTCGACTTTTCCTTGGGATTACTGGCAATCTGGTCGTAAATCTTGGTATAGGTCCAGAACTGGCCAGCCGTCTGGCGCGGCATTATCAGGGGCCCCAAAAGTAGCACAAAAGACATCTTCTTATTTCATGCATTTTATGTGTAGTTATTCACCCCTATCATTAAATCCGGCAGATCTGAGATTCCCTTCACTCATTCCGTTCACATTCCCATATCGTCGTGATCATTAAATCCGCCGGATACACTACTTTATCTACATCACTTTTTATGTTTTCGAAATCAGCTGTTTTCTGATTTGACACTTGAAAAGGCGATTGTGGTGTGAAAACAAAAATCTAAGGAATAAAAAATAAATAAATACTTTTTTGGTTTCAATTTAAGCTTTTGTTTTGGAATATTTTGCATTCCAATGTCATGTTTCATTTATTTTATTTATTCAACGTTTCTTTTATTTACATTTATTTACATTTATTTCCATTAAAATTTACTTGTTTTGATCGCATGTTTTGTCTAATGCTGTTTGTTCTACGTATGGCTGAAGTTAGTTCATCATTTGTTTGTTGCTGCTCTTTCAAACGTTCAAAGTTTTTGGCAGTAAAAAAAAGCTAGCCAACACCACAGCAAAAGCACCAGATCCGCAACGATTTTCTCGCGGATCAGAAACGTCAAACTTTGCATGGAGAGATTCGATCCGTTCGTTTTCAATGATCAAGTGAAAAGTTGTTCACATTACCGAACGGATTCAATGATACCGATTTTCGAATTTTCGTGAATCATTCCCCCCGGCGCGGCGGATTTAATGATAGGGGTGGATTAAGTCTGTTTCGGTACCTGTCCAAAACTGCGAGAAACTAAGCTTATCTACAAAAATCAGTCAAATCCTGTTCCCGTTGGAATATTTTTCGTATTTTTTCACAGAAGAGAGTGCTAACAAGAAAGTGGTGGGTGGCCATGGCGTAGTGGTAGTCGTCGTCGCTTGTCATGCGGAAGGTTTACGGCTCGAATCCAGATGTCTTCGAAGCATTCATTTCTCACGAAATAAAAATAAGTTGATCAGTTTCAGAAGCTAATATCGAAACCTCGTCCTTCATGTGCTCGCGCTGCGTGTAAACATTATAAGGGTATTCATATCCCCTTTAGCGTGTGTAGTTTATAAAAAAAACAAAAAAAAAAGTAAGAAATTTCCCCATGCTGCGAATTTTAGCCAAAGAAACTGCCAAATCTGTCAAATTGCATACACTTTCCATTCTTTGGTCTTCAATGTTTTTCCGTACTTTTGCACACTTTTATCTCTCTCTGACAGATTTCTATCCCCACTCCTTGAAATTTGAGAATCTGTGAATTTTAGAGCAGAATATACAGGAACAGACCTATTATGCTTAGAAGCAAAACGAGAGTCCATAATGGGACTATCCCAGCATCTCTTAGTGGATGTTTACGTTATTATAGAAATGTACTGTTCAAATTTCAGCCCTTTATGTCTAGCAGTTTGGTCTGTGCCTTGTCCGTGGGTCACTCTGTTTTATATGTATGGAAAAAGATGGTGAAGTTACTTTTATAAGAGGAACACTAAGCTCCACTATAGACTACTGTTTCATATCTGGAAAATGGCTTTTCCTACTAGAGGACTTTCGCATTGGATTAGAAACATACTCGGACCACATGCCGCTGGAAATTACCTGTAAAGTAAGCGAATCCTCAGGAAGTACAAAGAGACTTGAGCTGCTGCCAAAACTGACTTGGAATGATAGGATGTGCACCGTGTACCGGAATAATATTGATTCAGGACTCGAAAGGTTAAACGTTTCGAATACTAGTCCAGATATCGAAATCCTTACGAAAATTATTAAAAAGTCAATTCCAGCTAATAAGTCGATCAGAAAAACTAGAATCTATAAACAAAAGTGGTATGACAGAGAGTGCGAGAAGGCAAGAGAAAAATCGTTTGCGTTTTTAAAACTTGTGAGGAAAACCAACTCTGACATCTTTAAATCACTCTATGGAGAAGCAAATAGAGACTTCAAGCGCATTTGCCTTACAAAAAAGACCGCCTATGAGCAGAATAAAATTGCTGTCATTAATTACACGCGCTCACCGGCAGAGTTTTGGAGAGCTGTTAAATATTTGAATGGGCAAGTGAATGTTATTGCCTTGTCTTTAAACGCATTAAAGTTAAAAGACCATTTCAACCAGCTTCTTAACCCAGCTATCCTGTCAGCACCTTTCCACTATGCTGCGCCTCTATTTGTAGATGAGTTCTTGGATGCACCGTTTTCATTGCTTGAAGTACAAGAAGTCATCCGGAATGCCAAGACGAAAAAAGCTCCAGGTGAAGATCGTATTTCTTTCGAGTTCTATAAAAACTCTACAAATAATTTCATGTCTGCGCTTACTATAGAATTCAATAAAATTTTCGATACCGCAGTTGTCCCTGAGTGCTTTAAGAAATCAATTATATTTCCGATACACAAAAAAGGAGATCGCAGTAACCCATCCAATTATAGAGGAATTTCTTTTTTAAACACATCTGCTAAGCTATTTGCTGCTCTGATATTTTATAGACTTACCCAGTGGGTTCATAATAAGAAGGTTTTGTCGGAATTCCAAGCAGGTTTCAGAAAAGAGTATTCCACAGTTGACCAAATCTTCTCACTAATAAACATTGCGGAATCTTATAAAAAGAAACATAAGAAATTGTACGCCTTTTTCGTCGATTTTCGTGCGGCTTTCGATTCTATATCACGTGAAGCACTCTTTTATAAATTGTATAGAATTGGAGTATCAAGTAAAATCATTCGAATTTTGAGAGCGATGTATGATAGCAACGTAGCCTATGTTTGGGATGGTAATTCATTATCTGATGAATTTCCAACTTCTATGGGTGTGAAGCAAGGGTGTATCCTGAGTGCCTTGCTGTTTATATTGTTTATCAATGATATAACTGATACTGTTCGAGGTGGTGTAGAGTTTGGCCAAACTGTAATCCGCGCATTGATGTATGCAGATGACATTGTCTTTCTCGCGGACTCAATTGTTGGAATGCAACTAATGATGAACAGATTAAAGGAGTACTGTAAATGCTGGAATTTGGTTGTTAATCTGGATAAATCGAAGATGATGGTATTTAGAGATGGTGGCGGGCGTTACTGCCGAGACGAAAAATGGACATATGACGAGAAAGCTGTGGAAATTGTACGGGAATACAAATATTTGGGAGTATTGGTGTCTGCCAACTTAAATATGAACAAGCACCTTGAGGCAAAACTCTCGGAAGCCAAGCGAGCTATATCTTCGATTTGGAATAGATGCATAGCAAATAGATTTGTATCCCATAGTGCTAAGCAAAAACTGTTTCGCTCAACAGCAGCCTCTATCCTTTTATATGGAGCCCAAGTATGGGGACATTGTTCTTTTGAAGCAGTAGAAAAGTTTTTCCGCTACTTTCTTAAAAGAATTTTCCGACTGCCGAGTAACACACCAAATTATATGCTGTACCTTGAAACTGGAACACCTCCTTTGATTTTAGACACGCTTAAAATGCATTTTAACTATGTCATTAAAGTGATGGCGATGGAAGACGAAAGGATGCCGAAACTAGTTTTAACTCACGCCATAAGAACGAGAGTGAAAGTAGTCCAAGAGTGGGAACGTCTTGCACGCGACTGTGGCCTAAGTTTGCTCCTAACACAAAATGTCCAACCGACTACGTTAAGGATCCAATTCGACATCCTACTTGAGAAAACAGCCCACATCTTGTACGAAAAGTACTCCTACGAAGCTCGGTCCTCCCAGTTTAGGTGTTATTACAGCAAAATAGATCACCAACTTCATGATAGAACTTATTTTCTAAACAACAGCTCAATAGAAAAAATTAGTACGATCTTTAAGCTAAGAGGAGAACTAGTAAACCTAAATTTCATACCACACCGTTCAGACCTACCAATCCTGTGCAGCATCTGCGACCTGAAAATAAGAGAAGACGTGTTTCACTTTGTAGCAATTTGCCCAGTACTTAAGGAATTCCGTTTAAGGTTCTTTGGGAAACCTAGTCTAAATGAGGATGAAGCAATCGGTATCTTGAATGGAGAGAAGGGGTGGAACTTATTGTATGAGTATGCTGTGGTTTCGCTTAAATACAGAAAATGTATAATCGATGAAAACTTCTAAGTTTCACTTTTATGAAGTTAACTTATTTTTAAAACTATGTATACATATATAAACAAATTGTCAATCTGGTAGACGGTCATAGACCAAACCTTATAGACTCAGGGATTACTTTTATGTTTTATATTAAATTTATGTTGAAATAAAAGTCATTTAAAACTAAAACTGTATGGAAAAAGGATTTTTCCGATTTCACCCACTTAGAGATGGAATTTTAAAAAATCCTCTCTTAGTGGATGTCTGTGTAACTATAGGAAAGTCCTGTCCAAGGTTCATCTCTTTAGGTCCAGCGGTTTGGTCTGTGCGTTGTCTGTTAGTCAGTCAGTGAACTGTTTTATATATAGAGAAGAATGACGAAAAGATATTAAAATGTTCCTAGAGGTTCAATGGTATAATCCCTGAGTCTGTTTGTGCCCGCTTTGACAAAAAAAAACAAACTTCCTTGGTACATTGGTTACAACTGATGGGCATTGTATACTGCATTCCATCAAGTGCCAGCCATTAGAAGAATCTTTAGAACCTCGTGAGTTTCCTGTTGTCACATCATAAAAAAGATGATTTGGCTTTCATCGAAACACCGTCAGATTCAAAAGACTTGAAAATATTATGTACTCATATGATCCTTACAACCCTATTATCCATTCCGGCGTATGGGAAACAACAACAAAATTCTATGCTCCACCATCAAATCCCAATCGAGAATTACAACAACAACAAAAAAAGTTAAAAAAAAAACCCCAAACCCGAATTCGTGTCACAAGAGAGCAGCGGCCAGTAAATCTATTTCCAGTTTTATGTCCACATAAAACCCATATTTTCAACACCCTGTGTGTGTTCAGTTCACCCCTCCGGGTGTTGTGTATCATGGTCAACGCGGTATCAACGCAACATAAATATCATGGCCCAAGATCCTTAAAATGGAAATGGAGAGCAAGGCGAACGGAACGACGAAAGAATTCCAAGTAAAAAAATTCACTGTCCTCCTCGTTGTTATCGACCTTTTGTTCCACGATACGAAGGCGGAAGTCCATGTTTTTCTTTTCCACTTCCACAGAAAAACGCAAAAACAAAACCGTCCAAATAAACGGAAGCTTTTGGTTTCGGATGCGGTTTCCAGTGTGGATTTAGCAGCAGGTTATAAGAGAATCGATTGTCGGTGTCCTTTCTGCTTTATCCTTCTTTGTGAATTTTGGGGATTTTAAGTCTTTAAAGTCGCACCAACTCCCCGATGTATTGGATGTGAAAGCCCGTGATGTGGTCTGGTCGCCTGCCTTCTCTGGCGAAAAGTTTCGTCAAAATCTGGTAAACTTTTCGATAAGTGTACTTCTGGGAATGAATGGAAAAGATTTGTTATGTTCCCACCGAGAGGTCGTCGTCGTCGTGTGCCTATTGATTGGATGACAACGAATTAATTTGTTTTGTTGACTCGGAATGGGGCTGGAGGGAGCAACCGACTGATGATTTACTAAAGAGCCTTACTTGTAGATTGGGGCAATAATTTTGGATTTTTTTTTGTATTTAAAATCTTCTCGCGGTCTTATGACACTGTTTCGGAAGGTAATTTAGGAAAATTAAACTCCAAAAGACCGATGTTAGCAAAGAAGAGAAAGACTTCAGAAATGTGGAATCGGAAAGGTTAACTTTAGCTTAAAGGACACCACAAGACGTGCTCCGTAAATAACGTAACCATTTAGATTGAGATTTGGTTGAGGAAGTGGAACTAAGTTCCTTTATCACTGCAGTCAGGTTTGGCCTATTGTCATATCCCCGTGTTAAAGTCAGTTTATAAAGCCGGATTTATCGCATATTGGGCGAACTGGCAGTTATATGTCATCTGTCTCAAGATCTCAAGATTTACCTAGTAAATGCGTCTTCTTGCTAAGCAGTTACAGTGGCCTACGATATGCTCCTCTGCTTCTTCGTCTTCGTTGCATATGTATGTAGATTCCGATGGGCGGAAGGTGTACCTTTCTCCAAAGTTAAGTTACTGTGCAGGGATTGACATGCGTTTGGCCAGTGTTGATCTAAAATGGCGGCATAACGCAGTAGGAAGATCGACATGTAATTGTGTAGAGATGTTGTGCCTATAGAAAGAGAGATGATTTGTTGTCCAAAGGAGATACAGTAAGTAAATAGTCCCATAAGCGGATCATAGTCCCCTAATTTTTGTCCGGTTATGAGAGATATCCGATTAAGGGAGAATATTAAAAAAGCCGTTTCATCTTCTATATAATAAAAATGAAATGATGATCGTTGGTAAGCGCATATCTTGAGAACGGCTAGACCGATTTGACTCATTTTTCTTTTCAAATGTTCGATATAGTCCGAGTGAGGTCCTAACGGAGAAAATTCGATAGGTGGCGCTGAAGCCAAGTTATTAACAAATTTTATATTTATTGACCAAATGGACTCATATTCAGAACATATGTTGGTTTGGTGCCAACAGAGAATCCCACAAAATCTGGACCCGATAGGTGGGCTGTAGTCAAGTAACAGAAGAAAATGTAAATAAAACATTGTGATTTTAAATTTGATGGAAGAAAATAAATTATTCAGTTGACATTTTTTTTCTTATTCAATTTAATTTGTCGTACATTGATGTGAACGAATTGAATTTCAAGATTTAATGTGAATTTGGCAGCGAATTGACAGACAGACAGACAGACAGACAGACAGACGGACAGACAGACAGACAAAGAGGCAGACAGAGAGACATACAGACAGATAGATAGAGAGACAGATAGATAGACAGACAGATAGATAGATAGATATACAGACAGATAGATAGATAGACAGACAGACAGATAGGCAGACAGACAGGCAGATATATATATGTATATAAAAATAAGTTGATATTTTGTGCGTTTTCTTATAACTTACGTACCGCTGAGCCGATTGTTATGTAATTTGGTAAGAAGATAATCTGGGACCTGAGGAACAACATAGGTGAAAAAAAAGACAGGCAGATAGATAGATAGATAGATAGATAGATAGACTGACAGACAGACGGACGAATAGATAGACAAACAGAGAGACAGATAGAAAGACAGATATACATATAGACAGACAGACAGACAGACAGATAGATAGACAGACACATAGGCAAATAGACAGACAAATAGAAAAAAAAAATGGAAATTGAAGTTGGAAAATAGAACAGCGGTGATTGCTTTCTACTATGTACTTCCTTTCTATCATACCAGAATAACTAAGTGCGCGGGCAAATTTTGAATATTCGTTAAGGTGCGTGTCCACTTGAGAGTAAAACTATTGCGAGTAGCTCTCAGGCGACTCTCGAGAGCAGTTTCGTAAGTGGACACGGTCACGAGAGTAACTCGCAGAGAGTTGGTTTGCTACTCTCAACTTTCCGACTTCTTGAGAGTTGTTTGTAAGTGGAAATACATTTTGCTACTCTCGGAGAGCAACTCGCACTATTCAAACAGAGTTCGTATTCTGAGAGCAGCTAGCTGCGAGTAAATGAATGTATGCCTATGAATAAATTGTCAAAAAAATTATATGATTTTGATAATTTGATTTTAAATTTGAATTTCTGGAAATACTAAATATGGCATCAATTTGGAATGTCGAAAAAGTAAAAAAATTAATTGAAATGTACGAATCCGAATAAATTCTGTGGAATTCATTTCTTCCTGAGTTTCGAGACAGGAACAAAATAAATTTAGCACTAAGGAAAAGTAGCACCAAATTGATTTCGACGATCCACCCATGGTTTAACCCAGCAAGTTTTTTGTTTTTTACACTTATTTCGCCCTTTCATAGCAATATCAATAACAACCACTGCCGCAACTTTTTCTTTATATGACATCATTATGACTGCTCTCAACCGATAACTACAAAGTGAAGTGGACACGGGTATGAGAGTACTATCCGAAAATTTACTCTCAGATATCTCGCAAGCAACTCTCGATAGTAAATCTAAAAAATTTCACTCTCAAATGGATAGCTACTTGAGAGTAACTCTCGAGAGTTTACTAGCGAAAGTGCTCTCAAGTGGACACGCACCTTATAGTCCGAATGAGGTTCTAACGGAAAGAAAAATTCGATAGGTGGCGCTGAAGTCAAGTTATTAACAAATTCTATATTTATTGACCAAAATGACTCATATACATAACATATATAATATATGTAACTCATCGCGCAACATACAGGAAAGGGCAGGACAACGTCTGCCCCGGGCCAACTAGTATTATTTATTATCCAATTTTATTTTTTGTTGACATTCTGACATATAAGAGCAAAAGAACAGATACATTGCACGAATGCAGGGGGAATCCCATAATAAACGCAAAACGTAAATTAGCTCTGTCCCTTTACCGGAGATTTTTTATGAAATTGCTTGCAACTGGCTTGAAAAAGAAACTGTACTGAAAACGGATCCTCTGCGTCTTTGTGTTTCAACTCTTTATATAAAAGATATCCCCTTATTTAATTAATGCGTCCGCTTATGAGAGACTTTCTGTTTGAAATGAGTTAGAAAAACTGTCCGCGACATTTTAAGAGAGTGTCCGTTTATAAGAACGCATTTTGTATTGGAAATTAGAGAAAAAAAAGTTGGTACCCGAAAATTTGTCTTTTCTTTAGGTGGCGCTACAGTTTGGGGTGAACCAGGGTCTACTTTTCGCAACCATTTGTGTGTGGGTGTTATATTTTTGTACCAATGGAAGGGACCTACAGTTTTTTGCCGACTCCGAGCGGCGGATTGATTGCTCTTTGATTGCTTGTCAGACATTCGAAAAAGGTGGCACCGTGAAAAAACTTTTAGGTATTTGCTGGGATTGAACCCGGGCTGAATTGCGTAGTAGTCCAAGATACTTACCACTGCACCACGGTTCTTTGATTTGTCTTCTTGAAGGGAATTGTCCGCTCATCGTATAGTTTTCACGGTATCACTAAATGATGGAGCTATATACAGTTGAGGAACATACATATTTAGATACCAAGTACATAGTAGGTACTGCATATATACGACTCAAATGGAGTTATATTGACTTCATAAGCACGATTGGCTTTAAAGAATGGCTATCACCTTTAAGGAATGGAATTGGTTATTGTTTTTGTTCCTATTTTGTTTTTACAAATTTGTACTCCGCCATCACTACTTTTCGAGTCGATCCTAAAGTACCTACAACGATTTGCGTTCCCATTAGCTTATTCCATTCCTTAAAGCTAATAGTCCTGATGACTTTAATATGTACTCGTATATACGCAGTACCTACGACGTACATCCACTACTTCCTGCAAACGTAAAGTGTAAAAGTAAATTTTCATTTCTCTCTCTGCATTCATTTTGTAATCTACAAAATGGACTGTTATCCGTTTCACAATCCGATATCCTTGTTGTAACACTTTAGGAGGAAAAAAAGAAAACGAAGTTGAATCTCCTATCCTCTTTAAAAATAAAATCACCCCCGCCACTAACACCCATGAGAGCCGAAAAGTGCGAATTAATTTCGTTAGAAATTTGCGAAAAAGCATTCGAGGATACTTTTCGGGCACCAGGACACAATCAGAGCTCCAAAACGTTTTAGATTCGAAGGATTTACTGGGCGAAACTTCGAGGCACAACGACCGATGGACACAAGGGGCGGTGGGTGACAATGACAGAAGCGGCGTGTACTCAGCAAATTAACATATTATCGTTTGTAGTTCGAAAAGACCCCCCGGGAGGTGCAGAGAAAGGGATAATGCAGTAGTAGACTAGGCGCTAGGGACTATGGCTGCCCTGAAATATCGTGTGGATAGCGAGGGAGGATTCAACAACTTCCATATGTTTTGCTATCATTTTTTTATTTCTTTTCCTTTTAGGTTCCTCGTATATCCGTATCCAATGATGGGGTAAAAAGAAACGTAGTTCCAAGGAATGCAAATGTTTGTCGTCCTTGAAATAAATTCCCCATGCGATTGCATTTAAATTAACTGTCAACTTTACTGTGCGAATGATAGGAAGTGAGAGCGTTCGGGATTTACGATTATGTACGGGAATGTGCAATTTGCATATCTAAAGGGCGAGGTCCTTTAAACGGTGATTTGTTTAGAAATGCTGAGCGTGGAGGTGTGTGATTGGAAATTGATTACCCTCACTACAGTGAAAGCACTTTTAGGGACAAGGATTAACTGCAATTTGATAAGAAAATAACAAGGATCCAAGCCAAAGCTTAACCTTGCTTGTTGCTCAGCTATATAAAAAGCAATCCAAAATTCCAACGTAAAGCCGTTAACATCACTAAAAAAATTACGCCCATTCTAGTCCTACTTAAAATCCTTCCTGCATAACACTAACAACCAACCACTTACTACCCAACTGTCAAATGCCCCATTGGATTCAAAGAGTGTCCACTGGATTGGTACTCCTGCCTTATTCCACACTCGAGCAGACACATTTTCAAGTTCCATTCAAATGAAGAAGTCCTTCCTATAAAACCAATACAGTAGGACAAAAAAAAAAGGACTCGATGATTATCAATTCGTTTCGCCTCTGAAATCTGGCAACGTTATAGAGAGAACTACATCCCAGGCGAAAGGATTTTCCAACTTTTCATTAGACATTTTCCACTTTTCATCGAAACGAGTGAAGAAGAGAAAATGTCCTCACGTCGTCTTCGGATCGTTGTACATGCTTTCATGCCAGACCACACACAAAACATGGCATTGGTGCAATGATTGCAGGATAAATGTTCAAGGAGTGGTGTATTTCCTTTAAAATTTAGTTGTGAGACTTGGCTTAAAGCAAAGTGTTTGTGGATTAAATTATTTTTTAATGAATCCGACTACGAAGTGTGCATTCTGAATGGGATTCTATTTCAAAATTTAAAAAAAAAAAGGATATTCAATTCAAATCAATTAATTTCAATGGATGTCACTTTCACTTGCTAAGAAACTTAAACAAGTTCTCGGTGTGAGTACAAGGAACAGGGAAAATGTCCTTTTCTCTCTTATTTGTCGGTTTCATTTCTAATAGAAGACACTCTAACGGTTCATTGGATACTGAGTAGAAATAAATGATGTGGAAAAATTCCTGTCTAAGTGGCATGTTATATGTGAAGATGGAATTAGTATTAATGGAGGAGATAAGATATAAGGAATTAGGAGCATGTAGAGGTGGACACTAATTGAGATAAATCTTTAGGGATTCAAAGGAGGTCCTTTTTTAATAATATCCCATTCCATTGCATCTACACCTGTCGGTTTGTAGATATACTATACACTTGCATGTGACAAGTTCAAAACTTTGCAGCTAAACTTTTCCAGTTACTCTTTCACAGATGTCAAGTTTCGAAAATGCGAGTCACCAGTCACCATTGCGCCACCCAGAATACACACTCACTCGCATGCCGGTTGGAATTTTTGAGGGTTGAATGGTGTCAGATGTCGCCCTTGTCGCCACCATGGATGTCTTCATGTCACATTGTTTACACATTTTCTACGCGACTACATATGTACACTTCTATGCGACAGTAGTCACAACACACACCCATCCCTAAGGAATACTAGAAATTTGTGGTTATAAATCGCGTCTGTGTTGTACAAAAGTTGCACAACCGACCGACGTGCACAGCCCATGCTGATGGCAAACACTGCAACTTCTGCAAGTTAATGCATCACGAGTGGCGACAAAGAAGAAGTTGGATACGAGTACATAAGTCTGATGAAAATTATCCTTTTTTAAAGAGGGAATATTTCCTTTACGACTGCAACGGATGTGGTTAAGAAAATGTGTTGCAACTGCATTTGGAATTCTATTTCGCAGTTTGCGACTTACGAGTCAGATGGTGGCAGGAAGAATGCTTAGACATTTTTTACGGATGATTTTGATTCATTGATTGTCATAAACGTGGAACACACTTAAAAAAAAAACAAACAAGTGAACACATGGAAAATAGTATCAGTCAGTTGCCGTTAGCCCAGTCTTTCACAAACCACGTCGTTGAACCCGATCATAACTTCCCTTTCCCTTCATGATTAACTACGCTCAAATTTCACTCGTCTCGGTTAATACTTCCTCGGCAGTTGAAAGGGTGACCTTAAACCCGATTACTCCCCTGGCCCAGACGGTGAACCATGTTCTACCTGGCCTACGACTCTTTTTTTCATCTTTCTTTCTCACAGGAAGTTTTTTTTACATTCTGTTACATATGTATGAAATTCTCCTTCATAAAAAAAATTATTAGTTGAGCCAACTATGCGCTCCGTGATGTAAACCGACTAAGGTCTATGGTCTCAAATCCCCATACATGTTTTTTGTACGGCCCCTGCTTAAATTTGCTAGCCAAGTATGGTCTCCTTACTACGAAATCCACACGAATTGCAGACGTCCAGCTTAGCTACAACCCTCAAACTGGTCAAGATGAAGTATCTTGAAAAATTCCATGATGTTTCCAATATACTAATCTTCATTCATCAGCTATTTACCGATAGCACCGACTGTCCTGCCTTGATTTGATCTCCCACACCAATCCACGTAATCTCAGATCTGTTCACCTCTTTCATCGTATCTTCCATCGCATCAATATTTAGAATGTTGCATAAGGCAAACAGTATGCCTTACACCTTTAATTTTCATTGAATCAAACCAACTCTCTGAAATGCACTTTACAGTAAGTTACTCTACCTTCTTTTCATCCAGTTACCACCTTCATTCACACTTTTCTTTCTCGTTATGGTTTTAAAATTTTAATTGTTAGGTTTTCAGCCTGAATAAAAAAAAATGTATATAAACAAAATAACCTCACGCCGAATGTATGAACTAGGCTAAGATTCATCCCAAGTCTTGTTTCTTTTCAATAACAAACAAATGTTTTGTTCTAACACTTTCGTACACTAGAGATTAAAAATATTGAACCACCAGGTAGCGTCCGAATATATAGTTCTGTGTAAAAAATTAAGACCCGTAGGATAATTTTATAAAATATTGACTTTCAAATTTAACATATTTTTAATTCTTTTTCGAACTTAAGTACAAAACCTTCATTTGAAAAAAAATAAGAATGGAAGTGTACAATTATCCTACTGGTCTTAATTTTTTACATAGGACTTTATTTGGAAAAGTTAATGTACATACATATGTATGTAAAGGTTGTGAATAAAAATCTAATCGACAAAAATTTTCAAAAAGTTATTTGGAGTTGGAGTTATGAATCCAAATTTGGAACTTCATCAAAGCGCTGATGGAGAAAACGAAGCGGAGGCATCATGAATAACATCGGAGGACTATTTTGGGTGGAATAGTCCGTGCCAACTTCTTGGTTGACCATCAGCAGCGAAAGAGGTTTAACAAAGAATCAGAGGAAAGATAACAGAGGGAATAGTTTGTGGTAGTGGAAAAGTGAATAGAAAACAATTTAAAGGAAAAGGAAATTATAGTGTTCAGGAGGAAGACTTCATTCGTGTGAGAAGGGAAATATACCTATATATGTAGATCTATGCATATATATATATATCGATACTTATCGATCAGTGATCGCCAGAAAGGGCGAATAACAATTTGAAGAGGAGCAGGAAAAGGAGAAAAAAAGCTAAGTACCAATTCTTTATATTTTTTATTAGTCAGAATCGTTCGTTAATTGTTAATTGTGCACCAGAAAGGGTGAATTAATTTCGGTAGATTATTGCTCGAACTATTATTGGTTTTCAAACATTTCGGGACTTAACCGAACACGGGCCATTCTGACGGCGATTTATTCTTTTTTTTTTATTTAACACTGGGTTGGTTTTTTTATCCGCCGCCAAGGATTTTTTCCAGCCCCAACCTAAATTTAAGTCGACACATAGGTCAATAAAATGTTTAAATAAATAAATCACGCACTTATAACGTGGTACAAAAAAATTTAGTATTCTGTTCTGTCTTATTCCGAACCTTTCAGCTAAATTGTGTTTTTTTCGGTCATCGGGACGTTAGTTTTCTGTGTCATCTTGGGTTTCACAATTCCCATCAAAGATTGTATGGCGCCATTGTATATGGTTTCATATACAATGGTGGCGCTCAACTTAGCGAGAAATTCCAATTCGCTACAAATAAATAACCCGAACCCTCCTTAGCTGAGTGGCGGGCACCGTCAGCTTCCACGAGCTGAAGTTACACTATACCTTCTATGTATATATGTATATTGTTCTTTGGTCAATCTGACGTTCGGTTCTTTTTGGTTACTTGCGCGACTTATTTCCCTTTCGTCGGTTGGAAATAATTGATTTATAACTTAAATTATAATACCAGAAGGAAAAATGTAACAATTGCAGTCTCTAACTGCATTGCTGGAATAATATACAATCCGAAACAACAGTTTTGAGAGAAGACTTTTCAAGCGTTTCTAAATTTAAATTCCGTCAAAACCCTTTTACGTAGTTGAATGTCCATAAGAACGTAAGTATTTAGGTACTGTGGCTTCCAATTCACTACGAACTTTCAATAAAATACAATGGAATATCTCTTTTCATTAGAACGAATACAGTTCCTTTCAGTTGGATGGCAATGGCAAATTCGTAGAGCATTTGCAATTTTAATGCAACCATTTAATCACCTTATAACGCCCATTAACTAATTTCTACTTGCTCCTGCAGCACCCATACAGATCACCACCCACGCACCAGCAGTAGCTTCCATTTTGCGAAATTCTGTGCATTAAACATCTGCGAAGGCAAAATGTAAATCCTGCACCGGTATTGCTGTAAATAAGTTCTCACCTTAATTATTATTATAACACTTAGCAAATGAAAACAACAACAACAATAACAAGAGCATCACCATCAGCAACAACAAATAAACAAAGCTTCATCGATGTAACTGGAACAAGAAGGATGAGGCACAGTGCACAGAGAAGGTATACAAAAGTACACCAACACACAGGTGGTTTGCATTTAATTGCATCGCCTGGCTTACTCCTTGGCGTTTTGAATTGCTGATGAAATTTTAATGAAAGCGATGACGAACATTGGTTTGAGTTTGCTGCTGGCCCAGATCAGCATTCTCCCCGACAGCAATGAATAACTTAGGCAGGTAATTTCCGGTTGCACTTGATGTACTAGGATGATACCGGTAGGAGGAGGTGAATAGTTTAAAACTTGCTGCCAATGCAGCATCCTTCAGCGGGTCGTCGAAGTGGAAATTAGAGTGAATTTTTTACTTCATTGGTAGGATGAGATAAGATTTTTCTTGGAAATCATCAGAAGTTTTGCTAAAAGTTTGACAACGAATTGAAAATCCTTTGTCAAGTTTCACATTCACAATATTTAATGTCGTTGGGTGTGTGTTGAGATATTTTGAAATATTCACTGGAACACATCGAAAAATTGGATCTTTTGCCATCAAAGTCAAATTCCTTCGTCAAGTTTCATTTTAACGATGGAAATTACTTACGCATATCGATCTAAAGTCATCGAGTATGAGTGCAATATTTTGAAATCATCACTGAAACACATCGAAAAAGCTGATTTTTTGCCATCGAAGTCAAATTCGTTCGTCAAGTTTCACTTTAACGATGCAAATTATTTCCGCATATCGATCTAATGTCATCGAGTATGTGTGCAATATTTTGAAATCATCACTGAAACACATCGAAAGATCGGATCTTTTGCCATTGAAGTCAAATTCCTTCGTTAAGTTTCACTTTAACGATGAGAATTATTTACCCATATCAATCTAAAGTCATCGAGTATGTGTGCAATATTTTGAAATCATCACTGAAACACATCGAAAGATCGGATCTTTTGCCATCGAAGTCAAATTCCTTCGGTAAGTTTCACTTTAACGATGAAAATTACTAACGCATATAACGCGATCTAAGGTTATCGAGTATGTGTGCAATATTTTGAAATCATCACTGAAACACATCGAAAGATCGGATCTTTTGCCATTGAAGTCAAATTCCTTCGTTAAGTTTTACTTCAACGATGGAAATTATTTCCGCATATCGATTTCAAGTCGTCAAGTATGTGATGAAATCATCACTGAAACTGATCTTTTGCCATCGAATTCAAAATTGTTCGTCAAGTTTTTGTTTAACGAAGTGAACTACAATATCATCTAGATTCATTTGCATGCGCGTAAAACTTTTTTGAAATCATTACATTACACATTAGAAATTCGATTCTTTGGCACTCTTAAAGTTGAAAACTTTCGTTAAGTTACTTTAACGATTGAAACCACACTATAGACCACAGTTCAGATGTGGGCAGCACTTTAAAAAAAACAGGAAACAAAGTGAAAGAGGATAAATGGAAATTTTCAAAGTGCATTTGAACGCTTTCTATGCGCTTCATCACCTTTTCCATCATTTCTCAGGTCATTAAACAGAAAGATGGCTTAATGAATTGGTAATTACCAATTTTTCCCCTTTTCTTTTGCATTTTCCTTTCTTAATCCCACTTCCGGCATGGCGATGGCACCTTCACCTGTAACTAATGGAGTACAGTGGTTTTCCTTTATTTTTTTCCCCTCTAACCCACTGTTAATGGAATGCATCAGCAAAGAAAAGAGAGCGAAACCAAAGAAAATAAATGAAAAAAAAATCCTGTTAATGGATTTAAATTGCGATTGCAATTCAGGAAGTGCATTAAAACCACTATTCCATTTCAATTCCACCATCTCTTTATTCTTTATTCTATATCAATCTTATAGCCTAAGTCGATGGACGCCCGGATGTGTGCTTTCAAATTGATGAAGCCATTCCTTAACGATTCCTGCGTTAGGAATTCCTTTATCTTCTCTTTGCTCTCACAGAATACCAAGTTTTCCGTGAGATCAATCAGCTTCTGTTGGTTGAGATTCATTTGATTGACGATGAGAAGGGCCCCGCTGCCATCCTGACTGAGGTCTACGGACAACTTAGAGATTCCTTGGGCGGCAGTGTAATCCAGTCCTGTCATCATTTGACAGTTCAGCACAACTGGTATCTTGAATTCTGCTTGTGTGCTCGCCTTAAGGATCTTGTTGCGTAGCAGACTGATCGCTGGGAAATAAATTCCATTGCCCGGAGTAACCGATATGAATTGCATCTCCTCAATCTAAGTGGACCAAAGTTAATAGGATTTTAAGGGAAATCATTGTACGACTCACCGTATCAATTTTCACGTTTATATCCGGCCTCGCCCACAGGTATAAAAGATACGTAACAGTTATGATGACACCAACTAAAAGTCCAACTTCGACACCAAATATGATACACGCACAAAAACAAATACACCAAATATAAAAATCCCTTCGACTCTCCCGCCAAAGCCTTAATGGGAGCTTAAAATCAATGAGTGTTATCAGGGCACATATCAAAATGGCGGCCAAACTAGCTTCAGGGATGTAATTGAGGTATGGACTCAGAAAGCCGAGCGCCAACAGCACGATGATACCTAGAAAAAGAGGGAATCAAATCTGTTTTGAACGTTTGAAAACTTTAAATTCCACCTGAGAACAGATTTGCCATCGGTGTTTTCAGACCACAAGCACTGCTGATAGCGTAACGTGTAAACGCTCCCGATGTCGGCATCGACTGAACGGCTGATCCAATCATATTGCACAGTCCGAGGGTGAATAGCTCATGATTGGCATTGGCTCTACAATTGGGAACTAAAGAATAAAATAATCAACATCATCGTTTTTAACTGTATTTCGAAAACAAAAAAAAACTCACTCAATTTTCCAATGGAAATATTCGTTAACACACCCACAATGGGAATGACAATAATTCCAAGATTCAGCTCGGCAAGGATATCCATGAAATAGTAAGTCTTCTCCGGGGTCTCAATCTGCATTGACGGAAATGTGAAATTCGGAAATCCCGTCATCGCTGTCTGGCTTAATGCGTACGGTATTGCTGATGGATCAGGTAAACGATCGAGCCAAAATACCGTTATCAATGCTGTGATGACGACAATCAAAGTGTTCCTCGAAAAGGACAGGTACTGATAGAACAACTTCATGGCTTTAGTTTGACTGGGACGTTGGGATAGTTTTCCGATAAGCTACCCGTGGGTTTTCTAATTAGTCTATTGTCTTTGTTTTTAAGTCAAAATTCTTACCTCGAATGCCAAGAGAAAGAGTATCGCCGACAGTCCCATTATGAAATCACCCAAATTAGCCTCATCCAGATGGTAGGTGAGTGTTCTTATTGACTCAACGAATCCAGCTGCCAGGTATTTAATGCCAAGCATCACCTTTATCTGTGACTCAATTACAAGTATTGCGGTTGCAGTGGAGAAAGCCTTAATCACCGGCATGGAAATAAATTCGAAAAGAAAGCCTAAAATTGAAACAAATTAATAAGCATATCATGTATCTTCGTATGGGCGCAGTAACAAAAAACATAAATTAACACTCAAATAATTTAAATGAATTTAGGCCTATCATTAATCTGATTAATAGTAATATTCGATAATTTGTCTACATTCAATCAATCACAATCTATAATTATTAATTGAGTGCTAATGGAGGAATAGATGGTATAAGCAATTCGGTTGTTAAAAAAAACCGGCCAAGTGCAAGTCAGACTAGCGCTCAAAGGGTTCCGTAGTTTTAACACTAGTTTTATTTTCTTTTAATAACTGTTTTTTTTTAAATTAATCGCTTCAAAAAATGTTTCTATACAGTCATTGATATGTATAATAAATATTCTTTATAAGAATCTCGAATTCTTTTGTAGTATTTCTGAGAAAAAAGCCTATTTTCTCGACCTCTAGAGTGGCCTATATATTAACACATAAAATGAATATGATACACCTGTATATTCACTTTGCAAATTTATAATCTTTATAAAGGGTGATTTTTTAAGAGGTTGAGAACTTTTTTTAAAAAAAAAACACAAAAAGTTCGAAAAAATGAATGAAATATTTATTTGAATCGATAGTTTGAACCTTGCAATTTAATGTTTAAAGATAATTTCATGCAAATGTTGACCGCGGCTGCGTCTCAGGTAGCCCATCCGCTGAGTCCAATTTTGGCATACTCTTTCACACATCGGCCGGTATCTCACGAATGAATGCATGGATGTTGGCTTCCAGTGCGTCAATCGAAGCGGGCTTGTCCCTATAGACATTAGCCTTGACATACCCCCACAAAAAATAATCTAATGGTGTCAAATCGCACGATCTAGGCGGCCAATTGACCGGCCCGAAACGTGAAATTAACTGTTCACCAAACTCGCCTCGCAATTGCGCCATTGTTTCGCGTGCTGTGTGGCATGTGGCACCGTCTTGTTGAAACCACATATCATGCAAGTCAAGAACTTCCATTTCGGGCAAAAAAAAAGTTTGTTATCATCGCTCGGTAGCGTTCACCATTGACAGTAACGGCGCCGAATCGACATTTCGCGGTCTTCTGTCACACTAGCTGATACGGCCGCAATATTTTCTTCACTACGCACAGTACGTAAACGTGTTGGTGGTTTAATGTCCAACAAAGTAAATTTGGTGCGAAATTTGGTCACAATCTTCCGAATAGACTGCTCAGAAGGTCGAGAATGCCGATCATAAAATGGAAGCAGCGCGCGATGAACATTTCGAACCGAGCACGAATTTTGATAGTAAAATTCAATAATTTGCAAGCGTTGTTCATTTGTAAGACGATCCATGGTTAAATTGCAAACCAAACTGAAGCTGTTTGACAGTGACACAAGGTACTAAACACACGTCAGCTGTCAAAACCAGTGTTGCCAAAACCAAACCAGCTAAAAAATCACCCTTTATATAAAAATGAGCTGTTCGTTTGATACCTCAGAACCCATAAACTAACCATCCGATTGAGCTAAAACTTACACTATATATGTACTTTTTCTGATGTTTGAAGTGTTCGTAAATCAAAATAAATTAATTTTTCCGCTAGATGGCGCTGGAACTCAAAAAATTTTAAATTCAGTGAACGATTAAGCTGAAACTTACACAATATATATGTAATGAAGTGAGAAATGTTCGTACATCAAAAGTTTTCAAGTTTTCCGATAGATGGCGCTGAAACACCAAAATTTCAAAACCATCCGATTGAGCTGAAACTTAAGCTACCAGTTCACGGCATGCCAAAACCGACATGCGCATTACGCATGCCACTCTGACGTCATTTTGACGTAATCGGCATATTTTTGTTGTCATGTTCGCATGCCAACACATGACACTCGCCGCTCGCATGTGAACATGACAACTTTGTGACAAAATTGGCATGCCGTGTACTTGGCATATTTTTAGCACATGACACAATACAACATGTACGACATATTAGGTGTATGCCACGGAAAATATCGTGACGTCAGAGTGGCATCCGTATGTCGGTTTTGGCATGCCTTGTACTGCTAGCTTTACAGAATATATTTTTTATGCAGTGAGAAATGTTTTTAAATCAAAAGTTTTCCAAGTTTTCCGATAGATGGCGTTGAAAACTAAAATCTCAAAATTATTACTACAGCAATGCACGATGAACATTGATTCAGAATTATATTTACGTGCAATATGTAAATATGTATTCAATTCCAAGCACTTCTTGAAAAACATTTGCAAATAGAATTCGTGCTTCCAGATGACATCGTTCGGTGCACCAAAAGATACTCGAAACAATTTCAGAACCGTCTATGACATAAACACTGTTCTCAGTGGGTGTAGCGAAGCGCACCGGGTAACTACTAGTAAGTAATATTATTCACTATGAGAAATTGAATAAACATTAAGAACGCGGCTGAATGTGTAGCGCGTCCATAAACATTTTTAGCACTGTACTATTGAGTTCAGCGGTCTCAGGTTCGTTTCCTGGCAAAATCCGTATTTTTATTTATTTTTTTATATTTTTTTTTGTATGGCAGCACATTTTCGGATAGCCTTTATTTTCCCCAAAATTATTGTTAATCGAATAGTGATAGTTACATTGAAATTGGTTCAGTAGTTTACGAGTTAATCGGTTGAGAAATTGAATTTTTCGACATAAAATTGAATTTTTCGACGTGAATTTCTCAAAAACTATACAACAACCTACAAACTGTGATTTTTTCATATTTTTGACTTCAGGAGTTTCCGAGAAAACATTATGGTCTTTTTGTATGATATTTTTCACACATTTTTGGCAATAACTCCCGAAGCTTCCAACGGAAAAAACTTAGCAAAATATTTTTGAAATCTTTGTTTCGAGTTTTTTCGAATGATACAATATAATTTTCAGAATTTTATTTTTTTTTAGATTACATTTTACCCCACCCTGTATAGTTGTTTCAAAATATTTTTGAATAATATGTTGTCCATGTATAGTGGACCACCGTAATGGAAAAGTGTGCCAAATTTCAAGTTTCTAGGAAGAACGGTGCATGATGTTTTTATCGTGACAGACATTTTTGAGTTAGAGCGAACTCATAATAGTTCCGTATTACCATATGGGTACGGAACCCTAAAAAGAGGAAACTTAATGTTGAGTCTCTTAAAGCATATTATTAGTTCTTCCGTTCAACTTCAAAAGGAACTTAACCTGCTTTTGCTTGGTACCTGGTTTAATTATCATCAAATGGTGCTATGCACAAAGTCAAATGCTATTTGTTTTTCGTTGTCCCATACCAATATATGTACATATATGTAGTTCCTGAAAATATTTTTTTTGATCATGCCAACTGCGATTAAACTTGTTGCATGGATAAGTGGTTTGTGTAATATTTTGTTAAGGAATTTTTAAGTATCTAGATAATAAGTTAAATTAGAAGCCACGTGTTTTGTCCATTAAAAATAATGCTCTACGTTTTGATCAGTTGCGCTAGTTGGTTCCTCATAGCCTACTTCTAATAATTTATCATGCACTTATTCAATCAATGTACGGGTATTGGCTAGCGTGTTGAGTTTGTGTGTGTATTAGTAATCTGATGCCTACTGTTGTTGCTCAGAAAAATTTACATTTACATATTTCAATCAATGAAAATACTTCTACTTCGGCATTTCTTTATCTATAATGCGCTAAGAATCTTTTTTATTAGAAGTGGTCATATTAGGTCTTTTACTTTCTGCTCCAAAAATAGTAAGTTATTAAATTTCAGTGGGCACCATAACGCAAGTGGTTAGTGCGTCGGACTACTTAGCCAGCGGACTTGGGTTCGAATCCCGCCGCAAAAACGTAAACGTTTTTCACAGTGCCCACCTCTTTCGAATGCCTGACTAGCATTCAAGAGTATCATCTGTCATGTAAAAGCTTCCCAAATCGCCGTTCGGAGACGGCAGAAAACTGTAGGTCCCTTCCATTCGTGCAAAAATATAACGCGCACACACAAATGGTTGCGGGAAGCTAGGCTTGGTTCTACCTAGGACTTCTGAAGCCAAATATTATTATTAAATTTCACGGAGTGGGGTAAAATTCTCGCATACAGATGCAAAACTACGTAAAAGTAAAGGAACGATTTTAACCACAAAAGTTGCAACTAACGAAATGTCATAAACATATGTAATGGAAACGTAAACAAAGTGGTGTTGTACAATTCTGGATTTTACAGCAGAATCCACACTTGATCCCAGATCCGGGTTTTAACATGATATCTCGAAAAATAAAATCTCGAAAAAAAGAATCTCGAAAAAAAAAAACGCCAATTATTACCATTGTCTCAAAAATTAATATTAATTCTGGATTTATTTGTATAGAAAAGTGTTTGATTCACTGTTCATGTATGCAAATGAGTTTTTTCAATACAAACAGCTCTTCTAAAATCTGATCGACGTGGACATGGCTCTACAAAACTAATAGATTTGCCTTTTTTTTGGGTCATGTACAACATTACCAGCACAACTAAGCTTACCAAGAACACTAAATAAATTTGACGCTAAAAGTTTTGAGTCCACACATTGAAAGAAAAGAGTTGTATGGGATATTCAAGGGGCATTGCACACAACTTGAGTTTCAAATATTTATATAATATCAATGCATGTATAATGTATATATGTACATACATATTTTGAGTTAATAAATGGGTTATTTTAGATTTAGGCATACGCACATTTTTAAACAATGTAATGTGCAGAATTATCCATTGTATAAAGTAAAAACAGTACCTACTACAGTAAATTTGGAAAAAAGAAACAATTTTTTGGTCGCAAAAAGTTTGTTAAATTCTTATGATTTTCAAACAAGTTACAGAATTTATATTTTGGACCTGTTTTAATTACTTTTGCAAGCACATTTTTTTTTTGGATATTTTTTGTGAGATATTTGTACTTTCTAGATTTTGTCCATTCGAGATTTATCAAATCAATTTTCGAGATTTTTTTGGGAGCCACAACCTTTTCGGGGCTGCATAAAATTACATGAAATCTTCTTTTACGTTTCTGATTGCCTCTCCGAAATGTACAAAATTACTTTCGTAGCTAGAATAATTCAGAAGATATATTATTTAAAGTAGTTATAAAACCACACCGGAGGTGTCCCACTTCGACGGGCTATAACTTGCCCGGTGGGTGAAAATAGGCCCACTGCCATAGGATGCCATAGTTCGCCGGAACTTCAGGAGTCTCCAGTTAGAGGGACACCCTGTATAAGACCCTTATCATCCCAGTCTTGTTTATATGCTGAAGCAAATGGACTTTATCGAAAGCGGACTAAACGAGTCTTACAGATTACAGCGACATCGACCTAGTACAAAAAAAACCACACATTTGACACAGTGTATTCGACTCCAATCCAGAGGGTCAGTGCACAAGTGGAATAAGACCTCAAATAACTTAAAGTGCGTAACTGAAGGGATTCAGCTAAGGATCGGGCTAATTGGAGAGGGTTATCGGTTGAGGCTTAATTTCTCCACGGACTGTAGCGCATTCTAAATAAGTTCGTAAGTAAAGCGTCATTTCCCATACTTTTTTGTATTAAAATTCCAATATATGTACATAGATTGGTGTGAGAGTAATTATTTTCTTTCTATGTATTGCATAGTTCCACCATTTTTATTTTGAACCAGTATTTTTGCGAAGATTGAAGATTGAAGGGCAATTGTTCAAAATTTAGTCAGACACCTATTGACAGTTCAAGCATTCTACTTACAAGTGCAAGTTTGAACCTACAGAAAAATATTAGACAAACATTTAGAAAATGTTTTCCATCGAGGGAACAGTTGTCACCGCACCGCTCGTAGCTTTAGTTTTGTAAATGTACGGTTTTTTTTTGCTTCTTTATTAAATAATAATGAATTTAAATAAGAATATGGATGAGTAGGGAGGGAGGGAAGAGTGAGTTATTCTCAGATTAAAGGAACTCTGTATGACTAGAGAAGTCCATGATCTCAGAAATTTCTATTTCTATGCTGTTCAAGCTATTCGTCCGGTCAGATGTTTAAAAATGAATTATTTATCGTTTATCATAGGTAACATCGTCGCAAAAAAAAAAAAAGTTATACATGAATTTTCACGGACTTTTCCAGGCTTGTGCTTTGCTTGAGGATACCTTAGGGCACTTATGTTTGTAACGTATTTTCCTAAGTGTCCTCCTATCGTGTCAAATTTGCACGTTCTCCCATTTTCCCATTTTGAAAATTATTTAAGAACTTCTTACGTTGGAAATCTAATCCAGCACATAACACATAATTCATGCATGTGACCTCAAAATAAAGATGATGAGTTCTTTTTCACTTTCTCACTAATTTATCTACATACGACCTAATGACCTACTATTGTAAAACTAATAGTCGCTACCCAATTCATCACTTGGAATAAAATGTAATGAACGAGAAGTCATCTGTTCTCTGACCTTGATCTTGAAATATTACAAATGAACTAATTGAATCACAAGCACTTGTCCACTTAAACGTCGCATGATCTCAAAAAAACGAGCTACATGCACTTTCAAGGGCTCGCACCCTCCTTCAGACGAGACCCCACTTGTTACAACTTCACTCAAACTAAGAATTTAGATATAAATTTTCCACAACGTGCCGTGACAGGTCTCCAAATATGTATACCGTTCATTTAGACCTATTTAGCACTCCAGTTGAAGCCATTTAACACCCGCTTCTGCGACAGCGCACTTTGGACGCTAATTAGCCTGGCAATGCCATTGGAATCTGTTTACCCGAATCGATGAAAATTAAACATGTCAATCAAAACAAAACACTCGCATTGACTCACCCAGTTGAAGGCCTCCCATTATCATCTGGACTATGCCCGACAGAAAGGTCAGTATGATCGCAAACTCCACCGGCCTGCCCATCGTGAACTGTACACTGACGAGGGCGACCAGGCTGGTCGGGCCAACGATGACATTTCCAATCGAACCGAAGAACAGGTAAACAAAGGAACCTGGTTTAAGGAATGACAACGTTTAGAGAAATACCTTAAAACCACTACTCACGTGCTCACCCAAAAACGCCGAGCAAAGACCGTAATGCGCTGGAAGCCCTGCCAGAAGTGCGCACGCGATACTTTCCGGAATGATTGTCAAGCCCAATGTGACCCCGGCAATAAAATCATTCATGGCACACTCGGCATTATAGTGGCGAATCCACGTGAGGATCGGCAGACGGCCGCGTACAAATTTAGCCAGTCGAGCGCCGGCGCTACTACTGGCGTTGGTTCGTAGAACAAAATTTTGACGTAAAGGCTCCCGGGCCTCCTCTATTTCTCCCTTATCAGTGGTGACAGTGATCGAGGGTGTTTGAAGCAGATCTGTCATTTTGCACCTGTACGCTTTAAAATGCAATAAGTCCCACTAACGCGCGCTCTCGGATGTCTGAGACTATACTGGAACTGGAATGTTGCGTCGCAGTCTTAGCGAATGATCGGCTTAAGTTTTGCGAGAGCTGACGTCGACGTCCGTTTGTTTACGTAGCTTGTCTCCTCTCTTCTCTGCTGGATAGCGCTGTCTATTTTGATAAACGACTATTAACAGATTCTGTCGATGTACACTCTCAAATATTTACGCGGACATCTTCATCGGCGAAGACGATTACAAGGAGGAGGAGATTTTTTTTGAATTAGATAATTGAGCTGCTAAATGATGAATGTTTGAGCGTTGCCTGACATGGTGTACTCTCTGTGTATGTAGCGCAAATTGTAGAGCAAATATTTTTGTGTGGTGGTGCGCTGATGGGAAAAAGTGACAGACAGTGTTGATATGATAACCGCGTGCCTTCCCACCCGTTGAGCGGTGTTGTTGTATTGTAACGGAAGAAATTTCTGAAATGGATAGGTGAGGTGATAACTTTGATTTTGTTTGTTTTATTAATTTAGATGTTCACACGATCGATCAATTTGTAAAGATGTGATGGCAGATGACAGAAGCGGTACATAGATGGTTGCGAGTGTTAAGTGGTAAATAAGTTGCAAAGTGCGAAATAGTGTTAAACACTTTGAACTTGAGGCAAGGGATTTTTCCTTTCTATATTATCAATCTTAATTGGATCAGTCAGATCAAAAGGATTAGATTGCATTTCTTTTCTTTTAGTGGGAGTGTTAAACTGTCTTTTCTTTAATAGTCTTTCTGGTTTTAGTTGAGAAGATGACACTTTTTTTTTTGAAGAACCAAAATTGATCCAAAAATCTGTCATGTTTAGCTGAGGTTAGATTAGATAGACATTTGCCATTACCCACAACATTTGTTCTAAGTATGGCGGTGAGATGTTGCTTGTCGGATTGTACTAGGATTGATATGATATACAGTAAAACCTCCTAATTGGGACACTCCGTTATCGGGACGACCTCCCAATCGGGTCAACCAATTTGCCAACCCTAAAAGTTTTCATACAATATACCCTCTGTAATTGGGACACTGAAATCGGGACACCTCTTAATTGGGACACTCAATTTAACTTTCCTAGAACTGCCATAATTGAGCCAAACCTCCGAATTGGGACATTTTATTAAAAGAGTCAGGGAATATGACTTCTCTAATCGGGACAATTCGAGTTGAACATCTCAATTGGGACACTAGACCCGAAAAGAAAGCAATTGTGACTTCTCTAATCGGGACAGTAAAATTCCATTAACCTAATGTTCGTAGCTGCATCTCATTCTACAAATTTTCAAACCGTTATATTTTTACAGAAGAGTGACTATATCGGAGACAAAAAAACAACAGAGCAACGTTTTATTTAATTTCATTGAATATTAGATGTTGGTATGGTACCGTGCAGTTGCAGTTGTTTTTGTGTGGATACAATACATTTTTTAAACTTTTTCGTATACATACGCGTTGAATTTCGCGTAATGAGATACTACTAGGTACATGAATTTTTATAACTTTTCATAAAATAAATGTCGTTTTATTTCAATAAGGTATGATTTTGTAAACGAGATAGGGCGTTCCATACTTGTTTTAATTGGAAATAGCTGTTTTTTCTTAATCAGTTGTGTTTTTCTATAGTTTTTTTACAAACTTCTATAATTGGGACACCTCCTAATCGAGACAGGAAAGAGTCGGTCCCATCAGTGTCCCAATTAGAGAGGTTTTACTGTACTTCATTACGTAGAATCCGGAGCCTTAATGGCTGCGACAACCTTTTTCATCCTAATCGTTACATATTATTGAGTGCAAATCTAATTCTGTTAGTGGCTCCATCAATCTAGAACCACTTATCTGATTAACGTGTTTTATTTTTATATTCATAGACAAGCTTACATATGTACCCGCTTCGGAGCGCATACATAATAATAAATCAAGTAATTAATACCTTTGCATTTGACTTATGTTTCCATTTGAGTGCTTTGCAATTTTGGCAAACGTTTATCATTGAAACTACCATCACAACTGCATCATTAATATATTTTATTCCATGGTTGTAATTAAACGCAGATCGCTTTTTTAAGGACCATAATGCCGATCGATCTTGTCTTATAAAATGTTTTTGTGCCGCGCGACTCGTAGTTGCATATTCCCGCATTTGAGATAAGCGCGTTTCTCTTACTGGAGCTTATTCAGCAGCCTGTCTCTGGGATGCATTGTTTTTCGGTACGGGTATGCGGGGGACAGACTGCTGGTATTGATACCATGGTATAGCAATACTATGTTCTATACCACATGTCTGTCACTACAATACCATGTTTAAAGCTAGTATACTATGAAACATACCTGGTATTGAAATTCGAAATTTGTTGGTGGTATACCACCTTCTTACTGACTGCAGCACCGCGTTCTCTCTGTTGGCGATTCTTGGTAGCTTCTTTGACAATTCAAGAAAAAAGAATTTGCATAGAAAATTGCAGCATTCAATTCTCAGATACATACAATGGATTCAAAAAAAATTATTTTATCCGATAACGATACTTGCACCGATATTTTTTATTTTGTTGTGATTATTGTCTTGAAAACGCAAACGTCAAAGTATACTACCTAATGCGAAAATCAGGGTGTACTACGAAATGCAGTCTGTCAGGGGTTGTGGTATTCACTATACCATGGTATTCATACCATGGTATCAATACCAGCAGTCTGTCCCCCACTTAAGGGAGTTTCTAAAGCTCCATTGGCACGTGAGCGTCCCGTTGTTGCTCAGATTGTTGTTGCAATTCCGAACGTTTATTGTTCGCTTTTGAAGCAGATCGCCCATATGTATTATATTAGTTTGCCACTTCGGCATGTTTCTTGCAGTAGATCCTGCATAATATCCAATTATTTGAAGTGGCTAATAAAATACACAAATGAGAGGCTTAGATTCGCAGTGGGAACTCAAGTGATTCCTCCCCATCCCCTACCTAGGTAATGAGTCTTTATTTGGAGAGTAATGTTTGATTGCATACTTATATGGCTTAGTATGCCTTAAATTTAATATATACTACTACTTTGAGTACTACAATATTCGGCGAGTACAAAAAATATAATAAGAAGCTTTGTATGTAGGTATACTTTGACATATACCATGGACTGCCAAATCGTTCAATTAAGCAAAATGTTTTTGTGTAAAATTGATTGATATCTACTGATTGCGATGATACTGAAAAATTCACTATAATTGAACACATAATATGAAAATACATAAATCACTACTAAAAACAGCACGTGCTTACCGCGAAAACATCAAAACATAATACAACTATGTATGTATCTGTTCCAAGGCCTGCATCTATTTACATATCACAAAAAAAAATGTGCAACCCAATTAATCCAGTTATTGAATTCGTGATGATCGACTAATTACAATGTATACCTATACATATTATGTTAGAAATAACTTATACTACACGCATGTACCGCATACATGCATACCCGCTGGTGCATTGGCGGTGGCAATGGTCTCCACTGATCGTGTCGTGAAAGCATACAAATAATATTTCTTTTCTCACAGAAAATGTACAAAGAAATATGTATGTATGTACATAATATGTATATCAAAATCTTTGTTGTGATATAATTTAACACGTAATATGTAAATTTTATTTTAATACGTTTTTTTTAAAAACGAAGATAGATCGAAGTAAATGCCCAAAAGTCGCATTTATACTTGTCTTTATCTCATTCAGAAGTTTTATATTGAAATACAGAGACGGACAAAATTATTCACACACCATACCTGTATTTGTACTTTTAAACGTGTCTAAATTTACTAAAAGAAATTATTAACTAAGGATAATTGGTAACAAAAACTTACATAACAACAAAAAAAAAAAAAAAACCAAAAATATATTACAGAAAAAAAAAGGAAAAATTATTTGTACAATTCAGTTTGATTATTGAAAGAGACATAATAGACCAAGAGCCCACATTAATTTATGATTGTAAAAGATAACCAAATGACATGAATGTTAATCTGCAGTCGCAATATGAGAGATTGTAAATCTTACCGTCTGGCAGCATATGTATGGTGGCAGCTAAAGAGAGTAACAGTGCATCAAAAATGCACTTTTTTCTTTACTCTGCTTTTAAGAAAAAATTAAGTGGTTACCCAATTAGGTATTTTTTAATTGCTTTTTTTTTTCGATATTTTGATTGCGTCTGGCAATGCTTTGGCGACAAGAAAAACGTATTGGACCGTTACATTTGTGCTGGTGGTGTCCTCAGCTATGTTGTATCAGAAATTTGTGTGGTTACCTAAACTATTCAAAGTGGGGAATTTTTCCGAACTTTGAGAGCATCTGGCAAGGACACGGCGACAAGAAAAACGTCTTGTATCTGTGTATCCCTATTCCAAGGATTATATATACTGTTACTTACTTACTTAGTTGGCGCTACAGCTCGAGGTGAACCTGGGCCTGCTTCTCGCAACCATTTGTGTGTGCGTGTTATATTTTTGCACGAATGGAAGGGACCTACAGTTTTTTGCCGACTCCGAACGGCGAGTTGAGAAGCTCAATCGTGACAAATGATACTCTTTGATGCTTGTCAGACATTCGAAAGAGGTGGGCACTGTGAAAAACTTTTTAGGTGTTTGCGGCGGGATTCGAACCCAAGACCGCTGGCTCAGTAGTCCGACGCACTAACCACTTGCGCTACGGTGCCCACTATACTGTTATTTAGGACTAAAGTCAAGTGGTTACCCTTATTATTCCGTGTTTAAAAAAAAAGTGCATTTTTGATGCACTGTTACTCTCTTTAGCTGCCACCATATGCTGCCAAACGGTTAGATTTGCGATCTCTCATATTGAGACTGCAGATTAATATGCATGCCATTTGGTTACCTTTCACAACCAAAAATTACTGTGGGCTCTTAGACTATAATTATTCACACAGTAGCTAAAGTTTTTATAAAGAAAAATTAGGAAAAATGCCCATAAATTTGGAAAATTCTGGAAAAATTAAAAAAAAAAATTTCCATGGGACTATTTGGCTAATTTGTTTTTTTTTTTAATGTTAGCGCATGGTTAATTGTACGATATGTTATGTCGCATGTTTCCGTGTCCGAAAACCATCAGTTTTTTACGCTATAGAAAACCGAACAAAATTTAAATAAAACACCTATAGATTCATTGTGATTTCAAATTTACTGGAAGAAAATAAAAGAATTAGCTAGTTGAGGTTTTTTTCTTATTTTTAATTTGTCGTTCATGAAGTGAATTATTGAATTGAATTGATATTGGGCAAAACGGTTTACACATTTGCCACGTCTATCGGGTCAGCTATTGTTCAATATCTATATTTTGCATGAAATTATATACGAAAAGGTCGTTTTGTACATCCTCCTGCTTCAGTATTGTAAGATAAAATTCATATTTTTTTAATATATTAAGAAATCAAACTCATCGCAGAGCAACGTCTGCCGCCGGGCCAGCTAGTAATAAATAAATGAAAGTCAATAAAAAAGAAAAAACTGATTCAGTTTTAATTTTTGAACGATTTTATCAGAGAATATGCCGCTGCGTGAATAATTCTGTCTGTCTCTGTATATTGATGTTTTTTGATCCGTTTTATAGATCCAATCCAACCAGATTCGATTGCAAAAAACCGCATTCAAGTCCGTTCAATAGTTTTTTTTTTGTTGTTTTTTGCGGCACATACAAACATTTAGACTTGTACTGATGATGATATGTTCTCTGGTCAGGTTTTAGTATATAAACAATCACGATATTCCTAATGAGAGTTAAGATATCATAAATGTAAAAAAAAGACGAAATTTCACAGTTATTACTTTCTTGCTTAAACCATTGTCATTGAACGCAATACGCGATCGCGAACCTGTTGGAAGAGGGGTGTGGGTGTTTGTTGTTATTGTGCTCATCGCTCTTTTTCTCTTCGCGCTCTTTTTGTTCTTCGCATACAAAACGAATACGATTATACGAGTAGTGTTTGTGTGTGATGTGATAATATCTTGTTTATTTTTTCTTTTCGCTTTAATTTGTTATTGTAAGTAGCAGTGTTGCCGTGAGAAGGAAATAAAAATATAAAAAAATGACATGTACGCGCAGTGATATGTTTTCTTTTTCTCCTCCATATGATTGTACAAAATCTAAACATGCATATGTATATATGGTGGCGCCTTTCACTTGATTAAAAAGTGCGTTACCGGCCGCGCCACCTTTTTTTAGCATTCAGTGACACAGTAGCATATGCATGCCCTGCGGAGCTCTCCAGATATCGAATTGTGGCTACTTTGCCGCACAGCCCATTGTTAATTGAAATTATCACTGAATATGGCAACAAATGATAATCCTCTCCCCATGTGCGATATACCCAAACAATGCAACCTCAAAATGTATGCAGGCTTATAGTTTTGGATGAGAGTAGCATGTCCAATAAGAGGTATGTAGCTTGATCTCTAAAGTCTAAAGGATCTCTAAAGGATGAGAGTAGCATGTCCAATAAGAGGTATGTAACTTGATCTCTAAAGTCTAAAGGATCTCTGCGTCACATTTTCGGCTGCAGGGGACTTTCGTCAGACTCTATCTATCCCTTATTCGTTCAAGAAGTCTTATATCATCTGACCTTGATATCTTCTTAAAAGTTGTTCATCTTTTACGAGCAGCAAATCTCCGATTTTGATGTCCGTATAATGCTTTAACCATTTCGGCTGTTGTTGTAAGCGTGTCAAATATTCAAGTCGCCAATGCTTTGAAAACGATTGTAGGTGTGTTTGTATCACCTTCCATCGATCGTCATGGTTGGCTTTGTCCAAATTTAGACTCTTTTCCCTCCTCCTAATCCTTCATCTACTCGAACTGAATAAGTACGTTGGCCGGGTTATACATATTTCCATTTGCTACCCACCAATTGGTAAACATTTAACAACGTCATAATCCAAATCCCCAGGAGACTCAACTTTCAACCAATTAAAATCTCATTGGCAATCCTTTGGCTTGGATTACACAATCGTGCTTTAGCTTTGCTGTGCTTGTGCACCGAAAAACTTTTCCAGCATGCAAATCTTTCACCAAAGAATAACAACACTCAGCTCAACCAGGAACTCGTGTAAAGGATCCGCACACACTTTGCTCCTCGTATCCGTTCTGAGTTTCTTGTAGTTTTCTTTTAGCTTTTCTTACCAGTGTAATCGGCACAATTCAAAAACAACACCAACATAACACAACACTCTGATCATCCGCAAGCTAAAACACAGTCGTGTAAATGCACGAAATAAGGAAAGAACAAGCAAAGGACGAACAAAGACGCGACGAGCGAGGAGGTGTGGTTAGTTTGCTGCTGCCTGACGGAAGCAGGAATATTCACAAGCAATCCCTCTGCGGTTGTTTTCGCATTTACAAGTTGAGTTGCTGCTTTTAACGACTTTGCATAAATTAACTCGTGAAATTACATTTTAAATGCGTGACGAGGACGGATCTGCTTTTCGAGTTGAAGCGTTTCTGTCCTCTCATGCGCCCATATACCCAGCGTTGAGCATGGTATTTTGTTTTCTATTCGGATTGAAAAGTGCCTAATCTTTTCAAAAAAATCCAATTTGGTTTTGGTTTCAAAAATACGACTTGCAAATGACAATATAAACAGGCGCCAGTTTCAAGGAGAGTTAACAGTGATTTTCTGATTTATTGAATTCTTGTTGTCATCACATCTCTAATGAGAACATTACTTCCGACTCATATCGGTTGATATATAGATACGTGGGTGGTGGTAGTAGTTGTCGCTTGTCACGCTGAAGGTCCATTGCTCAGATCCAGATGTCTAAGAAAACCATATTTCACACGAAATAAAAATAAGGATCAATTTCAGAAGTTAATGTCAAAACCTACTACGAACACGGGCAGTAGGATGGTGGTATGGCTGAAGAAATTGAATAATAAAAACAAGCAATGAATAATAATAAACATCTGGAAACAACTTCTGTGAATCAGAAGCAACGACAAAAACTTTCAATAACTCCCCAGTTATCGTAGACACCGCCCATAGATATATGTATGTAGTTAAAACCCAACTTCTGAGTTTCCTATAACTATACCGATCAGTCTGTCTTTCGTTCTAGTACCTTATGTTCTAGCGCCGCCGCACACAGGCGCATTTTCCCAAAAACATGGCCAAAATGGTAAAATTAAAATGTGTATTTTTTCGATTCTTTCCTCTCCCAAATTGTGTACATATTGAAAGAGTATCATAACGGATCTATCCCGTTTTTTTATTTGCAACCGATTTTTCTAGTTGTGCGTTTAAAGTGGAAGTTTCTTTGAGGTGGTTGCAGTGATAAATTTATTTTGTCAACACTCTTAACTTGTTTTGTTGTTATTTAAATTGTGTGAGGCAGTTATCAAAAGAAGTTAGTATGGAATCATCTGCTGGTAGTGAGTAGATTATTTCGTTTGCAAACTACAGCGTAATTTTTTGTAAAAATAAGATTTTATACCCGCTCAAAATATGTCTTTTGTGAGTAAATAGAAAAACCTACTTTTCTGCTTCATAAAGCAAAAAGTTGTGTTCCGGGCAAGATCCAGCAATCAAATTAAACTTGAAATATACTTTAATATGCCCTTATCAAAAGTTAGCTACAAAAAGTTGCGATGTTGCCAGATATCGTGAAGTAAAACTTGTATTTATTTATCCATTATAAGCAATGAAACATTTTTTTTATAATAATAATAATAATAATTTATTTAAATCAAATTTAATTTTTTTTTATTTATTTTTTGTTATCTTTTTCTTATTTTTTATACAATTTCTTTATTTTTTTGGATTTTTTTTTGTAATTTTTTAATATAATAATTTTTTTCAAAATTAAATGTAAATTTACTAAAAATATATTTTTTACTCATTTTCCGATAAACTTATGCAATAACTAACTATCAAAAAAAAATAAAAATATTTGGCCATGTTTTTTGGAAAATGCGCCTAAATATTGTAAGGATATTCATAACCCCTTCTCAAACCATTTCCCATATCACAAAGCTACTTAAAAAGAATCCTTTTTGACGTTTTCGTAAATATGTAGTTCTTTTTTTTTTTGTGAATCTCTGCGATCTATAGTTAAAGGTTCTTATTTAAAATAGACACACAGTCCATAACAAAGGATCAGTTGTGGTTTGAAACATTGCTACGACATAGTGGTGGGGTCTGTCTGTACTTAAATTGTGACGCCTTTGTCAATGTTCATGGTTCACGGTTCACGGAGGATTTGAGATCATTTTATTCCGGATGTGTTCGGACTCGAAGCAGTGTTCCAAATATTTTCTTACTAACAAAAACTAAACGGCTTTTTTCAAGATTCTTAACTTTGTTCATCGTGAAGGACTGTTTTCTATATTTTATCATGTATGTGGTTGCTAGAGAGTTACCATGTGGGCAAGCCTTGCAATAGGGTTAACTAGTTTTTGCTGAGTAATTCTAAAAGCTTAGTAGCTAGCTAGTAGTTGCCTATGATACCTTGGTTTTACATTGGAGTTGTCCGCACAATTTACACAGAGATTCGATATTGTTTATCTTACTACTGAGATATTATCTAATAAATTAACAAGACTTATATAATTTAATTTAATTTTTACAAGGAAACTACGAAAAAACCTTCCATTTGAGAAAAAAAAGAGAAACAAAAAAAGACTTTTTAAAAATTTAAATAAATATAGATACATATATACGTACATGTATGTATAAAAATAAATTATAGGCTGGTAATAAAAAAAATAAATATATTAACAAATAATTAAGTAGACGAATAAGTAATATGCAAAACAATAAATAAATCTTTTAATTATCAATAAGAAAAAATAAATAAATAAATAATATTAATATAAATATATATATAAGAATACATAAATAAATGAATAAATAATATAAAAAAAAAACAATAAATAAATTATATAATGATAAATATGAAAAAATAAATAGATAAATATATACATACATACACATTAATAAATAAATAAATAATATGGAACAAATAAATAGATAAATAAAAAAATAAATAAATATGTAGGTACAGATAAACCTCGGGACCAACGATTTTTCCGGATATTGGAGGTTTGAATAAAATCGCACTCCTACACTCACATTTCTCGAAATTAATAATGTCAACTTTTTCACAAATGCTTACAACTTTTCTGGCCCGTTTTCACAAGGTTAAACTCTTAAATACACTAAAAGCGGCTACACACAATCCAATAAGAGGGTCACGCAAAACTGATGTCATTCTTGAGTTATGAAGCAAGTGTACAGACTATTGGTTTTGTATGACACTGAAACCATTTTTCGTCCATCCCTACCTATGTGCACCTTTTGGAATGACGAGTGACACTCCCATTACGCAGTTTTGCACAGCATTATATCTATCAGTCAAAATTGGCACTATTGTTGGATGGTGTGTAGGTACCAGCTTTAAAACCAAATAAAAGCACACACCGTTAGACGCAACTTGCAAAATAACAAGATATCTTCTGCAAATGGATATGAGTACACAGACCGAACAAATTTCCGTATATTAGAGGTTTTGCGGATAATAGAGGTCAAAATAAAAATAAAAATTCTGTGAAAAATTACGGTTAATAGAGGTTGCCGGAGGTTGTTACAAATTAACTTCAACAGAAAATAAATAAATTAATATATAAATTAACAATAAGCAAAATAAATAACAAAATAAAATAAATAAGTAAATACATAAAACATTAAACAAAGTAATATAAATAAAAATAAGAAGCTTTGTATAATATTTCGCTTAATGTTAAGTAAAGTTTTGAATCAATATGCGAAGAAGGATTTTGAGCTCTAAGACCTTAGGGGAGGTTAAGAACTGATGACAGAAATACGAGACCTATTTTTCTAAGAATATTTTAACTCTTAAGTAGGAAATTCGTACTGAATTTCAATTAATTTGCTGTCCTTAAAAAAGTTGCAATTGATACTCCGACCTATTTAACAGGCAACAGAAGCCATCTGTTTCATTACATCCCCTCGTCAAAGGACTTCCTTCCTCTTTGTTCCACATTACAACTGAAATTCAATTTTAATTACACACACTGACAAACATAAATACAAGCAGTGAAACTCAATTCCAAACTAGGTTATCCACACAAGAATCCGCGACCATTTTGGCCTCGTTTTCTTCATCCGGTTATAACCTATAAAATCGTAATTTTCTTTATCGGAAAATATTCATCCCCTCATTGCAGTGGAAAAGGAATGCATTCAGCCAGGATCAACAGTTCTGCCATACAGTTACTTCCAGCTATAGGTCGTCAAAAAATTAACTCAAAATCAATCATTTACAGCAACCGTACCATGTGCCAAAAATGTTTCTGTGCTCCGTTAAATGCTTGTACACCAAAAAAAAAAAAAAAAAACTAGGACATCATGTTGACAAATGCGGACTCCTCTTCACCGAATCCTGATATCTGGCGGCAGCATTCAATGCAAAATGCATTTCATTCGAATTGAATTCGGTTTTATGATTGGAAATCATAAGGGTTGCGTTTATTTTCGAAACTCACACACAGTTTGACTGCGCGTATTTTCTGGGTCACTGGCGCTTACAAGTTACATGTACGTTTGCGTTAGTGGATGGGGGGTCCTTTGTCAAGTGGGATCGGTAAGTTGAATTTAATTGCCAATTTCGAGCTTTGTTTGATGAAATCGGAACGTTTTCCATCCACTATACACCTTATGCACCTTTATAGAAGGCAGCAGCAGGTGCGGTTGCAGTTATAGCCTACCTACAGTTTTCCAATGAAATTCACATTTGTATTTTTGACGACCTGTGTACAGTGTAATCATTTTGTTCACACTTTGTTGTAATTTCAAAAATTGAATTCTGATTTGATTTTCAATTGGATGATGGGCGATGACAGAAAATGGTGTCGGAGTGTTGTTCTGTACGTTTTTGTGTGATTTTGTTTTCTATTACTCGGACACTCTAAATTCAATTAGGCTTCGCCTGAAACGGGAACTGGTTATAACCAGCCATGAGTGTTTGTGGGGGCAAACCAATGTTGACAAGAATTAATCGAAAATACCTGTCGGCTAGTTCAATGGCGCAGTTGATTTGGAGGGGTTTCCTTTTTTTGTTTGTGAAAATATTTATGGCTTTGGTGACCGAGTGGAATGTGAGAGTTCTAGTAACTGAATGTTGAGTGAGTGCTTCAACTATTGCTATTGAGCCCGCCTCTAAATGGGTCAACTGATAGGTCAATTTCTCGAGAGCGTTTTATGGACAGTTATTTCGCCTGCCGTGTAGCATGTACCTAACGCTAATTTTTAAAGAAATAGGGTCCACCAGGTTGGGTATAAGCGTACAAGGCGCTGCATCTTTTTGGATTCAATGGGGTCCTTAGCGCCTTTCCTGGATTGGTTTCAGTCGATATGCGCCAAGTTCACATAGCGCCAACTGCCGTATCGACAATTTGAAATACAGTGCTGGACAAAATAAATCATACACTGTAATACAACTTGTATGTAGACCTGTAACTTTTTTCTAATGAATCAAAAAGCCTATTATTTGTGCTGAAATCAAAGCTAAATATGTAAGTTCAATAAATGTGGAAGGATGAAATAAAAGTCGTTCATAAATATTTTTAAATAAATTTATTTTGAATTTTATTCAAATTTGCGGTTGGTCAAAATAGATCATACACCTTTATAACTTTTTTTTTTACAACGAATATTGTACGATTTATTGAAAGTTAGTATTTAATGTGACCGACTTTTGCTTTTAATATTGCTTCCAGCCGACGAGGCATACTTTCGACCAATTTATGCAAGTATTCTGGATCGAGTTCTTTCCAAGCCTTCTGAAGTGCAGCATAGTATGAATTTTTATTAGTAACGGTTGTTTTTACTATTTTCTCGTCTAAATAACCCCATAGATTTTTTATGGGGTTCAGATCCGGCGATTGTGGCGGCCATTCAAGTAACTTTACCCTGCTCAGCTTAAAAAAGTCCATGGTTTTCCTTGCCTTGTGTTTTGGGTCATTGTCTTGTTGGTAAATGTAGTTGTTCTCCAAACCCAATTTCAACACAGATTCTTCTAAATTTTCGCATAGGATATAGATGTAACCGTCTGCATTCATAATACTTTCAATTCGAGCCAAATTATCAACACCAGACCATGCGAAGCAGCCCCATACCATGACATTACCGCCTCCATGCTTAACGGTTTTTTGAATATGTTGATCCTTAAGAGCCACGCCAGATTTGCGCCACACTCGAGACCGCCGTTTCTGTCCAAATAGCTCAAATTTACTCTCATCAGACCACAGCACTTTTTTCCAAATGTCTAGAGACATTCCAACATATTGCCTTGCAAACAGGAGTCGTTTCTTTTTATTCTGTTGGCTGATATAGGGGCGCTTTGATGCCAAACAGCTTTTAAGGCCAGATTCGTTTGATCTCCTACGTACAGTGCGGGCGCTAATAGGCAGATCCATTGATTCTACAATATTTCGAGAAGATAGTTTTGGGTTTTGTTTAACTAGTCGACTGATTCGGACATCTTCACGGGCAGTTGTAGCCCGCTTTCGGCCGTTTCCAGAAAAGTTCACCACAATTCCATGTATTTCATATTTTTTCCAAATGTGTTGGACTGCTCCAATGGATATAGAATACTTGTCAGCAATTTTTCTATACGATTCTCCTTTCTGTCTGTCGCGTAACACCAAGTTTCGAATATCAAGAGATATTTGCTTTCCAGACATTGTTCAGGCTTGACCCGTCTACTCAAAATAACCGAAAACCTACAAGTTCGCAAGTAATTTCCTGCATAATGGGAAGCAATTGATCTTAAATATAGTAAATAAAATGTTGGGAATACGTTTCTCAATCGGGAACCAACGAATTGAATTAATTTATCTGTTTTGCTGCATTTTTTTAAAGGTGTATGATTTATTTTGACCAAGTCAAAATTTGAAAATATTGCAAAATAAATTTATTTAAAAATATTTGTGAATAACTTTTATTTCTTCACTATTACTTTTTTAAGCTACTGCTATAAGCTTTGATTTTAGCACAGTAGATAATCTTTTTGAGTCATAAAAAAAAAGTTACACGACTTATCTGAAATGCTTATGATATGTATGATTTATTTTGTCCAGCACTGTAAGTCGTGTTTTGCAACTGTTGTGTTAAATAAATTATGTTTCTTCTTCGAAGATTTGATTTTTGTTTCTCATTTTAAACCGAATTTTTAAAGGAACGCATGTATGTACATATAGCACACTCCGTGCCAAAAAAAATCCACACTATGACGATTTTTGAAGAAACTAAGCTCAACGGGCAGTACGCAGAGGCAATTTGGGAGCGGAAGACCCAAAAAAAAAAAAAAATACGACAAGATCGGATTTTGGAGTGCATGTCTCTGAAATACCAGTTTATAACTGCCAAGGAATTGAGAAAAGACTTGAACGGGAGATATTCTATTAACATCAGCACGCGAAGTGTTCAACGCTGGCTAAATGAAATGGGTCTTCAAATCCGTAAGTCTTCAAAAAAGCCTCTTCTCTCTACAATTATGAAGAAAAGAAGATTGATGTGGGTCAAACAGCACCAAAAATGGACCGCCAATTGGAAAAGAGTGATATTTTCTGACGAATCCAAATTTAATTTTTTTTAATTTGACCTGTCGGAAAGGAGGTAATGCGGATGAGAGCTAAGGAGCGATATTCAGAGGAATGTTTGCTTCCCACTGTTAGGCGTTCACCATTCGTATGTTATAGGTTGGGTTCACAATCTCGAAAACCGAAATCCCAAAACCCAAAGTCCCGAAATACCAAAATCTCGAAAACCCAAAATCAAAAAAAAAAAAAATCAGGAATTTCGAAAATCCAAAATCCCGGAAGGCTAAGATCCCGGAAATCCAAAAACGATATTTTCGGCTTTCGGAATTATTTTTTTTGGAATTCTGTTCGACTCCCGTATGTTGTGGTTCGGTGATTTATGACGAATTGCGGTCTTGACTGTATTTTGTTTCTGGACGGTTCCGTGAATGCATGTTGTTCCTAAAATAGAAGAGTTATGCTGCTACATTCCAAATCCCATATTTCGGATTGATTCTGCTCCCTGTTATCGCGCTCATTCTGTGAGTAAAAACAAATTTCGACTTAAAATTTAAATTTAAAATCACTTCTAAATATTCACCCCTGTGATCAATTCCGACCGGATTGAAAACGAACGGAATTCCAAGGGAAGAACTCGAATTTAACGGATTTTTCCGAATTCATCCCTTGTTATTCCGTTCGTTTTCAATCCGGTCGGAATTGATCACAGGCGTGATTGTTCTCTTTCAACAGATAACCCAACGTAAGGCAGAAATTGACATTGAATCTCTAAATTGGCCAGGAAATAGCCCTGATCTTAATATAATTGAGAACTTGTGGTCAGAAAGTACGTAGCAAATCACTTAAAGCGATTGAAGAGCTTAAAACACAAACAGAGGATAGAGAGAGAGAGTGGACTAAAGATATAACAGCAGAGGAGACCCAAAAACTTTATGATTCTATGCCACGAAGGGTTCCAGCGGTCAGAAAGGCTAAAGGCGGTGCTATAAAGTACTGAGGAAAAATAAATACTGGATTCCCCGTAAAAACTACCTACTTATTAGTATTATTCAATGTTTCCTTAATTACTATTAATAAAAAGTGGAAAAAACTACACTAACATATTTTTTTCCTTTTATTTCCTTTAGGACGCTTTATTGTCTGTTCGGTACAAATTTTGTAATTGATTTTACACCAACTTTCCGATGAACTAGACACTTGAAACTTTAAACATACCTTAGAACCAGGGATGCCGTTTCCTTAATTTTTTGAGTGCTCAGTTTTTGATTATATGGTAGTACTTTTCGAATGAAGGTAGTATAGTAAATCTTGTGAGTAGTGGAATGCTTCGGTCAAAATTGGCAGTCAAAAATGTTTCTATTATTTGCAGCTTCCACTATAAACCAGTTTTACTGTACTAGCGTTTATATTTAAGGAAAATACGTAAATTGTAATAGCCCTTCCCTTAACCAGGTTAGCCATTAGAATGTGATATTTTTGCCACCAATTTTTCTTTTAATTTCCTAAACTTTTTTTGATGAGCTTGGAGTTTCTGTGATCTTATAACCAACCTGCACGGTATTAACATAAATAAATTAAGTTGATTCTGTTAATATATGCCTGGTTACCTACTTATCCATTTCTGCTGATGAACATTTATTTGTTTATTTGCATTCGCATTGACGACTGCGAACACTATCTCTCTCTCCCCTTGTGGATACAACTCAGACAATTCGTTTGGTTTTTATGGTTGTTGCTTTCCTTCTTTCTACGCGCACGGTTTTTTAACTGACATACTCTTCATAATTCCTTTTGACCTGTGCCCTATAGTTATTTGTTGCATTATTGCAAACGGTTGCATTGGGTAATTTTTTTTTTACATCTTTGGGTAGTACAGTAGTACGGACGACTGATGGCGATGGGTAGTACAAAACTACTATTGTAGTACAAACGACATCACTGCTCAGAACTGGATGACAATGCAATATTTACTCGCTTTCTTGTCAGTCTGTCCGTTAGCGTAGCGTACGGAACTTCAAATGCAAAAAAAAAACCGTTAAGATACGCAACGTTTTTCTTGAAGTTTATATTTCTGTGATAATATACTTAAGATTTTACATTTTACATTTAGGGTTCACTTATGATGATACTTTAATTGGAAGTTGAACATTAAAGAAAGAATTAAAAAAGCATCAGTTGCCTTCTATACCTGCAGTAGATTCTTCGGAAAGAACTGGGGATGTAGACCACAAATTATATTGTGGATGTACACGGCAATAGTGAGACCGATATTAACATATGGAGGATTGGTCTGGTGGCATGCTGTCACCAAGGCCTGCAACCTTAAGGATATGACCAAAATACAAAGAATAGCATGCACTGGCACGACCAGCGCAATGAGAACAACACCAACAGCAGGATTGGAAGCAATTCTTAACCTTCTACCCTTAGACCTTTATATACAAGAGACCGCAGCAAAGAGCGCTCTCAGAATAAGCCAGTCAAAATACTGGAAGTCTAATTTATATGGACATGCCAGGATACTTGGCAATTATCTAAATGACAACATTAACACAGATTACACTGTCCCATATATGGATTTCGAAAAACCCTTCTCGTGGGAATTTCCAAATAGAGAACAGTGGGGGAAAAATGAAGTAATTAAAGACTCTAAATCCATCTACACCGATGGGTCGAAAATGGACATAGGCGTAGGGGCAGGCTGCTTCTCGGATGAACTGGGTATAAGCAGCTCCATACGGCTCCCTGATCACAGCAGTGTTTTCCAAGCTGAGGTTCTAGCAGTGACAAAGGCTGCTCAATTGGTGTCAATGATGACAATATCGCCGGAGGATATCACAATTTACATTGATAGCCAAGCGGCCATAAAAGCATTAGCTGCTACGAAAATAACGTCTAAGCTTGTTAAGTATTGCCGCGAAGAGCTGAAGGTTCTTGGCACGCAGCACAACGTAAAACTCTGCTGGGTACCTGGTCACAGCGGCATACCAGGCAATGAAGCTGCAGATGAATTAGCCAGAAGGGGCTCGGCCCTAGACATAGATCAGGCAGATGGTATGGTTAAACCTCCACTCTGTTACCTCAAGACCAAAATTGAACAAAAAACACTAAGTAAAGCAAATAACAGGTGGAATTCATTAACCACCTGCGACGTATCAAGAACACTGTGGCCGGAGTACAACAAAACAAGAACAATAAAACTCCTACAGAAAGATAGGACATCGCTGTCGATGCTGATAGGTGTACTTACTGGCCACAATCTGCTAAGATACCACATGAAGAAACTACGCCTGACTGATGATGACATCTGCAGAGGATGTGGTGATGAAGAGGCTCATGAGGACACAGCCCATTTCCTCTGTCACTGCCCTGGCCTCTGCCAACTTAGGAACAAAACCTTGGGCAAATTCTTTTTCAAGGACATCGACGAGCTATCGGATGGATCACCATCGGTCATACTTGAATTTGCCAGGGCGTCTGGATGGCTGAAACCAAGAAATTAATACCACGGGCGGGAAAACAACATGGGTATCACAATGGGTCCACATGGACCTAAGTGCCCTTTTAACCTAACCTAACCTATGATAATACTTGAAATTCTGTATTGCATACTTTTAAGCTATAACACAAAGTTTGGATTTTGTATTTTATTTTTTGAGTTTTAACGCGAAGGAAGTGAATACGATGCTTATAAAGAAAAAAATATATATATATTTATAAAAATAAATTTTTATTAGACCACGTTTTTAAACGGACTAAAACTGTGAATTTTGAATAACTATGGAAATAGGTAGGTACTTGTTAGATTCAAAACGAAAAACATGGGGCAATATAAATAAATTCAAAATTTATGGATAAGTATTATGTATTTAAATTTCAGTGTAATATTATACGTTTTAGAGGAGATGCATGGGTGCAGCGTTTTTTTTGGGTGTGTGTACTATGTTCCCCGAATGCCTGTATTTCATTCAATTGAACTCACTGGGAATGTAAATCTTTTGATGTCGCCTTTCTGTGATTTTCAAATCAAAATCATTTCAATTTTCATCACATCCACATACGTGTTGTTTGCAAAATTATCGTCCTGACCTAATTTAGCAGTTGTAGCTTCACATTAAATCACTGCACAATGCAAAAGCACACTTATTCCATTCATTTACCTAATTTTCGCCTTATTCATCCAGAAACCACGTGCGCGGACTCTCACCTTCCACCCTGCATTTCAGCATTTCACATTCACACACAGTGGCTGAGCAGAAGCTGATTAACGCTCAGCTGGATGCAAAGCAATTCACCAAATCATAAGCACAGCACAGTGTCCGCGTTCTGAGTTTTGGCTGCCATGGCGGGGAGTCGAGTCGCCTCACTCCCACCCCTCACACCACAAGGGCATAATTTCCTACGACGATGCTTAATCCAGTTCAAAAGTTATTTTCTACGTGATCCGAGTATCGCCCGGTTGCCAACCATTTCGCCGAAAATCGTTTTGAAAATTCAAAAGTCACGAACCGGAACACAGCTCTCAATGAGTCACTGCGGGGCACGAATAACAAGGATCTGCTTCTGGTGCTGCCGCATCCAAGATACGTACTCGTATGAGGATATATGTAGGTAGTCGCGCTGCCTTTTTCAGTTCTTCTCCTGTGAGACACGTTAAGTACGCCCGTGAATGGGTCATGTGTGGTCCCGCAAAACGTTGCAGTACCATGTTGTGCCATAATCCTGTGTGAATATTTGGGTCAAAATTGTTTGCCAAATAAAACTGCAGTTGAAATGGTTTCGAAGAGTTTACTTAGCGTCTGCACTAATCAACGCTGATAAGCTGGCGTCGTTGTACGTGCATTTCCGAGTTTTGAAGACACAGATAATCCTTAAACAACGCGCGTATGCAAATAAAGCGCACGAAGGACATCCAGCCAGTCTCTCCCTCTTAGCCATATGTGTGTTGCGTATACAATACAGACAGTTATTTAAGTGCCCATTTGGGTGAATATTTAAGTTGATGGGAGTGGATAGGGTTGGACGGGTTTTGGCCCGAATAACTTTCTACAGACCGGTACTCTTGACTTTGCTTAACGGCTCAGCTGCGATGATATGACGAGAAGGATGTTTGACTATATACAAGTACATAGAGGGATGGTGGTTTCCTATCAACGAACATCTGTCGTCAGCCCAGGGACCGAAGAGATAAAATGTCTTTTTGGCAACATTTGTTAAGACGATAATAGCCAGTGGAGGCGGATGTTTGCCTTTGGTTTTCTTATTGAATTTGATCCGGTTTGCTGGCGGAAATTCATCCAGGAAGTAGGTGGTTGAAGATGAAACCGGCATTTACTTGTATTGTTGTATGCTATTGCGATAGAGAAATGGGCTTTAAGATTTTGAAATCTCATTGAAGATGTTGATGTTGTGACTTCGGAGAGGGGATGGGGAGTAGCTGGGGTGGGTATAGTGTGCTATCAGATTCCAGAGGTATCAATTCAGGTATTGATTTTTTTTTTGAATCTTTAAAGTGTTTAAGAACGTATTCCGTGAGTGGAAAACATAAACGCTGTAAATGATCATCATCATCGGCTGCAATCAAATGAATTAAGCCTTCTTTTTGATTCTCACCAATCAACATACTGCGTCAGATAAAGTGTTACCGTAGGGCGATATAGACGCCTCAGCAGGATTGTATGCTATATTTCATGCTGTAAGATGGTAACACTCGCCGAAGTCACCGTGGTCGTGGTGGTTAGTGCGTTGGACTACTACGCTCGGGTTCAATCCCAGGCCGGGTCCAACCTAAAAAGTTTTTCACGGTTGCCACCTCTTTCGAATGTCTGACAACCAATCAAAGAGTTTGTCAATTAGCTTCTCAATTCGCCGCTCGGAGTCGGCAAAAAACTCTTGGTCACTTCCATTCGTGCAAAAATATAACACACACAAATGGTTGCGAGAAGCAGGCCTAGGTTCACACCGAGCTGTAGCGCCACCTTAGGTAAGTAAGTAACAAGGGTTACACTACCGTGGCATTGTGGATAGTGTTTTGGACTACTATCCAGTCCTGCCCGGGTTCAATCCCAGCAAACACCTTAACGTTTTTCACGGTGCCATCTCTTTCAAATGTCTGAAAAGCATTCAAAGAGTGTCATCTGTCATGAGGAGCTTCTCGTTCGGAGTCGCGTCGTTCGGAGTCGGCCAAAAAACTGTAGGTCCCTCCCTTTCTTTCAAAAATATAACACGCACACACAAATGGTTGTGAGAAGCAGGCCCTGGTTCACCCCGCCATCTAAAGAAAGAAGAACGGTAACACTGGCCATAACATTGAATGCGTCTTAGGACTATTGAATCAGGTTTGTAGCTCCGGATACTCTTAAGGGTGACACACACATATCAAAATGTTCACCTATAGTTACTTTCGAAAACCATAAATCTAAGTCTTTAAAACCAGTGGCGCCGTGGCCGTGCCGTGGTGGTTACTGCATGGACTACTACGCATGGTGTCCGGGTTCAATCCCTGAAAACACCAAAAAGCTTTTGGCATTTTCGAACGCAGCTGTCATCTTCAAGCGCCATCTTGCGGCGTAATTTTTGACATGAAACAATTTACGGAATTCCTTACAGGCATCATTCTACTTCCCACCTACACGTACACATATATGCCCTTTGATCCCTTTTAGATGTGAATTTTTGGGGAAACCCCGTCGTCACAGTATCCCATTATTATTTATCAATCCATTTGAATTGAAAGTGAAATATTATTCACTCCTTCTCCATCTCCATCTAATCCGATTGATATTGACGAAACCATAAAATTCAATCACCGGCAAAGAAATAATAAATTTTATTTGCCGTCATTCAAACCCACTGACCAAAGCAAAATGATCCATTTACTTCGGCGTTGCGTTGGGGGCATTAAAATCGAACTGTTAGAAACCAGGCTGGCGATATTCCCATGTGGGCGACGACGGCGAAAGTATACTCGTACCTTCGTCTTCGTTAACTGTCGGGCCGAATTTCGTGATCAAAATATTGCCAACTTGTGTTCATTTTTATGATGATTATTGACAGCCAATCAAAAATTCACTATCATTCTCTCTGGCCGTGTCCTTGTTTTTCTATTTTCTCTAATCCACCCTCAGACATAACTGACAAAAAAAAAAGTCGAATATTTAATCCAAATTGACACTTCCTAATGTCATATTTTCCACCAGTTTATGATGAGACAGAAATGATGGTACACATCTTTGAACACACCTCACACTACCGCTGAACTGAGCTACGGCGCGGTGAACACACGTATATGTATATCGTACATACATATACACACAGGACACAGAAGACAACAAGGTGATCCAGTTTTTCTTTAGGTATTCCGTTCCACGCTCCAATAGGGGATGTTAAAATAGATTACTCGACTTTCCACATCAAATTAATGAAGAATTTATGGGAATCGTGCTTAAAATTTTCAAAGAGACCGCAGTGTACCGACTCTCCAATCTCCACACAACACATCCAGCTGGCTAGAGGAGGTGTTGGTGCTGGTGCCAATGATGGTGGTTGGTCTGGGTACAGCTTTGATATTTAATGTTGCGATGTGCTGTGCTGTCAGCGAGCGTCAAGGACGAACGTTAAGGAGAAATAGGAACGGATGTTTCTTGGGTTTCGTGAAAAATTCAAGAGTTCCGGAATTAGAGGGTGTTTTTTTTTTCACCCAGAACCGCCTCACCTGGTTTGACAGGTTGTTATTCTGTTTTGCTGATTATTTTGTTGTTAACAGGTGAGAGGCGTATAAACTGGCAATCACCGCTGGGATGGAAAGGATGGTTTACAGTTTAATCTGTTTGGGTGATGACAAGATACGAAAAATGTTAAGGAAGGTATGCATTTTATTTTTTTCAGGTGCGACAATGTTTGTCAGTTTTTAATAATTTGTTTTTTTGCTTACAAGTCATTCCAGTTCCTAAGGAATTCATCGTTTAATAAGTTTTTTTTTTTCAAGCAAGCGACTGAATAACAAAATTTACATTATCTCAGTTAATTTACAGTCGAACTTACGAGTACCTTAATGAACTGCAATAGCTACTCTAAATATCAGATTCATACAGAATTCATGCCATTTTTGACATTTACCAAAGTTGAGTTCTAAGAAGTTTTTGTCGCAACATGTGTAGAATGAATTTAGGTCGTTTTGAAGTAAAAGTAATTCGGTGGCGGTAGATAGATACCTTAATGGTTTCTATGTCATCCGCATAAATAGACAGATCTGAGTCTATTATGAAGTGACCAATATAATTTATTGTTAAGACAAAGATCAGTGGACTGAGATGACTGCCCTGAAGTGGCATTAATGGGAACGTACTGAAAATATAAAGAGAACACTATCTAGGCGTTTCTCTCGGTACAATGAGATGAAAAAAGGGTGGAAAACCGATGGCTGAAGTAAGGTGACAAATTTTATCAAGTCGGTGGTTAGACATCCAGTTCCTTACCTTCCTCTTCCTCCTCTGCTTGCAGCGTTTTAAAAACGAATTCGGCTATCTATAGCTTAAGAGCCCACAGCAAATTTCGTGTGTGAAATATAACCAAACAAAAGTAGATGAGATGAAAGCTGGGCTAACGCTAATGCTATGCACGAAAGTCTTGCAGTTCGTTGTCGCGGCTTTAGTGAGTAATACTATATTGAAAATCCATTTTTTTCCAAAAATGAGATATTTAATGTAACCAGTCAATGCTAGGTTTTTTGTATCTCATCGCAAAAATGTAGTTCCAAGACGTTTTAAGTGTGGCAAGACTTGTGCCAGACTGTTTCAAAATTCTAAAAAACTCATTTTTTGAGATAATTGTTATAACCGAGATTGGTTTATGCCTCAACACTGGTCATACTGTCCAGGTCACAGATATGTTAGTCCAAGACCATTTGAAAGTGGCTAACGTCTTGCCAGACCGTTTTAAAATTCTAAAAAAATCAGTTTTTAAAATAATTACTGTACGTATGTATGTCAATTCAGACTAGGCAGGTGTTATGAGTCAGGATGGACCACAGGGGCAGCTTAGGTGTAGGTGTGGAGGGCGAAGGCACGCTTGTGGTTGGTCGGCTAAAGCTCGTTGGACAAGGGGAGTTTTTGCCAACCCCACCATACACCGCGTGTTTACAATCAACAATCTCGTGCAATGAAAAAACAAAAGAGAAAGGAAGAAAGCTACGTTAATCAGACTAGAAAAGATAGGAATGATGAGAGAAAGAAAGAAAATAAAATTCCAAGAACCTATGCCAATACCAAAGAGAAAGAGAGGAAAGGAACCGCGAAACTGAACCTAGCTAGTCTAACCTAATGTAATCTAAACCTTAATCTTATAAATAAACACTATGCTAGACCTATACTAACTTAATTCTACCTTGACTATCCCTAGGTCGAATTTCTTTCTTTCCTCTGTCTCTCTACGGTAGAGGTTCGTCAAGAACCCGAGACATGTCTGATGTTGTTGTTCAAAGGTCTGGCCAACCCAACCTTAGGCTGTGTGCCAATTGCGTTAAAATATTATCCTCTGGCAAATTTTTGACGCTAGTGAGGTGAATATAGACTTCAAAAAATTACCCAGCTCTGGAGCTGCATAAAAATTATGTTTTTATGTGTTTGTTTTGGTTTTCCAAGGCGATTTTCGGTGGACAAATGGTGTGCACTAGTGTTCACATACTTACTTACTTAGTTGGCGCTACAGCTCGAGGTGAACCTGGGCCTGCTTCTCGCAACCATTTGTGTGTGCGTGCTATATTTTTGCACGAATGGAAGGGACCTACAGTTTTTTGCCGACTCCGAACGGCGAGTTGAGAAGCTCAATCGTGACAAATGATACTCTTTGATGCTTGTCAGACATTCGAAAGAGGTGGGCACTGTGAAAAACTTTTAGGTGTTTGCGGCGGGATTCGAACCCAAGACCGCTGGCTCAGTAGTCCGACGCACTAACCACTTGCGCTACGGTGCCCAGTGTTCACATACGATGGGAAAACTACCCATTGTGAAAATTATGTAAAATCCAGTTTCACATATTTTTTTTATAAAAAAAAGTAATTCATATGAGCAATATCGTTGGTAGTTTGAAAAATGTTGATTGGTGAAATTTTTATCTTTGTATTTTCCATTAACAAATGACGAACATTGTTGTTCAATCATGTTCACAAGTTACATATAATTTACAAAAAAAGCATTAACACGGAAAATAGTTATTATTTATGTTTTTTATGTTATTTTATTATTTAAAACTGGGAAAACAGTGTGGTAATTTTAGTTATACATATTATAAAATATGATGCGAATAAAATGAAAGGGAAATTTGTCAATTCTAGTGGGAAATTAATGAAAATAGTACTAAAAAATCCCATTTAATTAATCAATTGACACAGCAAAAAGATAAAATTGTATCCACCTCTGGTAGAAACGTCAAAAATGAGCCACAAGATAATATTTAACGTAATTGGCACACAGCCTTAATATCGAAGAAAACCGATGGGTACCTCTTTGGCCGATATAGTAGAGGTAGCCCCAATCTCATCCTAGGTCATGTTTTGTAGTGGACGTTAGCATCTGTCATCACGGTTGTATTTTGTCCTGTTAAGTCATTGTTGTATTACTGAATGAAGGCCCCTCCCATTCTCCACACACGAAGTATGATTTGTTTCAATCTGTTACATGATTATAATTAGGTATTTAATTGTTTTCTTTCTATTTTCCAGGTATTGAAACACAACAGCCGGCCTTTGAAGTAATAGGTAATTTTGGATGGAGGTTGTCTCTTGGGGGTGTTTGGATTCTGTTTCCCGGCCATAACCTCCCAGAAATTATTGTTTTATTGTTTTTGCTGTTGTATCTAATTCTCTTTCTCCTTAGGTATGTCCAATCGAGTGCATTGACCCGCAACACAGGTTTGTGGACAGTTATTCAGGTAACTGAACTAGTCAATGTCCGGTTAAAGATAAAGTTGCTTATGCCAAGAAACATTTTATTTTCTATTAGCAAAGCTTAAGTCTGAAACCTAAATGGCATCTCTTGTCCGCCATTTTTAAAGTAGAAATCAAAATTGTCTAACTATGTCATTTCTGTAAATGATTTAACCGAATAAAAATGTAGACAAAAAATTAACAACATTAAAATTAAATAAAATAAAATAAACAGTCTGGTCGCGTTTACTAACAAAACGGTAACTTTTATAATCAACAAGTTAATGATAAATTAATTAACAACTGAAATAAAGTTGTTCTGTGTTTTCTTGGGTCGTTAAATCTAATTTAAAATATTATGATTAATTTAAAGATTGACATATGTATTTGTAAATATATTTTACCTTTTTTTTGGTTACTTTTGTGGTGGGAAAAAATCTTAGACTGGTAATGCAGAAGTTTTGAAGTGGAAGGAGTAAATAATAAAAAAAAGTAAACTTAAAAACCACCGGCTCTGTCCATTTCCACTGTAAATAACTAAAAGGCTGTTTTACTATTCCACTCATTCAATGAAATCTTCTAGGATCTAGGTCATCCCCCGAGTAAAATCTCCGACTGCATATGGCAAAAGTTAACCAGATTTCATTATTTCAATATGTCTCAACAGTCTTTCACCAATAAATTGTCGTACGACGGGTCCTTTCATATTGTCTCTCCCAACAAAAGACCTCGAAATCTAATTTATTCATTTACCTACTCTCGTCGCCTTTCGTCCTATAGACTTCCTCCTCCAGTCAAATTAAGAACAATTTTGTTCCAAAATTCTCTCAAGGAACTTCTCTTTGAATTGAATACCGGAAATCTTTAATTGAGTTTAAAATACTCGCCGTCGCCGTCGTTGCGTCTTTTGCGTCAAAACGCGACCTAGAAGCGCTCATGCAACACAAAGCAAAACTTCAAAAACACCCTCAAGGATTCGAATGGAATCTTATAAATTCACCCCTACTGTCGTGTACCGTCTTTGTTCAGACTTGCTTGCCATTGGTGGGTGTGGGGTATTATTCGAAAACTCCACCAAATTAATTGCGGAATATCATTGAAGGACACATAGGCGTACAATTTATGTTATCTACAACGTAACGTAGACACAAAACGAAATCAAACAACTATACGATGAGAAAACTCCGGTGCCGGATGTGAATGGAATTCCAGGACACTCTGACAAATTTTCCAAAATAATTCAGCGAGTTAATTAAAGCATTTTGAAGTGATGAAGGAGGAATACGAATACCAGTTGCCAGTTGCCGATTCTCCCTCTCGTTCTCACACGGCGCGGCGTTGGTGTAATAAACATGGTCTTAATTAATTCTTCTGCTTTTTCCACCCCCCCTCCCCCACTCAGCCTTCCGCCAAACATCTTGAACTGTTGGTATATCGTCATTTGATTTGAATGTCCGTCCTTGTGCTGGCAAATGTTGGGTTGAAAATATCCATCGCCAAAGCTTTGGAGAAGTGAAATTTAATTTGCGATGTCGCTTTGGCAACTTTGAGTGTTCTTCTAGTGAGACAAAGTCACACGAACACGAAACCATCCCCCACTCAACCTACCTACATTCAATACCATTACTTGTGTGATGGGGAAAAGCTACAACAATAATAACGGTAATAATAATTAGTCAAAAAGGAAATTGTTTTATAATTTGTTGTTAAAGGAATTACGCAAAAGGATCTAATTTGCTAAAAGGATTCTATTCAACCCCCTTTATATATGTACCTACGTTGAATTGTAGAGTACCAATATTGTTTGTACCTATGGGGTAGATTACGTACTTATAAAATATGACTTGCACCGATAGCCATATTGATTTTGTTTTAGCGGGTTGAGTTTAAGGGTGAAATTGTGCAAAACTAGACTTGTGCGCTTCCTACGCACGAACAGCAGAAATGCTTTGAGATAGAATTTTGGGTTGAGCCTTTCGACTGAGTACCTAGTTTAAAAAACTTGGTTCACATTTCCCTACCCAAACTCAGAAAAAAAAGGTTCCCACATGACCACATCAAAAAGAAAAGTGCTAGAAACTTTTCTGTTTTACTCCGAGTTCCAGACGTCCTGTGTGTCTTTCAATAATAATTTTGAAAAAGAAAACAGTAAGCCTTTCCACACATTTTTCTGAAAATCATATTCAGACTACCTTAGCCCGATATTTACCTTTTCGTGTTCACATTCAGATGTGAAAAGTTTTCTCCTTAAAGCTCATATGATTTGATATGCCACACGTCGTGTACGTATTTGAAAGACAAATATTAGAATTGCAAGGATAATGTAGAAAGATTAGAGGAAGCGTCGCAAAGAAACGGGAAACAACAAATAAAAATAAATCCTTTTCGAAAATGACAAATACACATCCTTTTGCGAGTTAAGGTGTTTTTTTTTTCAACAGGCAGGACATCCTCTCGTCATCTCATGTGTGCGGATACAAGTACCTACAATAATCAAATTTAGATAACACCCTTGCGTGGTGGAGTTGTTATAATTTTTTTTTCATTTCCTTTGACTGTGAGTCTGCAGTGTGATTGTATTGTAATATTATTTTCGGGTTCGTGTGTGTCTGTATATGACATTTCCCTGAAACGTGCCTAAGCCATTGTCATACGGTCATTACTACCACAAATCCTTCAGCAATGTCTTTCGAACGATTTAACGGCATACCGAATTATGCTGTTCGCTGGGATACACTTGCGAGTTAAAGGCATACATCGTTTTTTTTTAAAGAGAATCCTTATTTTTTAACCATGATCACCTTTTCCTTGCTCTGTGACGCGTCTGAATCTCAAAAAAAATGTCAATCCATTGACACATGTTAACTTACATTCATGATTTATTTTTTTTTTATTTTTAAAGCCGTCGACAAACTTTCCCACCCCACTGTCCACATGTGGCATGAATCGAGTGTGTATTCGAATAAAAATTAATGTTTACTTTATGGCTGAACTTTATTGAAAACGTTTTTAATGCACGAAGAATACCTGCCGAGAGCTGTACGAAGTGTTTTCGCCAAACAACTCAGGGATTTTGTGAACTCCTGCCTTCGATGAATCCCAAATTTAGTGCCCCAGCCCGGATGCGGACTGTTTATGTCGAGCTTGTTGCCATCGTAACGCTTTTCGTGTTTTTCTGTTATTTGCCACCAAACTTATAAGTACATACATACGTGCCGTGGATATTTAACGATCAAAAGATGCATGTTGCGTATACGCGTTCAAATAAAGAGGAAACACAAAAACCACCTTTCTACTCCTTAGCGCGGTGCGAATTTTCATTTTTATTGTTCGATTTAATGGGATGTGGCAACGGTGTGTACAGATAAATAGGCAAAGGATATTACGAGAATTGTAAGGAGGATTTTTTGTTTGTTCCATCCTTGTCACGAGATTGAGGATCATAAATGTAAAATTGGAAAATTTTCCGAAAGGAGTGCTCTTTTCGAAAGTCCTTAAGGCTCTACCTGTGTCTGTGTGTGTATGTTGAATGTGAGTGGCGGCAATTTGTACAACGATTATCAACAGTTGCGAATGAGTTTCACTTCTGGAGGCAAAGTGAAAAATTGCCACATTCCAGGAGTCAGAAGGAGATAAGCAAATTTTATAGAGTGTCGTCAGGTGATGGCGCTGAGCTTTGATTGCTTTTGGTGAAAAAGTTTTTATTAGATAATTTTGTAGAGTTGAAGGTGTGGTGCGGGACTACAAATTGAATTTCCACTTAATTTCATATGAAATTGATCGTGTGAGGTGTAATTGTAAATTTGATGGTTTTAAGGTGTAGCCGAATGGCTGTTAAACAAACAAATAGGCTGTGTTTGCTTTAAGTGATAAGAGCTGCTTTCGGTGAAGTAAATTAAGCAAAGAATAATTGAAAAGTTAGTACAAACAATTAAGTCGCTATTCGTGTCTTGTACGATTCATTAAACATCTTTAATTCGAGAACAGAGAGTTTTCGCAATTTTCTTTGCTCTGGAGCCGTCCAGAAATCGTGGTTCTCCCAAATCGTGTATAAGTTTGAATACTTAACTTGTCTGCTTTTCCTTCGAACTTGTGGAAACTCATGCAAACGAGCTTCGAAATGGACCGAAAAATGTGAACTGGGGGTCAACCCTCACAAAACGGAATTAGTTCTTTTCACCATGAAACACAAAATCCTTCATAATGACCCTCCTTCTCTATATAGTACCAAACTGGTCTTCGCCGGCAATGCAAAGTACCTGGATCTCATTCTAGATAAGTGGTGTAGGTGGTAGGTGCGTTGGACTACTACGCAATGCTGCTCAGGTTCAATCCCAGCAAACACCTGAAAGTTTTTCACGGTGCCACTTATTTCGAATGTTTGACAATCAATCAAAGAGTATCATTTGTCATGAGAAGTTTCTCAACTCGCCGTTCGGAGTCGGCAAAAAACTGTATGTCCCTTCCATTCTTGCAAAAATATAACATATATACAGAAATGGTTGCGAGAAGTAGGCCCTGGTTTACCCCGACCTGTAGCGCCACCTAAAGGAAATAATTCGGGAAGAGAGAGTTTTCGCTCTTTTCTTTGATCTGGAGCCGTCCCGAATTGGTCGTACCCTCAAATGAGGAAAGAATAAAGAATGTTACATAGTCCTCTACTATTGCAAGCAAGCCATTGACTACAAATGGGGACTTGTGCCCCGCCTATCCCATTGACTCTAAGTGCCTCCTATCAAACCTATTCTGATGTATGGTGCAGCTGTCTGGTGGACCACCTTACATAAAGCTATACATCGCGACAGCTGGGGAAATTATTAGTGTATTAGTGGGACATTCATTGTGCATGTAAACTTAAGCATTTGGTTAGGCCCCTCCACGTTACAATTTTTTGACAGAAAGTCGTTTCCGAGTATCTTGCCGTCCGGAAACATAGGCGTATTACCCAGAACTTGGAAAGTACATGGAATTTAAGTATTGAAATTTAAAATGTCCCTGACAAGTTCCAACACTCATTCCGTTCCCAAATGGTGTTTGTAGGAGGCATTGCTTATTAGATTCTAATTTTATATCTGGCTGGAGTGACTTTTTTTTTGATAAGACCTACTTCGGAGCCAGTGTCCACGACTAGTTTTGCATGCTCTTTTAGGCCAATATCGAGAGGAAGAACTATTGTAAGGACACCATGATCGGGCTTACGAATGTACCTTTTTGTTTTGTCGTTATGAGTTAATGTCGAGCCGGGGGTTTTGAGCTTTTTGTATATTATAGATCCTAGAGATGTTTTGCGGCGAGCCATTGGTCACTATTCCTGATAGGTCCTTTGGGGGTGACTTATGTATAGGAGCTATAACAGAGATTACTTACAAGCTATCACAGAAACTTGACACAGTCAATAGAACCAATGTTAGATGGGAAGGTGGACCTACTTGCCGTGCCATCTTGCCTAATAGGCATGCATGCAACTAGGCTTGGCAGCATTTTTAATGGCTTCTGTAAAAGTTGCAGAGATGAGGCTGTTTATGCCCAGCTCTTTTCCGTAGTAGAAAGGATCTTCAGCGATCTCAGTGACCTAGCACAAAAGACGTTGGAAGCCTATCTCGCTTTATACAAAACTCTAAATGGTTCTCATGAGTAGCGGGGAAATATTTCCCCAAGATCCTTGGTATCACAATGGGCCGCTATAGGCTCAAGTGTGCTGGTACTCAAGTTACTTAACCTAACTTGGTGCTTGTTGAATTTCCTAAATCTCTTACCAGTCATTGCGTGGTTATCTTCCAAACTGTGTTTGAGATTACATTTTTCCTTCCATTTTATTATAATCTACTTCCACCAAAAAGCGTACACATCATTATCCTGATTATCTGCCTACATTCATAGAGAAATTACTAAAGGATGGCGTCAAAAATCCTTTTAAGGATTTTCAAATTGCCACGACACACACTTACATACAGACAGACACACATTCTCCATCCATACTCTTTCTCTCAATTCAGCACAAGAGTTAACATCTGCAAAAGAGAAAATGTTCTCATTATCGGCACTACCGTAAATAACCTTTAAATTACACTACTGGAACATAAAACCGTCCATTAAAATTTATTTCCTTGGGCAAAAATAATTGTGCCACCAGTAGCAAGCAGCAGCAACCTACAATCGAGTTAAAAAAAAAAAAAAACACTTTCCACCCACAACTCAGGATACGAAAGGATATGCCCAGCGCCAATGCGAATGTGAGAAGTTGCAACTGGAATGCAGTCATAAAACGCGCCACTATTATACGTTTTTCAAAAGAACAAGACAAAAAAAAAACCGTTATACTCGGTGTTCGTAGTCGAAGGAAAAAAAAAACAAGCACACAGAAAAAAATATTGCTAAAGGGTAACTAACTGCATTTTCTTTTCCTGCAACTGCATACCATAACACATAGCCACTCATACTCTATCTCTCCCTCTCACTCGCACACACTGTGCAAAAATTACATCTCGCAACGATGAACTTTCGCAGTAATTTAGGATTTTTGGACCAAAACAAAAAAAAAAAAGGAAGAAAAATGTTTGAGGGTGGGGAAGCCCTGGTTGTATTTGGCATTTTTACCTCGGCGAAAGTGCTCAAGGATATTACAACTTCAAATGCTGGAACTTTACTGCTCTGTTTTTTCCTTAGCGCTTGGATTTAGTTCGTTGCATGTTTTCCTTCTTCTCTTTTTCGCCCCGTCATTTTCTGGCGTCCTGGACAAAGTTGCATCCTGGATGGTAAAGCTCCAGCCGGCTTGACTTACATCCCATGGATGATGGATGTCAGTGGATGAAAGCAGGCCACATCATATAAAAACATAGAAGGTAAGGTACGTACTCGTATATAGGCTGCACTTTCATTTAAGGTTCGACTTTTCTGTTTACCGTTATTATGAGAGCAATTTTGTGAGGTAGAGGCACCAGGTTAAAGGACCATAAGATTAAAGGCAATTAAGTCGTCCTATTTCGACGGTATTTTTATTTCCTTCCACATTTTGGAACCGGCACGCCGCACCGCACCGGCCGAGTTAACGAGAATACATATGTACATATGCGTGTGTGTGTTACAAAGCCAAAGTGAAAATGTAGTCCTTTGTAGGTGTTTGCTTATGTTTAACGTTATGAAATGCGATTTTATTTTTTCGTTGGTTCTACTCTGTTGCTGAAGAAAGTGGTTAAAAAAAACATAAAAAAAAACTTAAACAACAAGCGGTAATGTTGAAAGGATAGCTTAAGGATGTTTTACTTACTTTGCCGACGTGCAAAGTGGTAGAGCAAAGTTTGGTAGTTTGAGGTGTGCTGTGTTTTGATATTTCGAAAGTAAAACGGATTTTTGTGTGTTATCCTTTGATCCTGAAAAGTGCTATGAAAGGGTAGATGTAATCTGTGTTGGTTGTTTTTTCTGCGTTCCTGTTAGTGAACAAAGTTGCAGTGTTTGCGCTATGCTACTAAGGATCCTTTTACACTTTGGATTGCCGGGATTTTACAGATTTTTCAATTTAAGTACATGTTCTTGCTTTTACCACTTTTACAAATAGACTAACTGGTTTTCAGGCTAACAACCTGAGAATTTAAAAGCAGAAGTTGCCCAATATGTAGCTTTTGGCTTTAAGATATCGACGATTTGTCACTCCCTACTGCGATAATTTCGGAGGAGCCAAAGACCTTTGCACATCTAATACTGTTCCTGGTTGACCACTCTTTTGTGAGTTTCATCCCGGCCATTTGCAGTTACCTTTGCCTTGTTTAACTTGTCTTTTGTCTATCTATCGGATTGTTACAACATTTGCTTAACTTACAGTCTCGAGATGGGTCAGTAAAATGAATGATTATGTCATTTTGTCAACTGAAGTGTGTATGTTAAGTAAAGCAAGGTGGCGCTACAATCCGGGGTGGACCAAGGCCTCAACCAAAAACCGCTTTCAGTTAGCCCGGTCCTTAGCTAACTGCCTCCAGTTGCGCACTCCAAGTTGGTTGAGGTCTTATTTTACCTGTGCTCGCCACCTTAGGCGAGGTTGTCCTGTGCTGCGCTGTCTATTGTGACGTTCGGTTCAATTCGTCGATGTTAAGTGTCATCATCATCATTCGCGGCACTTATGATAGCTTGCTTGCCACTGGTCTTTTGCACAAGCCGTTGCTGCGGTAGCACTCGTAGCGAGAGATCATCGGGATTCGCGTTCGCTGTAGGTTCTGGCCGTGTCTTGCCATTCTCTTCGATATTATACTTTCTTACAGTATTTCGTTATTGTGGCATCGTGGATATCCGCATTCGTACTTTCGCTATAACAAGATAGTAGTCCGAGTTAATGTTGACCGCTCGGAAAGTTCGGATATCCAGAATACTAGAGGCATGCCTGGTGTCGATCGCAATGCGGCCAATTTGGTTGACAGTTTGTTGATCCGGAGACCCCCATATCCCCTTATGGAATATTGAGATGAGGAAAGCGCGTGCTTGCTATATTGAAACTTCGCCCCGCAGAAAAGTTAATCAGTCCCAATCCGTTATCGGGCGTGGTGTCGTGTAGGCTCTGCTTACCAACTGATCTACCAAAGATGTCCTCTCTTCCTATCTTGGCGTTAAAATTGCCGTATACAGTGTGAGTGATAAACAATCACAGATAACGAAGCAAACTAATTATCAACCCTGCCGACACCGCTTGCTCAAAAGATCTGCCACCTGTCTATAATTCCGTCTAATCCAATTACTGTTTGTTTGTGTCAGCATTTATCCACCCAATGTTATATCAAAATCAGAAACACATACAAGTAAGCACCAGGGCAATGGCACCACCAACCGATATCCACAGTCCGCCCAACACCAACCGTGTCATTAGCCGCTAATCGTTGCCTATACTCTAAGCATATTTCCATGTACACACGAACATAAAGATATTTGAACACATGTGTTACATTTGTATCCTGCATATCCTTTGAACCCGACGCCAGTTGATATGAAAACCGCTTAATTTGCATATTTGAGCAGGTGACTCGTGCACAAAGGTAATAATTCACCAACGACACACACCAACGTAAATTTTCATTTTTTTTTCTGTCCAGTCTGCCCTTAATCCTTTTCTCGTCCTTGATACTAGAATAGAAAAATTGCCAATTTATGTATCAGGGATTAACAGTGTGGAACAAAAAAAAAAAAAACAAAAACAAAAAGACAAACAAGGACACTGATAATTTTCATTTCTAAATCTTTTCCAAACAGGATGGTTGCCAGGAAGATAGAGGGAAGGGGGAAACACAACAGCCCCAAACGAAGGATAACAAATAACATATTTTTCCCATTAAAAACTCTTACAATAAACTTCAAATTGCACAAAAGCACACCAGTCACGAGTCGTTGTGTCGTCTCCTTAATGCACATCCTGCCACGGCACTTTAGACAACTGCAACAGTGCTCCCGCTCAGTGGTGTGTGCAATTTTGTTTTCTGTATATCCCATTGCCCGTTGTATGTCAAAAGTATCCATTCTGCGCGAAGCAAAATTTAATAATAATTCCTCATTGCATACAGACGTACGTTACGTTACGTTCTATAGTCGTCAAAAATAAAAATAAAATAGACCCTCGCCAATGCGCTGCATGTCCAATCTAGGATCAGAAGATTTTTCCGCTGCCCTTTGTTTTGCCGTCAGCCATCGCGCCGCCCTCCTTCTGGGGCCTTTTATTCTCTCCCACTTTAACTCCTCTGACCGGAGGAGACGTCCTGCTGTTGGCACTGCAGAGAAGTTGACTTAACTGCAATCAACTTTAATAACATCACAGAATGTCAATAAATCCTCGAAAGTATCCAATAGATGATGACGATGGGGATGAAATGGTGTTTAGGCTGCTTCTGTTGATGCCGGTGCTGGTGCAGCACACATCCTTATGTATTTGTTGCGAAAAGGATGCAATTGTGCTGGATTTGTTGTTAGCTTTGTTCTAGTATGTGGATGTAAAGGTAATTTGAAGTATCCGTAAGATTTTTTTGTCCTGCTCTGCGTTAGCTGGAGTCCTGTTGGTTGAGCACGAAGGGCAGCTGCTGATGGCATTGGACGGGGTTTTATGTGGCAATGAGGTAAATCGTTTGACCATTTGTGAAGAATTTTGCAGCTGCAGCAGTTTTTTGGTTGCCACATGGTGTTCTTGCTTTTTTTTTTTTTTGTTCTATGAAATTGCTTCTTGCCTTTGGGCATGGAGGGTTTGGTATTTGCTGTTAACACACTTTACAGGGTTTTTTATTTCACAAGATTGCAATAGCGGGAAGGGTTGTTAGAGAAGGAAATCTCGGGATTTTGTTTACTGTTTACTATGATAGCGGTAATCAAAGGTGCTGCAGATGCTTATTCAACCTATTCAAAGTTGTTGGCCTGTGGAGCCTGTTATAGAGAGGAGCAATCTAAAATTCATTGACATTCCTAAGTTAACCACAATGGGACAGGTTTAGCTTGAAAGCGTAAATCGATAAACTAAAGCGGAAAGTGAAAATAAGGATTTTAGACGTTGATAGGCCTCTGTCACCTCGTAGCTCAACACATTTCATAAGTACCACGTTGGCTACGAAGGTTAGAGTTCTATGTCTATTTTACGATATAGCATATAGCTACTATCGCAAGCTTATTTTTGATCGGTGGAACTTTATTTACTCCTGTTACACATCCTGACCTTTGTAGCAAAGTATGTTAAGTGTCCCGACAAGCAGCCTTGTTAACCCTCCGATTAGCGATAGTCCCGATAGCGTTATACAAGCAACAAGGTCCCTAGGGACCTAGAGACATTTGTGTATACTTTTGCCAGAAATGTACCGCAATATCATTATCATTACAAATGAGGTACCGTTGGATTCCTCTTGATCCGGAGAGTGTCCAAAGCTGTATAACATCACAAATAATTCAATATGGCGGACGCAGCAATCAAAATGGCGGACTATCTGTTTTTCTTTTCTTTTTTTCTCTACAATCGCGTTGATAGTGGTATCAAATGAAAGGGCTTGGCAAGTAGCTTAAAATACGACATGACGTCATTCTAAATTCAATATGGCGGACGCCTCCAAGATGGCGGATTACCGTTATCTTTACTCTTTCCTTAATATGGTTATCAAATGAAAGGGTTTGACCAGTGGAATACGACCTTTGCTTAGCTACATACATAAAATATACATATTTTTTGAAACAACTATCACTAACAAGTTGTTTTTCTTATAAATAAAATACTATTATATGATGAATGGTAGCGTGAGTGGGACGAATGTTTTCCATCATTTGTGCACAGCGAACGCAATGTAGAAAAGAGCAGATGTATTTTTGCTTAGTCCTGTGGACATGAGCGCGAAAAGGAAAACTATGATTCTTAGCTGAATATGGTGGTAAGTGGATTCTGCGAAATCTGTCAATGTTCTAATAGTTCAGGTGACTGACTCGATGACAGTCGTTATTATAATGACATGCGACCATGGCTATTGGCTATACAGTCAATGGACAGAAATGCAAATGTGCCATATATACGCACTATGACGTCACATACTGCTGCATGGCCATTGGCTTCAATCTCCACTGATCGAATCATTGGTGATGATTTCATAAGTTGTTTTGAGCATCTATAATGACCGCGGATCATAATAGTGAAAACCGCTTTCAAATCCGTTCAGTGGTTCTCGAGATTAGCGCAGTCATACAGACAAATTTTGGGGACTTCATTTTATAATATGTATAGATAGTCTCACACTAGCTAACCAAAGTCAAACACGAATGAACATGATTCGTAAATCGTTATTTTTCATAATATCCTCTCTGAAATATACACAGGTCCCTATGGACCTTGTCGCTGATAACCGTACTTAATAAGTTTAAAACGAAAAAAATCAAAATAGAGTGCACATATCGCTTCGGAATAAGTTTAAATTGTTTAAGCATTGCATTTTGATGGAATACAGAAAGCATCAAGTTTCTAGCATACGCATAAAAAGATTTGTAAGCATTCAAATAGTCGAAAGGTCGGAGGGTAAAATGCATTTTCGATCGCCTGGTCCTTCGAGCCGAATATCATCTTTTATTTTGATTGGTATCTTCGGGCTCTGCATCTCTGCCAAGCTACTTAAGTCTTGTCTCCATTGCTGTTGCTGTTACCGAGTTTAAAAAGTTCCGGCAAGCAGCAGCGTTGATAACCAGCTGCAATTTGAAAAAAGTTCCATCATTTTTCCGTCCCTGACATCAGTTATCCAAATCTGTTTGGTTCTCTAGCCTTGTGGGCATCCTCATTTTGATTATTTGCTCCAATTGCAGGTCCCCTCACCATAAATAATAGGCGCAAGGAACTGCAGGTAAATGACTTCAACTGTTTGCAAATAACAATTTTCCAAAGAGTTCTTCTAGCCCAAAAGTGAAATCCTTTGACTTCCTTTTACCTCCTAACACACTCCAACTGTGCCTCTCTTTTCGTCTTTGAAATCAAACCGACAATAAAAAGCAATTTCATTACTTTTGATCAACACACACTCACACAAGTAGCGAAGGAGCGGAGATTCTGTGTTCAAGGCGTACAACCAAAGGACGAATGGTTTTCGTTGTAAGAGAGCTCTCCCACGTTACCAAAAAAAATCTGTTGAAGGCGTGGGCATTACTTAAAAGCTTGAACTCCTACTCCAGTAACAAACACCCTCTGTACTCAGTGCATCCACAAACAGGATCCTATAATTTCCACATGAGCAGAACACTATGCAAGCTGACTCAAAGGACCTTTTGACAATAGGCCATATGTGTGTGTTGTAAACCATATAACACCACCACCACCTCTCTGGAGTAAGATTTTAATAGCCGAGTAGGTGCAGTTACTGGGAAACAGGTTTTGTGTCCGTCTACAATAGCCACAAATCCTGTGCGCCTCTGTAGATACTCGTACCTGGCTGTGGTGAAGTGATAGTGACTGCATGGAAATGGAAAATTCATACACCAGGGTGGGGACTGGAGACTCAAGCCTGGAGAGACCGGAGACACCTTTTGTCCGTTGACTTTCGTTGTTAATGGATGTTTCACAGAATCTCTGTATAAATACGCGTAACAGTCGCGGGAGCTCGAGAGTTGTGATGAATCTCCGTCGAACATGTTACAGTGCTCTCTCTTGGTAGCAAAGCACTTGACTTGAAGTGTAAACAACATGCCAACAGTGTGGATCAAAAATTCACGGTTCTTTGTCATATGGTTCAGGTAGTTCACGAACTACGAGTAGATACTGTGAGTGTGTATGTAGTTAATGTCCATGAAATATGTATTAACCGCCAGCATCGCGTCGTTTACTCAACCATACAGCGCTGGTGCGATGGCCAAATGGAAATAGCGTGTAATTAAACAATGCGAATGCATTACCTAAAGCGCTTTTAAGGTTGATATACCTGTGTGTTCTCTGGAAGCCTTTAGGTGAATGCAACCATTAGGGCTCGCAATCATAACCCATGTCATTTGTTGAAGTTGGATGAATAAACCAACCATCCTCCAAGCCTCAGGAACAACCTCATTTCACTCAAAGCGACTTTAAGCGGAAATGGACAAATATTTTCGAGTTATAAGCAGTTTTAAATATGTCGACCACCGTAATGAATTTCAAGTTTCTTGGTTGAACGGTTCTTGGTTGTTATCACGACAGACTTTTTTGAGTGAGTGCCTAAGTGTTCCGTATTTCCATATGGGTTCGGAAATAGGGTAAAAAAAGGATTCGAAAGTATTAAAAATCTAAAAATTATCAAATCAACGAAGGTATTAACAAGTTATGAACGTATGTATGTACAGATATACATATACATATTTTATCTCTTATATTAGGCCTAGCTTTATGTTAACCTGCACTGGAAAAAAACTGAATAGATGGTTTTTAGCCAGTTTCAAACAAAACTGGAATCTCGGACGGTATATGAAATAAAGGCGTTTATAAGACTCAACCATTGACAAACTCGAAAGTCTATAGGGCCTACATACCGTCCTGAAAATGTTTGCTCTGTCTAAGAGAAGACCGGGATCAGGTATCCGCAAGTATCTTTTCCAGCACCAAACAACATTCTTTTCTGATGGAAAATTGCATACACAACATCAACAAATTGCACATGCAGCAGTTAAGATTGAAAGTTATTTTTTTTAATATGTATCTCATGAATTGGAACAAATTGCTCATACTTTTTTGCTGTTTTGCTTATGATTAGTAATACCACAAATAAGGGATACATAATCAAACATGAACAATTTTCTATGGAAATAGGCAATTGATTTTCTTTTAGTAAAAAAAATCCCCAAAAATATCAAAAAATTGCACATACACGTATGTTGTGCCCTGTCTCGTTTGATGAGCAAAGAGCTCAGTGTTCCCTAATTTTACTAAGTTTGCGGTCGATTATGGAGTAAGAGGGTCATTTGTCTTTCGGAACTAAATCTATACGCGATCATTTTGCAAAAAGAATTTTTAAAATCCGAGCAGTAGAAGTGTACTAAAATTAATTTGAACCTGACTACTCGCTGAGTATCAAGCGTCATAGGTCCCTTAGCATGACAACGCTTCAGAGGAAGGATAGAATAGAAAAAATTGGTTCGGAAGGGAAACAGTATTAAGGACGAGTTCTCCAAGTAAAATGTCGATAGTAATTCGCAAACATCGCAACTGAGGCATAAATCGATAGCGAGGCCCAAAATTGTGTTGTTCGTGCTTCTTTTTGAAAATTTCGCTTTCCCGTAAGATCCCACTTTTTGACTTCTCGGTACACTTTGCTTCCGAACCGCTTGACCGCTTCCGCAAAGATTTTTTCTGAACACTTATTACTTGAGAAAAAATGAAACTGTTTAAAACAATTTATTTTTGAGAAGTTGCTGAAAAAAAACAATTGTCTCACAAAATGGCTGTTTTGTGAAAACTACTGTAAAAAAAAATCAGTCAAATATTTTCCCCAAAGTTCTCCATCATTTTCGTTCATTCAGGTGAGATGAGTATTGCCTGAAAATTTGAAATGAATTGGTTCAGTGGTTTCGAAGAGAAGTGCACAAGATATTAATGAAATGATATTCCTGCGTGTTAAAAGCTTGAATGATTACTTTAACCTCGAAAGTGATTGCCAACTTATTGTCAGAGCAATTGTCTTCCATTAAATACAAATAAATACCATATCCTTATATTTCACCGTTTTTAAAGCTAACTCGATGTTTTGTAAAACGAATTTGTGCGAAATTATCTAATCCGTATGCTATTAAATAAGTTCATATATCCTTAATACTTACTTACCTAGTTGGCGGTACAGCTCGCGGTGAAACGGGGCCTGCTTCTCGCAACCATTTGTGTGTGCGTGCTATATTTTTGCGCGAATGGAAGGGACCTACTAGACCAAGAGCCCACAGCAAATTTTGTGTGTGAAATATAACCGAACAAATAGTAGATGAGATGAAAGCTGGTGTAAGGCTAATGCTATAAACGAAAGTCTTGCAGTTCATGGTCGCGGCTTTAGTGAGTAATACTATGTTGAAAATCCATGTTTTTCCAAAATTGAGATAATTGATATAACCAGTCAATGCTAGTTTTATTATATAGAGTACTGTTATCTCATCTCAAAAATGTAGGTCCAAGACGTTTCAAGTGTGGCAAGACTTATGCCAGACTGTTTCAAAATTCAAAAAAATCAGTTTTGGAGATAATTGTTATAGCCGAAATTGGCTAATGCCGCGACACTGATCATACTCCCCAGATTACAGATCTGTCGGTCCAAGACCATTTCAACGTGGCTAACACCTTGCCAGACAGTTTAAAAGTTATAAAAAAACCTTCTCAAAATAATTATTACACCCATTAAAATACGTCTATATATTAAAAAAAAATATCTCTGAGGTCACAAATATATGTACGTATATATGTGTGTGTGTATATTGTTTATACATATGTATAAATATGTCCTAGGACCATATATTTTAAGTCTCATATTATTTATGCATTCACAAAAAAAATCTGCTAGTACAAATTCTTTACACTAGCAATTTCGAAAAGGATTTCATATAAAAACGGAAAAATATCTTTACATGTACATAACCCAACAAAATATATGTACTTTAACATATAGACCTAAGGTATCTGGTAACGAGTCTGCAAGTTCAGGACCATTTGGGCGCATTTTTCTCTTTTTCATACTTATTTGCTATTTTTTATATAATCAACCGCCAGTCTGCATATGTGTACCCTTAAATACTATTAGTAATAATTATTTTTATTAACTTGTTTTGTAATTAATTACTTAAATCACAAATAGATAAGAACGAACAAGCAAAAAAACATATTTTCTTCTCATTTTTTTGTCGACACTGAAGAGGCTAAATATACAAACATTATAACGTACCTAAGCACTTGAATGTAATTATTTGGTTTTATTTTGGAACCAAGGCTCTACTGGAAGGGGGCAGAGAACAGGAAGGCTTTAATACGTTACTGCTAACCGATGAAAACAAAACTTCGCTGGAAGCGGTATAAAAAGGTCTGCCTTAAGTCCTTCCTGATAACCTATGAAATAAATGCTTCTCCAGAAGGGTTATAGGAAGGCCTACTTTTGAAACTTCCTGGTAACCCCTGAAAGAAGGCCTGCAAAAGGAAGCGAGATGATAAGCGCTTGCTCCCTATGACATCGCAGTCAAGCTCAGCCAGAATTCATTCAAAATTAAATATTTTGAACAAATGAAAAAATAAAGATAAATTGTTAAAATTGAAAGTGACTAAGAACTAGCTAACTGCAATTCCTGGATTGACATGCCTGCCTCAGAGATAGATTTTTTTTTAAATATTTAGACACATTTCAATGGGTATAATAATTATTTCGAGAAGGTTTTTTTAGAATTTCTAAAACTGTCTGGCAGGGTGTTAGCCACGTTGAAATGGTCTTGGACCGACAGATCTGTAATCTGGGGAGTATGATCAGTGTCGCGGCATTAGCCAATTTCGGCTATAACAATTATCTCCAAAACTGATTTTTTTGAATTTTGAAACAGTCTGGCATAAGTCTTGCCACACTTGAAACGTCTTGGACCTACATTTTTGAGATGAGATAACAGTACTCTATACAATAAAACTAGCATTGACTGGTTATATCAATTATCTCAATTTTGGAAAAACATGGATTTTCAACATAGTATTACTCACTAAAGCCGCGACCATGAACTGCAAGACTTTCGTTTATAGCATTAGCCTTACACCAGCTTTCATCTCATCTACTATTTGTTCGGTTATATTTCACACACAAAATTTGCTGTGGGCTCTTAGACTATACAGTTTTTTGCCGACTCCGAACGGCGAGTTGAGAAGCTCAATCGTGACAAATGATACTCTTTGATGCTTGTCAGACATTCGAAACAGGTGGCACCGTGAAAAAACTCTTTTATGTGTTAGACCCGGCCAGGAGTTGAACCCGGACGGCATTGCATGGTAGTCCAACGCACTAACCACCACGGCCATGGCGACCACACATATCCTTAATACTTCAATTATTTAAATATTGTCCTGTAGTTTCCAATGCAATAAATCACAGTGTACGAATCCAAAAATCGCTTACATGATTATATGACGAGACGGCTTTTATTAGTCTTGAAAAATTAGAAAAAAGACGGTCTGTTCAATGTACGTATAATCATAATGTTTGTACATAATGTCTTCTCTTATCGCATTAAATGTCTTGAGTTTGTTTTCCGAATAGTATGTCACCGAAAGAAGAATGCGTCATCGTCATTGCGTATGCAGTTCGAAATGATTGACGTCGTCGATTAAATTCAGCGAAAAGCCTTTGAGAATAACAACATTGTCAAGAACAATGAGGCTCGTTATCGTTTTGGTTTTCAAATTGATTTATTATGCACCCTCGTTCGATGTGGCAAGATTTTAATTTTGAAATCTCTAATAAGTCGCCAATTCATATGCAAATTTTGCAAAATTTATAATGCTCTAGGAGTCTAGGGAATGCCAATCGACGTTTAATTGGTGACTGGTCCTTTCATTAAGTTCAACATATGAACATATATATTGATTTGTTGTTGGTCCTTCGCCTTCATTCCGGTTGAGGATGTGGGTTTTGACTTAAACCTTTGGATATCAACTTCCATGTTTTGGAAAAAGAATTTATATTCTCGTTCATATCTTTCTGCCCACAAATCTTTTCGACCGAAATTTAAAAAAAAAAAGAACTCGTATTTCTATTAAAAAGCTAAACTGCGGGTATAACGTTCCTGTAGCTTAAGCACACATCTGTGTTATCAGCTACAAGATATACAACGTCTAGACGCTAATATCTATAAATCAGAAAGTCTTCGAAGGATTCTTCATTGAGGGAAGCGAAAAATTATTTCACTTTACGACGCGCTACAACACATCCTTCGCTTGACGTTGGCTTCCCTATGCGATTGCCGTCGTGCATCGCCCCTCGTGCCTGAACGTGTTCATCATTGTGGGTAATTTTCATTTGCTCTCGATTGAACTCTTCTAATTTATTGATTATGTGTTCGGGTTTGTGTGTTTTAAGGATAATTTAATGAGATCCATGTTGGATAAAACAATGTGTAAGCACTGAGCATGCCTTCGAGAGAGTTACGAGTAAGTCGGTAATTGATTTGTGCATTGACTTTGAAATAGTTGAAGATTATTCTGAAGTGCTTCATCTGAGTATACTTTTTGACTGGTATAAAGAAAGAGACAGCTCATGTCATTACTTATCGAGATCTCAACGTAAGCTAGTGGCATTTATGTATGCAATAGACTTTGAGTGACGTTTAAAGTAAAGTTAAGCAATGTTTATATGTATGTATGTACATACTGGGTTGGATTGACATAAGTATGTAAGTATATACATAACGTTATGAAATGAGTAATATAAAGTTATGACATACGCAGCGTATTGTATCCAACCGATTTTAGAAAGAACATGGAGTCGTCTCCTTGTAGATGCCGAAGAACTGTCATAAATACGCCTATATGATATTTAGTGACACAACAGCAATTATTTTTACCAAGCCTCTTTCCTTTCCATAGCATGGCAATAGTAACGAAATCAATAAGCCAGAGGTGTTTCACCCAAACAAACTAGATTATGACAGTTCAACACCTCTCTGATGCACACAAAGGCGGTTATATTTACACCTTCCTATACAATTGAAATTCCCAATCAACGATTAAAATCTTATTTCTCCCCTTTCCACATTCAAAAAGGCTACTGCCTTCAAAAAGGACATTTTCATCCGCATGAAGCGCAACTTGAACCTCTGAAAATTTCCGCTTCAACTGCGCGCGGACAAAAAAAAAATATCATGTTTTGGTCCTGCCGTATTGTTGTCGTGTGGAATATATCTTTGACCAGGATTTCCGGGTAAAAACCCAACGCCAAACCACACCGCACACTGGACGAAAAGATGTTCAACATAGTTTCCGTCGTTTTCTCTAGCGGTTGTGTCCTTCATCCTCTCTTGTTTTTTTTTTTTTTTTAGCTTGTATTAGGTGAAACACTCAAAAATCACATGCAGGTGTCCTGTTCTGCATCCTACCAGTGCATGTATCTGGTTTGTATGCATACGAGTATGTCCTTGGATGATGCGGTTTTTGACACTTTTCCATGTTTCATGTAGAACCGTGAAACTTGCAGTACTTGTTGGCAATTTTTTTCTCCAAACGGGACGGGGTATTCAAGCGACCCAATTTTCATGTTAACCGACAAAATTCCCTATTTAATTAAAAAAAAGGAAGACCAGGATATACACAACACACTCCCACCCTTCGTACCTTTCCATTCTATTCTTAGACTTTCTAAAGAAGAAGAAGAAGAATTATATCCCATTATACCAGTTGATGGGGGAAATGAGAGTGGGAGTGGGGTTCGGGACAAACCAACACCTAAAACATTGTCTAGACACCACCAGAATGTGTTCCGGCATACATATTCATGAGGCAAATCTAATGTCCTCCCAAGTTTCTTAGAAGGAATCCAACATACCTAGCACCTTTATTAACCATGCATGAAGGGTCCTTCCAGGATGTGGCACAATTTACGAACGTGATTTGTTACGAATTCTTTTTTCCTCGGTGAAAAGGTACACCACCTGTATACAATGAGGATTTGCGTATAGCGTTTCCTTTCGAATGAAGATTAAAGGTGGTCCGATTGAGCCCCAAGGGAATTATGGTATAGAATCAATTACAGAAGAGGAACTGCTGCTTATACCACCCCTCTCATAGAGATAAGGGGCAATAATAACACCACACACATACACACCTAGAGAATAGGTGGACTTTTATGGGTCAGATCTTTGAACGTACATAAACTCGTACCTGGGTTATCAGGATGTAGAGAAAAATGAATGCGAACCACAGAGCCTCACGAGGTATACCTCTGCCAAAGGATGGATATTATCGGTGGTTGTTTGGGCAACCACCAAGTCGACCAGAAACGGTAATGTGCGGCAAAGGATGTGTATCTCGTTGTGTAGCCTTTGGGTCTTCGAACCAGGTGTGTGTGCGGTTGTTATTAATGTCACGTTTATTAATTACGTTACACTTGAGCGAGGATGTGGTGGGTATAGGTAGGTCTTCTTCTATGACGAAAATATATCTTTAAGGAAGATCATCGCTTGGGTTAAAAAGTTGATGGGAAATATTATTTTAGGGCATCCTTGCGCAGTAGCAGCACTCAAGTGAGCAGAAAAATGCCATCTAAATGAGCGGATCAAATCAGTGTGGGAGGTGCAAGTGATTAACCATAAAGTAGTTTAACCTGCCAACTTTACGTAAGCAATTAAGAAGAGAGCTGATTAAGGATGAAAAATATGAAGAGCTTAGGTTTCTTTTTGCACGACCCAGCTTGTGTGCTATTCCGACTTTAACCTCTGTTCGCAGACTTGAAATAAAATCTAGAAATCTCAAGCACTCGAAAACTAATTTACAATCCATTAAAATAGAAACGTTTTATCAGTAAAAACACGTTCAACAATAAATATAGCAACTGTGGCTCTTCATAAATTTTCTATTTATGTCAGACAATCTAAACCACTTTCCATAAATACTTCAAAAGTAACTTCCAGAACTATGCCCATACGTACATACGTCGAAAATCTTGCAAACAACAAACGTAAACCATAAAACCGCTCGCAATCTATCTAAAATCGGGTAGCTAATTAATTCCTTATCAAATCAACAAATTAAGCATTTTTATTCGCCCACGTCATGCGCTCCAAGAAGTGTTTTCAAATCGATAACCGATAACTTCTTCATTTGAGGGTATATTGACGCTTAGAGACTCTTGTACATGTCTAAGTTTCAGTTCGGATGTGGTCGTCTTCGATTGGCGCTTATCCCAAAGTGACTAATTCACCTACTATTAGTCACTTTGGGATAAGCGCCAATTGAAGACGACCACATCCGAACTGAAACTTAGACATGTACAAGAGTCTCAAGACTAATAGACGTCTGATAAAACTTCAACAAAACATTAGCTGAATCATCGATTGATATCTTTGTGAAATTTCCCAGAGTATTGGTTTTGAATTAGCCTATTGACGAAATGCCACCTAATTGCTGCGATTCCAACAAAGAGTACAACAAAAAAATATCGCAATACAAAGTATTTTGGTTGAAATCCGTTAGCCATAATCGATAAGAACCGCTGAAAGATCCATCCGTCTGATAACCCTATCAATTGATATAAAAGCGTTAGCACTAAAAGTTTTCATTTCAGTTTAATATCCCCAACCATACTCGTAAAATGAACAAGTCGTTTCTAATCTTTTTTGCGGTTATCGCTGCCGCGTCAGCCCTTCATTTGTCGGGCGATTTCAAGGCTGCCGTTGACAAAATAAAACAAATTGGTCACAAAAATGTGGAATACGAGAGTAAATCGATGGCCGATGCCGTTCCAGAACTAGCCTACGAAAAGGAAGGTATGGCCGATGCCGTTCCAGAACTTGCCTACGAAAAAGAAGCTATGGCCGATGCCGTTCCAGAACTAGCCTCCGAAAAAGAAGCTATGGCCGATGCCGTTCCAGAACTTGCCTACGAAAAAGAAGCTATGGCCGATGCCGTTCCAGAACTTGCCTACGAAAAAGAAGCTATGGCCGATGCCGTTCCAGAACTTGCCTACGAGAAAGAAGGTATGGCCGATGCCATTCCAGAACTAGCCTACGAGAAAGAAGGTATGGCCGATGCCATTCCAGAACTAGCCTACGAAAAAGAAGCTATGGCCGATGCCGTTCCAGAACTTGCCTACGAAAAAGAAGCTATGGCCGATGCTGTCCCAGAACTTGCCTACGAAAAAGAATCTATGGCCGATGCCGTTCCAGAACTTGCCTATGAAGTAGAAGCTATGGCCAATCGCATGGCACAACTGCTCTTTGAAACAATAGCTATGGCTGATCAAGTTCCACAACATGCACATCGCTACGAAACTGTTGCTATGAGTGAGAATATTCCTCATCCACCAATTCATTTGAGCAATATTATTACAAATTTGGAAATGCTTCTTCAACAACTAGAGAGCAGGCATATGGCTGATACTGTCCCAGAAGTAGCAGCTGGTCAGTCTTACGAGAGCGAGCATATGGCTGATCCCGCCTATGAAACCAAGAATATGGCTGATGAAATCTACGAGACTGCTTTCATGAAGGATGCTTATGAAAATGAAGTTATGGTCGATGAGGAACAGTCTGATGAGGAGCAGTCTGATGAAGTTCAGTCTGAAGAAGTCCAGTCCGATGCTGTGAAATTCTTCCGAATTCCTGGCTTTGGTGCAAGACTTCAACTAAAGGGAGCCAAACGGTTGTAAGTCATTGGAAGGGATATTTTTATAAATAAATGTTTTTGAGTGAGTTTTAAGGCATTTCGTTTTCTTTTGTGTGTGTTTGGCTTTCCGGTTTTTGGCTTTTAGTGTAACAAAACTCCACCGAAAGACTGTAAAGGCAATGAAAGGTAATCAGAAGTATGTCGAATTTCTTGATGAAAATTTACAATCCCCACGAGATGGCCATCTTTGTTCGCCGTACATCCCTCTAGAAACATTCCTTTCGTTAACGTTACGCACGACACATATTCACACACTTGAACGGGGAAAAAACGATTTCCATTTAAGTATTAAAACATCACCTGGGAGTGATTAACCTTAAAACTCTCCTCGGGGACTCATTCTGATAGTTACTCCTTCATAATTCTCTCATTAAAATGTAAATTTATCCTCAACCACCTGCTTTACACCATGGATGACAAGCAAATAACAAAAAATATCTGCGTCATCATCTCTGTCAAAATAAAATAAATAAATCTCTTGTTGAAAATTCGAGAATGATTTTTCTTTCCCCTATCCCCGCCCCAGGGCAATGAGTGAAACCGAATACAAAACAAAACAAATAAAATGAAAAGAATGGAAAAGACAGGAAAAAAAATCTCTGCAGGTGACGTTGTCAATTCAATTCCACAACGGTAATATTATACTTAACAAAGTTCAATTAAAGTTTTAAACAGAATCCTCCTAGTCTGCGGAGGAATCCTGTCAGAAGCCCCTGTGCCAGCAATCGAAACCTCGTGCGTACACGAGCAACAAATGTCAACGTCAAAGGGGGGACTTTCACTTTGGCGCTGGCAACGGCAAAATGGTTGAAGGAAGGATAAATGACATCCATCTGTTGGCATTCGCATGAAGCTTTATGTGCGTGATGATTAATTTCACGCTCTCAGAAGTTACCAACGAGGGGGGCAAAGGTTCTATCATACTTACAAACGTACATACATATGTACATATAATATATGCGAGTGTACAAATGTCACTTGTCAGTGAAGGCCGGGGCCAGGCACTGGTCCTTAAGGGGATTATTAATTTCGGAATTATTTGATATTATTGTGTTAATCATGGCGGGATCGTTATGTTAATTTTGGAGGCAAGACAGTTGCTGTCGAAAGTTAGGCTACGGCTTTTGGAAGTTTTTTTTTATGCCATACACTAAGAAGAGATGTAGATATTACTTACTTACTTAGGTGGCCCTACAGTCCGGGGTGGACCAAGGCCTCAACCAACAACCCCTTCTAGTTAGCCCGGTCCTTAGATGTGTAAATATTGAGGGCAAATGGAATTATGTATCTAATGTACCTACTTCAAATTACATTTACACCAGCATTTGAAATGGATTAAAATGAGTAAGGGGGAGCAAATGAAGAACTGAAAGAAAGTTTATTTAAAGAGTCCAATTCGGGGCTTGCATCTTTTGATTGTGACTGTACAACGCACCTTGAAATGAAAATATTGAATGCTTTCCACTTCAAAATATATGTAAAATACACACCGTGACTTAAAGAAGTACCAAAAAAAGAAAAACCTCCCTAAGTACCAAGTCCTTTCGGTTTGTTAAGAAGGATTTGTACCACCAAACTCAGACCCCATTCAGGTGTAGGTAGGTACTTTGGACAAATTTACTAATTTAAAATCCCTGAACTGGAAATCACACGAAAGACAGCGCACCGAACGTCCGCTTAAGTCCACAGTGCGTGTGAAGAGAATTTTTTTTTTTTTCTTTTTCTTTTATGAAATAGAAAAACTTTTCAAATTTTCCCTCGCAGTGAGTTAAAAATAAGCGCCAAGTTTATATTAAAATATAACGAAAAATATACTGGAACATCAACAAAAAGGGGCGAGAGAAAAACAAATAACAAAGTTGATGATTCACAGGGATTTTCCACCCACCCTATCCGCACATCGACAGCACTCAAAAAAGGATATTCGCCAGGTGAGGAAAATGCGAATCGCGTGGGGGTGGGTTTTGTTGTCGTCTTCAACCCCCCAAAAATTATTTAATTTCGCTAAAGGTTACAAAGGATCTGACTACAAGTAGAAAGAGGACGAGAAGGAGGAGGGTGTCTTGTCTGACCAGTGCTAGTGCATTAAGAATCTCCCTTCTTTGTGTAAAGTTTTCTGATTCTTGAAACCTCGAATTCATGAAGGGTGATTTTTGTTTAAGGTGAAAGGATTTCAAAAGGATCCCCTCCAATAAACTAATTAGTAGTAATCTCGTCCCTAAATTGGGACCGGTATTTGAAGAGAAAAAATAAAAGGGCCAAAAAGAAGTCGAAACTCCATGGTTTCGAGTGAACGAAGAAAGTTTTCTGATGAACTTTACAAAATTTTACATTCATTTGCATGGACATGTAAACAAGGACCTGGATCATCATTACAGAGAGTGCAAACAAACACGCGTACACTGCACACATGAACATGGCAAATGCAATTAAAAGTTTCTAGTTTTACATTTGAGATGAGAGATATTCAATCTCTGCAGATGTAGTTGGAAATCAGATACTCTTTCCGCAATGGGATACAAGTACTACGTGGCATGGATTTCAACATATATTTTAATTCTTTTGAAGAGCACTAGGCAATAACTTTCTAACTTTCAGCGCCCACACAGCACTATTGGGTAATTAAACAAAATTATCCTGATATTTTCAATTACAACATGTTGCTGTAAGCAAGGGTCAGGATGTTGTTTCGAGAAATCAAAAGTTTGGCAACATCTCCTCACGGAGAATTTTAGGATCCATTGGTGGTCGCCAGAGGAATAGGTGTTTCCTTTAGTTTACTTTTGTTTTTCAAGGGTAGCTACAGAGTAATCTCCCAGTGAGCTTGAGAGTCAAAAATGCTTCCAAGAAATGGGGTTTGGCATCACTATCCGATTCCATGAATACGAATTCTACTGAATCTCAAGACAAACCCCAAAGTGGGCCATTGAGGAGAGCTCCTCAAATCCCTACTCAGTTGAGCCTCCAATAAAAATGATAATCGCCACTCTGCTTCCCACGTGAAAATTCAATGAAGATTTCCTGCACTCCAGTGGCTTCATCTTCTTCTCAATATGAGCATGCCCCCCGCCTCCACCCCTTTTATGGCGACAAGAAGAAATTCTTAAAAGCCATTATGACTTCCCTGTTATTATCATCGGATATCCGTTTGTATGAAATTCATAGTGCGTAGCAGTACCAGTCACCCAGCCAGAAATCCGAGACACCCTATCATGATCAGGATCATCGTTATGCCTGATGGCGGCAGCAGCCACCAAGCAAACAGACAAAAAAACAAAAAAAAAAAACTTCACATCATGCGTGTTTATCCGGTGGATCCACTCAAGGCCCCCCAGCGGGTATCCTGCGTGTGCACATTCAAGACAACTGACGAGAAAGTAATAAAAAACAAAAAAAAAAAAACACCCCAAAACTCCCCTTCTGCTGCAGCTGCCGGGTTACATGAATAAGGATTACCACACTCCGATGGAGCGGGGTGCACCCAGTAGCAATACCCTTTACGATGCAACGGTGTTTGAATACAAATTGCCGAATTTATTGTCAAGAAAAATATGGAAAAGGTAAGCACACCGGTAGCAGACGCCCATACCCAAAGGATACCATGTGATGTCCTCAGGCATAACCAGCAACCACCAATCCCCAGCGAGTATGGATGATACACAATATGTTGTCGTGAGGTTTGACAATGAGTTGGGCAGATGGATGGGGACACCGTTTTTATTATTTTTATTACATACTTTCCTCTGATGTGCTTAAAGAAGCTCATACCTATACAAATGCAGCGCGGACCACTACCACTACAACCCTCGTTCGTTCGTTGTGCTCATCGTTGCTTCCTCTACTTTATCTTCCCCTTAGGTTACACCGCTTCATAGTTGACTGATTTTTCATGCTTTGATGCTCTCTGATTTTATTTTATTATTAAAAGTTGTAATATTAGCCACCATCCTCTTCCTCGTTCGCAGAGGGGTGGGGGACGTAAACGTATGCACTTGGGTGGTGGAGAAGGATATCATATGTATGGCGCTATGGTATCCGTATCATGCGGTGAATTTGAAGTAAGCAAGTAGAAAAACTGTTATTCTCCTTGGCTACTCTTCCCTGGGATACAGGACTTGGGGCTTAATTTATCCTTGTGTGAGTGTGTGTGTAATGAAATGTTTTTCTAAGCCATAAGACAGTTAGTTTTTTGTCATTCCTTGTTTATGTTTTTGGTAGGAGGGTTGACAATTTATTTATTATTATTTTTTTTTGTTTTTTTTTTTTTTGTTATTTCAAGTCTTGTGACAAATGGGGGAAGAATTTTATAGGTGAGTGGATAGAGAAAAGGCGGTGAATGACGTCTTCGTATTTGGGGTCGTTAGATAGGGTCTAAGTTACGACACTATGGTTCGAGACCTATGAGGGGTGAATTATAGTTTGATGCTACTTAAAGTTATTTGCTAGTTAAGGGTGGAGTAGTTAATTCCCAGTTGGTACGAGTGTAATAAATAAATTTATGAAATTTATGAATTTGTTTCTTTTCTTTTTGTTTTGAGGGGGATACATTTGAAAAAATTATGAGAAAGTGAAGGGTGAACGATTATTTCGATTGGAAAACAAATTAGAAACAAATAGTCAGAATTGTTTACAAAGGTTTGTTTTTTTATATAATGTACCCATAAATGTAGGAGTAGAATATATAGTCATCAACCATCAAAACAATCCCTTAAATTGGGTCTTATTCTTGACGAAAAGCTGAGTAAGAAGTTAAACAGTCGGGAAGGAGTGCTGCAAAAGCCTTAGACTATCCAGCTTTCTCCCGGTGGACACCCATAATCATTGATATTGATATTGAAACTATGAAGTCACGACTCCCGATAATGATGACGGCATAAAGTAGGACAGGTCCGTGCCATTCAATACCGACGGTCCAAGATCACCGACGAGGTAGGAGGCGATGTTTCCTCTAATAGATCCATAGCCTTACTTTCTGCTTTCCTGAGCACTGTAGCGTATTTCAAGCTGAAATCATGGCAATAAAGCACTGGTCTAACTGAAGTGGAACATCATATCAGTTACGGACTTTGCAGCTGTTAAACTTCTGCAATCAGACTGAAATTAATTTCTAATGACATCTATAAGAGATTAGATTAGATTAGATTTATTGACTTCAAAAATAAATACAATTTACATTTTCTTAACTTTAAGTTTGACTTAAAACCTTATATGGTTTGGCCGAAGGCCGTCTACCAGACTGACATTTATATTATAATTTATACATAATAAGAAAAAACTATTACAATTAATATGACATCTATAATGATAAAGCAGTTCACCTTTGCTGGGTGCCAGACCAAAGAGATATTCCAGGGAAGTGTGGTACCACCATTATATCAATTACACTTGTAATTGTAATTGTTATTGTAATTGTGGATAAGCATGTCTCTTGCTACTTGTAAGGTATTACTGAAACTTGATGCGGTCAAAAAAATAAACATTAGATGAGAAGGCAGCACAACGGGCCTTGTCACCAAGCAGATCTGGCGCAGACTAGATCTCAAATGTCCTAAATTGTACAGTCGCTAAAAAGACTGCAAATTGGAACAATGATAGTTGTCATCACAACAGTTGTAACTGTACACAAAAGGTGAATTCCCTTTTGCCAATCTCGGCGATCTGGCATATTCAGATATCAGTGTCATAGTCACTCCTACCTAGCCTAACCTAACCATCCTTCAAACTACAACTTTTTGATTTTAGTGACTTTGTTGATTCCAAATTAAAATGATGAAATAAGTATGTATGTATGCTAGAGTGTACTTGGTCATTAAGGAACTAAGTACGTTAATGTGGTTGGGTGCCACTGTGTGCTTTTTGGTGACACTGTGTGTTGATGAAGATTATACATATTTTGAACTCTACTTAAACCAGACTGTCAAGGAGATGTTTTGCATCCCTTGAGTGCTTTCTTTTTTCTCCTCTGTTTATGAGTGAAGGAGAATAGGAAGAAGGAATGTCCATAGACAGAGACAGATCTGTGAGTGCTTTTAGATAGTTGATGTTGAGAAGCGGGCACGAATCGATGTGCCACAGACTTGTTTCTAACATGTATATAACTGTGTTTTAGGCATAAGCGGCCAAGAACTGATTTTGCAATTTTACATAAGTCAAGACGATAATCCGTCGAGACCATCAGTTCTTTGTCCATAGACAAAGCTTGTCGAAGTAAGAAGCTCAAATCAATTAAAAAAAAAATGCTGACAAATAAATTAAATAAATAAATTCGTATGGACGCACCTTTAGAAAAACAATGTGTTATCTTATTTCTGTATACCTACAGGTGGTTGAGATAGTGACAAACCAAAATTATTGTTGCCACTTAAATGTTATTTTTTAACAGGCAGGAAGTAAAAAGTTAAATGTGATGAGATTAGTTTCGAGTACAAACAAGTAATCTATTTTCAGAGCTAAATATATCCATGTATACCAGAATCCTCAGCTAGTCAAAGGTCATAACAAATGTCATCTAGAGAAATACGCATGTGAAGTTCAGTCTCATTCTATTTTACAAAAAGGAAGAATATCGCCGACCTCCTAACTACGCTAATTTTTGAATTATCTTCTAAATAAGACCTTTTCTGTGTAAAATTATGTCCTAGTGGATATAGTACTAGCTTATCACACAGAGGTTGTGGGCTCGATTCGCACCCAGGGCTTGGTTACTTAATGGATCCTATTCGGCAGTACCAAGGACCAGTATTGAGTCTGAGTGCTCCGACAGATTACTACCTGTCTATATCTGGTCAAAATACAATAAAAAAAAATTACTTATTTTAAATTATTTGCTATTCTCTCCTTGTCGCTTCAGTTTTTGCTCTAAACAACTTTCAACTTTAACCTGTTGTTTTCTATTATACAGATTCAGATGGTTTTAAAAAAGTTTGGTTGCGCAAGTAAGCCGTGACAGACTCATCAACCTGCAAGGGTGCTGTCAACACCCCACCTACACAGTTGCGTAATTTTTTTTTACTGGGTGAATTTGTATAGGTAATTTGAAAATATCATTTGAAAAAGATCAGGAACGCATTCAACTCTTATTGAAACTATATAAGTGAAGATTCAAGTAAAGAGCCGGACACCCATTAACGCTCAGCGTCCTATTTATAGGACAGTTGCGGACGAAAAATTCTAGTGACTAAGAAAATAATTAAAAGACAAAATCTGCATTTCTAACGTTTAGTTTAATCAATTGTCTATGTAATTGAAGGGTAAAATAAAAAAAATATTATTTAAAATTATTTTTTTTTAATTTTAAAAATAATTAGTTTTTGGGGGAAAAAAATTTAAAAATATAAGGTTTCAATATAAATGGATGAAACCTCAGATTTAAATAACTAATTGATTATATATTAAAATGGGTAGTCAGATTAAAAAAATATAAAAATCAGGACGAAACTGGAAAGGATTGCAATCAGGTGTCCTAAAAATATGACGCTGGGCAGATATGATAGCTTTCCAAAAAAAAAAAAAAAATATGTTTGCAGGTTGAATGTTCATTTTGATACGTTTTTTTTTAAAGTTTCGTCGCATTATAATTGTAAAATATTCGCTAAACTTACTATATAGCATACATTATATTCAATTTTAAAGTCTGAGGGTGAATTTTCTGTGACGTAATATAGCATTAGACACATATGAAATACATTAAAAGCCATTCAGATTCACAACCCTTCCTTTTGGCTTTGCCATAGTCAGGTAAAAAGAATACAATTTAGCTTTAGCAATCAAAATGTGATGCGAAGGACTCTGAACTGAATAGTTGAATGGAGTAGTTCTTACTTTTTCCTTTATTGATTCATTTTGCAATTTAATTTTCAAAAAAAAAATCGTTGGTTTAACTGTCGACCAAATTGCCGATATGCTCGAGCAACTTTAACGTAATTCAAAAGTCAAAGATGCAAGTGTTGCAGTTTTACCTACGCCTTAAGACTATGTTACTGACGAGAATTCCAGGTTTAGAAGAGAACAACATAATTTGTTCTCTAGCTTCCATATATTCTAAGAAATGAGCTATGTATGAAAACGATAACGGGAAATCTCTAGGCGAAGATCCTGTCCAGTTATTATGAATTGTTGAAATGAAGAAAACGATCGTGGTTTCTTTGGCCGCATGTTTGATGTTGCAAAGGAGATTTTCATAGTTCAATTAGTCACAACTCCTTCAAATTTTGATCGTATTGAACATGCAAGCCACTGCTCGCACTACTCACAAAAAGAAAATAAACGAATTGAATTAATTGCCTCAGCATCAGTTGGTAAAGTAGTACAACTCTCACAAGTGTGAAGTTGATAAATATGATTGACTTGCCTCCAAATACAATACTGCAATAAGCGGGAAAGAAATGGTACTGGTGCACTTCACCCGATTTTAGGATATGGCTATGGTGAATGTTTGGGTCATACACAAGTTTTTGGTACCAGAGAAATAGAAATAATCATCGCTGCTGCAGTTAGGAGGAAGAAGTTTTGTCTCTTATGCTACACTTACACTCCGATTTATATTTGTTCACTGTATTTTTATTTATTTAAATTTTAGCCTAATTATCAATTAATTAATTCTTCGCCTGGCATTTATTTCGTTTTTTGGTCAACAGGCATTTATAAATTGCTTAAATAAAATAAAAAAAAAATTAAAATAACTGAAAATTATTTACATAGGTATCAAATTTTAGACCTCATATCTGCCCAGCGTCCTATTTATAGGACACACAGTTTTGGAACTTCTGTTGCAATTTTTTTTTTTTGTATTATTTTTTCTTAAATTGTCTATCGGTAAGTAACAAAATACTAAAAAAATTAACAAAATTGGGACCAAAATATTACTCTGAGCGCTAATGGGTTAATTGATACGGATGATGGCGAATTTGTTAAAACAAAAAATTGTTTCAAAAATTAATACGGAAAGCACTATTTTGGAAAAGATGGCTAAAAACTCTATAAAGAGGTCTTAAAGTTAATTCTTTTATCATTGTTCTACCCCAGAACGTTAACATAATGACAATTCCCCCATAGAAGCACTTACCAGAGGAAATATGAGGGTAACAAAGTGAAATCATGATGGGGAATTGTCAGCACCCCACCTACCTACTTACGTTACTATTACTCACCTACCTAGTTAAAGGTTAAATAAACAAAAGACTGACTGTAAAACCAAGACCTGGTTTTCCTATACTTCTTTTATTTTCTAACAGAAAAACATTCTTTAAATCTATCTATGGGCTCAAAAGAAGATATCTACATATAGGCTAAATTCTAAATTCATTGTAAGGAAAACACAACCCGTAGTCTATTTTCAGGATTAGGTAATAGATTTTTTTTTTCAAATTCAAATTGTAGGTGAATTACTAATTGCTTGTTATCAGGAGCCATTCAGAGTGCTTATCTTTTATTTTCGTTTACATATACGAGAATACTTTTCGGCGTAAACGATAACGATAGCATACGCTTTAAACGCTGCAGTAGTTTCGCATGACTATTGGAAGAATTGTTAACTGAAAAATAGTCTGAGGGCAGACTGATATGTGTCTTAAAATCGTCATTACTAAGAATACCTTATAGGCAAACACGGAACTAGGCTTGGCGTCCTTACGAACGATTTCTGCAGAAATTGTTAAGAAGATGAAGAGATAGAACGTCTCCACTGCTTATGCCAAGATCTCTAAATACTGTCTAAAGAATATTTGCGACATAGCACAAAAAGATGTTGGAAACCTAACTCGCATTTTTCAAAGTTCCAAAAGGGTTTTCATGAGTAGCACCTAGTGGAGATACATATACCTACCCAAGATTCTTGATATCCCACAGCAGGCAAGAAAAGTATTGAATTTGAGCAGAGCACAACTAAAACTGATGATTGGCCTATATACGAGACACATCAACTTGAACAAATATGCAAACCGACTGGCACTAGTGCATCACAGCACCTGCCCGGGATGCCAAGAAGAGGATGAAAGTATCAGGCCTAAGAATGCTTCACTATTTTTGAGTATCTTAGTCATTCATAACTTCAATCAGAAAAGTCGCAAATTGATTTCTAAGCCTTGTTGGTATTGTTGATTTACAAGCATCCTGTAAACTATGGTAGTTTTAATTATTGGAAATTCAGCAATGATAAGGTATTGAACTACCTGACGTTTGAAAGACTTGTTTGCAAATACTGTTCTGACTTTAGTCCCAATTTCATCCCCTTTTGACGTATACTGCAAGATTTGTTTGGATATATTTAAGAATTTCATTTTCATTTCATTTATTTTATTTAAAATATTTTCACAGTAAGATTACAATATATGGTATTTCTTTTAAAATCAAATGTTACTGAGCCAAGTGAATCCAGCCTCGGTCAGTTTGACTTAAGTTTAAAAAAAGGTAAAGTTCTCGGCGAAATGTTATATTTATGTAACTACATATATGATTGTACAGTAGTGTATACTTATAACGAACTCAAAGGGAAAAAAGTTCGTGAAGTGATGTGCTAAAAAAAAACATCAACGTTGCTTGGTACCTTGTTGTAAACGCTTTATTAAATCGTGTTTGTCTTTTATTTGTATATTTGTATATTTATTAATTCAATTTTAACAACATTTATAATAGATACTAAGCACTATATCTTTACTCTATAAATGTGAGATGAATCTGCTATTGCAATTCATTATTTAAAAATTAAAATGAATGGAAAAAATTAAATAGAAGTGAAAAGTGAACAAATACATATATGTACATGAAAAAATAAAAATAAAAAAAATAAGGAAAGAGAAGAAAAAAAAAAAAATTGCAATTTTAGAATAAGCCTTCATACCTAGATGCCTGTACTACTCGTTCTACCTGTGAGGTGATTAAATAAAATTTTTTCAAAGTTAGGTCTATCATTGTGTCTTTTTATGGCAAGAGGGAGCGCATTCCAGAGACGAATAGCACGGACAAAAAACTGTCGCTCCGAAACAAGATATGAAACACGCGGAGGTATCAAGCTCAAAGACCGATTTGACTGCGAAAAAATTAGCTTGCTAAATAAGTAAGATGGTTGTTTGGTGGTTATAGTTTTGTGCAGAAGCTTTAGCGTACAAAAGTCAATATACTCATCTAATGTACATCCGAGTATCTTTTTACGAAATGCCGAGATGTGATCAAAGGGACGTAAACCAAAGACGTATCTGGTGATATTATTGAATGCAACATTTAATTTTCTTTTGATAGCTGCATTAGTGCCATAGTAAATTTCACAGCCATATGTTATGTTGGGAATGAGTAGAGATCTCGCCAGCATCAACCTTGTATTCAAGGGAGTGAAATTCTGCGACAAAGATAGATTTCTGAGAGATCCATAAATTCTACCTATTACAGTGGAGATGTGAATATTCCAATCTAGTGAGCAGCCGAACCATAAGCCAAGATTTTTAACTTTATTCACGTGTTTGATGGGCGAATTACCAAGTCGAATGGTTGGCAAATGTTCAACAGATAAGTCACGTCTATATATTATCATACAATTGGATTTACTGGGATTTAGCGTCAAAAAGTTTTCAGATGACCAGTTTAATATTCTTTGGAGGTCGTCATTAATTTTGCATACTGCATGTTCGACAGAAATCCGTTTGCAACTATGATACAATTGTACATCATCCGCATACAGGTGCACTGTTGAATTATGTACTACGCTTGGAAGGTCGTTGATAAATAGGGTGAAGAGTAAAGGCCCTAATATAGAACCTTGCGGAACCCCTGCAGTGGATTCTATTTGTTCAGAAGTCATGTTTTTAACCACAACCGCTTGTTTTCTGCCATGCAGATAGTTAAAAATTAAATTTGAGGCTGAGGGAGAGAAAAAATACATTGTTCTTAGTTTTGATACGAGTAGAGTGTGGTCCACAGTATCAAACGCTTTGGAAAAGTCAAGAAGAGTGAGAAAAGTTACCATGTCATCATCCAAAGCTATCCTAATATCATCAGTTACTTTGAGTAGCGCCGTTGTGCAGCTATGATTACGCCTGAACACAGACTGATTGGGACAGAGTAACTTTTTGTGTAAAAGAAAAGTTGAAATTTGACGATGAACTAATTTTTCAAAAACCTTGGATAAGAATGGAAGTATAGCAATTGGTCGGTACTCAGCAGGCGAGTTAGCGGATGATTTCTTTTTCAAGATTGGGATAATTTTAGCTAACTTCCAAGCACTTGGAAAGGACGATGTGGTTAGGACCGTATTAAAAATATGGGTTAAAACTGGAAGGATATGTGGCAATATGAGTTTTATAAAGCATGGATGAATTTTATCGAGCCCCGAAGCCTTCGATTTGATTTGTAGGATAGCCTCGACTACATCAGTTTGCTCGATTCGATAAAACTCAAAGGAATCACTATAAACAATACTGCTGGCTTGATTGAATGAGCGATTAGTAGCACCTATTGTTTGAGCATTAATAAATTGCCTATTAAGCTGATTTGGGTCCAATTCATCCATCTCAGCACCAATTTTTCGCCCGATAATGATAAACATTTCCTCTTTTTGTTTGATGCTGTATCTCCCATTTTATTTAATTAATTTTTACGTGCGTGGTATACTTCCTCTATCCACCTTTGAACTCAACTTCTTTTCTCTGCCTTTCGAAAGGTATCGTTTGATGCTTCAAGCATAATGCAACACGGCGAGGTACCGAAAAAATCATGTTCAGGGACAAAATTTTGTCGTTTCAGAATGCTTTACAATTTTCGGGGAAGTCCAAAAGATCTGAATGACAATGTAAAGTGAGACATTAGGCGTACTTTCTGCACCAAAATTCACAAATTTTCAAATTTCAAGGAATGGAGGTAGAAACCTGTCAAAGTGAGCTAAAATTGTGAAAAAGTACAGAAACGCATTGAACAAAAAAAAATTTTGACAGTTTTCATAAAGTTGCTCAAGAAATTGTTTGGGCGAAAATTCGCGGCGGGGGAAATTTTTGACTTTCCTATTATGTTCATAGCTCTCTCTTCTGTGAAAAACAACGTAAAATGTTTGTACGGGAACAGTATTTCACTGATTTTCGAAGATTTTCGTAGTTTTTCACAATTTTGGACAGGCACGGGAACAGACCTATTTTTGGTTCGGTAGCGGATTCGTTATAAGCGAAATTATATTCCGTATTTCTTTTTCTGAACTGGTTGAAATGGTTCGTTATAACTGCAAGTTCGCTTCAAACGGTCGCTACTGTATTTTCTTTTTTAAATTCCAGAATAAACCGAAAAACCCAAATTTTAAGTGAGACCATACGACTACTCACAGAGGTGGAATAATTTCCCATTCGTCACTCATTCGTGTTTCCAGCTACAATACCAAAATAAAACACCATTCCTGCTGCCATACTTAAACTACTCGTACATCCGCTGTGGGAATAATTAATAAATTTTTGGTTTTGCATATTTGTATAGCGTTGTACCAACTAATAGCACCACATACATATGCTGAGCTCTTCAAATAATTATTCAAATCCGCGAATAAAATAATCTCCATAATACGGCGAGTACATTTTGGTGGATTTAATCAAACACTGATTTAATTAAATCCGCTTCTCGTTCAAGTTTAAAACAACAACAACAACAAAAAATCCTTCCCCTGCAAACTGTGGTACCAAAATCCTTGATTGATTTGCATAATTTACCTAAAACTCGTTTATTCCGAGAAATTTCAACTCGCGCGCTAACTGACCAATTTCAAATGAAAGTCTCCCAACAAACAACTGCACAGGCACAACATAACCAAATCACACAAAATCAGTGCATTTGCACGGACATAAAAACTAAAATCAATTAAATCAAAATATTTATTAAAATCGACGCCACATATTGTGGAGTATAGTAATCTCTTGATTACATTACGATTCGATTGCCAACAGGCGGGGGCGGTACTGGTAGGTAGCAGGGTTAAGTGGGGGTGTCAAAAAGCTTCATTTTGATAACTTCCAAATTAAATGATTCAAAATGGTGGACAAAAAAAATACCTACAGTGAAATGCAAACACATTTTGAAATCACAGCGGAATCCGATCTCGATTTGCATTTGCTTTTTATTTTATTCCGATTAATTGAGCAAATTCCAATCAAAGCCCTTGTTGAACAACAACCATACGCCCACTCTAGTTAGGAGCGTACGCAATGGTCCGTTATTAATTAAAATACAGTTTAATAAAGAGACCAGTTTGACTGTGTGTTTGGTAAACAATTTAACAGCAAGCGGATAAACAGATATATGTAGGTATGTATATGATTCGGGGAATTGGAAGTACATAGCTGGCTCCTTAGTTAGGCGAAGTTTGATTCAAGGCTTTTAAAAATTGGAATTGGCAGATATAATATCAGAAAATAATAAAGAGTTCGATTTTTATTCTAAACTTCCGAATTTCGATCGTAATCGATGGCTGTACGTATCCACATCAGTTTTAGGTAAAAATCCCTATTCTTAATCCTTATGCTTTGTTAAATGTATGTAATTATGAATAAGTGTCAACACTAATAACACTTAACGCCCTCTTGCATAAATAGTTTCTAATTAATGTAAAATCACTTTGGTCTAACATGTACTTCCTGTTTCCTTACTTCCTTTTACTTTAATACACTTTCTTACTTGTACTCATTCCTGGTCGTTTTATGGTCGTTTTATTTTATCTCTGGACATCCACTCACATAACTTTGATATTCTACATTCTTAAGATTTTTTCTATCGAAATCTAAGAGCCATTATTGATGGCGGACATATCTGTCAAGCACAAAAACAAGATTGCGTGGTGGGCATTTCATGTCTTGCCTTCTCTTTAGAGCTTCAACGACGTTGAAACATTTCCGCTAAAGTGACAGTTGATGCCCGGACATACATAGATAGCGAACCGAATATCAAGACATAGATGGCGGGGTGCAAAATTTCAATCTGTCCAAGCACGACATGAACGCAGACATAAATAATGGCTCATGGAGACTTCGTGTTAGCCACGGCTCAACGGGTTAAAATTGTTCACTTTGTATTGAAATTAACGGGAACATTTTAATCGCAATTTGCGATGTAGAGATTGAAAGAGACTAGACGCATTGCGATAGGGTAACACCCGTGTATCATTGACGTCCGTTCCGTCGTAAAATGAAATCCTTAACAAAAAAACAAAAATCTTTAAAAATCGCTCATCGTCCGTCGGTGAAGCCAGAAAAGTGCGTAACTCCAATTTGAGTGAAAATGAGCTTTAAACGGCATCTATTAGCTTAACTCGATATCTACCACTTTGGAAAGTGTGAATCCCCTAATAATTCAAATAATTATTCTTCTATCGATGATTTAGAATTTAACTCCGTATTTAGTCAGAAAATTGTGTATCTCCACTTTTAAGCGGTAATAAGTGTTAATGCTCTCCTGAAAATGTCCTAATATGGAGTTACACAGTTTTCTGATTTCACCGACGTTGTATTGAAAAGTAAACAAAAAATGAACAACCCACCAACGCCACCGAGAAATATTTAAATTATTCTCTTTTTTTTAAGTTAGTTGCATTTTTTTTACAATGTTCTAGGGACCACACAGCCTCACGCCAAAATGGAACAAAAAGCTCAAAAAGAAAGTATATAGGTATTCGCCGAAAATCAAGTTCCTAGAAGTGTACAATTGGATGAAGTGGTGCAGCTGTCTTAATACTGATATAAGAGGATGGAAGTACTAGTGACAGTGGTCAAATTGTGCAGCTAGCCCTAGCAGCAAAGTTACTGATTTAGCAGCACTGTTCTAAACGCGCTTAGTGGCTGCAATCATTTGTGGAACTTTCCTTCACCGAATGGATATGTCAGCTTTCCTTTTCATAGTTGCATGTCTCTTTTATTTTAATAATCACAATTTATTGTAAATAGCTTCATCAATATTATATTTATCTAGCCAAATGACCATATTAAGTGAATCTTATAAAAAAAAAGTCCTCTTTGTCAACAAATCCACATCGTACATGCACTAATTTGGCCATCAATCTAGACATTCTATTGATCAACTTCCTGCTAGTTTCCAATGTTATTGATCTCCAGACTCCAGGCTACCTGAAGGACCTCCTCGATGTTGGACACTGTTTTTGAACCTCTGTCAAGTTCGTCCAAGAGCAGCTCTATTGGATTCAGGTCGGGTGATTGGATAGGCCATTTCATATTTTTCAGTATCATTTTTTGTTCTTCTTGATCCACATATCCTCGGCAAGGGTTGGAAGAATTTTTCTGATCATTATCTTGCCTTAATGTGAATCCAAGGTATATTAATCGCAAACCCGATGGTAAAGTGTGTTCTTCTAATATTTCTCTGTACATACTTTTCCTTATTCACGGACGCGGTGTTCCACTCCAGTGGAAGAGAAACTTCCCAAGACTATTACTGAACCAACTCCATACTTGACTGTTGGGACCACATAGCTAGGGAGCATCTTTTCTTTAGTAGACCGTTCTCCTTTTTGGTCGAAAAATTTCAAATTTCGACTCCTCCGTCCATAAGAAATTCGACCAATCCCGGTACTCTCTTCTCCAATGTAGCCGCTTTCTTTTGAGATCATAACAAAGGTTTTTGTACTGCTACTCCACCATGAAGGCCTTCAATAGCTAAACGCCTAGGTATTTGTCGTTGTAACTGATATCTGCTTTGAGAGTGATCACTTGAACTCTGCACAGATTTCTGGAGCTGTAAGTTTTAATATTAATTTGGGCCTTACGCTTTTCTCCCGTGTCTTAAGAGACGATGATTCTAAGCGACTTATGGTATGATGCACTGTCGACCTCGATATTTTAAGCTTATCCGCAATACCACGCACTCTATGCACTTCTTCATGCAAGGTTATTATGCCATAACTTTCGACATCCCAAAAAGTAGCTGAATTGCAGTTTTTGGAAAAATTTTGTACAAACAAATCTAATTAGTTCCACTTTACGGTGGGTTTTGTGATAAGTTAATGATGTGAAAGAATTTTGTTCATAAGTTCTACACAGATCGATAGCCGTACAATTGTGGAGAACATGGTCTGTCTGGAAACTTATGGACGGCAGTGTACATTTTTTAGAATTTTTTAGACAGTCAATTTTAACGCTGGGAAATCCGTTCAAAATACTTGTCGTTGATATCTCCAAAAACGTTGGTGTACCCCATGGGCTTTTTCTCTTTGCTCTAAATGTGGAATGAAAAAGTTATCGGACCTATCCCAGAGGCTGTACTCCTATTACCCATTTCCCATATTTCGAGGCACTTTGAGTCATTTTAGACAGCTTGCCACATGGAAACAAACCCAGTAAAAATAATTCCTTAACTGTTGATCCCGAAAATCTCCCTTATCGGAGTTTTTTTTTTTATTATCTTTGTTTTTTTATTCGTCGTAGTATTTGTACCTGTTGGTGTGCTCGTACGTACCTTGCTTACAAAGTCCAATAAACAGGTTTCCCATGCATTTTCGCATTTTATCGCAAATTTTGCGGTAATTTTTTTATTGAAATATGCTGCCAGCGCTTGGCTCCCTTTCAATTAATCATGATGGATTACACGATGTCAATATATTATCTTTTTTTTTTTTTTAACGAATACGCTAATAGCCGATGAGCGAAGATTTTTTTTTGTTTTTTTTTTCCAACGAAATTTATTTATTTTGAAAATAATTTTCTTTATTTAATTGTGAGTTGTTGTGCTGGAAAAATGTGTCCGTTTCGTGTGAATTTTTATTTTATTTTATTTTTAACTACATGTGGAATTGTTTCATTTACAAGTGCTGCTGATTCATCAACGATAGCAGTTACATCAACGACTGTAGTGGTAACTGGGTCATCGGTGGCATCTGAGTCATCGGCGGCAACTGAAACATCAACAACGCCAGAGACCTCAACATCGACCTCAACACCGACCTCAACATCGACCTCAACACCGACCTCAACATCGACCTCAACATCGACCTCAACATCGACCTCAACATCTACGATACCGTCAACACTATCAACGCCATCAACAACAATAGCCTTACCAATTTCAACACAATGTAGTGACCTCAGTGTTATGCAAAATATCGATATCCTTGGGGTACTTAAATTGCATTTCGAAAATGCCTAAAATCTATAGTATAATTTTTCTTCAGATTTCTGGTGTTTGGTATGAGCTGGCAAGGAAAGGATACGGAACCTTTATACAAAACGTACAGTGCCTTGAGATGGATATATCCTACCTCAATGGAACCGCAAACATCTATCAAACCTTTGCGTCGGATATGGCAACTATCGATACCCTGAACACATATCAATATACTGTTCAATATGACAAGACAAATATTTCTGATTACCACATAATCTACAGCAGTTATGATCATAGTGAGTACAACGGTCTTCTATATCCACCATCATCATATATCTAACTTGTTTTTCATTTTTATCGTTTAAGTTCCTGTCCCGATCTATAAGATTTTGGACACGGATTACGAAAACTATTTGGTCGTGTGTAGTTACATTTCTGTTTGGGAGAAATCCGCAGCAGCATTCGTATACTTTCGGGATCGTAATACTCCAGATATGGAAGTCTATGATGTGATAAACAATGCTGCTACTAAATACGAGGATTTCACGGACATGAATTTAGTCTATCAAGGGCCACGGTGAGTTAAATGGTTTTCCCAAAAAAGTGGTTTTGTTGTAATAACTTTTTTTAAATTTTTTTCAGTTGCAATTCAGTTTCAAAACTGCTGCCAAAGGGTATAATCAGCTGTCTAATATTTGCGTTTTATTCGTTTATGTTTAGACGATGATGATTTATTCAAATGAATAAAATTAAGATTTTTCCATACAGATACGTTGATTTTTAATCTTTCATAATGTTGAGTGTGGAACATAACCGGCACATATCTATCGATCAAAACTAGATTCAGTCGGCATACAGACGACTATATTGAAGTTGGAAGAGGATTCCTTAGAAGCTTATGTTTACGTTGCCAAGTCTTCTTGATAGTTGAATACTATTTTAAGGAGTTCTTATAGCTCAATTCTGATCAATGGGAAGTGAAACTATTATACTTTCTCATTAATGTCCGATTTCACAGTGCTGGCTGGCTTAAAAGTAGGATAGTAAAGATGATTTAGGTTTAGGGTTAATATTATTTTCATTTCATCAGTATGATGGCAACTAAGCATTCTCTGAATCGACACGTAAGCCACGGAAGTCAGTGGAGTTCATCGTTTAACCTGCACTGTAAAATCAAAATTTGTGTTAATCCTAAGATTATCGTCGGCTCGACACTTAAGCTCGCATTGTGAAAATGGGCTTATGCACTTTTTTTCTCTTTTGAGTCATAGGATTTTATTTTCAAATAAAACACCAACGACATTTCATGTGACACTTGCGGGTCACTCCATTAACGTCAAATTTGTTTGTTAACAAAGCTTTTCATTCAAAAATGCGACTCGTCTGAGAATAAATTCATCGGCAATATTGGCCGCCGCAGCTGCAATATTCTCTTCACTTCGCGCTTTTCGTTGTTTTGTTGCTGTCTTGTACAGTGATTTCGCACTCAAACACAGTGCGTCGGATAGCCGGCGCAGAGTAACGCTGATGACGCGGTGACCCAATTCTCTGGTGAGCAAACGTTGAGCATCCCACAACTGATCTCGTACTTTGGTAATATCTTTTAATAATTCCTAAATCGCTGCAAACTATACTGAATATTTGGGCATTTGAAAGTACAATAAAAATATATCAAGGACAGAGAAATCTCCACTGACGTGTATCACATTTTTCATTACTTATTGATTGTCCCCATATTAAGACCCATCTCCATGCACAACTTGTTTCAATTAAAAATCAACACTTAACGAAATATTCCATACCAGATATAGAAGGCGAACAGAGCATGTCTTGAAATTAACTTTAGGCCTAGATATAGAGATGTCGGAACATGCACGGTTCAGTCACTACAGTCGCTATATGCAATTTACCAATTGTCTACCTATTGTCAATACAACAGAAACAGAATGAAAATAACGAGAGCACATTTTTTTACCATCGCTATAAGCAGTTAAAAAAACGATTATATTCTAAAAGTTACCCGGAAAATATGTAATAGTTTCATTCATCCGAAAAGAGGAAGTTTCACAGATCAAATACGAGATGGCGCTGAAGCTTGACTAAAAAATGTCTGCGCAGGGGCCGATCTAAAAAATTCAATTAAAAAAAAAAAAAAAAAAACAGTTACCATACATATCTCGATACCTTTCGTCGTAAATATTTGCCATCGACTGACGAACGTGGTTGCCAAGCTTAAGTTTTTAAGTGAATTAATTGTCTGTGGATGAAACTTCGGACCACATTTTCATAAATTAAATTTATATAATTCTTATAGGTATAAGTTTGTATGACAGAACCATGCGCCTCAGTCAGCTGTCAAATTGTATTCATTGTTATTTTAACCCAGATTCCCCTGAAACTTTTTTTTTATCAGAAATTGATGAATTTTATTTATGTACCAAATATTGGTCTAAATAACATTTAAAAAATACAAAAAAAAAATATTGGACCTTTGGGTCCCGAATTATGGGGTGTCTGTCCCCTATAAGGGACAGTAGGAGTTCAAAGAAAATAAAACATTTCAATATTAAGTTTTCTTTAATATGAAATATTTTAAATCATCGTTCATAAAGTCCAACGTCGCATTTTTCGCATCGAGTTGGTGATTTCAGATGGCATATTCTACAGCGAGTTCGGTTCCCTTGCTCTACCACGTAATGGTATACGATCTATGTGATCGAATCTTAAGTCCAAATTTTCCAATGCAGATGGACGTGAAGGACTTCTTTTCTTATAATGACAATTAGACTCTAATAACAATAGAGCAATTCTTCGTCGAAAGGCAAGTACACGCATACATATTACCGCCACTTTGTTTTTGTAGCTGCCAACAATTGTTGAAGGTTACATCGAGAAGATACGACACGAGCGGACTGTGTCACTTTTTCCCCCTTATAGATGTTCGGTACATACAACGATATGTTTTGATCAGCACATCATATCCTCTAAGGTCCAAGCAACAGTATTCCGAAAAAACGTTTCATTTCGTGTAATGAAACATTTAAGCTTATGTTCTTTTGCATGGCGTAACTACTAGTGAGAGATATTGCCATTTCGTAGAATTTGTCATCGAAAAATTGATCAAATATCTCTACCAGCGTTTGATTACTGAGCACACTGCTATATATCGCGTCACCTGAAGTAACATGCAAGTCTCTTTTGGTCCAGGTTAGATTTTCAATTGCATTTAATTTTTATTTTTTATTTTTGTAACAGCTACAGATAATGGAATGTCGTCGTCATTATCAAATCCGTCATCATATATATGCAACTTCAGCGCCCGCAAGTAGTTGACTGCGTGGTAAGTTGAATATAGCCACTTAATTTTTTTCCCATGAATCTTCATCCATCAAATCTCCACACGCATTATTTGGCGTTACCAAGGCTATTGTAGCCTGTGCTGAATTAGAATAAATTCGTTTTCTTCCAAAAAAGGCTAGGATCTCGTCAAAATTTACGCACCTACAAAAAAAGCAGATATGAACTCTAATCTCCTACTGTCCCATATATGGGACACCAATAAAAAAAATCTTTATTTTACCAAATACAAAAAGATTTTCATAAATCTTACGAAGGAAATCAATAACTTGGAAATTCTAACATTGAATTGTTCAAATATTATGTATACACTATTTTTGTAAAAATGGTGTTAAACTTACCTTTTTGAAGACACTGTCCCATCAGTTTACTTCCCTTCATTAAAAAAAAGTGAATAAAAATAAAATGAGGGAACTCTCGCTGGTTTTTTCTGTTGGTTACTAGGCAACATATCCAAAGGAATTAAATAGATTTCAAACATTTTTTGAATCTGGTCTGCTAATATAACAAAAAAATTAAAAGCATAGGTGTCCCACTCCCACATATGGGACAGTAGGAGAATCTGGGTTAAGACTCACAAGTCTGGGGAAATCTTTCTTAAAATCAAAGTTCTCAGTTTGTTTTTGCAAAACTATCATAAAACTTAGTGATATACAAAATGTGTGTTTTTTCATATCAGATCTGTGTCATGGTGCGCTTAATATAAGCAACAACCACAAGTGGAGATTTGCAAGACTTTAGTTAAAAGTAAGTGGTTAGACTACAACACTGCAACACTGACACAAGCATTAAACAAATAAACAATTTGAATGGTCGGTAATTAAAATCATTTAATCCTATAAAATGTGACATTTCCGCATTTGTTTCTCATTTCCGCAACCGGGAAAATATATGTTTGTATAATTTCGTATAAAAAACGCGTGTATGTACTCAAGGTTCAATATACCTAGTAAATAAATTTGTTTGTCTCCAACGAGTTCTGAATAAAAATAGTAAAAAAAAATACAAAAACCGTTGATAAAAAAAACAATCACAAAGTAATCAAATCTAATGTCACAAGACTAACAACCGTTAGTAATTCCTCAATTTATTGACATACAGTAGGAAGTTGTGTTCAAAAGATTTTTTTTTTTTTTTCAAGTCAATAAAATGGTTGATTAGTTATCTATCAAGAGCCAGGATTTATGCCACATAAAGTGGCGCTAGAAAATTCCTACTTCAGAATTTATGTACCTATACTTCAAAATTCAAGTGCATGATTTCTGTTTGCACTCTCTTCTAGTATCTATAATCGGCTTCCGATGAATTTGAATAAACTATCGCAATTCTTATCAAAGAAAAAATAATAATAAAAAAAAATAGTAATTAGCGGTCTAAACTAAAAAAAACAAAATAAAAAGAAAATCAGAAAATTGAATTGAAGTCGTCGATGTAAACAATTAAAAATAATGGATGTTTTTAAAAAAAGTAATTTATTTATTTCTCAGCATGTACATAGGTATAGTTAAGAAAATATTAAGGTCTTAAAATTTACATATGTATGTACAGTACATATGTACATACAGTGCTGTCACGCTAATTAGCACACCCCCATGAAAGAATAAACCTATGCCTTTTTTCATAATATTACTTATTTAAAAATTATTATTTGTCATATATTTAAAAAGATTACATTCCCAACCACATTTTGAAAATTTAAAATTTTGAAATTTCAGTAGCTTTTGCTTTTTACTTTTTATTTTTTGAAATAACTTCCCATTTGCATTGAAATTTAAATTAGCACAACCAAATAATGCCTGCGATTTATTTATTTTTTATTCATCCTATTGTTGTGATGAGTAATGCAACACACTGGTGAAGTGTTATTTAGTAGTTCTAAACTGATTTATAAATAGTAATGGGACCTGCCAAGAGTTCTACAGCGGGGGAGAGGAGGATAATATGACTACTGTTCCAGGAGGAACAAAATATTAGCAAAATTGCACGTAACATTAATTATTCGCGAAAAAAAGTGCAAAATGCTATAAAGCACTATCAAAGGCATGAGACATTTGCGGACAAGAGACAACGTAGGCCTAGGAAAACTACCAAAAGAGAGAATTCCATCATAGTCCGACATGCTCTGAAAGACCCTTTTGCCACTTCCTCCGAAATTAGAGCACGCATGGAGGAAGAATATGGTGTAAACATCGCAGCTAGAACTGTGCGAAAGCGGCTTTTGGAGAATAAGCTTCGAGGATGCCAGAGCCTAAAGAAACCGAAGGTATCAGATGCGAATCGGAAAAAACGAATAGCATTCGCAAAGGGTCATGTTGGTTCTCCTCCATCTTTTTGGAATACGGTGGTATGGAGTGATGAATCGAAGTTTAATCTGGAAGAACTTATGAACGAAGTCCTCCAAACAAACAACTCGATCCCAAATATACAAAAAAGACGGTTACGTTTGGTGGAGGCAGCGTAATGAAATGGGGTTGTTTTAGCGCTCATGGTGTTGGTCCTCTAGTTCTTATAAAAGGTAATTGAGGTGCGCTAGAATATAAAACGATGCTGTCAAACTACCTCATACCACATCTGGAAGACTTACCATTGTCATTCTACTGAAAAGCTGTTTTCCAGCAGGACAATGCGCCTTGCCATAAGGCTAGGTCCGTAATGGAGTGGCTTGAGGTATAGCAAATGACGGCAATGGATTGCCCCCTCAGAGCCCAGATCTCAACCCCATAGAAAATTTGTGGGCAATTGTTAAGAGGCGTGATATAGCCTTAAAACCGAAGAACGTAAAGGAGTTATGGGAGACTATCCATCAAGAATGGTATAAAATACCGACGGAAGGGTGCGCCCGCCCCACGTCTTCGATGAACAAAAGGTGCGCTGCTGTAATCACCCAAAAAGGGTACCCAACGAAGTACTAGGTAAGTTTGACGAGACTACCATACGGTAGTCTTTTTTGTTTTTGTTTTTTTTTTTTAGTAATAATTTGTTTTTTTTTTTTTAAACTTTTAATATATTCATAAAGTATTCACATTAATAAAGCTAAATATGAAGTTCCTGAATCAATTTATTTATTTTTGCGTTTGTTTTAGCTTATTTTTACTTTGTGTGATCGGGTGTGCTAATTAGTGTGCCAGCACTGTACATATATGTATTTATATATGTATTGTATTGACTTTATGCAAATATTTTTTTTGCCACTTCGTTTAACTGCTTTAAAGTTAGGAGTTAATGTTTGGGTCAACCTCAATCTCAACCTGTTTCTTCAAACAACAAACAATATTTAAGCAAAAAAACATAGCCATAGCATATACTATACTATAGATATTTCACGTTAATCGGTGCAGTATTAGCGGAGATTATCGCGTACAAAGTTTTTTAAAGTTTCATCTATAATAGCAATGATAATGATAATGATAATGATGAAGTAATGATAATGATAATGAAGTAATGATTTACTCAACGGCGCGGCGGGGTGCGACGCGTGACCGGTAAATATAATTGAATTGGAACTTTATGTAAGAATTTTAATTAATGGCATGAGTTTCCAACTTAAACTGCGATCGCGTGCCTTGGAAAACGAAGTTGAAACCTCATCAAGAAGAAGCAAAGGATTTCCGATACTTCAAGCTGGAAAATGCAAATCTTATAAGATAATTTTATAGTTTCCAAAAAGAAAAAACTTATAGCTTAAGGTCATATAAAACCCTAGTTCCCATTCTGTTTTCCACGCTGCATGAATGGCCACATGGCTCTATAGTCCGTCTTCATATTTCCGATTCTAATGTTCACCTTGTAAGTCTTGTAACACACCCACCCCTACTCTCAGATGGTGAAATTCAAGTAATTTTATTCCAAACAGGTAACTGCCGTGAAAAACTGGGTCACCGAACAACAATCAGGTGAGTAAGCTTACTCCAACTTCCGAAGAATAAAAAAATAATTCATCTCTTCTTTCTCAAGCATCACTGAGGAAGGATACGAAAAATAAAGAAAATTCTCATCATGCATTCGAGTTCATTTTTCTGACCCAGTCCACATATCCTTCAGCCAGCACACACACACACACATAAGCACCCATGCAATATTACTTTTTAAGCTTACACTGGAACTGGTGTACATACCGCCCTCTCACCTCCAAGCAATTCTGCGAGTAGGTGCTCCCTTGAGTAGCCGATTAAAAATGAGCCACTGCTTGTTGTGACAGCTGTCGTAGTTGTTGTTGCTTCTGGTTGGTGGTAACCTACCATCTCATCATCACCGTCATCATCACGCACGAAATACCATTCCAGTTCGCTGTTTCTTTGGCATTTTTACTACCCCCGCCTGTGTCACTCTTCAAATATTACAGTGAACCAACGACGATGTCCATTGCCACCTTTCCCCAAGCGAGTGTTCTATGGAACACAAAAGTGTAGTACAACCGGGCACAGGACATCTAAACACCCTAAAACCACAGGACGTAAAAGCAGCTGCAAATGGCAATGGCCAGCACCAGCTCTGGAAAGGAAAATAAGTGAGATTCTTGCCACCGAGGCATGGAACAAAAAAAAAAAATGTAGGGGAACACACAAATATTATAGTAGGTGTCCTGGCGCTTAATTATTCCGATCACGTTTGCCCTGTAGATGGCATGAATGACGATGATGCGCGCTCACAACATAACCCAACCCAACCCACTACCCTGTTGAAAACTGCAAGGAGCATTTAAGATTAACTGACTTTCGTCGTCCTCAGTTCTTAACTGAGCTGATGAAGGCGACGTAGACGATTGAAGGACTTTAAGCGAGTGACGGTGCTCCTAGCTGAGTAGAGTGCATTAGTGTGTAAAAAAAGCAACCAGCGAGGGAAGCAATCTGGGATTAGGTGGCTTTAATGTAAGACGATGGCAATTGGTGATAACGTCTTAAATGGTCTGTCGGATCTAGGACAAGAAATCCTTTTCATTGGATTTCTCTACACCTCTGCCTCGATAAGATGTGATCAGAGTCAACCAATCGATTGTGATGGTGTCAATAAAATAAATCAGAAGCAAATAGGAGGACGACATAAGCATGTTGGCGTCGCTCGTAGAGCAATTCAAATGAATGGAACTAACTAATGAACTATGTAATTCCAAACTCAAATAAATGAAAGATAATGTGGGCGTGGGGTTTAACAAATCCTTCAGCGAAGAGTCAGTAGAGATGGATGTATTATAAAATCTCAATGAAGCGAAGGTGAAAGCATTCGATGGTGGATCAGAATCATCAGTCAGATCAGTTAATAGTTGACTTGGATACTCGGTATATCATGTTACCATGGTTCTCTCCCAGTTAATCACAGTCTTGGCAGGTTAGGTTTTTTTTAATATACTGGATCCAGCCCCAAGGCTGATACTGCAACCTGAAAGATCTATTGTATCATTCCGCGGGTTAGGTTAGGAAGGCCTATTTTGATCTTCACTCGGAGACTGGAAGGTCATGGTATTTGTTTGAGAATTCATCCACTTTTTTACCAACTCGTAAATCAATGTGTTCTCTTGGTAGATCCTGGACGATCCGATATTTTTGCAGTTTTTTAAGTAGCAGAGTTGTAAAAGAATGCAATAATTTTGGAATGCATTCTTTTAAAATTATTCCATGAATTCAATTTTTTGATTGCATTCATTGACTTCAATTTGAGACTTCAAAAAAATTAATGCAATCACCATTCATTAAACATTTAAATGAATGCAAAGAAAGAATATGAATGCAAATGAATGCAAAAAGAATGCAAGCATTCAATTGAAGTCACAAGTGATTGCATTCATTGATTGCATTCAATTGAATGGTACAAAAAAAGAATGCAATCTTTTGAATGCTCAATGAATGGTGATTGCATTCATTTTTTTGAAGTCTCAAATTGAAGTCAATGAATGCAATCAAAAAATTGAATTCATCAAAGAAGGCATTTCAAAATGATTGCATTCTTTTACAACTCTGGAAGTAGGTAGAAGTGGTGGTTTCGATGGATGAAAACCCCAAATAGCGCTAAGAGATGCCGTTTATCTATCACAATCTCAGGTGACCCGTTTATTTGGATGAAGTTTGTGATATTTACATCCAACCTGTTGAGTTTTAGAAAATGATCAGTTCTCCAATCCTGTTCTCAGATATCTCTCTAAGATCATCTCACTGGAGCCAGATATTTGCACAGAAAATTAATAAGCGAATCTTTTCCATATTTATTGGTGCAGTTTCGGCAGAGATCGCTAGTTTTGTTGCATGGGCCCCTATTGGGCACTATTCTTGCGGTGTCTACACGAGTTCCTTGTAGCAGCTCATTTGTTTTTGATCTGGTGAAATTTGGCCATATTTTTCTAGATATGACACAGTTGGTCAGACTGGCCCACCTGAGACCAGCTAGTTTTAAGCAATGTGAGAGTATATTGCTCTTAACAGCACCTAAACGGATATGAACGATTTACGCTAGTGAGCTGTTAAGGGCTGATCTTTGCCTGGCTCTCTCGTTCCCTTCTATGGCACTATGTGCTGGAACCCAGAGACTCTAGCCTGGTTACAAAGGCAATTGAGTTCTTTTTTGGGATTTTTGCAATGTTTTCCAAAAATATTTGACCCAAGTGTGCGGAGACGTCATTCTTGTAGGACGGGGCAATAGCATTGAAGATGTTGGATCGATTCACTTCAGTCAACCTTTTGATTTTTCAATCACTGTCCAAAATTGCGAGTAAAGCAGTCTTAGTTAGTCTTTAAAAAAAAAATCCAAATACAATTTGATAACAAAACTTATTTTAATAAAATTCAAAAAACAAAAAATGCTACTATCTGTTTTGCGTTAATTACCTCGACAAACTAATTTAGCTTTCGTACATACATACATATACATATGTATGTTTTTATCCGTATCTTAGTCTTATACTCGCATCGGCAACCAGGAGAATTTCATTAAAATTTATTATTTCCTCAATATTTTGTGTATGAATTTAGAGATAAAGAGCGTGAGTCAGTAACTACTTTACATGATAAGAACTGGATTAAGTTCGAGGTTTTTCCTTTTCGGATTGTTCAGGGGATTTACACGGTGAAGGCGTATCACTAAACAAAAAGTGGGAAATGCCATTGAGGTAGCAATTTACGCAGGAATGGGCCTAAGCATATAGCGTAAGAATTAAGAAGTGGATTGAGAAGCATACCATTGAACTGATGAGCTGGCTCTCCCAATCTCCAAACCGTTGGAAAACTTGTGGGCAGTTGTAAAAAGAATCCCTGGGCGAAAACAAATCAGAATTAAAAAGAACAGCTACTTGTCTTGCGCTACGCTGCGCTGGTGGAATTTGTTTCAAAAGATTTCACACAGAAATTAAAAAGAAGGGGTACTCTACAAAATATTATACCTAGTACTATTATAAATACTGTTACAGATGGAAACAGGTATAAACAAATAAAAACAAAAGGTATTCAGTTTATTTTTTCCAAAAATATTTATTGATTTATTACAAAAAAAAATAAAAACAATTCATTCAAAACGACCTCCATTTACTCTTAAACAGGTCTTGAGACGGGTTGGTCACTCATCAATCGCAGCACGCACGATTTCCATTGGAAAAGTGTCGACTGCTTTCCTTAAGCTTATTTTTAGCGACTCCAGGTTTGGGTGTCTTTTCACACAAACCATGCCCTCCACAACGGACCATAACTTGTAATCCTAAGATTGAGATCCGGACTTGCTGATGGCCAACCATCAAATGGTAATAAAGTGAGGAACATTTTCTGTGAGCCAGGGATGGGTAGTTTTTGCCTTATGGGCTGGAGCAGAGTCCTGTTGGAAGGTCCACGGGTTGTTTTGGAAGAGGGACTGGTTGAGGGGTTTCACCACCCTTTCCAAAACAGTTTCCTGATAGACTGTAGCTGAAGTTTATACTCCCTTTTCACTCCGTTGGACTTCTGTAACGCCTTCATAGGATACTTCCCACCAAACCATGACAGACGCAGGATGATGACCTTTTTGTACCCTTGACACTAGCTCATCAGCTTCTTTAGATGACCGGGCATAAACTCTGTCATTTTGTTTATTAAATTTTTCTTGTGATTTTTCTGGTGAAAATTTTTTCATCCGTAAACAGAATTCGACGGTATTCAGCGACGAATGCGTAGACTTCGGCAACGATAGTATGGTTATGATGCAAAAGCGCAATATGGATAACTCCCTCAGCATCCCACCACCATACAGACAATTACACCTTGAGCGGATGAAGTTCATCTATGGGATGTTGTGCTTTCCGGTCTTCTGGACTTTTGGTGGCGACGTATAACCCATTTTACATTTCCGATAGACGTACAGTGCAAGCTATACGATTCCTCGGTGAAGATCATTTTGCGATAGGTGGCGTGGTACCTATTTTCCCAACTTTATGACTTTGCCCATATTTGTAAGGTGTCAATGGATGGGTGAGTTCCCTTGCGAGTTCCCTTACCGTAAGAGTGGGATTCATTTCGACGATGGACTTCAGGAGCTCATCGTCTGGTTGTTCTGGCCTATCCCAATGAGGTTCATCCTTAAAGGCAAGATTGCAATTTTTAAACTTTGCAAACCAACTTGGACTTGCTGAGAACACCCTCTCCATATACATTTTAGATTTCTTTTGTAGCTTTACTTCCATTCTGATTTTTCCGGAACAAAAACATTAAAATTTCCCGAATATGGTCTTCCAAAACATACATTCATCACAATTGAAATATAACCCTTAAAAAAAACCCGTGATACTTACTCGTATGTAACAACCTGATAAATAAGTTATTTTATTATTATTATTATTTAAAAACTAAGCTGATAATTAAAATTATGAGTTTGCTGGATAGCCAGATCATCGAAGGTCTTCGGCTAATAAGTTATTTTAATTGATCAAGATTGTGTGTGTTTTATTACTGGGAAAGCACCAAGCAGTAATAGAAATATAATTTCTCCTTTTGAATAAAAAACTTGGTAAAATTCAATATACAGTGGACGTCCAGTATAACGAATACCCGATATAGCGAATTTTCGATATAACGAACGCTTTTCTGATTTACATTATAATCTCTAAATAGCGAACGCTTGCCACGATTTGCTATCTGATATAGCGAACGTACATAAAAATAATAAATAATGGCTCTCTTCAAAGGAAATCCATGCGTAAAGTAGAGTTTTCAAACATGGAAAATCGTTTGTACAGATGGTTTCTTTGGCAAAGGGAAAAACACATTCCTCTAAGTCGTGGAGTAATAAAAGCGAGAGCTGGTGCAATTCATCGAAACCTGTAAGGTGATGACAGTAGTGGCTTCTGTGCTAGTGATGGGTGGCTCACAAAGTTTAAGGAACGTTTCAGTGTTCGTATTCTTAAGGAATCCAGGGTGAAATAATCATCGCACACTGATTTAGTTGAGCCATTCAAAAAAGATCAATAGGATGTCATCACAAGCAATGGACTCATAGTGGATATATTTTTTTCATGCTGATGAGTCTGGGCTTTTCTGGAAATTGTTACCAGATTCTACTTATGTATCTTCACGCCGGTGAAGCTTCAGCCCCAGGTCGAAAAACATCAATAGAACGCTTGACTATTTTAGCCTGTGCAGATGCATCAGGACTGCTGAAACTAAAGCCATTAGATATTGGTAAGACAAAGAAGCCACGATCCTTCTTCAACAAAAGGTTATCGGTAGACTATGATTTTCAAAATCAGCTTGGATGACTGCCACCATGTTCAAAATGTGGTTCATGCCAACTTTGTACCACAATGCATTTTCCATTTAAAATTTTAAAAAAATTAAAAATATTTTTGCTGGCTGAACGGTATTTATCAGCTTACCGAAAAAGGCTCATTGCTCCTAGATAATGCTCCAAGTCATCCATCGGCAGATGAACTTGTTAAAGAAACGGAATATGGTCAAATCTGTGTAATTTTTATGCCACCCAACGTTACGTCGTTAATACAACCGATGGACCAAAACGCCATCCGCCTAACAAAGCTACATTACCGCAATAGCTTGCTGAGTGGCATTATACGTTCAAAGTGCAGATACCAGCACTATGCTAAAAGAATTCATGCAATTATCCTCCTGAACCGAGCAGGGAATAAACAAGTTTAATGATTCAATAATGTTGGAGAAATATTTTGATTACTGACTCAGAAGATTTCGATGAGGAGGATAAAATTCCACTTTCATTACTACGGCAAGACGACAAATCTCAACTTGAATTAAAACTAAGTTTTATCGGTGATTATTTTTTTTCAAAGTAATTTACAAAACTTTTAAATTTAAATGGCAGGACCATCATCTCAATTTATCATTGAATAAAAACGTCGAAACATATACAAACGTCTAAACATATTTTTTAATGACTTTTTTTAAAAAAAAAAAAAGTAAAAAAATCGATCGATATAACGAACGCGCTCGATATAGTAAATGACCTCAACGAAAGCTTACGCATTTTTCGTTGACTTTAAGTCTGCTTTTGATCTGGTGAATCGTAATGCACTTTTCTACAAACTATCCCAACTAGGCATATCTACGAAGTTCACCCGTATAGTAAAGGAATTGTATGCAGAATCTAAAGCAGCTGTCTGGGATGGATCAACGTACTCGGAATGGTTTGAAACGGACTCCGGTGTTAAACAAGGATGCCTTTTAAGTGCTCTTTTGTTTGCTCTTTTTATTAATGATGTAGAAGCTCACCTACCTGGAGGTATCCGCATTGCTGACTTGGCCATAAATGTTCTTCTATATGCTGATGACCTGGTATTACTTTCTGAGTCTCCAGACAATCTCCAGTTGATGATTAATCGCTCAGCCGAATATTGTGGTAAATGGGGACTTGTCATTAATGCAGATAAATCAAAAATAATGGTGTTCTCAAAATCCACCCGGAACCAAACTGCATATAACTGGCATTTCAATGGAAACCCTTTGCAGATAACTAACGAGTACAAGTACCTGGGAGTGAATCTTAGTAAAACCATGGATTTTAACAATCACGTTAACATCAAAGCTAAAACTTCACATAGTCTGTTAAATATGTCTTGGAGAAAAATTTTTTCAAATCAGCGAATAGTACTATCAGCGAAATACAAGATATTTGATACTGTTGTTAAGAGTTCGCTTTGCTATGCTGCCCAGGTGTGGGGAATCAACGAATCCGAAGCGATAGAAAAGTTTCAGAGATGTTTTTTGAAGAAACTTTTTCATTTACCTCTAAAAACTCCGAACTATGCTTTGTATCTGGAAACGGGTCTACCTAAAATGTTTACTAGCACGCTTAAATTACAAGCTGACTATATTGTCAAGGTTTTATCCCATTACGATGACCGACTGACAAAACGAATGGCACTCTATGAGCTAAAAAACGAGGACTGGTGGGTATCGAAATGGAAAGCTTTGGGAAATGCGTGTGGAGAAATTGTATCGCTGAATCTATTAAATCTGAGACATGTTAAAGATCAACTCTACAAAGTAATACAAAGTCATGAAAATTTTGAACGTGAAGCACTTACAGAAGAAGCCCGAACATCACAAAGCAGACTTCTTTACTCCCAACTGAAACTGAATCTTATGGAAAAAAACTACTTCAATGATGCACTAAATTACAGAGAAATATCTTTAATATTCAAAACAAGATGTGAAGTCCTTGGCCTAAACGGATCACCATACAACGGCAGTTTTACCCAGTTTTGCACTTTATGTAATTTGAGTGCAAAAGAAGACTGCTTCCACTTCATGAGTATATGTCCCATTTTTGCTGCCTACAGAAAAGCTATATTTGGAAAAGAAACTATGACGCTGCAAGAAACAATCACAGTACTAAACGAATTCGACTGGAAAAAACTCTATTCTTTTTTGAAAACCATATATAAATATAGGATGTTACTTATAACTGAATTTGACTAAATTTCATTAAATTTAATTTAAAAATGTCATTCATACCAATAATATTATTTATTTAATTTGCTAACCGAGCTGACGGCAATGCCATAGCTACAAGATTCATAAAAATTATAAACAATGTATCCAAAATAACGAAAAAAAAAAAAATAAATGAATGAATTACTTACTTACTTACTTAGTAAATGACCTCAAACATTATATCATTCGTTATACTGGACGTCCACTGTACATACATAATTTAATTTATTTTTAAACTATGTACATGCATTCTGAAAATAAAATAGGTTCCATCGAAACTTAAAATTCAACTTTAAGTATTTTCAACTTCTAGTCTTTTTTTATTTGATTTTTTACTCGTAGTTTTAAGTTAAATAATATTTAGTTCTTTAATTATGCATATTAAACGTATGAAAATATGCACCAGCACTTGAATAATTTAATTCGAACATATAACACGTTCAACTGTGACTCAATTTCTGTTGTTTTGGTTTTTGCGATAAGTTATCACGTCTATAGATAATGATGAATTAAATTGTTCAAACTTATGTCACAAAAAAAGAAGAAAAAACGATAACCTTAAGACATCATGTTCCTCCACACCTCAGTGAAGAAGAACAATAGCTATCAGCTACCAAAGGTGTCACGAAAATAGCAATGATAACACACAAATCGTTTCGATTCCACGAAATGCAGATACGAATATACCTCTACTTTTGTGAAGTAAAATATGACAAAAGACTTAATGAAAAATGATAATAAAAAAAAAAATTTAATTTCAAAGGAGAAACTTGATTGGAACCAGTAAAATAATAAATTGAATTTAACCGCAAGGGTTTGGAAAAGAAATCGGTTGCACCTATAAACTCGATGAGTTCGAAGAAGTTTACATTGAGTGGTTCTTGAGCAATGGTTGCAATCGAAACCCGGAGTATAAATACATAAGTATTTTCATCAATTTGTTGCCGTTAAGATCAGGTGTACCTACTTACATCTAAGAGTACTGTGAACAAATTAAGTACATTTCCAAAATTGCCGTCTTATCTTATCTTTGCAGTTCTCCAGTCGTCTATCAAATTTTGTTTACGAATTTGCAAATTAACATGGAAACTGTTTAATTATTTTGCTTTATTCGCAGCGCTTTATCTTCTCTAGTCACAGTCTCTAAAAAATTCAGAATTCTTTGTGGTTCTTGAAAAAATGGGATATTATAGTTTTGACACTGGCAGATTCTTCATTGGTAGGTACGTAGTAGGGTGGCTGTATGCCAGTCTCACCATACACGCCTTTTTGATCCCACACCTCAAAATAACCTGATTTCCATGGTGTGTGTAGATGATAAAAAAAAAATTTATACGGCGTCCTATACAGAACCAAGCCTAGCTTCTCGCAACCATTTGTGTGTGCGTGTTATTTTTTCCACGAAATAGGACCTACAGTTTTCTGCCGACTCCGAACGGCGAGTTTTATGTTTTTTTTGCTGTGATTGAACCCGGGAAAGCATGGGTAGTAGTCTAACGTACTAACCACCACGGCCACGGCGACCATGGCGTGTGTAGATGATATATTGATCAAATCCATCCTGGATATGGCACAGTTATGAAGTTTTCTTCACCTGAAGTTGGCTTCAACTAGAAAGTGTTTAAAGATTTTACCCTTGATGAGTCCCAACGGAGGATGTACTACCAACGTAAGCGAGTCAACAAGGGATGAGCCAGGTCCGGCCAGCTCATCGGCTCTTTCGTTTACCTCCATCAAATTTCATCTGATGACTTAAGAAGAAAAGTAACTAAATAAAGGGATATAAAAATAAAAAGCAAAAAAGGTGTCTTCCTTAAGCACGGAGATCTGCGATAGTGCTGTATAAACTGGCGCTTCAAGTGAATCCGTCAAATGCAAAGCGAATATTTTATGGACTACGATATCTGTATGAGCATGCCACTATTAAAGCTCGATTAAGATAAGAAACGGTGTATTTACCTCTCTTCTTCGACAAATCTAAAAAAAAAATGATAAGAATCTGTAAACGGATTTCGTTGCGATGATTCACACCAATTCGTTAAGCATCAAAGTACGAGTAAAAGTACAATACAAGTACATGTAGCTATGTAGTCCAAATACCGTTCCTGTACTTTGTTTGTTAGACAAAGACCTTTTTATTGTTCCGTACCCAAAAACGGAACACTAATGGAATCAGTTCGGTGTCTGTCTGTTTGTCTGTCTCCGTCTGTCACAGTCCTTTTCTCAGAGACTATTTGACGTAGACTACTGAAGTTTGGAACAGTTGCAGCAATTAGTGGCCCAAACACAGACCAGAACTTAAAAGGCTGAATTTCGACTTTTGGAGGGTCATATGGCAAGTGAAAAAACAATTAATTTTAGGTCACCGTGTGGGGTGTCAAATGAAAGCTCGTTAAAGAAAGAATTCAAAAATGTATGCAATCTTATTTGTGTTGCTTTTTTCTTAAAAATTTAATTTAAATTTTTTAAAATAAATTGCTGATTAGTCGAACGACTAGGTGCGATTCTCTGAAGACCGACTTCAGTCAGCCTTCGGGAGGTTTTTTAGATTGGGTTAAAGTCCCTCACTATTGCAGACGGTTCCCTAGCGTATCTGCCTCTGCAATGTCTTTTGATGATTTTTCCTTCCAGCGATAAAAATAATAAAAAAAAAAAAAAAAACTTTTTTCTTAACATTTTTCCAACAACAAAAAAAAAAATAAGTTGAAAAAATGCTGTCCCCCTAAATTATCTCCGAAAATATCGCTCAGAAAAATCTGAATAAAATCGCAAACATTGAGAATAAAGTCTAGATCAAACGAAAATTAACAGGACTGCAGTACATTGTACCTACTGTTTCTTATTTATTTATTTGTTAATTTCAATTACCTAACTTTTTACATGTCCAGAAGTGACATAAGTCTATCACAATTAAATTAAAGTGGATACGTATGTATAGGGCAATTGGTATGTGGAGAAAAAAAAATTTAATGGTTGATCCTAGAGATATACCCCAAAAATCAGCAATGAGCTTATACTTAAAGCATTGATTTTAATCAACATAAAGGAATCTTGAAAGTTTCTTACACCTACTTTATAATATAGGTGTCTCTCCTTTTACTACATTGGGGAAAATTGAATTTGTGTCCAGACCAGCGTTGCCAAATTTTTTTTCGGGCAAAGCGGGATTCTTACGTCGAAAGCGGGACATATAAAAACAAAACAGGTCTAGTCAGTAGTTTATTAGTAGTTTTCCTTTTATTTGATATTCAAATTCAGTTTGAACTGATGATAGAATAATTATTTGTTTATTGAAAATACGTTACTTTACTATTAACAATAAGCAATAACTGTCTCTAAGTTTTAGAATTTAGAGGAATACAAATAAGAAACATTTACATATTTGTATTTCTATGAAGACTTAATATCTTTTAAAGTTTCCCTATTTTCTTTAATTCAGTTGAAGAACTTTGCACAAGATAATTCCAGATTGAACTGGATGATTAATACAGCTTTCATTAAATTTACGGAACATTTATTTCTGGCATCCGACCACTTAAAAAAAATGCGTTCGTTTAAACATATTCTTGGAATAATTTTATGGAAAATGTTGCTTGTTATTTGCCATTGTGGTTCTATGCTAGAATAGAATAGTGTATGCTTATGTGCGGGGAGTGTTCCTACTCATTTTTCGATATATTACGAAGGTGATTTATTGAATGAATGCTGAATGAAGTTTGAAAATATTTGAAAGAGAGGAATGAACAAATTTATTGAAAGCGGGACTGTGCTTGTCCCGCGCGGACATTTAATATTGAGCGACGTTCCGCTAAAATCGGGACGTCTGGCAACGCTGGCCCAGACACAGAGAAAGAGAAACAAATTACAAAATTTTACGCCTTTAATTAAATTCAACGAATAATGAGAAGAAGAAGAATGAAATCTATTGCACATGAGTAATTTAAATGCATGCATATCTGACTCATTCAACTTACATGTCTAAAAAGTACTTTGAGCTTGTTCTCTTAACATTTTGGAATTCACCGTTGCCGTTCAACACAAACCACTCTTCCTTTTTGTTTGTTCTCTCACTACCATATATCGGAAGATAGATATATTTCACTTCTCAAAATTGCCTGCTTCTAATCTAGTGAACCGCTACAAACCACTACAAACTGTCAGCTGATCTTTTGACAGTTGCTGCAGAGAAAACAGTCTTCGTGTCCTGTATGCGATTTAAAAAGGAAAACAAAAAAATACTCCTTAGACAAATAGGTGCCAACTAATCAGATAAAAAAAGCAAAGTGTTAAGCATACCGCTAAGCCCCCATGAAATCGTCGACACTATTTGCTTTCGGGAAAGTAAAAAGTACAAAGCTACACGGCACGCTTTTATAGTGTTTCAAATTTCAACCTTCAAGAGTACGGTGTATGAATAAAAAAAACTTAACCAAATGATTTTATCTTTTTCAAAAAATAAATGTTTACATATCCTACGCAAGTGTACATGATAATAAGGTATACTCACCTATAGCATTGCGTGTTAGGTGTCAATAGAGGAATTTGGGAGTAAAAAAAAAAGATAACTTCAAAAAATCGCAGCCAAATACGTAGTAAATGAATCACTTAAGGTCATAGACGAGTAAGTGTGATGATTCAAATGCGAGGGTGTTTATATCTCTAGGGGCTAAGACCAACAGTGACTGTGAATAGACCATGTCATAGTGGCCGGATTGAGGAACTTTTCCATTACAAATGACTCTGTGTTTAAAATATAACGCATTAACCACTGATTCATGGCACGTAGGAAACAATAGATACTCGGCGAATTAGTTTTCAATAAAAGTCACCTACTCATCGACGATATTGGTTTTAGGACTTCCCGATAACTTTACAATTTGCCGCACTTATTAGCCCCTATTTCTATCTAGTGAGTATTTTTTATGAGGTAATTAAGATACAAAATGTTTAATAACCACCAACGAATAGACTCTATCATTGTTTACCTTCTAATAATAATTCATCAGAAGGTTCTATGGTGGATACATACTATTAAAAAAACAATCACTGTTATATGATCTGTTTACCAATTTTTTTATCCGGAAATATTTTTAACGCCAGCTTACCTACCACTTTCAATTATCGAAAGCAGATACCATCCAGCAAATAACCTCATTTCCATCATCAACCTAAATATGTCTTGCGAAAAACTTCACTTAACCTCTTTCGACAGATAAATGTTTGTATCTTTTATCATTCGCTTGGTATTCTAAGGAACAACGTATGTTTATGTGAACAGTTGAACACGACACTCCTCTTGTATCTTTGTGTAGATACACATTTCGATGTGAAATACAGTGGAGACAACTTCATTCGGAAAACAATTATACTGATAAAAGTTAAATTAAAACATCGCAATTAGGTGGATTATCTTTGTCTGATATCACACATGTAGCTATGGTGGTATTCGTATTCGTATCTGTGTGTCTTTTTCAATCACTTGCTTATACCGTCTTCGTAGATAAGAATATTTTCGGTTCTTTTTTTTTCCTTTTATCAATGAAAGACGATTGTTTAAGTTTACCACAAAAAAAAAAAAAAGTTCAGGGCAATGTAATCGATTAAATGAATTTTTATGTCATTAGTAACCATTTAATTACCAAAGTTTAGTACACTGTTAATCATGGGACAGAAATAGGCTTCCTGATCATTGTTTGTTGGCACTGGGGAATCCTTGTGTAAGAATAATTGTATTGTCTTTGTTTTGTTTTTCTGTCTAGATTGTCACATTAGGGGGGAAATAAATTGGAAATTCGGTCGTTAGATACTGAGCTGATTCATACTAGCTTACCACTCTTTGAATTTACCTAACCTAAGGCAGTGGTTTAGTGGGTTTTGTATGAAGTAGGGAATAATATTTTACTTCACCTAAATTAAAGATCTCATATACAAATCTGCATGCTTAAGTTTAGACGCCACCTAATGAGCAAACTGAAAGAATAACCATCGTGATATTATTTATCGATTTATTATATAATTGGGCTGAAAAGTAACGGAGTTTTCCAATAGGTGGCGCCACTAGAAAATGACAATGACTCATTGCGAGAGGCTCATCTGTCACTAGTTTATGTATGGATGAAGACTCATGACATTTCGCTCATTCGTTTGCAAGCTACAGTCGTTTGAGTGTTGCTACTTGAGCCGCAGTGAAAAAGATGGAAAAACAGGAGTATCGCATCTTGATCAAACATTGTTATTTGATGGGAAGAATTTCCGAACAATCATTGCAACGGTTGCAGAAGTATTATCCCACTTCTGCTCCTTCGAGAACAAAGGTTTATCGGTAGTTTAGTGAATTCAAAACGGCTTGTACAAGCACCGAAGACGCACCTCGCTCTGGAAGGTCAGAAGAGGCTACGAATGCGGAAATCGTCAAGCAAGTGCATCGAATCGTTTTGAGTGATCGAAAAGTGAAGTTGCGTGAGTTAGCTGAGGTCGTGGGTATTTCAAAAGAATGGGCGGGATACATCTTTCATGATGTTCTGGAGATGAAAAAGCTATCGGCGGGATGGGTGCCGCGTTTGCTGACCGTCGACCAAAAACAGCAGCGCGTTGATGATTCAACGGCCGGTTTAGTATTGTTGCAGCGTAATCGAGTAGACTTTTTCCAACGATTTGTGACGACGGATTAAACGTGGGTCCATTACCATACGCCTGAGTCCAATACGCAGTCTGCAGAGTGGCTGGAAAGCCACGAAAGTCGACCAAAGCCACCAAATGCCAAAGCTCGGCCGGGAAGGTGTTCCTCGATTATCTGCAGAAGGGAAGAACAGTCACAAAAGAGTATTATGCAGCCTAATTGGACAAACTGATCGACGAAATAAAGAAAAGAAGGCCTCATGTGGCGAGGTTCTGCCCCATCATGATAACGCACCGGCACACACGTCTTTGAAAGCGATGGCCGAATTAGACCAATTACCACCATACCCACCATATTCATCAGACTTGGCTCCCAGTGACTATTATCTGTTCCCAAACCTCAAGCGGTGACTCCAGGGAAAGAGATTCAGATCGGATGAAGTCATCGCGGAAACCGATCCGTATTTCGAAGGCTTGCACATTTCGTACTGCAGAAAGGGCATCGAAATGTTGGAAACCTTTCTATACCAAGTGTATTGCTCTCGAAGGCAACTACATATAATATATGTTGAGGCATAAATATAACTTTGCCTAAAAAAATCTTGTTTTTATTAAAAATCCCAGGGTTATGTCAACTTAATTTTGATAGAACTAGCTTTATCAATGAAACGTTTTACATGCTCTCTCGTCAATTGGAGTAAATCGAAACAAAACAAGTTTTGATATGAGCAAAGTAAACATTATTATTCAAAGTGTTGTACATAAGTGTCGCTAGACCTTACGTTTTTCCATCTTTCGGGCAGGAAACGAATACCGTGTCGGAAGAGCGACAGATGCAATCCACGAATCGACCCATTTTTGCAATCTTCAAAAGAAGTAAGCTTTTGCGCGAACAGGCCATAAATCATCGAACAAGTGCTAATCGGGAGGAGCAATGTCTAGAGAATACGGCGGATGGGGTAGGACTTCACATTTGAGCGTTACCAAGTATGTTTTAACTGACTTAAATATTTTGTTTTATTATATTTGGAATATTTTACTAAATACATTAAAAAATTCTAAACAAAAAAACATTTTGTTTGAAAATTGTTGGTTATTGTATTTGTTTTTAATTATTAATTTAATAATTCTTATCAATAGCAATTAACTCACTAGTTTACGAATTAATAAAAATAAGTTTTAAACCAAAAAAAAAAAATCAATATTTAATCTAAACTACTTATATACAGATTATATCATATTCAAAGCTGCATTCTTCTTTTTTCATCACTTTCCCGAAGATTTTGAGGAATTTCGAGTAAATTGACCACATCTGGGTTTTTAAGTAGACATCTTCTTGTTTGGTACTTGACGGTCAAAGAAAGCTCACTTCAGGATCTGATGAAACAAGGAGCATGTGAAACAGATCTTGCATGTTGCCTGTTCTGCTTATTTTTCTTATATGATTTTCACGAAAATATTTGCAGTCTTTGTTCCTTTCTCTTCCTGTGCTAATTATTGTTAATTGCCCAATAGGAATAATCCAATCAATTTTGCGCTACATCTAGTACATGAGAATTAGTATCTTTAGGGCTTTACCACAGCGGCAAGTACACCAACTTTGAGGATTGGTAACGCAATATTTTCATTCCGACAGGATTTGTTCCGTTTTTCAAAAATAGCGGACCTCCTGCTACACTCTTTCTATTTTTTGCCCACATATCCATTCAATGGGCGCATTCCGAAGGTTAGATACTTGCAAATGCAATAATCTAAGTTTCGGAACGGCCCCGCGACAAAATAATTTAGTCGACAGCTCAAATGTCAAAAACGTAGTCATTTAGTCATTAGTCATTTTCGCTCTGAAATTGTTTGGAGAATTGCGATTGCAGCACAAAAAATTATTTTTTTAAAGAAAATAAGAACAAAAACAAACATCCAAATATTAATGGACGACTTAGAGGATGAACGATTTGGAGAGTTCGTCGATTGTATACGAACTGAATAAAAAATTAATAAAATAAAAATAAAAAAATAAAAAATAAAATAATTCATAATTTACTTAAATTTTAATTTTTAGGCGTATTTTCTTTTCAAATCTATAGACTAAACATGTTTCCGCGACATGTTTTCAATGTAAAATACAACAAAACCTTAGCCTAGATAATTATCCAATCTTATTTTTACTTGGAAAGATTTTTCGAAGTCTATATAGATTTGACAAAAAATGCGCCTTTTGTAACAAGCAAATAACAGCCACGCAGTACATTCAAATAAATCAGTCAGCTGTTTTCGACCTCAATGAAAGTAGACTAGATGTTCTGTCAATTTTTCGGGCTCTCGACCAATCAGAGGCCGTAAACTATTTGCATTTGCAAGTATCTAAGTTTTGGAATGTGCCCACTGTCTCTAAAATTTAATAAATTATTTTCTTACTATCAGCTGGGACTTCAATATCAATTGTTTCTAGGATAAAATAGTATATTGTACTTTGTTTGTCACTCTAAGTACATTTTTTCTATTCTTCAAACAATAATTCTCTTCCGAAAATTCGGCTAACCTCTTAAACGAAATGTCATAGTTTTGTAATACGCAGGTAAATGCAAGAAATTTTTGTTACGTGATTAGTTTATTAATCAGGCTTACTAAAAATATACTAATTAACTGGACGATACTGGACGATAGCACTGTAGGCTTAACTAAATTCAGTTTTTTTTTTCGTGTTTATCAAATGTTAGGGTGTTATTTAAAATATTTCACAATAATTGTTTAACAATTAATTTCTTCCATTGAATTACGTTTTTAGATAGTACTTAACTTTAATAACAAATTCCATAATCAAATTTAACTCAAAACACTTCAGAAAACTAAGCACATGTACTTACTTCTGACCATGTCATTCAAAAAAAGATAGCTAGATATATAGATATAATCTTATTTAGTACATCTGCACCATTTACAAAAATATAATGATTTAAATGAATAGCGCGCACTTTGGGCTCGCTTAGTGTTGTTAATTTTGCAAGGTGGCCCGAAATACTTTGTCGCATTTCGAATTGACTATTTCTAAACATATTATTAATATTTTTTTTCTAATTCTGAAACAACAAAAAATTTTAAATATTTCCGGCTAGATTGGCAGTTTGAAACCACTGTGCGACGTCCCTTGGTTTTAGTACGTATCGGATCCAAATTCAGATCATTCCCATGGCTTTAAGGAGTTTTTCTACCGTTGACGCATCAGCTCCCAACGATTCAGACATAATTCTTGAATTATTGTCATTCACGTTCCAAACAAATGACATGTAGGTATTGAAACTGACGCAGAATGACAGCTGTTGTACGGAAAATACGGAAAGTAATCAGCTTAAACTTCCATCGATGAAGAAGGCCCCCTGTAGCGGAGCCCAAGTCTAGACCTTTTTGTAATAAAGTACAGGTGGTCCTCACTTCACGCGTACTTCTTGAGGCCGTGCCACTTTTTGCGACATATTTTCGTTTTTTTTTTCTCGATAAGTTGTTTCAATTATGCACATGCGCATACACGTAGAACATACAAGTTTTGTTAATATGTACATACATACATACACTTTATGCCTTATGCATACCTATGCATACTTTGCTGTGTTTCCAAGAATATGTACCTATACATACTGAAATAGGGGCTTCCCCATATTAACTGTGCCAACGCGATGATAGATGATTGAGGATAAATTGCTCAGTTGAGCCTTTTATTTTGTTTGGTTTTTTTTTAGTTTAAAATAAAAATAATCTAAAAAGTAAAAATATTTTTGTTTTTTTTTGAGATTATGGAATGTAACTCCTCTTTTGCACTGGTTTCTTGTTTCGTTAAGCACGATTTTGTTTAACACGATATTTTTCAGGAACATAACCCCCGTGTTAAGTGATGCCCACCTGTATACTGAACTGTCCTTAGGTATAAAACCGAAAAGTACAAACATCCGGTATCTCGGAAAGGGGATAATAAAACAGTAGTCAGAACTTTAGCGCACACTCGATTAGCTGTCAGAGAGCTCCAAAAGATAACAATCAAATAGATTGAAATCCCACCGACGACACCTGGTGATATGAAAATTCACCGATCACCTCCTGATATTTTCACTATCGAATAATCATTTATGTAATCGTAGGTACTAGTATAAATATGATAACAAAATAACCAGTACACTTAGTTAAGCACTAACTTTGAAAACGTTTACATACCCAGTATCGAACACGCTGCCTGCAAGGACACATATAAAAGGATTGAACAAAAATACAAATTAAAATGGCCCGCATTAATGGAATACTCTTTACTCTATCATCAATCTGCCTGCTTCTCTTATGTAATGTTGCCTTGAATCAGGCCTCTATTGTGCCTAGAGCAGACCCAGTGTCCTGTGAAAATGCAGCACCCGTCATTATAAATGGCACTGAGGTGAGTGTCTGCAGTGATTAATTCGTTGTCAGGTGCTGATAATCGAAATTTGGTTTAAAAAGTGATTAAGGGTTTGTGTTTTTTTGGGTGATTGATTTGGCTGAAGGACAATCAACAGGGCTAAGTGAAAGTGATTTGTGATTTCGTCATGTGATGTATAAATGGTTTTCTGGAAAGCCCCACAACTATTTTACTACACCTGCATTCCCATTTTTAGTTTGAAAAGTAGATTGGAATACTTTTTACAGTTTTGAAAAAGTCAGTTTTAAGGCCGTTCCGATATCAGCTATTTTTGAGTTTTAATATTTTCAAACAAAAAATTATATTTCCCGAGGTATTTTCTAATTTCTAATTTTCTTTTCAAAGTTCTTGGGTATATGGTACGAAGCTCTCAGAAAACCCATCGGCGGTGGTGTGGACAACCAACAGTGTATCGAAATAATTGCTACGTATAACGAAACGAGTGACGTACTATCGATGGAGTATACATTTAATAGCAATACACAGAACTTGTGGATAAACGAGACAATTGTCTCAGTCCTTCAATACAATCGATCAACCGGAGGAGATGACCCAGAAATCTTTGAAGGTGTCTTTTTGGAAATCAATGGTGGTAAGTTGAAAGTCGATTGTTTTATTTGAGAATCTTCTAATACGAACTCTGGGAACTTTCCATGAAGACACCACCACAGTCTACAAGGTCCTTAAAACCGATTACGACTCCTATTCGTACATGTGTGCATATGAAACAGAAACAATTTCTACGACAACTGTAGCAGCTGAAACTTCTACTAGTTCATCCAGTTCATCCAGTTCATCTAGTTCATCTAGTTCATCGAGTTCATCGAGTTCATCCAGTTCGTCCAGTTCACCCAGTACATCCAGTACATCCAGTTCATCCAGTTCATCCAATTCAACCAGTTCAACCAGTTCATCCAGTCCATCCAGTACATCCAGTCCATCCACTTCATCCAGTTCATCCAGTTCATCCAGTTCACCCAGTTCATCTAGTTCTTCAACTACACCAAGTACGACTGAATCAACTAATTCCAGAAATGCACCAGCAACACTAGAACTACGAACGCAAAATGCTGGAGCCTTTATTCTAACGAGGGCAAGAGAAAATAGTGGCGATACGTTGAGTGCTTTGTCAACAGATGCCTTAGTTAGTTTCTCCGACTTTACTGACCTCAGTGGCATCACACAGTCCGCAAAGTAAGTATCACTAAAATGCTGTTTGAAAGGATGAGCTCTAATCTATGTATAAAATTACAGATGCTATGAGAGTAGCGCTGCGACCACAGTCCCCGCGCTGGCTATGGTTATGGCAATCGTCTACTCACTCCTCAAGGTGTTCCATTGATTCCGATACAACTTTGCTAAGTTAGTTTAATTTAATTAAAAAGAAAAAGTGATTGTTATTTTAATGTGTAAATATAAAACGGATCGTGTACATGGTTGAAAATTATTTTGTTTTTAATTAAACGTTGGGCGCCATTTTATTGAAGTTGACAATACGTAATCCGACTTGGCTTATTTTTTGTTTTACTTTTATTTCAAACAGATGGAAGACAGAAACGGAAGAAAAACAAAATATGGTATTCTCTTCCCAAGATAATTGGAAAAAACTTGTAGAGTCCCAGTGGCAATTAGCAAACTAAATTCTATAGAAATCCCGCAAACTGACGGAATTTTTTAACACCATTTTTGACAGCCTTTTGACTCGCCCCAATCAATGAGAGTGACGGGTCCAAAAGTGAGCATTCCTTGAGACATAGTTGAACAGAATTTTTTGAAAGGCATGGAAACAACTGATCGAAATTAAGTCTTCAAGTTCAAAATCAGTCTTTTGAGAGCAATGATTTTATAAGCGATGTAACGATACATAGTTTTGCCGATACGATACCGATACCGATTACTGTAGTAAAAAATCGGCGATATCGATAGTTTAGTAGATAATAAATCAAATATATAATAAGGAATGTACCTCGGGCGTTTGTATATATTTTTTTTGCATGTAACTTACCTATACTTAACAGAAAGTCAACCTTGAGTGTAAAAATAAATAAATAAAAATTCGAGCTGTTTGATATCGGATAGAATTTTTGTTTAGGAACGAGTGAGAGTGAGATGGCGAAACGTCATGCGCGGCGAGGTGAACCAGGCGCGAAAAAATACAATGCTCCGCAAAAACTCTCGTGTTGCCACGTCGCTTCGTTAGCTTATTAAACTGTCTGATATCGGCTGGTAAATAATCGGCGATACCGATATATCGGTATGGGAATCGGAATCGTTACGTCCCTAGATTTTATATTTGGAAATTAGTAAGAATTACTCCCGAGATTCTGAGTCGGTGGTCGCAACTTTAAGAGCTCTTACTTCAATAATCGTCCCACCAGATAGGCTGTACATGCTCTAGTGGATAAATTCGAGTCAACATTATTCACTAGTGAATTTTCCTGTGCCAGTGAGACAACGCACCGGTTCAAGTATCGCAGCTGTAAGTGCTGAAGTTTCGATTCCAGGCTGTTAACAGGAATTGGAAATCTCTCAGTCCACGAGTTAATGCGAATTTTGCAAGATGCTTTGCAGGATCACGATTAAATTGACTCAAGAACTGAAGCCTCTTGATAATTTTAAGCGTAGAAGCTTCTCCGATTGGGCTTTTGCAAAATTTTGAAGAAAATCGTGAATATCATCGAAAAATCAATTTCAGCGATGAAGGTCATTTTTGGCTTAATGGCTTCGTCACTAAGCAAAAAAAAAAATTAACATACATATGTCCTTTACTGGACAACAACGAATCCCGCATTTGCATCAAGAGATTCCATTGTTAAAAATTCAAAAATATATTGTTTTCTTTAAAGCCGGGAAGCTAACTAATGCCTAAGTATAAGCCCTCAAATTAAAAATACTTGAGCTTCGCAAAAAGAATAATTAAAGCAGTTTATAAACGTATAAATGTTCTAAGTCTACAGAACAGAGGCCAGCTGCTAGTCATCCTTTTTTTCCTGCAGATAATTATGGTTTTGTGTTTCGAACCTACCATCAATGATTCAAGGGTATTTGAATAGGCTCTTCCCCAACTTGAGATACCATATTGCAGTTTTGCAGTCAGGGGCCCACAATGAATCCCATACCATTCTGAGCAATATGGTTTTGACATAAATATATTCCGATTGACAGCCATCATGTACCTTTTTAAGCCTGTTATGTGTACCTTCCAGCTTAGATTTTTGTCCATTAAAACTCGTAGATACTTGAAGTTATCAACAGTTTCTATTTTAAAATAATTGGCAGTACAAGAGGCATTTTCATCAAAGTTAGTTCTACCACAACTGTGATTATAGAAACTATATTTAGCACATGCGATTGAGTGAAAAGGTACATCACAGTCAATCAAGTGATCTCCTTTTAAATTGCAAGCCATAGCCCTAGTTTTTTCGCTAATTAAAAGTTCATGTTTCACAAACCATCGTCCTACGATTTCTAAGTCGTCATGATGCAGAGCTATGACCGATTTAAATAAGGACCTATTTACAAATGTCAATGCCATATCATCTGCAAAGGCTGTTATTTAGCTGCAAGATCTTTGTTTGAAGCTGGAACTCACATAGATGAGAAACAAAAATGGACCTAAGACAGAGCCCTAGGGTACCCCGATGGTTATTTCCATCTCTTCGCAAAAAATACTATCCAGCTTAACTCTCTGTGATCTTCCTCTTAAGTATGATGCAATCCAATCTCGTTAACAGCATTATACAATTTGTCCAACAAAAGGAAATATCAAAAGCTTTGGTCATGTCAATAAACAATGTTACAGCGCTATTACGCTATTTGTGGGTGGCCGTGGTGTAGTGGTAGTCTTCGACGCTTGTCACGCTGAAGGTTCACGGTTCAAATCCAGAAGTGTCCGAAACATTTATTTCTCACAAAATAAAAATAAGAAGCTAATATCAAAACCAACTGCGAAGGCATAACACTGGCAGTAGGATGGTGGTATGGCTGAAGAAATTGATCGCACAAACTATAATAGGAAACATCTGGAAAAATCTTTTGTGAATCATAAGCAATGGCATAGCTTTCAATAATACACAGCCCTCCAGTTATCCTGGACACCACCCATAGAGTTCGTTGAAAACCTAACATCTGAATTCCCTGTCACTTCGTCGATATGTCTGTATCTCGTTCTTGTTATTCATGTGCTCGCGCTGTGTGTAAACATTATAAGGGTATTCATATCCCCTTTAGCGTGTGGAGATTATAATAAAAAAAAATTAAAACCATCATATATTTCGCTACAAAATTTTAGTATGGCATCTTCAGTAGATCTTCCCTCACAAAAACCAAATTGATCAGTGCTAAGATGTGTATTTCTGCTCAAAAAGATGTTAAACGGTCGTTCATAATTTTTTCAAAAAGTTTTGAGAATGTTGAGACTAAGGAAATCGGGGTGTATTGGCCCATGAGTTTTGGGTTACCTTTTTTTGAGTACAGGTATAACTTCATCTGTGCCCTTCTTGAAAAACCCTCTTCTTAAAATAGTTCCAACTGCTTCATCTAAATCCATTTTTAAGAACCAGTATCTTAAGTCTGTCTGTCCAAAACAGAAATCGATGGAAATGTTCAGCAACCAACTTTCTGTCACCAAAGTGACTATTCATATCAGTCTCTACTCAAGATTTAACTCTGTCAAGAGGCGCTAGCTACATTTGCAAATTGTTCTTTTATTCACAATCATTCGACACATCCAACAACGGTCTATTTAAAGACTAAACAAACTTGTTCAGATTAGTTTCTATTAGCTCGTTTAAACAATAAAGAGTATGCACACAGACGAAAAGATAACACTGATTTACTTTGTCTCCGGCGAAGAAGCGAAATGCTGTGTAAACTACTTTCAAATGTCTATTTTTAAAACTGTAAACTCTTTCAAACACGAATACCATCCTACAGGTGTGTACCATGTAAAACCAAAAAGTACAAACATCCGGCATCGTACATTTTGGATAATAAAACAGTAGTGAACACCTTTTGCTATCCAAGCTTCGTACAAGAGATAACGATAAAAAAAATTAAGTAAATTAGAATTGAGTTTCTCCTCCACCTCTACCGCCCCCGCCACCAACCTGGTAATGATGAGTTATTATGAAAAATTACCGATCACCTCTTTAGGGGCGTATTCAGTTTTTAATTTGTTTTTTTTTTTTTTGTATTGCTATCTAAAAATCACAGCGGTACCAGTATAAATGTGATAACAGGGGCCACCATAGCGCTCAGTTTAACTTTAGCTTTCGACGTATTCGAAATATCGCAGTATCCGTCGGTTACGAAAAAGGACAACAGAAACGAACATATTTTTAACATAATGGCCCTTACTAACGGAATATACCTCGCCTTGGCATCAATCTGCCTTTCCTGTTTGTGTAATGTTGTTGTAGGACAGACAACACAGAACTCAACAACTGTGGCCGTTTCAAGCAGCACTGCAGCACCAGCTGCTGTACCAGTTAACTGCCAAGATGCGACACCAGTCTTGTTGAATGGCACTTTGGTGAGTGTGTTCAGTGAGTCATTTTTCTTATCATGTGACACGAACGAACTACTAATTAAAACTCAGTTTAAAAAGCGATTTTGCGTTAGTGAAGTGATTGATTTGATTGAAGGCTAAAGCGACAGTGATTTCATCATGTGGTGTTAAAAATAAACAGTTAGCTTATGTGATCGATTAAGGAAATTTGCAAGGACATTTTTATCAATAACTGAAACCGACTAAATTTTAATTTAGAACAATTCCACAACTTTCAGTGTAGTATACTCGTATCTAACGGTTTTTATTTCACAAGTGACTCAGCGTTTGAAAGCGGCCATTTTGATTTTCGTTTTAGTTTAGGTACTCGTGTTGAAAATATTTGTGATTCATTGAATTCAATTTGAAAATATCAAATTAAATATAAAACTTGAACTCGAATGGATACGCTAACTGAAATCAGCAAACAGCAAACATGGAAAAGTCAGCAAAATAAATAATGAAAAAGTCAAATTGACTGGAATAAATGAACGGGTACAAATGGCACCTTTAGGGAATAAACGCGTTCTATTCTATTAATAACAAGCCGAAAAAAAAATTTAAAATGCAGGATTAATGCGAGAAGTTTCGCAAGAGAAAATCCAACCCCCAAAATCCTAACTTCCCATGTGATTTCCATCCATCTGTCAACTGATGGAGATCCCATGGAAATCATACAGGTAGTGTTCAATTTATTTGGGAGTTCATTTTGGTTAGAATATTTGTTTTGATCGGTTTTTTTAATTTGTTAAAATTTATAAACTGAAAGTGCAATTCGTCACTGCTCCAGGAAACTCTCTTTCTTTTGACACCTCATTTGTTAAGATTGGTTAAATGTGAGAGCCGCAAATGGTACCTACATATATGTATGTAGGCACTACAAAAATAAAATATGGTATATGATAATTTATATCGCCGAAAATCGGGACAGTTACATTACAGCTGTCAACATATAATACGAAGTATAAAGCGGAACTCGGCAAATGTCCTCGAAAAGTTAGCTTTATAGAAGTTTTAGCAATCTTAAAATTTTCAAGCCGCAAATCAGAACCATGAAGTAATCGTCTATTTCGGACGTAAAAGTGTTCCGTTCTGACTCATGTCTGGAAAAGCAGATAAGATTTTGATTTTCTTTTCTTTCAGTTCCTAGGAACATGGTATGAAGCTGCTCGAAAACCACTTGGTGGTGGTCTCAACTCGGAAGAGTGCGTTCAATTGGTTGTCTCCTATGACAATGGTACCGTATCGAGCCAAGTAACCTACAGTATCGATTCAAGTGCGTTGTGGATAAATCAAACAGTTACCCACAATCTTACCTACGCTGCATCAAGTGATGGAAACCAAGCTAACTTCTCGGCTATCTTTTACTTTGTCAACAATGGTAAGTCAATAAGTTCATAATTTATTGATTCATTATTATTAATTGCGTATCTTTTTTAACAGGCGTCAACACAACCTATAAGATTCTTCAAACCGATTACAACAGCTACGCCTTGGTTTGCGGATACATTCCAATTGAAGACTCCACTTCTACAACCACATCAACAACTACATCTTCGTCCAGTTCTACAACTGCATCAAGTTCGTCGAGTTCACCGAACTCTACAGATGCTTCGACCACAACAGCTGGAGTTGAAGTTGTCAATGTTGCTGGAGCATTTATCTTAACCAGAGAGAGACAGATAACAGTTGCCGTATTGGATCAATTTGCCGCCAACGCTTTAGTTAACTACTCGGACTTTACGAACATCTCCAGTGTTACTCAATCATCTCAGTAAGTTTTCCTTAAAAAATTGATTAGAAAAGACGGTCCTTTAAAATGTGTATCTTCTTTCAGGTGTTACGATAGCGGTGCTGGAACCACAGTGCCTGTGTTAGCTTTAGTCATGGCGATCGTATACTCACTTCTGAAGTTTGTCCATTGAATGGAGGTCGACGTTGCTTAGTTAGTTTTAGTAAATTAAATTAAAAACTAAAATTATTTTGTAATTTTAAAGCTGTGACGAGAAAAATAAATATTCAAAAGCTGTTTCTGTTGCTCTGAATATTAAAAAAAATTATACATTGCTGTTTGGTATTTCTAGCTGTTTTTATTGAATCGAGCGTTGAGCGCCAATGCATATTTTTTTTAAACTTAGATTTGGAATGAAACTCGATTACCGCTATTCACAAATATTTCGAGGAATGTGCTGTAGAGAAATGTCTTACATTCAGGATGAGTTTGAAAATAGATTGCAAGACCTTTCCGCTTCCATTGGTGTGTCATTTAAAGTTTCATGGACACTATTCTACCTCCAACAACCACAGATGTGTATGTGATGACGTGGCAAATAGTTAATATTCAGGGTTTGGTGCACGGGATTTAATTTTTTAACAAAACGAATATTTATGGAATTTGCGAAAATATTTTAATTTCCTTGCCAAAATTGGCATACAAATTTTTTTTTATAATTTTTAGCTATTCGTATCGAATCCTGCACTATTAAATCGGCACTAGTCAGGAGCTGCCGCACAATGCTTAGGGCAATATGCACGCAGAACCGGGTAAGACTATGCTGGGTACCTAGTCACTCCGGGATAGAAATCAACAAGTTTGCCGATCATTTGGCAAGCAAAGGGAGTGGAATTGGTTCCACCATTTTGCTGCATTGCATCATAGATGGTCTAACATTGTAAGACATAGGGTTTCCAAGGCACTATGGTTGGCACTAGACCGTAAAAGGCCTAATGCAATCATTCGATTTAGCACGGTACAAATGAGAATAGCTATGTATATGAATAGTATCCGGGCAAACACGCCAAGAGGCTTATGATATATGTATGTATGTATGTAGGTGTTGCAGAGGATATCGCACATATTCTGTGTGAATGTCAGGGCATAGTACGCAGTCGCGGGAACATTTTAGGCTCCTACTTATTAAGTCACCTGGAATAGGTAGGCCGAATCAACTATATACCTATATACTCGTCCTAAAATTTTGTAGGGTAATAAAATACTTTTGAGGAAATTGTGGCGGTTTAGGTGCCATCCTTGGATGGATTCTAGTGGATCGCGATGGGCCCACTCTGGTGCCTAGTGTTTTGGGATTACTCAGCCTCTCAACCTAACCTTCCCTATGGCAGCTATTTACATACATAGATACGTAAAACCTCCTATTTGGAACACTCCAGGGGATAATGGAAATGCGAACCAAATTGGAGGTTCCCTGATTTGAGAGGTCCTCCAAATTGGGCCAAATATCTTTTTGTCCTAATTATGCTGCTGCCTGTATTCGAAGCACTACGAAGACGAAGAGCAACAGAATAAGAGCAACGAATTTTTTTACGAACGCATTTCCGATATTTCGGCGATTCCCCTATTTTTATGCTTCTGGTTATACTGGTCATACATACATTATGTTTATGTTACACATACACACAATCAGTAATTTCTCCCTCTCTTTCTTATTTGTCCCAATTTGGAGAATGCTTTGCTAGCAATTCTGACGAAATTCGCAAGCGATTCGTTGCCCCAGATTTAATTCAGAGGTGCCCGGATTTGAGAGGTTCGCTTATATAAAAAACCGAGTGTATGTATGTATGACAGGCGGTTTATTTCAGAGGTGCCCCAATTAGAGAGAGTCCCATTTAGGACATTTTACTGTATATGTAAATGTACTTCTGACCTTATTTTCCCAAGGCACATTTTACAGATATCTTCTATCAATCTTATCCTGGCTTCAAAACCTTCCCTGGTTTAACTCCCGCCGTAGCCCAGTCGGCGATCAGGTCGTGTAGCATTTCTTATCATTGAATATGTTTCCTGACTAAGCAATTTCAAGGTTGACCCAGCAAAATCTTCTTGGGTAGTTTTTTTTTGGTTTTGACCGAAAGAAACTGCTGCATACAACTTAGAAAAACTATATTAATATAAATCTTTTTAAGCTACAAAAACTCTTATAAATATCGACCTTCCATGCTACAAAAGATAAAGATACCAAAATAAATTAATTCAAAATTACATATATTCCCCTCAGTCCCCTTCGAATCACTAATAAAACCCATCGATCAATAATGATATCCAAGAAGCACTGCTTTGAGGAAATAACTCATTGTCGAATTTTAATTGTTGGTAAATCCGATCGCACGGACACCTTACAGAAAAAGGATATCTTTCCAAATTTTATTCGCATAAATAGACCTTACTGTATTTTCTTGGATAAGCTGCCTTTTCAATTAATTAAAATGCAAAATTGTTTTGTAATTTTAAACATTGTATTAAATATATTTGTAGTTGTCTCTGTTACATCTTACATTCAATATGCAGTAAGACCATCAGGGCATGCCACCACACCAGTATTTCACATCAATTCTTTTGAAAATTCCATTTTCTTGTCTCCCGCTGATGATTTTGCTTCCCAGCTGTCAGCTTAAACATCGCCCCATATGTGCCCTTGTTCTCCAAACCTATTTATGAAGTATCGACGCTGTGTTAAAGAATGCAGCATACCCTTCCCGCACTAATTTCAGATTTTGTAATGAACAATTTTAAGCTTCCTCTTCAGAGACTGATGAAGTGTATGCTGGCGATGACGATGATGACAACAGCGAGGAGTTGATATTCTTGACAGTGATGAAGATGTGATAGAAGAGTTCTAATGGCTTAAGGAGCAACACTTTTACATGAACCCTACTCGCATAAGAGGAGCCCTCACACTCCCTCCACTTACGGAGTATAATATGACTTATGAGTAAAAATTGTTTAATGTCAAACACATGCCAGCGAGTGGATGACAAAATCATAGATGCAAACAAATCGACAAAGCACATCACCCATGCTCCTCTGCAAATCCCTAAGAATTTCTCCAAGAATATGGATACAGCGCCTCAAGAATGTATCGAGATATTCGGACCAATTCGACTCGAGTCCCTAATGGATGTCATCACACATGCCATTGTGGTGGTGTTTACAAGGACATGGAGTGAGTAGCCGAAATATAGTTGCTTATGAAAGATGTGATGCTTCGTAGTCCTTTGGGGACAGTGAAAAAGGTTCCATTGTGTTTTGTATGAAGGAAAAGAAGATGGTAACTCTAACTAGATTGCGGTTGAATGATGAGGAGGATATTCATTGTTGCAGTCTTTGATGAGTCAAGTGAAACTCTGCTGGAATCTGGGATGCACAAAAATAAGTGGGAATCGCTTTATCACTTTATCTCTTCAAAGCTCAGAAAGGCCACTTAAAAACTAGAATATAATGCTTCTGACACGATACGAAGGATCATCACGTGCTTAAGTTATATATTCAGGACTGCGCAGTCTTGTAATTATGAAGGATAAACTTATTCGAAAAATCTAAACACAAAAGGTTATCTTCAAAATATATATTTTTTTTTTATTTTTTGTTTATTTACTCGTCACCATGTTACAAAATTGCACTTTTATTTAGTTAATAAAATCCAGCTGAAGAAAGTCAAACTGAACTAGGAAGTATAGTTCCAGCAGCGCCCTAGTACTGGTAGCACCTAAAATAAGACACAAACACACATTAAGACCTTGCTTTTCCAGGACGTTTGTGGTAACTTACTGAGAAGATTGAGTAACGAGGGAGATGTCCTCGAAGGCTGAGTACTTAGCCAAAGCGTTGACGGTCAGCTGTGCCAACGTGGTAAAACTCATTTGTCTCTCCCTGGTTATGATGAAAGCTGCACTGCTTGTTGCAGGGACTGAGTTGTCTTCTGTTATATATCCACAAATGAGTGCGTAGCTGCTGTAATCAGTCTCAAGGAACTTGTATGTTATACTTACACCTTCTAAGGGAGATGGTATTGTTAGATTAAAATGACGTCATGTTGATGGATTTTCAACTTACCATCAGAGACTGAAGTAAACATAGCGGTGAAGATTTCCGGATTGCTACTAGGGGAACTGTTCTTGATAGTGTTGACAACAGTCTGGTTAATCCACAAGGCATTTGGATTGACACTGAATGTAACCTGGGTTGAAACTTCTCCATTGTCATAGTCGTAGATGATGTCCATTTCGACGCACTCCGCCGAGTTGACACCACCACCAATTGGTTTGCGGGCAGCTTCAAACCATGTACCCAAGATCTAGATGAAGAGGTCATTACACAGGAATTTTAATTGCGACTGCGCATACTCACCAAAGACCCATTTACAGTGATGGCCTCAGCATCTTGACAAGAAATTTTATGATGTTTTCGTGCTGCTACAGCATTAAATAATGCAAGGACGCAGATCGATGCCAAAACAAAGCTTACTACAGTAATGCGAGCCATTGTTCAATTTTCTTTTTTCGTTTTCGGTGTCCTTGCGATAGAATATCTCCAACTTGTCGATGGGTAAGTTAAACTGAGAGTAAAGTTAGTAATGGAAGTAAGCGGTATTTATACTGGTCATAGCAGTAGCGTTCCGATAGCACTGATACCGAAGTTAATAAAAAACGACATGTCTCGAAGCTGGTGATCGATGAGCTTTCTTGTCTCATAATTAGCTTTTGGATGATAGAGGAACATTATCTTTTCATATATCTTTAACAGTATGTAGATTAACATGTCTTATAACCTAGCGATAGGTTATGATTCAGACTGCATGGGCTCTATAGATATAAAAGGTCACCCGCCTTATGCTGGTGAGTTAAAATGCTTCTCTGCAAAGTCGAAAATAACCAAACTTGTTGTGTGTTTTAATAAAATGCTCAAGTGTTTTTATTCTGCAATAGGTACCTACACATGTTCCTGAATTGGCTCTCGGAAATTACCCAAGAATTTTTTTTTTTTTAATACATCAGAAAATTTTCTAGGAAGAACGGTTAGACTTTTCGGGCAATCTTTCCAAAATTTCAGGCACTTTTGCAAAAAGTGAATTCGGGTCCAGATTTTATAATTTTCTCCTTTTCCACCAAACCAACAAATATTGTGAATGTGGTTCGAATAGTCTCTTTCTTGATGTCTAAGGTCTCTTCTGTCATTCACAGTGAAGCGTTGCGGTCTTCTGCAACAAAATCACGTACTTTTTGGATAATTTCAGGCGTCCGAACTGAAATTGGCCTTACTGTGTGAATCATCCTTCAGCGTCTTTCTGCCGCCCAAAAAACGTTTATGCTCCCGAAAACAACTGTTCTACTCATACACTTATCACGGTATACTTGTTGCATCAATCGATGCATATTTACCAAGTTTTGTGTGGAACTTAATAACCGCTCTTTGTTCCATGTTAAAATTTTAACATCAAATGAAAAGGTGTTCTAGAAATATAATTTTTATAGTTGTTAAAAATATCAACCAAATCTCATAACATTTTGACAGATAGTAGAGAGAGATTCAATCGCAAGTTCGAACAAATAGATGGCGCTATTGGTTGCTGAGATATGGTTCGTGTCCGAGATATGTATGTATATTGTGAATATGAGTAATTTTGGTCAATAAATATGGAATTTGTTAATAATTTGACTCCAGCGCCACCTATCGTGTCGAATACTATTCTATCTTTCAAGCTGGAACCAACCATACATATTCACAAAATTTCATCGAAATCGGTTGGGCGGTTTCGGAGATTAGCGTGTACGAATACAGTGGCACTTGATTTATACATAGATTTTTTGTTTAATTTGTTTGTCGACTGTCAGCTGTCACTATTGTCAGTTTTTTTCTTCTGAGCAGCTGATTGAACTCATCATACATTTTTTCTGTCTCTAATTCGATAGCTTTTCGCACTCGATTTGGAGACCATAGGAAAGTTTCGTTTCGCATCAGCAGCGTACTAGGCTATACAGCGAATGCAACTGGACATTATATCATTCGTTATATCGGGCCACCACTGTACCTACAGATATATGTATGTATGTGCCTGCAGTACGATGCCTACAACTTTTAGTCGGATTCGATATTCTTGATATAAAATAATGAAATGAAATACTTGCACCTAGTTTTTGACCGTTGGTATTTCCTGTTTTTCATGTATAACAGGAATTTCCTGAACAAATATGATTTATCGTCTATCGAAGATAAGAAGTTATCGGTTATAAAAGGTTCTCAGTTGCAAAACTGTAATTGTTGATGACTCAAATTGAAATTAACTAAAACTGAGCTGGGACAGACAAGGGAAATCCACATTGGATTTTCTTCCACATATGTTATAACATATGTAGTGGATAATAAGTCTACTTTGTTAATGTGGAGTTATTTCCCACTAGAAATGAGAATCTGAACTACCTACTTCTTTATGGAAAATTTCTCCACTTCATAAATGCGGAGTTATTTCTCACTTAGGAGGGCTAAAAAAATGATTTTTCAAGAATTTTTCCTGAGAAAACTTTTAAAGTTATTAATGTGAAAAAATTTACTCATATTCTGGTAGCTTTTAACTGTATTTCAAAATTTTTTATTCGTAAAACTAATAATTTTGAAGGTTGCTATAGCTGATCTCCCGAAGCTCCTCTCAAATGGGGCGTCTTGCGGTGACCACGATATCTCTGGACTGGATCATAGAAAATGAAAAAAACAAACGGGTATCCTTAAAGAAATGCATAATCTAGGTATAAGTGGAAGGAATAAACAAAATAACATGTTTTGCAAAAATGGCCAAAATTTCGGCATTAAATTGTTAATAAAAAATAAAATATTTATCGGTGAGAAAAAACCTTCAATTAGTTACCAAAAAATATACTTAAGAAGCTTGTGTTAAAATTTGAGACGGATCGGTTCAGCTGTTTCTGAGAAATCGTGGTCACCGACTATAACAGCATGGTTTTAAGGAAAATGCGTTTGAAGTTTGAAAAGCACTTCACAGAGTAAAGAAAGTGCTCTGACGTCTTTACAAATATTCGTGTAATTTCCAGAATAATCGTCGGTTTGACTTAAAATTTCCTGTGCGTGTACTTAAATATATATACATTCATTATGAAAATGAAATAAAAATAAAATCGATTTAATGCAAATTATAACTGTATATAACCCATTAAACTAATTCTCACTTTTAGTGAGAAATAACTACACATTAGAAAAGTGAACGCATTGAAAAAGTGGACTTATTTCCCACTATAGGTAGTGGAATAAATTCCCATGTGGAGTTATTTTCCGTGGAGTTATTTCCCTGCACCAGAAAAGGGTTTCAAGAAATCGCTACTCAGCAGGACGCTATTTGAATTGATATTTTCAGACAGACATACTTTTTGGGCATTGTTCTCGTACCTCAAAGGACAAACTTGAACTTAATTTTTGTGTAATGGTACACTCATTGATGTCTCTACATATTTAAATTGCATGAGAGGTTCAATATAAGTTATATTTTTGCATACCTCTTCTATAAATATATGTAAGTCCCTTAAACCCTTTTAATTCGTGTGTTTATGTTAAATCGTCCCGATAACCATGCCACAATAGATAAAGAAACGAAGATAAATAAATTAAATTCCCCGATACCACCAAGCTACTAATGACACTCATCGATCAACTTTTACGAACCATATCGTTAGTTTGGTTGCGGTTCAACTATAGAAAAACAACTGCGTTGGCCAGTATAAATAACTCAGGCTAACACTGCTACTAGCACTCTCCGTTTAACTTTAACTGTCGACACATTGTTTGTATCCGACACCCTTCAGAAAAAGGACTAAAATGGCTCTCATTAATGGAGTATACGTTACATTAGCATCAATTTGCCTTATCGCTTTCGCCAATGCTGCTGTGACAACACAAAAACAACCAATCTCCTGTCAAGATGCTCAGGCCATCACTATGAATGGGTCCTTGGTGAGTGTGTTCAATCAAAGTTCAAACTCCTGAGTTCTAAAATTAACTTGCAATACTCTTCATCTTACAGATCCTGGGAAGATGGTACGAAGCTGCCCGCAGACCAATTGGTGGTGGTGTCAACTCGGAGGAGTGCGTCGAAATGAATATCATCTACGACTATGACAAGGAAGAAGTTTCAACCCAGATTACATTCAGTGTCAATCCAAATGCCTTGTGGATTAACCAAACTATTGTTAACTCCATCCAGAATAGTTCCCCAAGTAGCAATCCTGAAATTTTCACCGCCATATTTAATGTTGCTTCTGATGGTAAGTTGCAAATCCATCGTCATTTCATTCTTACATTCATTCTCCTTTAGATGGCTTAAGCAGAACCTACAAGTTCCTCGAAACTGATTACAGCAGCTATGCACTCATTTGTGGGTATATAACAGAAGACAACTCAGTTCCTGTAACCAGCAGTGGAGCTTATATCATAACCAGGGAGAGACAAATGAGTTTTACCACGTTGGCACAGCTGACCGTCAACGCTTTGGCTAAGTACTCAGCCTTCGAGGACATCTCCCTCGTAACTCAATCTTCTCAGTAAGTTACTACAAACGTCCTGGAAAAGCAAGGTCTTAATGTGTGTTTGTGTCTTATTTTAGGTGCTACCAGTACTAGGGCGCTGCTGGAACTATAGTTCCCAGTTCAGTTTGATTCTCTTCAGCTGAATTTTATTAACTAAATAAAAGTGCAATTTTGTAACATTGTGACGAGTAAATAAACAAAAAATAAAAAAAAAATATATATTTTGAAGATAACCTTTTGTGTTTAGATTTTTCGAATAAGTTTATCCTTCATAATTACAAGACTGCGCAGTCCTGAATATATAACTTAAGCACGTGATGATCCTTCGTATCGTGTCAGAAGCATTATATTCTAGTTTTTAAGTGGCCTTTCTGAGCTTTGAAGAGATAAAGTGATAAAGCGATTCCCACTTAGTTTTTTGCATCCCAGATTCCAGCAGAGTTTCACTTGACTCATCAAAGACTGCAACAATGAATATCCTCCTCATCATTCAACCGCAATCTAGTTAGAGTTACCATCTTCGCTTCCTTCATACAAAACACAATGGAACCTTTTTCACTGTCCCCAAAGGACTACGAAGCATCACATCTTTCATAAGCAACTATATTTCGGCTACTTACTCGATGTCCTTGTAAACACCACCACAATGGCATGTGTGATGACATCCATTAGGGACTCGAATCGAATTGGTCCGAATATCTCGATACATTCTTGAGGCGCTGTATCCATATTCTTGGAGAAATTCTTAGGGATTTGCAGAGGAGCATGGGTGATGTGCTTTGTCGATTTGTTTGCATCTATGATTTTGTCATCCACTCGCTGGCATGTGTTTGACATTAAACAATTTTTACTTATAAGTCATATATTATACTCCGTAAGTGGAGGGAGTGTGAGGGTTCCTCTTGTGCGAGTAGGGTTCATGTAAAAGTGTTGCTCCTTAAGCCATTAGAACTCTTCTATCACATCTTCATCACTGTCGAGAATATCAACTCCTCGCTGTTGTCATCATCGTCATTGCCAGCAACCACTTCATCAGTCTCTGAAGAGGAAGTTTGAATATTTTCAATACAAAATTTGAAGTGAGCTGTATTCTGAACTTATCGGGGATACTGTGTAGATTGAAAGGACACTCCAATGGGGTTAGTAACTAACTTCTCCCGTATTTGCAGCGCGATGTTAAAATGAGTGAATTTGAAGTCAAAAATAGAGGCAAAGCAATGTCAGCCGTACATAAATTGACACACATTTCGTCTATATGTATCTTCTGTTGCAAAAGAAATTCCTTATCTTCAAGGACGAAGTGTAAGTTTCGATTGCATCGATATTCAAGTCGAATTCGCTGACTAACAACAATCTCCAATACGAAAAAGAAATTCAGGTTCAAATTGAATTACCTACGATACTTAAAAATTCATAGCTGGAAAATACGTCTACAACACTATGCCGTTGCAATGTCTCTGTTCATCGAGTATATTCCACTTTAAATTGCATCTGCTGAATAAGTTCCATCGCATTCCCTACCACACAAAAAAAATCCCGTTCGCAAAGAAATTTCCAATTCTCATTTCAATTTTATTAAAAAAGCAACCAAATTGGAGTTCCTTAAACAGAAAAGCAAAACAACGAAAACAACAACACGGTCTCAAGGACTTAGACAAAAGCAAAAAAGAGAAAAATTGGTATCCGTCCAAGACTTTGACAACGACATAGGGTCTGCATCCATATCTAATGGAATGACGGCGAAACTATCATTCTTCTGCATATTTCCAATTCAATTTAAATTTGCATTTTATTATTTTATGTTTTTTTTTTTTTTTTTACCCGGTATACGAGAGTATATCCTTACAACCCACTCATGTCTGTGCCACCTCCGCCGCCGATACACGAATGCGATCCTTTTGTCGTTCGTTGATGTGGCATAGATGATGCGCGCGAATCAAATTACTCTGTCTGCTGCATGGATAATTTTTCCGTCTTCTCCTTTTTCTTCCTGTTTCCTGCAACACGGAAAAAGGTACCTACACCAACAGATGGCGTTAAAAAAAATATCAACAAATCGTCCAAAAAAGTTATACCACTGGAAGGGAAGTACTTCCAGTGATATTGGAAAATTAATAAAACCACGAAACTGTTGGAATCTTGAGCGCAATCCTGCCGTGGATTTTGAGGATTCTCACCCAAAGAGGGCAAATTATTAAATTAAATTCCTTTGTTTAATAAGACAGATTGGGTGTATGTGTGCACACACAGCTGATTCATCAAAGTCCTCATTCATAGTGAATAACCCTCTGGGGTTAGGTAATCTGTGCGCGAATAGACTCAAACACAGTCATACGTATCCTGAATGTTCGAAACTACATTAATGATATTTACCGCGGAAAGGACATGGCATTACCTACCACCCGCTTTTCTTACCCCCCGTTTGTAGTATGCTAACAATGTTTCTTAAGGATGTAGAGAGGAGCGGAATGCCTTGCAAAGGATTGAAGTGGTTGCCGCATACACACGTATGTGTATTTTCATGTCATCTTAAGATCTGTAGGGGATATGTGCTGTGAGTTAATTAATAGTACTTCGCATCACCATTAACTAAACTAATTGACGTATGGGTGGAATGTTGTTCCAATATACAGCTAAATAAGGAGAGAGATTGAAGACATTGTTTGCTGTAATTTGAATATGTATGTGTGATTCCTTAGCTGATTAGTTTGTTGACTGAAGAGCACAACAAGGAAAGTGTAATTAAAATTGAACTACAACATGAAAGCTTCAGCACTTATGTAGAAGAAAAGGTGATTTGTAAAAAAAGGACATTTCAATCATCTGTTTAAACACAAAATTAATTCTGCCGGCCTGTAGGATATTAAATAGAAAATAAATGAACAAATCTCTATTGGCATACAAGATACAATCGGTGCGTTGCTTTAGTAGAGCAAGGCGCCAGCATCACCTACCACTTAAGTCGTCGCACACTGCAGTCGACGCAATGTGTAGGAGGAAATTTTAATTAACGTCATCTACCGCACACAGAATCCTAGGTAGGAGTTACATGTGCATACAAAGGTTCATTAAGTTCATTTCAATCCATCTACAACAAAACTAACAACCCCGTCCCCACTAGGTGCATAAGTGTAATGAAGAACCTGTGATGGGTAACTACTTGTACCTTCTTAAGAATCCCTGCTGCTTCTGTTGAAGATGCTATCATCGCTCCATGTGTTTGACTTATGATGTCGTTCATTGTTATTGGATATCCTTGTGATGAAATGAAGTGTATACTCATTGCATGGAATGATGATGGAACAACTACTACTACTACTAGTTCTAAAGAGCATCAGGAGGCATCAGCCACAACAACATAAGTGATATGGCTCGAAAGTCTTGAGGTCCTTTACTCAAGCTGAAGTGGTAATTTATATATCATCTGCTGGGTGCCATGCAGTACACACACACGCACACATACACTGCTTGAAGAGACGCTCATCAGGGGAAGTCGCATTCGAATCCTTCCATTAGTGTGAGTGGAGAAAATTGATTTTAATTGAATTATCATGCATACTAGTAGGTATAACGATTTGGGTTTACAACGGAGGTTTTTAGGGATGCAATGAATGCGGTGCGGGGGGTAACACGATGATCTCGTTAGAGTGAATTCAAGAGCGGATAATGGGTTGTGGTTAGCGAAGGACGACGACAACGGGGAAGATGTGGTGGATTATGCTTGCACAGATGAATTACGGATATACTATGACAGTATTGGAGTCCTTGAGGTGTAACTTCGAGGATGTGTGCTTTGATGAAAAAGGACGAAATTCATTCCAATTATAGTTATTAAACAGCAGCAAATTGTCATCAATCGACAAAAGCAGTTTTGCTACCCATAAAGTTGATCAACAGGAAGGCTTCCGGCCTAGAAAAGCGGATATAAATCAAATGTTTACACTGTGAACGATCTTGGAAAGGACCGACGGGTGCCAAGTCGATATCGATAACCGTTGCTGCTGCATTAAACAGCCTTTACCGCACCTGAACCTGGAATCCGGAAAACTTGTCCGGTTGTCTTGTGTATATCATGTCGTTTTGTTTGAAACAAGCTCCGATTCATATCCAACATGCAACGGATTTGAACATGCGAATATCCTGTCGCATGTTTTCTTCAGTCTCGTGCTAGAACAGAGAGCGACGGGAGCTATCAACACAAAAACTAATATCCTCTCCCTGTGTGAAACTCTTACAGTGGTTACGATGTTACGAATGAGGCCGAAGGAGTTGTCCTTAAGATCAATGAAATTCATAACATACATTGACCAGAATCTCACTGTCGACATTGGCAGCTTTGATGTTGTATAGGACTTTATTTACCTCCACAAATGAGAGTATGTGTCTTTGAAAACACATTTTTCCAGACTTGCTCTTTGGAGCTTCAAGCTGGAGATAAGGTATAACCATGAATTCCATGAGTTGTATAAAGATGTGCACGGTCCCAACTACTTAGTTCGAAAAGTGGGGGAATGTCAGATCTCCGGTTTAAGGACCAAGTGATCGCAAGCTCGGTATTGCCAACTGGAGAGATAGAAATCAGTGGGAAATAGCACCAAGCGATCGCCGTAGTCGTGGTGGTAAGTGCGTAGGACTACCACGCAATGCTGCCCGGGCTCAACTCCTGGCCGGGTCTAACACCTAAAAGAGTTTTTTCACGGTACCACCTCTTTCGAATGCCTGACAAGCATCAAAGAGTATCATTTGTCACGATTGAGCTTCTCAACTCGCCGTTCGGAGTCGGCAAAAAACTGTAGGTCCCTTCCATTCGTGCAAAAACATAACACGCACACACAAATGGTTGCGAGAAGCAGGCCCTGGTTCACCTCGAGCTGTAACGCCAACTAAGTAAGTAAGATCGCAAGCTGGGTATTGCCAACTGGCAAGATAGAAAGCAGTGGGAAATAGCATGACATCATTAAAGTGCATTTATTTCCCACTTAAGGTGAAGTTATTTCTCATGTGTAGCAATTGCTCGTGAAGTTATTTCCCTGCACCAACCAAAACGAGGTTACCTGGGGTTTTTTTTTAACCGATGACAATTGCTATTCTTCCTCTAGCTCAACTTTGAGCAAAGACCTGTATTTTCTATACTCATCCAAAAAGATGCCATTTCCCAGAGCCTTCTACCTATCATATGGCCCCAATACTTAACAAGTCAGTGTACCTACATACCATCACCGCATATCCATATACCCACCACCCAGTGAGCGCAAACATATTTTTCCTGTTATCAACATTTTCCCGTTAATTACATCCCATCAACAGCTAATTGCGCCATCATTGCACTGACATTTGTCGCTGTCACCTGTGGCAAAATGGATAGACAAGGATACCAGCCCACAACAACAAAAAAAAAAAAAACAGCTTCCACTTCCACATCAACATCCTCTCAACAAAAACTCGAAATTAACACGTATTATCGTTGATATTGAACCCACACCGCCATAAAAATTGAAAAATCACACCAAAAAAACTTTCTTCCGCCAGTTGACATCTGCACACGCACATACACCCACACACATATAAATATCCTCCACTATACTCTGCAATTGATTGATCGATTTATGTGTGAAACAATTTTCTGTTTTTTTTTTTTGCTATGCTGCAACACGGATAGCAAAAAAAAAAACAAATCAACCCTAGACTGAGAAACCTCCACCTGACACCTCATAGAGAGAGAGACTAGAGCAAGGATGAAAAGGAATACCAATACAAAAGAAAAACGCAACTGGAGTCTGGAAAATTGTTTAATGGGTCTGATCTGATGGGTTAATGGATAACTTGTGTAATCTCTGATTATTTCAAATAACTTTCCACCCATCCCGCCCCTTTCCACTCTTCTCGCTTACTATCTAGATCTAGATTTGTGATTCCTGGCGCTGTTTTTTGTCAATCGAAATCGATGTAGGGCAAGCGGGAAGCTAAGCAGCAAAAAAAAAAAGAAACGAAGGAAATGTCATCGTAAAAAAAACCAGTACATTGAAACTGTTGGACATTGATAAAGGAGCCGAGCCAATGAATCACTTCGGTACTCCCATCCTTCAAGGATTTGTGATTTGTGCGAAAGATTTTCGGATCCTTGTGGAGGTAATTGAAATTTATCTAAGTCGACGAAAACGACAACAACGACGGACGGAGACTACGACTGCGACGACGATGATGATGATGATGATGATGATGATGATGATGACGACGACGACGACGAGGACGACGGTGACGATGAAAAAGAAGAAGAAGAAGACAGATGTGGGTGTCAGAGTGTGAGTAAGGTGACTTGCTTCCGAGGTGACTTGCTGGATAACACTCGTGTATACGACAAGCTAATATCCAATGGATTTAAAGGATAATACATACTAACCACAATTTGGCTGAATGGCAAAGGCTGACGACTGCTGTCTGACTGGGTGTGTTCTCAGTTGAATCGAAAGATTGATGGGATTTTAATTATTTGATGCGATTGAGCTCATTTTGGTGAACGGCACAAGTCTGAGTCCTGCCGAAGCAGCTCTAATGAAGTGGATTTTTATCAAGAGGATTTACATTCAATGAATGGATAAACTTTGTCATTGTCGGACAGATGTACACATTGAGAAGAAAGTTGATGTAATGAATAATTATAATGAACAATAAGAAGGACATGGAAATGGTGTCCTTATTGATACGTTGGAAAGTTTTCTTAAATGAATATACCTACTGGAGCTTGTAACCAAACGCAGTCCAAAGAGCATATTTCATACGAATCGTAGTGTACCATAACGTAACGTGCATTACGTGGTGTAACGTAACGTAACATAATAAAACTTTTCTCAGCAATTTCCTGACTGAAAAGTACCTCGTACCGATAAATCTCCGCTATCACAATGCATCTTCAATTTAACCCGTTTAACACGGCAGCTAATGACAAAAACGCCGGTCAATGATGTCGCACATGACACACCATTAGATACGTCAAATGTTACATAATCCCAATCGCCACCATTCACCTCTTACACCAACGCCCAACCTCTAGCTCAGATGACGGGTGACAAATGACTCAATTATGTATCTACAGCAGTCTTACAACCATACACCTAGAAACAGTATGTCGTCGATGGTCCACATGCTCCTCACCTCTCGAATGGGACACACTCCGGCTGTTACTACTGTCTTCGTCGAGGACGTCATTCGGTATGGCAACAATGCCTCACATTATTGAATCTAATTTACGCGAAAGATAGTGTGGTGGAGGAGCACTGAAGAGCACCAGGCAGGAAGACAAGTGGTACAGGTAATGAAGTGTCAAGCAGAATAAAGATGCACGCATTCCTCTTGAGCGATGTTTCAGTGGCTTCACCATGTCGCCATGTCGCGCCGGAGGAGAATGAAGATGAAGAAAAACTGTGTCCTGTCTTCCTCGGAGGAAAATTAATAGCCCGGCATTCCTTTTGTAAACTGAAGAATTTCCATGCCTGGAATGGTATTATAATGGAAAATCGTATAGGCGTAAATGTTGGGAGTGACTTGGGTGGGTTAAAGTTTGTTAAAGCCGTTTTCGTGGAATCGATTAAAATATTCCTTAGATTCGATTAGGAAATTTCGATTTCACTGTCAAGGACTTGCAAATAATTTTAAGTTTTTCAAAAGTCCTCTGGTACGATTATACAAGTGGTAATAGCAGTTTACTTTAAGTTGTACATTTAAAGATAGATAGTCGTGATTTAGAAATGCGAGGATACCGATACCAGGGCTTAAAGTGGGAAATTAAAGGTATATACGGTGTGATACCGATTAACCGGGGTCCAATTCACCGGTAAGCCCAATCAATCGGGAAGCTTTAAAAAACTTTGCATTCCTATTGAAATTCGATTAACCGGGAAAGACTCTATTATCCGTGTTGCAAGCAAAAATTTAGTTCAGAAGAAAAACGAAACACTCGTGTTACATGTCCAATCGTGAAGATTTTTCACACATTATTGATGTAAATGATTTGTTTAGCATGTTAAATCTTGTTTGCGTTCGCACATGTACATGTACATTTTATGAATTGTTATTTATTTTTAGTTTTTCCTAACGAACTTTACCTATTTTCTTCAGTTCTTATTTTATGGTTTTATAATAAATTATTTTTTGTAAAGTTTCGGTTACTTTTGCTTCAGAGGAAAAACATTCGTTCATCCAGGATCTTCGGTTTTCAGTGATGAGCTCGGTCCTGACCATCCCGGTTAATCGGTATCAGACTGTATTTATTAGGCACGCGCCTCAGATACCTGGGCATCATAGTCGATTCCAAACTAAATTGGAAACGGAATAGAAAGAATGAAAAGAAGACTCAATGCATTCTACGCCTGCAAGAATACATTCGGGAAGAAATGGGGGCAACAACCGCACATATATAGTACACTGGCTGTACACAGCGATTGTAAGACCAATGCTCACCTATAGCCTATAGGTCAATAATCTGGTGAGGTGCGACTAACATCAAATCCTACCTTAGAAATCTGAATAAGGTACAAAGAATAGCCTGTCAGTGTCTAGGTATAACAGGTGTGCTCAAATCCATTCCGCAACTTGGACTAGAAACGCATGTGTGCCTCCCACGGCAGCCAAAGGAGGCCCCGTTTGTCTGGACTCACGGTCATATTGGACATTTTCAATCAAAAAGGACTCATGTCCTGCATGGATTACGAGAAGCACCAGCTTGACTTCACCAGATACTTCAAGGTCTCCATACCAGACAAACAGAACTGAAAGAACTCCGACAATGCCATCATCGGAATATCCATCTTTCCAGACGGATCAAAAATCGACTAAGGTACCGGAGCAGGTGTCTTCTCGGAAGAACTTTGCATAAACCAGTCTTACCAACTAGCTGACTATTGTAGCATCTTCCAATCAGAGATATATGCTATTAAGAAAGCAGCAAAAATTATCCTAGCAAGGAAACTACCCGCAACGGAAATCACCATTTGCATGGACAGCCAAGTCGCACTTGAAGCACTGGACTTCACTTCCGTAAACTCAAAATGCGTAAAGGAGTGCCTTTTGGCACTTAGAGCGATAAAACACCATACAGATCTACTGGACATGCGGGTATAGAAGGGAACGAAACAGCAGACGGACTAGATATAACACTAACTGACAGTGACAGACGGGTCTTACCGGCTTTCAACACCACTAATTTAGCCGAAGACCCATGGCGCAACGCTAGCGATTGTAACAAAACCCGCAACCTGCGGGGTGGCCCGCAGTCGACCAGAAAAGAACAATACCGCTACATTCTGTGAAAAGAGGCCAAATCCATGTACCTACTCGTCATTGGAAATATACCATGGAGCGTCTATTATCGTTCTTAATATTTTTGATTGCTGTCTTTGGATGATGTTAATATTTGATTTCCTCGGAGTTCCCCACAGCTGAAGTCCAAATGTCCATATTGGTTTAGTAATCGTCTTGTAGATAAGCAGTTTGTTGTCTATAGGTAGCACCGAGTTTCTTCCCAACAGGCAAAATAGTTGTCTAGGTTTGTCCTTGATTTAATTACGTTTTGTGAGCATATGTTGTTTCCAAGTTAACTTTTGGTCTATGTGCATTCCCAGATACTAAGCCTTCTTCCCTAAAGTTACTGTCTTGTCGTTAAGTTTAGTAGTTGGAGGATTTGTTATTTTTCTTGTGATGTATGGATGAAGATGAAATAGTATCTGTAGCACAGCTTTTATGTCACTGCCCGGCTCTTCAAGAATGGTGCCTATCTTGTATGGGAGCACGGTTCTTCGACTGCCTAGATGACCTGGCTAAGAATCCGCTCACATACCTAAAGAGATTTCTTAAAAGATCGAAATGGTTTTGTTAAATGCACATGTTTAGACAAACACAACTAGGGTATTCACAATGGACTTTTACGACCTCTGGGTGAAATTACATTTACTGCAAACGACCCTCCTAACCTAACCTAACGTAAAGGTATTTATTGAAATTTAAAGCTTCTACAGTAGTCGGAGGTTAGCAGCGTAGAGCTCAACTTCTAATTTAGTCTTTGCTGTAAATTCACAGTGTCCAACGTGTTGCGTTGGTACAGATGAGTCTCGAAAGAGTGACAGGCCCGTTGGAAGTTAGAAGACAGATCCAAAGATAATAAAATAGTTCTTAAAGCTCTTTGTTATGTTAATAATATAATCTCCTTTCTGCAGCTCTAGTATATTGCACGATTGGCCACGTAAGAGTGGTAGTAGGTAGACATATAAGTTAGCAAAAGAAGTCGCGCGACAACTTACCGAATTCCTTACACAACACAATAGAAGGTGAAAAAATCTGAAGCTGCAGCCCTTAATTTCCGCCTTGAACTGACCTGTCCTCTCCAGTAGCGAAACAGAAGGATATTCCCAAAGTGGAACTGCAGCGAATTCGTAAAAAAGCAAGCAAAAATATATCGACACCCTAGTTGGGGTATTGACAGGACACTGTGCAATAGGCAGACATGCTAGCAGATTGTCAATCCTCCACTTCAAATTTGGATGTCAAATCAAAAGGAATATTGGAACCGAGTTCGTAATAAAAATAAAAATATTTGACCTCAGCAGTCATAGGTAGAACCAAGCCTAGCTTCCCGCAACCATTTGTGTGTGCGCGTTATATTTTTGCACGAATGGAAAGAACCTACAGTTTTCTGCAAACGGCGAGTTGGGAAGCTTTACATGACAAATGATACTCTTGAATGCGGCAGGACTCGAACCCAAGACCGCTGGTTAAGTAGTCCGACGCACTAGCCACTTGCGCTACGGTGCCCACTAGTTGTGCTAACAATGAGGGTGCCTTTGGCAGTAGTATGGGGGCCCCATAAAAGTAGCTGTTCTGACAAAAAATGCCAATTTAGCTTTTTTCATAGATCCTACGTCATCTTAGTAAAGACCACTTCTTTTGTAGAGTCATCCATATCACCCCGTAACACATTAACATATCAGTTAATCGCCCTAAAATGCCCATCCTAATGCCTGTTGGTTGGTTGCGTCCATTCCCAAATGCCTAGCTATTTATGTAGGTTCTGAAAATCAAGCCGCATAAGTCACCGTCCCAAAAGCTATATTCGAGTACAATGCAGATGCAGTTTAGAAAGACCGAAAGTGATTAAACCCATGCCACTTGCATTATCCTGTCACATTGTATGCGTTCAAATGCAAATCGATTTCCGCTACTAGGACTCTCCCTTCAAATTCATGTTAGACACATGCAGTCCACCCTTATAGGCTCCACCTCATGCATTAAACTGACTTTTCAAAAAAAAAACGTTCACTATGGGACTGTAAGAGCGCCGCATTCAGTATTCAAAGGGTTGCTCATGCGATGACAGGCACAATATCCCCGTATCCTGCTGCTCTCGTTTCAGGAGTTGGTATTTTTTTATTTTGTAAATTCCCATATCACTTGATCCTACTCTCCACCACCCACTTTCCAATGTGGCTATAAAAAAAAGCAAAAAAAAAAAATACAGACACACACAACAGATTGGAATCTAATCTCCGAGCGTTTGTTGTTCCATTTACTGAACCACCCGAAGGATTTTCTCTGTTTTTCATGTTTTTTTCATGCTTTTGTGTTCGCTTTTGCTCAACATTGACATTGGCGGTTGGGTGGTTAAAGGATTTTCAAAAAAAGGAAGATGAAGGTTCTCCCACTCCATTTGTTTACTCGCAGAAGGTACGTTTCGTACTTGTACGCTTACGATTGGATTTGCCGCGTCCTTTTTCCAGCAGTCGACTGCTACTACTTCGTCTTTACAATGAGGAGAGAGTGGTCCTCAAAGGACACGTGAATGTGGGAGATACGAGACACAAATCGAAATCGAAACACTAAACATCAAAGATGAGGAAGAAGTGAAATAATAACAACAACAACTCTAGGAAAATAAAGAAGCGAAACAGTCGGAAGGATTCGATTCCGAGAAAAGTACCACTGAAAGGATAATCGAATATTTTTTTTTTCCAGTTTTAGTGGTTCGCAACTTTGTAACCATCATCGTCATCATGGTTGTAGCACCCGTATCACTGGTGAGGCGGTCTGCCTCTGAATCTGCCCCTCGTCCTGCCGCATCACATCTCACATGTCCTTTTGTTATTTTCAATTGTGAACTTAAGATTCATTTTTGTTGGTTTCTCGATGCTCGTTGCCTGTGCCTCAACAATTCTTGTTCCGTGGTGTTGGCTTTCTTTATTATTAAACGCTGTTGATAGTAGAGAAGAGCATTTGAAAAACGAGGCTGCATCAGGAGGAGGAGACGAATGTGCGAGTATTCGGAGGGCGGTGTAGACATGGCAGCATATGTTTAGGGAACCGTCTGGGTTGATTTTTTGTTTTTGCTATAATATTTCTTTTTTCAGTTAGTTGATTTGGGTGGGTGCTTTGAAGGACAGGATTAAATGGTCACTGAACGTAGAAACGAAGGAGATCCGTTTGAAGGACTTTTTACATTTAATTGATTGTGTTTACTTTTGGGGCAAATTGTTTGCTTAATTTATATGGTTAGAGTTTTTTTTTTTTTTTTTTTGTTAATCTGATGAACGAAGTGTGCGTGGAGCAGAAGTGAGATAGGAAAGTGAAATCTTCGGGTGAAGGTTGGAGCACGAGTATGTGCTGCTACGTTATAGAAAGTCAAGTTGTCTGGTTGTTATGGCTGCGGGTATTTATCGCTGAACTGGAAAACACGAATAACGACAAAGGCAGAAGTACCGAGCGGTGAACTTTACTTTAGGTGGCGCTACAGCTCGGGGTGAACCTGGGCCTGCTCCTCGTAACAATTAATGTGTGCGTGTTATATTTTTGCACGATTGGAAGGGACCTCCAGTTTGTGCCGACTCCGAACGGCGAGTTGAGAAGTTCGTTGACAAATGATACGCTTGAATGCCTGTCAGACATTCGAAAGAGGTGGCTCCGTGAAAAAATGTTTAGTGATTGAACCCGGGCAGCATTGCATAGTAGTCCAACGCACTTACCACTGCACCACGGTGCCGACCGAGCGTTGAACTAGCAAGAGGAATAGACGGCTAGGGTAGGTTTCTATCCAGTGACTCTTCTGTGACTTGCTAAGCTAATGATATCCCGCTTCTTTATGACAAGCTTTAGTAATTAAGATTCAAATCAGCTTCTACTTTCTAAAAAAGCAAGACCCATCTACAAAAGAACGATGTTAAGTACTAATTTGCTCTCAGCCATCAACTAGTATGCGACACTAGTTCCAACTCCTTTCATCTTCTCTGACAGCCAGGTAACAGCCAGGTAACGACTCATCACCGATGGCATCTTAAGACCCTAATGGTGTTCTTGGATTTTTCAACGGCAATTCGGTCATCCTGAACTTTATACCCCTCACAAGGCTGATCTGGGTAACGAGTATCTTGCAACCCTTTTATCGCTTCAGAGTCCTCCTGCCGCATTTCAGCAGAGGCGTTATCAAAACAATATTTGGCCCAACACTCTTGGCGGTACCAGGATGTCTTGGCTTACTCCAGCGAAATCGAAGTTTCGATTGAATTTGAACAGAAACCCCAGAAAAATTATGAGCGGAGTATCAGTGGACACTTCTCTCGACTTTTTTCGTCCATCAACTTCCCCCATTTAAACCTCCAAGAGATTAAAAATGTTCACAGTTATAAGAACAGATCCAAGAGGACGATCGGAAATGCCCAAGAAAAGCTAAACTAAGCAACAAAAGTCCACATAAAGCCAAAGCTCGAATGATGTATTTACCATCGCTTTCCGAAAGAGGAGGAAATAGAAAGAAGGTCCACATTTACATATATCCTCGTACTGCATCCCTTTTTCTGGTAAAATCCACCTTTGAAAACTTGTGTCCCTTCACTTGAATACAAAACATTTCCGATTGAATGAACACAAACACACCAGCAGCGCATAGAGAACCCCTAAAGCAGACAACAATATGAGTGTATGTGGCAGGGGTGCCCGAAAAGCATTTCCTAGGGAAAGGATTTCCTTCAGCTTTTACGTATACACAATACACATTTTCTCTTATTTATTCTTTTCCTTGAGAGCACGACGCTCAACATATCCTGTTTATCCTGCCATTTATAATCCTAACATTTTGTGAATATGCAACTGATGGGGATCAGGTGTATTGTTGTACACGCCTACTTACCACACACGGAGCTTCTCATTCTTCCACAGGACTCTAGTACAATGTGCATCCGTTTTCTCAGTACCCAAAGGAAAGCGAATCCTTTGTAAGGCTTTGAATCCTTTTCTATTCTTTGCAAATAGTGTATTTTCTATTTTACCACACAGGCACACGCACACACATGCAACTAGAAGACATAATAGAAAAGATCTGGAGCGGAAGAGGGCGCAGGGGCATCCTCGAATGACAAGCATAGTTTCAGATTAAAATTGTTTGAAAGTTTTCTCAAGGAGTTTTGTCTGTGTGCGGTGGCGGTAGATAGAAGTCGAAGCCAAAGTCAAAGTCGAAGTCTGAGTTGGAGTGGAGTTTGAATTTTTGCGGTATTCCACTTGGCTGGGCTGGGATTGTTCCAGTGTGCTATATGTGTGCGGTAAACAGTCGTAGATGGCAGCTGTTGCACACCAAAGTCATTTGTGTTAGTGGTTCGAATACGGGTATCTGTGCTGATGATGATTACTCGTACAATGGATGCTATGGATGCACTAGAAAATTCCACTCCCCCCTCTGCCATTAGGTAAAATCCAAGCGTCTGCTCCTAAGTCCTTTCAATTCTTTTCTAATGAGCCTAGTTTTTTTTTTTGCAAGTGATAGGCTTTCTCTTTTTTCTTTCTACTTACTAAGGGTAGAAACAGGAAGTGGCACTCGTACACTATCAGTGATATTAATTTCAAAGAGTTTGCTAACGTAAGTTTTATTCTTTATTTTCCTTCGAGTGGAATTCAACTAATTGGATAGTTAAGTGAAGTGGAAAAGTTACGGTCTTCTTTCGTCGAGGAGTGTGTTGAATTTTATAGCGAAGCGGGTGTACGCACTTAAGTGGGAAGGAGGAAAACTTTTCGCTAACTGCGAAATGCTCAGAATTTTTCAGTGGGTTACACTATAATACACAGGGTGCTGTAGGAATAAATTTAAACGCTTACAGGCAATTAGGTCTTTGAAGTTGGGGCTTCTGTTGGGGGTCTGTGTCGAGCTTTGTTTATAATTTCAATTAGCGGACAGCAGATACAAGGAGATGTAAGTTTAACAATTTTAATATGGCAGCAATAGGTTTTGGATTTCATCTGAAAATGACGTTTGTGAAGAACTTGACACCAATCTGTTGTGTCAATGTCGAACTAAACTCATTTTAATAGTTGTCATTTTATTGATGAGGTAATGGTTCACATTTTTAGATGAAAACTAAGTATTTAAGATTTTTACGCGGATTCAACCGAGAAAACTGCAAGTGCCGAGATAAAACTTCGCCCCCGAATTTTCGAAATACAGTCGAACTTCGATAACTCGAATATTTGACAATTCGAATAAAATTGGTTGGCAATAGCGCCAAGACTTAAATTTACATGTAATTTTTATTTGATAACTCGAACTTCTATAACTCGAATGTCTCAATAACTCGAAGAGATTATTTGGTATCACCTTCGATAATTCGAAATCTGAAGGGGAATTTCCAAACTCTGCGTGCTTTTACATGTTCGTTTTACATATATTGCATCGCTTTCGGGGCACTGTGTTTGTATGCCTTATGACCTAGTATACATAGGAGTAGAAAATCGTGATTTCGTTATGTGTGAGTAAGAATGTTGTCAAATTTCTTGTTAGTAGGAGTAGAAAGTTGTTTATATAGGTACATAACAATATATGCATGTTAGTTACAACGGGACCTTACAAAGTCTACCAAATATTAGACTGCCATTTAATTGGCATTGCATTTTGAATAGCATTGCCAGTTTTTAAGTTTTTTTCTTGCTACCATAGCAATAATTTTAGCTGCTAGACGCATTACAATACTAGCTGACCCATGCTCACCTTGCCTCTCCCGCCTGCCATTAGTTTCTAATTTGCAGAACTTGACCTATTTCCCCAAGAACGTATTTAAATGCTTTTTTGGAAAGTTGAAATGATTTTTTGGAGCCGAAGTGTTAAAAAACATGTTCTTTAACTTTCTAATATACCAGGAAATTGGAGACTTATTTTGATACCCGTGAAAATTCGACTTAGAGGGATTCGACTTTAATGTCTCCACCGAGTGCAGATTCGAGATCATGATTAATGCGTTTATATACCTAGTCTAGTCATAAATACTGGTACAAAGAAAAACGTATGCAAAATGAAAACGCGCTGATATTTTTAAAAACAAATTTATACTTTTTTATTTGTCAAATCACTAGCTACAAGTTATGGAAGACTTCATTCGAAATGGCCGCCATTGGACTTAAAGCATGACATCGGACGCACTGGCCAATCATCAATCGAATTACGCAGCTCATTCATTGGAAAGTTGTCGACAGCGCGACAAGGGCTCGCTTTAAAGACTCAATATTTCGGTGATGAGTAGATCAGGCTATTCCCTCTAAAACGGACCACAAATTCTAATCCAAAGGGTTGAGGTCCGGACTACCAGCTAGCCAATCATCCGGTGTTGTTGTTGCTGTCGCCTTGTGGGCTGGAGCAGAATATTTTTGGAATGTCCAGTGCTTGTACGTGAACATCGTTTGCTTTACCGGCTTAACGACATCTTCCAAAACAGTGTTTTGGTAAGATATCACCTTTTTCCATATTACACTGGTGTAACTGGTGTATTTTGAGCATAGCTCAGCTCCAGTATAACGCAAAAGGATGATTTATACCTGAATCAGGGGCAAATCTACTAAATTCATGTACTTTTTTGATCTTCAATCTGATAAGCTATTATTGAGGTAGGGCTTGTATAATTATAATTTTCCTTACAGATATGCAGTTTTTTTTTTTTACTATTTTGTGTTACTATTTATGTATACTTCTGGCAATGCTGATAACCACCGCTGGCACTTTAGCCGTGTTCTTTTGGATTTGAGCAAGTGCTTGGATGTGACAAGAATAGTTTTGATAGAACACACTTTCTGCATAAGAAGTAAACACTTGTTTAGGTACCAAGTAATCGGTATTGGTTACCACCTGAAGCAAAAGAGACCATCTGACTCTGGGTTGAAGAGGAGCAGATAACGAAACAAATATATATTCTGAGAATGATCTTCAGTGGAAAAAGGTTGAGTCGGAGAAATGCAGAATTCTAGAACTCCAAAAAATACTGAGGTTTATCCAGGGACTCGTAGGCTACGAAAAAGCCATTGACCCCTGGTTGCTTTCACTGTTAGGTTAGGTAAGGTTATGGGGTGGCGGCTTAGCCTCACATAGACCAGTGTTGGTCCATAGTGATACCACAACTCCTCAGAGTAATCACTGTTATTATGCATAAAAAGTTCTTGGTATCAGTCTTCAGCTATCGATTTTTCATTAAACCCAAGATCTCTCTCAATCTATGTAGCTCTTTATTCTTCTGTGTAAGAGGTCCGTTTACACATATCTTACTTACTACTACTACTTACTTAACGGGCTCCCGACCCGCGAAGAGTCTCTGCCTGAGACACGGTAGCCTTCCACTCTCTTCGATCCCGGGCACGCTGCTTCCAGTTGTCTAGACCAAGAGCACTGGCATCCGCGGTAGCTTGGTCCTTAAAACGGAGGTTCGGTCTTCCTTGTCGTCTCGAACCTGGGGACTGTGATTCGAAGATCCTCTTTGCTGGAGCATTGTTGTCCATTCGCTCGATGTGGCCGAGCCAGTGTAGTCGACGTGTTTTGGCTTTTCGGACTACATCCACATCTTGGTACAGCTCATAGAGTTCGCTGTTATTTCGTCTCCTCCATTCGCCCTCCTCGCATACGGGACCGAAAATCCGACGCAGAATTTTTCTCTCAAAAGTATTGAAATCTGATCTGCTTATCCGTACAACACTCGGCTCCATACAGCAGAACTGGCAGGATCAATGTTTTGTAGAGCATGCATTTCGTCTTCCGAGTTAGGAGTTTTGAACCCATTTGTTTTGCCAAACCGAAGTAGCAGCGGTTTCCTAGGGTAAGTCTTCGTCAAATTTAGTGAGTGAGAATTTAGTCGGCAAAGAGTACGGACGCATAATGACTTGTTGTAAAGTTTGTAAATTAAAAATTGCAAGAGACTCTTGCAAAATAAGTTGCAGTGACTGTAATTCTCTTCTGCATGCGGATTGTGCTAAACTCAAACCCAAGGACGTGGAGCACATTATTAACAGCAAAAAATCTTGGACTTGTCACATCTGTATTCAGAGGAAATTTAACAATTCACGCAGATTGTCATCATCTTCGTCGTCCAGTGTGAGCGAGCTGAGCAAAAACAAAATCACTCTGGAGGGAATTCACAACCAGGTAGTCAAACTACAGCTGACTTTTGCTTCTACCGTTCAGTCCATCCAACTTATTCAAGAGCAACTGGCGGTCTTGGAGAAGTCCACTCAATTGCTGAATGAGTTAAAAAAAGAGAATGAACAGCTGAAGTCGCAACTGAGTGTAACAAATGAGAGGCTTGACCATGTCGAAATGCTGTGTCATGCTAACTATATCGAGTTGTGTGAAGTCCCGCAAACTGACAACGAAAATGTGCTGAACTCAGTGGTCAACATTATAAACGACGGTACTGGTGTTGCGCTGACTGATGATGATGTAGATCTTTGCTACAGAAAAAAGAGGAGAGGGAAAATTACTGGCTCTATTGTTGTTCAGCTACGCACCAGGAGAATTAAGGAGCAAATTCTAGCATCAGTGTATGCAAACAAAAAACCCATCGACTCAAATAAAATCTTCCCATCGACTCAGGGCAACATCTACATAAATGACTGGCTGACAACTAAGGCTAAACATCTCTTAAACGAGGCGAAGAAGGCGAAAGAGAAATCCAATTACCAATTTCTCTGGATGCGATATGGAAAAATTATGATGCGGCGTTCCACTGGTATGAAGATCAAATTTATTAAGAGCATCGATGATCTTAATCACTTGGATTAAGTCATTAATATTTTTATTATTGTCTTTAATTTGTTTCTATGTTAAATTCAAATGATTTTTTTGATCTTTTTACTAGTGACGAATGTAATGTAACTGCTAAGGGCTCTATATTTAGCTTGAATTTAAAAGATTTAAATATTTTTCACCTAAACATAAGAAGTATGAGAAAAAACTTCGATAATTTTTGTTGCCATTTGCAAAATTGTTTCTCGTGTTTACCTCAAATAATAGTTTTGTCAGAGATCTGGATTTTTAACCATGAGTTGTGTCATTATTCCTTACCGGGTTACACTCCTTATTCTAATTGCAATGAAAGCTACTCATCAGGTGGAATTGTTGTTTTTGTTGAAAATTCAATTGAAGTTACAGATGTTTATACGCCAGATGTTAAGAGTTCCGATTCTATTATATTAAAAATAGTAATTGATAAATTCATTTTGGATATTGTGTGCGTTTATCGATTGCAATCTGTCCTAAGGGAAATTTTTTTGGTCGATATTGAAAGTATACTATCTCGGGTAAGCAACCCCAATGCCTGTCTTATAGGTGATATTAATATTGATATATTAGGACTCCCATCGAGTAGCGATAGTTATGTTGTTCTTCTGTCTTCTTTGGGCTTTGAGTCGCTAATAAACTTACCAACCAGGGTTACCGAAACTTCTAAATCATGTATTGACCATATCTTTCTTAGAAATAAGAGCATTTCTAACTTCAAACCATTTTTATTAGAGTGGGATTTAACGGATCACTTTGCTATCGGTATCTCATTCTCTAATTTACTGAAGCACGACATAAACAAAAACTCGATCTTATATTCTTCTTACAGTGAACAAATCTATATGAAAACCAATTTTATTAAGCTTCACGAGTATCTTTGTAAATTAAACTGGATTGATGTATATTCTTGTAACTGTCCCTCTGTGGCTTTTCGTAAATTTTTGGATGTTTTAGTTGATTGTTTAGCTAAGTGTACATATACTAAGCGGAAACCAAATTTGACAAAAATTAGGCCGTGGATGACTAACTCTCTTTGTGAACTGATTAAATATAAGAATCTCTTTTATCGAAAAAACAAAATGCATTTAAATATACCCTGGGTAAAAAAACGCTATCAGCTTTTAAAAAGCAATATTCTTAAAGAAATTAGTAACCAGAAAGAAGCCTTTTACAAACATCAATTTAACGAAAGTAGATTTAATGCCAAAAGACAGTGGGGAATAGTGAATGATTTGTTAGGTAAAGGTTCAAGCGAGAATATAATTAAATCTCTAAAGCTATCTGATGGTAATATTACTTCCGATGAAAGAGAGATGAGCAACGGTTTGAATATATTCTTTAAAGACATATCTCGTAACTTTCAACCAGATGAAACACGCCTTCCCCCAGATTTTCTTTCAAATACTCAAATGTTATCATCTTTTTTCTTTAGTTCAGTTGATGAAGCTGAAGTAGCTAATATAATTTCGCATTTAAAACCAAAGCAGTCTTGTGGATATGATGGAATCAGTAGCTTGGTGGTAAAAAGAATATGCGGTGCAATAATTACCCCATTAACATATTTAATAAATTGGAGTTTTGAAACTGGAACTTTTCCTGATTGTCTCAAAACATCAATTATTGTACCCATACATAAAAAGGGTGATAAATGCGATCCAAATAACTATCGACCAATTTCTATTCTTTCAGTATTTTCTAAAATTTTTGAGAAATTAGTAACTGCTCGTATGCTTAAATATATTGAAAAATATAAGCTCATCAGCCCACTTCAATTTGGCTTTCGAAAAGGGAAGTCTACTGAAGATGCAATAGTATCCTTCTTAGAAAACATCTATGATGCAGTCGACAAAAATAAAAAAACCGCTGGTATGTTTCTTGACTTAACGAAAGCCTTTGATTTAGTCAATCATAACATTTTATTGAAGGTACTGTATAAGCTTGGCTTCCGAGATAATATTCTTAGTTGGCTTTCTTCGTATCTCTGTAACAGGAAGCAGCATGTTCGGATAAATTCAACTTTGAGCGAACCTCTTTTATGTACCGCAGCTGGGGTTCCACAAGGATCTGTTATTGGACCTCTACTGTTTGTAATTTATATAGATTCCATATTTACGCTTCCTCTAAATGGCAAAATTGTTGCCTTCGCTGATGACTTGGCTCTCTCTTATGCTGCCCTCAGCGTGAGTGACATAGAAAGGCAAATGAATATGGATCTTTCTTTGATGAATGGCTGGTTTCGGTATCATCAAATGGTTCTTAGCAATAAGTCCAAAGTTATGTCCTTTGCTCTTACAAATCAGAGCCCAATAAGTGGGATTACTCTACACGATTCTGGGTGTAATTTTTCTAACTGCGAGAGCAATTGCTTAGTTATTGACTCAGTTTCCGAATTTAAATACCTAGGTGTTACGCTGGACAGTAGACTAAGTTGGAAGCCGCACATAGAAATGGTAAAGAGAAGTGCTTACATTGGTTTGAATAAAATATACCATCTACGCAAGCTTGTTACATCTAAACTCTTATTAATTATTTACTATGCCTTGGTCAATTCACGTCTGGAGTACGGCATATCTTGCTGGGGTAATGCATTTGTTACTAACCTGCAACCGGTTATTATAGCTCAAAAGAAGATAGTAAGGACTATGCTGTTCAAACCTCGTTGGGAGCCTTCCCGTCCACTGTTTCAATTAGTCAGGATATTGCCACTGCAATATCTATATATATTCAAGGTGTTGAGGTTGTTCTATCTTCGAGGTGGTTATACCAACATAAGTAGAAATGAAGTGCATTTACTTCGTTCTTCTAACGCTATGATAGTGCCTAGAGTTAGAACGGAACATTGCCGTCGGTTTGCTACCAACATAGCACCTTTCATTTATAACAGATTGCCATCTGATGTACGCAATCAAGTTGCATCTAAGTCCAGATTCCTTGGATCTTTGAGAAATTGGTTACTCATTACATCTGACGTTGGGTTTTTAACACAAGTAATATCATAGAACCTCATTTCATTCTTTACTACGCCTTTTCATATCGCTATTGTTGTCTTCCTTTATAATGCGTCTCTTCTTCTTTTTGTGCGACTTTACATTTCTCATTTTCATATCTAACACTTGTCACTGGTTCTTCCAACCACAAAGTGTTCTTGTCCATATCTTTGTACCTTTTAAATCAGATTACTACTCATGGTTAATACTAATTAGTAAATAAATGGTAAATTAATGGATTTAAACTATGATAAACTTAATTTGAACTAAAGCTAATTAATTTGTTAACTATGTATTATTTTCTACCTTTATAAATGAATTACTGTACATTGAATTGGAAACGAATAAATACAAATACAAAATACAAATACAATCTCCACTAAGGTGCCATTCGTGGAGTTGATGTTTACTCCGAGGTAGGTCCTCCTCCTTAACCACTTCGAAGTTACTGTTGCCAACAGTGACGTTTTGTCCTAGGCGGTGGACTGATGTTTCTTTGTTTGTTGACAACATGTACTTGGTTTTGTCCCAATTCACTTCCATTCCAACTCGTTTCGCATGTTCTTCAATTGCCGTAAAAGCCTCTAACACGGCGCGCTGGGAGCGACCGATGATGTCAATGTCGTCCGCATTTCCTAGTAGCTGGACTGATTTGTGAAAAAAAAAACATATGTCTTACCGTGTTTATCTTTCCATCCACAAAACTACAGAACAAATCGCCTTATACAGTCCAATTATGATGTAGTTAAATTAAAACAAAATTCTCTTAGTTATTTTTTTTAATAAAATTCTTTAATATATTTTCTAAATTCTTCACTTCTTTTAGTTCTATGTACTCATAATCCCTATAATTAAGATTGCTTATGTCTCTAAAAATAAAATATTTTCTTAAACTAAATAACGAAATATAAATTCAAAAAAAAAAAAAACAAAACCAATAAACTTAAAAAAAAAATGGTTACATTTAAACAAATCCTCTCTTAATTGATATGGTTTTCCTTTTTTATTTTATTTGGTTTAGTTTAAATGTTCATTGGAAGTTGTTAGTTTTGTTTATGGACAGGAATGAAACTTTTTTTTTCGAACGAAGGCTGAGAAAATAGTTTACAATTATTTATTTTACTTTCTTTCTACTATTTTAATAATAGACACTTAAATATTTTGTTTTTTCCCGTTTTTTTTTTTTTTTTAATTTAATTATTTTCTATATATGTATAATATATATAGGTTTTATTTTATTTATATCTGCACTCTTATGATTGTTCTGCTGTCGGACAATTAATTAGAATATTTTTTTTTTGTTATGTTCTATATATAATTATGATTTATTTATTAACTGCGATGGACATACACTTAATTTTTTTTTGTTTAATATTTATTTGTGGGTAAAACTGATTATTGCGTGGTTAGGAGAAAATGTTAAATAAAAAAGAATCAGAGAAGTAATATTAGATTTTTTTTTTTTTAATATTAAACTCAACAAATCGAACTTCTATTCGCTCTGATAGAGAGTAGGATACATTTTTGTGCTCATTTTATATATCAATTGATTCTTATGTTAGAAATTCTTGTTTTTTTTGTTATCATTCAAATATTATTTTACAATTTGAGTACAATTGTTTTTTGTTTACTAATTCTATTTACATAGTACACAACCTAAAAGTGGTCAGGATTTCGCTTGGGCATTCGAATTTTAATTTACACGTTATTTGCAACCAATTTAGAATTTACTTTTGCTTATACATGAACATGGTATTTTTTTAAAGAAATATAATATCTAAATTGTTTTAATTTAATTCTACATATTCTATGTAGTATCTACTTGGGTTACATATTAAAATTATGGGTGTTCTTTTTTTCTGTCAATATCTAAACTATAAAAACAGTCTTAGTCAAGCCTTCAACAATTAATTTTTTTTATATATTATATACAATTAAATGTGTTTTTGGTTTATGTTCTTATGGGACTACAAAATGATTGAGAACAAGAGGATAAGGAATGAATGTAGGATCTTATCTGAGTGATATGTTAAATATTGATATTTTTATTAATTCAAAAATATAGAAAATTCTTTAAAAAATACTTTTTATAGCTGCCGATCGTTTGTGGTAAGGCTTCATACTGGGAAAAACGAGCTAACTTGACACTAGAAACATAATATAGTATGTAAGGGCCTGGTAAGTCTTTTCTGTTAGGGATGAAAAGAGCGATGAAATCTTAATCACCTGCACAGGAGAACAACTCCTTGCATTTGATTGTTTGGTTGCTGTTCATAGTCCGTACCAAGAGTGACGAAAAATTGCGTAATCATTAAATAAAAAAATCACTTTTCTAGCAACTTATGCCAAAATTCAATTCTTCTAAACATTTCAAAGAGTTGCTACCATCCATCGATTTGCAATTTAGGGTCTAATATTGAATGAACGTTTCTTGCAGACTTCATAAATTGAACGTCATAACGAAACGCAATTTAATCTCCACTGTGGTTATACAATGCCGACTTGACTGTTGATATTGTTCTTTTGATCAGCCGTAGGGTATGCAACTATTTAAAGAATCAAACGATTCCGAACTCATCATAAACACAAACCTATTGAGTTCACCACAATGCCCGCACGTATGCAATACTTTTCATGCCCGATGGTAGCATTCAGATACATATTTTTAGTTCTAATTTAAAAATTAATTTAAACGATTACGCGCATGTTCTCAGAGGTAGTTTAAGATCGGAGAAGTGCTTCCAAGCTCATTCTTTGCCGATGTCTTATCCCATGACATGGACGAGTAAATCACTTTTGGAATTGTATTTTGTGTGAAGAAAGAGCTTACAAGTTCCAAAACTTCCACATTTGTTTTTTGTTTGCATTTCACCCTAGTCGCAGTCAGTAAGTATAAAATCATTACTATTAATTTTCACAGCATAGGAGAATGTCCACGCTCCATGAAAATACATTCTTGGTGTACTCGGTGAGCAGCTCCGTTAACAGTGTAATAAAAAATTAAATTAAAGTCTTATTGAACTGATGGACGCTAATGATGAATTCTGGGCCTATAATGACCTTTGGTAGTCACCAGTTCGTATCATTGATTTGGTTCCACGTCCTAATTTTTAATGCCTTATGTAAAATGTTTCAATTATGTCCCAATTTGGAAGTCATTTTATTTGCACTAAATTGATTTTTTCAATATTCAATGATTTTTCAACTCAAACTGAACCATTCAATTTAGATGATGATAGACAAAACTCCCATCCACCTGTGAGGATAGGAATATCCAAGCTTTAGTCCAACAAGGCTGCTGGACCTGACGGTTTACCCGCAGAGCTATACTTGGTAGAGAGCATACACCAATTCGTCTCTAAGATCTGGTCAGATAAAAGTATGCCAGATGAATGGAATCTCGGCACCGTTTGCCCGATCCACAAGAAATGAGACCCCCTCAACTGTTCCAATTACAGAGGCATCAGTCTCCTCAACATCGCCTACAAGATCTTATCTGTCATATTGTGTGATCGCCTGAAACCTTTCGTCAACAACCTGACTAGCCCCTATCAGTGCGGTTTCAGGCCAAGAAAGTCCACCATAAACCAAATTTTCACATTTTGACAGATCCTGGAAAAAACCCAAGGAATCCAAATTGATACACACCAACTATTCATCGATTTCAAGGCCATCTATATATGACAGCATCTGGAGGGATGAACTGTATAGAGCTATAGAGCCATGTCTAGTTTTGACACCACTGCCAAACTCATCCGTCTGTGCAGTATGACGATGGAGAAAGCTCGCTGCTCCATCAAGGTCGGTTATAACCTCACGGAGACCTTCGATGTTAAAAAAAGGATTCAGAGAAAGTGACGCGCTGTCATGTGACTTCTTTGACATCATACTTGAAAGAATTGTTCGATACTCACAAGCCATCTTTCAAAAGTCCGTTCAACTACTCGCCTACGCCGACGACATTGATATCATTGGTAGAACACAGCGAGCTGTCCCCGGTGCGTTTGCAAGCATAGAAATGGAAGCGGGTATAATAGGTTTACCGGTAAACGATGGCAAAACAAAGTATATGCTGTCAACGAAAATGGACACTCAACATCGACGAATTTGACAGAACGTCACAATAGACAGCTACAACTTTGAGGTAGTAAAGGACTCTGTCCACCCCGCCTATGGTATACCATGAAAAATGACATCTCGCCGGAGATCAAACGAAGGATTTCTCTTACCAACCGCTGTTTCTTTGGGCTAAGAAGGCAATTGAGTATAGTAGAACCTTCTCCCTATCGACTAAGGAGACTCTATACAAGACCTTTATCATCCCAGTCCTGCTACATATATGGAGCTTAAGCCTTCTTGGTCGCTTCGAGAGAAAAATCCTTCGTAAGATATTCTGTCCCGTTTACGCTGACGAGTTTTGGAGGAGATTCAACAACGAACTGTACGAGTTGTACAGCGACTTCGATCTGATTTGAGTGACAATAAAACTGAGCCCAACTTGCATTGAGTGCGCAACTTCCCAAGGCTCTATCGCTGAAACTATTACTCCGATCGACTTGAAAATTTAGGATAATATTCTAGAGATGTTGTAGACATAAGACATAAGAAAAATTACATTTTTTTGTAGTAAAATTTGCAGCATGTGGAAATTTCTTACTCTCCTATTAGATCTCTCTTCTTTAACGAACTACGAAAAATTTTCGTACGGGAACAGAGTTTGACCGATTTCGGTAGAATTTCGTAGTTTTAACAGTTTTGTGGATTTTTTGAATGATTTTAGAAAAAATCAAATAGAGCTGTGTATTGATTTAACAAAAACTCGTATAAACGAGCTGTCGATAGAACCGTTATTTTTTAAAAAGCGTGAACGAAATGTTAAAAAGTGTTCGACGAAAGGGCTAAGGACCTCAAAAGTTTAAAATTCAGCTTTACTAGACCAGAGGTTCAGAATTTTGGATTTTCTGCCACAAAGCCATTTAAAAGAGTAAAACTTTTCTAACTTTTAAGTTCAACACATTCGATCCAAAAGCCCAGTCTGTTTTTAAGTGCGGATATTTTATCTCACTGTAAACGTGGTTATGGAAAATAGCGGCCAAATAAGCTAATTTCATTAACCATTGCTCATCATGCAATAGTTCAACAAGCGTACTTACGGATGCAGAAGTGGGCTGTTCGGCGAATATTATCTTAAGTTCGTTGCACAATTCAAATTACCTGGATAAAACTTTTCCTCTGGAATGCTATCTCACTTCCGTGTGTAGAAGACTTATTACTGTTTTTGACGAACGTTTTAGTTAATTTTCGAATGGAACTTGGAACCCCTTTGACCCGTCCACGGAACATCAGGGTTTGGGAAACGCTGACCTAGGCATAGACACACTTATTCAGCAAATGGGACGGAGATTTCAAAGTTTATCTGCCGTAGCTTCTGATTTTGGTTTCCCAATAGGACTTTCGTTACACGAAACCTTAAGCTCCACTGAAGACGCTGCCAGTCTAGCATTAAAATAGAAAGATGGTTTGGAAGCCGACTACATATGTATGTATATGTATAGTTGTGTTTAGCGATTGAAGGACCATATTATTGACATTGGCCTCAAGCCTGAAAAGTAAGCTTTTTACTCGTATTGTATTGTTTCCCTTCCTACATAGTAGTAAGTAGGATAATTTTATGCTTAAATGTATACATAATTTAAATTACACTTTGAAAGTTATTGTGTTGTTTCTCTTGCTAAAAAATAAGTCTTGGGGCGCAAAATTCAAATCTTGCCAGGGGAGCTCATGACCCTAGCTACGACACTGGCTGTGATTGATTGGCAGGCCCTCCAACGTACATTATTTTTTAAAATAAGAAAACAGAAAATCTGTATCCCCAATCAAAACCAGCTAATCTAAAATAAATAAATAAATAAATAAAAATAAAAAAAAAAAACCATAAAATGATTAATTTTAAGAAAAATGTATTTATTTTTCATTGGATTTGTATTTTTTTTTTTCAGTTTTCTTTTTTATGCAAATTTTGTATTTTTTCCCACTTAAAAACTAAATTAACAAACGAAATAATAAAATTATAATTCCTTTTTATAAATCCAACTTATAAGCAAACACATCTATATATTTAAAGAAGTATTTTTCTTTTCCTTTCGTAATTAATAAAAAAAAAAAAAAATCTAAAATATTTCCTTAAATTTATTACATCACATGTTTTTACAACTAAAAAATTATTAAAATTATACATATACACAAAAAATAATGAAAATTCAAAATAAATTAAGTACAATAATAAAAAACAAACGTTAGGAATAAATTATTTAATATTTTTTTTGGACATCCACATTCTAAGGATAATTATGAACTACTTAAGCTCTCACATTAACCATTATTATGTACATAGAGGAGGAATAGGAGAGACAGAGACAGAGAGAGAGAGAGAGAGAAAAAAAAAGGATGAAAAAAGGAAGAAGGATATTTACAAATCGCGCTGTTTTTAGTTTTTTTCTCATAAATATTCGAAGAAGGAACTGACTGCTGTTACATGCTATATGCTTACTGTGGCCTATATTTACAGGATCAACTGTGCGTTGATGATATACTCGGTATGTACATGTCCTTTTTCCAATTCTTCCTTAGTCTGTGTTTAAATATTTACAATGGGGAACGGCTGTCTCACGCCTTGGTAGTCGTATTACAGTTGACTATATCCGTGCTACTACTACAACCAGTTGTCGGTGTCATCGTCGTTGTTGTTTTTGTTGTTGATGATGGTTGTTGTGAGTCCATAGCTGCAGAGTTATTATTCGGACTACGATCAACATCCATGTCCTTCGGATTGGACGATGATGATGATGTCTGTGGGGGTTGTGGGGCTGGTTGCTGTGGTTGTTGTTTGTTCTGTCGACGATTCCATCCAAAATTTAGCGCCGCTGTAAGTTTGTTTTGACTACCGCCAATAGAAGCACCACCAACGCCCACTCCTCGTCCTATTGACGATGCTGGCGTGCTACTATGATGATGACTGTATCCTGAATCTGAGCCAAAACTAGAATCACCACCACCAGCACTGCCCCTCGAGTACAATTGATGATTGTGATGATGATGATGGGCTACTGCAGGATGATGATGATGATGGTGCGCTGCTCGGTAGGAACCCATTAGCCCGGCACTGGTGTAGTCCGGAGCAATGTATTCTGGATACGACAGTGGACCACCACCGACGACTGCCGTCGCATTGCGGCCAACTAGAGTCGGTTGCTGCAGCTGCTGTCGGGCACAGGTGTCATAGAGGTATCCCTCATGGAAGATGGGCTCCGCATAGCCGTAGGTCGGTTCAATGGGATCCACTGGAGGAACTATTCGTCGACGGTCAATGCTTCGTGGATTCGTTCTCGAGCGCATCGAACTCAACAAGTTGCTAGCGGCATAGTACGGCTGTGGATAGCGATTCGGATGGTTTACGATGTTTCGCTCACGAAAGATTGTCGCTACTGCCGACGCCGGATGATGCAGTTGATTGTTGATGCGATTGCGACGTTCGACTTCATTCTCCAGCGTATTGTAATACTGGGCACGATTGTTATTAATATTATTGTTGTTGTTGTTGTTACTTAGGGTATTGTTCAGACTATGATGATGGAAGTTGTTGTTGTTGTACGCCAGCGACATAAGATTATGACTCCTATTGTCGTACAGATGATTCTGTGTCATTGGGACCATCATATCGCCGGCCAATTGCTCGGAGCCAGCCGATGTATTAAACTCATCCATGCTGGAACTAGCCGCCGGTGGCTTGTGTCGATTCTTTCGGTTGTTATTCTGACGTCCCGTGGTGTGTCGCAGGACTCCCGAGAGTATTCCACCCGTTCGACTGCTGGGCGCGTTATTGTTCGCCGACGATGCTGAAGTTGAGGTGGTTGCCGATGGCACTGTGCTACCATCGTTGTGCGTGTTGGAGGAAGACGATGATGAGAGCAACGAGTTGCGTTCCTGTCCATTGCTGGGTTGTGACACACTGATGCGCTCGTGATATATAGTCGACACGGGTATCGTTGATGCTGTGTCTGAGATCGATTTGTTGAAGGATCTCTCACCGGGCAGTGAGAGTTCATCCTCGGCGAAATCATCGTCTGAATGTAGCGGCGGTTCAGACTCTCCGTCCGAGTCACGTCCGGGTCCGAGCTCCTCATAGACATTGTCATTGGAGCGATACGGATCGGGTCCAGGCGATGACGAGACCAGGAATGGTGGTGACCTAGTCATCGGATAACCGCTGGGATAGTGAATTCCCTTCGAATGGTGCAACATCTGTAAGCAGAACAAAAAAATGAAATTAGGTTGTAATGTGGTATACCTTAGGGATGATTTGATTATGCTCCTAAAAGAAGACGGAGATCTTCTGTCGAAAGACGCTCTGAATGCAAAGTCAATTCTTATTTCTGTGTAGGTATGTCATAAAGATGACTAAGTAGGTACTATAATGGAGCTGAAAAGGTTACCGCAAAACACCCAAAAAAGCCCCAAAAGGGGTAGTAAATCATATCTTTTCATCCACCCCTTGCTTGAAAACCAATTACCACTCTATCCGTCGTCGACGTCTTTTATCTCATAAACCATTCCTGTAAGGATACGACCACACCATGCACCATTCGGATATCGCATGCATAACTTCAAGTAGCGCACATAAAGGGAAAGAATGAGCGATAAAAACCTCACATTTCATCCTCAATTACTGTCACTTTTCGAATCATCTATGCATTCAAAGGATATTCACTCTTTTTTTTTGCTACTTATTCTTATTTTAATGGCCGAAGCCCTTTGTTTCCTTGTGTACACTCTGTGCACGTGTAAAGGAGGGATAAATCCTGCCTGCTGTCAGTTTGCTTTTTTTGTTTTTTACCAGTTACGAGTATTTGCCTATGTAAATGAACGGTTTAGAAGTAGTAGACCTGTTCGTTTTGTTTGTTTTCTTGTATCCTGTTAATCCTTTATTTTGGTGGAAAGTTTACATAAGGCCGACAATCTGCATGAGTGACTACGACCGATACATAATGTACCCGTATATAGCTTTATAAATTGAAATGATAAGGATTGTTTGGGCCGGGCGCCCTTCAAAGGTGGCGGATTCGAAAAAAGGACATCGTTATACTTTTAATTGTTATAGAATTTTTGGGGACGTTGTATGTATACCAGAAGCAGAAAATGTGTACAAACAAAAAAGTGGAAAGGACACACCAAATGCCAACTCACTTTATTTGCATTGTTATGCCATTTTAAATGAAAAATATGTCCGTTCGTCCTTGTTCTTTTTTTTTTTGCAAGGAATAGTCTTTTGAATATTAATGAGGTCCTTCTTACAAATGGTCGAGAAGAAAAAAGGAAGGGATTATAATAAATTTCCTTTTTTATATCCTTTTTTATTTTTTCTGCGTGTTTGCCATCACTGATGTGATTAATGTTGACCAATACAAAAGGAAGGAAGGAAGGATACTTAAAGAGGACCATAGAGTCCGAATGAGATAGTTTTAATTAAAGTGCATGTCTGATTAAAGAATTTTCTGATCATAACAGTCAATTAATGTGCCATATTTGAACTCTCCGTTCTCACCCATACGCAGGACTCTTATACACTCACAATGTAAGGAATATTATCGTAAATATTGCCAGGATATCGACATATGTTGACGTAGGTATTTGCTTTTGAATTTAACACACCCTCCGAATACAATACAGGATCATACGCAATGCAATCACCTAGACAGGAGGTCGGTTAACATTTAAATGTTATTTACCAGTTCATGCCCAGGATTGACTTTTTTTTTTGTCAACCCCTTTTACATATTTCCTGTTTGCTTTCCCCTTTCATGAAAAAAGAGAAGAGGATAAAAAAAAACCCGATTGCATTAACTGACAACATATTTTCGATACTGAGGAGCGCACACGACTCTGGCGATTAAGGATGATTAACGAGCTCGCTCTTATCCTTTTCCATGTACGAGTACAGTATACAATGTCAGTGTGGATTTTTTCCTTTTTTCGTTTCTTAATTCAATCAGATCTCTCAGAATGGGTAAATGTCAGCGAGAACCCCCTTCTATAAAATTATTTAAATTCAATCAAAACAAATCCTGTGAATGTTGTCAAACTCGATTTAATTGAATATCCTGTGATTTTTTTCTTTTTTTGAATTTTCTACTGCTGTCAAAGTGATTCTGCAATTTCTGTTGTGAGTGCAATTACTGTCGACTTGAAAATATGTAGAGAGCAGGAAGGGAAAAAAGGAAAGAAAAAACTTCGTTCCAATAATTGCATAAAGGATATATTTGACAGTTGCTACATCGCATCGCATCGCATCGTCTATATGTTAAGCTTGAATTGACATGACAAGTGGTACTTATATTTGGTATTTTTTTCAGAGTTTTTTATCGTCACTTTCATGAGGTCCTTGAAGGAGAGAAATTTTTACACTTTTCTACTGCAAGGATCAAGTGGATTTGTTGTTTCCCAAGATTTGTGCAGTTCTCGAGCAGGAGGTGGCAAGTAAAAATGTGAGAAAATTGGATATAAGAAAGGAGAAAAAAAAAGCTTTAAGGAGGTGTTAAGTAAACAGGAATCTGATAAATTTAGAGAAAAAAAAAAAAACTAGACAGACGAGACGGTAATCCATGAAGAAGGTTCATTTTGCTGAGCTTTGAGTTCTTTGTTCTGTGGAATACCTATGTTCCCGTTGATTGCATCGTAATTTGTCACAATTTAAGGATTTTTTCAATGAAGGTGGATTTATTTTTTAAAGGACACAAGAATGAAGGTTTTGAATTTAAAGGGGATATCTAGGTTAAATTAAATTGATCATTGCTAAAATGAACTTTAAAAGAGGGAACTAAATGGATTTCTTTCCTGCAGAATGACGAGGTAAAGATATTACTTATGTCCTTGAAAAATTAAAGGCAATCACATTATTTAAAGATCACTATCACTGAGTTCTGTGAGCCTGGAATATCACCATGAAAATGGAAACCATAGACATTTCGTCTTCACTAAGGTGTTTCCAGTAAGAATCGCGTTGCAATGTGCAACCGTGGAAATATTTTGATCCTTAAAACTCCGTTAACTCCGTAAATACTATAATGTACTTCCACAAAAAATTCAATGACATTCTATCTGCAGGATATATTGCTCATGCTTATATCAGCGTTTATTTGTCATATCCTTCCTCCTTCCTCGTGTAATGTGATATCTCTAACCTCTACCTATAAAATATCGTTCGCGTAAAAAGTCATCAAGAAACAAATACAAACAAAAATTGAATATCCCTTCATATAATTTGAAAGGAGAAATAAAGGGAAATGTGATTCCCATAAATCCAAACAAATAAACACAGCGGAAAAGACAGAAATAAAAATTAAATCAAAAGAAATGAGCCAGGACGAGAATAATAAAAATAATCATCAAATAATAATATTCTGTCATTGTTGTCGTGTATTTTTGTTCGTATCTCTCTTCTTTCAGTTTCCTTGAATTTTTTTTTATTTGTTCTATTTTATTATTTAAAGGGAGTAGACGAAGAAAACAAAAATACAAATGTATGGCAAGATACTCGCATATCAGGTTACTCTCAGAGAGGATCCTTTTTTTTTGTCTGCGAATTTTTAAGGTGGAACGGAGTAATGCAGTGACACACATGTTGTGACAGGACCTGTCCAAATGTTTTGATTTCCATTCGGTACATCTCAAATATCCTTACAAAATATAGATTGGATTAAACAATTAAACTTAATCTACACCGGAAATTGCTCCTCGGTTTCCCACAGACACAGCACAAGGATTATACCACAAAAACAATCCTTTGCAGACGCAAATGCTCGTAGGTTTATCCATCAAAAGAGCCCCACTCTTTGTATCTTGTATAAATAACCATTCTTCCTTTCGATTAAACTTCCAGCTACTACTCGTATCTAACAATCAGAGATAACCCATCCATCCAGTTATGTTTTCATTTTATATTTATATCCCGTTTCCACTCCAGCTAACATCCTACACACTCGATTAATAATTACAATTGCAATTAAATTCTTGTGGTCTTCTTGTACGAGTATAAATGTATAACGATAGGAATACACGTTGTATACTTCAAAAACGACAATTACTAGTAAAAGCTTTAAACCAACTAGATAACTCCTCCCACACACTGAACTCACCGATGACGAGTGAATAGTGGATAAATTGTGGGTGGCCGGATGTTTATCTTACTCCAGGTCATCATTGACCATAGTGATTTCTGTTTTTAGTGTGTCTCTGTGTATGTGTGTGTGTGATATTTTGTTAATTGAGTCCTTTTTCGGTTGATGTCTTTTCGGAATTTTCTGGCTTGCTCTCAAAACATGATAACATTGATTTTGAAGGAAATCTTCATGTATGTAGGTATGTGTGTTCGAATAGTTGAATGGAAAGGATATTTAAATTTATCTCGGACTTGAGACAATGAGTGTGAAAATATGATTGATATGCTTGGGTGTCCTTACTCGCACAGGGAGATGTATGAAACAAAGGTGTTTCTAGTAGTTTCTTAAGTTCATCATCATTTGGTTCGTAATGATCGCAGTGGATTAGCAGTGATCTTGCTTACCACCAGTATACTTGCTAGTGGGATTGAAACATATTTTCATTGCTCTACTGATCGTGCTTAAAATTGCGTCTAATAATCATGTATACCTATAGTGGTACATTACGACGATCGTAATGTCTCAAAGTGATCTTCAGCGTAGCCAGTGATTTTGCCAGATACTTTTACAATTGATCGTGATCTCAGCGACTCTAAGTGATCTTCTTAATTTATCAAGATATAAGGCTAAATTTGGCTATCCAAATCTTTTTCAGGCTCAGAATTGCCCGAAAGGATTTCAATATAAAAAAAGTGATCCTCCAACAACACCGTTTCTCTTTGAGGGTAATCAAATTTCAATTGTCTCAAACTTACCTCAACATTATGATGATGTCGCATTACCAACGGCCGATGTCCTAAATGTGCATCCGGATCTTCATATGTCACCGAATGTCCACCCGGCAGTCCACCGTTCATATGTGGACCACGTGTTGGTGTCTTGCAGGGTAAAAAGTTTTGAACTTTTCTTTTATTTCTGAAAAAAAGAAAAAGGAATCAAATTAAAATCAAGGATAAAAAAATATAGTCTTTCCCTATTTTTACATATTTTCTAAGAGAGAGAAAAAAATTCATAAATATTAGGTGCGAGTCCTGTGTGTTTCATGAATAAAGCAACGACAAACGGAGACAAATTTAATAAACTTTGTGTGAAATTTAATTTCAACTCTTGTGTCGCATTCTGTATGAATGAATGTATGCGTAGAGTCTGATTTATGCTATTTGCTCGCGATACATAATAGCAATAGCAAAAAAAAAAAAAAAATGTTCGCATTTTCTGCGTAATTTTCATTTGCATGGCATTTCTCGCATTTAGAATGGGAAATTATTATCATACGTACGACATGTGCGCGAAAAAAAGGAAATCCAAAATTCAATCTTTAAATGTGAATAAATATTTAAATTAGCAAAGCATTGACGGCAGCATAACCAACCCCCAAAGGATATTCAAATTGATTTCAAACACACACTCGCAGCACAGGACTTCCTATACCGACTGTTGACTGTCGACTACCAAAATGACACCCAGGAAAAAGTTCCAAAGACGAAAATACGGAAATTTTAATTAATTTGATTAAAATTCTTTAGGAAAGGAGAAAAAAAATTAGCGACGCCAATTTTAATAATTCAGTCAGGCAGTTCCATTGAATGCGGCTGAGAATGAGAAGCAAATTTTTCAAGGATATGTGCCATCACATCCAGCACGGTGTGATTGAATTCAATTTAATTATGTAGATAAAGGCGCGTTTAAGTACGTATATACTAGACAGCTTCTAGAGCCGCCACTTTTGTGTCTGATTCGGAAACGGAGGAAGGATCATGCAGGAGAATATTTTGTGTTGGGAACAAATTGGTGGCAACAAGCAATGTAGGAAGGACACGTTGTATAAGGTGAAAAATTGTACATTTAACAAATTAAAACAAAGCCGGCCAACTCGTTCGCTGAGGGTTCCATAATTTTTTTTTAAGGATTCTAACCCGCCAGTTGCGCAGGCCACCGCGACCTAAAAGATCTATTGTACCACAAAACCAGTTTAGGGAACCAGAAGAGGTTCAATTCCTTTGATGAAATTCAGGATCTCACATGGGGTTTCTCTGTGAAAATGTTGTCTCCAAAGTGCCACGCAGTCACATAAAATATGTTCCGCAGTTTCATCGTCTTTCATGCAGAGAAGACATTCAGTTTCCTAAATGAGACCTATTTTGTTTAGGTGTTAGAGATCCCACCAATCTCTTGATATAATTTCTACTGAGGAGTAGGTTATTTATGGATTTGTCTTGGAAGCCTGACGAATACCCTGGGTATTTTCCCAATAGGAGATACACATGTTTTTCTCCCAACCGGTAAAGGATTCAGAAGAACCTATCCTAGCCAGTTCGTCAGCTTTTTCGATTCCATCAATTTCCATGTTTCTATGGGAGAGATCTTGGAGAGTATTGAAGCAGTTCAGGACTGATATGGAGTCAATCAGGTTTGAGTCTAGTGCTTAAATATCCGTGAGTATATGGCTGAGGACACTTTTCATTCCTGATTCGAGGATGACGTTGGCGCACACTTGAATGGCATGAATTTTAACTTGAAATACACTGGGATTTTATCCCATTGGTATTGGTATTCTAGTGTTTGATTTAAATATACCAGCACCCACACCCCGGTGTCCACCTTCCATCCATCCGTATACCACTTGTTACCTTTTAGGTCTGAGGTAGGATTTTTATAGTTCCATGCTTTAAGGCTTGGGATCACTGTATCGAACCTCCTGCCGAAGCATAAAGTTTTAGGTAAGCACCTTTAATGTCCCTGATGTCGTGTCGAACCTGCTTGAAAACAGAGTACGACTGAAGCCGACAACCGCCACCGAAAAGTGACTCCTTCTTCCACACCGCCACTAATGAATCATTTTTGAATGCCTAATCTCGGTAATACAATATCTACCTGTTTCATATTTTAAAAAGCGAATCTCAATTTTTCCCAAGTCAAATCCATGAAAACTTATTCAGATTTATGGAAAATCCTCGCAAGAAATTTCCTTCGAATCTGAAAGCAGCCAACGCTCATTTGTTATAATAAATCAAAGACTGCGCGCTGGACTTGCTACTTCACATTTAGAATGGACAGCTCTCTGTGAAGTCTCTGGAAATCTCTATCGAACACTAAGGAAGATAAATCGATATCGAATAGCATTCTAGGTACATCATCTCCCACATCATGGTATACGCGTACGCTGCTCCACTCAAGAAGCACCAAGAAGAGATTTATATGCGAACCAAGTCTCTAACATTTTAATTCCTTGTTTGGCCATAAATCACTGAGAGTAAAATCAAACAAGTGCCATTCTTAATTTTCAATTTAAGGATAACATTTCTACTCCCCAAACTTCCCCCCAACCCCACCCGGGTAACGAAAACGATATTAAATAATAATAGACGATGGAATATGAAATTAACTCGTAAGTGAAATTGTTCGCTTTCGCTCATGTTCTACATGCAATTTATTATCCTTTTCTTCTTTTTCGGTGTATTCTTTTGACACACACACACACCCACACACCGGTGTGGAAGTGAAGCAGGATAAGGCGTAGGTGGAGGAGGTGGTGAATTTTAAATTATATTAAGTTATAACAAGAATGTTACAAAACGTTTTATCTTTCCTTAGACTGCGCCTTTTTTTTGGGAGTAGATGTAGGTACTCGTACGTACTCCTTGGGAGTTTCTTCCTTTCTTTTTTGTATTTTTTTGTGAACACCACGCGAGGTGCATGTTTTCCCATATCGAGTATGTGAGTATACTCGTATGCATGCTGAAGATTTTGCGATTTTCTTGAGATAGTGTGTACGGAGTACCTCGCCAGCAGAACGGAACGAAAATGTGTTAGAGAATATTAAACACAGGAAATACGAATGCCATGTACACTACCGCCAAAGCTGACAGTGTTCGTGTTTTGTTCCCTGATGAGCTGGTGGAGGAGGCACCGGCAACACACGGCAAAAGTTATCCTTGAAAGGTAAGCGGGGCACACAGTTTCGAATATGAATTTAATTAAAAATGCTTGAGATGCTTTTTTTTCATTTTGCAGGAGGAAAAGTATTTAAAAGGTTTCCCCAAAACACCAAAGGAGCTGAAGGTTTAAAGTGAATTTGAATATTTCGCATTCATGTGGGATGAATTATGAAATTAAGGAAGTTGTTAAGTTGAACGCAATAAAAAGGATATGAGTAGAAACAACGACTTAAACCGCCGTTAATTGTGAGTTCAAAAGTTCTGAAAAGGCCATCAAACCTGCGACTTCTACAAATTGCCCAACCATTTTTCAAAACAGACATCCAAAAGGAACATCCCCTTTGGTGGCAAAAATCCGCTTAAAATAAAATTCCCATATTAATTTCACAGGAATAAAAAGAAAAGTCATCAACTCCATCCACTAGAATTCATCATTTAATCATAACAAAGCGGTATTACACTTCATAACATACATTACACTTACAACGAAAACCGACACCCCGCAAGTGAATCCAGTCAAAGAGCGCCTCCAACATGGCAAGGCACATGTCGAAAATTTCATTTATACAACCGCCACGAATGAAGAGGCGAACATACGTTTCACATCCTCCCACAAGGAGTGCACCACATTTTTCATTACCAGCCTCAGCCGCCTTTGCCTGTCTTTTGGTTCACAGGAAGGAAACTTCTTCTTCTTCACATTCGCTATGTTATAAAATATTAAGATACAAAGACAATAATTGAACGTTACTTATAGCTGTAGGAAGAAGACTGTAAGAAGACATTTGCCCTCATATGCGCTTTTGGCGGCGCGGAAAGGACGAAAATGTGAAAAATTATGACAACGTATTCATAAATTGCTTAAGACAATGACTGTGTGTATGAAGAGGGGAAAATAAAGAGAACGTGATCCTCAGGCACTCCTCCCACTTTTCACTCGTCGGCGGTGGTGGTGGTGGTGGTGGGGCTCCGCAAGTCAAAAAGCTATTATGCGGCACACCATGTTAGTTGGTGGTTTTTTAAAAGGCTTCATGTTTAAGCATTCGCGATGAGGGTTTCTTCTTCTTCTTCTTTATGTGTGTGTTCTAACTCGCAGCAATAAACGGGTTAAAGACTCCGTGAAACTCCAACATAAGTCAAACACAATAGCTACGTCTTAGATTCTTAGATGCTGTTTTTCATTTTACTATAAAAATTGCCCATAAAAAAGTGCCTTCGCCAATCAATTCGAGACGTGTCAAACTGTGTATCTGCGAAATGAAAAAGTTATAAAAAAAAGCCTTTCATTTTATTACTCCCGACAGGATTTTCTGCAAGGAATTCAAGGAATTTCTACGCCCGCAAGTTTTTAATCTTTGCCCCTTTTTTTTTGGCATCCCAAGGCAAGATGTGTAAAGGTACGCTTTTTTTATGACTCGTCAACGGAATGCAGTAAAAAAAAAAATAGAATGAGGACCTCAACCCCCCAAAAAAGGACATCCGATGGTAAATCCGATTTTTGCCTTTTGGAATAATACATTTAAAAAATTAATGATCGACAAATCCCATCATTTTATCAAATATTTAAAAGGATATCCACCTCATCACTTGTTCATTTTCAGGGTATTGCCTAACCTTAAAAAAAGAAGAATATGAATCGAAAAGGCGAAGCAAGGAAAAAAAAATCAAGGATAATCGATTTTCATTTGAGGAATCAGCTGAATTTTGATGTTCGACTGTTCTCTTCCTTTTGATATTCTGCGTATCTTTGCACAATTTAATCCTTTCAAGGCATTGCCCACGGGGACGGAGCGGGCGGCAGGAGGGCTTGGGTGAGAATGTCCTTAATTCGATAAAGGCCAAAAGGAAAAAAAAGAAGATAAATGCCTTCTAGGGGTGATGGTGGTAATGCCTACAGAAGAACATGAAAAGTAGCTGCAAAAAAAAAAAGAAGAAGAGTGTTTTATTCTTTGTTGAAGCAGGAAGGATATTCCCTCAAGGGCATGATGAAGAATAAAAGGAAGCATCCGAAGGAGCGTTTATTTATTTATGTACATACGAGTGTGTGTGTGTGTAGTAGTTTCTTATGTTTTTTTTTTTATTTCCTAGTCTACTGCTTTTCAAAGGAAGGAAGACTTTTCTTTATTTTTTTTTTATCATCCGGCGCTATGTAAAGTTTCTTTATCCTTAGGGTGTTACAAGACAGCACACATTATTGATATGTAAAGTGATGTTATCACTTGTGATTGATGTTTGATGAAGGGGAATTGATTTTGTTTATTCTTTCTTGTGAATGATATAGTAGGTACTACTGCTAGTGCACATCGAATCCTTTTTGTGAACAAAGTTGCGGAAGTTTTTTTTATTTTTAACTTAAAGTAAAGATAGACACGTGCATTTTTATGATGAAGTCTTAAGCTGATCGATTAAGGAAATGGAATGGCACACAAAGGCGCATTTCTTTTGAAGAACTTCATTCCTCAAGTGGATTAATTTTATCTGATTCCCTGATGCATCCATCGACTTTTGTAGAGCTGTAGACAAGACACTGTATGCTTTCAGAGATTTTGAAGTCAATATATTTTGAGATTCTATCTTCCTATTCCAGGATCTTTTTAATTGTAATATATTTAAAGATTTTAAAGAGCCAACTATGAAGCCAAGGCAACATTTTGGTGTGGAAATTATTTATATAAAATTTAAAACAAAAGAAAATTAAATGCAATTCAGAAGAAATAATATTAGTCTCCTAATTTTTTAAAATAAATACTTTATTTAAAATCCCAAAAATGGATTTAAAAACCCCCAACTAATTTTTTTTATTTCTCCCTCACATGCCCATGCCCGTAACAAGTTAAATAGGATGCAATCTCGATTTTAAGTGCCTCTTAAATAATTTGTATATTCGGAATATCCGTTTATAAATATTTTTTTTTTTTTTTAAATTACTTTAATGCATTCACTCAGTATGCTTCCATTAATGAAGCAAAAATATTGTTTTTAAATTTAAAAAAAATATAATATTACATTATTTTTATGCCCACAGGAAATTTAAGTCGATATTACGCAATGAAAACCGCAAAGGATAATACATCCGATATTCACTCGTATTTTAACCAAGCCTGGATGAATGGATTTCACGCGAAGTATTTAAATTATATGTGTGTTAGTGAATACGCTTTACATTAAAATATAAAAAAATATATGTAAATAACGCTGACAATTAAAAATTCATTGAATAACAAGAAACTGTTGCGTTCCTACTAATTGTTGTATAAAATATCGGTGAAGAGAGAAAAAAACATTTTTTTTTCTGTTTCTACCCCACCGCGACTGTGATTACCTTGCTCGCCGCTGGCGCTGGTGTTATTTATTAATTAAAGAGAACAAGTTTTTAAAAATATTAATATACATACGTATGTTTATGTTTTTCATTATGTATCAATTTATAACAAAAAAAACCACACAATTAAAATCAAGAGAATCCTAATTGAGCGACATCATAATGAAATTAATAGGAAATGAGCTCAAGGATTAATTTTCGTTTGGGTAATGCAATCTGTATGGAGTGGTTAACAGTATTACATTGTTATGTGATAAAGGCACAATTTGTGTTCAAACCACCACTTTATGGGATGGTAGTGTTCCGAAAATTTCGAACATGTTCGCCTTATGAAAAAAAAAATCCGGTCAAGTGCAAGTTGTACTTGCGCAACAAGAGTTCCGTATAATAATTTGTGCATACATATGTAACAGGTTTACGAAGACATATGTTGATAGATTAATGACCACAAATGTAAGCAACTTGATAAAATTACCTCTCTGATGCCCTTTCTCATCTGCTCAGTAGAATAATTATATTCACACAAACAACAAATGAAGAATACAAGAAATTTACGAATGCGCAACATTAATTTTGAAATTTGTCACTCTCTCTCTCTCTGTTTGTACACAAATTCAATTGCTCCCACTGAGGTAAAAGGAGGATACTGTAAGTATAGAAAACTATCAAAATTCCTTAATGTTGATTAAAATCAATGGTTTAAATATAACCCCAATGCTGAATTTTGGAGCATATTTCTGGGGTCAACCATTCAATGTTTACTCTCACACATGCAAATTTTCCTATAAAATCCCTATAAAATCACAAGTCTAAGCCCGAAGCAAATTTTTGGGGCATATTTCTAGCAGCAACTATTAAATAATGTTTACTCTCACACATACAAATTTCCCTTCACGTATTCCCATTTATATGATTTGGATAGAGTTGCGTCACTTCAGGATAATGTAAACAGTTGGTAAGGTGAAATTACAAAAAAAAAAAAAAAAAAAAATAATAATAAAAAAAAAATGTGAATCGCAATGCAGTCCTGATAATTTTGGTTCAATCTATGCTTTATTCTCAATGTTTGTGATTTTATTCAGATTTTTCCGAGCGATATTTTTGGAGAAAATGTATGGGGACAGATTTTTTTTTTTGAAAAAGTGTTCAGAAAAAAGTAACGCAAAAAAATACACACGCACACACAAATGGTTGCGAGAAGCAGGCCCTGGTTCACCTCGAGCTGTAGCGCCAACTAAGTAATTTGACCCCCCGAAGTCGAAATTCCGCTTTTTAAGTTCTGGTCTGTGTTTGGGATAATAATTGCTACAACTGTTCCAAATTTCAATAGTCTAGGTCAAATAGTCTCTGAGGAAAACGCCTGTGACAGACGGACAGACAAACAGACAGACGTTTGTTTTTGGCTGCGAAACACTTAAAACATAAACTAATTTATTTGTTGAATTATCTGTGCTACAATGAATTGGGGAGCCGGTTCAACTCGGTTGTTAATAAAAAAATATTCAAATTAATGTTGCAAAGCAAATGACGCGCCGCTATCCAAAACATGATCCCACAACATCATTCGATGATCGATTACGAGTATCGATCGATAACCGTGCAACCGTTTAGGCTAAAGATGGTTGCAAAGTTATAAGACGCCTACGCCTACGAGTATGTCTGAGATACAAACATACGTACGAAATTATAATGAAAAGATGTCGGTATCAGGTGGATTTCGTTATAATTTATTGTTTTTATTTGAAAGCGATTAATACTTAGACGAAAAAAGTATCTCTGATGCGAGAAAAAGTATTTAACATGTTGAAAATCGTGTTTATCAATGTTTTACCACTGCAATTCATCACTAAGATAGAAGGTCTCCAATTCCATTCTAGAGAAGCTTTCGCTTTACATCTGTTTTGTTATATTCGTATCTTTTCATTTAACACAAGTTTGTATCTAACGATGCTTGTAAAGAAGACAAATAGTATGAAAAACAAAAGGCGTTGTTAGAGTTGTGAAATCATGAGGGCATGTTGTGTGTTCTCTCTGACAAAATGTCTCGAATTTCACACAAGACCAAAAGATAATCCTTCTCTAAGCTTTAAAACTTTCTGTTTAAATTTTAATGATAAAGCGAGGCGTTTTATTTAATTTATTTTAAATATCTCATCATTTCCGTATAGGGTAAATAAAATAAAGATTTATTGTTGTCAGGGCGATAAGGTGTGTAAGGTGTATGCTTGTGTGTCGTGTCTTGCTCTTGTGCAACATAAACAAAAAAACGAATGCCGGCTATCTTTGTTTTATTTCGGTCTTTGATTTACATCGGATTTGGATTAAGCCGGTCACAAGAAGAGGGTAATATTAAAATCTAATAAAATATGCAACAGGTTCAATTTTTCACAGTCTTGTAAGATATGTTAAGATAGATGCCCACATGCCTACACTGTGGCCATCATCATCATCATCTAAAGCTAAACTCTCCCATGGTAGTAATAATATTTTCTTTTTATCCCCCCCCCCCCCCCGCTCCCGCCGCCAAACGTACATAAGAAGATTAACAAAACTAGATAGCATAGATATCCGATTTAAATGTTAGTTTTTCTATTGTGATTTGCTATACGAGCATTTATAGGTACACACATGGAGAGTTTGAGATACTTTTTAGTTATTTGCTTTTCTCTACTTAAAATGTATCTTTTTGCTTATGTGAATGTGTGCTGGTTTTGTTATTTTTGTTTTGTCAAGTTTATTAGGTGTAACATGGGAGGGAAAATATAAAGATAATACTCGTAATAAAGTGAGGGATTTCAATCGAATTACTAATTGATATTCATTGATAATGATGGGCGATTGTTAAAGCGATTATCTGCGCTGCTAGTGTTTGTGTATTCGTGTTTTAACTACTTTATTGGGAAATTAAATACTTAATTTCCATTATAAGCAACGTTGTAGGTAGAGGTATTGGTGGATATTTTTTTTTCTGATTTAACTTTTGTGTATGATTTTCTGGGAAACAGTATTTAATTGATTCATAATTAAGTGGTTAGTTGTTTTTTTTTTTTTGGTATTAATTTTAATTTACTGTATTCGTCTGTAGTTGTGAGGAAATAATGTAGCAATCTCCACATAAAAAAGTTGTGATAGTTTGGTTGCCTGCTCCACTTTAAAAGAACAGATTTTATTTCATTTTTAATTTTATTTCATTTATTTAATTTAAATGGTTTGTACATTAATATAATAATCTCTTTTTTAGTACCTAGTACTTTTACTTCAAATATTTAATTTCATTTAATACTTAAAACTTAAATCCGATATACATACATACTTATGAAGCTCTTATATGCGTGGATGACAAGTTCCATAGTCTCACAGTGTGGATGAAAAACGACCGCAAAGAATTAAAAAAATTGTAGCGGAAAGGTAAAATGTTTGTGAGCAGCGAGTCTGTTATACAAATAACACGGACGTTGATTATTTATAGTTTTATGTAAGAATGTACTGTTTCAGATCACAACCCAATACATCTCTTGAGTAAACAGTAATGTGCCCATACCCACGAATGCCATATACAGTAGAATCCGCTTAAGATGCTCACGCTTAAGACGCTATCCCGCTTTTAGCGGTCTTTTTCTCCGGTCCCTTCATTCCGACTAGAATTCGTATGAAAAAAAATCCGGTTAATACGCTCTATTTCCCGCTTAATACGCTCACACAGCGACACGACACACGATACACTTCGCCAAAATTCGTATTTTCTTGTTTTTGCATGTCTTTCCCAGAGAAAATCATTCGGTGCGTTATTGGAATATACGGCGGCGCCCACGCACGATCACCGTCGCTTTTATAGGGGTTTTTTTTTTTTGTTTTTCGCAAACAAACCATATAAGGTATGTCGTTTTTGTGGCCATTACTTTTGTCAGTGTTCGGCTCCATTCACTACATATCATCATCATGGAAGGAAATTTAGCAGGACGTGATCAAAAACTGTTTCCGTAAGGCTTGGTTGGGCAGATGATCCTAGCCCAGATGACTCTGATATCCCATCGGAAACTATTGAAGAGTTACAAGAGTTTCCTGATTATGCTTCTGTTAATGATGACTTAGTTACAACAGGTCCTCGCAATTTAGAAGAACTCATCAGTGATAGCGCTTCAAAGGTTGAACCAGGAGGAGTAAGAGGTGAAGAAGAATCACTACCGAAACCTTCGGTGGCCAGTTCGAATACACATGCATGAAACTACACATATAAAAGTATTGTACTAATACATACATTCAAATGTATGTATAATTTCAACCTTTGTCATAAAAAAAACCTTTTGTTTAACTGGATGTTATTTTTTTAGTTTTTCCCGCCTAATACGCTATCCCGCTTCAGACGCTATTTTCCTTCGGTCCCTTGAAGAGCGTCTTAAGCGGATTCTACTGTATATGTAACGCGCCGCATCATTGAAGGCTGAGATACAATATACAACCTCAGCATATGTATGTGAAGATAGGTAAGATAAGTGTAGTTACCAGCACTAAAACATGCACTAAACCACAGCTTGCGCAGACATCTATATATTTGGCCGATAACCAAGTTGGTGAGATTGTAGCCGGTCAGATTTCGATTTCTTGTAAGACCAAGGCTAGTGGTTGACTCAACAAACTTAATTTTATGATTGTTTAGATTTAGATCTGGTAGAAGATTTAAATTGAATTTTCTTTTTGACATATGCAATACCCGAGATTTTGTCGGATTGACAAGGTACAGATGTTATTTGAGTCATTATTGATGAGGAGAGTGAGTTCATTAAGGTTTGAGTACGGTTGAGCAGGATTTAGCTGGACATCACCTACATATAGGTGTACAGAAGCATGCCTGCACACTGTCGGTAGCTCATTTATAAACATACAGAAGAGAATCGGTCCCAGTATTGAGCCCTGTGGTACACCCTGTTTGATTGTCAGTAAGGATGAACAGTGACCTAGCAGAAAGGTAGCCATCTCACGCTCGCTCACCAAATCCGAAATTGTTCTTCAGCTTCCAGCAAACAACCTTAAGATAAAATAATCAAAGGCTTTCGAGAAATTCAGCAGACAAAGAAGTCAAAGTCAAAGTCAAAGTCTTGTCTTATTTCTTCGAGTAGATTGACCATGACTGTGGAACAGCTGTGGTCAGCTCCAAAGGCAGTGCTTCGTAATTTATCTTTTTATTACTTTCTCGAAGACCTTTGACAAGCAAGGTAATAAACTATTAAATAAAATTATTAAAAAATAATAAGAAAGAGTTTCGGACAAATAGCTCAACCTTGGGAAGCACCAACATTTATTCCAAGGGTAGTTCTAATCTACTGAAGAGGAAGTTCATCGATGCAAACTGCACACATATTCGACGTAAAGAGCGATGTCAAAGAAAGGCTATTCAAGTCCTTCACTGCTATTCTTACATTACATTTTTTTAAGCCCAACGCGTCACCTGTCTAAGACCTTATTACATAGAACGAAATTCTTAGACAGCAGAATACCTCTTAGTTGAGCAGTTTATTAAAAACCTCTGATCTTGGTATTCCTCGAAATGAGTCCTGCGACATTTTTCCAGCGAAAATCCGCACCCACCTTATTTATATTCTATCAGGGCATTTATATCCCCATCTCCTTGCCTGATTGGCAAGAAATAAAATAAATTCAACATTCATGCTGAGTAAAGGATATGTCTGTGAATGTCCTGCCTACTGAGTGCTGTCGTCATCTTCTATGTTAAATTCCAGCGAACTTAATAAAATTCAATCAAACAAAAATGCACACAAGCAAATACACAATCTAAAAGAGATTGTCGACCCAGAAGGAATTGAAGTGGAACTTTTTTTTTTGCTTTTTATTTTGCCCAACGCCCGCCGTCATCATTCTTCTCTCATCTTGGCTAACAACAACAATCTGTAAAAAGGACTTAAATTTACTCTGTCCTTATTTATTGTTTAACATAAGGGAACAGCAAAAAAAAAAACGGGGCCGGGAGGAAGAACAGGAAAAAAAGAAATGTAAGGGATAACGAGCGAAAGCCAATGACACAATAAATATTACTTTCGAATTTCGCCACCCAGTCAAACTCACACATACAGATGCAGATCATATTGAAATACAGAGGGAATATCTCTTACTCTAGCTTTTTTTGTTTGTTTTGTTTTTGTAAATTCCTTTGCTGCTATTCGCCTCTGTGTTGTATTGCTTTTTCTGTTTTGTTTCACAGTGGAGTTATTTCATTATTGCTTTGCGGACATCCGCAAAAAGTTTATTCCCTAAAGTTCTTTATCGGACCGAGGGTTTCTGAACAAAGAATAGAAAAAAAAAACTCACTTCATAGCATGACGGTAGGGAAAAGTTATTTGTGTTGACATGGTGTTAAAAGTTTTGTGGATTTGCACTGCAACTAAAATTACATATAGATACTTATATTTACCACCACCACCACCACCAAGCAGTAGTTATGTATAAATTATTTTGAAATCATCAGATGTTGGTTTTTCCACAATTCACCTGTAGTATGATATTTGTGAGGATGTCCTTCGAACTATTCCCTTTTTCAAGAGTGGAGACCTATTTAATCTATCTTTTGAACTATACAATCTAAGAAAGACAACAAAACCGACTCTGAAATGATACATGTGTATGAATATTTTTTAATCGAATCACAGTGAAACTTGATCAGCGGATGCATTCCTTGCGGCTTTTCCATACAACTTTTACTTTATAATCACGACATTTGGTGTCGCTTAATTGGACATTGTTCATATTAGGGGATTTCCCGAAGGATTCCGGGTAGTTTACTGAAACGCAAGGAGTTCAGTAAAAAATAGCAGATATTGATTTCTGAACTATCGTCGACCTAGCAACTCAATCGAGAAGAAAGTATAGAATATGGGGAACTCGAGTACCGCGCTGTTATAGAGGAAATCGACACATTCACACATTCTTTTTGAACAAGGAAGACTCACTCTAAGGCGACCGAAGTGGCCACTCCGGAAATTGCTCAAAAAGTTGAAAAATATATCAAGCCGTCTCAAAAACAACAGCGCTTGGAGTTTTCTCGCGCATTTTTGGATCTCTGTAGTGAAGACAAAGATGGAGTATTGAGTCGAATTGTTACTGGAGACAAAACTTGGGTTCATTATTTCGAGCCTGAGCCCAAACAAGACTCTATGCGGCGACACAAAAAAGGCAAACCACCAGCCAAGAAATTTAAAGTGTCACAGTCTGCTGGAAAAATCATGGCGACCGTTGTTTTGGCACTCAGAAGGGATCGTGTTGATACTGTTGATAAATGCGTCTCTATAACCAGTGAATACTACGCTTCAAGCCCAGAGTGGTTGAAAGAAACTTTTAAAACACAGGAAAGTCCTCCTTCTGCACGACAGAGCGCGCCTGGCCACAAAAGTCGTGTTGCGTTGGCTGCCCTGCATAAGGTGGGCTTCGATATTTTGGATCGGGTGATCCCTGAACTGATAGCGATAATATTATCTTTTCCAAAAATTGAAAAAGGATATTTGTGGGAAGAAGTTTTCAAGCGATGAAGAAGTGAAGGACGCAGTTTCGGCTTACAAATAAAACATTTTTTTAGAAGGTGTTAAGCCACGAATTGGAATTGGATATATAAACGAATTGAAGGATCAGAGAAATGTATTAGGACAGCAGGTCAATATATTGAAAAATAAAAATAAATTTGCATTTTTATTTTCACTTCTTACCCCCCATTCCGCGAACTTAAAAACGCTCCGACCACCCGATATTCGGACCGCGATTCTTAGCTCTCAAAGGTTAGTTCAATTTGACTGTATTTGAAAATCCATTCACGTATTATTTCACTCAAAATGAATTTTCAACAGTTTCACTATCACAGTGTCCGCTATCAAAAAACAAAATTTCTCTAGAACCCGTTTAATGCATAAAACATGTGCAAGGAGAACTACCATCAATCTGTCAACACTGCCAAAAAATGATCGAATTTAAAAATCATCATCATTACTGTTGAATTTGTTTTTTGGCAGTTCATTCGAAATTCATTGAATTCTATATACATAGGTACTAGAACACTGACGACTGTAGGAGATACCTACCTATAACAACCTTAGGGAATATTTTATTTGTATTAAATAATGCCATCATCCTGAGTCCTGATTGTGAAATAAGCAATGTGCTTGAGTCTAAATTAAAGGATCCACATGGATTCCTCTTATTCTCTTGAATTTCCGCATCTCTCCGATTTTATCTTTTTTTCGGTTTGGTTGTGCTTTTTCACGGTGGTGGTCTGATATCTCAATTTTAGCCTACTTATGTATTTATGAAAAAAAAAAAAAAATACATATAAACACACAATTTTATTATTTTTATTTAATTTTAGATACGATTCAAAAAAAACAAAAATCCTCACGTATATGGGTGTGTGTGTGTGTGGTTGGTGGCACTTCTGGTTCCGGTACTGGCTTATGTGATGGTACTACGTACACGTCAATACATTGTACCCTCTCTACTTGTACGGTGAAATATTGTTTCGCTTTTAGCCTCTAATAAAATATGAATGTTGTGGTATGTTTTGCTGTTCGTTTTTGTATTACATTAAATATTTAATTTAATAATCTTCTTTTTTTGCTCAGTTTCTTTTTTTGATTCACTTTTGCGGATAACAGTCTATGTATATATGTATATAAAGGGTGTCCCAAAATTCACGCAAGATTTGAGTAAAGTGTTGCCAACAACAGCTGACAGTTCTGGGTTGTTTAGAATGGAGTGCTTCACGATAGAACAACGCGTTTTCATTGTTGAGCAATATTTTATAAATAATGAAAGTTTGGCAAACAAAATCATCTTCAGCGATGAGGCTCATTTTGATCTTCTTGATGGCTTTATGAATCGTAAAAATTGTCGAAGTTGGGGTTCAGCAAATCTACGAGTGATTGTTGAAAAATAAATGTACCCAAAACGTGTCACTGTTTGGTGCGGGTTTTGGGCTGGGCTGTTCTTCTTTAAAAATGCGGCTAGTCAGACAATAACAGTTAACGGTGCTCGCGACATAATAATCCAGTTGTTTTGTGCCTAAATTGCAAAATATGGATGTGGAAAGTATATCACGATGCTACATTTTATACAGCCCGAGAAATATTTCAATTACTACATGAGTAATTTCCTGGTCGTGTAATTTTCTGTTTTGGTGATCAGAATTGGCCGTCTAGATCATGCGATTTACGACAGTTGGACTGGTTTATTTGGGGTTCTTTGACGATTAAGGTTAATGCCAACAATTCCACGACAACCCATGCCTTGAAGGAAATTCACCACATTTATGCAAAATGATCATGGAAAATTTCGACAAAAGAGTATGTGCCAGCAAAGCCGTGGAGGCCATTTATCCGATATGCCATACATAACCATTTACTGTGTGTACTTTATGAATCAATAAAAAAAAATTGACAATTTTTATTAAAACATTTTTTGGGACACCCTTTATAAAAAACACGAAAATAAAAAATCATATTCATTTGGAAAAACGTAATGGAAAAATCAAATTTCGTGAACTAAAATGGACAACTGCGGTCCGTACTTAAACGAATATAACTCTTTTATCTTATGCTTGGGACATTTGTATGTTTATGGAAAATGGCAGTTAATTGACGTTTATTCCATGAATAATAATTTGTATACATATATCAATTTTTTGAAGTTTACATTTAACCCTAGTACAGGGACTGGGGAAAAATGTTACCCAAACGCTTTTTTTGAAATCGGACAAATTTTTTTCTTTTTTTTTTTTTGAAACCTGGATTTTTGTGCTACTACTACAAATTTTGTCCCGAGTCAATTTTTCATGTTTCCAACGAGCTGGGAGTACTCCATATATTTTTTCCATATTTTTTTTTCAAAAGTCTACGAGTTATTTTCAAGCTATTTTCATTTATTTATTTTATTTTGATCGGCCTGTGCATTGTTTTTTATGCCATTTTTGTTGACAACTTCTTCTTGAAAGCAGTCCATTTCGTGCTAAATTATACTTGTTTGATCTATTAAAGAATCTGGCTTAATTTTATGTGAATGATCTTGCCACATTTAGACCTCATTTACTGTTTACTTACGTTTTTTTTATTCGTGGGGTGAAATTTTACACCAGGCTTTAAAACTTGTAAATGAACCTTGCCCCTGTACAAGGGCTTGGCTTCATAAAACGTTGGTCTAAGGAACTCTTCAACCCTTACGTCAGGCAATCTCTCTACGTCAATTTTGTTAGGCCTATTTTTGGATATGCTAGCCAAGTATGGTCTCCCTACCACGTTACCCATTCGTCCAGAATTGAAGCGATTTAACGCAGATTCATCCGTTTTGCTCTACGAAGCCTTCAATGGTATGATAGACATAATCTACCCCGATATGAGGATCGTTTAAAACTGATTAATTTGCAACCTCTCGAAAAATGTCGTCTCGTAGCTGACACCACCAGCTACTAACTGGTTACATTGACTGCCCCACGCTCCTCCATACCATTTCCCTTAACAGAAACCCGCACCCAACCTCAGGTCTTTACTACTCTTCCGCCTTATTCTTCACCAATTATGGGTATAACGAGCCAATGTCTAGAATGTTCCGTACGGCAGCAGGTTTGCACTGAGAAACTCGTTTTACTCAACCTAATTCCACTCCCTTTCTTAGAAGTTGAGTATCCTCTTAGTGTTTTATTGTTATATGTATTTCTAATTTCTAATATGTAGTTCTTAGTTAATTTAAGATCCTAGTCTGTATTAGCTAGCTTGCACTAAGCTGAATTATCTAGCTTGTACTTAGCTGAATTAAAAACAACCTTAAACTATCTGTACTTCAATTTCTCATGACCCAACTGTTGTTATTCGATTTAAGCTCCTTTATGGCTTAGGGCTAATTTTTAGAAGCCAACTGTTATATCATTTAACTTTTGGTTGCCCGATTAAGTTCTCTTTTGAAAAACCTTTTCCAGATATATCCTCTTATTCGTAAAATACTTTGAAACATCCACCAAACTAAACCGACTACATATGTCTCCGGGAGATTTGTCAAAAGCACACCGGTGTTTGGAGTACCTACACTGTCAGTCTTATGGAAAATGCCAACATAAAGAAAAATAAACTACAATCCAAAATCTGAATAAAATCTTTAAGGATCCACAGACGAAGTTAAGATACAATTGCAATTGCGTGACCCACTTTTTAAGTTACAAAGTCTTGAAGTTTAAAAACGAAATCAATACTGTTGTTCTTTAAAAGAAACACCACGTGTAAGTATACATACATACGTACGAGATTGTTATAAGGATAACGAATGGTATATATGTACATATGTATGTATGAAGTGTGTGAGAAGGATAGAAATCATTTGCACACTTGTTACACAAAAGGAAACGTGTGTAAAACCTTTTTTTCTTCCTTGTTTCCTTTTTCCTTACGTTGAATTGTAAAAGTATCTGCATAATGGTGGATGGTTATTGAAATGTTCAGATATCCTTTGAAGTGTTATTTTACATTATTGATTGGCAGACGAATGAACAAAAAAAAAAAACTTTTTCCACAGGCTTATTTCCCTCTTTTCAGGGTTGGGTATTTTCTTTTCATTTAACACTGATTTAGCATTTGTAAGAAAATCAAGGTTTAAATTTAGTAAAAAAAAAAATAAAACAAAATGGGAAACTGGAGTATTTTAAAGCTTTATTCAGATTATCTTGAGGGTGAATTTTAATTCCAATTATTGAATATTTACTATTTTTTTTTTATTATTTTTTTATTTTAAAGCGATAAAAAAAGGTTTATAAGCTAAGAGTAGTGTGCCCGTGCGAGAACTCTCGTAAGAAAAAATCCAAACTTCCCATATGATTTCCATCTGCCAACTGATTGATGGAAATCCCATGGAAATCATACGTGAAGTCTTTATTCTTTGGGGAGTTAATTTTGGGTAGAATATCTATTTTGATTTTTAATTTTTTAAAATTTATAGCTGAAAGTGCACTGTTCCAGGAAATTCGCTTTCTTTTGGCACCTCATTTGTTAAGATTGGTTAAGTGTGAGAGCCGCCGAAATAATATATGTATGTATATGATTGGGTTGCAAAGTTTTTTTTTCAGACTAACTTATGACATAAATCGGAATGGGAAAAGGCAGAAAAGCTTGATTTATCACAGAAATCACCACAGTTCTAGCTATGCATTTACCCCACCTAACACTTAACCTAAAAATAAGGACAACTTTTCCTCTTTTTTATGTCAATATATATTACTTGAAAAGTAAGAGTACCCACCAACCCTAAGATATCCATGAAAACAATTTTTGAACGTTATAATCAATCCTTTTTCTCATAAAAGCCCTTCACAACTTCCACTAATACTAGGACACAAAAATAGGAATGTCCTTCAACAATTTCCCAATTTCTGTAATCGAACTCTTCAGTGTTTCTCATTCTGAGTACCTACCTATACGTATACTAAATCACCTTTTGCTTTGGTTGTCTCTTCATTCTCCCACTTTGCGCAGAGAAGGTGGAAACTTTTCAATTTTCCACTGTGAAATGAGAAATTGAACACAGTGCTCCGCACTAAACGTACACTTAAGTTGGCATGGAAAAGTTTCCCGTAAATCCTGTCCTAAGATGTTTTGCAGATACCAATTCGTATAGATAAAAACAACTCAGGTGTGGCATTCCAGGAAACTCGTACTCGTGGTTTGAAGTGAAAAGAAAAACAAAATCAAAGCTAAAACAAAAATAAAAATTACGTCTAGACAAGGATCATCATAACGATTGCCCGAAATTCACCTGTGTGTGCCCAGCTAACAGAAAATAAACAAAAAAAAAAAATGTATCTACATAATCCCATAAAAAAAATATTCCAAATCTACAAACAATTTTCAGCATGGTCCTGTAAACAAATTCAACCCAACAGAAATGGGGAAGAGGTGCACAAAAGCTTCCAACAATGCACATACATGTCCTGTGTCGTTCCTGTGCATTTCGAATCAATACTTCCACACATTCACAGACAAAATGGAAGACAGTACCTTACATATTTGAATAGTCAACCCCTCTCGGTGCGGTTCTGTTGGCACCGAACGAACAAAGAGTAATTCTACTCGTACATACACCCGAATGTGACCCATATTCTCTGTGTACCCATCCAGAGCTCCACCTCATGCAGAGGATTCCCAAGAATAGAGTTACCGAAACGGCAAGGAATAATAATTTATTCACATTTTTCTGTCTCGACTATGAGATATTAAATTTTCGTTTATACTAAAATCCCTTCGTAGTGCTTTAGTGTGTCCTACAGACCTACTTGCACCAGGATATTGTCTGTGATTATGATGACTGCATTTTTATTTCTGTGCAGGATGCAAATACGAATATGAAACACACTCGTGTCGAGTACATGTCATTATGTATTATATTTGTATTCGTTTCGGATGAAGAATAAAAAATCTGTTTTTTTTAGAGTTTTGAATACAAAAATACCGCTATTCACGTTATACACTTTGCATTATGAGCGGCGACGAACTTTTCCTAGATGCAATTTCATAAAAAGAAAAGAAAACATTTGCAAATATGAATATCATTATACGAGTGCTCGAACCCGTATGTAGTGAAAAAGTTTATCCATTCGTGGACGAATAACGAATATAAAAACAAAACATAGAATAGAATAGAATAGAAAGAATAACTGTTATTTTTTATTGTTATGAATGTGAATTAAGGGTAATTTTATTCATTTCAAGGATATTTTTCTTTATAGAATTTCCCACAAACGAGGAGGAAAAGTGGAACAAATACGAGGTAAGGTTTGAACGGGTTATTGTATATTTTCCTATGCACTGTAGTTTTCAGCTACGATTTGTCCGAGGAGTTCGACTTTTTATGGTTCCAATTACAATGCATTTGTTTCAAAGTGTAAAAATCCTTCATAACCAGAAGTTTTATCGCATATCCTCCTTAGACCCAAGCTAAAACCAGAATGACGATGTCTTTGATGTTACTTAGGGCTAATCTGAGAGTAAATTTCGACCTTAAAAAAAAGTGTGGTGGGGGGTTTCCGAGAAAAGGGGGTCATAATATATTATACATTGGGTCTATATCTAACAAACTAATTAATTTTTTATTTATGTTATTTGTTTATTTTGAAGAAAAAACAATTGTACATATATTAAGTTGTGTAAACAAAAGAAATGAATATACACAATACGATGTACATTGAAATTTAACCGTAATTTTCCCTCTTACATATTTTTATACAGAAAAAACTTGATGTCCAATATGTTGCACACGGGGTCTCAGGAGGATATTAACCAATTTTTTTTATCCTTACAGTGATGTTATAATTTTGGCCTGTAGTGTAAATCTAGATTCCAAAAACTACATAGGGTGAAAAGTCCCAAGATGGCGCCACTAAAAAATTATCATGACTCATTGCGAGAGGCTCATCTGTCATTACTTTATGTACGAAGTTTCATGATATTTCGTCCATTCGTTTGCACAGCTACAATGCAAGCTATAGTTTGAGTAACGCTACTTCCGCCGTAGTAAAAAATAATGGAAAAACAGGAGTATCGCATCCTGAACAAATATTGTTTTTTGATGGCAAAAAGAAGACGCACCTCGCTTTGGAAGGCCAAAAAGAAGCTACGAATGCGGAAATCGTCAAGCAAGTGCATCGAATCGTTTTGAGTGGTCGAAAAGTGAAGTTACGCGAGTAAGCTAAGACCGTGAGTATCTCAAAAGAACGGGCGGGATACATTTTGCACGATTTTTTGGAGATGAAAAAGCTATCGGGCGCGATGGGTGCCGCGTTTGCTGACTGTCGACCAAAAACAGCAGCGCGTTGATGTTTCAACGGCCGGCTTAGCGTTGTTGCAGCATCACCGAACGAACTTTTTTCAACGTTTTGTGACGATGGATGAAACGCGGGTCCAATACCATACGCCTGAGTCCAATAGGCAGTCTGCAGAGTGGCTGGAAAAGACCAAAGCTCGGCCGGCAAAGTTTTGGTTTCTTGGGATGCACATTGCATAATCTTCAACGATTATCTGCAGAAGGGAAGAACAGTCACAGGAGAGTATTATGCAGCGTTATTGGACAGACTGAACGACGAAATAGAGAAAAAAAACCGCCGAGGAAAAGAGTTCTGTATCATCGTGATAACGTACCGGCACACACGTCCTTAAAAGCGATGGCCAAATTGAATTGGTTTCTCTCACCCACCGTATTCTCCAAACTTGGCTCCCAGCGACTATTATCTGTTCCCAAACTTCAAGCGCTAGCTCCAGAGAAAGAGATTCAGATCGAATGAGGAAGCCATCGCGGAAACCGAGCCGTATTTCGAAGGCTTGGACGTTTCATACTACAGAAACGGCATCGAAATGTTGGAAACTCGGTATAGCAAGTGTACTACTCTCGAAGGCAACTATGTTGAGGAACAAATATAACTTTACCTAAAAAACGCTTGTTTTCATTAAAAACCCAGGGACTTTTCAGTCCATGTAGTAATGTAGCTCATGGACTTCACCCAAGCATAACAGGTGAAACTCTTAGATATTTTGCAGGTGATCTTCTTGCTAGCGGATGGTCGCATGTTTAGTATTTTTCTGCTATCGCTTGAAAGATGGTTAAAATTGTTAATTTAGTACGAATATCTTTCGGAAATTTGAAGGCTTCAAAACCGCAGCAATATCTTCCATCTGTCTCCTCCTCGTACTTCTGTCCTCGTACACACAAATAGAAAGTATTCAAAATAATTCGATGAGTAATTTTCAATCTATCTGTCGTCACTGGAACGACTAAACTTCATAACAACAGATCCACAGTAATAATAATAATAATCATAATAATTTTGTTGGGTAGAAATTGTCTGCTTCCTCCAACAGTGTTCCATTCATGTTTTTATTTCTTTTATTTGTTTTTGTTTTTATTTTATTATACCGAACCCCCTATTGTAAGAACAAATTTTTTTTGTTTTTTGTGCTCCTTCCGTCGTCCTTCGCATCATTCAATTGGGAATCAACATCCCACTCTTCCTTTTTCTGTCTCCAACTATTCAAGACACCCATCATGCGAATTATGTGAATTGTATCCCTGCCATAGAAGAAAAAAGAAACACAAATAAAGGGAAACACAAAGGATCTGGTACATGAACTAGTACCTCTGCATGAACACGAGAACAGTTAAGTCAGCTTTAATAAAAAAAAATCAATATTAGAAATGACTAAAGGATATACGAGTGTGAGTATGGTTTCTTGTGCTGCTCCAAGCGAATAAATAGGTGTATACGTTACGTACGTCTGCTTTGTTTGATGATGATGCAGGAGGATACATATATGTAATATCCATCCTTAAAGTGGATGCGTGCGTAACGTTGACGGGTAAGGTCGAGATAAAAAAAAGAAGATGCAAGGGATATATTCATACCAACTCGCCATTCTAGGATAACGACAATAGTGACGATTACTATGATGATGAAGATGGGGAGTGTCAGCGTTTGGCGTTAAATGAATGAAAACTTCTGTAAGGATGCGTCGTGACCCAGATATGTTTTTTTTCTGTTTATATTTGCCGTTGTCTTTACTGCCAAGCCGAAGCTCCGCATATAATTATCCGGTTAAGTGCAGAAGCAGATTGTCGACATAGATATGTATGTATGTATGCACTTGTGTATGCATGTATAGAAAAGGAAACTTGCTGGGTGTAAGTACGTAAGTAGCAAGAGAGGAGTTGTTGCGCTTTTTGCAAGAGTTTTTAATTAGTGAAAGTGGATGTTTGTCCCCGGTCGATGGCTGTGCGTTCCAGTTTTAGGTCAAAGTTTTGGGAAACAATGTCCACGGTGTTTGTTTTTAGGGGTAGACAATTTTGGATATTAGAAACGCTCTAGTTAGAGCTCTCTAAAAAGTTTCAATAAAAACTGTATTCAGGTTAATCCATTTGGATATTTCTAAAAAAAATATACATAATGTATTTCCTGATGAAAATACGCACTCAGTGCGGTTCGATAAGAAGAAAACAACTTCAGTAAAGCATTCAACAGCTGAAGATCTTAAGATCTTTCGTGGGCGTTCCCAATTACCCCGTCGACAAATTTGATGTCGGTGCAATGCGCTTATTTGCTTTTGCATAAATCTATTTAATATGATTGCGGTATTTCCTCCTGCAGAGCGTAATAAATCTCTCATGATGAAAACCAGTGAGGATCGTGATCATGTTCGTAACAAAAACAAAAAAAAACACTGCTTTAGCTACACACACTCGAAACATGCCTTTAGATACAAGTATCGTGTGTGTATTTCATATCCAACGATCGTGGAGCGCGAGGTGCCACGCCTCCTATTCACCCAACACAACCACCACTCACATCTTGATATCCGCAAAGGCATTTATTTATTCATTTTGTAACGCCCCCCGCGCACAATTATGTATTGCTGCCACAGTTGAGTTGAAGTAACGCAAAACTCAATGAGCAGCTAAGAGCTGGATAATGTATCTGTATCTGGTAGTATCGTAGATACTCGTACAAACTCGTAGATACATACACTTGGCGGCATCTAATTGAGTCATTTCGCGAAGCGATGATGAAGTTATCTGCGTGCGGATCAAGAGGGGGCTAAATAATTGCTATTTTTGAAAACGAACGATGAAGACTAAGACGCCATGATGATGGAGGAAAAAAAAAATAAAGAATAGCCCGATGGTCTCTTCACACATGTTTAACATACTCAATGTGTGGAGCTGTAATTCATTATGTTGCCCGAATGGGCCTGAGTTCTTTTTTCTCTTCAACTTTGTGGTTTTCTTCTTGTCGTTCCCTCTGTAGTTTTAATTGCATCTTTGCACAAAATTGTGACATTTGATGGCATCGGGCAATTTGTCTTATTTGACAGACGAAGTGGCGGCTTGAGAGTAGTATTTAAGGATTTCTTTTTTTACACCACTGTAAATTTCGCAACAGAAGTTCAAAAAGTGGAAAATAGATTGGCACAGAGGAGCAACGTGATAGATGGGTATAGGATGGTGTTTTGGAAGCGAACTGCTAAATGTGCAAAATGAAATCATCAATCTCTTTGCTGGGTGTAGGCATAGGTTGGGGTGCCAGTAGGTTCACAGAATAGACTGATTTAAGATATCGGCTTATTGTAGGAACTCACTGTCAATGCGTTTAAAAGGAATATTTTGGTTTTGTATTTTTTAGAATTCCCGTCTTCGATTAAGACTTATTTATGAAGTTCCACAGGAGTCGCACTATGGACCCGTACTTATTTTTTATTTTTTAATTTAATTTAAACTACTTTATTTAATTTAAAAGTGCAATTTTGTACTTACTTCCACACGAACAGCGACGATATAAGTACGACTAGAACCAATAATAATGAGAATACAGCAATTATCGCCGATGTCTGTAATGATTGACTGCTGTATAAACTAGCATCCAGAATCTGCAAATAAATAGAAAAAATACCAGCTTTAGTAAAACAATCTAAATTTATTAGCAAATCAGGAAAGATATCAGGAAACTTAAAACTGTTTCAGGCTTCAATTGTCCTTTTTTGGAATGTACATATGTACATAAATGTAAATGTATAAATATAGTTTGGATATTATATACATATTGTGCAAAACATTTGTAAGTTTTTTGTTTTTTTATAATATTTGGTCTAAAGTTCATTGTTTTTTATTACTTCCTCGCACCTGTTTGGCAAGGAAGCACTAAGGGAGATTATTAGCTAACAGGGAATTTTTATCCTTACATCTTTCAAAGCTTTTTGCGAGGTAAACTGTTGTCCTTTTATTCACTATTTTCAGATATGCCAAAAGTTCTCTATCGGATTTAAGGTTGGGAATTGTGGAGGCCAATCCAAAACATTAACTCCCCAAACCGTTAAAAATGATTTACCGTACTTTGATGTGTGTTTCGGGTATTTATTTGTTGAAACCTCCAGAGCAACGACATCTCTTCCTCAGCATATGGGTACATTATGGTGTCAAATATGTCATTATACACAAATAGATCCATGATTCCCGTTATTTGGTGTAAGGGACCACATTCTTGAACTGAAAGGAATCCCCAAACCATACTTGAACCGCATCCATGCTTTAGAGTAGCTCGGATTCAAGCGAGTACCAGACTCTTGATGAGCATAGGCAATTCCATCTGAAGACAAAATATTGAACTCGCTCTCATCACTAAACCAAGCTGTTTTCCATTGTGCCAGAGGCCGATTTGAGTCCAAATAATATAGAATTATTAGCAATTTTTAATCAAATAGAGAGGCTACATTTTTTGATGGTGTTTTAACGTTAATAGAGGCTTCTTAACTGGTCTGTATGTTTTTAAATTGCTTTCTATTGCAGGCCTACGCACTATACTCTCATCGGTTGCTATGTTGAGATCATCAACAATTGAAACTAAAGACCGGGGAGGCTTTCAGCGAATTAAGTTCATGATTTTCTTGTCAGCTTCTATGTCTGTTTTTTGGTGACGACCACCAGAATGAAACGTTGCAATGGTTGAACTTGGTCGAAAATTTACAATTATTCTCGAGACACTTGATTAGTAATTCTTGAATTGTTCGGCAATCTCTATTTGCTTCGATCCGCTTAAAAAAAGCTGATTACCAGCTTCTTTGTTCGGGTATCATCTATATTGCCTGCCATTTTTAAAACAATTTTTCAATGAAAACTGAATGACAAAAACAGCCTATTAATAGATATACTATTTTTAACTAAAAATACTATTTTACTAACCTGATGTGAATTTCTCGCAAATTAAAACAGAAATCAGGAAAAAATAAAAAACTTGCATATGTTTTGCACAGCTGCATAGTCGACGAGCTATCAATTTTATCCCCTTACAACAAATCTAACGGTATTTCTGCCGGTTTTCTTGCTTCCTTTCAACTACGTACTCTCAGTGAAAGATATTTCTTTAAAATTGTATTATACTATTCTTTTTTTTTAAAGTTAATCAAAGAAAACTTCAGAGAATAAAAGACTTGCAAATGTTTTGCACAATACTGTATATGCCTAGTAGTAATATTAAAGTACGTATAGTGCTGATACTGATACAAAACACCGAACCTATACCGGACACAGAAATACAGACAACATGTTTAAATTGAGGCGGTTTATTGGGTGTTCTGGGGGTTCTGGGAGCATCCTACGAATGGATGCAATGAAATGAACGAAAAACAGAAAACAAATCATCCCTGCATATGTACCTCACCAGTGCATCTTTTGCCAACCTTCCCCCCGGTCAATGGGGTATGGGGATGATGTGTTGTAATAATGTTGGTAGATATAGGCAGAGAAAACGGATGCATATGATTCCTGTAAATTGTAGTTTTTTTTTTCAGTAATTATTTATATGATAAGAGTCGATCAATACATTTTCATTTAAAAACCGGCTTCATACTTTCAGCATTTTTGCAAACAAATACATTCGTATGTACGTACAAACATACACATACATATACATATAAAAAGAAAAAGATTTTTCCGTTGAAATTTTTAATAAAAGTGATAAAAAAGAATTGCCTACCTACAATTAATTACTTTCACAGTTGTAAATAACTTTTAAGTTTGAGTATTTCTGATGGAAAGGATGATATGGAACAACAACAGGACATTTCGATGTATGTATAAATACTTACAGAGGAATGTCTGTCCGCTTTGGTGAGCCACTGAAGAGTTAATACACAGTCTTTCGATAATGAGGTCAAAATAATATTGAAATGCAAATGACTGGCTGCGCGTAGGTGCATTAAAGAGATATAATGAAAAGTACAGTGGACTTCCAATGTAACGAATTATGTAATCCATGGCCTTTCGTGTAATCGAAAAAATTCGTTAAATCGCTCGTCGTTTTATCTAACTAGTAATACGATCAATGTACATAGGTATATATTATAAGAAAATAGAAATAGGTTAACGAATATTTTACTTTATTTCCCAGAAATTGCTAAGCATTCGTTAAACCGAGAAGACAATTTTAACATCATTCATTACATAGAGTCATGAATGGAAAAACAATTATTGGTTATAGGTATTGAAAATTCGTTAATTCGGGTATTCGTTAAATTGGACACCCACTGTATTTCAAGAAGGACATTACTATCGTAGAAAAGAGGGGGGCTTAATGTGACCATTTCACCCGCTTTTGGCGGGTTTTACCCGCTTTTTCATCCAAAAACCCGGCACCCGCCACCACAACTATTTCCCCGCTTTTTAAGAAAATTTTCGAATTTCGTACTCACAACAGAACATTTTTTGAATATGCCTCTTTCTGCTGTCTAATTTAGCAATGTCAATGTTTCTGCATCGAAATTGCGAAAATGAAGGTGGCAGATCTAAACTGCCGTAGACAACTTTAATTCGCATCAGTGCGCGAAAATTGCAAATATCATGCGTCAAAGAAACAACCAGTTATTATCGCTATCCGACGCACGGTACAAGGTCCGATCGCAGACTTTTTGCACCAAATATCTATGTATGTGTTTTCTGTCAAATCTCGAAGAGTGGGGGTGAAATTCTCTCAAAGTCAGAAAAATTATGAAAAAGTAAACGAACGGCGGTTTTTAAACAACAAAAAAAAATTAAAAATGTATGTGATTAGACAGTTTTCAAATATTAGCCCAAAGAAATTTCCTGTGCTAAAATTAGATTTTGATGCCGCTTTTCCATTTATTAAAAAAACCGATGACAATTCGAAGTTAAAATGTGAAACGTGTGGTGGTACAATTTTAACTATTGGGAAAAGCGGTACGGTGAACGTAATTGTTGTCCATTTCTAGTTTGTATTCCAATCCCACCAATGTATTTACTATGCTGATCTACTCTTGCGAAGCCCGCTAAACCGGTTAAATCACGCCCGCTTTTAGCTTAAAAAAACCCGCCGCTTTTTGGCAAAAAATAAATGGTCACATTAGGTATGCTATTCATGCTCCGAAGGAATAGGTCGGAACAATTTCAAATCATCGGCAAACATAAGACATTGGGAATTTAAAAACAAGTCGGGAATGTCATCTATAAATAAAAGAAAAAGCAAAGAGCCCAGATGACTACCCTGAGGATCTCCAGAGGTAACGTAAACTGGTGACGAATATGTATCGTTAATGCGAACATACTGAATACGATCCGTAAGATAGGAGCGAATCCACTGCAGAAGGCCCGAGGCAAACACAAACGTGGGCTCTTATCACGTAATTTCACCAACGATTGTCGACCACACGACAGCTAAATAGCTATCGTGCTATCACGCTCGCCGAGACGATTGTACTTGACAGATTTTTTTGTTAGTCGATCGGTCGATCACGATTTCACGAGAGGGGATTTCTATGCCAACGCAACGTGAAGCATCGCTATCGATAACGATATCGAATACGATGACGACTGTCTTACGTAATGTGGGCCCCGCTCAGTTTGCAAACTAAAATTATGTGAATAACACGGTCAAACGCCTTAGCGAAGTCAATATAAATTATATTACTCTGTGGGCCTTTCTCAAGGTCGTTTAGGACTGAATGACAAAATTTTGAGAGATTTGAAGAAGTAGATCGACCAGCCACATAGCCATGCTGAAACAGAGAGATAAGTTCCTTCAAAAGAGGCGTTAGTTTCTCATAAGCTAGTTTTTTAAACAACTTGGTTATGGTCTAAATTGGTCTGGAACCTGATGGTGATCCCCATTGAAAGTAGAGATGTGGATCTCTTCTGGTCGACCGCAGGCTACAGATTGCGGGTTATGGCACAGAAGCTAGTATTATGCCATCGGTCCTCGGCTAAGTTAGTGGTGATGCGGTCTATTTGAATTTTAGCTGTGAAGGACCGGTAAGACCTGTCTATCTGCTTTATTTCTTAAGGTGGCGCTACAGTTCGGGATGAACTAGGGCCTACTTCTCATAACCATTTGTGTGTGCGTGTTATATTTTTGAACGAATGGAAGGGACCTACAGTTTTTTGTCGACTCCGATCGGCGAGTTAAGAAACTACTCGTGACAAATGATACCCTTTGAAGCTTGTCAGTCATTCGAAAGTGGTGGCCCCGTGAAAAAACTGTTTAGGTGTTTTGCTAGGATTGAACCCGGGCAGCATTGAGTAGTAGTCCAACGCACTTACCATTACCCCACGGTGCTCAAGACCTGTCTATCAGCTAGTGTTATATGTATATCCATGTCAAAGCCATTCTTAGCCAGTTCGTCTGCTGTTTCATTCTCTTTCTTATTCAACATGTCCGGGTAGCCAGCAGAGTAAAACTGAGTAGTGTTTTATTGCTCTAAGTACCGTGAGGAGTACACACAAATGGAGTCCCAGTACCTGTTTTAAGTGCGGCTTGATCTGATGATATCTTATACGTAAGATATGATTAAATTTCCAATTGAATCAGTTGCATTAAGCATTTATTTCAAACTACAATCACAATGGAACATTAAGGAACATACACACGTACATATGTATATCACATTAAACAATCAAATATAAAAACTCTTTACAACACCACATTTATCAATCAATTCGAAAAGAAACGAGATCACCCCCACGCTCTTTGAAATAATTGGTATTTATCTACTTCTTTAACGGTAATAATATCGAATTATTTTGTTTGTACTACTTTTCTGGAAATTCTTGCGGTAGCTAGGAAAGAAATTGACTTTCAATTTCCACCACTGTCGTCGGTCGGTAGGGGGATTCCTGGAAGGAAGATGAAATAACTTTTGTGTTCCTTCTGCGTCATTTCACCTTAACCAAGGAGTCATGCTTGTTTTTTTCCTTCTCTCTTTCTCTCTATTCGTCCTATCTTAGTCTGAATATCTTCAGACAGAGTAGATTATCTCCGCCCACATCTACCTTAAGTGTTGTTGTGTTTTTTTCTTTCTTTTCTATCGTCTTACTCAGTTACACATGTGTGTTGGATACATGCGAACTTTAATATGTCATTTGAACTTGTGTTCCGTTGGAAAACAAACGAAAAAAAAAATAACTAACCATAGATAGAGGGGGAGAGATAGAATGAGGAAAAAATTCAATGAAAAGTGTTTCCAAACAATTTCACCGAAAAGTGGTTACAATTTTTTCCCTCGGTTAGATTTGTTAGATCATGGTCCATGGATGATGATAATGATGGTGGTAGTGGTGGTGATGATATCTGCTCCTGAGATGTGTGTTTCTAACTTTTTCTTTTACTCATCAGAATGAAATAAGTTTTCGTTTGCCCGATGAAGATGGTGGGAGCACTGTAGTAGCAAAGCAAATCAACATCTTACTTTGTCCTTCATTCTTTTATTATTACATATTTTCGTTTGTTTGTGTGTGAAAATGTCCTTATTTCGTATATACTTATGTAAGTAGGTTACTTAAATATTTGACCTGTATGACCACATGTATCAAAGCTATTAATAATTTGGCATTTTTGCGTATAAAAGTATCACGTTTCCTGCAGAATTGTTTTGTTTGTGTGGCGATATATCCTTTTTTTTCTATATAAAACATAATAAATGCGTGAAAAGACATTGGTTCCTCGAATTTAGTAGAAATGATACAAAAAGCAGTGGTCGTAAAAGGGAACCCTGTGGAACTCCAAGAAACTCTCGTTTCGAAAAGATATTAGTACAAGGATTTACAACATGGTTTGTTCGATTAATTATGAAAATATTTCGATAATAGGAAATATGTACATACCTTCACCACCCCTTTTTAGTACTAAAATTTATGACATCCAACTAAATTCAAATTCTCTTCTTAACAAGATGAAAGCCCACAAATTAATATTTGAATTTTTTATCAAACGAAACGAAATTGAATTTTCTCTTCGGATTCACAATCCCCTATAACTTTATACGTCACTCCACTCGTATATATTCTTCAAAAGTAAACCCGATAAACGTTGAGTAGCATAAGTGAGAGCACAGAATTCCAACATCGCCCCACAACTCAATTGTATTACAATGAAAGTAACCAAGTCCTTCCATTCATCCTCTACAACTTGAACATTTCTAACCCAATTACTTGAGCATTCTCCTTTGGTGTCTGTATACATTAAATGCATGCCAAGGGGACTTGTTACAAGGCACACACAAAAGAAGCAGAAAAAAAGGACATTGAAATCTTTCCTTTTAATAATTCTTAGCATCCATCCACACGCCACATAACACTCACACACAGTATGTATACTAATACTACAAGTATGTCTCAACTCTTGGGTCATTAAATGTATTCCTTAACCACAAAAATGTAAAACAAAGAAATAAGTTGCAGAGAAAATCCAAAGGAAGGAAAGTCTGAAGGACTTATTAAAAAAAAAAAAAATTAACTCCACAAGGACTCAAGTGTAGCGTGGGCAATGAAGGAAGTAATATCCTTTTGCAGTAATAATGCGCGTAAAAGTTAAAACCTCCCAACTGCAACATTCTTTTGCCGGTCTTCACTTCATAAACGAAATACGGTAAAAGAATCACAAAAGCAAATTCTACTTAAAGTATACTTTTGCCGCACATCAAGAACTTGAAGAAAGTGGAAATTGAAACAGATTCTTCTCTGTTATCCTTTTTTACTTCAGTTAAATCTCATTTCTTGGAGCATTCTTTTGTCCTTTGTGCAAAAGTTGGCATTTCTTCTTTCTATAGGTACGAGTATATTTACAATTTTCACTTTACACCCTGTGACCTAGAATCAGTGAAAGAAAAAGAAAACAAAGAAAATTTTCTCTCTTACAGCTTAACAATTGAATTTAGATTAAGAAAATTAAATTTCTCCAAAGTATGGATTTAGTTGGAATGCCACAGGAGTGCATTTTGTGTTCAGTGCTTTTTTTTTGAAAAATGTTATTTGCTATTTTTGAAGTGAAACTTTGTACGTGACTTTGGAAGGTTGAGTTAAGGGGTTAGGCGACTCTAGAGGCCGAAAAAATAGGCTTTTTTATGATTTTTTTTCAGAAATAGGTACAACAAAATAAATCGAAATTCCAATAAAGAGTATTTTTTATACACTAGTGGTTTCCCGGTGCGCTTCGCTACACCCATTGAGAACAGTGTTTATGTCATAAAATTTTCTGAAATTTTTTCGAGTAACTTTTGTAACTGAACGATGTCATCTCGAAGCACGAATATTATTTGCAAATGTTTTTCAAGAAGTTCTTGGAATTGAATACATATTTACATATTGTACGTAAATATAATTCTGAATCAATTTTCATCGTGCATTGCTGTAGTAATATTGAGATTTTAGTTTTCAGCGCCATCTATCGACAACTTGGAAAACTTTTGATTTACAAACATTTCTCACTTCATAACAAATTATTGTGTAAGCTTCAGCTCAATCGGATGGTTTTGAAATTTTGGTGTTTCAGCGCCATCTATCGGAAAACTTGAAAACTTTTGATGTACGAACACTTCAAACATCAGAGAAAGTATATAGTGTAAGTTTCAGCTCAATCGGATGGTTAGTTTATGAGTTCTGATGTATCAAACGAACAGCTCATTTTTATATATAAAGATATCATTGACTGTATACAACACTTTTTTTTAAGCGATTAATTTTAAAATGGTGGCTGGGCAGCATTTTTCCGATGACATCTCCGTTTTTTTCAGTGTCCACGGCCAGACAAAACAGCTCCTGTAATTATAATAAGCCTATTTCTTTCTTTTGATTTTATATAATAACTGCTATAGAGGGGCATAGGTTTTTTTTGGATATATTACTTCCTTTCCATTATCCACTTCCAAAGTGGAAAGGGAAAAATTTTCCTAAAAAGTCTAATCATCTTCTAAGCGCTTCAATTGTTAATAACAAATGAACCATGCAATATAAACAAAATCCTACGAACTTCCATAGACAATGTATTTTTCAAGATATATTCAATATTTCAAGTAATTCGGTTACAAATTGTCTGAGTTATGTTTCCGGCAAACTTAAAAAATACGGTTTTGAGATACACGCGTTTGAAGTTTTGAGTAGTAGAAAATCATGCAGACATTTTGCAATACCTCTAATCTGCGATTCCTGCACCGAGTAGTTAGAGATTTTTCCCCACCATAATCTTTTGGAACATAATTTTTGAGGTCTTAGGGGACAATTTAAAAAAAATATATAGATTTTTCGAAAATTATAGAGTGGCCTAATCCCTTAAATGGTCGGGTTATACATATGATTGCGTTATATGGTTGCGTTAAATGGTTGCATTAAATGGTTGCGTTAAACGTTTAAGCACAGATAATTTACAAAGACATCGCGCACGCAGAGTAAAAAAAATGACCACATTTTAAACGTCAAAAATTACTCGCAACCGAATGACTGTTGCATCGATCCAATAGATTGGTTTCAAACCATTTCAAGTTACATGGTCGTCCGAGTCAACCATCCTTCAGTGTGTTGTGACTTCGGTATGGACACATTTTTTTCATATTTCATATTTGATGCAACCCTTTATTGAAATGCTAACAACCACACTAGCCCTTTCAGACACGATGTCCCATATATGGGACACCATCTGGTACATTTTGGTACATTATGGTACATTTTCCAAAACACATTATTACATTTTCATGATCAGTTGCTTCAAGGTAGCCTATATATAAATTTTCAGATTTTTCGCTCAATCGGTTGATTTTCGTGTCTGAAAGGGCTAAGCTAAAATAATCGGTTCTCGTCCGATCACTGAAATCAATCAGCGTCGGGCGCGGTTGATACTTGGATGGCGGACCACTAAAGACCCTTCTTACTCGACTTCAGACGGTTGCGGGAAATGGATATGAGTGGCGTGGGGAACAAAGTAGACACAGCGAAGCATAACGCACATGTTAGTCACGATCAATGACAATGGTTGACCGATGCAAATTCGAATTAAGGAATTTAATTTTTCCGAATTCACCCACTTAGAGATGGAATATCAAAAAATCCTCTCTTAGAGAATGTCTATGTCATTATAGGAATGTACTGCCCTTTAGGTTCAGCGGTTTGGTCTGTGCTCGCCTGTCAGTCAGTGAACTGCTTGTATATAGATGAATACGGGCAATGTGAGTGATTAGAGTCATTGTTTCTCGCCATTCAACCAAATTAGAAAATTTCGAAATTCGGCTCTACAGGGTAAGTGGAGTGGGGCAATTTGGGCACCCAATGAATATATATCCTTAGCATTTTTTTGTTAATTGCCAAAATTTGGTTCGGGGCAAAATGGACACCCGACCATATATTCGAGGGTGGGGTTTAATAGACAACCGAAAAATTTGGTTCCATTCAAGAGCCAAGAAAATGTCTGATGGAAAATACATAATTATGTGTCAAACCCCATTTCTTACGTTTTTTCAATGATTTTTTGAGTAGAAATAGCGGAGAATATTTTTTGAATATCCAGTGAATTCGAAAATTGTATGAATGTCTCTACCTTTTCTCACAAATTCTTCTTCCTTTATCAACGATTATATGTAGCTAAGAAGTTTCACCGTGGTGTAGCGGTAAGTGCATTGGACTACTATGCAATGCTGCCCGGGTTCAATCCCAGCTCGGGTCCAACGCCTAAAACTTTTTTTCACGGTGCCACTTCTTTCGTCTGACAAGCAATCAAAGAATATCATTTGTCAATGAGCTTCTCAAGTCGCCGTCCGGAGTTGCCAAAAAACTGTAGGTCCCTTACATTTGTGCAAAAATATAACACGCACACACAAATAGTTCCAAGGGGAGCAGGCCCAGTAGCGCCACCTAGAGTAAAGTAAAGCAGTTTCACTTCTATTGCGGGTAACTTCTATAGGTACGCACTATTTTTTTTTTACTTATTTCAATTTCCATAGATAGATTAAATGGTAAAAAAAAAAATTATGGATATGGCAGAATAGCCTCTCATCAAGCAAAAAACTTAAAACTTTTTAAAGTATTTTTTCCCATTAACAAAGGCTTAAAATTAATTTATTTAAAAAGAATCGTGAATAATGTTTAAATTCCCAATGTGCCCACCCCTTTTTCACCAGCGCATACAAATTCGTATCACCTGACGAAACACGAAACTGTTTATCAATACCCCCAAATCACTAAGCAAATAACTTCTGTTTCTTTGGCTTGTTTTTTTTTCTCTTCACTGCTCAAAAAAATAACAAGCCCCAACCGAGGCCATAAATCCATCAGATAGATTTTCGTTGATCACTTGTTTATCTTATTATTGCCCACCTTTTCCTCCGCAGCTCACCCAGAGGCATTGTTTGAATTATGATAATTTTTTTTTATTACTTCGTATACGAGTATAATATATTTTTTTGGTATTTAGATCATGTTTACCCAGTACTTCTGTCTAGTAGTCTCTTTGGGGATATTTATTCAAAGTGATATTCCAATTGCGTCAAGCAGGGAATAGCACATCCATCAAGCAGGTAATGCGTAATGTATCTATCAACGGATACTCGTATCTATACCCAAAATGAAAATTTATTTAAGTGGCAGAGACGACTGCATTTCATACATTTCATATTTCAATTGCATTCTCCATAGATTTGTATATGTAGATACAATTTGTGCGGGTGTCATCGATCCCATTAACACTGGCGACAACGTTGGATTGTATAATCCGGAGACATGCTCGTATTTTGTTTTTATTTTCATATTGGAAAAAGAAAAAAAAAAAAATCGATGGCGATAAAAGTATCTATGGGCCTAAGCCAATGAATATCTTCCATTTTGTACGACGAGATAAGTGGACTTGAGGAAAAACTGTGTCACATCGAGTGCATGGAAAAAAGATAGAAAAAAAAAAAAACATTAATCATTCCTGAAAATTTTGTTTTATTTATTTTGAAATCAAACCGCGTCGCGCTGGTGTCGTTCACTTTTGGCTCGGAATGAATGCATGTACGCGCCTATGATCTATGTGACTTATGTTAGACTGTGACCCTAATCTTAATTAAACATAAGGATCAAGTAGATTATGCCTCGAGGACTGAGAACATATGCCGGCGCGGTTTATCGATACTGTATACAGGGTAGACTTTTGGGTGGCTGCTGCGTGTGGCTGATTATATGTTTATGAATTTTTATTTTTATTTTATTGATTTGGGAGTCATTTGTTTGGACGGAATTTGTTTACACACGAGTACATGTACAATGAATAACGAACCCTTTTTTGGGTGGGGTGGTCAAATGACCGATGGGATTAAAAACCTCTGTTATCAGTTGTTAGTAGTTTTTCGGTAGTGCTGTTTACCGATGATCGAAACGTGGGTTTATTTATGACGATTGATTGTTTGGTAAATTATTTTATGGTTTTTGTTTGTTGTTATTGTTTTTCCCTGGGTACTTATTGATATGGCATCGCACGTGGAATGGACGTTGATAAGGGTGCATTTACACATTATGAGTGGGAAGAGTTTTTTTTTGTAATTTCACATTTAAATCTTAAACGTTTTAAGCTTATAAGAACCTATCAAAAAAGACCACAAATCTTAAAGGAAATATTTAAATAAATAAGAGTCTCGTAGATGCCAACTTGCCTCTCTCTTGTATGAAAATTCACTCAACAATCACAATTTCAAATCAGCATAACTCAACCAACCAAATAAAATGTTTTCCATTCTTTCGAGTGTACATATTCGTATTCCTCTTCCACATACTCGAATACCGACAAGAGAAAAGAAAAACATCTTTTATCCGTCTATCTATCTAGTGCTGGTTATTTACACGGAAAAGCGATGGAATAAAACAAAAAAAAAAGAACTGAAAAAATTCCCTGGTCTCATATATTCATTTTATTCGTTACAATATCTCAAAAGATTTTTTTTTTTTTTTGTGTTCATTTCCTTCGAACAGCAAGGAACTAGACACATCTCAAGGGAGCCGTATATAAATTCTTGACTTGACTACACACATTTTTACTTCGCTTAGAGTGTGTATCTTCCTCCACCAGGAATTGGTATGCAGAAAGTCAATATCGATTCTTTTTTTCTCAAGATTTTTAGCTATATCTAATTTTTTTTTTGTTTTAGTCCTGAAATATGTGCACATACACTCATCATAATAAACTCCTCTAACAGATAGTGAGAGAGATCCTTTTATTCAAAAAAATATACTGAATAAGTTATTCAAATGGGATCCCAGCAAGCGGTGGCAAAGAGGACAAATAAGGACTATTTTTTAGATATGTCCTTTTTCGATGGAATTCCTATTCTTTTTTGGTTTGAATGTATGCAGTTGGATTGCATTTTAGAGGTTCAGTGGTTTTTTTTTGTTTTGTATCTGAATGTGGAAGTTTTCTTGTTATCCTTGCTGGAGTGGTTGAAGTTGTTGACATATTGCCAAATGAATGAATAGGGTGTAGAGATGAATTGAATATCCTGTTTGAGTTTTTATTTTCTCATTTTTTTCCTCGGTTTTTTCGAATAGAAAATAAGTATGTTGGCACCACTTGAAAATGCGGTCAAGATTGTTTTTTTTCGGTTATGGTGGTTTACACTTCCTGGATGATTTATATGTAAGTTAACTTTATCACTTACGAAGATAATCGTATATCCATAAGCTTTCCGCGTGAACGAAATATTATTCTTATATTTTTACATGAATAGAAGGGACCTACAGTTTTGGCCATTTCCGAACGGCGGCGAGTAGAGAAGATTCTCATGACAACTGATACTCTTGAATGCTTGTCCTATATTCGGAAGATGTAGTACATTGAAACCGCATAGCATGTGTAGAAGTCCAATGCACCAACCACTACCGCACGGCGCCACCTCTTCCACAAGCATATCTGAGAGTTGGGCGTAGTGGTAGTCGTCATCGCTTATCACGCTGAAGGTTCACGGTTCGAATCCAGATGTCACCGAAAAATGTATTTCTCATGAAATAAAAATAAGTTGATCAGTTTCAGAAGTTAATGTCAGAACCTACTGCGAAGGGATACCACTGGCAGTAGGATGGTGGTATGGCTGAAGAAATTGACCGCAGAAAACAATAATAGGAAACATCTGGAAAAAACTTCTGTGAATCATAAGCAAGGGCAAAACTCAATAATACACAACTCTGCAGTTATCCTGGACACCATCCATAGAGTTAGTTGAAACCTACATCTACGCCGATTTGTTTGTCCCTCGTTCTTGTTCTTCATGTGCTCGTGCTGTTTGTAAGTATTATAAGGGTATTCATATCCCCTTTAGCTTGTGTAAATTATACAAAAAAAATCTCTAAATAAATAAACTCCTAAAGATTTCTTCACTCAAAACTGTCAATCTTAAAAAAAAATAGTATCCAATAACTAGGAACGAATTCATTTATTGCAAAAAAAAAAAAAAAACAAAAACAATCCTGAACCACCCAAAGGATTATATCTTTCGTCTTTTCTTTAGATTAAATTTCTTCAAGATGACATGTAAAGATGACACAACTTCCTATCGATATTTCCAATATCTACACGACATTTCTTATTTTCAATCGACCTAAAAAAATTATTAAGAATTCACTCAGCTAAATCTTTTTCTATAAGTGCTTCACTTAGATGCTCCCTCCTACTTACTATACGGTTGAAAATAAATGCAATGGATGGTTCTCTAGATGTCCTCGCCATCGCTTCGTGTCCTTACTCTCGTCATCAGATTGGCTATACACCCACACACACTCGTAATTGTATCTATCGAAAATTGCCCGACATTTAAGATTCTCTTTTCCTCACTTTTTTTGTAGATATATTTCTGATTGGTTATTTGTGGTGGAGATTGTCAAGGATACACTCATACACACCACAAACGCCCTCTGTCGGTACACCTAATCCATTTCAATTGAATTTTAAATTATTCCACTTTATTGATTCCTTCCTTTTAAAGGACACTTAGATTCATATTTGATCGAAAACCTTTAAAATCTCGTCTAATTCAAATCCATCCCTTAATAGATTTATACATCCATGTTATCATGGTTTTATCGTATTATTAACTTAGCTCCTCGCTCGCCCATCCTGAAAATATATTGTATACACAGAAAAAGGAAGTAAATTCTCTTAAAAAAATAAATTTTATTTGAGGGATATTTTAAATCCTCCATCTCGTCTCGAACTTAAGCTTGACAGTAATCAAGGAAAATCGATTGAAAATAGATACAAAATGTCTAACAAAATAGATGCCACAAAAGAGAAGACAAACTTTGGGTGAAATAGAAAAACAAAAATGTGGGGAAAAAAAGAGATTTATTTCCTACACGTGGGATAGGATAGACACAAAAATAAAGAATAAGCATTGTGGAGCTCCATTCAACAATGAACCGAACCATTTCTATGGTTTACCTGATGTGAGATGATTGCAAACACCTTTGTGTATCGATTGGGTGGCGGGCGGGTGGTGGTAAATTGAATTTGAATCTTGAATTAGTATCCCAATAGGCAGTGAGTATGAGCGGTAAACCAAATCAAGCATATCCTTTTCTATTCATTTCAATGGAGAATGAAGGAGGAAAAAAATCATTCAGCAAAAGAGGAAGCAAGCTGGGGCCATTGTATTGTTAAAGTTTTCTTTCTTTCCGGTAGTCGAAATATACATATTTCTGTCTCATTGTGATTGGAAATATTTAAGGAAGTAAACCCTTTCTCTGATTTTCTTTAAATTTTATTCCCATAGTGTTTCGGCTCGAAGGACCAGATTAACAATTTTGCGTTCCTTCTTTTTTTTTGCTATTTAAGTTTCTGTTTATTATCTGGATGGGTTATTTGAGAGTAAATAAGCTTATAAAAAATAATATTTTAATAAAGAATACATATAGATATGTATTTTTAAAAGGATAGAAATTCACTATAAAGCTCTCGGATAAACAAACAAAGTGATTACTTTTTTTGAAGTAGGATTCTTATGTGTGACCACCATCGCATTGATTAAGTGGGCAACCTAAATTTATTCTCCTTGAATCACTCACTTAATATTCGGAGAAAAAAAAAACAACAATAGAAACAAATGTATATTCAAAAAATTAGTAATAACCTGGATTAGATACAATTTGTATCTTCATCATCGTCAAACTTTAGCATTTTGTTTTGAGTGTTGTTTTTTTATTTCTTCTTTTTCTGCTTCTTTCTCTGGTGAACTCGAGAGTACTTAAGCAACCATGAATAAATTTCCATCATCTCTGAGATACGACTATGAGTATCTCTTGTGAATTTTCTGGTTTCAATGCCACCATGAAAGTTGAAACTATTCACCAGCTTCAGTAGTAGATACAAGTCTAGTAGAGCAGTCGAAAAGTGAAAAAAAAAAATTAAGAAAAGATGAAGAGCACATAAAGCACTTTTATTCCTTTTCTTTTGTCATATTTTGGTGCATAAATGTTATTGATGACAGCATAAAACAAATAATCGTAATTTTTATTTCGCACAGATTGCAATCTCATTACTAGTTATATATATCTTGTAGATTTATGTATCTGCTGCTAGTGTTGTGTTACCTACCAGTAAGGAGGAAACAGCAATATTAGATCATCACTCATCATCAGTCATTTGGGTATTGCCTTGATATTGTTGTCTGCTTATCAACCACTTCATCCCTAAGAGATTTGTTTTCCGTTTTTTTTTTTTTTTTTTTATAAATAGCGCACTAGGGGATGGTGATGAAGATGGAATGAGAAAATATGAAAATATTGAAGAATAACATAAATTTTTAACATGAACCAGCCATATGTTGCGTAGCTTCTTATACCCGTGCTGTTGCGTTTTAGTTTGTGAACTTTTCTTTTTTATGTGGCATCTGTTGGTGAGCTGATGACTTTTAACCAGATTTTCTTGTCCTTTCTTTTGAGTATATGGGGTGGAAAAACTCGATTTGAAGAGGACGGGGCCAATGTGGAGGTTATATTTGGAAAACTTTGCAATTTTAGATGATAAATTGGCGTGTAAATTGGAAAGAGGCAACGTAACAACAATGTCTAACACCCTTCATACGAGTACAAAAACATATACTTGGATATTCATCGGGAATATGAAGTGCGTGGCAGTGTTCAATGATCTTTTGAAAATATAGGCTTAAAGTGTGACATATACCAACACTTTGGAAAAATATTCCCTAAGCGTAAATAGAATCGTTTCCTTGAACAGATTCAACAACTGCTCTTCAAATACCACGGCACGGTATACCTCTTTATTTACATCCCATTTTGCATTCAGAACTCTAGGGGTGCAAAATATTTTACACCATATGCAATAGTCATAATGATTTGGGTTGTGCCTACGGTTACACCCCTAAACGGGATATGACATTTAAAAGCAAAAAAAAAGAAAGTAAAAGCTGACACTTGGTAATGAATAATGCAACCGAATGTGATTAGGGAGCCTTTGTGAATGCGTTCGGTGCGTAATTGAGTGGATTCAGAATGCTGACATTTATGAAAAATTAAATTCAATTGTTTTGCTTTTTTTTTGTTTGGAAAGCTGTTGACAACTAGAGATAGGAAATATTGCCGCAGAAAAAAACATTTCTCCTCAAGGTTCCTTACTTACTTATGAAGGTGGCGCTACAGTGCGGAGTGGGCCAAGGCCAAAACCAGTAACCCCTTCCAGTTAGCCCGGTCTTAGCTAACTACCTTCAGTTGCGCACTCCAAGTTGGTTGAGGTCTTGCTCTACTTGTGCGCGCAACCTTAGGCGAGGTCGTCCTCTGCTACGCTGACTGACCCTCCAAGTTAGAATCGAATATTCTCCGAGCCGGAGCGTTGATGTCCATACGCTCTACATGTCCTAGCCATCTTAAACGCCCAATGTGCAGTTTTTTGACCAGGTTGATGTCGCTGTAGTGGGCACCGAAGCGCAAGTGGTTAGTGCGTCGGACTACTGTGCCAGCGGTCTTGGGTTCGAATCCCGCTGCAAACACCTAAAATGTTTTTCACAGTGCCCACCTCTTCCGAATGCCTGACAAGCATTCAAGAGTATCCTTTGTCATGTAAAGTTTCCCAACTCGCCGTTCGGAGACGGCAGAAAACTGTAGGTCCTTTCCATTCGTGCAAAAATATAACGCGCATACACAAATGGTTGCGGGAAGCTAGGCTTGGTTCTACCTAGGACTGCTGAAGCCAAATATTTATTTATTTTATTTTTGATGTCGCTGTACAGCTCGTACAGTTCGTGGTTGTATCTTTTCCTCCAAAACCTGGCAACGCAAACGGGACCGAATATCTTATGAAGGATTTTTCTCTCGAAGTGACCAAGGATATCTTTATTGGCTTTCGATAAAGTTCTCTATATAGCAAGACTGGGTTTTATATAGAGTCTCCTTAGTCGACCGGGAAAGGGCTTTACTACTCAATCGTCTTCTTAGCCCAAAGAAACAGCGGTTGGCAAGAGTAATCCTTCGTTTGATTTCCGATGAAATGTCATTTTTTGATGTTATAGCAGAGTCAAGGTAGACAAAGTCATTTACTACTCGTACCTCAATGTTCTACTTTTTTATTTTAATTTTACCTCACAGCTCACAGCTGTACCGAACCAAGTCATAAAAAAAAAATAAACTCAAAACTAGCGCCAAATTCTCCGCAAAGTTGAACTCTATTCAGGGCTGTAATGAACTAAGTCAGAAAGTGTTTCGTTCCTTAGTTAACGGTCAGTATTTTTTAGTTTTCGTCAATTCTATTCGCGAACAGACGTGGGTTTTCCGTTTAGTTTGGATCAATTTTTGCCCAATGATGCTGACTTCGGTGTGATTGAAAATAGAAGCAAAAAACAACAATTTATCTATTCCTACGATGACTGGGTTCAAATAGTCAAAAGTGCTAAAGTCAAACTTCCACTGTACGAATTCATTGAAATGGAGAGGAATGAATTTCTATCAACCAAAATTTTAGAAACCAATATTACCAAAAGAAAAAAACCGTTGATGGTCATAATTTTTCATGGCTAAAAATCAAGTGGCTTCGATTCGAGCCCAATTTACCCTTTTCTTTTAAATTTAAAGAAACACTCAATAAAGAAGTCGAGTTTGATGAAGTTTATTTAGGAAAGGCAAAGAAAGGGAGGACCTACAATCAGCCTCTATTCAACTCGTCAGCAACAGTTACCTCAGAGAAAAAAACTGACATGATGGATTTACTTAAATTTATTCCACCCATGTACCAAAGTTTTTATAAGAACTTACCCGTTAAACAAGAGTTAACAAGGAGACAACACCAGGACCAGCCCCAAAGTGATGAAGACGATGAAAATGATGAAATTGTTTATGTCTAATAACTATTTTTTTTAATTTATAAAAAATCTTGAATTTGCAATACATTTCTGTTAAGTTTTTGAAATAAATGAATCAACTGTTTTTGTTACTTTTTAAAATCACACCGATTTTTATTTTCTTTAATGACAATTTTTCAAAAATTTTCTAGACAAAAATGAACCAAGTCACATTTTATTTATTTTTTTTTTTTTAAATTTTGGGATTATTTTTAAACTCCAGTTTTTGATGTTTAAATCTAAAGAAAATTGAGAAAATAACCTTTCCCAATGCCTTTAGCATGAGTTAAATATTAATTTCAGTAATTAATGGCAGTTTATTTACCAAACCTGTTAATATCTCCTAATTCACTTTTTATGACTTGGTTCGGTACAGCTGTGAGCCCCCCATATGTACCTACAAAAAAGGAAGAAAACAAAAAATTTTTTTACTCACCGGTATTGCTTCACACATATCACTATCTCTGCTTTGTGCGGCGGCTTTTATTGCCATTTCCTCTTCATTGCAGTTACTACTAACTAGCCCATAATCCAACATAGATGGCGGTCTCGGTGGTGGTGGTATCATAAATTTTGGTGGGGGTCCCGGACCACCGCACTCATCGCATTCAATATTATCCTCGTACATTTCCCACATTTAAATTTTAAATATTATTTTATATTTTATTCTTATAAAATTCGGTTTTTTTTTTTTGTCAACTCGTCTTTTCTTTTAATTATTTAAAAACAAAAATTATGAAAAAAAACGTTAAACAAAAATTAAAATAAAAAAAAAAAGATTAAATTTCGTGTCAAATTCGAGACATCTTTTTGGGGGGAGTTTTGTTTTTTTCTGTTTTGGTGGTTGAGTTATGAATTTTTTTTTATTTGAATTGATCAACAATCAGTGGTGGTCAGCCGGGTAAATGGTGCCTGAAATATGGAGAAAGAATTTATTAAATAAAACTCAATTTATTAAAATAAAGAGTAGAAAAATTTAGTGTTTCTTTATATTTTTGATAGTTTGCTTTAAATCATTTTAAAGATATTACTCGATGTCCCTTAGAAGAGTCAGTTTAGACCTTGATTGGTTTTTTTGTAATTCGTAAGTCTTCTAAGGACTATGACTTCTGGCTTGCAACCAAAGGAATTTGCAAAATAATCAAACGGAAAAACCAGCGCAGCTGTCAGAATGTTTAGGACAAAAAAGATCTCCTGGCAGACGGAAAAATGTATTTTTTCATCACAAAAGTGGTTAAGCAGTTACGTACGTATGTATATTCTCTGTCATGCACAAACTCGTAGTTCATATGCTGGCATCCTCGACAAAGTGTGACCAAAGTAATTATCTGAAAATTTAAATTCCTGTCACGTTTCTTTCGCTCTCCTCCGTTCCTCCTTTTTTCCTCTATTATACATAAAAGGACATTAGTGATTATCAACGGATGACACAAAATAAATAGAGAAAAACAGAATCTCAAACACTGGCGCATGCTTATTTATCAGGTGATGAGTATCTTTTCGGTTTATTTTTTTTTGTAAATGACCAACAATACAATCTTCTATCCACTGAAGCGGAAGAATTATTATCGAAGTGAAATTTTCATTTCCAGGATTATGAAATAACCAACAAATATTCGAATATGTATTCATGACAATATGAAACTGTACAACAAAACAAAAAGAAAATCCATACATACGTATGTAGATATGTGCTGTATTTGTATCTTTTCGTTTATTCTCACCCCCCTTGAGGATTTCGCTTCACGATTCACCCTCCCTGTTTCGTTTATTGTCATCGTCATTTGTGTGATTGCATTTTTCGAATATAAAAATGCATAACATACGGCCGGGCATATACTCAGCTCGTATACCATTTTGACTTTTGCCATTACCCAAACAAGAAAAAAACATTTTTAACCTCATCCTGGCATATGTCGGCGGCGGCGTCCGGTTGGAATTATGTCCACTCTCATATGGATGGCACATTACATGGAATATTCATAGCATTAGATTGGATAAAAACAATTTTGGATTCATTATAAATGCTTACAGATACATCTTCAATTATTTATCTATGCTTTCCAATCTAATTGTGTAGGTAAGGTAGTGCTGTTACGAGTATTTTTTTTTTTAATTATAATTTTGCTAAGGTAGATACATAGCTTTACCTTTACAAAATCGAACCCGTTCTTACTTTAATTTAGTATCTCAAATCTCGATATATCTCTGTATTCGATTTAATGTCTCAGTGTCATGTTCTATGTGATTTGTTTGAGTTGTCTCGTTTTTTTTTTTGTCTCAATTCGCTTTTCAATTTAATGAATTCTAATCGTATCTATTCAATCTATTGAATTTATCTGCTGCTGCTACCATTTTACTTGGCTTCTGTTAAGGGGTAAGTATTGGTTTCGTTTAAAACTCAAACAATCCTTGGTCCGTAAAATATATATTTTTAACCTAATAAAGCTTTTTGCTTGTGAACTTGTTATCATCGATTTTTCCGTAAAATCAAAAACGCCAAAACAAACTCAACAGCAACTACGTGCGACCAAGTTGACGTCTTTATTTTTAATTGGATTGAGAGGCAGCGAGGAACAAAAACGTCTTGTATGGAGAGAGATTTGTGAATAGACATTGCGCGACGTGATGTCGAGTTTTTGGTATCTGAATCTAAGAATCAAAGTTAATTGACTCTTTCTCTGTAGCAAACAAACGATATTTCAATTGATGACAATTCATTTTCGTAGCTATTTGCTTTATGTTCGTACAAATGGCAAAGATACTTTGTTAAAGACGCCATTTATACTTTAAAGTTAATTTCTTGTACGATATCTTGTCAAAATATTTGCTATTAAACAAGCGTAGCAAGCAAATCAATAGTCCTTAGCCTATCCACAGAAAGAACATTTTCCACTTGGCTACCCCCCGTGAATGGTAATTCCAATTTCACATTCAAAAACTCAAGACAACCATCACGGACCCATTGATATACATAGATTCGGATGAAGAAAAATTTATAAACAAATCAAATCTTTTCGTATCATAGATACGTACTATTCCTCAATTCAACGTCTTTATTAAGTTTATTATTATGTAGTCACTCTTACCTTTATTCTGTATCTATGAATATGTATGTGTTTGTGTGTGGGTGAGTAGTGAGTAGGTGGGCGAATTTCGAATTGGATTGAATAGATAGATTGTATCATTTGGATTGTTGGATATTTTAGAGAGAATTTTGTAGCAAATCTCAAGGGATTTCCTCCTTACGAGTATACTATCTGGTATTCTGTATCTTTTCGTGCGTTTTGTTTCTATTTTCATCTTGAACCTCTTTGGTGGTGCTCTTTGAGGTGATTTTGTTTTATTTTTTTGTATCATAATATCAGATCACTGGGCTTTGTTAGTTGACTGACTGCACACAGATACTCTCTACACTCTCTCTTTCTCTGTATGTCTTTCGTTTGTTTGGTGAAGAAGAAGTGAACACACTTCTTATCTACTAGAGTCACGAAGTATCTAATATCTAATTCAATTGACAATTTTGCGGGAGCGATATTCATTGGAAATACAAATTCATTGCTTGAGTGGATTAGGTACTGTCCTGTGATTAATCAATAGCCAATCGTGTTTTTCGGGTCTAATTGACTGGCTTAGTGTGTGGGCACAATTTTAAGAATTTTCTTTAAGAGAGATAGAGGGTAATTAACTTTACCCAGAGCACGAATATCTGCACCTGTTTTGTTGGAAAGAAAATGTCAGTCATTCGAGTGACAGTGAAATATAATTTCTTATCTTTTGGATAGAAAATAGACAAAGGTACTCGTACGCTGAATTATGCTGGCAAACAATAGGAATTGAAATTTCTTGTTTTGTGGTTTTTTGATAGACATACGAAATGGCAGTGGGTGTCAGATATACAAACACATGCATAATTAATGACCATTGGCATTTTTTTAATATATATATAGGTGAAAAAAAAACAAGGATAAATGTCTAAAATGTTGACTCAGAGGGATTGGAAGTAAACTCGCTACATACCAACTTGAAGTGTTGATAAAAAATAAAAATAAAAACACAAACAAACAAACCCGACTTTTCAAGGTTAACACCACGCTGCTATAAATCGTTTCCCCGTCCTCGAAGTGCCATATGTCTTGTGCAGAGCAGCTATCTTTCGCTTATTTCGCTCAATTTCAATATTAACTTCACGTTTATCACTCCACATTTATCCCCTATACATGAGCTTCGTATTTTGTTTTTATACGTATGTGTGAAAAGGATTCTTTTGAGTTATTACAAGGCCATTTATCCTGTCAACATATTTTGATGAAAGTTACACAAGAGGAATATACTCGTACACAGGAAGATGAAGCTGAAACAAAGTCCGTCATAGAAGCTTTGATTAAAGGGGGGTTTGATGGGTGCAAAACAAATTGTTCGATAGCCGACGTGTGTTGTGTCCTTTTTTTTTTTTATTAAATTAGCCCTTCCCAACTTGACCCCAAAAGATACTCGTATTGTATAAGCAGATACGAGAGTACATGTGGCATGTTTACTTTTAATTAATTTCAACGACAATGATGGAATATTTGTTTAATTGATAAATGAAAGCCAAATATTGAATTAATTAACAGGCGCATGCAAGAGAGGAAAACTTAGGGATACATATTCTATGAGGGAAGTTTAATGATGTTATTGCGAAAAATGTCCTACGGTTATGGCATATGGTTTTTCCTGGAACTATTTTGTTATGAGTAAAAGGCCAGTTGTGGGGAAAATACATAGGCAATTCTCGGAAATATGCAGAACGATATTTCAATGACAATCTCCATCAGTAGCCATAGTCATAGTGTTTCAACAACGATTATCTGGGTTACTGCTATATTCCTTTCCTTTACCATAGGAACTAACAAAGTTTGACGATGGATAGATATTGAAGGTACTTTCGATAATACAGGATATAATTCTCTCCAAAATCCATGTCCAGAAAAGGTATTGACCATCCTACTAACCGATGGGTAATGACCGCCTACCTAAAACCTTATGTTTCGGCAGGAGGTTCGATACAGTGATCCCAAGCCGTGAAGCATGGAACTATAAAAATCCTACCTCAGACCTTAAAGGCAACTAGTGGTATACGGATGGAACAAAGATGGACACCGGGGTGGGTGCTGGTACATTTGAATCAAACTCTAGAATACCAATACCAGTGGGGCAAAATCCAGTGTATTTCAAGCGGGAATTCATGCCAGTTAAGTGTGCCCCAACGTCATCTTCGAACCGGGAATAAATGGTGTCCTCATCCACATATTCACGGATAGTCAAGCAGCTAGAGAAGCACTGTCTCCAAATCAGTCCTGAACTGCTTCAATACTCTTCTCATGGAATCAAAGTCAAACTTTGGTGGGTACCCGGACATGAGGGTATTGATGGAAACGAAAAAGTTGACGAACTGGTTAGGAAAGGTTGAGCTGAATCTTTTGTCGACCCTGAGACTTTTTGTAACATTCCAAATTCAGCTATAAACTTAAAAATCAAAAGTTGGGAAAAAAGCCTGTGTGTCTCCTATTGGGAAATAAAAAGGGTCTTCGTCAGGCTAAAAGACCCTTCCAAAATAAATCCGAAAAAAAAATCAACTCCTCAGTAGAAATGATATCAAGAGATTTGTGAAAAACAGGGTATTGCCATCTTCGATAGCTAGAGGTCTTAATGAGGAAACTGCATGGAAGACGACGAAACTGCGGAACATATTTTATGTGACTGCACGACAATTTGTGCCCCCAGGAGACAACATTTCCACAGAGAAATCCTTACTCCCATGTAAATTCGTAATGTCTCCACCAGTGAGATCCTCAATTTCGTCAAAAGAGTTGAGCCTCTTCTGGTACCCTAAACTGACTTAAGGGTACAATATATCTTATAGGTCGCGGTCAGAACCCTTAACAAAATTTGACGATGTACCACCACTGGAGTCATTTAGGGACTGATTACGTTTTTTCTGTAAAAAGTTGGGAATTCTTAAAGATTTGAGTTTTTTTTTTTTTGTATTTTTAAGCCTTTTCAAGTCCTGAATCTCTATTATCCTTTGTACGTGAATATAATGTGCATATGCTGATCTTTTTAAGACACCTGATTATACTGTTCTTATCTCGCAAATAATGTCATTCACGTCCATCTGTTTAAGCAATTAAAAATTCATATCTAACCCCTTCTGGTGATGACATTTTTTAATTTGTACACCATCCCCTCACTGTCTAAAGAAAAACTCGCTTTAGTTTTAGATGGAAATTCCATTTAATCAGTGTCCTTTCTGGTTCGTCGTTTCAGTCTCCAGTTTGGCTGACATCCAACTAGGTGAATAATATATCTCGGTTGTTGTAGTCTGTTTGGATATTTTAAATTGTAGGGAGATAGAATGGCAAAAAAAAAGTGTCCACCTCTCCATACGAAGCTCTGTTCTCGACAAGTGTGGATAATGGAAAATTTAGGACACTTTACAAGAGTGAGTGTGAAAAATTGTCGTTTTAGTTAAGTGGCGTTGAACAAGGCTCTGTCAAATATAATTTCTTTTTTTTTTCTAGTTGTATGTTGGGAAGTAGGATCAGCATATCTTTTGTGGCAGATTTAAAATTGAGTTTTCAGATATACAGATACATCTTATACTTTGAGTTTATTTTTTGAGAAAACATCCTGCCATGGTGTAAATTTTTTGTTGAGATTTCCTCCCCGACTAGTGAGATGTAGAAAGTGTCACTCATTTCCGCACGAGAGATGTGTATCTTTCGTCAATGTCATGTCGTTCCTAACATTGTAGTTTATATTTTTATCTTTTTCTATATATACATGTACATTTTTGTACATCATCTATCCTGTGAGAGAAAATTAACATTCAACATTCCTGCGTGTTTTCTTCTTTCGGTTGTCTTTGCAGAAATATTTAAGTCTGCGTAAGATTGCGTATATATACTCCGTGAGTAGATAAAAAAAACCGTCCCTCTTTAAAAGGAAAAAACTTTTACTTTAGAGCATATCCAGACACTTGTCTTGTCTTTCAGGTAAAAGTTATTCGGAAAATTCTAACTTTTCCTTCGCAACTATCCAACGTCCTTTTCACTCTTTTTTTTAAAGGAAGGGAGGATGGTGTAAAATCTCAAATTAGTCCAAAGGAAACTTTTCTATATTTCTCAGCCACCAGATCTTTATGAATAGCCCCGGCCTTAAATATAAATTATAACGGAAAGAAAAACAGCAAAAATAAAAATGCAAAAAGTTATGCATAATCCCTTCGGTAATCATCACAAAGTTCACAGTTGGATCCAGTTTACTTTCTAGTTTTCTTCGTTTCCGGAAAAGGATCCGATTAAAAATGTAGTCCTCCTTCTTCTTCTTCTTCTATTTGTGGAGAAAGTGTAACTATAACCGTACCTAACAAAACATCAATCTGTCATCATCTTTCATAACACAAGAGATAAAAGGCAAAACTTTTTTTTCTTAACAAAATCACTGATAAGCAAAAAAAAAGAAGAAGATACTTTGTATCTTTTTCATACCATATTATGACAGGACGACACTAAAGAATGAGACAAAAAATAAACAAACTTTCGTGACATTTTTACGAAGACGATTTTCCTTTTCTTTTACTTTGCTTTCATCACTTTCTCTCGAAAAATGAAGAGGACACACTTTTTTTTTTCAAAGAAAACTTTAAAATATCCTTATCCAGGATAATCTTGATAGATACACGAAAAACTTTCAACTTAAATATAAAAAAAAAAATCCTTAAAATTTATTCACAAGTTAAATGCAAAAGTGTTCATCTCCTTGAACAGAAACACGATAAAGAACAAAAATTAAAAGGATGAAAGCAAAGTATGGACCGGACGAAGGATACAAAAAAAAAAAAAAATTAAAACAAAATAGTGGCTGAAACTAATTTTCGCGCTGGAACAATGTTCAAGATAACTCGTTCGTTTAAGGCTTTTTTTCGCCCCTTTTTTCCCACAGTTTTTGTTGCTTTTCTTGCGCTTCTCATTTTTTAACGAGGTGTACCACAAAATACAGAGTGAAAGGAAAGAAAGGATAATGCATTAAACTAAAGTGGTAGAGTGTAAAAGAATGTGTTAGAGACCTAACCACCTCGTTTCTTACAATTTTTTTTTGTTTTACTTTTGCACTTTTTAATTTGTTCGCCTTTGAATTTGAATGTGCACCACCGCACACCAACCAGCAGGAGGGTAAGTCTGGGTAATTAGTTGAAGAACTTTAAGAATAATTTCTATGCAGAGATGGTCATTTTAAATGAGATTTTAAATGGGTCAACCGTTGGGAATTTCAATGAAAGGATTTGCTTTTGAAATGTTTAAGATCGGGGTTACCACAGGCTTGCGGTGTGGGGCCGGCATTCTTTTTTGAATTTTATTTGTTTTATTGAAATGGGGAGCTTTCTTTTAAATAATGGAAAGATATTCACATATTCCACTTCAATTTATACAATAAATATTCCCTGCCTATCTATCGCCAACACTCTGTTCCGATTTGACATTAAAAATATGAGCACTTTCATCACGAAATATCTAAAAATAAACCTTTTATCATAATGCTTGACATTCAGACGGGGGTACACTTACAGCCCTTAAATAAATTCAAATTCAAAATTCACTTGTAGGTGCGCTTGTATAACAAGGTTCAATTAAATGGGGATGATAAAAAGACAACTGACATAGTGATTTTGAATACCTCTGTCTAATTTTAAATTTATTTAATATTCTTACAGTACATCTGCTGATAGGGATCCCCTGTTACGTCTTCATAAAAATCATACTAATGTATGAGTACATTTTATAACCACTTCATTCGTTTGACTTATAAGTGTTTGGCAATTAAAAATGTAAGAAGCGTCACAATAGGAGGAACCAAATAAATAGGAAAGGTATCTCGAGGATATCAATTTAAATTGTTTGACTGAGGGAAACGAAGGATGAATGACTAAGAAGGGACGTAGGGATAGGATATTTGTTTCTCTGTATCGCATAAGAACGGAAATTGGTGAAAGTAAAGGGAGAAATGTCTTGTGGGAATGTTTCCTTTGTATTTTCGAATGGTAAATTTATTGCAATTTTTGGTTTTCCATAGGAGTGGTATGGGTAAATAAAGGTGATGATTGATTATGCATAAATGTCTGTGTTTTGTGGGGAAAATAATAGTGTATCCCAAAAGCATGTGGTTGTATTCCGAAGACTCTTGAAGAGCGCTGTTTAAAAACCAAACTCAAAGAGAGCAACTTATGCATTTGTTTTGGAAAAATTTGAGAATCTTGCGAAGATCGTTAATAAAATCCGAAAACAGGAGTAGATGAACTCGGAAGTGATTTTCCAGCTTAGAAAGCGATATCCAGATGTCACCTTACCAAAAGTCTTAGATAGAAAGTCGTAGACTACTTAAAAAGCGTCCTTGTCATTTGTAGTACTAAGCTGTGCTTCAAACCTAAACCAGATTGCTACAGGGTTGCTCCTAGACATATCAGATACATCCTTCAGATTGTTTATTGTATTTTTCGCCAAAAGACATTTGTATGGACTTTTTCATAACAAACTAGGGAGAGTGGTATGTAAATAGCCTCAGAAGAGGATATTTCCAGTGACATGTGGATTTTCATCAGAATTTCCAGTAATTAGAAACTAAGAAGTTCCATATGTACACACATAACACTATCATAAAGATAATACATCTCGTTCTATCTCATTGATCAATTAGCATCCTCCGAGAAAAAATCTATCCACACAGACAGAACTATCCGGCTAATGATCCACGACTTAAAGAAACGATAAGCGGATAAGCAAAACAACGAACCAGATATTGGAGGCTATTAAAAACTATAAATCATTTTCATTTCGGAAAACCAACCGATTTTTCATCCTCATTCTCTGTCCGAACTCCGAAGATAAAAGGTCCATCTTTACTACAACTACACTCGACACTCGAGAGTCGACACTCCTCTGCTGATATAGGCTCTTAATAAAAACGAATTACTATTTATCTTCCTTTCGTTTAACATCTCATTTATTCCATGCTTTCAGTGCGGAACACTTTTTGTTTGTACATATCCGAGTATCTGAGTATGTTTGCCTTTGAATTTTCGTCTTACATTTACGCAAACAATGTTTTTTATTTAACTAAAAACACACATATGTATGTACTCTATGGTAGTGTGGCTCCCCATCCCCAAAGCCATAATCACCATTAATTTACAAGAAAAACGCGGGTAAAAGATATGTTTTTGTTTAACCATTTTTTTCTTTCACTCTTATTTGAAAATGAGGAGTTTGTGGATAATTATGAACTTTCAGAAAAAAAAAAAACAAGATAATAAAACACGACCGAGATGATGAATGCGGTACCGGGTGATCACCGGCTTTACCCTTTTCTTGTGTCTTTTAATATGTTAAGTAAATTTACAAACAACGCACAAATAAGTACATACGAGTGTACTTAGACGTCAGACCCTGTCTTTAACTTTATCTCGCGCTTATGTCTCTGAACAGATATCATATTTTGGGTTAAGCACACACATACGAGTGTGTTTGCACATTGTTTTAGCCTTAATGATGAATGTTTAAAGAGTGATTGCACACGAGTGAGGTTCCATTTAAATATTAATTGCATTAAACGTGATATGGGTGGGATACAGTGTTTCGGGGAGTTTCGTTTAAAGGATACTTTGAATATTTGATAGATACTCACATAAATTATCCATAGACCGGTAGAAAGTTGCGGAATGTGATTTTAATCCATAATGTATTTTTTCCTTTATTTATTTACACAGCACACGGGTATCACTTTATTCACAAGAAGGTATATTTAAATTATTTACCTTTTTCAATTTTTATTTACTTCCACTTCACACACAAGTATCCATAGATACTTTCGACACTCATAGATATTTTTTTTTATTTATTTTTTTTCGCACTTAAAATTAAATCCAACGCGATTCCGAAAATTTTCATTCAATAAAATAAGGAAAGTGAAAAATCTCGCCACTGTGTTTCGATGCAATATGAAAAGCATAAAAATAAAAAAATTGATATTTTAATTTCAATCCGACGGAGGTTAGCATACATTCACACACATCTTACTTCGGCGACTTTCAGTCAGATACTGTTCGTTGTATTGCCAGGGAGAAGGTATCTCTGAAAAATCGACAGACCAGATCCGGTGGATTTGTGTGTGCGTACCGAATGAGTATCTATGAATAATGGAGTTTGATTGTGTGCGAGTGCTTTGCAACATTTATCATGTTTTCATTTACACTTTCAAGTTCGGGATTGTTTTCTATTTCTATTTTGTTTTTAGGTAAGTACTGAAAATTTCAGGTAGATTTTGGTCGTGTCCTTTGGGAGGAATTCTCTATTAACGAAGATTTTCAGTTTGAAAAATTTAGGAAACCTCTTTTTGCGTGCCTTAGTTGTGAATGTGATGCAAGGATTCATGCGCTTAGCAACATTTGTCGTACTTGCGCTTTAGCTAGTTGAAAATGCCGGGTTCTTTTATTTTTGATATTCCTGCTATGTAAAATGAGAAACAAGAAGAGAGAAAAGGGACAAAATGTAATTATTGGATTTTTGAAGAATTTTAAAAGTTTTTTGATGGGTTTTAGAGGAGCAATTAGTAGAATACAAATCGGCGATGTAGCCAAAAAAAAAAACAAATGTTGTAACGCTGCGCTGTTAAGGGACGATGGGGCACATGTGCGTATGTATACTGCATCCGTGACTGTACTGTATAGGTTGTCTCCAAATTCAGGTGCATCTGGATCTGATAGTTGGCAGCGGATGTCTGTGGATTAGTGTGTTGCAATAATACAATTGCAATATGAATTTCTTATCATATGTTTAAGTGTACATAGAACTTAAAAAAGTAATATAAAACACGTTGTGTAATTTAACTGTAATGATAGATTGAACAATGAATTTTTTGCTTGCCAAAAAGTTCAGTAAAAATCTTAGCACTTATTTACCAGCAACCGGTAATTCGTTTTACAATTTAAGACCTCAATATACCTGTAGTAAGAGATATTTATCATATCCATCGAATTTATCTAATTGCTTTCAAATTGTATCTAGTGCACTGTATTGTAGCTTGATGCATGGGAATCTTTTACCGCGAAACATGTATCTACTTTGGCACTGTGGAACGTATCCATTTTAGAATCCACATAATGTTTCATCGATATTGAAGCAGCATGTTTAACATTTTCAGATTTGTTGCAGACACATTCGAGTAGGTTGACAACAAGATGAGAAGCATTTTAGGAAACAAATCTTACTTTGCACATTTCTTCTAGCACATTTCTAAAGTGCGCGGTAGAAGGAGTATAAGTCAAAATTTGGTCAAAATGAGATAAGTACATCATTTGATTGAAAATTTTATATGTCATCTTTGGTAAAAGCGGTATAAGTTTATTGCACACACAAATGGCTTAAAAACGCAGTGGTCAAAGAAGCATTACTGTGTGGGAAATATGTAGTTAATTTATTAAGTTTTTTCCCTCTCCTGATTTATGGCCTTCTACCGCGCACCATAGAAATGTGCTAGAAGAAATATGCGAAGTATTGTGACGTCGTTGGACTTGGTAACTGTAAAAATACGCACAAAAGCATCCGTAGAGTATAGAGTCTAATGCAATCACAATAATGTATCCAAATCGAACCGAATGCTAGTATTTGGCAAAAAAAAAACAAACAAATCAGGGGGGTGTCAAGGAGTTATATGCACCAAAGTACATTGCCTTCAACATTACTAAAAATAAAATAATTATAGGTAACCAGTAATCAAGGCTCTTATAAAAAAATGAATTCGTCAACGGTCTTTATGTCCACTTAAAGTGAAAATAGTGTAAACAGTGGACGTCCATTATAACGAATATCCGATATAGCAAATTGCCGCCTCAAACACCTAAAAGGTTTTCACAGTGCCCACCTCTTTCGAATGTCTGACAAGCATCAAAGAGTATCATTTGTCACGATTGAGCTTCTCAACTCGCCGTTCGGAGTCGGCAAAAAACTGTAGGTCCCTTCCATTCGTAAAAAAAATATAACACGCACACACAAATGGTTGCGAGAAGCAGGCCCAGGTTCACCTCGAGCTGTAGCGCCAACTAAGTAAGTAAGATATAGCAAATTAGCGATATAATATCTCTATACAGCGAATGGTGGCCACGATTTGCTATCCCATATAGCGAACGGATAAATAAATTGACTTAAGAACCCTGGAAGTATTTATTTTGTACCTAATACGATAGTGTTTTTCAGTTTTTTTTTTCCTCCGAGTTTGCATGTCCACACACCCAAAGAGTAAACAATTGTACCATGTTTTTTGTCTTCTTCTTCCACTCGTCGCCTAGGTACTTGTTTGAAAGCGGTTACTTTTGGTTACTCCAACAGTTTTGAATTTTATGCAAAATTTGTGAACTTAAATGGCAGGACCATCATCTATTGAATTTAACATTAAAGGAAAACGTCTAAATAAACATATTTTTACAATGACTTCTTTAAAAAAAAATATAGAAAATCGATCGACATAACGAACGCGTTCGATATAGAGAATGACCTAAAACATTTTATCATTCGTTTATACTAGACGTCCAATATATGTACATATGTAGGTAGCTTAAGGAGAGTAGGGAAATCCGTCCTGCTCCCACGTTAATAGATAGATATACATAGGTAGTCAGCCTGCAATTACAGCTCGGTGGATGAGCTGTGCGCATTAAGTTAAGTTCACTTTGCGGTCGCGCATCCAAACTGTAACGGCGGCCATCCGAATTCGCTTTGTATAATGTTGCGAACGACGAGACAGTTTTTTTTGTACGTGACGAAAGTGTACTGTAACAAGAGTGCTGACTACGAAGAGAACACTGAGCTTTAAAGACTTAACACATTGAATCCAAACATCTTTTAAGACCTTAATCTAGGATATCGAAAAAAGGTAGACCTAAAGACCATCTCTTGGTTGCGGTACAGAAATTCTAGCAGTCTCCTATTTCATGGAATCTTAAAATAAGCGAGTCTTATTGTAGGTACATCCAACCTGTAAATGGGTATTTTCATTGAAGAAATTTCCCTTTGCTTTTCTGTTATCAAATCAAGTGCCTGTCAAACCCAATGTTTGCTAGATTTACTTCCTGAAAGTAACAACAATCCAGAACCCTTAGATTTGTTTATCGTTTCATGCTGAAACTAGCACCCAACTTTACTTATAAATATGTACATATAAGATTCATATCACTCAACCATGATCTGTCCATTAAAGCGACCAATTTCTTATGCACTCACAAGCTAATCAATAGGTAGGTACTAATTTTCTCTCTTCGCTGTATCAAATCAAGGTCAATGTCTTTTTGCATTTGCTATATCTCGCACGTGAATCTAAACATCTGCGGTGACTGTGTGTGAGTGTGATGCAATTGCAACAGCACTCTTCCTCTCTCTATTTTTCTAAAGAGATAATTTCTTTGTACTCCTCTCAATCTCCCCGGTCCCCGATGATGATGCGATGATTCTGTGCAAATTTTGATATGTTTTATTAAAATGTTTATTTTCTTTTTAATCATATCCATTGTCATTTATTATGTGCATAGATACATCTTGTTTCACACATATACACAATATCATTTAGATTCTCACAGCACAGCGTCCATTCTTTTGCTCTCGCAACATTTATGCGTAAATACTCTCAGAGAAATTCTTATAATCAAAATAGAGAGAAAAGGAGAAAGAGAGCCGATGGCCGCACAAAACAGATGAGAGAGAAAGTAAATCTATCTGCAGCTACATGTTTATTGCTTTCAACACCATCCGACCCAAGTTCCCAGATTCCCAGATACAAACACGAATTATGTGTGTTTCGTGTTTGTTTATTTTCATTTCACTGCAGCAACTTTGTTTACATTCAGGTTTGTTATTAAGGATTTGGGTACATGAGGAATTGAAAAAAAAAAACAAAAACTCAAATCCAAACAAGTATTATTGATATCCTACCATATGCAATCGTGGATTTCCGCATTACATGAACCTTTAGCCTTTGCGCGGGGCGGGCGTTCAATTGATGCGATAATTGAGAAACAATTTCATCGGTGTCATTAGGCGCGCATTCTTTGAACATTGCACGTGCATTTGGGCTGCGTGCAATCGAAATGTTAATATACTCGTCGGAATCTAATTATAAAGTCGTTACGTGGTCTGGATTAAGGTGGTGAGGAATTTAAATTTCCGATAAATTATCTCGGTTTTTTCTAAAACAGGCCTAACTAGTTCAATGTTCAATTTACAATGTTAACAAATTATGGATTTGAAGGCTTGCACGATCAATTTATCTACATATACTTATGGTCATTAAAAACTAATTGAAACTACATTGCATTCTCGATTATCGCAACTAATTAAAACGAGGGTAGTTGCAATGAACGAGGGTAGTTGCAATAGCCAAGTAATTTTTTTTAGGCCCAATTCGAGATGAAAAGCGAAAATCAGGAAACCAACACTTAACATACATTTATGTATTTAATGCAACAAATTTCCATTCCAATTTGTATATCAATAAAACAAAAGGAACCAGGAAGTTAATTTATGTATAGTTCTCTGTGCTTTTATTTTCTTTTGTAAAAATTGGACATTTTTGTTTGGATTTTTTGGTATGTTAGATTTTTTAAAATCGTCATTTCTCGAAGTTTTTGAAGACTTAAAATTTGCTCTATAGGGGCTGAATTTTGTTCAGCCCATCGAATTGCTGTGTTAATACACATTTTTCGAAACACACAAGCGACTGATCACTAAACGAATTTCATTAAACTAACAACAAAATCTTACATTCAAAAGATACATATATGTACATTCATATATGTACAACTTCATCGTACCATCAGCTTAAGGCACTCAAAAGTAGCGGTAAAATAACTGCCCAGAGGAAAGGAACACTCAAAATACAAACATAGCTAAGAACCAGAGTAAATAAAGATTTATAAAAACAAAAGTTATCGAGTCAAAATTATTTGAAAAGTTGCAATTACTGCATCAACAATGATGTAAATTCAGCTGTTTCGAAAATCGAGGAGTTGCGTTAATCGAGAACGTACTGTAGTATAATAGCAGCGGTCTAATGCATTTCTTTTAAGCATTTTAAATACTTTAACTTAACTGGAAACTGCATATAGAACATAGAGTGCGTAAAACATGCATCGTCTTTTACGCCTGTAGTAGATTGTCCTTTGAATATACACTGCAGACTACAAAAATCAGCATACTACTGGTGCTTTGGGGTTAGGCCCGACCGAAGCATTAAACGTGTTCCGACAAATTTAGGCCATTGGCCTGCGCTGTTAGACTCCGAGACTCAAGGTATATTGGTTCCCGAAACTTTATGATCGCAGTAAGGGTCTCGATCTACTCTCGACAGATCTTGCCCTGAACAGCACAGATTAAACAAGAGCTAAACTTGATTTCAGCGAATCCTCCCAAGCTAATTTGCTAATTGTCATATCAAACTACCAAATAGCGATCTTCACGCACGGTTCCGAGATAGATTGCGGGGTCGGATCGGGTATCCTCTCAGCCGAAGTAAGAATCTCCAAATCCCTTGGCCTTTCTGATTGCTCTAGTGTCAATGAAGCATATAAGTCTGAGCACTACAACCATGAAAGAGGTAGCAATATTAGTAGGTAGTCAGCATGCTATTAAAGCTCTTCACTCAACCACCTCATCATCTAAGTTGGTAGAACAGTGTATGGGCGGAACTGTCCCGGACAGGCAGCTGGCTTAATTTCTATCTTCTCTTCCGTCGCCATGAACAGCAACATATAGGGGAATAAAAGAGTCAGCTTGTCAGCCAGACGCGGTTTAGCCTTTGACATTTCCGTTGCGAAGAAAGTTTAGTCTCCGCTATTTTTTTTTTTTTTTTTTTTTTAAAGGGGTACTGACCCGCCAGTTGCGGAGGGCACCGCGACCTAAAAGATCTATTGTACCATGAAGTCAGTTTAGGGAACCAGAAGAGGCTCAATTCTTTTGATGAATTTGAGGATCTCACTGGTGGAGATTGTACGAAGTTCCGTGGGAGTTAGAATTTCTCTGTGGAACTGTTGTCTCCGGAGGGCACAAAGTGCCATGCAGTCACATAGGATATGTTCTGCAGTTTCGTCGTCTTCCATACAAAGACGACATTCAGTTTCCTGAATAAGACCTATTTTGTTTAGGTGATATCGAAGATGGCAATGTCCTGTTAGAAATCCCACTAAACTTTTGATATCATTTCTACTCAAGAGCAGATTTTTTGTGGATTTGCTTTGGAAGGGTTTTATGGCTCTTTTAGCCTGTCGAAGACCCTGGGAATTTTCCCAATAGGAGATACACATGTTGTTTTCCCAACTTTTGATGTTAAAGTTAATAGCTGAATTTGGAATGTTGCAAAACGGCTCAGGGCCGATAAAGGATTCAGCCGAACCTTTCCTAGCCAGTTCGTCAGCTTTCTCGTTTCCATCAATACCCTCATGACCGGGCACCCACCAAAGTTTGACTTTGTTTTTATGGGAGAGGTCTTGGAGAGTATTGAAGCAGTTCAGGACTGATTTGGAGTCAAACAGGTTTGAGCCTAGTGCTCTTAAGGCTGCTTGACTATCCGTGAGTATATGGATGAGGACACCTTTTATTCCCGATTTGAGGATGACGTTGGCGCACACTTGAATGGCATGAATTTCCGCTTGGAATACACTGGGAATTTGTCCCATAGGTATTGATATTCTAGTGTTTGGTCCAAAAATACCAGCACCCACCCCGGTGTCCATCTTTGATCCATCCGTATACCACTTGTTACCTTTAAGGTCTGATGTAGGATTTTTATATTTCCATGCTTCACGGCTAGGAATCACTATGTCGAACCTCCTGCCGAAGCATAAAGTTTTTGGTAAGCGGTCATTTACCGCGCAGATCATGTCAAGCTCTGGGATTTCGGATAGAAGATTCACCTGATCTGTGTGATCTATGCGGTTTATCTCTCCCGTTTGTAGTAGTCTGACAGTGCTGCTGATTGCCAACCTTTTTATGAAAAGGTGGAGTGGCGTTAAACCAATGAGTGCTTCTATAGCTGCTGTGGGGCATGTGCGCATAGCGCTTGTAGTGCCGAGGCATGCTAATCTTTGTAGCTTTTGAAGCTTTGAAATGGTGGATTTTTCTTTAGTTTTGTACCACCATACTACTGATGAGTATGTGATGATAGGTCGTATCATTATTGTATATATCCAATGTGTGACCTTTGGGGTTATTCCCCAGGTCTTACCGTACATACGACGACAGGCCCACATGGCTTTTGTTGCTTTGGTAATTTTGTAATTAACGTGTGAGTTCCAATTCAGTTTATTGTCGAGAACCATACCTAGATATTTAACTTCATTGGAATACTCGATAGTAGTGTTATTAAGTGATATCTGGTCTAGACTCAGATTTCTTTTGCGGGTAAAAGGTACAAGAATAGCCTTACTGGGGTTAATTGAGAGATTTTCTTTAGTGCACCAGTCATTCACTATCTTGAGAGCTGTTTGCATCGTATTGCAGACGTCTTTAGCATTATTTCCTTTTATGGTGATGACTAGGTCATCGGCGTAACCAATTGTATGGTGGCCAAGGTTACTGAGCTTGTCAAGTAAGTCATCAATGACTAGAGACCACAGAAGGGGTGATAGTACACCTCCTTGTGGACAGCCTTTTGCAGCTGAAACTGTGACCGAGGATTCCCCAGAGGATGTGGAGATTTTTCGGTTTTCGAGCATCGCTCTAACCCATCGGTTAGTAGGATGGTCAATACCCTTTCTGGACATAGATTCTGAGATAGAGTCATATCCGGTATTATCGAAGGCACCTTCAATATCTAGGAATGCACATAGTGCGATCTCTTTGTGATGGAAAGCCTCTTTGATCTGTGTTACCAGATTTAAAAGAGCACCTTCCGTGGATCTTTCTTTCCTGTAAGCGTATTGTTGTGGGTGCAGAGGTGAATTTCTATCTAGAAAGTCTCTAATGTGTATATCGATTAGTCTTTCCATAGTTTTGAGAAAAAACGATGTTAGGCTAATGGGTCGATAGGATTTAGGTAGCTTACTCGGTTTGTCTGGTTTGGGGATAAAAACTACGTTGACCTCCCTCCAAGCTTGTGGGATGTATCCCCAGTTGAAGCTAGACCTAAATAAAGCGGTTAAAGTTGGTAAAATCTGGACCAGACCTTTTTGAATCAGAGCTGGGAAGATTCCGTCTGTACCAGGTGCCTTGTAGGGTTTAAATGAGCTTATGGCCCATTTAACTTTGTCTAAACTGAACATTTTTCCAGATAGGCTGTTAATTCTGTTGATGTAAGAGAAGCTTGTGGCCTCAGAATTAACAAAGGGTTGGTTATTTATTAGAGTCGATCCTGGGAAATGAACCTTGAGTAAGGTTTTTAAAGTTTCCTGTCGACTCGCCGTATAGGTACCATCTTCCTTAAGCAGGAGACCTAGGCTATTTGAACAATCTTTGGAGAGAGCTTTTTGGAGACGTGCGACCTCTGGTAGCTTTTCTAGGTATTCACAATTCTTTCTCCATGTGGCTCTCTTAGATTTTCTCAATTCCTTATTGAAGTTGGTAAGTGCGGACTTGTAAAGATCCCAATTACCGGTGCGTTTTGCTTTGTTAAAGAGTTTTCTCACCATTTTTCGCAGGTTTTCTAGCTGAGTATTCCACCATGGTACACACCTTTTAACCAGTTGGTGTTTTACTTTGCAGCTGCTTTTAAATGAAGAAATTATAGCTTCATTTAACTGATCGGCTACATCATTAATGTCTCCGATAGACAGAATAGATGAGGGCAGTGTATCAGTTTTGATAGCGAGGTTTTCTCGATAAGTCTTCCAGTTCGTTAATTTTTTCATATATCTGGTCTGACTTGCATCGACGCTGCACCTTATATTGAATCTTATGTGCATATGATCCGATAAAGATGCCTCATCTGATACGTGCCAGCCTTCGATATACGAATGTAGAAAGGGAGACGAGAGTGTAAGGTCCAGTACCTCACCTCTCAGTGAATTTACGAAAGTGGGTTTGTTACCTCTATTACATATAAGTAGGTTATTACTAATAATATATTCAGAAAGTGACTCACCCCTTTTGTTGTTGTCGCTGCTACCCCATATGGTGTTGTGGGCATTGGCATCGCATCCCAGAACGAGATGCCAGTTGCGACGGCGGCACTCTTCGATCAGCTCCTGTACCGGAACAGGGGGGACCGCATCAGTGTCTCCGGGAAAGTAAGCGGAGGCACATACGAACTCCTGAGGCCCATTTTCCTGAGGACTTTCGATTATGGCTGCCACTAGGTCTCTTGTGTTGAAATCTGGAATGAGAAGATATTTAATTTTGGAGCTGATCAGTAGAGCAGCCCTTGGTCTAAAATCTCCTCGGGCATATTCTAATTTTCGCTCACTGTTATTGAGGCCAAAAATCTTACCCTTAATAGCCCAAGGTTCCTGTATGAGTCCGAGGGCGATGTTCTCTCGAGCGCATCGTTGGATAAAGGTGTCCGAGGCACCTTTAGCGTGGTGCAGATTTCCCTGCAACACCTTGAGTGGAGCCATCATTGTCTGCGGCTGTACTCAGGATTCCGCATGCGGTTTGGCTTGTTGTCGCCTCTCCGCCTCACGGAACCCTCGTTGAGGGAGTGGCCCCTAGGTCTCGCTCCCGTAGCGTGCGCTACCTTGTTGCCTGTGTGCTTCCTCGGTAAGGGTACCGGAACCCTACTATTGGGTCCACGTGCAGCTGTTGTGGGTGGCTTCTGGTTGCTGGTGGTGGGGGGCTCCCGTGCTCTCTCACGTTCAGCTGATGTGTGTGGTTGATGTTTGCTGGTGGTGGGGAGCTCACGTGCTCTCTCACGTTCAGCAGTGGTATTATTTCCACTATAAGTCGTTTGTCCTTTCGACAGACGTTTGGTGTTAGGTTTGGCAGCTGAGGTTTTGTCGTGGCTCTTGAGAATGAGCTTCAGCTTGCCGAAACGGTAGTTTACATGACCGTTTAGGTCATTTAGCCGTTTCGTTACGCTATCATTAATAGCAAAGATCATGTGGACGAGATCTTTCTCTTCCACTCTTTGTAGGACTCTCCAGGTTCTGGTGATGAGACCGGAGTTCTGTGCGTCCAGAGACGCAAGTATCTTCTCGCTGGCTAGCCCGATACTTTGCGGAAAGAACCCCCTTATGATATGTGGTTTCGGGAATGAATCCTCCTCCACTAGTATCACGTCCAATCCGCATTTCTCCTTGATTTTTGGGAAGTTGCTCCTCATCCACTTAGCAGTGGTTTCATTGGAGCAAATGAATTGGAGCCAGCCAGCCCTATAGCTGGAGCTGTCAAAAGACGGCTTCACTTCTTCGTCTCGAAGCTCGATCGTCACATCGATTACACCCTCTTGTATACGAGCCATTTGCTCTACACTTAATGGGTTGCAATCAATGTCCGTAGGCACTACACCTAGCCTGACACGACCCACTATATTGCTATAGGGAGTTTTATCGACCAGAGTGTCTCCAGTTCGGACTCTCTTTGCTTCTGACGTTGGTGGGGTGGAGTCATCAGATCGGGTTCGTTTAGCATCTGTGCCATTGTTGTCGATCTTGGCAGTGGCAATCACAAGAGCACGTTCCCTTGAGTTGCCTTGTTTCAAGGCTTGTTTGAACCGTCTCCTCTCCGAAGGTCGAAGTCTAATGTAACCAGTAGATTTCAGAGACTCATTATCCGAATCTATGGTTACGTCGTTGGTGACGGATGGTGCAGCTATTTCATCCGATAGCATGCTAATTGTGTCTTCGCACAGGGTGTCTGAGTCCGAGTCACTCAAAAGGGACTTATTCCCTTTCTCGCTTCTCATATCAGCGTCATCGTTGGCAGCAACAGTCCCACTGACGGTTTCAGCTGCGGATTGCACGAGTGCAGCCCTCGAAGTTGATGGTGTTATAGAGTCATCAGTCTCTATGAAGTTTGTATTTGTAAGATCTATTTTGATTCCCACGAGTAATCGGGATAGGAAGGTCACCTCTCAGCAGAGCCCGTTTTGCTGAGAAGAAGGCTGGGGGTTAATTCGGATTTCGCCCGGTGTCCGAAGTTCGCAAACTAGAGACTAAACACTCTCTTAGCCATGCATCCCTTGGCGTTTGCTGTTCCACCTTGGATTAGAGGATTTTTGTGGATTACCCAAGGAGTTGACCTTCTCCCCGCCCGCTATGTTAGCCAATCCACCAGAAGAAAACATGATTCAACTGGATGAATTGTTACCGGTAGCCACCACGTGGAGGTCATAGCTGGACTTCCGTGGGTACAATAGTTACGGCACGTGTAACATAAGTTACTACATGTTATCCCCCTATTGCACACCACAGCAGGCTACCAGTCTCCGCTATGATTAGCAACTAACTAGCAGCTAACTTTCTTAGAAACCAATTCTAAATGAAAAATCCTTAGCAACTGTGTAATTTCAAGGAAGACCTGGCCAAAATAGATCCCTAGACCTAATCAACCGATTACGAGACGAGATAGCCATAATCGTAGCAATGAGTACTGGTTACTGGCCAATCGGGGCTTATGCTCATAGGTTAGGCATTCCATTCAATTCACACTGTCACAACTGCGAGAGTACATCTGCGGAAGTAAGCTTATTTGCTATGAATGCCCGGCACTAGTCAGAGCCAGACAGCATACACTCGGCAGATTCTTCCTAATAATAATAGCTCGACAGGATGGATTTGAGCAGTACATCCTCAAAATATACATAAACTTCCAAATTAAACTGTGGCAACAAAAGGGCGTACACGCGCTAATCTCTGTGTATGGCAAGATATACCATACAGCCATTACTACCTAACCTTAAATACTACCAATTTAGTGGTGCAAAATTCAAAAGAGTTTTGATAGACGAAGTCCTGTCGGCATTGAGAGTCTTTACTCGCAATTTGTATTCCCATAGATCCATTTTTATCGCTTCTGTTGCAATAGATACTCACCAAAGAAATAGTGACAATCCGCCTCTAAGATGCTGTTTGAGTAGGTCTCAGTAATATCTTTCACGATGATACAATAGGACCCGGGACCCGGGACCCCACTTTCCAAAAAAACTCTGATTTTGAAGCATTTTGAAAATATAGGACCCTTATTTCAATTGATTTTCATTTCAATCTGTTTTACTTTTAAAACATGGTACTTCGCTCTTAAAACACACCCATTTTGTTCAACCAGTGATGAAATCAACAAAGTATTTTTGTTAGTCAGAATTTCCTTTCCGAAAACTCGATCTGCATACATGCTTTTTTATATTTGTTATTTTTTTCCAGTATTTATTTTTGTTTGTTATTTTTTCACAATATTTATTTTATTTTAAGTTCAGATATAAGATACAGATCTTTTTCGAAAAATTGCATTTTTTCATACAATTATAAGTGGGACCCCCTTTTTTAACGCTTTTTGGATATTGCTCGCGGCAACGCTGCTCCTTGGTCCTTTCTATTCACCTGATGCTCTTAGGCCTTTCTCTTGATTTCTAGTTGGATCCACTATGGATAAGGTTTGTTGGTATGTCGGTGAATGTATGAATAGATACTCATAGTTCAGCTCGATTAATTCTGGTTCCCCACGAAAGATTTAAAAAAAAAACTATCTTCCAAATCGGTGACCCATCTTTATTGCGGTTCCATTTAACTACGTTTATGTCATTTCCGACCTACATGTGTATCTATGTGTGTATATAGGAAAAAAAGGTTGAAATTAAAAATTAATGACCAACCGCCGACCCACTAAAAAACACATTACTTCTCATTACACAGTCTTACCACCGCAATAGAGAGAAATGAACAAAAACTAAAAAAAAAAAAAACTTATCGGAACTACACACAGCAAGGATCTCACCTCACCTACAACCTTCACTATATCCCACGTAAAACTAAAACAAATTGTATTGCCACAGATTACGCCGCAAACATGCTTGAATCTACTAAAGTCCTTAAAATAAAAATATATAAATATATTCAATTTCATTATCCCGCACTACCGTTTTAGAAGGACCACAACAACCTTTCTTCCTTCCGTCCTATCCGCATTTACATTCGTACTCAACCGCACAAAAATGATAAAAAAAAAACCAGAAGCAACATCCAAATCCCTTTTACCATATTACAACCTTAAAACTAGGTCATTTGAATATGTACGAGTAGTTGTGCCTGAAGCACTACCTGGACGGATTCTAGATACGAATACGACTAATCCCAATGTTCTGCCAAAAAAAAAGAAAAATGATATCCTTTTTGTTTTTGCAGGCTCTGTTCGCTTGTGTGTATGTGTGTATCTCTTTCTCTAATTGTAGGTGTTAATGTTGTGATAATTATTGCGGTGCACCCCAACCATTGTGCTCTCATCCTTATGCAAATTGCATCCTAAGCACCATCATTAGGATATGTGCCTGCATGTTGTTGTGGGTCCTTTGTGTAACATTTCAAAATGTTCGTGTTACATTTTATTGTAACCGTTATTATTATTGCCTTCATATTCGAGGTTTTCCATTTCCTCAACAAATACGAGTACGACGAGTGTGTGCTGTGCATACAGGCACAAGGATACGAGTACGAGTAGTATTTGATTATATTCAAATCCTTTGTGCAGAGGCATTGTTTATTCTGCATAATATTTGCATTTGAATCTGCACGAAGTGGAAATAAATAAAGAAAAATCCGCATTTGTTGTTGTAGGCACGCACCGTTCGACTAGGATACATTAAGGTAGGGACGACGCTGATATGCTTTTGCCATTTTATTTTTAGCTGCGCTTCTATTTTTCCCGCAAAATAATTTATTCGCATGACTGGGTGATAAGGATATAATTATTGCACTTGCACTCACTTCTCGTGTTCATATACCATCGGCCACTACCCTCACACCCTCACGCCAATGCACTCGTAGCAACCAACATCTTTGCTGGCTTCAACTACTCGTTCATATTTGCATATTCTCTGGGAAGTGTGTGTGTGTGTGTGTGTGTGTGCGAGTTTGGGTGTAGATTTGCATGCATTTTCAAAGTTTATTCGGCACTGGATTACAATCAGGATAATGCCTCGAAGGCTTTTCGAGTTAACAGTGCACGACTGAGTGAGTATGGATGTTTTTGGAAACGACTACGATGGTATGTGAACGAGTGTGTACATGGAAATTCCCTGTTATTCGCGAATATAGCGCAAGTAAGCGATGCGTCGCTCGACGGCGACGGCGACGGATGGAAAGCGAGAGTAGCGTATGCTGTCGTTCTTAATCCGCTGGCAGATTTTCTCTGTGCGAAGGGTAAAAGTTTTTTAATAGGTTAAGAGTATAATGGGTGAATTGAGTTAAATGTGATTTGAGGAGATTTTGATTTTTGAGTTTTTTTCCCCCTTTTATGTGTAGACAAACTGTACTTTTTGGGTAAGGTATCATGGGAAATTGAAAGCTGAGTGATCCCAAAGTATGATAGTTTCGATGAGTTTTGCAATTAAATTGAGTATCTTGAGATGAGCAGATGGTTGTTTTCTTTCCTAACTATTCACTTGTCTATAGAACTGGTAAGGTAAGAATAGACAAAGAAGGAATAAGAAGAGGAAAATGCATTTGCCATAAAGATTACGCTACCTACAATGACTAATAAGTTTCCCCTTCTGGACTTTCCTAGAGGACGATGGCATCGGGACATTTACCTGGTCAAAAAACTTCGACATTAAACGCAGCTATGAGTCTACAGGCTGAGTCCTAATACCATTAAATGGTACACATGGATGGCTTAGGAACTGGGGGCAGACGTGTTTGGGCCCGGAACTAAACTATTTGTACCCATGGGCCAGCATTTTTCAAGACTGGTTTGCCTAACTCAATCCTGATAAACACTACAGCAAACACGACTTAGCAATAATGTCAGATAGCCAAGCAGCTATCAAGGCAATCGGGGCTCATATCATCAAATTTAGAATCGTCTGGTAATGCCTAGATAAACTAAATAGACTGGGTGAACTTAACAATATCACCATCTACTGGATATAAGGACACCTGAGGTTAAAAGGTAATGAAGGGGCGGACAAATGGTGAATTCGAAAACGTCAATTGCATGACGATGATCAAGATCGAGAATTCGAAAACGCTTTGATAAGTCCATCAGCAATTCGAATTCGATCGTAAAAGATCGTGCAACAGTGCATTCGATTTCATTTTAATGCGCTTGCGTCACAGCACTGCAAATGATCATCGCAAATTTGACGTGATCTTCGTGCAATTGACGTTTACGAAGTCAGGAAAGGAGCTGCCACCCCCTTCGTGGGGCGTTAACGCTTCTGCGGTTACATACCATTTATGGTAACATACCATAAAAGAGGAGCTCCGATTATTGGAGAAGACAAACAGGACAATGTACTGGACAAAAACAATTTCAAGAGATTCCAAGCTTGCATTAGCCTTGAAAAATAAACTCCATATCCTGACTGCGTTCCTTACTGGACATTGTAAACTCAAGGGACATCTCAGGAAACTAGGTCTATCAGATGCAGATTTTGGGATGAGTCCAGCAAAACTCCAAAACACATACCGGTAGAATGTGGGACATGTACCCATAAAAGGTGCAAGTGCTTCAAATACCAAATTGCAGCAGACGATCTATAATTCATAGCACCTATTCTCCTGCTGCGATTTATCAGGGAAATTGGTCTGGATGAGGTGCTATGACCTGTAGAATTCTCACCTGGGCTAGATGTGAGTAAAGCTCTCTCTCTCTAACCAGTTCCGATAGGAATTATGACGATACCAAAATAAAGCGTTTAGGGGTAAACAGACTTCGATGTAAAGTACAGCACAGAGCTTCAAAGAACTTCCAGGCTTTCCTACTATCTCAGTCCGATTCTTCGATTTTATGAATATTATTTAATGTACATACATATATTTATAGCCAAAGTTAGACAAAATTTTATGTAACACAAAAGTGAAACGCGAAAATCCGACTCATTACATCATACCTTCGTTAGAATGAAACTTGAACGGAGTAAAGGTATATGTTCTAGCTTTTGGTAGCAATAGAGCCGGTGCTATTTCTATATTTTTTTATTTTTTTATTTATTTATTTGTTTTCTTCTTCATTTATTTATTTATTTTTTTTATTTATTTCTTTATTTAGTTTATTTATTTATTTATTTATTTATTTTTTTTATTTCTTTATGTACCTATGTATTTATTTATTTATTTATTTACTTATTTTATTTATTTTATTTATTTTATTTATTTTATTTATTTTATTTATTTTATTTATTTACTTATTTTATTTATTTTATTTATTTTATTTATTTTATTTATTTTACTTATTTTATCCATTTTATTTATTTTACTTATTTTATTCATTTTATTTATTTTATTTATTTTATTTATTTTATTTATTTTATTTATTTTATTTATTTTATTTATTTTATTTATTTTATTTATTTTATTTATTTTATTTATTTTATTTATTTTATTTATTTTATTTATTTTATTTATTTTATTTATTTTATTTATTTTATTTATTTTATTTATTTTATTTATTTTATTTATTTTATTTGTTTTATTTATTTTATTTATTTTATTTATTTAATTTATTTAATTTATTTAATTTATTTAATTTATTTTATTTATTTTATTTATTTTATTTTTTTTATTTATTTTATTTATTTAATTTATTTTATTTATTTTATTTATTTTATTTATTTAATTTATTTAATTTATTTAATTTATTTTATTTATTTAATTTATTTTATTTATTTTATTTATTTTATTTTTTTTATTTATTTTATTTATTTTATTTATTTTATTTATTTTATTTATTTTATTTATTTTATTTATTTTATTTATTTTATTTATTTTATTTATTTTATTTATTTTATTTATTTTATTTATTTTATTTATTTTATTTATTTTACTTATTTTATTTATTTTATTCATTTTATTTATTTTATTTATTTTATTTATTTTATTTATTTTATTTATTTTATTTATTTTATTTATTTTATTTATTTTATTTATTTTATTTATTTTATTTATTTTATTTATTTTATTTATTTTATTTATTTTATTTATTTTATTTATTTTATTTATTTTACTTATTTTATTTATTTTATTCATTTTATTTATTTTATTTATTTTATTTATTTTATTTATTTTATTTATTTTATTATTATAAACAGCGGTAATGTAAAATAGTGAAAAGAAACTACGCAAAGGACACACAGCCTTTTATGTGCAAGAATTGATACAGATTTACTTCTGCCGCTCGTGTAGACTACACACACGATTTTTTTTATTGCTCCCAGCCATGAAGAATGAAAGCGCCTACTGACCAGAAAAGCGCTTGATCATTACCGCCTTTCATTATTTATAGACATTTATGTTTTCTTTGTATTCTACGACTATCTTTCATTACAAAGTTAAAAGTAGCAACAGTACGGTAGTCACCTAAGTAGCTGCCTATTGTTACAGAACCATCCACAAGTATCTAAAATGAAACAAAGACCCGAATTCTTCTTCGGACAATGCGACAAAGATTACTTTCAAATGATTCGTCACAACCAACGAAAAACTTAAAATCCTACGTACAAATAAATTTGAATAGATACTCGTATCGCGTAGGTTGGCGTATGCTTTTCCAAGGAAGCATCAGGAATGATTCCAAACATCCCCAACAGTAACATTAAATTGAATCGAACATCTTCATTTCTAAATAAATAAGAAATTTGGAAGAAGGCCAAAATTATAATCCAATTAGGGCGGAATATTACTTAACCCCATTACAAGAACTAACAAAATTACATCGATCGCGCAAAGAATCGGAGTTTTTCTTTTTGCTTATCAAAATCAAAGTCGAAAGGAAAATGGAAATGGAAGCCTCTGCAGATGGACACTAAGCAACCATAGCCAATGGCAAACTCCATTGTTGAGCTTCCCACGTTGAGAAATTTTCTCGCCGCTAATCTGAAAATCAAAACGAATTTCACACCCAATTCCCAGAGTCACTGTCATAAATTGTCTCCTTCCATATGTGTGATGGTGTGTGCTTGCCGCTTTGCGGTCCCGCAATCGATTGATTAATATCAAAAAGTAAAATCGAAACAGATCAAAGTCGGTGTCACTCAATGGGGACCAGAACCTATTCAGGTGTCCAACTGCCATAGAATTCCAACTGACAGGTATATCATCGGCTTAAATGATCCTTGTTTTTATTGTTGCTACTTTCTGATTCCTTTATTGTAATTATTACAATTACATCAATTGAACCGAGGACACATTGTAATCCCTGGAGGAAAACCAGATCAAAGACGAAGATTTTCCTCTATCGACTCGGCATCCTTTGCGACAATTAGGTGACATTGCATTGTTGTCCTGTTGTGTCCTGTTGCTTTGGTCGATGAATAGGGATTTTGATATCCTTTGCGGGCAGCTGTTTTCTAAGGATGAAAACAAGCATTTTTGCGGTACATTTTGCACTTGCAAAAAGGACTCAAACAATGTTATGGTATTAATAACAATATTATGCTTGAATTGGGCTCATTGAGTTTGATTGTGTTGCGCCTTCTATGACTTGCTGTTTTTTTTTTTTCTCACAGTTGAAGGGTGCCGCAGTGACGCTTATGATCCTTTGTCATAAGAGTTAAGAGTACATTCATCATTGACTTGGAATTTATTATTAAATTTTTCACTTTCAATTGAGAACAATATCATTCCTTAGAGAGGTGGGTGGGTGTGAAAAAGGATACTGAATGAAGCAAATTAAAACCGACAGAAGGGCTGCGTGAATGTTTTTTTCCCCAGACTGCATATCCATGGAAATCAAGTGAAAATCGAATTAAACTAAAAAGAAAGCGTTGCGAATTGGATTGTAGATACAAAATTATAATTACATTTTCATCTCAATTTCGACGAGTCCTTTCTTTGGGCGAAATCCTTTATTGGGGTTGCAGCGCCGTACCGTATGAAGAAGTAAATAAAATAGATTTTCCGTTTAAATGTCGCGTCGTCGCTTCGTCTTGGGTTTCTTATACTCGCCTATGTAGGACATAAAGGAGGACGCGCTTAAAGGTTAAGAGTGGATAATTTATGAGAATAGCCATTTTGGATTTACGCCAGAAGTAAAGTGGCGTAAGTTCCGTTTTATGGCAGCTGGTTTGGCTATGTGCTTTTTTTCTCTTTCCCTCTTTTTCGGTGGTGGTGTAACTTTAGAGTACATTTCGCGTGAAAATAATTAAGGGGGTGCTAATGCGTGAGTATGGAAACAGATGGCATCGTTGATGTGAGGTGTTAAGTTTAAGAATGATGTACGAAGTATCTAGAGGTACGTCTTGTACTTTAAGGGAGGTGAAAGCTGACAGAGGTGTACGCCGTTTGGAACATGCGCATAAAATTTGGCAAAATCCTGTCTGTGACAAAGTGATTAGTACTTTTGATGTCCTTAGTTAATAGATATCCGATTCTACAAATTCTACAAACTCTTTTCCATTTTATAGAATTTTGTTTAAATTTAGGTTGACTCATCAGTGTTTACTTTTTGAAGTACTTCGAAAGCGCTGGTCCCAAGATGCCAGTCTCATACCCAGAAAGATATGGCCGAATTGAATTAGTGGCAGTGAGTACAGGGCACTGCCCGGGTCTAGCGAGAGCTGGGCAATGCATACTGGACCTCAAGGATATATCCGAGAAGATGATTCGATAACTGATTCTCTTCCTAAACTCTACAGGGTGGAGATAAATATCTCAAACTACATATATACATACATTTGTATGTATAAACAGGCTACTTCAGGTTGTGGTATCAACACGGTGCCCTCCTTTGATTATTTGGGTTTTCTGCCATCGAATCCACCACTTCTGCCTACCTACCTACATAATATGTACCTAGCCTGTTTTTCATTACTTGAAAGGACATGGGTGACTGAGAGTATCACTATATCATTAGTATACCCAAGTGCCTACCAAAATGTCTAGAAACGAAGTGATTAGTAAAGGGCTAAGACTGCAGCTCTTCGGCATCCCTCGGTTTATTTTAAGTCTATCAGAGACATCGAAATTCGATAACATTCGCATGTGTGCCCTCATACAATTTTGCTACTGCTGGGCCAAAGTTAAAGAATAATGCAAGATTTAAAACATATTTATGTGCAGTGAACTATCTCATAACCGAACACAGACGGTACCGAGAAATATGTCCGTTTATGAGAGGTGTCCGATTATGGGAAAAGAAATTCATTTTTATGTGATAGACACGAATTACCGAAAAATACTAATTTCTGTCTTTGGTAATCAAGCTTAAAACTACACATACATGCATACACTTAACATACAAACATATTTCAAAATCCAACTGGTTTCATAAATGCACATACATAGTTGTTGGATAACATATTCAGGGACAGTACGGCATATGTCAAAGAATTATATCTAGTATGTTAAGACAGGATGGGATACCCCGACGAGAAATACAGTATACTTCCATATTTCGGCATTATTTGTCCAAGAGACAAATTTTCACTTCACCAGCAGCAAAATCATTTTTATCTTTACACAAAATTCGCACAAAATAATATAAACTATCTTTCAAAATGCCTGATATATGCTCGTGTCATTCTAGCGTTCCCCAACGAAAATCATCTGTCCGCGGACGTGATAATAACACAAAGGCACACTCTACAGTTAACATTTTTATTGCGTTTCCTTACTTCCTTGCTTACTTAACGGGTTACCGACCCGTGAAGAGTCTCTGCCTGAGACACGGCCGGCAGCCTTCCACTCTCTTCGATCCCGGGCACGCTGCTTCCAGTTGTCTAGACCAAGAGCACTGGCATCCGCGGTAGCTTGGTCCTTAAAACGGAGGTTCGGTCTTCCTTGTCGTCTCGAACCTGGGGGCTGTGATTCGAAGATCCTCTTTGCTGGAGCATTGTTGTCCATTCGCTCGATGTGGCCGAGCCAGTGTAGTCGACGTGTTTTGGCTTTTCGGACTACATCCACATCTCGGTACAGCTCATAGAGTTCGCGGTTCTCTCGAAAGTATTCAAAAATCTGCTCTGCTTTCCTGCTTATCGTCCAACACTCGGCTCCATACAGCAGAACTGGCAGGATCAATGTTTTGTAGAGCATGCATTTCGTCTTCCGAGTTAGGAGTTTTGAACCCATTTGTTTTGCCAAACCGAAGTACCAGCGGTTTCCTAGGGTAAGTCTTCGTCGAATCTCCACTAAGGTATCCATTCGTGGAGTTGAGATTTACTCCGAGGTAGATAAACTCCTTAACCACTTCGAAGTTACTGTTGCCAACAGTGACGTTTTGTTCTAGGCGGTGGACAGATGTTTCTTTGTTTGTTGGCAACATGTACTTGGTTTTGTCCTAATTCACTTCAAGGCAAATTCGTTGCGCTTGTTCTTCAATTGCCGTAAAAGCCTCTAACACGGCACGCTGGGAGCGACCGCTGATGTCGATGTCGTCTGCGTATCCCAGTAGCTGGACAGATTTGGGAAACATAGTGCCTTCCGCCTTGTAGAACTCGAGATGATGAATGCTATCATATGCGGCTTTGAAATCGATAAAGAGATTGTGAGTCTCGACTTGAAATTCGTTGGTCTTTTCCAGGATTTGCCTTAATATGAAAATTTGGTCGATCGTCGATCTGCCGGGTCGGAAGCCCACACTGGTACGTGCTGATTAGTGTGCTGCAGAAAGGTTTCAGACGTTCACACAGTACGTTGGATAGGATCTTATATGCGACGTTAAGCAGGGATATGCCTCGGTAGTTCTTACAAGACATAGGATCGCCTTTTTTGAAGATGGGGCATATAGAGCTGATAGTCCAGTTATCGGGCATGGCTTCCTTACAAAGTGTTAACAAGAGTAAAATAAAACAAAAACAAAATAAAGTATGTAAGAAATTTGCTATACGTGTTTTGTCCATTTAAGAGAAAGCAACATTCTATTGCGGTTCCGAAAGTTGGTGTCCGTGTCCAGTTATGGAAGAGTCCGGTTATGGAAGAATATTTTAAATGAAAAATCGTGTATTTATGTCCGGTTATGAGAGGTGTCCGTATGGACAGAGTACACTGTACATAGCTGCGTAGCCTTTAAATCGACACGAAAGGCGTACAGTCTTTTTTGATTGGAGATATGTAGCTTTAACCGCGTCAGACCTTGAGTGTGTCCGGTCCCGGTGATACGGTCTTACGTCATTCCAGCACCATTGATCCACTAATGGCGAGCTCAGAGTGTAAAAAAATCCACATGGAAACACTTCTTCCTATTGGGGGAACTTATTTCATGAGCAAAAAAAACTTGTCTCTCCAATTATTGAAAACGAAATTCCCGCTTTTTTTCTATTTATCACTCCAAACCACACACATACTTACATATTCATGTATACATTTGTATATCCTCCACACCACGACCACATCGCACTGCACCCAGAAGACAATAAATTTCAATTCAACCTCAAATAATTACACAAATGGCTTTTCGTAGTTATCACTTGGTCCATAGGTACGAGTAAACAAAACACAAACTATACCACCACCCAGATTGCTGTAAAAACGTTTTCCCATTGAATAGAGTGTATGTTGTGTCCTTCGTTTAGTCCATTGCTAGATGAGACACAACGAAACAACTCTGTACATCTACACCCCCTTCATCATCCGGCGACCACCCACCACAAAACAAGAAAAAAAAAAACAGTGGCCCTCCAATGATTGCATACAAAACATCCATTAAATTAACCATCGTCCTTGGCAATTACACAAACACTATTACCGCTCGCGTCCTGCAAGGACTTGCACAAAGTACCAGTACGAGGCTTTCCCTGTCCTCGGTACAACCGAGAAAAGGCAGCCACAGCAAAAAAAAAAAAAAAGAAAATCGAATCGAATCAAAAGTTTTGCATCTGAATACTTCCATGGGGTAGTCTCGTTTATAAATGTGTGAACGGCCATAAGGATATTGAATTGTTTCTTTTTTTTTCGAAACCACAAGGAGGCGTCATCGCATCGCATATGGAAAGCGAAAAAAAATTCCACCCCATGCAGGGGATTTTAAAAAGAAAACAGTGTCCTAGGGCGACAATGGTCGGTAGTACGGATGTGGAAAAAGGACTAAAAGCGCCGCTCTAATATGAACAAATTCACCCCAAAGAATTATGGGTTCACTGTCGATATATGGATGTGGGTGGAAGTTGGGGGGGATGGCAACAAAATTCGAGTTATATGGCTATTTTCATTAATTTCTGGGATTTGACTTTTCTTGGCACCCTAATCAATTTTACTTTGTGCGCAGAAAATTGCCAAGGGGCAGAAAATTGATGGGGGGATTTGAGTAAAAATGCCTCCTAGGGTTTTGAAATTCGACACTTCGCAATGGAAAGGGCCGAACGTGTGTATAGTTCTTCATTAAGCTAGTTTCTTTCATTCAGCTTTAAGGTTATAAAAGATTTGTTCTAATTTCTCAAATTGGCAACACCCTCCCCGCGAGACTGCAAGCCAAAAAAAAAAACCAAAATCCATTAGCACCGAACTTTAAAACACGCAGCGGCAACTGCGAAAAAAAAACACCTAAACACTTTTGAATACAAAGCATAGTGTTCCAAACCATATCCTTAATGCACTCACTGCAGGCATTGTCACCATCTTGGCACCCTGTGGCATTTAATGCACCCAATGCGGATAGCCATAAATAATATGTCTCTCGAGTGAGAGAGAGAAAGAAAGACAAAAAAAAAAAGACTCGCCGCGTTAATAATAACTGCACTAAGGACATCACACAGTTTTGCTCCTTCTCGGTCTGCCCATAATCCTGTTAAATTTTCTATGACATTATCCGCAAAACGCAGAAGCATCATGGTACACCAGACACACATGGAGAGAGCGTCTGAAGGAAAAAAAATAATAATAATAGTAGTGCGAACAATAATTCCTATTCCACCTACATTCCCTGATTTATGTAGCTCGACGGGATATCCTATCCTACCCTCAATGGACAACGACAAGGACACGGACACCTACGTATGTGCGAATTTGTTAAACTACTGAGAAACCTATCCCCGGATGGTAATTTGTATACAAAATCGAAAGGATACCAAAGAGAGAATGCAACACCATTCTCAAAAAACAAGTGACCGGGACCGGGACCGGGACACTGCAGGAGGTGTCAGTTAAATTTACAAAAAACAAAAACCGATGATAATGCGTTATCTCCACTGTTTCGTTCTAGCCAGTTGACTCCGAATTCGAACACGGCTTCGAAGGACACAAATTGTCCTTTCTGACAGTTGTTTGTCAATTGACATGCAATTCATCAATGTAACAGAAAATTTACGACCGCATCGATTGATCCCGGGAAGGATGGATTTTATGACAGGGCATTATAGCATGACATTCGATCTCTAATATCCTCGCATTAACCTTCAATAATCACACATTTAGCAAAAAAAAAAAAAAGTACAAGAGTCCTGGCCAAAGGATCACAACAGCGATTGTAAATTTGTTACGGTCACCCGAGTATATTTGGTTTTATGACGCACACAACAATACACATTCGGCGATACGAAGTCAACCATATAAAACTGTCCCGCACCGCATTAGGGATGCACAGTTAATCTATGCTCATGCAATGTAATTTCCACGAAATTTTGATTGACAACTGACGAGCGAGCAGTGGAGAGGGAAAAAAGGATGCGCTGGAGGCTGGAGCTGGAAAATTTCCATTTTTAACGAGCTAAAGTTGAAAACCGCCATTAAAATCATGTTTAGGTTATTTGGAAACGCGTTTTTATTGCGCCACTGTCATATGACGAGCGAGTGTTGTATGACATGTGAGTTTGAGTGCCGAAGACGAAATAAGGGGTCCATGCATCCGGGCGCCACTTGATACGGGGCCACTCAAATGTGATTGTTGTAACAATCCTTTAACATGTTGTAAAACATTTCTGTCCCTCTCTCTTGGGGATGTAAACAAGGGAATCTCTTTTTTTTTGTTCATGTATTTAATTTCATTTCTGGGTAATGAATTTGAGGGAACAAATGTTTATTACCGTTGTTAAGATATAAATGATGATCTTGCAGAGTGGTGGGGGGTGTCTTCGAGTTTCGAGATGTAGATAAGATTATTATAGAGGTTTTTCCTTGAAGTGAGAGATAAGATGTAGACTTTGCCTTTATAATTAGCTCAAGACTGAATATTAAAGTTTTACAATTACAAATACGAGTGACACAAGCCAATTAAATTCCAAGTGATTACAGTGAAGATACTCGAACCTATATGCAGGCTTTTGATTGTAGACGTCCAAATTTCAAACGTAAACGATTTTAGTTCACGTAGGAAGGCACTATATTTCGCAAATCTATCCAGTCTATCGAGATCATCGAACATCGCCAACATCCCGTAGGTAATCGAGGTTTTCATAGCCATTGCAGACCACAGGGAAAGGAAATGTTGGCCTTAAGTCAAATTTGCTTATCACCTTAAAGACATCTTCGAGCTGAGAAAGTGCAGTCAGAAGCTTAGATCTATGGGGCTTAACATAATATGTTATGTATAAATGTGATGTGATAATTTTTACATAATTTGGGATACATACATACATACAAATGCTAACTAAGAGACAGAAAAGAAATCGGATATTGTTTGCGAAATCGCACCTGCATTGGGATGGCCCAGTTGATGGGAAAAAGTGGCGCAAAGTTCTGTGGTCTGACGAATCAAAAATAAAAAGGTAAGAATGCCAAACAACGCCGAGCTAAATCCCCGCTATACCACTAAGACATTAAAACATGGAGGTGGTAATATAATAGTGTGGGGCTGCTTCTCGTGGTATGGAGTCGGGCCTCTTTTTTGGATTAAAGGTACGATGGACAAGCACATCTATGTTACCATACTTAAAGACATAATGCTGCCTTACGCCGAGTTGGAAATGCCACTGTCTTGGCAATTTCAACAAGACAATGACCCGAAACACACTTCGGGTCTAGCCAAGAAGTGGTTTTCCGACAACTATGTACAACTCATGACTTGGCCTGCGCAATCCCCCGACTTAAATTCAATCGAGAATTTATGGGGAATTGTTAAGGAACAAATCGGGCCAATAAAACCAAAAACCAAAGAAGAGTTGTGGCAAAAATTACAGTCGGCTTGGCTATACCAAAAAGTACTTGTAGGACGTTGGTAGATTCAATGCCCTCTAGATGTAAGGCTATATGAGATAAAAAAGGACAGGCGACAAAGAACTAAGTACAAATTCATTTGTCTTTTAATTACAGGCTTTTTATGTTCCAAGTTGCTATTTCAGTTTTGGTGACATTTGTAAGCTGGCCTAGAGAGAGAGTGCTCGATAAAAATTCATTCGTATTATGGAGCAGCTAACGTCGCAATAATTGGGGCGCTCGTGTTTCACAGCTTAGTATAGACGACCACCACTCTTGGCAAAAAATCATTATGAGCGACGAAGCACATTTCGACTTGGCTGCCATTGTTAATAAACAAAATAGCCGCTATTGGGGCACCGAAAACCCTCAGTTGATACACCAAAGACCACTACACCGTCGTAGGTTGGCGAAGGCATCATTGAACCATATTTCTTAGAGGATGCAATGCAACTATCGGGACTTTTTTTAATAATTTACACATGCTAAAGGGGATATGAATACCCTTCTAATGTGAACACCCAGCGCATATAAAGGACAAGAACAAGAGACATATCGGCGAGGCGTAGTGATAGGAAACTCAGATGTTAGGTTTCAGCTAACTCTATGGGTATGTGTCCAAGATAACTGGAGAGTTTTGTATTATTGCAAGTTTTGTCCTCGCTTATGATTCACAGATGTTTTTTTTTTCAGATGTTCCTTATTATTGTTTGTCCAATCAATTCCTTCAGCCATACCAGTGTTATGCCTTCACAGTAGGTTTTGACATTAACTTCTGAAACTGATCAACTTATTTTTATTTCATGCGAAATAAATGTTAAATGTTTCGGAGACATCTGGATTTGAACCGTGAACTCTCAGCGTGACAAGCGACGACGACTACAACTACGCCACAACCTCCCACATGTTGGATCATAAAGGTTTACAGAACTTGTGGTTCCAATAAGACAACAACAAGACCACATCACACACAGCTAGTGCTAACGTACAAATATTGCGAGAAATGTTTCCCAGCTGAATATTGTCAGAACGGTGTGATATCGAGGAGCCCCACGATCCCCTGATTTCTTCCTATTTGGGTACTTGAAGAAAAAGGTGCACACTGACAAACCAACCACAACCTTGATGCTTAAGGACAACATTCGAAATAAAATTGCTGAAATAATACCAGAAGTCTACGAAATTGCTATGAAAAACAATCTGAGAAGAGTTCGCCTTTGCCGCACGGCCAGAGGCACTAACCTGAAATATAAAAAGCACCCTGTACATATCATCGACAAAGAGAATATCAAAACAACACTTATATCTACGCCATATGTAGTAGTGAAATTCTCGGACTTCTAAAATTGTTTGTATCTGTTGGGTCAATTCTGGAATATTAGCAAGAATATTAGCATACCATATTAGCAAATCCAGGGTTAGATTTAAAAGACAGGCCTGCCTTGTCGTTTCGTCCTTGAGTTAACATGCTTACATGTTTTCCTTGTACAGTAACTCTTTCTGATACGGCAGGTCACTTTGTCCGAGATTATGTAAGATCTGGGGGAATTATTTGGGGTGTTGCATCCCACCGACTGTACCCAGAACTTCCAGGGCATCCTGATAGAAAGGATAAAGGTTGAGATCGCCTTCTTTGTGCACAAATTCTTATCAAACTTAGCGGTCTCCATATGGCGTTCCAGATGATCGCTGTATTAAAGAATATATTCGTGCGGTAGCTACATGAAATTTTTTTTGGCTAAAGACATTCCACCAAAAACCAGTGCAGCTCTGAGTCGAGATTATTGGCGCAACTTTTCATGATAGCGTCCTCATTAGTTATATAATCCACCATTTTCCAGAGTACCACGTGGAGACGATCTGTCTTTACTCCCGATCTTGAAAGGACTTCAATTTTGCTGAAAACCGACGCGACAGTTTTTTTATTCCCACATATGTACCTATGAAGATAAAAAAAATTAAGACTAGACAACAAAGCTGTGGGCATCCTCCACTTGAGGACCAAAGTGTTTTCTCTCATAATGTCACGCTAATTTGTCGCAATGATCATAGAAATTCAAAATAACCCATCTCGGGCACCATGCAATCGAATGATCAAAAGAGTCCTTCAAACCACTTGAATGCAATTTGTGCCTCCATTATGCCATCTTTATCACTTTTTAGTGTGTATCCTACCAAACGCAAAGGATGTGCTATGGCTAAAATCCTTGAAATTTCTTAATTAACAGCTTGAAGGCAAAACAACCAAATGCCAGACATCGTACGCGCTTGGTATCTGTGCAAGATGTCTTCATTAGTAACATTACCACGATCAGATAAGTTCCACTTTTGAATATCCTTTTGATGGAAACGAAGAGGAAAACAATAATAATGTGTTCCATTTGGCCTGCTTTGGGCGGAACTCTGTTGATAGTCTTATCACGATCTAGAGAGTGCGAGACTGGTGGAACAAATGGCATTAGGTCGAACCAGCGATACAAGGATGCACTCTTTTATTTTCCCTTAAAATTCACCTCATGTCTGAAATTTGTGTGTTGGGTTTTCTTCGAATCGAATCGAAACGGAAAGGATAGAACAAAAACATAACAGATTACGCAAAAGGTTCACTGTCTCTCTAAACTCTTGATAGAGATGTGTGTCGGTGTCGGCATTATGGTAGGTGGATGAAAGGATCTGAACAACACACATGAGTTAGAAATGAAAGAAAAAAAAAATCGATAGAAATCCAGAGCGCCGCAGGAGGACCCCTGCGGGAATTGATGATCTCGTCCGGGACTACTATACTCGTACTACTAGAACAGGGCACAATACTAATAAATTAATTTGCTTTCGTTTTTTGTCTGTTGCTGTGTTCGGGAACAAGATCGCTCCGCCACATGCTGCGTTGTAGGTGCCTTTTGTTAGGATTGCGAGATCAAATTTATAGACGATCTGAGAACGAAGAACAACACAGGATATGGGATTATTGCGTTAGGACTCTTAAAATGCAGTAATTATAGGGAAGACATTGTTTCGATCGAGTAGAGGTGGAGATCGTACGTGTGGAACTCGTGTACGTAGACGTACCTGCATGTAGAACAGATTTATGATCAGTTCGTTGTTTGGAACCGTTTTTTTTTTTTTTTTTGTTTTATCACGAAAGATACATTTGCTATAAAACCTGTTGTTGTCTGGATTTGTACCTATAGATGGAAGGTGAGATGAGATCATTAGTTTTTGGTCGGATTGAGATGTGGACGTTTATTTTGGCAACTACACCTGTTTGATATATGATCGTGGGTTGATTTATGGAGGCATGATGCCGGTTTTATCTAGAATCGTAGATATTCTGTTTCTGATAAGGCAATTAGTTGTCTGTGCAATTATGGCTTCCTAAGCAGGTGAAATAGCTAGTTTCTGCATCATTTTATACTTTTGCTTCTCCTATTGTCGTATCCTTAGAGTTCTAAGTTGATTCTACCGATTGGATTTTTTTTAAACAACGTGACAGTCCTAAGGATTCACAGAACAAACTGCTCCTTTAAAATTGGATTAAAAATTGTTTTGGAGCTCCAAATCAGCTCGCCACTATTTCATTACAAAGCTTATGCGAAATCCTTTTTTTTTTGGTGAAATTCCGCAATCCTTTTGCGGTAGACACGAAATATCTTTGCAACAACTTTTGGTTTGCCCAGCTTAGAGGGAAAAAATATGTACCTACGCTCGGCGTATTAAAATTCATTTGCTTTGTCTCGCCATCCCAAGGATATTCGGCGTTAATACATCCAACCATGAGAAAGAATATCATGCTCTGCACAAACATTCATATTATTTTTATGCTGTGCTGCTCCTGCCCTGCGTTGTTGTTACGGGGTTCCCCACATTTCAACATAAATTTTCCTAGCCGTCGCCGTTGTGTGTTTCGCGCTACTAGCAACCGCACTCGAAATATCAAAAGTCCTTGTTTCCGGTTTTCCATTTTCCTTTTCCTCTTTAAGCGTTTTATTTTTTTTTCCCTGGTGAGGAATTTGAGGTGAATCCTTTGCGCCTTCCACTCTGTGGTCTGACATTTGGTTTTATAGTTCAGATAGTGGCTCCACAACCACCCCAAGAGCATATGTGGCAGAAGGATATTCGTATCTGCTGCTGCTGGACAAGTGCTGAATAAATTTCCACGATCACTGTAACTTAGGAAAATGTGAATTTTTAGAAGAAACACGCCGAAGGAGTTTCGCTTTAATAAATATTTCTGTATTTTCCTTCCTCTCTATCGCCCGCCTGCCGCGTCATGCATCCTTGCTGGCGCACTCGTGTGAAAATGCTCTTTTGGAGAAATGCCACAGGACTTAACATTTTTATTTTATTGCTCTGCAGAATTGTTTGTTGTTTGTCTGTGTGTTGCTTTATACGAGTACTGTTGCACATAACTAATTAGGATAATGCATTTGGTGTACTTTGGAGTTTGTGTGTGCGAGAGGAGATCTAATTGAAAAATGGAACGAATAGGGGGTCGGCTGACGGGGGGCGAGTTAACTTGGTTTTAACTTCTAATTTATTTAAATGGGCGAAAAGTGTTTACGCCTGGTCGCAATTATTTCCAATGAAGTTGCGGTGGGACGTGGTGGTTTCCTTGCTTAGGGTGGAGTTCTTGTTTCATTTTTATTTTCAAGGGAAACGGCGCTAAATGCTTTGGGGTTTCGATGTTTTGTTTTTTTCTCTGTGTCTGTGGAGTGCGAATGGTTGAGGGGATTTATGGTTTAATGGGATTGGCTATTTGGAAGCCGTTAATTTCAATATAAAGTTTAAGAGTAAACTAGATGCTTGTTAATCATTTTAATCTTCGCATGAGTGGGGGAATCCTAAATGCTGCAAGTATTAGTACACCGTAGGGTGTACCTGCATTTTCATTCAAAAGTTTTCCCTTGGATTTATCTTAAGGTAAAGAAATAAGTAATGTTATATCGTGCTATGGAGATGAGAAACTTGATTTTGAAAAATAGTAAAATAAAAGTCTCTTTTATGGATTTATATCCGCTCTATAAAGACGATCATCCGGCTCGAAGGACCAAATGTTCGGGTAAGAATTTGAGAGTTAAGAAAATCAAAGATGGTCTGGTTCTAATAATGGAGTTTAAATTCCAAAAAGACACCGGAGATAAAATGAAATAACTTTCTTTGACAACTTTATAAATCAGAAGAATTTTATTGCATAGAAAGAGCTGTCGCAAAGTTTAGAATTACTATTTTGGAGCATTTTTGACAATTGATGGGTGCGTCGACCTCATTATCTTAGAGTCAACAACAAAGCAATAACAATTATCACTGGATTCAACTATGAAGATGCATGCATAATGGGGAGATCCTTACAGTTAATCTGCGATAGAACGAAATCAATTTGTCTGGTTACTCTTAGTCAAAGTGGAGCCAAGGCATTCTTTTGCATAATTGCGGGACACTGTGCTATTGATACTGGAATACTTCACAACATTATGCCATCGCCGATAGAAGAATCAGGACTTTAGCCTAATATTTCTCTTAACAGATTTAAGATCCTTAGTAATTTAGGTTTTTACAGCAGGCGTTATGCTTCGTCATACATTTTTAGGAACATCAACTGAAGTAAACATCTAAAACCCACATACTGTAGAAAAATCCTACACATATCCATATCTTTGTATTCAGGTCAACTATGTGTAGGTACACATGTTCGATGGAACAGGCTTATCAACACGAACTGACATCTCCAACCGAGTGAAAGAAACAAAATCGAATTATCGTCACAAATCACTTTATCCATTCAAAATGTCACCGGAACATCTGTGTAATTGGATTAGATGATAACCAGTCTCCCCTGGCTCCTTGCCACAGGCTACACCCACCCCAGACTAACCGATTTGACACAAAGTAGCACGATAAAACTTCAGCAAACACGAATCTTTCTTCCTTTATCGGATTAAACTTACCGCACAGAGATTAAATAAGGCCACGTCAATTGGTCGCTTCCCATCGCAGCGTTATGTTCGATTATTGTTTACACTTTCATACTCTTGCACCGATAGTGGTAGTGGGTCTCCCGCCCGCATTACCAATGGCCCAATTGACAGTTATCCATGTTCGAGTAGGGCTCACACCAAAGTCAATAAAAAATTATTATTAGTGGCAGTGAAATTTCGGGATAACTCAACTTGTTGACATCTCCCCGATGACGTTTATCGAAGTGTAATCAAAGCAAAATTAAATTCAAGTCAGAACTGTCACTTTAGAGGAGTATGGTAATCATGATGGTTAGAATGGGATTAGCTAAAAAGAGGGTGAGTGACAATAATTGAACTGCCACAGTGGGGAAAAAATGCGGGAGAGATATTAAGTGTCAGAGCTCTAAATAATGCAAAACTCCAAGCTAATTGTTGCTGAAGTAGTCTCAAATTCGAAGACTCCATGTGGAGCAATTAAAACTAAGATGTTGACTCTTTTTTCCCGTTTCCGAGAACAACTGAGAGCAACCGCTGCCAAAAGGTACGGAGTTTCGAAAATTGTGACTGTCAAAATATACCGCGGAAGTGCAAGAGCTGATTTTTTGACCCGACAAGGCAAAAGGAAGTGTTATGATTTTCGCAGGCATATAAGGATGTCACCTCGTACAGCCTAAACTATGGAACTAATTTCAACAAATGAGAGTTTCCTAGGCTATGTAAAGTCACAGAAAAATTCAATATGGCGGACGCACGAAGCCAGATGGCAGATAACCTTTGATAGTGGCATCAAATGAAAGGGCTTGGTGAGCAGAATACGAGACGCTATGACATCATTCTAAATTCAATATGGCGGACGCTCCAAGATGGCAGATTACCGTTATTTTTACTACCCCCCTATCATATAGGTATCAAATTAAAGGATTTGACAGGTAGAACACGATATGCTAAGTCATTTGAAATTCAAATTGGGTACCTACCAAGATGGTGGATTAGCGTTATCTGTACGACCTCCTTAATATGAGTATCAAGTGAAAGGGTTTGTTAAGTAGAACATGATATTACTAACCTCTTTACACTCTACCTATTTTCTAAACCTAAAAAATTGTAAATAAAAAATTAAGTGATATTATATCTTGCTGTGTTTAAGCAGTTCATTTTGAAATAAAAATAAAATAAAATAAAAAAAAAGTTAAAAAAAACTAGAACCCGACTAAGGGAAACATTTACAAACTAAAAAGTACGAAACAAGATGGAACGAAACGATGATGAAAATACAGAAAGAGAAGAAAGAAAATTCCGTTTGATAACCGCCTGCGGGATGAATCAGAGTTTGCTTTTACACCGAAACCCACTTCGATAAATCCATCTCAATTTGTGTCACTAATTAGGAAAAATTCGCCAGCATATCTTCTTCGGAATCCACCACACAACGCTCGCCAGCTTAATAACATTTTGTTTACTATCTGGTTAGGTCTAATTCGCCGAGTGTAATTGAACACATCCCTCATAATCGTGACATGCCCAGCAGGGCTTCAGTTCATCGATTGCTTGAGTTCCTTTTTTTTTCATTCCTCAGATGAATTATTGGAGCTTCTCACACAAGGCTGTGCAAGTCTGTAGTACCCGTAGAATGTTAATCTGAAACAAAAGAACGCTCATACTCGGACGTAGCCTCATCTACGAAACGTACGCATCATTCATCAGCGCCGAGAGGGTGATATATGCACAGCAAATGTTGCACCACATATCAAGGGCAAACTCTCGATTCCGATCACTTAATTGCCGGCGCAGCAATTAAACTTGAATCCCGGAGACTGTGCGTGTTGTGATCCCACATGTGTGTGAGCGCGCCTTCTGGATCTTGACAAACGGCTGACATCCATCAGCGTCAGCAACAGAGTGCAGCTACTCCTTCGTCTGGTAATATTCTCCAGATGTTGGAGGGTGGCTGGCATTGGCATCTACCGCCACCAGTGTTTGTTCTCGTCGTACCTATCAGCAGGACCACTTGGGATTGAGATTGGGATGTGCGGTGCATCTTATCTATGCTTTGTGTTTTTATTCATCTCTAAACAACTTGGCTCTTGGTCTGTATCTGGCACTGTTACACCCCCGCTTGGTCATTTACAGATTGGGTGCGATGATGATACTGGCGGTCGGTGGCTTTATCGTTTGTTGTTGACGGTGGTGATGATGTTCATGACGGCGGAGGTGGAAGTCCTCCTTTGATGGTAGAGCAACACGCTACCAAGTGCATTGCTGTACGAGTATGTTTGCGAATTGCCAAAGCAACGCGACGATACAATTGCGCATAGTGATCCATGTCAGTGCTGATGATGGTGATGAATAAAAGAAGAGGAGAACTGCATTTAGTTTCGACTCATCGATGTCAAATTAAGGCAATGAAAGGAGATTTTTTATCGCCCAGCTTTGGAGGATGCTGGTGGTGATGGGGTTAACTTTTGTTTATCAGAGATGCATGCGGCCGTGGTGGGATTGTTTATCCAGGAATCTTTGTCGATTGATCATTTCCATAGAACTGAATTTGTTTATTCTTGTATTTTAAGTGGCGCCCACCCTGCAACGCCACATGAGAAACAGATGCACAGAGGGACAAGATAGATAGATCTGTTTGTGCGATCAGTTTTCCAGCGAAATGAATGAAAGTAATGGCTCTTGGCACCTTTCATCGCACCTTATCATGCTTATCTCCAATGGAACCTCCATTAGATATAAAAATTACAAGAAGGTACCCATTAACATAATAGCGCCAGCCAATTATGCCACAGTTAATCAACACACAGTACCTAATTTAATATAAATGTCAGAAAAGGGTTACCGAACATACCCCTATTTATCAAGTGCCATCCATTTAAGACGTCAAAGTGCTTGTACTCTAAAAATAATTGTCTCCCCATGCACTTCAAACTTCAACTTCACCATCAACCCACACCTGCAGGTTTCAGTGCCGCCGCGGCCGCCTGCATTCCCCATCTGTGATCGCACGACAAAGCGTCGCCGAAAGTCAAAATATTGATCAACGTCATTGCACACACATATGGGTCGAGCATGCGTGCATTTCCATGCGCACAGCTCTAATTAAGAGACTCGCCCCGTCCCGTCTCGGCGGCCACCGCCCCTAAAAACAACTCCATTCAAATTCAATTGAAACTCAAGCACGCATTATTATCTCTCTTGCAAACGAAGACTAATTGAACCATCATCGCGTATGTTCTTGTTTCCTTTTTACCCTTGTGATGGCATGATAGCCTGCACAGGAAAGACAATTGAAGTTGCTCCACTGAGTTACGGGATGTCTGTGCCAAAGTGACACCACTCATAAATTCCATCATTGAATGTCCCTTTCCCATTTCGGACGCCTGGTACCGTTCGTTTTTCTCTGGATCTTCTCTTATCTCGTATCGATCGCGTTTTATGTTTTGAAAACAACTCTATACCCAGGATACCCAGATCTATCTACAACTTTGTTTCGAATGTCACACACATTTTGTCAGCCCAGGACATTCCGGGGCAATTGCGCACTTGACGAACACAAGGGTTTCCATGAAACAGATATCCAATTGCATCAGAGGATCGCCTCGCATCGGATCGATGATCGCAATCTTGCACTTGGCTCCTATAAAGCGATTAAACTGAAGACACATAAACCAATCACCAGGTATATGCGGAGGACACGAGCAGCAAAAAGGAAACTGAACAGAATTTATGAGCCTGATCCTGATCAGTGATCTTGATCGTGGTACTGTCCCTCGATTTTCGTTGGAATCGATTTAATTGGATTCGTTTAGGCTGCCGGAGAAGTTGATTACTCTCTCTCTCGTTCATTTTGTTCAGTCTCCGTCGGGTTTATAAATGTCCTTTTGGTATCAAGATGGAGTCAACGGTTTGATAGTATTTGACGCGAAATGACATTTGCCGTTGCATTGTACTCGGCTTGATGTATTTTTCGTAGAACACATTTCACTTCACATTGAGATTGAGGATCGAAACACACTCGGGCTCGAAATATCTTCATCGTCTGATCGAAAGAGAGGGAGAGCAGGCAATTTATTACCCAACAATGGCAATTTATTGGGAGCTTGACATTTGCGCTTAGATACGCATCACAATGACCCACATCTTATGTCATTTTTCGATGGAAGAGTGACCTTTATTTTTATGTTCATTTTGTTGAAACACTCACTAACAAATTCGAGAGTATCAAGTGTTCTTCTCTTTTTGCTTCGAATCACACGTTAATTTATGAAAGAAGAGGGAAAATGAATGATAAAAGATGCAAAAGAAGAAAGAAACGAAGAAGTGCAAATTAAAGTTAATTGAGACATTTGCTTAATTTGCGCGACATTCTGAGAAGAGCGCCGACGGGCGGCGAGAGCGGAGGCTTTGAGCATATCTGCGTTTGACATGCGGACATAAGTTCGCAAGAAAATCAAATGAGGCATGCTCTCTGGCAAATGTCACAGGACATTGACAAATGAGTTTTGACAGCTTCCGTTTGGCGGAATTTACTTTGAATTGATTTTAATGATGCGTGGAGTAATGGCGATCATTAGCGATAGTAGCTTCTTTAGTTGAATGATAAATAGCTGTTAATTAAAATGAAGATTGATTTGTTTCAGAAAACTGTAAACTTTCGCTTTGAACTCTACAAAACTTGGTGCACAGGAAACTGAAAATGGACATGTCAAAAACAATCTCTGTCGCCTTGTCACAACAACCACTAACATCACTTTTTCATTATGAACGACTCACTTCAACTGCACTCTCAAGAAACTTAGTCAACAGCAATCTTTTAAAAACGAAAACACCCTAACTGCAGTTCACAGTCAAATGTAAGCAAATGGAATCTAATTCACCCATTTAACAGTCTAGAACTAGATACACCAACATGTGCATAGAATCCCAGATGAAATGAAACACCCCCGCATATGGCATGAGATGGACGAACGAAACACCCTTTCCCTTGGCATCCATCATTCTAACAGCCATCACCATGAACAACAAATCCAAATGCATTTGTAACCAAACAATTCGTGTTTACTCACATTTGTCGCATGCAGGACACTCCAGACTCCATAGTCTGTGTGCAACAAGAAAACCGCACAAAATCAATTTCCTTCTTCAATTACACACGCAGTCTAACATCCTCTGTAACGCGTAACGAAAATGTCAACAAACATTTTGGAGATTTTACCTCGAACTACTCGAGTTTCGGAGAACCGTAAATAAATCCGAATCGAATTAACTTCCACGTTAGATTCTCCACAGTTGCAGGCGCGCCATGTGTCCATTGGCAGTAAGATCCCAAGCTGTCGATCAGTCATGGTTAAACTAACGGTGTAACGGACATCTTCATCAAAAAACGAACTGTCCTGCTGATCCTGATTTCTCTATTGCAACAAGGTCATCGCTCATCAGTCAACACGACCACAATCCCTAGAAATATAACAACAGGTAGTCTCGATCTCGAGTACCTGTCAAAAGAAAATTCTATGGATATATCTTCTTCAAGGATAATTATTTTCTGTTTTTTTTTTTTTCATCTCAATTTTAATTTGTATTTGAGGTTGCGTAGAGATTTTTTTTATTTATGTTTTTACCTATTTCTGCAAGAAGTCTAGAGGTTTCGAGTCCATATCTATTTCAAGTGGCACAGCATATGGCTCCTGAAAGAAGACTATTCATGTTCACATATTAAAGTCTCATAAAAGGATCAAATTCTGGCAGATTTTCTCATTAGAAATAAATATAACTCAAGTGGAAAGATCCTTCTTTTTTTAGTTACTGAACTGCAACCATATGTTGCAAGATGAAAATGTTTTTCCATCCTTTTTTTGTATCTTTCACAATTTTCACAGAAGTATCTAGCAGTTGGTGAAATCTTTAAAATAAATAATAAATAGTCTTTTGGTTGAGATACTTGAAGATGGAGACAAAAACGTTTGGAAGTAGGAATCGGTCATTTTGAATGTGATTGCTTTCTTAGGATTGAATTTTTTTTTTGTAAATATTTTGATTTTGTTTGAATTTTATTTTGCTTTAGTTTTCAGTGGAATCTACGTACATGCTCCCATTACCACGCCCACATAATTGAAAGTTGCACAATTGATAGTCTTTTTTATGTTGCTCATGTTTTTTTAAGCATCAATGTAGGTGTAGGTGTAATTTGGCTTTTTCTGAAATTCATAAAATTGGTACCAAAATAAATAAAAATATTTGATTGAATGTCAAGAGGCAGGCCAAGCAATATGCAATTTGACACTTCGTTGACAAGTTAAGTTGAGCTGGCTGTAAATAGTTGTGAGGTTCGGAAAAGTGTTTACGGAGGAGGTTTCGGAGTCAAACTTCTTTATAACAAACCTCCAAGAGACCAATAGGTTTGTTCGTTATAAAGAAGCTTAAGATACATATCTCTATAGAAGAACTTTTGAGTCTCACAGTGATTTTTTCTTTCTATTTGTTTGGTCCACATTGAAAACAATGTCCGGGCTATATCCATCTAGTAACTTCGGGAGTGTATTCCGAATTCAGTTTTGGCACATTTTATCATTTAAATGGGCCTCTTTCCCATATCACGTTTTTTGTTTAATGTCGTATATAAAGTACATACATACATACATAACAGGGGAATATCCTAATTATATGAGCGTTTCCAGAGACCTGCCATAAGAAGGTTGTGTTCCATCTCAAACAGTGCGTATATTGTTATTGGAAATTTGTTATAAGCAGGGAACGGATTTTGTTGAACAAAAAAGGTAAAAAAGGCAAAACTATATCTCAAAAACAACTCCTTTAACACCTCTTCAGTAGGCCTTCCTATATATTACGCATTGCATTAAGATCAAATGTTCGAATTAAAATACACTTACTAGGACTCACCTGTTATGTGTTTGTGTAGACTCTTATATATGTGTTCTTTCGGGTCGACCAAAAATCTTTTTCAAATTGCACCACAAAATTTTGCAATTGGCTTGAATCTTTTCACGGGTCTTGGGACATTTTCACTTTCAATGACAAGCAACACAATATTTCAGGAATAGCACGTATTTTAGCACACGCAATATTCAACAGACTAGCAAGTATGTCACGGAATATGAATCTAGATGGGCGCACACTTACGAAAAAAGATACTTTACAGATGTCTAACGTTTTTTTGTCAAATGAAAAGTTTGTGAATAAAACTGCAACGCACAGCACAAGAAGAAACGCATTGAATCGTAAGAATCGCATTGATGTGTGTGTTCACATGAGAGAACAACTTGCTCTTATACGTGTGGACACTAAAATTTCCTTCGTGTGACCAAGGATAAATCGTATAGTTAAGAAGAAACTGCACAGCAACGTTGACAAATAGCGCCAAAAAACCAAAAAAAGGCAGTGTGGACTAAAAAAGTAAAAAAGGCGAAAAAAGGCAATATGAGTAATAAAGGTAAATAAAGGCAAAGTCAACAAAATCTGTTCCCTGGTTATAAGCAAACAATTATGCCGCAGATTCGCAAGAATTTATTCTTTATAAAGAAACGTTCGTTATAAAGAAATTCGTTACTCAGAGAGTGATGTATTATATAGAATTTTTTTTTAAGGGGAAGGGACATCAACAAATTTTGCTATATAGAGAATTTTCTTTTAAGGAAGTTCGTTATAAAGAAGTTTGACTGTACTTTAACCCTCTAGTGCATGATTTTTTATTTTCGAAAGAAAAAAATATTTTCAGGTAGTAAATCACTTAGAAAACAAAGTTTGTTCCAGCAAAATTTATAGTTTTGCGATTAAACATTAAAAAATGCAAAAAAACGTAGTGATTCATATATGCATCACTATGCATTAGGGACACTCTTCAACTCAAATAAACATCATTCGCAGTTATCTATTTTATTTTTTCAAAACAAAACCAAAAAGAGTCACAAAAGTAAATAAATATAAATAATACTTGTCCAAATAAAAAACGAAAACTTTAACAAAAAAAAAAATAATTAAAAACAAGATATGCGATATTGAAGGGAAGTTTTACTTTCCTTATGGACAACACACGAATAAATAGCTTTTTATCATCACATTGTCGTATAAAATTTATTATTTGTGTGAAATTTAAGGAAACAATTCCTGTCTTTATTGACGCATAGATCACTTTTACATCTAGAATTCTAAAGCATGTTAGGAACGTCTATCTGACACAGTAAGGGTTTTCATTGCCTTTTATAGCCCATAGAGGAATATGATCTACGCCGTCCAAACAGACTTCAGTGGGTGGTATGGCTTCTGTTGGTCCCATTCTTTTTAGAGTGCTGAATTTGAATCAGAAGCCGATGATCTTCCTTTTTTTGCTGTCGTTTCTGGCACCCAAAGAGCACAACGTGATAGCTTCGAAATTCAATTAGTTTTATGACCTTTCTGTTTGCGAACAGCCTTATGCAAAATCCACGCATTTATAATGGAAACATCCAGCAAATGGTAGAAAAGTTTGAGGTCCCATTTATGTGGCTTAGCTGGAAGATATTGTTCTAAGTGATGCTTGCCTTTAGAAGGACAAACACTCTTTCATGGGAACCGACAAAGACTTTTCCACGGAAAGTCCCTGACTTGATGGCAGGGCGAATTTTGTGTAGTTTACCAAAGTCCGGGCTGTTTTTGTTAGTTATTGCTGATATATTGTTGTGAAAATGTAAACCAGCTCGAATCCTCTTGAAATAGTTAACGGTCATAGCTTTTCTAAGCACATCTATCCCAAGTACAGTGTAATGCCAAATATTGATGCATTTAACAAAAGGCGATAGTACAGGAATCCCCAGATACATTTTTGTAGTTCTTCAATTTATAAGGTAAAGTTCTGTGCTGAATATTTGACTTTGTATAGAAATTGCTTTCATCGACAATTACTGTTTTAACAGCAAATCGTCATGATAAAAGTATTTGAAAAATTCGTATGGCGTGCCGAGGTCAGAAATATGTATTGGCAGTTCCTTTGAGCAGAAGACCATTTATGTTTATTCATGGAGTATGTTCAGAACTGGGCCTTAGCACTATTATCTTCAAGTCCTCCAAATATAGCTCAATGTCTTCCTCTGTTCCAAGCAACTACTCCAAATTATTTTCCTTCAACATTTTGGCAACAACATTTTCGTCATCTTCGTCATCATCTTCTACATCATCTTCGATTTCATCACGCATTTTATTCTCAGACATTATTTTCCGATTTACCTTGTACATATTCCATTTTACCTGAAATGTTCGGTTTTTGTCAAGAACTAAAACAGAAATTGTTGACTGTTGATTTACTTTCGTAAAGGAAATTGTTTGAAAAAAAAATTAGTTCTAATGCATGGTGATTCATATATGAATCATTGCAAAAAAACAGTATTATATAAAGAATTTATTTCCGATTTATGAGAACTGAACGTAAATCAACAGTCAAAAAATAAACGAATATCAAAATATTTTCTTTTACTCACTTTTATTAGAAATAAGTAGATACTAATTTTCACTTAAAAAAAACCTATTTGGACACTCATTCACACCACATGCGCCGCGCACTAAACTTCCTACAAGTGAAAATCAACGCGCGTATGCAGAATTTGGAAATTACCTTACATGCAAGAGAATATTTCCAAGAATTGAAAACTGAAAACCGTTTTCCATTCTAAGCGGTATTTTAAGAAAAATCGTAGAAGAAACGTAACGATTCATATATGAATCACTATGCACTATAGGGTTAAAGGTAGCAAAAATGTTTGCATGTCTTTGATAGCACTGTCCACATATTATTGGACTATTCATAGCTAATTGCTTGGCCGTTCACAGGTCATTAATGTAAATTTTCATTCAAAGTGAATACTTTGCTTGTTTCCCTCATCGCTAAAAGCAGGTCCTGGAAAACAAAAAAGTCTAAGAATCCAGAATAAATAATCCAGTTTCATGAGCTGTGACATTGGCCAAATCTTGCATCCCTCTATACAAATTTAACAACATCAAGATTAATGTATCATCCCATTAAGGATAATTTTTAAATCTTCAATATCTGCGCTTTAGACCTTCATAATTCCCATACGTCCTTAGGCATTGAAATTATATCAGGGAATTGGGGCCATCTCTACTGGATGAAATACATTTTTCCTTTTCCTTTCGCAGAGATAATCTTTCAACATCATTGGTCACTTTTGTTGGGGAAATTAATGGAAAAATCGTGTGCCTAGTGCATGTTAGTGAGATGATTTGGATTCCATTGCAATAAATTGCTTAACCCCAACTTAACGAGGGCATCATATCCCAAGGTCCCAGAACAAATCAAAACTGATATTTCCCTACTCTTCATTTGACTTATGCGAATTATACCAACAAACAAACAAAAAAATCGTATCCTTATATTCCTCTAGGAGTATCACTAAATTAAGTCAACCGGCGAATAATCATAACGACTTTTTTGTAAATAATATCCTCCAAAAAGTTCCCTTAATTATTCTGACAGTTCTGTCATCCCGTAACGTAATCATAGGCGGAAGATGTTGATACGAAATGTCGTTTCCACTCCCTCCCCAGACTCTTACTCGCTGCATGTGATTTATTTCAGGAGCTCTTAGGCTGCTGTTACATCCTCACCCAGACCCAAGTGACGATAGTAATTAAAATAAAAAAAAAATTCAATCCAGCCTCTGCCCGTCCGCAGCGCCGCCTCCGCAGGACCAGTTTTTAACGTTTAATTGGAAACGAGATTTCTTTATTTTATTGCAGTATGTTCGCTGTGCTGCGGCTATGCGGTGCCATATGTTCACACTTTGTTGCGTTTGATGTTCTAGTCGTCGTCATCGAGCATCGTCATCGTCGTCTTGGTAGTTTTCTTTTTGGGCGGATGAACTTGGTGCTGTCGATGATGCATGGTGTGAGAAAAATTTCAGGACAAGGCGTGGACTAATGATGATGCTGAAGAGGACCCCCGTTCCACTGTCTTTGCTGGTGCAGAGTAATTGAGAAGGTGTTAATAGATTTCACTTCCTCGTTGGGTCATTTCCACGATAGATTGATTTAGGGGTTCTTATAGAGAGATACCAACACTTTGAGCAATCAAGCATTTCCGGTTTGTCAG